>JAQPZY010001693.1:5520000-6842500 GCA_029931535.1 Margaritifera margaritifera | reverse complement strand
TTTTGTCTACTGAAAGTGGTATTTTCTGAATCATGCTAACAAGAATTTAATTTCAAAAAGTCTATGTCCATAAAGCTGAAAAAATGTGTAAAAAGAATTGAAAGATTGCCTGAAAATCTAATCATGTCATGTACATATACATACAAAAATGTCTGCAATATTTCATTTGCCCACGGTGAATGGTTTTCGAGGAATCGTACTATCGAACTTCTCGGGAGAGAAGGACGGACAGACGAGTCCAAATCAAGATGTATTGTGATTACTAAATGAATATAAGATTATTGGCGTAATCTTGGCTACTACATTCACTTTTTAGTGGGAACCTAGTCTTCCTATGAAATACAAATAAATATAAGATTAGTAATGCCATCAGAAACGTTTTCATTTGAAAAAGTATTAGTCATAGTTAGTTTATATATATATATATATATATATATATATATATATATATATATATATATATATATATATATATATATATATATAACAGTCTCGTCGGTGAATAAAGATTCTATCTGGATGATGACCACACGAAACGATGACGTAGAATCCTAAATATCTAATTCATCCGGATTCTTGTTGATACAAAGCTGCATACCAAATCTGGTTTCAGTCCAATCAACCTGGTAAAGTCATGCTCCAGAAACCGAGGTGATGACGGAAGGATGAACGAAGAACGTGATTACACTACATCTCAACCAAATTCGTCGAGCGGGAACCAAATTAATCCATTTTCTGAGGAAGAAAAGCATAACGTTCTCAAGAAAAAACTCATCTGCTCTTAGGAAAATCCACTAAGACTTTCCAAACAAAATGAAAGAGGGTTAATGTCTCATATTAATCATCGCCATCGTCTTCTTGGTCATCATCAAGAAAACTGCAAATGATGATGATGATGATGACGATTATTATTATTATTTTTATTTTTATTATTATTATTATTTACCATTTCCACGACAAATATCATATAATCACACTGTTGTCTTTGCAAAACTTTGTGAAGTAGTCTAAGTTGTATATCCAAGTCATGTTTCCGATCCCGGTAAGGAATTATTATGGCCACTTGTTCTCGCGCTTTGCAGTCAGGAGGTCTGTACCTTCCACCGAATTTCACTCTTTTTAAACTTTCCAGATCTGTTACCTCCTCTAATGAGAGATTTTCTGTTATTTTCAGATTTCCATCTGTAAAGAAAATCAAATTTTAGGTTACTTACCTAATCTTCTAAGAGCTACAATATTTTGAATAATCATTACTGACTTTTTCGCTTCATAAGTAATGACTAATTCCATTAATTATTCTCTTCACTAACATCTCCTTCTTTACATGTATAATTTCTCCGCGATGCACGTCCTCTCGTCATTATCTACTTTTAATATAATCAGAATTAATAAATAGTAATTAAAACTGACTATCCACACCGACCACACTCTCTATCCTGCGGGCTCGGGAATGTAGAAATAGGCTCGATGCGTCATACTGCACGTCATAAAAATTGACTAATGGTAGCTGAAACTGCGGTGGCTCAGAGGTTAGTGTGCCAAACTTGCGATCGAAAGGGGGGAGATTAGTGTGCCAAACTTGCGATCGAAAGGGGGCTGGTTTCAATCTTAACATTGAATCAGACTGGATCGGCTACCGTGGTGTACTGTTAGGCACGGAACTTTTATCCAATTGCCTAGGTGCTGTAACCTACTTGTGTTGATGTGCAGTAAAACACCCACCGATCTCTCTCTCTCTCTCTCTCTCCTGTTAATGTTCATATTGCTTATATATGTAAATTATAGTGTATGCATTATATATATATATATATATATATATATATATATATATATATATATATATATATATATATATATATATATATATATATATATATATATTTGCATTAAAATGGAGAGGTACAAGTCAGTTGGAAAAAGTCTTCTCCAATTATTTTGCCGTGTATAATATTTACCACTAGCCGCAATAAAATAGGTTTACACAAACGAAGATAAATTCTTATGAATAGAATAATGAAATAATATAATCAATAGAAGACAATTTCATATGAATAGAGTCAGCTTTGTTATCGTTAATGCTTTGAATGGTGTTGTGAAAGCATGTTGCCCTTGCATCAAATGTACGTTCAAAAACTTGTTCTTAGTGACTGTAATAATGTCTAATGTCTAATTTACTCTCCACCTGCGAAACATAGGCGAAGTCAAAGATATGCCAAATGCGAAAGTTACCAACAGGCGTTCATGCAAGAGGATAGTCTTGTGGGATGAGGATTTGAACAAACAAAAAACTACTGTTTTACTAATACTACTTATATATACATCTTTGAAATTGTGACGTGATAAATACGGTCACAAACGCATACACATTCACATCCACAGTGAGTCGCCTTACTCCATCAGTTCCATCAGTTCTTAGTCGATTTCTTGTCTAACTTCACCTAATAAGTCTTCTGTCAACTGTTTGCCTCCTTTTGAAAATCTTTGTTCCATAAAGTGTTTTATGATTTTTGCAGTAAAGCGTCTGGCTACTGCTGAAACCATTTTAAGCGTTATGAGCTTATGTAATCCCATCGCAATATTTTCGTTAGTTTCAGCTATTTTTTTCCATATCTTGATCCATCTCTGATATATTATTTCTTAGATCACCGAATGTAGCCATAATTATCTGGATACTATCAATTATGGGCTGTATATATTTTTTGTCGATATCAGATGTTTTTATTGACCTAATCCTATTAACAATGGGATGCATATCTTTCTTGTCGATACCAGATATTTTAATTGACTTAATACTATCAATTATGGGCTGTAGATCTTGTTGGTTGATACCAGATGTTTTAAGAGCCTGGCAATATTTGTGAGGATTCCATATCTGAAAAGATCTGGTTGAGCTGATCCCATACATTTCTTGGACTTTTTTGCAGAAATGAAACCACGCAGGCTTTGTATATCCGCGATAGTTTGCGGCGGAAGGTTTGCTTATTTTCTTGGCATTTATATACTTTATATGTTTTTTAAAAGGAAATGACTCGACTTTTACTGTCTGCAAATCCACTACGCGGTGGTTTTCCATTCCCGCCAACACGGTCTCAGCAGCGCTAATGATTTTATCTTCGATGGCCACCGAGTACAGCTTCGCAATCGTATTGACACTACTTTGTGCCGCCGCGAGAAGTTCTGAATAGATACGTATTCGCGAATGTAGCCGCAACGAAATTATTTACTGGAACGGCCTACAACACCGGTTACTATTGATATGGCTCCAACAACAATCCTGATTGGTGCACCTATAATAGTTGTCGTGGCTGTGATTCCAGCAACACCTAGACCAACGGTTGTTGCCGCGAAAATTCCACAAATAGCATCTACAACGTTACATATACGCTTGTATTTCATGAGCAGCGAGGTTTTCTTAACAACTTCATCTCGCAGTTGCAGTTCCGCTTCGATTTTTTTTTTCGTGTCGGTAACATTGAGGGTCCATTATAATTCTTCTATTAATGATACAACTGCGCAGTACAATTGCTCGACACCATGCATTGTTCATGTGCAGCACGCACACGCACTTCTAACCAATAACCCTTTTTTACTGGCACAACCGCCATACAATTATAGAAAATATCTTCCTGTGGAATACCTAAATCTCCAGCAAGTGTGCGTTCTGGGGGTACGGCACTACGTTCATGAAGAACCATATTGATTACGCCCTTGCTTGGTGTATGAAACGATTATACTCGTCTTCGCCCAAGAACTGTTACACGGACAAGTGAATCCTTGTTGAATAACAGTCGAGCTCTTTCTCTCCTCGGTTGAGTCAATGTCGGTTTAACAAATTCGTTGGTGAATTTAACCGGGGTGGATTCAGCGGTGAATCCTACTTCGTCGTTGTAGAAACAATCCCTGGATGTTTTCACGCCTAGTGGTGCGGTCAGCGATCAGGCATTTTCACGTGCCAATAACTCCAAGCTGGCCTCGAGTTGGTATTTCCACACCAGGGTGGTCCCAACGGTCGATTTCTATTTGACCCTTAGCAAGATTATATTTGAGTGTATACGAAGGTCTGGTAACACCATTTTGAAGCAGATATTCGTCGACAATTGGAACAAAGTCACTATCAATGTTGGAATCACTGGTCAACCGATCCAACACCCCGTCTGCAAATTCCGCAACCTCATCACCGCGGTCAGAATCCATCGCTTATATGTAAGGATAAATTTAATCTTAAACTGAATTTCATCTTCGGCGACTAACGATTTTTATATTGTATATGTGTAAAATTCTGCACGAACACCAATGTCCGGTTTGTCGATACGCGATATTATTGTTGCAAAATCAAGACCACAATTCTTTTGATCATTTATTATCATTCCTATTCTACCCCACGTACCTTTATTTCCGGTTATGAGAAACAAGTATAATCCGGACTCGCGCACTTTTAAGATGTGACGTTTAGGTCAATCAAAACCATTTTCAAGAGAAGCGACAGCAAGTCAACCATTTGCTAAGATTGATTGGCCAGTTTGTTCCTTTGTTTCTTTGGTTAATATTTGTGCTGTTACCGTTGGAACAGTCGCTTATAGTAGTCGTTTAGATTTGTCTCCCCTTTTCAAACTCTTCTTCATAAATATCAGTTTCCTATTTTCGTGTGTAATACGTCTAGGCCGGAATGTGAACGTGCTTTCACAGCTCATTTCGTTGAATCTGAAGCCCACCACAGTGTGAGTAACTTTGTAAATTATCGTTAATGACTCGTAGATTTAATTTCTGATATGGATGTTAATTGAAAGTGACAATCAGTTCTGATATAGGGATTGATAACAATACGCAATGCCACGTGTTCTGCGAACGCATGTGATACCCTTTGTTTGTGTCAGATTCATCATAAACCTTCTTTTTGTGTTATCGTATAAACCCTCAATAACAATCTTCGTTAAGTCACGGCAGAGATTTTAAGTGCGACGTACCTTATCGTGAAATTAAAAAGTATGGAAGCACATAATGGACATTAATTTATTAGTGCATTTCAAAGTATGGAAGCACATAATGGACATTAATTCATTCATGAATTGAAAAGGATGGAAAGACATAACGAACCTTTTACTTTCGATATATGTCGATTGTTTCAATACTACACATACGTTTCTTTAATGTAAATGTAGTAATTTCATATTTTGTAATGGTTGTATTTTCATTTATTACAGCTTTTTACCCTAATTTGATGAGAGTTCTCGCTTACGAATTAAAACAGTATTTGAACATAATATGATGTCTTGTGTCTTGAATACTAGAGAGCTCAAGGGTTATGCTAACTGTAATTCCTCCAGAGGAAAGGCAGTATAGTAAAAAGACTTTGACCAGTAACTTCATGAAAAATTCTTCCCAGGGATAGTGCTACAGCTGCCTGGTTCATCAAGACCGCTGGATAGCTACGCCATCCGTTTACACACATTCGGGGAATTACTACAGGCACAGGACAATCGTCAACAGTCACATGACACTGACATTCGATCGCCGCCTATACAGTATATTCTTATGTGTTGAGAAAGCTAAAAGAGCACACCTTCCTTTTAATTCAAGGATAAAAGTTCACTTGTTCTACTGAACTAGGATCTGCCGGTAAAACCACTTACCTACGGTCGCCAAGAATTTGAATTGTGAGATGAACTAATTTAAATTTGCTAATCTATTAGTCTGTATAATGTGAAAGAAACAGTGAATCAGTCCAAGCTACATAACACGTTTACAGCATATTCTACAGGACTCAACCCGTTTGGAAACTATTGTGATTTGTTATTGACTTCTTGTCGCATAACTTTCTGACATCATACAGATTTCATTTTTCTCATTTACTAAAGTTCTGTCATATAAATGGGTCCAATTGATTCGAAACCTAGGGACCTTGAAGCAACCTTAAGACGACTTCACACCTTCAAACAACATGCGTTGGAATCTGGCTCACCTCATTCTGAATCCTCTAAACACACAGGAAAATCTAAAACTAGTGGTTCGACTACATCCAACATCAGTTCAGTGCTGCTGCAGAAGCGTGCTAAAGCTGACGCCGCACGTACACGAGTGGAATTCGCCGAAAAAGAAGCAGGGATACGTAAACAGCAAGCGCTTCTTGCTGAACAAGAAAAGTTGTCCAAGGCGATAGCTGTACGGAAAAAGGCAGAACTGGAGGCTGACCTGGAGCTTCTAGCGTATCAAAGGAGGCTGCTGCAGCTGAAGCTGAAGTAAGGGCTTTACAGTCGGTTGGTGAAGACCGTGGTGAATCAAATCTAAGTGAATTTGATGTATCTCGGCCTCTGAACCCCATGGAACGTGTTGAATACTATGTTAATCAACAAACAGAACTGCCAGAAAATACTCATTTCAAGCCTGATTTAGACTTGGACCAAGTACACGAATCAGGGATGCATAAGAACGCTTCTTTACCTACACATCGATCTACTATGTTGAATGCTGATGCACCCGCCTACCACTCCAATAATGAACAAGTCGATTATGCTCCGGCAGCACTTCAACCACAGGAAAACGGTAGTCAGTCCATCAGTACGGAGCTGACTCGTTTTCTTCTGAAGAAAGACTTGCTTCTGTCACGTCTTCGTAACTACAACGATCGACCAGAATTTTATGCCATTTGGAAGGCCTGTTTTCTCAGTGTTATGAGAGAGTTACAGGTTACCACTAATGAAGAAATAGACTTGTTAGTAAAATGGTTAGGCCCTGAATCTTCTAAACATGCACTTAGCATCAGAGCATCAAACGTGAACAACCCTTCTAGAGGACTACAAAGAATCTGGGAGCGTCTGGATGAGAGGTATGGTTGCCCAGAAATGGTTGAGGCGGCCTTAAAAACTAAATTAGCCAACTTTCCGAAGCTGACTAATAAGGACAATAAGAAACTCTATGAGTTGTCAGATATTCTTTCTTAAATTGAGTCTGCCAAGGAAGATAAAAAATACCAGTCACTTTTGGGCTATTATGACTCGTCTTCTGGTGTACTTCCCATAGTGAACAAACTTCCTTATGGCATACAAGAAAAATGGACTACACAAGCAGTGAATTACAAGAAACATCATGATGTTTCTTTCCCACCGTTTTCCTTCTTTGCTGAATTTATCCGTGAGATTTGCAAAGTGAAGAATGACCCTGGTTTCGCATATGAGGCTAGCACCATCACACCTACTAAAAAGGAGAAAACCCCTCTTAGGAACGCCAGTAATAGACCTATTATCTCAACAAAGAAAACACAGGTATCACAACGTTCAGATTTGAATGCTGTCGAACCAGATAAACGATGTCTATTACATAAAACGAACCACTCTCTGAACAAGTGCAGAGGTTTCAAAGTCAAACCTTAAAAGAACGTAAGAAACTTCTAAAAGAGAACGGCATATATTTTGGATGTTGTGAATCAGCTAAGCATATGCTACGTGCATGCAAAGAGGTAATACAGTGCGCAGACTGTGGCAGTGATCGTCATCCTACAGCTTTGCATGTCACCGCCGCTGTAGCAGAGAAGCTTATATCTCAATCTCCCGCAATAGGTCATGGCGGGGAGAAGAAGAAGATTTCAGATTCCTCATCCCTACGAGTTACATCTAAGTGTACACAAATTTGCGGCGAAGGATTTATTGGTAAATCTTGTGCTAAAACAGTCCTTGTGAGAGTATATCCAGATAGCCATCCAGCAAAAGCCACAAAGATGTATGCTATCCTTGATGACCAAAGCAACAGGTCATTAGCCAAGTCAGACTTGTTTAATCTCTTTGACATACAAGATGAACAGGTGGAATACACGCTTTCTTCGTGCGCAGGTTATGTAGTGACTTACGGTAGAAGAGCAACTGGTTACGTTGTAGAGGCACTAGATGGAAGTGCAAGGTTGGAACTTCCGACGTTAATTGAATGTAACCAGATACCAGACATTAGGGAAGAAATTCCTACTCCAGAAGTGGCGGAACATCACCCTCATCTCAACGACATTGCGAGACACATCCAACCATTAGATGGTGACTCGTCTATACTACTACTGATTGGTAGAGACTTGACTGAAGCACATCATGTTCATGACAAGCGCATCGGTCCACGGAACTCTCCATATGCCCAGAGACTTAGCCTTGGCTGGGTGATAATAGGAGAAGCTTGTCTTGGTAAAGTACATGAACCCGATTTCGTTAATGTCAATAAAACTTACCTGTTAGGAAAAGGACGTACGTCTATCTTCAAACCATGCCCTAATGGTTTCAAGATAAAGGAAAACCACACCAGGAATGTATGTAAAGACGACAATATAAAATTGTATTTTCCTTCATTCGCGAATGCAGAAGGTGACCTTGGTGCTTCTTTTTTCGAGAGAAGAAGAAATGATGATAAAATTGGGATGTCAATAGAGGACAAAGAATTTCTCAAGATAATGGACGAGGAGTTCTACAAAGACCCTCATGGAAATTGGGTTGCACCCCTTCCTTTCCGTACACCAAGACAAAGACTACCGAACAATAGACAGCAAGCCATTAAACGGGCTAAGACATTAGACACCAGTCTTCGAAAGGATCCGGTCAAGAAACAACATTTTGTGACTTTCATGAAAAGAATCTTTGATAGTGGACATGCAGAGTTAGCCCCACCTTTAAAAGACGATGAGGAGTGCTGGTACTTACCTATCTTCGGTGTCTACCATCCTAAGAAACCGGATCAGATAAGAGGTGTGTTTGACTCGTCTGCCAAATACGACGGTGTTTCGTTGAACAATGTTTTACTGTCAGGACCAGATATGACTAACAACCTCTTGGGTATTCTTCTTCGTTTTCGGAAGGAACCAATTGCTATCACAGCTGATATTCAACAGATGTTTCATTGTTTCTTAGTCAGAGAGGATCATAGAAATTTTCTAAGATTCTTTTGGTATCGTGACAACAATCTGGACGAAGATCTGGTTGAGTATAGAATGTGTGTACACGTCTTCGGTAATAGTCCACCTCCTGCGGTCGCGACTTATGGACTGAGGAGAACGGCGCAGAACAGTGAAAAGGTCTTTGGTGTGGACGTTAAAGAGTTTGTTATACGGAATTTCTATGTGGACGATGGACTTACATCACTCCCTACAGGCGCACAAGCTATTGACCTAATGAAAAGAACACAGCGAGCTCTTAATGTTGAAGGCAACCTACGTTTGCACAAGATTGCTTCAAACAGTGATGAGGTGATGAATGCCTTTCCTTCTGATGATCTGGCTACGTACCTGAAGGGTCTAGACCTAAGTGAAGAAACACTACCCTTACAGCGCAGTCTAGGCCTGACCTGGGATCTTAAATCAGATTCATTCAGATTTCAAGTGTCATCCGAGGAGAAACCTTATACACGACGAGGAATTCTGTCTACTGTCAACAGTCTGTTTGATCCTATAGGTTTTGTTGCTCCTGTTACAATTCAAGGGAAGGTTTTTCTTAGAAATCTGATATCAGGAACTATGGATTGGGATGAAGCTCTGCCTGTTGAACATCAAGCAGAATGGGAGGATTGGAGAGATTCGTTACAACTTCTTGAACATGTAAAAATTCCACGCACATATTTGTCTATGTCACTCAGTACTACTGTCAAAAACGAGTTGCACATATTTTCAGATGCTTCTGAAAAAGCTATCGCCGCAGTAGCTTACCTCAAGACTACAGCCGCCAATGGTAGTCAACAAGTTGGTTTCGTTCTAGGCAAAGCTAAAGTTGCTCCTATGCATGGACACACTATTCCTCGTCTTGAACTCTGTGCAGCAGTACTAGCTGTGGAAATTTCCGAGACTATATCGGATCACTTAGATATTGTAATGGACTCAGTGCGGTTTTACACCGATAGCAAAGTTGTTCTAGGATATATACACAACCAAACGAGAAGATTCTACGTATACGTCAGCAACAGAGTGGAGCGCATCAGACAATCCACTAGACCAGAACAATGGACCTACATTCCTACGGACTTAAACAAAGCTGACTATGCTACCAGGTCAATTCTAGCTGCACGTATACATGATAGTCCTTGGGTGTTAGGCCCATCACATCTACTCCGCAAAGACGAAGAATCTTTTGATGACACATTACCTCTCTTGGATCCTGGTGAGGATAAAGAGCTGAGACCAAAGGTTGAAGTACTCAAAACGATTGTGTCAGAGAAAAGCTCACTGGGTTCGCATCGTTTTGAAAGATTTTCATCTTGGAAGAACTTAGTGGAAACTTTCGCCCGTCTCAGACACATTGTTCTATCCTATAACAGCAATGAGCACTGCAAAGGATGGCATATGTGCTCGGAATTTAGGACTGTAAAAACCTATCACAAAACTGAACATTTCATAATCAGAGTGGTGCAGCATGAGACATATAGCAGAGAATTAGCCTGCCTTGAGGAGAAAAAGCCATTACCAAGAGACAGTCCAATACTATCTCTCAGCCCAGTCATTGATAAGGACGGCATACTCAGAGTGGGAGGTCGCCTTAATAGAGCGGATCTTAGCATTAAAGAAGAGAATCCACTTATCATCCCTGGACGCCATCATATCGCAACGTTACTTGTACGTCATCACCATGATAATGTAAAACACCAAGGACGGCACTTCACAGAAGGAGCAGTTAGAGCTGCCGGACTTTGGATTATAGGAGGCAAGCGGTTGATATCCTCGCTGATCCAAATGTGTGTGAAATGTCGTAAATTGCTTGGAAAACAAGAATACCAGAAGATGTCCGATCTACCTCCCGATCGCCTTGAACCAGTACCTCCTTTCACCTATGTAGGAGTGGATACATTTGGTCCATGGTCAGTCATAGCACGCCGGACTAGAGGAGGTTTAGGCAACAGTAAGCGTTGGGCCATACTCTTTACATGTCTTACGATTAGAGCCATCCACATTGAGGTGATCGAAGATCTCAGTACATCTGCATTCATCAATGCCCTTCGGAGGTTCATTTCCATCAGAGGTAACGTGAGAGAGTTACGATCAGACCGTTGAACCAATTTTATCGGTTCGACTGATGACATGAAGATTGATGCCATTAATGTGGAGGATGGTCCTGTTAAGGAATTTTTGTACAACAAAGGAACTATATGGATATTTAATCCACCTCACTCTTCGCATATGGGGGGAGTGTGGGAGCGCATGATCGGAATTACCCGTCGAATTCTAGACTCTATGATGACTGAGGTAGAATCCAAAAACCTTACAAATGAAGTGCTCAACACCTTTATGGCTGAAGTGTGTGCTATTGTTAACGCCCGTCCCATCGTTCCTGTTTCATCTGACCCAGAGTCTCCAGTGATACTCAGTCCTTCAATGCTACTTACTCAGAAAATATACATCATTACAGAGCCCTTTGGACCGTTCGAAATGAAGGATTTACACAAGGCGCAATGGAAACGTGTACAGACCTTAGCTGACAGATTCTGGAACCGTTGGAGGCGTGAATATCTTCAAACATTGCAAAACAGACGCAAGTGGCAGATCGATCGGACTAACATTAAAGAAGGAGACATTGTACTCTTAAGGACAAGACCCTTTGTAGGAATGAATGGCCTGTGGGCGTGATCGTGAATTCGATTCCAGGCGGAGATGACAGAGTTCGTAAAGCTGAGGTTCGTGTTATAAGAGAAGGCAAGCAGACAATCTACACGAGACCGATTACCGAGATGATTCTGTTATTAACAGAGGAGTCTACTGTGAAATGATCCACGGCTTCCGATTTTATGCGATACGAAATGACCTTAGGTCATCGCATAGATTTTGTTTCATTTGACAATGATGTTGAGACTAAAGAGGAACTTGACACTTATAGTGTTCATTTGGCTATTTCTTTATAGTGATATCTGGTAGATATCAGGCGGGGAGTGTGCTGTTACCGTTGGAACAGTCGCTTATAGTAGTCGTTTAGATTTGTCTCCCCTTTTCAAACTCTTCTTCATAAATATCAGTTTCCTATTTTCGTGTGTAATACGTCTAGGCCGGAATGTGAACGTGCTTTCACAGCTCATTTCGTTGAATCTGAAGCCCACCACAGTGTGAGTAACTTTGTAAATTATCGTTAATGACTCGTAGATTTAATTTCTGATATGGATGTTAATTGAAAGTGACAATCAGTTCTGATATAGGGATTGATAACAATACGCAATGCCACGTGTTCTGCGAACGCATGTGATACCCTTTGTTTGTGTCAGATTCATCATAAACCTTCTTTTTGTGTTATCGTATAAACCCTCAATAACAATCTTCGTTAAGTCACGGCAGAGATTTTAAGTGCGACGTACCTTATCGTGAAATTAAAAAGTATGGAAGCACATAATGGACATTAATTCATTAGTGCATTTCAAAGTATGGAAGCACATAATGGACATTAATTCATTCATGAATTGAAAAGGATGGAAAGACATAACGAACCTTTTACTTTCGATATATGTCGATTGTTTCAATACTACACATACGTTTCTTTAATGTAAATGTAGTAATTTCATATTTTGTAATGGTTGTATTTTCATTTATTACAGCTTTTTACCCTAATTTGATGAGAGTTCTCGCTTACGAATTAAAACAGTATTTGAACATAATATGATGTCTTGTGTCTTGAATACTAGAGAGCTCAAGGGTTATACTAACTGTAATTCCTCCAGAGGAAAGGCAGTATAATATTCCTGTAATTATGTTCAATGAACTTACTACGCGTGGTGGCGGGGGCACGTCTGCAATCTGTTCATCCACGTATTGTTTCGTTGTAGCAGCAGCATCGTCAACATAGTTTTTGATAAGCGCAACCGACCCACCAGAGTCTCTGATTGTCCCATTTTATTAATTTCAGCCAGATTTTTCGCGACAGTGCTTCGCAGCCTTACAATAACGTCGTTGATGTCCACGTTAGATGTTTTAACTTTTCTAGTTTGATCTTGGAAAATCACAAGCTCGCCCGGGTTGATGTCAGCTCGGCTGATAAACTCTGGCAAATCCGCTTTTAAAACGATATTTTGAATGTCCACTTTGGATGTTTAAATTTTCCAGCTTGGTCTTGGTAAATTACACGTTTGCCCGGGTCAACACCAACAACAACCCGGCTGGTAAACTCGGTCAAATCCGCTTTGATGGAAAACGTGGTAAAATCCACATCAGCACCTCGTCGTCTCGCGGTTCAGCTTCTGTAAATGTTAATAGGTATTTTGTATACTATCAAGTGTAGTCCAATGTGAAATCAATAAGAGTTTGCGCGAGTGCATGCAACGCTTCAACAAAAAGATGATCACATATTGGCCCGTCCAACCGAGTCTGCATCGGCAGCGTTAAATAAAACAGCGGTAGACGACTTTATCCGCCTCGGGTTAAGTAATCAACAACTTCAAGTGGTGGCGCAAGCCCGTACGAGTCAAAATATAAAAGATGCCGATGCGTTACCATGTATGCAACCCAATGAGTTCCAGGTCCTGTTGATTAATCCATGTTAACAATGCCAGTTTCCAGCTTGCGTAGGATCATGGCTCCAAGTTTATCCCGAATAAAGACACCTCGGAAATGCTTGTCTGACTTTGTCATCGTGAGTAAATCAAAACTGGTCAATGGACGCCCGAAAAGCTTCGCTTTCATCAACGACGAGGCCACAACCGAAGGAGATTCTTCCTCTCGGAAGTCTTGGTTTTCACGCCTGGATAATCGAACACCTTTTCCTTTTTTTACATAAATTTTTCACCTCGAGAGGTTCCGCCTCCAACTGTCTTTTTCAAAGCCATTTCGGATGCAGTTCCGACAGTCCCTAACGCAGCTGCTTTTGCAACCACAGGAGCTGCAGCCGGTATCAACGCTGGAATGGCCGCAAAGAATGGAAATATTCCACCGGTCTTTTGCCTTTGTGCTACCTCTGACTTTGATAATTTTATTGTCACCTAGGTGTTCTTTTGTTTGGCCGCATTAAGCTGATTAAGTTGCGTTTGGGTCAACTACACGGGGATAATTCCAGTTAACCTTGTCGGAGAAAGTTTTAATGTGACCCCACAATCGTTTGGTATTGCGGTTTTGATTTTCGCAAGCAGGTTTTTTTAATAAGGTCAACCTTAACTTCGTGGTAGGGCATTATTATTTACAAATGTAACAGATTTAATTGTGAATTTGATAAAATTCTATAAATTTTCTACAGGGGCGTCAATAACCCTCATTCGACCACTGAAGCCCTCCAACAACAGAGTCTTGTTGGAAAGAATTACAACAATACATCTGTACTTAGGGTCATCGGTGGCTCCTCCTATACGTGATTTGAAGTACATATCCACCACGGACTGTTTAACCAGATCTAGATGCTCGGGGTTAAAGTAATAAATCGGGTACAACGTACGAAAGTCGACATGGGAAATCGGCAATTCTGTGTCAACGTGTTGGTCTTGGTCCAGGTATTTTAATAGTCGATGATACACATGAGCAATTTGATAGTTGTCAAAGTTGAGCAAAATGTTTTCAGTGGGTTTTGGTGACCGTTTAACATCAGAGAGACCTCAGTCACTCCCAGTTTTGAAAAGACCATCGGATTTTCCAATTGGTTGTTCAAATTGTCTATCATTTGAAATGCTATAAACACTTGTCTTGGTGCGCTAACACCTTGTTGGGTACTTATTTGCCATGAAAATTCTCCTCGAGCGTCGCCTTGTTTTGAGTCTGTGGTCCTCGCGAGAAATGAAATTATAAATGTTCTGCCGGACGCCATAAATGCGGTCAAACGTTCGTCTATGACTACTGAGGGACTTATTGATGGCATCCAAAGTGTAAATTTATACCCACATAGGGAGTGACAACATTATCACGCCAAATTGCATCGTTGACGTTGCCATAACGGTTTAACACGATTGTGTGTTTGGCCCCGAAAATAACTTTATGAAAGTCTCTACAAAACCTAAATTTGTCTGAGAGTGGAATCACGCAGGAAAACTCATCGCACACGTTAAGCTGGGCTCGACGCTGTGCAAATCCACCGTTGAAATTTGGGTTTTGGAGTTAGTATAGGGGCGCCATCAGCACCAAGTCTGACCATAGCAGCAAGTGCTGGGTCCACGAAAGCAGCCTGCGCAAGTTGAGTTATGTTATGCGGGATATGATCAGGATGGTCGCTTGTGTCTTTGACAAACATCATAGACGGGCCAGCAGACCTTGCGTAATCGTCGTTGTAACGGGCGAATTATGGCAACGTCGACGTTGTCGAGAATCGCTTCCATTTCCTTTCCGTAGATGAGAGAACGTGCGCTGCTGAACAATGCCATAATGCCGTTGTTAACAAATCAGACTTTTTCATCGGAGCCGTATGCAACATTGTTGTAGCGTACAAGGTTACCTTGGACTTCCCAAAATGCCTCACACGGATGAAAATACCGAGATGTGTCATGAACCCAAAACTCTACTGGCCCTTCCTTGTCTGGATCTCTAGCCTCGTACGAGTAATATTGATAATTTTGTTTGCTTCGATCTCGCAACGCAGGCGCATTTATATCAGACGCGGGATCGGATACATCGTTGAATTTAGCCATTGTTTATACATTTATGGTTTCGTCTAACACCTTTTGCAGGACAACCGTAATCCGCTTCCCGTTGCCAGATTTGCAATCGCTGAATCAGCCAGACGTTGTTGGGCAGCTTCATTGATGATTTTACTGACCGCGGCTGTCATTGTTGCTGTTGATGGTAACGTAACCGCTTTCGGTGGTGCTCGAGTCACTAATCGTCGTAGTCGATCTCGAATCGATTGAACCGCCTGCGATCCTAAATTTTTTAACTGATCCACAGCAACATTTTTAATACTATCAACGACTCGCATTGCAACTTGTTTAGTAATAGGTCCAGCGCGCAAAGAAAAGGCATTGAGCACCTTTAGTGAGCCTCTAACCAATCCACGGACAACATCGCCAAGGCCAGTTCCGTAATATACGATGTAAACGGGTTTTCTCGCGTTAACAACACGCACTGGTCTTACACGTCCACGCACAATTGTCATTTTATTAAATATCAGGTTGATCTCTGATGTACATTTGTATTGTCAAGGTCCAGCATGTGCCCGTCCTTATCCACAAGGGTGAAACGAAGGTTTGTCAACCGAGGATTATTGCATGGAAGATACACGGGTGTGGGAGTAATCGATATCAGATCACCCGGGGCCTCAGTCGGGGCAAACCTAAACAATATATAACCGTGCGACGCTCGCGTTGTCGAGGCTGAGACATCATAACTGACACTAATGGCGTCAGAGGTCAAATTAGCCTGAGCCGTGGTAGTAATTCTGACAATGTCTGGCGCAAAGTTATAACTGGTATCATCGGGTCCTGCGCGCAAATTCAGTCGTTTGGGGAATTTCATTTATATCTTCAGGCCAACCAGGAACTGTTCTCAACGACGACTGCACAATATCAACCGCATTCTCTTGAGATTTAACTGAGATGGCAGAATCGAGTGTTGCCTCGTGTTCACGTATAAAAATGTCAAGGTCTTTACCGGCCAACAATGTGATTCTCTCTCGGATCTCATTATTTATTGATTGAAGCTCGTATGCACCAGTGGGAAGTCCAACAACGTACCAGGTAGTGCCACCGTCTGACGAATACACAAACGAGTTATTCGCAGGGAAGCCCCCAAACGGCCGCGATCGAATATTTTGCCAACTACGATAAACGCGCAACGACGCTAATGCTATCTCGTCACATCAAATTCTGGTTTCGTTGATGAAATTGTAATCATCGAAGTAATGCTCCGGGTAGTATTTGCAACGACACGCTGCAACGCATTGATTTTGCGTAAAACAGGAAGCACTTTAGAATTCATCAATAGTGTGGTATAAATCATCGACGTCTTCAATAAACTCGTGCATCAACGCGCGAAACGTTCCACGGTCCATAATGTTGTTGGTGAGCAACCGCTGACAAATTGATGCGACCTAATTAATTACTTCTGGTGCGTTGTTAACCGCGCGAACTGATCCCACAAGCGTTTCCAACCTGTTCATGGTCCGCGGTCGCGCAATCACCGATACCTTCACTAGCGTATTCTTCTTCTTCTGGTTGCTGTCTCGGGAGTCGACTTCTATAATCTTCGACATTTTTATGAACTTCCTTCCACTCTGGGCCTGTTGCCGAATACTTTTTAAACTTCTCCCGATATATCTACTTAACCCAGTTGTCAGATGCGTTATCATTGCTAAATGAATTATAATATGGTCCTGCTATATATTCTTTGCAGTTGGAAGGAAATCGCTTAGCAAAATCTAGGACATCCTCCTCAATCTTTTTGAGGCAAGCTCGTTGAATATATTAGTCCGTGGTGTCAGTGACTTGCGCTTGGGTAGCGCCGTTGCCTCTTCTTGGACCACTTCCGCCTCTTCTTGGACCGCAGGGGCCACAAGGCGCGCAATCTGCTTGGTTCAATGGCTTGGGTTGTCCTGGCAATCGGACCAATCATTGTGGTGCTTGTTTCCGGGAATTTTTTTTCTCACTTGTTCCGCGCTTCATGATTTCTCAACCACCGCCATTAGAATCACTCGAAAACAATTTTGTTCAGTATCAATGATCAACGCACGAACTGAATTTGGAAACAATGAACCGTGCTTGAGTGGTTTGGGTGCTGCCTGCGCGGAAATGTCAATGACCCTAAAATCTTTGTTTATTTCCAAAAGCATCATCATGTTTTCTTTTTTGTGATGCCATGTTAAATGTCAATTGTTGTATAACACAATCATGTCTTCATATTGTGTGCGATACCGCACAAAAACACATACTGTGAATCCAACGCGGGTTCAAACACGTAATGGTCAAGCCGAAATATCGGGAACTTATATTCAATGTGGAGCAAAGATGTTTGCGTTTGTGAGCGGACGGCCCGGTTCCAGGTCCACCGGTAAACGCTAACAGTTTTAAAATAAACTTGGCGGCCGTGATGTCGCTGCTACGTTAGCGAAGCTACATGGGACACCGTGGAGTAAATATCCTGGTGAAAAACACATCACTGGATACAATTACTGTGGACCTGGTACAAGGCTTGATATACAACTAACCGAAACCTGGAGAACCTATCAACCGCGTCGAAGCTGCATGTTACCGACATGATCTCGCGTACCAAACATCAAATAAAATTCGTGCGCGCCAACGTGCTGATATAGATCTCATCCATGACTTTAATGCGATCAGTTCTATACTCGAAGAAATAATTGCTAGATGGATCATCAAAGGAGGCATGAAGGCTAAGATTGTACTGGGAGGTTCCACCGATGGACAAAGTCCACTCATTGGTGGAAAAAGTCCACTCATTGGAGGTAAAGCACATTGATTTAATGGTTTCTGAACGGATTTTATCAAAAATATACTACAGCCCTCGCGGTTATTGGAAAAGTGAAGCTGCTGTTGATAAGTCAGCGAACGCGGCAAAGGTCACTCACAGGGGCCGCTCAAGAGTGGTTAGCTAAACAAGCTCTGTGGCAAATTAACCTTCTGGTGGTCAGTTTGATGTCCAAACACCTAACGAAGTTCACCAGGCAGATCTTTTGTTTCTTCCACATGATCAGGTACGAGAACGACAAGGTCGTTTGCGCACATACAAATACGCGTTAACCGTCGTAGATATCGGTAGCAGATACAAGGAATCGGAGCCGTTGACATCTACAAATTCAGTAAGTGTCGCAGATGCGCTTAAACGTATTTACACACGTGGACCACTAACATGGTCACGGTTATTACAAGTTGATCCAGTTAAAGAATTTCTCAGATCCGTTGCTGCGTTGTTGGCAAAACACCATGTGTGGGTCCGTGTTAGACATGTTAATATACATCATGACCAAGCTATTGTGGAACAATTTAATCGCACACTTGCGTGACGATCATTCAGACATCAGTACGTGGAAGAATTATCAATGAGATCTCGGACTGCTAGCACTTTACAGCAATCTCAGATCACAGAGCGATCACAAGAGTGCGTAGCACGGCTTCGTTTAGTCATAGAAGCGTTGAATAATGAAATCACACGCGCGACTGGATTAAAACCCGCTGATGCGATTCGACAAAAGATTGTCACTGTTACTTATAAAATGATTTCTCAACCACCGCCATTAGAATCACTCGAAAACAATTTTGTTCAGTATCTGTATGCAAATGGGGAGTTAGCGGATGGACAACGTAGTGCTATTGACCCGGTATGGTCCGTCGATGTATATACAATTGCTGATCGGCTGGACTTTCCAAGGCAACCAACATGTTATCATTTGGCGCCGTCGCAAAGTGGATCAAAGCCTCCTAGCAGAGTATTTGTGCGAGATGAATTGCAAGTCGTTCCTGCGAATACGGAACTACCACCAAGATCTATTTCAATGCGCTAGCCCATGATGTCCAAACGCGTAAGTGGTAATTTCATCAGGAAATATCCATCGTTTGGTATCAAGCGGAGACAAACTCACCTTGTTGCATTGGTTTACACCCATGCGATGTTTCCGCGACTTGATTATATTTGCTGTGTGTGTGAATTCGCGTCACTCACAAAGACATTCCACATACATTGAGATCTTTTTCAAAAATAACCTGGGGAACTCCTTTCGCCCTCATTTTGTTTTCGGAGGCGTGTGGTCCGACCACGATCGAGTACATTTTGAGGCGCAGTCCCACGTATTCTTCGATAGGGTTACACGCACATTATCTTTTAATTTTCCATTGACTTTTTTGTTGGTGTTGCTAAACAACGGGTGCACTTTAGGATAATCACTCTTGTCAAATTCGTTCGCAAGTGTGTCTGATGCGATACCCGAGTACACGTCGTCTGTGGTTATATGTATCAGCAGCGAGTGGGCGTCGGTGTAAAGCAGCTTAACACAATCCTGGTAAAATGGTTTAATCTTGTCATAATAAAAACCGTACATGAGCAGCTTTGATAAGTCTAACACTGACGCGCCAACATAAATAGGTTTGTCAACTTCAGCTTTGATATTTTATTATGTACGGCAACAAGCCCATTATCGAAGATCTGACGGGATTCAAATACCGCGTCCACGATGATCCTTCGAAGCTTGTCTTGTTCGGTGTCACGAACAAGGTCAACGCGAATTCATATCCGTAGATTCTCTATCGTCTTGTCAAATACAGAATTGTTCATTAGTTTGAAGAAGTCTTTCTCAAACTCGTTAGTGGCCTTGGTGCGAAGGTCCGTATTAATCTGGATATAAGGAGCCATCCAAGCATGTTGGCGAAATACAAGCACCCGTTGAATTTCGCTTACACGCATTCCTAATTGCAGATATAACTGCAGGCTACATACGTGGACTACATAGTTGGTCTTAGTACGAAGATTTGGAACAAGTTTGGTGCATTTGGTAAACTTGCGTTCCGATTTGTCTACTATCCTGCACTGATAAGGGGACAGCCATTCGTGAGGCACCGACAGCGCTTCCGGTGCCAGATTATTCTTATTGTGGAGGTGGTGGAGGTTTTCTGGATACTCCAGATCAACTTCAAAGAAGTATCCATTATCACTGCTGCTGTTGTACTCGTGTATGTCTATGTGCGCGGGATCAATCCACTGAAACCCTCCAATAGGCAGGGGCCGCATCATCATCTATACAAGTTGTTGGCGTAAAGATACATGATGTAACTGTTTGATTTGGTTTTGTCATATCCATCCACGCTCGGGTTATTAGCGCGAGCGTATCGATGACTCGACATAGAAGGTCCGCCACGAAGTCCACGCTCAATAAACAGATGCGTATCAATATCGGTGAGCAGTTACAACTCCACCTTGGTTTTGAATAACAATGCGTCCCATGCCATTCCCGCGATGTGAAATAGTGAGCTGGGTATAACTTATACACTCGCATGGCTGTCTCGAAAAGTTTAAAAGACGTCTGCGAGCAGCAACACATCGGTGCGCAAACACAGATCGTGATAGTCACCCATGTTTTTACATTCGAATGCGGACCATAACTTTGAGATTTTTTTTCGAACGGAATTCTTCGCAACGTATTTTGGGCTACCCTCAGCTACTAACAGCGGACTATGTGCAGTGTGCTACCAGATTCTATAGATGATGGACGTATTATTTAATCATGTTCACTTTGTTGATGCTTCATAGAATTTCGAAGGAGTATTAAATCAGATGAAGTTACGCGAGGGACCAATGTTCAGCAGAACCTTTCCGGGACTGAAAACTTTCAAGCAAGCAATTCTAGGTAAATAAACTAAGACTAGAATAATTATAAATTTCACCAACCACCCGTGAAAAAAGACATTTGCGACAAACTGGCTTCTAGCAAGCAGTACGCTGTGTTCTTTGCAAAATCATTCGCCATTCATCCATTCATTCGTTAGTTCGTTCGTTCATTCATCGATTAGATTTTATGAGAGGTATTGCAGTTCTATAAACTATGTAATCATTTTATCACTCATTCACTACTTTGTTTCTTTTCTAAAGCAGGTACAATTATTGTAAAAGCCTTCAATTGTTTTAAAAAATTAATATATTGTAGTATTATCAAAGAGTCGGTTAAATTCTGCAGCGATGATTTCATAAATTCATTTTAAAAATTGCAAGTCGATCGAAAACAAATTAGAAGAAGGTAAGCTACAATATTCTTGTTACTCTTAGGATATGAGTGTAATGTCAAATTATTATGGTTTGAATAGGGCACAAGAGTAACGCAGTACATGCATACAACACTTGTAAGCTTGAGATGCCCTAGGTGATGTTTATTTACGGGAACAATGAACTGGCCCAGCAGTCACAATTATTAGTTTATTTGTTTATGTCAAATTTCGGAGATATTAGCAACATTAAAAATATGTTCCCATGCTGTGGACAAATAATATCTGTTCTGATATATATGAATAATTACTATCTTGCTTAATAGGAGCGGCGCTAGCTCAGTTGGTAGAGTGTCGGACTCGTAAACCAAGGGTCGCGGATTCGATACCCGCGCAGGTTAACTGGGGTCGGCTGACTCTGTGCATCCTTGGGAAAGGCACTTAGCTCCTATATCCTCTGCAAGATATAGCCAGTAATGTGTTAAAAGAGCTGTTAAAACCTACAACAATAAAAAAAATATCCTGCTTAAACCAGTTCTCGTACTGAGATCAGAATAACTTCGCTGCAATCACGAACCTTTTTTTATTATCAATGTACAATGTACACATAATTACGAATGGCTTAAACCCATAAGTGCCTTCTCGTACTGCGATAGCAGTTCTGATTATATACTGTTCACAGTAAGGTGGGGCTATTCGTGGATAAAAGGGGTTATTATACGTGAATGGTAGTAATATGATACTTGCATGGGAAAAAAAACGAGTTCCTCATAATCATCTTCGTTTCCATAACCAAACGGTTACAACTGGTCTATATGGACAATGATGCATGTATTGTGACACGATAATCTGGTCTATATGGTCAATGCTGCATGTATTGTGACACGATAAAGTGGTCTATATGGACCATGCTGCATGTATTGTGACACGATAAACTGGTCTATATGGACAATGCTGCGTGTATTGTGACACGATAAACTGGTCTATATGGACAATGGTGCATGTATTGTGACTTGATAAACTGGTCTATATGGACAATAATGCAAATTTGTGACACGATGTCAGAATACTAATAAATAATATCAATCCCCCTATCCAAAAATAGTCTTATCGTCGTAGTACGCAATTGTAATAGGCCTTTCTGTTATAGCCAAAGATTATATCTTGAACAATTTACTAGAATTGTTGAGATAAACTCGTCTGTGAGATATGTCGACCTATACATGTGCACGTTCCCAATTTCATTTTGAGAAAAGTTAGAATTGTCTTTTCTTGGGTAACAGTACACAAAACCTACTGTTGCATTCAAGTACCTTTGATGAAGAGATTTCGTGTACCATGGATTGAAATTGAAATAAGGCATGAGTATAATTAATTATAAATACCTCTATTTTCGCTCCACTGAACCTAAACAGAATAAAACTTGGACTACGCAATGATTTTTGGATAAAAGCACGAATCATAAAATATACGTACTAGCAAATGATCTGAGCTTAAATATGAGAAAAAAAAGACATCAATGAAACAGATATTGTTAAGTAAAGTCTGTATGTGGATTTGGGACAAACACACGCATATTATGTTAAACCCATCGCTGTAAGTGGATTATGGACAAACAAGCGCAACACAGTTGCTATGTAAAGGCAAAGCAAAACGTAAAGTAAACAATATTGCGAATCCGTAAAGCTTTTTTAAATTATTTTATCGACCCCCGACACATTGCGGTGCCTAGGTTTGGGACCTTGAACTCACCCGTTAACAGTGTCCTTGGGCAAGGCACTTTACTGCTATTGCTCTGGCACTAAATAACCTACTTGTGTCGCTGTGCCGTAAAGCACCAATCCAAACCAAACCAATCACCCGTTAACAATTTATAAGTCAGCATATACATATGTAATTATTGATAATACTGGATCAAACTTCCAAATTAATGTATAGCTAGTATAAATGTGTCTGAAGTTTTGGGAGAGAGAGAGAGAGAGAGAGAGAAGTTGTATACATATATATTACTTATTGTATTTTCATATTCTTATATTTTTCTCTTTGTGTATTTACAGTCATCCGTACTTCCACCCATGTATATAGTCATACCTTTATACATAAATATGTACATTAAATATAGTTCATATATGCATACATGCATTTATGTGCGTACCTATACATACACATGTATTTATAGATATATACACATATTTAATGACATCAGTGGAACCTCATATTTTCCTTCATGCCTGGATCTGCATTTCGGATTTGAAATTTTCATTGTCATCTTGTCATCTTATTGAAACATCATACTAAATATAATAATCCGCCGTTAATCGATGTAGATGGAGTTCAGGTTACAAGGAAGAGTTCTTATTATACATGAAACTGTTACCTTTGAGCCCCACCCATCCTCTCCTACGGGTTGAATTTGGGAGTCCTCGTGAAACGTTATACCAAACATGATAACCCTCTCTCAAGTGTAGATGGAGTTCAGTAAAATAGAAAAAAACGGACGGACGCACGGACACAGATTGAATAATCACAAAATATACACCAAAGTGCGGATATATTTCATAGAAAGATGGTATCAGCTAGTCATAGTGAGACTCTATATCATGTGACAACAATAATTATATACAGGATTTTCGCATCCGATCTTGAACATCTTTACATAGCGTAGGGAATTATTGTGTCATCCCCGACTGTCCATCTATCCGTACATTTGCCCCTATGTTGATTGTATACGTCCTCAAATTCATTAAACACACTCCACCCTCTGATGTCCCTGGAAGGAGACCAATAGGTAACATTTACTAAAAGCTCAAATTACAGTGTTTTTTCGAGTATATTATAAAAATTTGAATATGCCCTAATAGTAGGAATACATGTCGTAATATATAAAATGGATGTTGGTTACGATTTCTTGGTCATGGGTAAGTGTAGATTGGGTCTTTGGAGAGAGAGAGAGAGAGAGAGAGAGAGAGAGAGAGAGAGAGAGAGAGAGAGAGAGAGAGAGAGAGAGAGAGAGAGAGAGAATGAAAAGCGTGTAGATTTGCGATGGATAGCGATCTAAGTTGATCTGATGGATAGGATCATGATAATGACTGACTCGGTACAAACTATAAGGTCTTTATTCTGTTCCATTATTTTTAGAAACAAATCTATTCATGGAACACGTATACCCCATTATAGTTCATAAAATTTGGCCTAAACTCGATAGTAAACCGGACGAACAACGGTAACACTATATGCCACACCACATTTATAGTATAGCATGAAGAAAACAAACATATACAAGAAATTTTGAGCAAGCTGTGTGAACATTATTTTGTACCTGACATGTTAATAAAGACGTGTTAGCAGTAGAACTTCTGTGTTGATATATGATCAAAATCTGCCTATTGTGGTATATCTGACGTTGAACTGGTGGGAGTGGCTAGCGATATTGACACGCATACCAGCATAAAAGTGTGTAATGGAACAGTATAGGTGTGCCAAACTAGAATTCTCTTTGTAAAACACGTATCCCCGCGCTTGTTTGTTTTGGCCTCCACCTCAAAGTTGGAGCCTTTTCGGTAGGATCCTAAAGGCAAGGACTGGCCAAAAGAAAATGTCAGTTGGATATGTGTATTTGTCTTTACATGCCCTGCAAGCATATACGTGGTTACAATGTGGGGATATTGATAGTTTTTAATCTATGACCCATGGGCTAAGTCCCTTGTTAGGAGGGGATTTAAAGGTGTATCCCTGGGGCCTATGTGAGTTGCATGTATAAAGTTTGCTTTTTCCTGTCCATTAAGTGCATATGAGGTTATAGGGTGGGGGATCCCAATAGTTTCCAAGTTATGTACCAGTGGCTAAGCTCCTGTGGGAAGGAATGAAATCTAGCGTCAAAATCATCCGTATGCATACAATTGTCTTTTCGTGACCGATAAGTATATATGTAGCTCTAGGGTGTGGATGTCAATAGCTGCCAAGTTCTGATCCATGGGTTAAGCCCTTGGGGGTAGAGATGTACTCCGGAATCAATGTCAGTTGCATGTAAAAAATAATCCTTTCATGCCCAGTGTTGTCATAAGGTGGGCATCTCAATAGTTTATATATATTATAACCCAGAAGCTAATCTTGGCGGGTAGGGAAAACATCAACCCAAGGCATCCCAAGCTGACGTGTTGCTTCTGGAGTCCTTGATCTCACTTGCCAGTTCTTAGATATGCGAGACACACAACTTCAAAGTTATTTGAAACTTATGTAAAATAACCCCTACCCCCAGTCCCCTCCTCCCATCCCTCCCCGGTGAAGCGTGATCAAAATTCCCAAATTGTTGCCACAACCTATAGGACTATCATTTACCCAAGTTTCATGTATATAGCTTTAAAGGTGTAGGAAGTATTCAGTGAGATTGAACATGCCGTACGTACGTATGAACTGTATCACACAATTCTCGTGCTTTTTTAAAATGCGCGATGATAATAACATAAACCCGTTAATAAGGTAATAAATTGAACAAGACTCAATAAAACTTGTACAGGCCTGTTTAATAAGCATATAATATGGACCTCTCCACGGAATTTTTTTCAAGCTTTGCGAATCCATACATCTTCATGCATTCGATCTAAATATTAATTTTTAAAATAGTACATGCTCAACTGGGTTCATTTTTTGGCCAAGGTTTACAGGAAATGCAAAATCCTACAATTGTTTTTTATGCTTAAATTATACTTTTTTCAAAACTCTTGCACTGAACTATTTTAAAAATTGGTGTATTGTAATGTAGCCAATTTTCTTTCTACTGGGTTTATTTTCTTGGTATGAGCATTTTAATACAAGTGAGTGGTGCAATTTTTTTGAGCGTAAAGTAGACGTTGCGATGCAACTTGACTTTAATTTTTACCTGTATTTGTTTTTATACCATTGTAGAAACGAATATCAATATGTTGCATTTAAGTGTGATTATAAATTATATCTTTGTCACACAAACACTAAAAATTGACGCAACTTTTATTTAAAAAACGCATCGTTAGATAAGAGTGAAGTAATTAAAACACAAACCTTTTTTGACACAACAATGTAATGACTTAACATTCTGACGTAAAAATGCCTGTGCAGCATTGTTAGAGGAGGTGTATGAATGTGGCCGTATCCATGTACCAACACCGGATTTCACGCGGCATTGAAGCCCTGATGTATTGTTATACCTATCCTTTTCCCGCTCGCACCCAAATCAAATAACTGCATTCCGCATATCGTCATTATTGACTGAAAAATTGGAATCCTGTTACGTTCTTCAGTCGTACAAAAATGTTAAATTTTCAGAGTAGAGAACTAAGATGTGTTTTCTTCTCATAATACATCGTATTCACCGATGTATGCAAAGTGGATTTTCAACTCTTCTGCTCCACAGTAACCGGAGTGTGTCTCGGTCAATATACCGTTTCCCAGGATCACCTATTTCGAATTTGTACCTTTTATGCATGCGTTAAAGCAAACCACAAATTATATCATTTTACAAGTGTGTATGTAGACACAGTAATCAAAAATTTTTCAAAAACCTATATGACTTCTACATAATGAGGATAGGCGGAAAATTAAATCTGATCGTATCCTCCAATAATAGCAATTAGAAGTTATTTTGTTACAGTTTGCTCATTGACCCTTTGCGCCTTCTAAATTGTGTGGAAATGGATACGATAGTGTTTGCATGAAGATATGGAAAGTTACTTCAAAAATTCAAAATATTTGAAAAAATTTAATCATTTTCATGCAAATTTTAGCAATATTGTGTTTATCTTTGGTCAGATGTAGATAGGTGTACAAGCTGCAGAGGGTCCCAGAGAAAATTAAAATACCTTTTTCTTGCCTCATATTGCTTATTCACAGTAGAAAGCAAAGAAGATTTAGTTCAAAGATCAAATACTAGCCTCTCCTTTGCGGGTTGTGTAATATTGTATATGGGAAAAACTAAAAGTGTTTTAGGCACGGGTTTGAATGATGTGTATTCTTATATATAAATTTCAGAAACTTAGATGTCATGTCTTAGTAGAAAAGCTATCGAAGACCCTCTCTGGATTCTTGACATCAAACTATGTAAATATTATGAAAAGTAATCTTTGTTCAGAAGTTTTGTCATAAACATATTAATAAGTAACCTGAATTGGTGAAATAATGAGCCAACTATTTAAGTTACTAGGGTAAGGTATTATACCGCTTCGCTGAAGGTATAATGTGTTTTCTAGACACTTTTCAAACTTTGTGCATAACATTTGTAAATCAGATTTGCAGTCAATTTGAAAAAAAGTAACTCGCTGAAAATAAACTTCTGTGTATGCGTAAATATTTTAGAGACAATACGTTTGTGTACATCATTCGCAGAAACACGTGACACCGTTTGCAACACATGGTAAGATACTCAACATGTGGTCATGACCGATTATCTATGGATTACTTTGAGACAGATTCAGGTAGATAACATATCGCTATAGCCATTTTATCGATGTTATAGATATGCCAACATCAATCTGGATAAGCAGCGTATTTGACGCAAACAACTGAACTGACTGAAAAACGCAACAAGGAATTTTTAAACATGTTCAGATTACCTGAATGATTTAATATTAGCATTTAGTCGTGATCTATTAGGGTATAAAGAGTCATATAATCAAATGCACCCTGAATTAGTCTTGGTCACTAAGTCGTTTTATGCATTCTGATTGGCATGATTAACATCTTGATGATTAAGACTCAGTCTTGTATATTGTAACTTTGTGTTTTGCTGTGTTCACAAAATAGCGCATCCAATTTTTTTTTAAATTAAGAAAATTTAAATAAAACAACAAAAAACAAGTTAGTTCCAGACTAGGGAGTAAAATATTAATTTTATTAGATTCTTATCTAGAACTCTGCTGCCACTGCTTACAAATTTTCACCTTGATTCATTATTGTGTATAACAATGTATTAATTGTTTTTGTGGAAACACGTAATCCCAAGGTACAGTCTAGCAGATTCTCTGATAAAATATAAATCATTTACAATATTTTCTAACATAAGGAAACGGATTCCATTGTTGCAATGTTAATCCTTTCTCAGAACGTCATAATGATGGCATGACAATTTGAAATCACGAATTTTGGTTTTGCTGGGTTAATTTTAAAAAAAATTTTTTATAAGTCATTTGACCACAGGAAAATCATTCATCAGAGAGTAATTCCATAAAAACAGAAACCATTGGTTATTAGATCTACTAGTAAAATACCAGAAGAGCTTATGAAATGGCCTGTTGTCCGTCGTCCGTCTGTCTGTTAGAACAAATTTGTTATAGCTGCTCCTCCTAAACTACTTGGAGGATTGTCATGAAACTGTATACAAACATCTATCCCAATGTCTAGTTGGTCCTAATGAAAATGGTGCTGCTCAGACATCCAATATCGCCACCACAGCAGCCATCTTGAAAATCTTGCATGCGCTACTACTCCTGAATGGGTTTTCACTTATAGATTTCTTATTATATTTAGTTTGTCTCAAATAAAAATAGTGCCGATCTGACGTCCACTATGGCGGCTACCGGGCAGTCATCTTGAAAATATTGTTATCGCTTACTCCTCCTGTCATATCGTCATGGGGATTTCACCAGAAGACTTTTTATGATATCTAGTTGGGTCATAAATGAAAATGGTACCGCTTGGATATCAAATATGGCCGCCACAGTGGATATCTTGAAAATCTTGTTATTGCTACTGCACCTGAATGGATGGTCATATAAATATGGAGATTTCACTAAAAGGTTTTTAATGGTGTCTACTTGGTCCTGAATGCAAGTAGTGCAGATCTGACATCCAATATGGCCACCACAGCAGCCATCTTGAAAATCTTGTTATTGCTGCGTCTCCTGGACGGAGAGTCATATCAGCAATGGGTTTTCACCGCAAGACTTCTTATGGTGTAAAATTGGTATACAAGTTGTGCCGATCTGATATCCAATATGGCCTTCACAGCAGCCATCTTAAAGAAACATGTTATTACTAATTCTACTGAATGGATGGTAATATTGGCATGGGGTTTTCACCAAATGTCTTCTAATGGTGTCTACTTTGTCTTAAATGATAATCGTTCCGATCTTACATCCCATATGGCTGCCACAGCGGCTAACTTGAAAAGAATATCAGAGACTGTTTCAACACTCAGCCGTTAAAAGGAAGATATGGTCTTATCTTGAATTCCTGATAATTCTTTTCGGACAGTAGAGCGTGAATGCTTACGGGATTTAGATAGTTTTTCACATTCCTTTCAAGTTATGTTGGGCGTGTGTGTGTGTCGGGGGGGGGGGGGGGATGAGAGAGAGAGAAGTGGATGGAGTTACAGCAAGACAGTCTGATATGGAAAGTGGGTACTTATGTAGCAGATACCGAAGACTTTTTTTATTTTAAATTTCTTATATTGGGATCAACAGCTTTTAGAAGTTCTGGGCTTGTTACGTGCGCTTACTCACCGTCCTAAAGGACAGAGTAAGTGCGTTTCTTCATATTATTATATACTCCTTTTTTTCTCTGTTAACTTTGCATTGTCAGAATCGTGCAGTATTTCTCCATACTGCACGGCTTCATACTGCACGACACGTGTGTCTAAAAATAGTATCGCGGTTTAGGAATTATAAGTTACTGCATTTGTATGGGATATGAACGAGGTTTTTTTTTAGCTATACTGCACGACGTCAGGACTTGATTTATGGTACAAGTCATATAGGTCATGTATCTAGGGTCCCTCCAACAAAGAATGTGCAAGTGACAGACATACAAATATGTCATCTATAGCTAGTAATAAGAATGGCAATACATGTACTTACCTTTCTGCATCTTGAATTTCTTCAAATGTACTTTCTGATCCACGGCGCGAAATTGCACTGCAATTTAGACTACATTTCCAAGAGAAATCACATTCCAAAGGAGAATTTACTGCACTCCAAAAACGAAATTAATTTGATATTACCTAACAAAAACTTTTTAATCCTGCATCTTCTTGAGAATTTGAATTAAAAGAATTTCATATTTTATCCACCTTATTATTCCAAACTATCAATGGCAGAACAAAACACATGTGTAGCTTGCTGTCGAGGCCAGTCTCGCCAGCTAATGTACATCGTACGTAATCGACCCAGCTAATAACTCAAGTCCACCACAACTAAAACAGCAGAATTTAGTTGAATTGACAGAAAAATAAAATCCCTTCATTCCAAACCAACTTGTAAAGTTGTTCCAAGGGGCAGTCATTCACACTATGACTATAAATTGCAATTTTAAGTAGACCAAGGTCGCTGGGCGGTGCCATGTGCGCTTGAATACTGTTACTGTGTATTTTTTTTAACTACGAGTGTGTATTTACTTTGGAATCTGGCAGAAATTCCGTTATTTTGTTTCTTGCAGTGTGTTCTTTTTGTTATTCAGCCTTAGGTAGAAAAGCAAAATGAGTATATAATAAAAAGGTTACTACATTTGTATAGGAAAATATGAACTAGTTTGTTTTTTGTTTTTTTGAGCTATACCGCACTCCTAAAGTCGTGCAGTATAGCTCTGAAAAACTCGTTCATATTTTCATATACAAATGCAGTAACCTATAAATACGTTCGTGTGCACATCTCTTTCTGACGCTACATTTTCGGCTTTTTATCGCCCCATCAATGTGATGACGTCAGTTCCTACGTAACGCATGGACTGATGTCATTAAGCGACGATCACGAAGATCAGACCATAACACACACACACGCACGCACACACACACACAGACACACTGGTGTTTGTCTCCCCAACTCTCCCATCTGCTTCCCCAGTAAGCAAGTACTGCACACAATTTCTCTCTCATTAAAAGTGTTTAGGAGAGTTGTTTATGTCTCATTCTAATGTACTGAGTTATAGGCTAGCAAGGTACATTGTTTCAGTTTTATGTATGACAGACACAGAAAGTAGAGAACTAACCTAGATTAGGCGGTGTTTCTGGGCATAACGCAAGTCTCTGATGTTTCTCATCCGAAATGGATTCCGCTATCTTGCTCTGTAACGACATCGATGCCAGTTCCTCCAAAACGGAATCTTCCAGTGATCTATTATTCAACTTTTGAAGATGTTCAACAGTCAGATTACATGTACAACCACCATTCGAAAGATTTGTATAAGTCCTACACGCTACATGTCCAGTCGAGATTCCTGTATAGGACGTCAGAATCATTAAACTTCCCATGAAAATAACAAGGATGAAAAACATATAAATAAAACGTTTGCTCATGTTGAAAGACCGTATTGTTTCTACTTCACTGTAAGCTAATCCATATTGCAATGCATTCTTCGTCTCATGTGACAAAATCTTTTATAGAACACAAAAGGAAATCCGTGTTACGTGTCAATGGGTTGTGTATGTACACAGTCTAATTCTGGCCCGAATGAATTCTAACTGATAAACCATATTTTCTCTTGTTCATTTCCCCTAACCCTGCATCAGATTATATCCCATGTGCACATTGGCCATGTTGCGCTTTCATTCCTCAAGTCGGTCCCCAAATTTCCCAGTAGACCGAGGAGAAAAGAAAAAAACAGCCCCGTATACACCACTGACAAACCCGCAGTTATATGTACTTTCAATAGATTACTATGCCCGACATACCCACGCCTAAAACTGCCAGCCGTACCTATGCATTCATATACACTCCTAGTTAGTCGTACGCTCGTACGGACTGCAATATCACTTTAAACAAATACTTTATGTCCGATTCACATAATACATGTAGCTATAATACTGCTACTTATCACAGACCCAGAGGGGCAACCAGTGCACGAGATAGAACAATATATGGGATGACCACGAAAAGATGATGTCTTCAACGATACCCTAACACAAACATTTATGAGTATACCCATACTGAAGTACCCTAGTCATACAAACCACCCGATATGAACATTAGAGTCATATGTCATCCCTGGGGCAAAATTATCAAATACACAGTTTCCAGGCGATAGACTGTATCTCGTGGCGCTGATTACTTGAATCACACCTGCACATCTACATATCCTGACACCAACACATGTATCTCACGTACAGGATCCAGCACATCGTCACAAACCTACTACCGTATACCGTCCAACAAGTGAACTATTGGTAACCTACTCTCTATGGTAAAAATGATTTATCTCTAATTTATACACACATAAGGAGGGAAAATGGCTATGAATTCTCAGGAAGAGGTACTAGGTATCAAACAATAAAAGTACAACCGAATAATGTAATACACTGATGCATTCTACATGATGAACTGACACATTTTGCAATGAGTTTAAACTATAAATTTATAACCCTGATAAATGAAACTTTATGTTTGTAACCAGCGGCAATCAATCAGTGATGGTGAATGGCTACTCATGAAAAAACAGATAAAACGCTGAGGAATGGTGAAAAACGATATAAACCTCTGTCCAAAGTCATGGGGATACATTCGATCCCTTGCCAGTGCCTCCTACACCTTTACTGGCCATATGCGAACACGTGAGGTACAATTTCGCACTTAAAGCGCTTTTTTTTTTTTTACCAAGTCACGACGGCATATATTTCTCGCTTTTTCTTCCAAACGCGAGAAAACTTGAGAAACAATGCAGCTGTTGACCGGCAAGATACAAATGTTCATCGTTCTTTATGTACTACAACCAGTCCGTAAGACGATACTCATTGCTACAGAAGGTATCAGTTACAGATTCATTGAACAGCATTTCGCCACCAGGACAACTTCAGCAACTGTGCATAGAGAGTGGTAAGGTCATTATTTTTTTTTAAAAAGTACACATAATTAGTCAAATATTATGTTTTGATTCATTTTAGCAATTTCGTAATGAAATTTCGTTATCTATGATGACACAATCTATAGAAAGAGGTTATTTTGTATTCTAACATCGCAATATGAGGTCTACTTTTTGCAAAGGCGCCAATCTCATTGTACACAGAACATCATTAATTAGTCGCATTGACTTTTCGGCTGCGATTTAGAGATAAATCTCTGCTTAAGTTTTCAAAGTGTATATAGATTTTAGAAAAGAATTTTTTCAGAAGGTATATATTGACTCTCAGTGACAATATAATTTTCGGCAATAGACGCTATACCTCCTAATGATGTAACACGTGCACTATAACGGCTTCAAGGTAATTCATACCTAACCACAGGCTGATATTGACGTATTTTACTGAAATTTGACACAGAAAACTAGATAAATAACGATCGATATATTGTCATGTATCCTATAACTGATGAGCTTGGAGTTAATTCCACACATGTAACGTGTGCTTTTATTAATTTCACACATTTGTTGTACACTACAGCAAAGTGGTAGTAATAGAATGATATGAACAATTGAACCTACCTTTGTCCCGACTTGTGCCGAATGCAAATGTGCCTGGATGCTTATGGGGTTTTCGGAGAGAAATCAACTAACAGCACGTGTATTCCTAAAAACAAACGATCTTAGTGTTTTGCTTACAATGAGAAGAATATAAACTTATTTTATTACCTCCAAAAAACAACAACAATTGTTTGAAAATTCGATGGATATTGAACAAAAGGTGTAAAAGAACAAATTTAATTATATACATCTCCCAACAGGTAGGGAAGATAACATAATATGGAGTGCACTTTGCAGTTAAATGTCCAAGTCACCATTAATACCCGCTAGAAGTGGGTACAAAAGCAGATTATTTTTTTATCCGAACATGTAAAGATTTTCATCTTCTCAGTACCAAAACTTTGTCATCGTTCACTTTACAACTGTGTCATTAATACACTGTAGATTGTTCATAATTTGTTGGGACCTATTTAAAGCTAATTTTTTTTTTTTTTTTTTATCAAACCATGTCAGAATTTTTTAAAAATACGTAAACTGTCACTTTAAGTGATATACTTTTAAGTTCATGTAATAGACAAATTTTAAATGTGCACAGCATAAATGCAGCGTTAAGTTCATTTAATAGACAAATTTTAAATGTGCACAGCATAAATGCAGCGTTAAGTTCATGTAATAGACTAATCTTAAAATCTGTACAGCATAAATGCAACGTTAAGTTCATATAATAGACAAATTTTAAATATGCACAGCATAAATGCAGCGTTAAGTTAATGTAATAGACAAATTTTTCAACATCAGTCTAAGATCAACCATTGCAGCTTGTTTCAAGATCTGCAGTTCCATATGTTCAAGATCAGCGCAGATGAAAACTCGATGGTGACAAATTTCTACAAGAAAATGATATGAAAAGTCGCAAAACTGACAATTCCGACACAACTCCACAAACTCGGAAAAAATCCGTAATTTGTGGAAAAATTCATGTGTGGCCACGGATAATGATATCCTTAACATTGTAGTCTGATGTTCAATTTAGATCATATATTTAAATCATATTCTGTTAGCTCATTCCACCTACATGGGCTGGAAATATAACAGGCACAGTAACAACGGCAAAATGCATAAAAGAACGCATTTCTGCTCAGAATTATTAAATTAACAAAATAGATGCAAAAAAGGTGCACGCTATCAGCAACAGTTCTATCGTTTTATACCCTTCCTATTTACAGAGTATTTTTTTTTAAATTTCGTGACATAAAGCACAGTGTTTGTAGTTTCCCATGTGTTTAACAACCATATTCGATACGGTGAAGTGTGTGTGTGTGTGTGTGTGTGTGTGTGTGTGTGTGTGTGTTTTGCATAAATTTAAAATAAATCCGAAATCATATGACTAACATGTGTTAGAATTGGTGTTTGTGTGGTTACCGACGCAAGTGTCAACCTATGTCAGATGAGGAGCATATACTATAGTTGTGACACCTGGTCCAAACATAGAGGCTATTTAGATCAACACCCTACAATTTTGGATACACTTAATAGGCGTGAAAAGATTCAGATATGCAACTGGCTATAGCCCCCAGGTCCGCTCGTAACCCTAGGGATTTAGCCCCTGGGTCACAACTTGGAACTTTTTGAGATCCCCACCATATAACGATGCTGTATATACTTTTACTGAGCAAGAAAAGACGTATTTATACATACAACCGACATAGACCCCGGGGTACATCCCAACCATGAGCATGAAAATGCATATTTGTACATGCATTTGATATTGACCTCGGATTTGATCCCTACCTTCCACGATTTAGACCCTGGATCATAAATTGGAAACTATACAAATCCATCCCCTATAACAATATATACACTTACCCCCTGGGACATGATGTTAGGGGTACACATTGATGAAGGTTGGGTACAAAGACTCTAGCTTATTATGGTTCACTCCTTGGAAGAGTTTAACAGCATTCTGTTAGCAGACAGACCAGGATAAAGAATTATCATACAGTCCTTTCTTAATATAATCATTTTAGGGTCCATAGCCAATAGAATTATGTTAACAATTTCCAGATCTTGAAGATAACATACACTTGGAGTAGTTCTAGAATTGATTTATCAGGGTTCAGTCATTGCTAAGGGCTTGTCAGAACGCAAAGGTCGATAGATTCCATGGATAGATCTATCAATAGGTAGATAGGTAGTTACGAAGGTAGATGGACAGACAGATACATATAGATGTTGTTTATTACTCAGCTTTTCCTTATTCCAATATTTCTTTGCAGTTTGGGTACTTTGGTAAATTTATACTTATTAAGAGTATTAGCAACTTCTTATTTTGGTGTCAATGGTTTTCGCTGTATAATTCAAACCTAGGTCATTGGGTATTTGATGTGTCTGTAAACTTGGCAGTATTCCCAATTTCTTTTCTTATTTTTAAACCCCAAAACCAAATACAGTATCATTAAAGAAGTTTTGAAACAAAAAAGTATGAACAGATTAATGAATTTATCCAATATTTCATCTGAAAATGCAATGGAATGAGATGATTTGCCATCGACGAGTATTAGTAACTTATTTTCGGGAACAGTTACCTACTTTTGAGGTTGCGGTTTAATTCTATGAATGAACTTATAAAATAGTATTTCAGATATAAGAAAGTAATGTTTTCATATTTTCATAAGCACGATGAGTATTTTCTTTTATTTTAATTCTATTTGACTTGCTAAGTCCCCAAAATACCAGTTGTGGATAAACTTATTGTATCATTAAAAACTTGACATATAGGTTACTTCTTCCTATTTTCCACATCACTTTGCCATATTAAGTCAGGAGGGTGATTTCACGGCGCCCAAACGTTTGAGTCCAGGCTGACCCCGCTATTATTCATAATGTAAATGAATTCAAATTGAAGAAATTCCGTGTCCTGTATCGTGTACTTGAAAAAGTGTTTACTTCCCATATTGCATCGAGTATGATCAGTAAACACTAAAGTGCTATTCACGCTTTGGGAGTTATTCTTTTCCACACAGTGAAACATACAAAGGGGTTCAAAATATAGTATACAATGTAAATCACTATAAGCAAATATTTAACCCAGTCTATGAATAATATTAGTATATATATATGAATATATATATATATATATATATATATATATATTCATATATATATATATATATATATATATATATATATATATAAATCTGAAACGATATAACTTTTATTGCATATGGTAATTGATGTCAATGAATGGTATTAAATGTATACAGAATTATTATAATCGCGATAAATAAAATGTTTAGTTAACTGACAGTTAAAGTAGTCTAGTTCATGTCAAAGTTCGTATTCAGCAGTTATCTTCTCATAATTATAGGGGTTCAGTCACGATTAGCAAATGTGTTCTTAACAAGTGGAAACTTGCATCATCTTTGCTTATATATATATATATATATATATATATATATATATATATATATATATATATATATATACACACACACAATTGTAAGTTAATCCTGATCAAGGCATGTATAACCTTTTTTAAACACTGGTGGCAAATTCTGCTTTAAGCTGTTTCAAAATAGAATTTCAACTGTCTATATATGTTTATGTATTTTGGTTCTTTATTTATAAACAGTACATAGTAGCACACATTTTCAACTTAGTAGCACACATTTTCAATCCTGTGACCAAGGTTGTTCAATCAACTCAAACTGAACATGTTGCTTCAGGTTCTGCTATCACCACTTTGTCTTAAAGATTACCCAATCCTGCTAATCTAAACATTTTTCTCCATTATTATTGTAACCAGATACCTCCACACATGAGAATAGAAAGTATCAAGTAAGTTAGAAGTATCTAGAAAGTGTTAATGCATACAAATTTAGTGAGTTGCTAAATAACACAAATGTTAACGTACAGATTATATTAAATAAATTTATACGACTTATATTTAAATCATTCTGTTCCCATGTAAACTTAGAATAGTTATGTCTATTAGCGTTTCATCCCACTTTGTCATGTGTTCAAAATATAGATCAGAATATCTCTCTCTGCAGTTCCCTTTTCTGTCCGCTATACCACCACCATTATTAATTTGTATTTGTGTTTAATCTCATGTCTACTGTTAGACCTGAGTTGGCAATAAAGTTCAGTTGAGTTCTTTTCCAAGTGCTCCATTCTTTCTGTATTTTAACTGTGTAACTGATTTAAAGTTTTATAAAGGATACTATATTAGTACGAATTTATTGTTTAATGTGTGTATGTGTGTGTGTAAGAAATCCTAATCCATTGTACTTGTATGTTCTTTCTTCTGTATGTATTTTCACCAAATATATGTGTATATCACCATTGTATTTTGATACTATGATTAACTGGACTGAATATTAAAAGCGTTTATTTTATTTTCTCAAAATGTATCCGTTCTCTAAGACGCAAATTGTTGAAGTTTCAAAATGATTTGTTTCCCTGAAAGTTCGTAGCTTTATATGCATTACAGCAATAAGAAATGCTATGTTATAATTGCTGATTCAGCATCTATATTTTCAATATATCTACATTTTCTTGAAATAGGCAAATGAAATTGTCTTTCTCAGTTTTTATACTCCCTCAAAGTATATACTTTCGTATATCTATGAATTTTCTCCATACATCGATGAGCAGCAGATAATTAGCAATATCTGTACGATTCTGTCTGGACCATTAATACTAAATTTTGTAATGATTATTATGAGGACGACATTACCGTCGTCATTATAAATTCTCCGTCTCTCTGTTTTTCAATGCCTGAAAATTGTTAACAAGCACCGATTTTATATCCTCATGTGTGGAGGTATCGGGTTTACAATACTGATGGTGATGATAACAGTACCTCAAGCATCCTGCTCAGTTTGAGTCCATTGAACTATATTTGTCATAAGACTGATAATTTTCATCAACAAAGCTTCGCCTAAAGTTCATAGTGGATGTGTACATTTCTTGTTTGGATAATGCTAGGCCAGATTTACTGCACTTTAAATTATTATTAGTAGTTAAATCATGGCAGTTTGGTAACAGGCAAATTTCCTGTATGAAGTGCTATAACTATATATTTTAGGCATCAAAATACATGTATTATCAAAAACAAAGTCGTGTTGAAATATTAATAGTGTAAATGATGTGATATCATTTTTGAGAGCCTTTGGAACCATTGATATTCCCAACCTATAACCATATATACACATACTGAGCTGATTGAGTTGCGAAGTCTAGTGGGGGTAGGAATGGACCCCGGGATAAGTGTCAGTTGCATGTATAAACATGTGTTTTCATGCTCAGTAATAGTATATATCATTATATGGTGGCGATCTCCATGGTTTCCAAGTTTTGACACAGGGGCTAAATCCCTGTGGTTAGGGATGGATCGAAGGGCCAAAGTCGGTTACATATCTGAATTCATCTGTTCACGCACAATACGTGTATGCAAATTTATCGGGTGCAAATTTAAATAGCTTCGAGGTTTGGACCAGGTGCCACAACTATATGCCCCTGGGGCATGATCCTGGGGTCCCGTTCAAAATCTCCAACTCTAAGATATGCCAGTCTCATGATTTGGGAGTTATCTTAAATTGATGAGGGAAAAAAAAAGAAAAAAAAAAAAAAAAGAAAAGAAAAGGAAATTACACTCTCAGGGTCTGTTTAGAAAATTATACTGCCTGCCGTTTAATACATCTGTTGACCATCCCCAATCATATCCCAAAGTTCGAAGACGCCATCTTGAACGCATGCGTACATGCATGTGCGGATGGGCAGCATAATGTAATCTCTGCCTTTTTATTAAAAAAGTACGCAAATAACAATGCTTCTATTTCTCCTAGGATCTCAATATCTGGACCCTCTGTCATAAAGCTCTACTCAACATATCCCGTAACAAAATATTACTCCAGACTTGGAAATATTACTCTAAATTGAAAAAATGCAGCCTTTTGATATGGTCAGGATATTTTGGATTCGAGTCAAATTGTGTGATAGCGGGGCCAGGAGAATTTTAACAGAATTCTTGTTAACAAGGGCGTATAAAAGAATTCTGCTAGAAGGGGATTGGATGATCATTCTTTTCTCTGGCCTATCAGCAAACAAAAAACTTTTCAGACCTTCTGGTGACTGAACCCTCTGAAAGTAATACTTCAGTTGTTCAGTATTGACTCAAGATCAGGAGATTCTTACAGGAATTCTACTAACAATTGATTTTAACAGAATTTTGTTAGAAAGAGATTGTATGATCGTATTTTTCCCTAGCTTACCTGCTAAGATAAGCCCTTCCAGTAAGTGAACCCCAAAGAAAAATGCTTTTATTGCTCCAAGCATCTCAAGAGCAGGAAATTATTAACAGAGTTATATTTCCAAGGACCCAAACAGAGTTATGTTAGGAATGAATTGTATTATTGATCTTTTCCACGATCTATATGCTAAAGAAATTCTGTTAAGTCTTTCTAGTAGTGAGCATGAGAATATTGCTTTAAGTATCTCAAGACTAGGATATTCTTAATAGAATTTTGTTATCAAGGGACTCTAACAGAATTATGGTAGGATGAGATTATATTACAATTCTTTCACTGACCTATCTGTTAACATAATTATGCTGAGCATTGCAGATACTGAAGCATGAGAAGACAATTCTTCTTAAGCTCATAGTATTTCGCGAAGCAACGTAAGTTTACGAACAGAATTTTCGTAAGGTTTAAGCGAATGAAATTCTTGCACTATTTCGTAAGTGCGTTTTACAAAGATATCCGTAGGAAAATTTCATAAATCTAAGAAAAACTTTTACGTAAGTCACTCTTTTGTATGGGAGGTGGGTAATTACTCGGTAAAATGTAATAGGGTACCTACAAGATACTTACAAAGGAAGGCGACGAAGATGACGACGATAAGAACAACAATGACAACACAATGACCAAACAAATATCGGGCAAAAATCCCTTGACCTATTGGCCATATTGAACGAAATCTAGGTATTATTTCTTATTAAAAAATGTAGTGCGTGTGTGTGTGTGTAAGAGAGAGAGAGAGAGAGAGAGAGAGAGAGAGAGAGAGAGAGAGAGAGAGAGAGAGAGACAGAGACAGAGAGAGAGAGAGAGAGAGAGAGAGAGAGAGAGAGAGAGAGAGAGAGAGAGATGGGGTTTTCACCAAAAGACTTCTTATGATGTCTTCTTGGTCCTGAATGACAATTGTGCTTTTCTGGAGTCTAATATGACTGCCACTGCGGCCAGCTTGAAAATCTTGTTATCACTACTTCTCCTGAATTAATGGTCATATCATCATGGGGATTTCACTAAAAGACGTCTTATAATGTTTTATTGGTCTTAAATTAAAATGGTGCTGATCTAACGTCCATTATGTGGCCATTTTGAAAATTTTGTGTTAGCTACTCCTCTTAAAGGGAAAGTCATTTTGACATGGGGTTTTCATCCTAAGAGTTCTAATGGTGTCTACTTGGTCCTAAATAATGGCATATATTTGTCTACAAACACCATAGGTTTTGCATTTGTCAAGCTTAATTATTCGTACACTTCTTTGTTTAATTTTACCCAACGGATTGTAAAATACTTCAATACAATCTGTAAACTATAGGTTTATATCGTTTGTGGATTGATTAGAGGTATATACAAAACTCTGATGGAATGTATTTGGCTGTTTTGGTTGTCGAATATATTTCGTTAACATAGGTTATGTGTTCTGAAGAAGCATAATTTCTTGTTTGCAAGTTTGTGTCTCTGACACAACGATATTTTCAAACGAACAATAAATAACACATGGAACATTTAATTAGGGTTAATGTTTTTAATTTTTTAACTGAGCCTGCTTCATATATTATATTTATCGAGTTATCTGTGTTGTTATATAGTTTTTGTGGTCTGGTTTTATTCTGAAAAAGTTAAATATTTTTTTTATAAATATACTTCTGTCCATGATGCATGCGTATCTATGATATTAGTCGTAAAAAAATCTTTTATTTCAACGTAATGGTTCCTTCCAGCTTGATGGTCGTTGCGACCACCATATTGAAATATTATTATCATGTCAGCATGTCTTCGTATCTCTATTTCCGTATTTATTACGCTAATACAAGTTGTTTTTTGTTTTTTTTGTTCTTTACCCTTTCAGAGAAACATGTGTGAGCTTCATCCGAGCCATTGATACCTATCCATGTGCAGCGGTAAATATTAAATCCTGTCACACATCCATCTTGTACCTTCGACCTTTTAATGTCCAAATTTCACGTGAAGTATTTGAAAGAGAGTTCCTATCGTTGTTTTAATTTTACATGTGTTCAATATAATTTGAGACCTAGTTCTGTCGTAAAAGTTTGTATCCTCAAGTGATTATGTTGATAAATCTGATATTGTAAGTCTGTTTATGCTTTTACGGAACCAAATCGAATTTTTTATTGACGATATTCAAGTAGTGTTCAGTGCAATTCAATCACAAAGTTTAATCGCGTTCATTCTATTTTAATTCTGTGGATTCCTCCTCATTAATTATTTTCTAGTTAGAGGATGTATGAAAGTAGGTTGTAATATTTCTCTTACGCATCGAAGTCCGCGTTTTTGAGTGTTTAATTATAAATATTTAAGCATATATTTAACTATTTGTCGTGTGTTTACTATTTAAAATTTAACCTTTAACCTTAGTCATCCAATATTAGAAAAACCCCATCTGTTCTTTCTGATCTATCAATCTCTGAGGGCGGTCATCTGTGTAGTTTTGGATGCACCTGACTGCTCCCAAGGACAGGATTGATTGATGTTTCTTACGGTGTATTGGGAGGATTGTCGCCTTGATTCTTACGTCAAATCAGCCTGGATGTTGCTTAATCACTTCAATCACACGGTTGAATTCAACAACTATTGGAGTCCCTAGGTCAAAACGAAAGGCTTAGAGCTCCGGATTTGTAGTCATAGCGAAACTGTCTTTAGAGATTTAAATTGTTACGCAGTTTCACATGTCCTATAATCTGAAGAAAGGTCAACTCATACCCTTGGCACTAATTTAGTGTCATACACCCTTTGACTCGAGACCAATCAATCCGGTTGCACTCTCATACCTGACGATGAATCGACGAGAGGAAGCAGGTGTACTTAGCTATTAAAATTGCTAATTTCTACATATACTGTTCTTGTTCCGGTTACTGTTTCAATGGTACAGGGTTCATTTAAACACGCATTGTTTAGGTCAAATATCTTTTAAAAAAATATGCAAGACTTTCTTGATATACTTTTAAACAAAGGAGATACAATTCAATACCTTATTTTTTAATTTTTTAATTTCTTATTAGTTTTCTATATTTATATTTAAAATATAGAAATATTATCATAGGGTTGGCTGCTTATGAACTCCCAATATATATATATATATATATATATATATATATATATATATATATATATATATATATATATTGATAAGTGCTTGCGTTCATTACTTGACAAACATGCCCCAGCAACCAAGTGCAGAATATCCATTCAGAAGTGTTCTCCATAGAATAGTAGTTTTAGGGACCAGCTTCGTACTGCTAAAAGAGAACGCCGTAAGGCCGAGAAGCTTTGGCTTTCATCCGGTCTTACTGTTCATTAGCAAATCTATGAGGCTGCTAAGAAGAATGTCAGAAACGTAGTTCATTCAGCGAAAGAAACCTATTTCAGTACTAAGATCATTTAGTTCAAGTTGCAAAGAGCTCTTCGATATTACTAACAAGCTAATGTCATGGAACAAATGTACACCACTTCCAACGACCTTCTCTCTGCTCGACCTTCCGGACCTGTTTGCAGATTTCTTCTGTGACAAAGTGCAAACCATTCGAGATCAACTTGACAACACAATTTTAATCGACCCATCTTCACCACACAGTTGTGATACAGAATTTCAAAAGCAACCTTTAACAGGATTTGAGCCTGTCTCTGTGGATTTCTTACATACAATCCTGATGAAGAGTGCCCCAAAGTCGTGTGAACTTGATCCGATCCCGACATCATTGTATCTCATCTGAATTTAAATAGTCTTTGTAGCAGTTTACAGTCTGCATACCGCCCTCGCCACAGTACCATACTGCTTTTCTGAAAGTAGTCGATGACCTTCTCTCCCGCTTTGAAAAGTGGAAAGATTGACTTATCTGCAGCATTTGACACAATAAACCAAGATATATTACTTCACCGTCTCGGGGCCCCGGGTGGCCGAGTGGTCTAGGGCGCTCGCCTTTACCGATCACTGCCATCTCACCTCTGTCCACGTGAGTTCGAGTCTTGGGCTCGGCCAATGTGGTTATGTGAGAAAGCTTGCCAGTAGCTTCCCATGGATCGGTGGTTCTTCCCGGGTTCTTCCTCCACCGGATATACTGGCCGCCATGTATAACCTATCATGTGCTGAAAAATGGCGTTAAACCAATAAAACCAAACCAAACTTCAAAGTCTCCAGAAGGTATTTGGCATTCGCGATACAGTCTTACTATGGTTCAAGTCATACTTAATCGAAATGACACAAATTGTGTCCGTCAATGGAAAACATTCCATCCCAGTTGATGTATGTTTTGGTGTTTCACAGGGGTCTGCTCTTGGACCCTTTCTCTTCATACTATACACTCAGCCCCTCTCAAGTGTCATAAATCGTCATCCGGTGTCTCGCCAATTGTACGCTGGTGACACCCAAATATACAAATCTAGTCACCCAACTAAAGTTGATGCTACCATCCAAGGCGTAGAGAGGTGCATTTCCGATTTGAAGTCATAGATGACGTGTAACAAGCTGCAGATGAATGATGATAAAACTGAAGCAATTCTGATTACCACACAAAGACTTTCTCATTCCTTTCCTTTACTTCAAACAATAAGTATCAGCGACACCACCATTAAACTGACACAATCAGTACGGAACCTAGTTGTCAATATCGACAGTACTCTCTCATTACACCAGCATGTCGTATTCTCATTATTCCCACTATCAAAACCAAGTCCTACGGATAACGTTCTTTTGCGTACCAGGGCCCAGCTATCTGGAACGAATTGCCTTTAGAACTTAGACACAATGATACTGTTATCTCATTCAAGAGTTCTCTAAAAACTCGCCTATTTCGACTGCAAGAACAGACTTAAGATTTAACAATGTTTCCTTACCCTTAATTATTTTCAGCATGCTTTTGTTTGTAATTTCACGGCGTTTGTTTCTGTAATCTTGTCTTTATCTATGTCCTTATGTGTTAACTAATACTGTAAAGCGCTTAGAGTGTATTTGTGAAGTCGAGTCTCTATCATCAACAAATACATCCAGATCAAAATTGTATGTCAACATACAAACATACATTTATATATTTCCTAGCGTTTTAGAGGTTAAAGTGTATATGTATATCCACATCCACCCATTTATTCATCCATATACCCACACACCCATCCATTCATCCTATATCCATCTATCAATTAATACATATATACATGCATGCATGCCCACATACATACATGTTTTCTTCACATTTTTCAAGTAAAAGTGTGTATGAATTTTTAAAAATTGTATTTAGTAATGCGTCTAGGAACTGACAGTTAGAAACATGACGATCTTTTTCAGTCTAGAAAGATCGATAAATTCTGGCAATGCGTCATGACTCAGTTTTCAGCTGTGCGTAAACGCGATAGTTAATTTATTGATCATTTTAAACATTGCAAACATTTATAAATTAGACAGAGTGCTTTGGTATATCTTCATGAAATACAGGGTTTCTATAAACAACGGAATATTGATTAGCTCCGGATAAATTCACAACACACGGTTTTACTCGTAAGAACTGTCAAACTTTGACATTTGTAATTGTGGAATTTTGTCTCGAAGCCATGGATACAATATCAATATTTAATTTCGATATACAAACATATAGTTCTGCTCAAGCAAGGCATAATATAGAACATCCTACACGGCACACCATCTTCCATACTGAATCACTCATTTTGTAGTTGGATATGATATACACATACATTTGATATACCTGTATGTATCTTCTATTGTGATGCTGACAATGGGTGTTACATTTGTTAGTAGTGATAGTTAAAACCTGCCTGAAACGAGGTATTGATCAAAACCTTTGGTGGACCCCCCTACCATTATTCCAAATGGGTCATAAGTCAAGGAATGTCGAGTGGATCCAAGGAATGCTGTGACTGTATTTTATCGCTACTTTTATAAATATTGTATATAAACTTTTATAAACATTCTATATATAGGCAATTAGAGTGTAAATATGAACACTTTGCGTTTTCAGAAAACATTCTGTGACTTATTTCTGATTTAAAGAGAAAATTCGGACTAAGTTTTAACCTGCACCCACGCAACAAAGCTCATTTTGTTAATTAAATCTGTAAAATCTTAGCCTAGCAAGTCCACGAGGTAAGTTGAAATCGGGCTCTAATTTCTCTTCTTTTTTTTCCGACAGATGAGGTTCACCATTTTGTTGGAAGAGTGCGTTGTATCTTGGACGTGTAACCAGCAACTTCCAGTTATTGTCCCGTTACCGCTGTCACTTGTATTAAACTAGGCTCGACAGTTATATGCATTTGTGTGTGTCTCTCTAATTTCTTTTTTTTTCCCCCAACAGGGGAGGTACACCATTTTGTTCTAAGAGAGCGCTGTATCTTTGACGGACAGCCGGCACTTTCGGTTATCGCGGCCACTTGTATTTAAACTCGGCCCGACAAGTATGTGCATTTGTGTGTGTGCGTCTCTCTCCGTATCTGAGACAGACAGACAGAGAGCACATGTATATATTAATAGTACTGCAAGTGCGAGTAAACGAGTCCGTTTCAGTTTACGTTATAGATTATTTGAGACGCTGTATTTTATAACAAATATGGGTAAGCAATGAACAAGTTTTATATAATTTAATCCATTATGCCTACTGTAAGTAAAAAATAAAGCTAATCAACTGCTGCTTAGGATGTATGTTGAGGCAAAATGATACGTTCTCTTCTTGATCGTCATGCGGTGATGAAATTTCGGCTTCTATCTTCATTATCCGATTCGCAAAACTTTGAAAATTGGCAAACTGGCTTAGAATCAATACTATCTGAGTAGTATAGTGCGACGATCGGGGGTCTAACGGGAGTTCTGTGTTAAACAGGGTAAAAAAGATTATAGACCCAAACGGTAAAATAACATTAGGCCACCATGTTTGAAATGTATAGAGAAAAAAATGTATTGTCTTACAATTGTTTCGCAGTTTGTTTGTTTTTTTCATGTGTAGTGAGTCTGTCTGGTTAGAAATGGTAACACTGTAATTGGTTATGTTTGTTTTGGCTAGAATAGGTGCTTTCGGTCTGAAATGATTTTTCATGTGGGATGAGTCTGTCTGGCTAGAAATGGGTACATGGAGAAATCCTGTGTTAAAACTGTCCATAGGTTTACCATGATGTCTGATTATAGAGACAAGGAGAAATTAACATTGGGCCACCATTTTTGTGTAGGATTCTAGCGACAAGGGGAGTTCCTTTTTTCGAAATATGTCCCTAGGTTAATCCTTTAAAAATCTTCTATGAAGTTCAAGAGGGGAGTTTCAGCATTTTGGCTATTTCTAAATTTAAGATTCTCACTAAAAATTGCACTCTGTACTGGCAGTATTTTTTTATTTTCGGTCAGTATCAAGTCAGGCACATTTTTTCATTCATACAAAGTTATGGAAAACCACTGCTGCTTGATAAACACATTGACCTTGGATAAAAAGTCGGGCAGTGTACCTTTTACAGTTTATTTTGAAATCTTGACCTAAGCGCAGAGTGTTTCGTATCTTTCTTTTCTTCTTCTTAACTGTGTGTCAGGGGCTGCTGCTGTTCTGGATAAAAAATATCCTCTTCATATATTTCCATGGATTCGTGTTACATCGTTTTAATAGTTAAGGATCACTTCTCTCAAACTGTTGATTTCCGGAGTATGGCGGCCAGTATATCTGGTGCAGGTAGAACCCGGGAAGACCGCGAAAAAAACCACCGACCCATGGGAAGCTACTGGCTAGCTTTCTCACATACCCACATTGGCCGAGCCGAGACTCGAATCCACGCGGACAGAGGCGAAGATGTGAGTGATCTGTAAAGGCGAGCGACTTTGACCACTCGGACACCCGGAGCCCCAAAACTATGACAGACACAAAAGTCTAATCAATGTTATATTCCAAGATATGAGAACGAACTCGAAGAAGTATCGAATGATAAACAGAAGAAGAAGAAAAAAAAAAAAAAGCCTGTTGTGTGGATTTTATCTTTTTTGGACTTTTTCGATTGTTCTCAAGAGACTGGAATTTATATTCCTAACTTTTGTGCGACTCATCGTTGTTTGAGTTTGCAGGACTTTTAAATAATGCTGATTTAGAAAAAAATGGTTAGCTGAGGGGGGGGGGGGGACATTCACTCACTCTCTCGCTCACTTTCTCTGTTCCTCAAAGCATGCGATCATATGGTGGTAGGAGGATAGGGAAGGTAGTTTTATTTATACGAGGGATTGAAATTCTACTTTTTATATTTTTAATACCCCTTTTTTTTACATCCTACCCGGTGTGGTCAGTATATGAGTGGGTGATCGTCACTCCTAACGACGTGTTGAATAGACGGTGTAGTTTTCACACTATATATCCCGTTATCTATGTTAAACATAAGGCGTGATGTTAATTCCTGTTAAAGGTCATAGGGTCCCATTTGAGGTCAACCACTTCTAACAATGATGTGCTCACGCCGGCTTAAATGTCAACAAGTAACCCATAATGCTAAACCTATTTTTTTTAACATAGAATTTTCCCCTTGTCACTATAAATCCTCAAAATGGTGGCCTTTATTACAGAAAGACTATAGGTGGCGGGCTATGAAAGTCGTTTGGATTTTGAAAACAATTATGGAGTTGATCGATCTCTCTCTCAGGCACCCACTCCTCTCAATGTTAAATTCTCTCTCTCTCTCTCTCTCTCTCTCTCTCGCAGACACCCCACCCGCTCCAACCCATCTCTATCGCTCTGTGGTTCACACACACACGCACACAGATCTAGGCGGGCTGTAAAAACCGGCCATTCGGGTTTTTAAAAAATATACTCTCTCTCTCTCTCTCTCTCTGGGTGTTCCTACACAGACAGCATTACATGCGTAATATTATATGTAGAGTTTAGTTTGGCAGTTTTAAAAATAAAATTAGTTTTGCTGTTTTGAAAATGAGCTTTGCTTCTTTTCAAAACTTGCACAAACTCACAACCTTACAGTACAAGAAATCTTAGCTTTTGCTAAAATGTGACAATTTTAACAGAAAAATATTACAACCTTGCAAGAAAAATAAAATGTAACCAAAAATAAATCTAGACTAATATTTTGCACTGAGTGTCTTCAAACTCGCAACGTTACCAGAAAAACAATCTTAACGTTCGTATCAGCAGTTACATTTTTCAGTGCGTGTCTTAAATCTAAGGCACTATTTTTGTAACGTTTGAAAACAGTCGGTCAGTGTCAGATTGGTTAAAAATTTTTTAACACCATAACAATTGAATCGGTCTCAGATGAAATTCAATGGTAGACGATACAGACGCGATTTCACTCTGCACCTTACGTAAGCTTAAGACCGTTTACAAAACAAAAAAACAAAAAAAAATATAAAAGCTACTGGCATTTCGTAAGAAATTGATGAATGAAAAAAAAGTCTGCCTGACTTATGGAAAAATACATGTGGATGACAGTAAAATAGAGGATACCTTTTGAATCTAACTTTGCCCAGAAAATGTACTTGATATCTTATTTGATTCTGTTTGATGCCCCAAACTAATTAGGAAGCAACAGTAACCACAGCGTTTTGAATGATGATTATTGAGGATGATATGCTTTGTGAGGATTAGATTTCACTCCAGACCAAGGCAGTGACGAAGGACATTTTCATCCTATAAAATCAGGCCAACTCGGTGCAGAACTTGTTTTCAGTGGCTCAGGTAGACATTGTGAACGTCATCTTGTATGCAGATGTCAAAAATACTCTGGAAATCAACAGTTTGAGAGAAGTGATCCTTAACTATTAAAATGATGGAACACGAACCCATGGAAGGTGAAGAGGATGTTTTCTATACAGAACAGCAGCAGCCCCAGACACTCAGTTGAGAAGAAGAAGATGAAAAGAAAGATATGAAACAAAAAGTCATGAATGTAGACAGACAGGATGGTGTTTTGCATCCAGAACCGCAGTCACAGGCTCTAAATGGAAAAGAAAAGAAAGATATGGAACACAAAGTCATGCATCCAAAAAACAAACAGGTTGATGTTTTGCATCCAGACTAACTATATATGAATGTAGTGTTTTGTTTGAGGATAAATGGGGCATTGGTCACAGTATACCCCTATTGGAAAGTGAATTGTACAAAGAAATGTTCCAAGAATGACAAAGATGGAATATTTGGATTCCTATAGATTAATTCCCTTGGAATATGACATCAATGGCTTTATTTCTTCTTTATGAAAAGAAATGCAGCATCCCCTCAATTCAATATCAGATTACAAAGATTGGATTCCTGTACTGTGTGTAGCCAATAGTATTTATATTTTCTTGATTAAAGTCAACTTGGATTCCTAGTATACCATGCATTACCGCAAAACACCTGCTCCATGTTAAGTTCTCTCTCTCAGACACCCACCTGCTCCATGTTAAATTCTCAGTGTTTCACACGCACATTTTATAATGTACCTATCTCTCTCTTCCACTTTGATGTTCTTTTATCCTATTATATTTACCAAGCACAACAAATAAAGCAGTGACTAGACATTCTGTCTGAATAAAATGTTGCAATATGACAAGAAATCTTAGCATGTTAAATTTTGCCAAAACACTCTGTGCTTAGATCAAAGTTTAAACAAAAAAAAAATCTCGAAAAAAAGTGCAGTTGAGAAGAAGAAAAGAACGATATGAAACACTCTGCGCTTAAGTCAAATTTTTAAGATAAACTCTGTTTGGCTTTTCTTAACTTTGTATCAAAACTGATGAATGAAAAAATGTGACTGACATGATATGTCCAAAAATAAGCATAGTTTATGCATCAATAATTTGATTACCTACTACAGATGAGGCCTAACATCAAAAGCATGCAGCATGCAGTCCACTCATTTAATTCTTCACATGTACAATGCATTGTTAACCGGTTGAGGGTAACATGTCATAATATACAATGTACAGTCATCATTATAGAAAGTTTACCATTAAATATATTTATTGCAACTTCCAACTGCACTGGTCAGAAAGAACCCTCTGAGTAGGCTCGATGTATATAGCGTGGAGGGAATCAATGCAGACATGAACACAATTACTTAACCCATATTAGTAAAGCATAAAATGTAGGTCATGGTGACCTTTGGTTGTAAGGGTGTAGTACTAACAGAGATGCATCCAATTATAAAGTTTCATAATTGGAACATAAACAGCACCCAATAAATGTACCTTAAGCACAAAATTTGAACAAAGTCACTGAAAAATGAAATATAGGTCACCAGGACATCTTTTTGCAATAAGAATGTAAAACCTATCAAGATGCATCCAGTCACCAAGTTTCATGATTCTATGTAGGATATTATGCCTACAGCATGCCAGAAACTAGTGTTATCATGAGCTAAATGCAAAAACATAACCAAAAGCCAGTGAAAGATGAAATAAAGGCCACAATGAGCTTCTTTTGTTGTATGGGTGTGGTAGTAACATAGATGCATATCCTCATCAATTTTATGATTCTAACATGAACAGTGCCGGAGAAATGAACATCAGACAAAATTTGACCAAAGTAAGTGATGCATAAAAAAATATGGGCCATAATGACCTACTGCTGAAATGAAGGAGCTGTGCTCATCAAGATGCATCCCCTCATTTAGTTTCATGATTCTAGATGGGACAGTATGTTCATAGCATGCAAAAAGCCCATATACCTATATTGTCGTGAGCTAAATGCAAAAACTTAAACCTACACCAGTAAAATGTAGGTCACAGTGACCTTTATATGGGTGTGCTGCTAAGAAAGATGTATACAAGCATCTAGTGTAATGATTCAAGCATGAACAATAAAAACACAATTCAATAGAGATGCATAGATGCATACAATCATCTGTTTCAAGGTTCTATCATGAACAGTGCTTGCGAAATAAACTTCAAAAACAAAATTTTACCAAGGTCAGCAAAGCATGAAATCTGGGTCACATCAACATTCTTCTGTGATGAGAATGTAGTGCTCATCAAGATACATCACCTCACTAAATTTCATGAAACAAGGTATTACAATATACATATACAAGGTACAAAAACCTATTTGGTCAAGCGCTAAACACGAAAATTTAATCAGAGTAAAATATGAAATGCAGGTCATTGTGACCTTTTGTTGTAAGGATGTGGTACTAATGGAGATGGATAAAGTCATCTAGTTTCATGATTCAAACATGAATAGAGTTGGCAAAATAAACTCAAAACACGGAACTGAACCCACCCAAGTCAGTGAAGCATGAAGTATCACAGTGACCTACTTTTGTGATGAGGGTGTAGAACTTGTCAAGATGCATCCCCTCACCAAGTTTGATGAATTTACATTTAACAGTATACATACAGGGTGCACAAAACATAGTTGGTCATGAGCTCAATTCAAAATCTTGACCAAAGCCAGTAAAATGTGAAATGTACAGTACACGCATAGTGTTTTTATGATTCACCATGCAATCTCGTGGGCGTGGATAAATGGGCAGGGGATTAAGTGCCCACTATGAGTAGTGCAAGTCCTCTTAGTCTGGTAGCTTTTCCCCCCAGTCTGGTGTAAATCCACTCAATCTAGTGGAAGTCTGTCACAGATTTTATTGCGGTCGTAGTGGGTTTTATGGTGCCCCTCGCTGATTCTGTTGTATTCGCTCCGCGAGTCGACACACTAAACAAACAGATGGGAAAACTCCGCCACTGTAAATCCGAACATGGGAGGTGTCAATTTCATACCTTTACCTGTACAGTGGCAACATTTCTTGTGTATTTATCAGTAGCCTGGCTACATACAGACGAACATGTATAACGTAAAAAAAATGAGGTTTTATATTTCTTGGATATCTTTCCACCCCTGTCCATGACAAAGCGTACATCAGAAAAAATTGCTTAGCCACAACGTACATCCCTGCTGATTTAATACATGTATATGTACCCGTTAGCATATACAGATGTGGAAATTGACACTGTTCTGCATTAAGTGGTAACTTTGATGTTCTTTCTCAATAAATGAGATTTCATACAAGTCTTTTGTGTACTGGTTATTAATTTGTCATAGTTTCCCTTTAATTTCCATACTATTTCCGAGACCCACCTTGAAGAAATCTTTGAAAGCAGTAATATATATAAAACTCGAAAAGAGATTACAAACAAATGCCGTAATATTTATATCGAACATGTCCGATCATGAACACTGGCACATTATGACATGTACGTCATAATTCTTTCCAAAGTATATTAAAATAAAAAAGATACTACGGAAAGATTCTTCTGTACTTTTACCCTTAATCTTTGAAAATAACATTGTTTATGAGAGAGTACGGCAATTTTTTTAATGCACGGAATTGTGTACACTGTATTGACTGTTGTGCTCTATCAGTGGCCATTCATGTCATAAACAAAGTGATTTCAAGGAGAAAAAAAATTACTTCCTGTCCACACTTTTTTCACGCATCTACATTGCATCACCAGGCACTGGCTGAGTAGTATCATTCTTACTTTGAAGCCAGACGCTACACCTGTTGCTGTAGCTTTCTGCCTCGAGTCAACAACAGTCCGTTGTGACAGTTTCTACATGTCGTCAGCTAATAGTCAATGTCGCACTTCTATGTTTCAAAATGTACAGTACAATAACTGTTGAATGAAAATATCACAAAACCACACACCTTTAAACTAAAAAGATGTTAGTTTGTGAAAAACAAATTTGGACTGAGAAACGCACTTGATGTTAAGTTCTTATATTATTGTGTAAAACTGGTCTCGAGCGTTATATGAAAAACTAAATATAATTATTTTTATTTTCCCCATTTAGAGACCTACCATTTAACTTAAATTTAGGGGAAAAAAAAGTGTAATGGCCTTGCTGCACATCTAAACTATCTAAAAATCAGAACAAGTGTAGTTGTTTCAAGCTATATCCCATCCCCTCTGTCTCTCTTTCTCTCCCAGCCTACAACCCCCCCCCCACCCACTCCATTGCATAATAAGCAAATAGAGTAGAAGTCTTATATGACTTTAAGTAGGACAGTTCCTAGCAGCTACTGGTCAATGTTGCGCTTTGATGTTTCAAAATAAACACTGTTGAATAAAAATGTTTCTTGTTGTCACAAAACAAAACACTTAAAAACTTAGAAGATGTTGGTTTGTGAAGAGCAAATTTAGACAGAGAAATGCATAGCCGTTAAGTTTTGATATTATCGCGTAAAACTGGTTTCTAGCGGTATATAAAGCAAACTATATATAGTATTTTTATTTTCCCGACAAGGGACCAAGCATTTAAATTTAACAAGCTGCAATGGTCCTGATTCACATCTAAAATTATTAATATTTTATTTTCTAAAAATCACAAGTGTAATTTTGTTAAAGGTAAATACTATCCCCCCCCCCCCCCACTAATACCACATAGAGTAGAAGTTAAATTACTTAAATTCAGAATTCAATCAGGTCATGGGAATATTGTTATGAAAACACCAAGGGCTTCATTTAATGAAGCCACTTCAGCTGGGATAACATCCTGTAATGCAAGCGCTAGAAAGACGTGAATGAAAGAGCGTTAGATAAACAATTAGCCTGTCAACCCTGCCCCTGGGCATAAGCGGTAACTTCAGTGTGTTTTCTCAATAAATGATATTTCATAAAAGAACTTCTTGTACTAGTTATTAATTTGTCATAGTTTCACTTTAATGTCTACACATTTTCCAAAACCTTCTTTAAAGAAATTACTGAAAGCAGGATACAAATACCTTGTAGACTGATTATTTGAGAGTATGATAATTTTTAAATGTGCCAAATTAGACTACATGGTATTGAAGGCTGCTGTCTTTCTGTGGCTGTTCATGCCATAAATGAAGTGATTTTTCTGAAAAAGGTTACACTCTTCATCACTTTTTTCGTGAATCAATCATCAAGCATCAGCAAAGGAGTGACATTTGTACTTTGAAGTCAGCTGCTACGCTAGTTAACAATGGCCATTCTGGAAGGTGTTGAGCTTCTATCTTATTTTTTTAGCCTGATGTTTCAAAAGAAGCAATAACTTCTGAATGAAAATGTTTTTGTTGTGTGTGGAAAAACGAATTTTGGACTTGTAATATGGAGAGAGAAACACAGTGTGGTCAAGTTGTGATATTTTTGCATAAAACTGGTTTCTAGCAGTATAAAATAAACCATATCAAATTTGTATTCTCCCAATTAATCTTGCAATGCAGCGCATATAGAAAAAGTCTATCGCACCAACGCAAAGCTATTACATGTTTATGAAAGCTGTATTACACTACAAGCTTTTTTTTTTAAAATGCATCTTTTTTTGTAATAAATGTGTTTATTAGATGCAAACATGAGAGAGAGATTATGCACCATAACTTTCAATCGATGTTACCTGTAGCTTTTATCGCTAACTTGGAAACAGGCATTGATAATTAGAGAGTATGCATTTTTGAATTGTGCTTCGTTCATCTTCATTCTGGAATTCGTCTACTGACAAAAATTAGAATTACAATTTTCATTCCACTCTTTATTTAAATAATTTATATGTAAATTGCTGCATAGCAATTCATTTTGCATTTAACAAGAATTTATATAATTCATTGGGTTATTCACCTGCTTTTAGTGTCCTTTGTCTCATTTTCTTATTATCTATTGTCACATCTGGTCATAATTAACCATGTACAAACTTAATGCTTCAGAAATTTAATAGACTGAAAGTCGAATGAGTGAGCATTACTGCAATAATCAAGGTGAACCTGACAATATTTGCTACCACCTTAGAATCAACATGAATGGTTCAAAATAAATAGGAAATAATTGGGCTTTACAACCTTCAAGCCAAAACTTTTCCACCTCCAGGTCGGAGTAGTTAACAAAGTTCTACCAGGGATACCAGTTTAAAGCCGTGAAAAATAAGAAGCCACACGTTTACAGCAATCGATGCAACAATAGAGACAGATTTTATAGTCTTTGAGACATTATTGATAGATATGATGTGTTCAGCTTGCGTGTAATACAGTACAAGTTAAACAAGGGAAGAAAGAAGTAATTCCAAAGCACAAAATAAATCTTACTGAATGATACATTAATTAAAACTCCAGAAATTTTAAAAATTTCACCAACTGAAGCAAATCAATCATGATTACACACTTTTTATCGCTTTCACCCATCCATTTGGTAATATTAAACTCGTCAGATGACCAAACCAGCAATCCTAAGTATATTTTTTACAGCTGTTGGTCATAGAATGCAGCATCACATGCTTTGCAGAGTCTGAATAAAAACAGTAGGTCAACGGTAAAAGTAAACACGTGTCTAGTTCCTGAGAAAATGTGTCGCATGGATATGCATATTTGAGTTGCAAGTACTAAACAGGCTGGAATAGCAGAGGTTGTATATTGCATAGCGCCATGGATATTTCATTGTGTGGGAACATTTTAAGCAAACCATTTAAAAGTTACTGGGGTAATTCAAAACAAAATCACAGCTTTCTTTTATTTTAATAATGGAATGAAACCCGCTAATACATGTATTTACGTGTGATTTCTTTTACCTTTTGTTTGTTTCAAAACAGAATCTCTCTCCCCTCTCTCTCTCTCATTAAAATTAAGATAATTAAACCTTGTATAATTTGTGAAGCATCATTCACGATTCTTTGCTCGGCAATTTATCTTGCATCTCTTTCAATACACGTATGTGAATGCATTTTAGTGAGCGAGTCTTTGAATATTAAATGGTGTTGCATACAAATTAAAAAGGGCATTCTGCACTGTGTGCTGTAGCTGAGCCAATAGGTAAGTTCCTCGCGAGGTAGTGGCCGTCCACTATTACATAATTATATTGCTACGACTTTCAAATGGCCAATAAAACTTGATCCGTCCACTAAAAGTCACGATGTGGACAATCCACGATGACCACTATATCCTGTCCGCGATGGACACAGCGTGAAAAGGATTAAGGTCCACTGTGGGAAAGTGCTTTTTCATAAAAATGCGATGTGTGATCTGTAGGTCAGTGATCTACTATTGTAACGAGGGTGTACTATTCATCAAGAGACATCCCCTCTCCAAGTTTCATGATTCCAGGTATAACAGTATTTATACCGTGTGCACATAAACTGAGCTATATGCAAACATTTAATGAAGAATGTACAACTAATATACATGTATGTATAAAGTTAGCCCATCATCCTCCACTCCACACCAGGGGGTAGGTGCTATGAAACCACTCAAACTGTTGCCTAGGACCTAGGAAGAAATAATAGCTGCAATTCAGTGAGGATGCACATTTGTATCAGGGTCCATGCTAAGTGGCAATTCGGGCTAAATAGTTGCCCTCAAGTCTGTCATTTCACCTAAACATGCCCAAAAGGTGAAGTTCACTTCGTCTTGCCTTCATTAAATGCTATTCCTGCCCTTTGTTGTTTCAATACAATGCATCAATAATGAAAGTAAAATGTAGACTTTTGCCTCAATTTTCCCTTCAAATAGGAAGATAGAAAGTGAGAAAAGTTTTATTTCTTGTAGTCAATTTTGGTCCTAATTTGATGATCATAATAGCCAAAAATATTACATTGGTATCAATGGAATTCCTGCCAAAAATTCACACACGATCCTTGAAATATGAGTGGAATATTGAACTGTTTGCCCCTTTGGAAGCGAATTATGACAAATTTACATATCCAGGTCCATTGCTAATAAAATAAATAATATTTAATCCAATAAATGTATGAAATAATGACTTCTACTATGGAAACTGATTTTTACTGTAACCTATCTTCCAGGTTGCTGTAACTATGTTATAAAATAACCATTGTGAAGCAAAATAAGAAAAGTTCTAATATTCTTATAAAGTTTTAATAGTATATCATCAATATTTTAATCATCTGACATGAAAATATGCAAAAACATAAGTTTAAAGTAACTATTTTCAACATAATAAATTTTTAACTTTCGACACTCACTTCACCCAAATTTTGCCAACTTCGTCTCCAAGGGCCCCTTACATGTCAAAAAGTGTGGGTTTTTTTTAGAACAAAATCAGGCTGAAAATAATCTGTGTTTTGTTTATTCATGAAATATCAAACATGTATCATTATCAGCCTCCCCTGTCCCAAGCCTTCAGTATTGAGATTTGAATTCCTCTGCTTGAGTAACATTTCCGCTCTAGAATTTATTTTGGACATTTGAGTGTACATTTTTCCTCCCGGATATGCTACTTTGGAAATAAATGCAGCAGTGTTTTAGCTGAAGATTTTGTCTCCTTTTTTCTTTTTTTACATTTTCTAACCATGCTCATCGAACATATGTTCTTGACTGGTGCCCAAGCTAATCAAAATCAGTAAGACATTTCTGTCAGCCAAGGAAACTGATCACCTTATGCTTCTTTGGCAATGAGTGCACTCTATTTAGTAAGTCAGCTTGAGATGCACTCAATTCAGTCAGACCAAAATGAAATGTAACAATCTTTTATGTTTATTTTCTGGGGTCTTTTATACATACGCCCTATGGGCACCATCGATGCAAAGATGAAAAATAAAGGTCAATGCTGCAATGGTGCAGCCAGAAATGAACTCTGCAGCTACGCCCTATTTTGGCAGGAAAGCGAAGTCATATCACCAAAATATTAGAATCCAGCATGAACCCTGATGTATATGCTTTCATCTGTGTGGACACCAATATCAATGCTATGGGTAGTATAATATATCCTACTGACATGTAGTTGCAAGGACTAATACGACCAAAAAATATTTCTGCAGATGCAAAGATGGAACACTCATTTCTTTCAAAAAAAGCAAAAGCAATTCCTGGAAGGATAAAATAAAACTTACAAAGCTTAGACAGCACTTCTTTAATTATAGGAGTTAATAATATAATACAAGGCTTAGACAGCACTTCTTTAACTATAGGAGTTAATAATATAATACAAGGCTTAGACAGCACTTCTTTAATTATTGGAGTTAATAATATAATACAAGGCTTAGACAGCACTTCTTTACTTATAGGAGTTAATAATATAATACAAGGCTTAGACAGCACTTCTTTAATTATAGGAGTTAATAATATAATACAAGGCTTAGATGGCACTTCTTTAATTATAGGAGTTAATAATATAATACAGAGTTGGAGAGAAAATCATAAGAGTAAATTCTCTCACTCTCTCTTACTTTTCTTTATGTTGGAAAAATAAACTTTTTTCTCCTTTTGAAAATAACATGTATGCATAAAAAGAACAAAAAATAATTATTCAGCATCCATACTACAGACAACATTTCTAAGTATTTGGAAAATGTCCATGATTTCTTCAAGTAAACACTCCTGAATATTGTCATATATTGCAACCCTCCCATATTGACTACCTTTGGGCTAACTGAGGTTGTTCATCATTTGTTCTGCCTGTTTCAGCTCTGAAAGGAAAAGAAAATTGTTTTTGGATGGTAATTAAATTCACATGCTGATGAAAGCAAAAAACCAACATATGAAAAATATATTGAATTTACATGATTCCAATGTATTCATTGGATTACTGTATGCCATGTGATACATGATTCCAATGTATTCATTGGATTACTGTATACCATGTGATACATGATTCCAATGTATTCACTGGATTACTCAATACCATGTGATACATGATTCCAATGTATTCACTGGATTACCCTGTGCCTTGTGATATATGATTAATCATCCTACTACACTGTCATGACATCACAGACTTGTGTGTGATGTCATTAAATGATTTTTGTGGTGTTATGCAGCTAAAACAGCATTTTCACCACTCTGAAACCAATTTAATTACAAAAGTTTTGGCACTAATTAATATAATAAAACAAATACAGATCTTCATGTTTGGTGAATATGAAGTTATATGAACAAGTAAACATATAATAACCTCCACTTCTCCTTAGTCAATATGATATTTATCAGTTCATAAAACTTATTATATATTTTGAACAAATCCCCATTTACTTTGCATTATTGTAACTATTCATTTTTTTGTATTTAACACAGATGAGTACATACTGTATCTGAACTTTTACATGTATCATTGCTAACCAAATAATATAAGACTACTTTTGTTCACTGAATGTCAAGACACTTAAGCCAGGGTAATAAAAATAAGATATCTGACATTTTAGAAGAAATTTTCAATGTTATGTTGATGTCTGGGGCTTAGCAACCATTGCAAATATTGGAAGGGACCATGGTTTTTCACTGAGTAACCATCTTGGTTTCAATTTAGCTAACAAGTAAATTTAAATTTTAACGAGAAACCTGCAGCAAAACAGCGTTATCCCCATGCTTTTCTGTTATCACTACTGACCTGCATATATGCCATAAGACGTGTCATGTGAGAAACATGCTTTTGGACCCCCAAACCCCCCCCATTTTCAGCAATCTTAGTGAAAAAAAAAAAATCCCACAAAAAACAGAAAAAAACCTGTATATTTCTTTACCACCATGATATATGCCCGTAATCTGTGTATTTATAAACAGTAAACAGTATTACTCAGAGCTTTTGTAAAACTATCTTTGGGGCAGTTTATGCAGCTATTTTAGAGGGAATTAAAATGTAAGGCAGTCAGAGATAAAAAGCCACCTTTCTGAGATTTACTTAATTGGCTCACAACAGCTAGGGTGATGTGTTGTGTCAAATCCTTTGAGCACTGCTGAGGGAGAGCCCATTAGGCTAATTTGCATAGGTAAAGTACACTAAGTGGAACAACCCAATTTGTCTGAAGTTAAGGACATCAAAGAGACATGTGTTGAAGAACAAATGTTATTACACATCACTGACTGCATTGAATGAGAATGTTGAAGCCATCTTTATAAAAGTTTGTGATCAGTGGCAATGTTTCTTTGAAGTCAGATTTTTACTCCATATATAAAATGCAAAACATGATTACTTTGGTAGTACCAACGTACATGACCGAATGGCAGCACATATAGTTAATCTCAAAATCAATCAGTCAATTTCGGTAGTTGGAAAAGTGATAATCTGACTCAAGTGGTCATTGCATGTTTGACACTCCCTCACAGCAATGCAGATGCAGAAAGATAATTTTCTATGCTTAGAAAAATTCAACAAGATCTTCGGGGAAGGTTGAACAACAGCACCATTCAATCTCTAATGAGTGCAAAGATGCATTACCTTCAAACCAACTATTGAACTATTGAAAGCAGCAAAGACTGCATGTAATTCAAACTACATTCCACTGTCCAATGGATTTTAAAGACAGTAACTTGGTGTTGTTTTGTATTTAATGTCTCTGAGGCTGTGACCATGTGCACATGTGTGTGTCGTGATGTTATTTGACAATGCTAAGTCTAATATTCTTTTGTTTGTAAGTATATTAAATGCTTAAGAGAAACAGATGGTATTTTCTTTTATTCAGATTTGAATTTCCAGTCATTTGCTATAGGCGTATTTGAAAAGATAGCTTATTGTCATTTGGATGACATCACTTTTGGAGGGTCACATGCTTGGGACCTCAAAACACACCTTTTGAGTCTCAAAAAAAAACCCAACACTGTCTGGGAATATGGCAAGTATGCACCTGTTACATATAAATGCATGAGTGTCCCCACCCCTAAAACACCTAGGGGATAGGTCAAAATTCCCAAACCATTGTGCATATCTGATGACCACCCCTGATCATATCCCAAAATTTGAAGTCTCATTTTCAAACATTGCAGGAGTTGCACAATACAATTCCTACATGCAAACACAAATGTATTCCTGCACATCTGGACAGGCAGGATAACATAATCCCTACCTTTTCTTTAAAAAGTGGGGTGATAAGTATAGGAATGGTTGGTGACTTACTCACATAAATATACTCCCATTGTCCCACATCCCACCCCAAACCCCATGATTGAGATGAGGCTAAAGCCAATCTCAACTAAAAACAACAAACTTCTAGTTGCCTCCAGCTACAAGTCAAAAGAACAATAACAATTAGAAAAACCATGAAAGCACAAGGATTGGCCAGTATGTACATCTTCATTTGATGATTTGATATACAGAGTATCACTGAAATCCATCAATAACTGTAAAACTAGTCACACTCAAAAGAATGTGTCATTTAATGAATCCATCTGTGATACAGGGCAATAACTCTTACAAAAATGGTGGCATTAGTGATTGGTCAATATGCAAATCTTCATATAATAATCACAATATGTTCCAAGTATGACATAAATAACTGCAAGATTAGTTCAGTACACAAGATCCTGTCATATACAGCATCCAGCTGCAACTTTATCAAAAAGTGCAGTAGCTCCTCTGACAATTGTGTGACTACAATGATTGGTCAACATGCATACATCTACTAATGATGACCATAGTATCTACAGTGGACCCTCACTATAAAGCACCTCAGTATAACATGGTACCTGATATACAACAAGCATGGTCATGGATCCCATTATAAAGCACTTCAGTATAACATGGTAACCGATATAAAACAAGCATGGTCATGGATCTCATTATAAAGCACCTCTGTATAACATGGTGCCTGATATACAACAAGCATGGTCATGGATCCATCATAAAGCAGCTAAGTATAATATGGTACCTGATATACAACAAGCATGGTCATGGATCCCATCATAAAGCACCTCAGTATAATATGGTACCTGATATACAAGCATGGTCATAGGTCCCATTATAAAGCACCTCAATATAACATGTTACATGATATACAACAAACATGGTCATGGATTCCATTATAAAGCACCTCAGTATAATATGGTACCTGATATAAAACAAGCATGGTCATGGATCTCATTATAAAGCACTTCAGTATAACATGGTACCTGATATACAACAACCATGGTCATGGATCTCATAATAAAGCACCTCAGTGCAACATGGTACATGATATACAACAAGCATGGTCATGGATCCCATTATAAAGCACCTCAGTATAACATAGTACCTGATATACAACAAGCATGGTCATGGATCCCATTATAAAGCACCTCAGTATAACATGGTACCTGATATAAAACAAGCATTGGTCATGGATCCCATTACAAAAAGAACCTCAGTGCAACATGGTACCTGATATACAACAAAAATGGTCATGGATCCCATTACATAGCACCTCGTATACCACATTATCTGACATAAATTGGTTTTGTGGGGTTTAACATCGTTTTTCATCACATGGTAAGCTATACATGGTGGCCAGTATATTTGGTGGATGAAAGAACCACTGACCCATGGGAGGCAAGCTTTCTTGCATATTCATACTGGTCCAGCCAAGACTCGAACTCACGCTGACAGAGGTGAGATGTGTGAGTGATCTGTAATGGCAAGTGCCGTCAACCACTCCGCCATCAAGTACCTGATATAAAATAAGCATGGTCTTGGATCCCATAATACTGGTTGACTTATATTTTCCAAGTGATTTAATAAGATGGTCTCACCTGTAACATGTAAACTTTTATGGCTCGCTAAACAGCATTATAGTGAGAGAGGACTGTATCTCAATGCAAACCTGTGAAACTGCAAGAGAAGTTGTATTCACAAGATTCTGTCATATATTGTATCCAGCTGTAAGACAAAAATGGCAATAACAGTGATTTGTCAATATGTGCATCTTCAGATGATGACCACAACAGGTACCAAGTTTCACAGTGATTCATTGCAAAATGCATGATAAGCCATGTTCACAAGACTGTCATATACTGCATCCAGCTGCAAGACGAATAGGGCAAAAACTCAAACAGAAATAATGTGGACAAAGTGGTTTTTCAATATGCACCATCTTCAAATGCTGACATTAACATGGTCAAAGTAATACATTACATCCAGCTCAAATGCAAAAAGGGCAATAACTCTAAGAATAATTGCAAAAGCAGAATGATTTCTCACTATGCACATCTTCAGATGATGACCATAATATGAAACAAGTTTCATTGTGATCCAAGCTACATGAACAAGATTCTGTCACAAAATGCATTTAGTTGCAAGACAAAAAGGGCAATAACTCCATCAAATGTTGTTGGATCACAGTAACTTGTTGATATGCACATCTTAACAAAATCACAACAACATGGACCAATTTTCTTGTCAATCCACTGAAAACTTTGAGACTGGTTGCTCTGACAGTATTCTGCCATACACTGCATTTATTATCATCACCATGAAGAAGTAAAGCATGAATAGGATTCATTAATGGAGAATTTACAATGCCTTGTAGATTCATTTGCATGAAGTTAATAGACTATTTAAGTAATAAAATTAAATTTTTGGTGCATATTTTAATTCTGGTTGTACAAAAATAATGTTATGTCTTTATTTGATTTAAGTATATAATAATTTGGTTATTGAATTTGTATTGAAAACTATTTGTATGGACTCATTGTTTTGGTGGTCTGACTCGCAAGCTCATAGACCACTGCTAAAATAATTAATTAACAAACAAATCGTGAAAGCAAAGTGATTTGTTGATACGCATATACAAAGTTCCTGGTGATCCGTTGAAGACCGTGAGACTAATTATGTTCGCAAGATTCTGTCATGTACTACATCTGGCTGCAAGTAAAAAAAGGACAATATCTCTAACAAAAAACATAGGAGCACAGTGATTTGTTTATATGCACATCTTCAGATAATGCTGTCATACAGTGCATTCAGCTGAAAGTCAGAAAGTGTAACAACTCCTATAAAAAATGCAGGAACATAGTGATTTGTCAAAGTGTATCTTATGTGAAGACCAAAATATTTACCAAGTTTCAGCACAATAAATCAAAAACTGCAGGAGTAGTTGCACTAATGACATTTTGTCATACACCACATTAAGAAACAGGACAAGAAAGAAAAAAGGGCAATAACTCTAACAAAAATTGTGGGAGCAAAGAGTTCTTTGATGGGACTGACACTCTACTGGGCAAAAAGAATTTCTAGGAATACAAGATAAGACCATTACTTCCTTTTAACTGCTTAGTATTGAAACTGTCTCTGATATTCTTCAGTGATAACAAGATTTTCAAAGTAGCTGCTGAGGTGGTGATGTTAGATGTCAGATTGGCACCATTTGCATTTATGACCATTCTGGTCTATGACCAGTAGAGCTAAAAACTACAGGACTAGTTGCAATAAAGAGTTCACATAATACACTTCATTAAGGCTCAGAACAAAAAGGACAATAACTCTATAAAAAATTGAGGAAGCAATGTTATTTGTCAATATGTGCATCTTTGGGTGATGACTATAATATTTATCCTGTTTCATAGCAATCCATAACAAGAGTCCCTCGAAGGGACTGATGCTCTACTGACTGAAAGAATTTCCAGGAATTCAAGATAAGGCCATTTCTTCTTTTAACAGAAGAGTTAATGAAATCATCTTTGATATTATTCAGTGATAACAAGATTTTCAAATTAGCTGCTGTGGTGGACATAGTGGATGTCAACTTTTCACCATTTTCATTTAGGACCAACAAAGCATCATAAGAAGTCTTCTGGTGGACACCCCATGTTGATATGACTTTCTGTTTTGGAGGAGCAACAATAACAATATTTTCAAAATGGATGCCACGGTGGCCATATTCTATATCAGATCTGCACCATTTCTACTTAGTAGCAACTAGACATCATAAGAGGTAGTTTGGTGAAAGCACCATGTCGATTTCCCACAGACACTTAATTGATGCCTTGATAGTGCAGCTTGTGCAATCACTCATTTTACACCTTCAGGGTTCCAAGCTGAATACCTTGTGTCAAAAAATGCATGGGTTAATGGTAGTCCATTTAAAGTTATTGGTTTTCTCTGGGTACTCAACTTTCCATCATTTCAATGCAGGTTCAATACCCACTTAGGCCAGCCTGGGTCTGCTACCTTAGTGTGTACTTGAGAAAGGCACTTAGCTCCCATTTCCTCAGCATGATATAGCCAACAGTGTGTTAAAAGTGCTGTTAACACCAATAAGCACAAAAAAGATCCCATTACCACAAAGATTGCCTTACCTGTACCAGTGTATCTCATAGAAGTTCCCAGAACATGTACAATGGATGTAAAACACATCAAGTTTAAACCAAATATGTCAATAAGCAAGTCTTTATGGAATACACCCCACAAAATATGAAGTGTAAATTCAATTTTCAAAAAATGGGGAGATAACTCTAAAAGTATTAATCTGGCAAAGCTGCCTCATGGAACACAAACTCCTGCCATGATACATATGCATACCAAATTAAAAAAATATATAAAAACAATTCTGGAGACAAGAGTGATGGATGGACAGATGGACACAATTTATAATAAAAAATAGGGATAGCTTTTAAAATGCTGATCAGACAGACTTCATTATTTATGGTACACAATGTCTAGTCATGATACTAAAGCATACCAACAGTACTGCAACTAGGATTTAGTAAACTGGATCACTGTCCACCCATAACATTGAAAAAATGGGGAACAATCTGGAAAGAATGGGGACAATCTGGTCATAGTTGGCACCCCCCAAAAGGGCATAAAAAGTAACAATAAACAAAAAAAGAACAAGAGTGAGTGTTATAATGTATTCCTTTTTAAGTGGTGTTAAAATATGAAAATGAAAATCCATATTCTCTTTCTTTAGCTCATGTTTTACATTTTGTAAATCTTTTTTACACCTGTCAAAATAAAATTAAACCAGGTTGCATTTCCACCATACAGTCAATCACTCGTATGTCCATCCTTAAGTTTTGAAACAGCACTGAATGTTCAAAACTGTGCTGTCACATGAAAGTACAACTGAAATGAAGAAACTCAAACAACACATCCAGAACAGACTTGTTCTTTGAAAGTATAACAAGGAATTGTGACTCAACATACAGTTGAGCACCATGTATGATGTGCCGGCATTACTATCATTAGTGTCTATGCTGATCATTCAAATTCATCAATAGAACAAAACAGCGTAGATTAAGATCTGCTGGCACATCATATTATGGTAGTCTGGCAATATAAGATGTCAACCCTGATATGTATGATGATGGGGTCAATGTCCTACTGACATAATAATCAACACTGTAGAGCTCTGTTCTGACAGCATCTACAGGAAGAATGGGGGCCAAATTATCAAGAATATCTCAGATAGCTGGCAGCCCACATTGAATCTGTTGCACAGCTTCGAGTCTAACTTCTATATTCATAATATATTTATTCTGATACCTTTTGCTTTATCAAGTAAATCCAGGCGTAATCTAGTGGTTGCATTTTTCAAACTATGTTGACCACCATTTCAGTTCTCTGAAGACAGATTGTACCCAAAGAATACCAAAGTTGGTTGAACAGATGTTGCAATTTCTGTAATGAAATGAATGGCTAATCACATTCAACCTAATGTGATTAGACATATTCATTCATTAAACAAAATAAAATGGTTGTTCAATCAAATCTGACTATCCTCGGCTACCATTGCTCTTCAACCAACTGAACAGAGGTCCACAATAGCAACACTGTACACGGGGAAAACGGGCAATTTCCACAATTCTTGGAAATAAAGCATGCATGATTTATGGAAATTTGTACCAGATCCATTATTTTTGTGTGATTATGCCGCAACAGATTCAAAAAATGTTACACACAATTTTCAATTTAAGCAGGATTTTCACAATCACATGTCCTAGTTGCAACTATGTACAAAGTTTCAGGAAGATATCTCACAGCTTTTCATGAGATATTAAATAAACAAAAGTGTGAAATGATGGACTGAAAAGCTGACAGCAGTATACCACACACTTTATTTGTTGGATGGTATAATTAAGTTTACTATGAATCTATGGCACATACCATTAAGTAGAACCCTGAACTTGTCAGCTGCTATGGTAAATGATACAGGTTTAGTTGAATCTGTATCTGGATTGTTTATCTTCAGCTTCAGCTGTACAAAGGGCTCATTGATGTCCTGATATATATAAAACACAAAGTCTGTGTATTAATATAGACATGGCATGAAGAAAAAGTGTGTATTGGAATTTAATACTACTTATGGGTATGATTAGCATAGGCCATATTTGTTGAAGCTTACTAGTAGAATGCAAGATATTTGACTCTTGCTGGCCCTAAAGTCACGAAACAGAAAAACTGAACTCTGACTCAAAAGTCTTAAATTAAAAATGATACTTTGTGTCCATTAATATTTATGTATAATAAACAACAAGTCAGATCAATAAGACTCCTACAGCTATTTGCATAGCAGTTTTGAAGAAAACAAATGGAGAGTCCCAAGCATATTTTCTAACATTTGTGCATGACAGGGATTCATCTTTTTGGGTCATGGACTTGTCCTATAGGGTCACAGAGAAAGACTCAAGATAATGCCAAAAGTTTTTTGTTCAAACCACACTCAAAGCATAGTTACAGAATTTCACAAATTTTAAAATTTAAGTCCAAGCTCAATTTTGTCCTGTTAGTTACATCACCTGGAAGGTTTGACAAAGGTTTACCTGGCAAGCTCTGACATGATTGTTCTATGTCAAATATGAATAGAACGATCTGCTTCTACTGTATATCAAAACAGAAAGGGTCATTTTTCAGACATTACTTGAGTAAATTCACTCATTTATATTCCAGAGAAGTTTAAGTAATTTAAAGCAGAAGTTTACTCATTGACAGCACGTTTTACATGAAAAAATGGACAAAAAACTTTTCTTTACCCTGAAAATGTAGGCAGAAAATTACATACTAGAAGAAATAAATTTTTTTAATATTTACCCCAATTAAACATGATTTTAGTAAAGCATGGTCTAAGATAAGCATAACATTCAAACTACAAGTCATTTTGACACAAAAACCTTACTTTTGTAATGAGAATAAAGCAATTTGTAAATCTGTCTTCTAAATTGATTTATTTTCGAAGTAAAATGACTCATCGTGTCACACGAACCTGGCAAAAATTAAGAAAATATTTATTCTGACCTACATCTCGGTAACTGTTACATTTAGTATATTTTAATTTGCATTCTGCATTAAAAACAACTGCTGTAGGTTTATTTCAAGCATGGTAACCAACAAAATTTCTTTCATTTTTAAAAGCTGATATCATTCAAAATATCTCTGAAAAGTATTTCACAATTCGGGATGTTCAAAATAGATTCAATATTGTAACATGAAGCCCAGTGGGCCTGAGATAGCTCACCTGGCTGACATATGTTTAACAGAAATGCAAGAGCAGTTTGCCAAGAAATCTGGGTCAGTAGGATGCTTTCTGCAGAAATTTCTTCAATTCTGTTGATTGCATATGTTATGAAAACAATCATTTCAAGGCTTCTCTTAGCTTTTCTATCGTCATCAATATCTGATGGTACATCAGCATTATTTATCCAATACTGAAAGGCCTCTATGCCAGAACACTTTTTCTGCCTAAGTTGGTCACATTCTAAAAAGCACTTGTTAAATGTTTTTCTATTTATATATTAATGGTGGCCATATCTGATGGTGGATTTGTATAATTTCTATAAATGTGAAAGGCCTTCAAGCTAGAACCCTTTCTATCATATTCTGCTAAGCAAATGTTTAGAAGTTATAAAGTTTTTCTATTTTTAGTAGCAACAACCATACCTGATGGCAGATTGGCATCACTTGTAAAAACTTAAAAGCCCTTCATGCCAATATGCTTTGTAAAATATAGTTAAATTTGGTGGAGTGGTTTTTGAAAAGACATCATTTAAAGAATTTTACTGTTTTTTAGTAATGGCAACCATATCTGATGGCAAATCAGCAACATTTGTACAATCTGAAAGCCCCTATTGCCATAAATTTTTTCTGTCTTTTTTGTCAAATTCTACTCAGAAGATTTTGCGAAGTCATTTAAAGTTTGTTCTATTTTTAGTAATAGTGGAGATATTTGATGGCAGATAGGCATCATTTGAACAAATTTTAAAGACCTTTATGTCTGGATGCTTTCTATCAAATTTGGTCCAATTCTTCTGAGCAATATTTAAGAAGTTGTTTAAAGGCTTTTATATTTGTTATTAATGGTGGATATCAAATGATGGATCTGTGTCCACTGAACAAATTGCAAACTGGTCAAGTGGTTTTTGAGAGGATATAAATAGCAAAGGCAAATGAATGACACAATGCATGAAGGACCATACTATCAGCTCACTTGATCTTATGGCAAGGTGAGCTAAAAATGTTTCATCCAGGAGACCCCCCCATTACTGCTATTTATAATGAAAATGAGGGGGATCAAATTACAATGAAGCCATATTTATAAAATTAGTTCAGTGACCACCCCTTTTTAACTTAGGTGTACTTACTATGGTCCAATCTTCAACTTAGTTCAATATGAGCAACTTCGGGATGTAAATAATTTGATTAGTCTTCTACATTAAAATGCTGTTGTAAAGAACCTCAAAAGATTATAAACTGTCTTTTTTTTATTAAGTCTGCCCTGTGAACTAAGGGTAGCTACCATGGAGTTTAAATCAAAGATGAATTCAGTTGGAACTCTAGTCTTACTCAGGTAATTGTTCCATTTATTGTTATACTCCTGTCTGTAAGCTTAACCAATAAAAAAAATTAGATCATGTGGTTGATCCATGACTTTTAGTTACTGCAGTTTGACTCTATATTCACCTAGTTTGACTCTATATTCACCTATGTTAACAGAGTAGTAACACTCGAGTCAAGATCCTGCCTGTTCAACTGTAACTCAAATCATGCAAGTGTAAATGAGTTCCAACTGAAAGTGACCCTTGTAACTCTTGGCATTAAATTGTGAAGAACACAGTTTGAAGTACTCATTAAGACAAAGGCATATCAAGGTAAAAACAAGCAAACTAATATTTACTGAAAAGGAAATAAGGTATACAGCCAAATTAACAGGGCCTAACATACAGAAATACAACATGCTAAATGAACAACCATTTCAAGAACTATGAAATTATATTACTGTTCAAACTGTAAAGTTACTCCAGTTTATAACATAAAAAATTTGAAATGAACATTAATTTCTGACTTATAACAGAATACCATCTTTGTTTTGATCTATTAAAGATTACTACTTTATCATACATGTGATTCTACCAGTGGTAGGACAAAAATACTGTTTTAAAGACCATCTACCATGCCTACCATTTTAAATTAAAATCTATTGCTTCTGAAAGTTAAAAGATTTTTTTTTTAAATTGTTGAAAAAAAAGAAGGTATTTTTACACATTCCATCCACACATTATAGAAACCAGTCAGAACCAGTCAATGGGGGACAGGAACTGTTCCACCAGTGCAATGATGCGTGCTGAGTAATCCGATTAAGAATTGTTACACAATGGCTGACATGTCTACAAACAAGCTGCAAACTGATTACGGTAACCTTACTATTGTAATTTGACCAAAGGCAGGATATTTATTGAGGTGTTACAACTAATAAAGGGATCAAAGGTGGTCTGTGATGGCTTGTGAGTCTTTGATTAACCAGAGTGTAATCAACGATTACATAGCTCACCTCTACTTTCACTAGTCTCCAGTAGCTATTGTAAACATTATCATGCAGAAAATAAATTCAGACTGAAAAGATCTTGGCCCCTTTTTTAACTGAAGATTTTTTACAATCATTTATCTTTACATCTGAACTTTCAGTTATTTTAAAATTTGAAAACTGAACTTTTAATTGGCACTATATGGCTAGTATTGTACTGACATATTGCGAAACCAACTACCCAACCACCCACCTACCTATACCTCTCCCTTGATAACTCTTGCACAACGGGGGTCCAAAAACATAGACGCACTATAAGCGAGGGCAAGAGTTACTGAGGGACCTCAAAAATATTAAGAAGGGGATGCCATCCCCACTGGACATCAAGAAAACCGCACGGGGGGTGGGAGAGGGGGTAATGGGGTTGTTTAATGGCTGAATACTCGTTTTATAATTGCAATGGGAATAATTGTCAATAAAGAGCTTTTTTTCTAAGGTAGTTGTTCGCTTTTTTCTATAAATTACCTTTATTTTCAAGATACCCAACTGCTGAAAGATCGTTAACATCATTGGTCCAAGTGGTTTCAACAACATGTGTACACAAAAACATTGTGTATTACATCACTGCTTTTTTTTGCTGTTGATTCACAACAAAACAAGATTCCTTTTTTACAGAAACTAGGGACATTTATTTCGCAAAACAACCGTCAATGTCGAAACTCAATTTATTTATTGTTCTATTAATAAAATATAGATGCCGTGATTTTATTGCAAGTAATAGTGAAATTTCTTCTCATCCTTGAGAAAATCTCTGAGTGGCAATTTAGAAATTTTAAGTTCACATAACAAACTCTGGAACTCGCTTCTCCATAATGAACCATATCTGTGAAACAAAGCTTTCTATTCACCAAGTACTCATTTTGCTTGGTTGCCTTACTATCTTTGATCACATTTGTGAATGAGTAGGCTAATTTAAGGTAGTTTAATTATATTACTTACATAATAATATTTATAACAGTGTTCAATTGATCAATTTAAACAATATTTATAAGTTTACCTGACACACATCCGCAACCGCTAGCTCTTACACAGGCAGGATTTGCACACATTTAAAATTTTCTTTTATTCCACCCCCTTTATTTGATTTGATACAAAAGACGTAATTAACGTGGTAATACAAAGCAGGTCTGCTTTTAATTGAGTGTAACAACACAACAAATACTTCCTTAAGTTGGAGATTACAAAACGTTTGGCACTTAATTAGGTTCTCACGGAAACCTTCGTGGACATAGCTGTGACAGCTGAATGATATTTTTCATGTTTGAATACAAGTGGGCATATTGCATTTATGATGATTACATTGAAACCGCAATAAAAGATAGAACTAAAACACAAATTTCACTTGACAAAACTTATTTAACTGGTATTTAATTTTTAAAGTGGTGCCACCAGTAGGCATTAGTAACATTTTTATTGATCAAAATTTCATCGTTTATTGTTATTTACAGTGTACTGAGAATATTGTTTGGAAAGAAAACTGAACAAAGTATATGACTTCTTATTAAAAGTTGAGTATTTCATGATGTTGATTCAAATTTCCGAGTACTAACCACTGTTGTCGACGATAAAACTAGCGAAATATCAAGGTTGCATTTACCAATTTTGATTGCAATTTCCATCACGTTCAACAAATAGGGGCCAACTGTTTTCATATTTTCTATTAAAAAAAAAAAATGGGATCAATGCCTGACCCCGCATTATAAACGGGTTTGCGTTTTTTTTTCCGACTGTGACTTATTGAGGGAGTTGTGACAGAGAATACAAGAACATTCGTTTTTATCATATCAAAGTATAGAGGTAATAAGTTGATAATAAACAGATTAATGTATATTTTGTATAAATTTTTTAAAATCATTGTTCTTAAAATCTGCTTGAAAAGCTATTATCATTTTCCACCCATAGAAGGCCAGATTTTACTGGGAGAAAGTCACAGGCTGTGAGTAACCTTGGAGTGACAGCCAGCAGTACATAGTTCATGTATCAGTAATTACCTTGATTAACCACAGGTGAGGCCACACATAAAAAGCATGCAGTTCACTCACCTGATTCCTATACTCATTCACATATATAATACACATTTAACCTGCTGAGGGTAACATATCACAATATACCATGTACAGTAACTAATTATGGAAAGTTTACCATTGACATGTTTATTCCTGCTTCCAACAGCCTTGGTCACAAAGGGCCTTCTGAGTAGGGTAGGATGTATATAGGCCTAGCATGGATGAATTAATGCAATCATAAACACAAATACTTAATTCATGTTAGTAAAGCATAAAATGTAGGTCACAGTGACCTTTGGCTTTAAGGGCATGGAAGTAACAGAGATGCATCCAAATATCAAGTTTCATGATTGGAACATAAACAGCACCCAAACTTTCAACTCAAAATCTGAACAAAGTCAATGAGCTTCAAATATAGGTCACAGAGACTTCTTTTGGCAAAAGGATATAGAACTTAGCAAGATGCATCCACTCACCAAGATTCATGATGCTATGAAGGATAGTATGCATATAACATGCCAAAAACTCATGTGGTCATGAGCTAAATGAAAAAACTTAACTAAAGCCAGTAAACGATAAAATATAGATCACCAAAGACAAAATTTACACTCAATGTAAGTGAAGCATAAAATATGGTCAATACTGACCTACTACTGAAATGATGCATCCCCAAGTTTCGTGTTTTGTTTTGAATCCCCTTAAAATGCGTAAATTTTATGTCAATAAAAAAACCTACTGATTTAGAAACTTTTTTACTTAACAAAATTTTGAAATCTACTGATTTGATGACCTGGTTCTGTCACATGTATGACTCTACATACATATTTCCTGATAAATGGCACTGTGTTTGTATTCTTATACAGATTACCTTTAATTCACTGGAGCTGATAATGTAATCTACCCTCCATTCCACATCATAAAGTTGAGATACTGAAAAACAAGACACTCATATAAATTGTTATATTATTTGAATTTATATATACACAAAACAAGTCTTATCTCAGGGTCTTTATCATTAATCTTCTGCCTGTATCACTTTCCAATGGTGGCAATGTTGAGATTCTATGTTAAAGTTTTGGAAAGTCATTTATCTTCTACATCAGTTGATGTATTCAACTAAAATTGTTGGTTTATTATTATGTATAAAAACTGTACCCTGATATGATGGGATTTCCTGTTCTACTTGCATAATCAGAAAACTGCATCATCTTAATGCTATTTAGAGTCAAGATACTGTTTTCCAAGGAAAACTGTTTTGTTCTTTAAATCAGGTCTTAATCAATGTACAGAACAAAAATATCTGCCAACAGCAAAGTCAGTTAGAAAAAAAAATACTAGTTATAAAGTAGTATTTTGGGTTGGACCGTTTATGTTTTTTTTGTTCTTGTTTATATAAAAACTCTAAGTTTATACTGTAGAACTTCTGCTGGTCACGAGACCTATCTCTGTACTGTAGAATTTCTGCTGGTCATGAGAGATATCTCTATTTATACTGTAGAATTTCTGCTTGGTCATGAGATGTATCTCTACTTACTAGTATACTGTAGAATTTCAGCTGGTCATGAGAGGTATCTCTGTACTGTAGAATTTCTGCTGGTCATGAGAGATATGTTATACATGTTAAATGAGTTTCACTGTCAAGATTTCTTTTCTTGGAGGATGAAAACATACAGTAACACCAGTCTACCACTGACAGTAGCAGCAGACTTAACTGCACCTTTAATAGAAAGCGCTTTGGACATGAAGTTTATTTTTGGCATAATTTTCCTTCAGTCACTTGGACTAAGACATGTACATATATTATGAATATTTCACTTTTTCCTAACACAGATCAGCAACACATACTCTGCCTTCTCATGGAAATTATATCTCAAGATGAGGGGTTGTTTATTTTCAAGCATGGATATTTACATGTTCTTTTGTACAATGAAACTGGTGCATTATGCGATGGCAGATCTAGTTCAGTTACAGAAACTGCAGTTCCATACTAACTGGAGGTCAATGACTTATTGCTTTATCTCTCAATTTGACATAATTCGACATAATCTTTTTTTTTTAAAAATTCTTGTGGTGTCTGCAATCATCTCTCCTGCCATAAGCAATACTCAAATTGACATGACATGATGTCCAATAAATGCAACTGCTACCTTTCCTGCCAACCATGGTGAAGTATCTGAATATTGTTATTTATACTTCTGTGCTTACTGTTTAGACTTTTATATATTTGAATTTGACCACAACGATTATATTATGTATATTTTGCTACTGTTCCATATGTCCATAATTTAAGGGGAATTTCAGTAAGCCTTATGGTAAAATCATAATGGTTGGGAGGTCTGACAACATACTAAGATTATTTTAATTTTGGAAGGAAGTGAAAAAAACTTCATGGAGAAAAGTAACTTACATCGTAAGCTTTGTTTTCGAAAATGGAGCTGCATCTTTTCTAGGCTATCACTGTATGATCTGCATAACGATGTTGCATGTTCTGGAAATAAAAAAATAAAATCAAATAACATTGTAGAGCACTGAGAAGTAATTTATTTTCATATTGTATAAATGTTCATGGTTTGGGGAAAAATTACATTTTGGTCAGTATTTAAATTTGTTGATTACAGAAGGGCTCATTGTTTCCACAGGATAATTATTGGTAGCTGGTATTATTTTCAAAAGATAATTATTGCTAGCTGGTATTGTTTCCACAAGATAAATATTGCTAGCTGGTATTGTTTCCACAAGATAATTATTGCTAGCTGGTATTGTTTCCACAAAATAGTTATTGCTAGCTGGTATTGTTTCCACAGGGTAATTATTGCTAGCTGGTATTGTTTCCACAAAATAGTTATTGCTAGCTGGTATTGTTTCCACAGGGTAATTATTGGTAGCTGGTATTGTTTCCACAGAATAATTATTGCTATCTGGTATTGTTTCCACAGGGTAATTATTGCTAGTTGCTATTGTTTCTACAGGATAATTCTTGCTAGCTGGGTCTTTAAATTTGTGGTTGGCAGTCACCACAAAATCCATGACAATTTTTAGCTCATGAAAAATACTGAATTAATGAAAAATATCTGAAAAATAAAATAAAAATAAAAACCTAATCAGCACACACTATTCTTCTTCACTGCAAACGGCAAGCCTAATCAGCACACACTATCCATCTTCACTGCAATGGCAAACCTAATACATGTACAGTAACTACAGTACAAAACCTTTCTTTAGTGACCACCCCTTCAGCCAACAAAATATGGTCTCTCAAGACTAAACAATGCAGTCTTTCATGGCAGGTGGTCTTCCAAAATAGTATTATTTCAAAACAGGTGGCCTTCCAAAACAGTAGTCTTTCATGACAGACAGTCTTCCAAAAACAGTGGTCTTTCAAGTCAGCTTGTACTATATTGCATTATAATATAAAGAATATTATTACATATCATAAAGATACAGTAGTGCACAAATTAGAGTCAGAGTTGTCACAGTTTCCTGGATTCTAAATTTCCTGACCAATAGTAAATTTTCCTTGACCATATGTTGCATGACAAATACAGACACACACACACTTTCCATTGATAAACATATAAAACAAAGGAAATGACTACATTTATTAAAAGAAAAGCCAATGCTTTCTGATAAGACCACCCCCTCTTTAAAAATATTTAGAAATTTTTGTTAGGAATGAAATGCTCACTTCCAATTTGTCAAATTTGAAACCATGTACAAGATAACAGCCCTAGCCAAGGAATTTACACATTTCCCCACACACTCATCCAGATAAAAATGTTCCTGACTGAGGGTACACAGTTCTCCGACTTTTCCACAACTCTGTTGAAAATTGAAAAATCCCTCACTCTTTCCTCACCTGTGAGAACCCTGACAATGGTCCCCATAAAATAAGGGTCTATCAAGAGAGGCCATCTACCCTTGCAAGACGCAACCTTGTCTCAAGCACAAGTCATACAGATCATGTAGGCATGCAGTACCTATTATTTCAGCTACAGATATTTTCTAGAGAATTTGATTACACATACCTTTAAATGGCAATTATTCAGTTTATTTCACTGCTTGTCAATCAATATTCCTTGCAGGATCATGATATAACCACCGCTGGGAATACATCAGACAAAATCAAAGTAGTTAAAGTATTTGGACATTTTTAGATGAGGAAAAAACCCAAGAGTGTAATCCAGTATGAACTGGTCTAAATGTCACACGATATGATGTAACAATCAAAGCAATGTGTATTGAAAAAATCTTGTATTACCCTTGCGCTGGTAATGATTAGACCTGATGTCCACTTTTCTTGACCCAGTCCAGTGCCTGGCTGCCATTGAAAAAGTCCATAATGACTGATAATTTTTGTCTGGAGGTTTTTTTGATGACAACTAAGGTGCAGATCACTCAACAATCAGAAATGAAGAGACTTTGGTAAAACTATATGTAGTACTATATTTAAGAACCATTAATATTTTCTTTAAGATCAAAAAAGGTAACTACATGCCCATGCTGGCATACACTTTACAGGTGTTACGGAATTATGTATCATCTTTTAAATTATAATATAGTTTTCATTTGGTTTATGACCTTTGTATTATAATTTATATTTTTTTTAGTAGCCTAAGCTATTATTGAGTACATGTATATATTATGTTAGAAATGTTGGTTAAACATGACTCACTACTCATGTAAGTAGCACGTGGTGAAATGTATCATTGTTCTGACCTGATTCTATGACTCAGTACTTGTTTACTTTTAAGAATTAACATCACATTTCGGGTATGTTTATTTGAGACGGAGTAGATTGGGTTTTATTTGTTCTATGCAGTACAGATAATATAAACGAAATTTAATCACCGTGTATTCATCCTTAGCAGTTACAGCATTTGATAAAATCATAGAGGAAATTTATTTATTGTTCGTGAAATTCTTAACTCTAAACAGTACTTTTGTGATTACATTTATTCAGAGATCTGAACATTATTCTACTCCATCAAAATTATCGGATTCATTTCAAGAACTTTTGTGATATTCTATGTTTACAGGAGTTTACCAGGAATTAACAACATTTGGATTTAGAACTGTGATTCTTGTTGACACATAAGCACATTAGTGTCCTCATTCGGAATACCTTTGGACAGTTTCCGGATTAGTGAATTCTATAGAACAATTTAGGATTATTTAAGGAATTTCTACACTGTAAGTTATTTTTAATTCTTTCACTTTGTTTGTTTAAAATATTTTATATTTTAGGAAATTAAATTTGCATTTTAGAAATTGTGAAAGCTTGTTTGAGTCTTTCTTTCTTTTGTTACATATTCAACCCCTAGTCGTAACACAGGAAAGTAACACATTTTTGCCTTTTTATTCTCTCTTGTCAGGTCAACCATCACACAAGGCCACCTTGTCACAGGGATGGATTACTATCAGCTTACACTGTAAATACTCAAAAATTCTACAAAATAATCTGGGGACTACAACTCAGCTGAAAAAAAAACAACCCAAAAATGTATCATCTGATCTCCCTTGTACCAACTACAAGTTCAACCATATCCATCAAGAATACTTAATACCTCCTAATCCTGGTCCAATACCTAATGACATGACCACCTGCCATCACAATGCATGAGTGACTGTACTACCTCCCTATCTCTCTATCAATACCGAATGGCCAGACCACCTGCCATCACTTGGCATGAGTGACTGTAGTACCTCCTTATCCCTATACCAATGCCCAATGGCCAGACCACCTGTGATCGCCTATCATGAGTGACTGTAGTATTTCCTCATCTTTAAACCGATGCCCAATCGCCAGACCACCTGCTGTCAACTGGCATGAATGATTGTAGTACCTCCTTATCTCTCTATACCAATGCCCAACAGTAAGACCACCTGCCGTCACCTGGCATGAGTGAATGTAGTATCTCCTTATCTTTATATCAAGGGCTAGACCATTTGCCATCGCAATGCATACGTGATTGTAGTGCCTCCTCATCTGTATACCAATAACCGATGGCCAGACCACCTGCCATCACCTGGCAAGAGTGAATGTAGTACCTTCTTATCTCTGTATCTCTATGCCAATGCCCAGACCACCTGCCATTGCATAGCATGAGTGGTTGCACAGTACTACATGTAAATAACACAGTCTATCCTGGAAAAGGACAAAACAAGCAAGGTCCCAAAAAGTGGCAAAAAATATTGAGAATGTAGAGTACATTTGAGCTTTAATGACTCAAAAAGTATTGACTGCATGGATTTACCGGTAGCTCAAATTTTAAGGTTAACTTATTTGTATTTACATCAATAAGTCTGTAAAATTTTTAAAATGCATGTGTAATTATTAAAGATTTTCCTATGCAAATGAGAACTGATAGGGCCCAGAGAAAATAGCAGAACTATTAACTGTATCTTCCTCTTCCTCTAGCATCTCCTGACAAACCCATTCCCTGTGGCCTTATCTTTGACTTTCTTCCTCTAGCCCCTCCAGATTACCCTATCCCCTGTGGCCTTATCTTTGACCTTCCTCTAGCACATCCAGACTAACCCATCCCCTGTGGCCTTATCTTTGACTTTCTTCCTCTAGCACCTCCAGACTAACCCATCCCCTATGGTCTTATCTTTGACTTTCTTCCTCTAGCAACTCCAGACTAACGCATCCCTCATGGCCTTATTTTTGACATTCTTCCTTTAGCACCTCCAGACTACCCCATCCCCTGTTGTATTATCTCTGACTTTCTTCCTCTAGCACCCCCAGACTACACCATCCCCTGTGGCCTTATCTTTGACTTTATGTCTCATCACTGGTAAAAATTGCATTCTACCTGGCCAATTGGTGGGTTATTTTGTGATACGACATTTTCCCCAAAGAACTCACAGCAGGTGAAAACCACACCTGTCATAAATCAATCACTGTTCAACACCCAGCAGCACAGTGTAGAATGGGCATGACTTCACCTGTAAAACCTTGATACTAAACTGGAGAAGAGTGTACATCAGTAACAGCTACAAAGGTACAAGTGGAAATTGGTCAATCCATTTTTGTGTGTGTTGTACATGCAAGAAATATATCTGTTTGTAGTAAGTAGGAAATCATTGCAGATGACCAGGTGCTGAACATGTTACCTCCCTAAAAATAAACCAGATCTCTAACATCACCTGAGATCTCAAATTCAACAGCACAAGTGTCTTTTTTTGCTACATTTTCATTAAGCTTTTTCAGAGACATTCCGTGTACCTCCATTAAGTATTTATGACTGCAACATTTACACATGTAAATGGCTTAGTTTAGTTTACTGCCTGTAAATGTTTACAAAATCAGTAACCATGTAAACGAATATACATGTGGCTGTCAGTCATGCAGTAATAACTATTTCCAATTAAATAATATAGTTTTACATCTCTGCTTAATTGGACTGTCTGGTAGGAGTTTTTTTAAAATTCTTTTCTTAAAGTAATGTATGATTTCCACATAGAATGTGGCATTGCTAAGAATTAGTTAAAGCTGACAAGAATTTGCTATACCACACATTACACATCAGGTTGGTTTACTGGTGATGCTGACAAAACATTCCTTACACTACATTACTGACCTTTGGAAAACATGTTTGTTAACAAGACCTTTGATGTGTAACTTTTTATTTGAAAGAAATATCGTTTCAAATTTATATGCCACTGCACTGTTCCATAGTCTTTGTAGATCTTACAAATGCATCATTTGTGCATGAACAGGAAGTATGTCTGGTTGCATTATCCATTATTTTATCATGTACATATATGTAACAGTGGGATACAATATCACAATGATCCTATAAATGTTTTACTGAATGTCAGATATGCAGGAATTCACCAAAGACATGTCTTCCAAACTGAATTAGTATAATAAGAGTATGACACTTTCCATCTCTGGGACCCACAGAATGAGAGACATTCCCTGTAACCCCATTAATTAACAATGTAAATGCAGACTCTGTATGACACATTCCATCTGGGACCCACAGAATGAAGAGACATTCCCTTACCCCCATTAATTAACCATGTACATGCAGACTCTGTATGACACATTCCATCTCTGGGACCCACAGAATGAGACATTCCCTGTACCCCCATTAATTAACCATGTAAATACAGACTCTGTATGACACTTTCCATCTCTGGGACCCACAGAATGAGAGACATTCCCATATGTACCCCCATTAATTAACCATGTTAATGCAGACTCTGTATGACACATTCCATCTTTGGGACTGCGAGACTCACTGTGCCCCCATTAATTAACCATGTAAATGCAGAATTGGAATAACACTTTTTATATCTGGGGCCCACAGAATGTGACGTAGACCCATTCTAGGTATTATGTGTCACCATGTTTCACAGAGAAGAAATAGGCATGGCTGGGTCACAAGTATCTCAGATCTCCGTAGCATTATTCAAGCAATAAGCAAGCAACTGCATTACCTATCTTAGCTAACATCCGTGGTTTGTTGCCTTGTTTGATATGTATTAGCCAGTGTATAGCATGATATTTTTAAAAATACATTTCATAAATCCCTCTCATGCCGTTGATATTGCACATGCAAAGGTTAACGAGCTATTATTGATGGGTGCATTGCAAAGGACCCTGATTACTACAATTTGCTTGGCAAGGCATTAAACAGAGGAAATTGGGTTGGGAAATAAAACCTTATGAGGGCAGCAATCAGGGGCCATAACTCTTTTACATGACAAGAAGTTGGTCATGACCTGCATGTCAAGCCCAAACACAAAAGCTTTGCTAATCAGGCCATTGATTTAACTAGATAAAGATAAAATGCATAATGAAGCTATATTCCAAATCCAAAAAGGGTAGGATAACATGGTACAGGGTTTCCACTCTTTTTGAAGAAAAAAAAATATCCAGGTCTTTTTTCCAGATTTTTTTTCTGGATGAAATTGATATTTTTTAAGGTTCACTTATGACCCATACTGAACAGAATTAAAGAAAACATTTTGATTTAGAAAACATGCCTTTTTTAAAAATAAAAAATTATTTTTATTTTGAGACTCTACCATAACATCTGAATTAGACATATGACCATGTACTAAACCACAAGATGTATCACTAGAAACAGGTTACTATAACTATTGAAATTCATATCAATTTGCATGTAACTCAATTTAATTTACAGAATGTTAACTGCATATGTTAGTATAAAGACATTTTTTTTTTTCGAAAAGGGTTGTTTTAAATTTTAACACGAAACCCTTAAAAATTATATACCTTTGCATAGAAAGAAGGAAATAATTTTACTTTAAAATAAAAATCCACTTATACAGGTCTCAGGGAAAATGTACCTTTACTCAGTACAGTACACTTATCACTAAACTATTTGCGCTCTTACTAAAAAAACCACTGGCACCCAAAGCAAGCTTGATACTAGAAGGATTTTAAACCTGCCGTTTTAACTCTGAACATAATATTTTCAAGTTTTGAACCCATTTAAGTTTGCATCAGGTGCCTGTGTAAAAAGCAAAGTCAGCTTCCCTTGCGACATGTTCTGGACTGACAAATAGGCAAATAGGCAAAAGAAACCAATAACTGATGTACACTGGATGTTAAGCAATGTTGAACTTCAGAGTCTGTTAAGAGCAGAAAATGCACACTGATATTTTCAAGGTGAAAATCTGCATCTACTCTGCCCAGGGATGAGTAAGTAGTAAAGTTTTCCTTGGCACAGGCAAGTTTTACACGGTTAGGAGAAGAGGAGTGGTTCACCTGAGCCCTGCTTATAGCTGATTAGTGCCCTAACACCTACTTTCAATGTATTCCAATTATGGACTGTATATTAAATGCAGTCATTGTCAAGGACTCCTAGAGCATGGGATTCTGCATTGAAAACTGCTCAAACAGTTGTTAGATTTCTACATATTTAGCAAGGTCTGATAGTAAAATTCACAGCAATGACAAATCAGAGGTGTCAAAGATTACTACTAATGATAATGCTTAAAACAATGTTTCCAGTACGAATGACCAGATAAGAAGCAAAGATTTATCACAATACAGTTCCTTTAACTTTACTTATCAAAAAGGGAACTGGAGAAAATAAGCTTTTTCTTACTCTAACATTTACTAAGATCACACATCACAGACGTGTTGGCACAATGTGATGATAGACTGGTTTTTTTATCTTTTGCATAAGAAAAGCTACTGATAAGGAGTCAACAATGGGGTAACCAGTCAACTTGATTATGGTAAGGGCAAGCATTCAAATCATCCATATAGCAATTGTACATCAACTGACTTAAGAATTCCACAACCTCCGAAAATTCTCATAAGTACTCAATAAATTTAACTCACAATTATTTACAGTATGACTCAATTACATATTTGTTTCTCTCATCAAGTGGTGGCTGAAAATTCCTGGGTTTTCCCTGACTATGATCAATATTTGGAAAATAAAAGGGCTTTTCATTGTTAGGAGCAAACCTATTCTTTCTCACAACTTTTCCCCAATTTCCCTGTAACGTGGGAACCCTGATGGCATTGAAATAAAAGGAAAGTAAAAAACATTCAGGTTCATCTAAGGTATGGACGGACATACAAACAGATAGATGGACATACATACAGTCACATGGATGCAAAATTGATTGCTATGTCTAGTTTTTGCCAAGGCGGGCATGACAATAATAAGGAACACCAGGAATTAGACTCTTTTAAAGTCTCATCAATGTAAAACTATTGCATATGCGAAATATTATTAAAATCCAAAATTCTTTGGTAAAGCAGACCTGCCAACCCTAACAAGACCTTCTCTGTAAGACGGTCAATATTTTTCCCTAAGTTAGACCAGTTTTTAGTAAGGTGTAATGAAATATCATGTACTGCTATTGCCAACTTGGAAAACATACATTTAAAGTTCAGAAGTGTGATCTGAGAATGATGCAGCAAAATAAAACATTATGTTCAATTAAAATTTTGTAAAGTACACTTCGACCTTAATTACCTTCAGTACAGTTTCAGAGACTATAGATCCAAACCCCATGGAGCTCAGTAGATTCTTCGTAGATGTCTCTACTTGACATTATCTTGTTTTGTTGTTCTTTTTCAATTTCATGTGGCAATGGCAATCATCTCTCCAGCCTTGAAACATAGTCAAATAACACAACATGATGTCCAATAAATGTAATTGTTGCCTTTGCTGTTTTTTTTTCCAAGAATATGAATATTCCATTTTATTCTTCTGTGCCAACTGTTTTAAAGATTTAAGGGGCTTATTGACACTTTCACCTCAACTAGTTTCCCCTTGTTAGATGCCATTTCCAGAAAATACTGTAAGCAACAGCTTGATCATGCAGGCATTTTGCATGAAAAATATAAAGTGTCTGATGTATTCCTGTAAAGTTAGTCTGGTTCACTGATCAACTCCACTGAATCAATATGAAATCCAGATCTGGATCAAACACAGACAAACCAGTATCCAGATTTGACCATAACCATAGTATTTTCGTAATGTTTGCTATTATTCCATAAGTCCATAATTTAAGGGTCATTTCAGTAAGACTTACAGTCAAATTGTAAGGGTTGGCAGGTCAGGTAAAGTAATGCTGCAGAAACCAAAATCAGGAGAATGGGCAGTCAGGAGCCATAACTATTCTAAATGATAATGTTGTATATCAAAAATTAAACTTGTTCAAATACTCATCAATATAAAGCTACAAGCCAAAATTAAATGAAATAAAAAAATCCTTGGTAAAGTAATGCTGCAGAAATAAAAGTCAGAAGGACAAGTAATTAGGGTCCATAACTCTTCTAAATAATAATATGGGCCACTGGAAAGTAAACTAAATTCAAGGTCTTAGAGACCCTGAAATGGCTAATTATACCATGGAAACAAAAATGGAATGCAAACAATGCAGAATGAAGCCAAACAAAATTCAGAATGAATGCAAATGTAACAATGAATGCATTTTGAACAAAACAGAGAGTGCAAATGCAAAACACAGAACAATAAATGTTATGGAATGCTGGAAATCAAACTCATTCAGGGTCTCATCAATATAAAGCTGCATACCAAATCTGGTTGAAATCCACTTAACCTTGGTCAAATCATGTAAATGGTGTTGTGGAATGCTGTAAATCACACTCATTTAAGTTCTCTTCAGTGTACAGCCATGTGCCAAATTTGACTGAAATCCAAACAATTTTGGTAAAGTTACCAAAATGAAAGTTAGGAGGACAGGCTATCTGGGTCATAACTCCACTAAATGACACAGAAGGCTGGAAATCAAAATGGACCGTAACTCCACTAAATGACACAGAAGGCTGGAAATCAAAATGGACCGTAACTCCACTAAATGACACAGAAGGCTGGCGATCAAAATGGACCGTAACTCCACTAAATGACACAGAAGGCTGGAAATCAAACTCTTTTGAGGTCTGAACAATATAAAGCTGGATATCAAATTTGGTTAGGATCCAACAATCCCAGAAAAGTTATCTGCAGAAAACAAACTGTTGATGGATGGACTGACAGCTGGACAGAGAGATGGCATGATTATTATAGGGATCCAACAACTTCATCGAGTGGGGTCCTAGCTATCAAGTCATACCAGTCAACATTTCTCAGCCATTTGCAGTTTAATCAATGATAAGAACTTTTATGTAATACATAGCATCTTTGTGCTAATTTAATCAGAAATTTACGAAACTTGCTGAATTTTTTGTTTTGCTAACCTAAAAATTATTCAGTTTATTTCATACAAGAGACTCCCAGCCTTTTAGTTAGGTAGAAAGTAGAAAACTTTAACAATAAAATTAATCTAGGGTTTGGATTGATGTAGAGACACGCACATGGATGCCAAAGTGATCGCTATGTCAAGCTTCTGCCAAGGTGGGAACAAGAAAATTCTGCACTAAAGTTGGATCCTCTAATTATTTACTGAGAATTTCTGGTTAATTCATGATACTGAATTTATTAGTGTATAACAAAATACCCAACAGTACAGACCTTGAAATGTCATCACACAATGCATTGTCAGAGTCTATGTTGTTCACTAGCATTCATAAGTAAAATAAACAGCATATATCCTTATCTGCTAGAGCATTATAATTCTGGGTCTATTTTGTAAGGTGTACTTGCCCACAGGTAAATGAATATGCATATTGTAGTTATCTGATTTCTTCTTTCCAGATGGGTTATCTGCATCTGGATATATGCTTGCCCATGCCAAATATAACCTGCCACAGGCAATGGGTAATGGGAATTTTGATGGCCTTACTGACCTTTTGGAAGACCTAGTTGCTGAAGTTCATTTGAAAGTGACTCCTCATCTACATTATACTTTGCGGCACTGCAAAGAATGAACATCAAGGCTACTATACTGGCCTTCACATCTCCTGTCTCTGAACGAAAAAGAGGAAATTGCATTTACTTAACTGGCTGCAAAAATGACACTTTGGTGATCAAGCTATGCAATTCTTTCCAGCTTTAAATGAGGGAATACAAATAAGGCACACACAGACAGGCAGACAGAGAGGAAGAAATAATGGATGGATGGATAGATAAACAAAAAGACACACAGCAGATATATGTACAAAGATATACTGAAAGATGCATATTGTAAATAAAAAAAAATGTAGTGAGCAGAACTTTTCTGGTGTATTTAGCAGGAAACTACATGTGAAATTAGTTTTTGCCAAAAATGAAAGGACACAGTATTAAGCATAGTTACCAAATGTACTCACTTATAAGTCGGGTCCATCTGCAAACAACACAGACCCAGATCTGTCTGCATAATGCACCATCAGATCAGGGTCTTTGTTGTTTGTTCTACTGATTAGTACTAACAAAATGCATAGACCCACATCTGCTGGCACATTATGTGATGGCAGATCTGTGTCTATGCAGTTTGCAGTTCAATCTGACTTATAAGCAAGTATATACAGTACTTGTGAAAATTGTCACTTGAATGCTTAACATACTGTATTCATAACAATTTAATGAAGCTAATATTTTATGAATTACATTAGATAAAATGTTAAATTAAGTACTGTTAGAAAAAGTGATCACTGCATGCATTGTTTTGAGTTTCTTTTCATTCTTCATGTAGAACATGATAAGTGAAACAATGGAAATGGAATCTGATACAAATCCTCAACATAGGTTAAGTGGAAAACAAATGCATTTTATTTTTCCAGCTTAAAGTACAGTTTAACTTAATTCTATCTTATCAGGCAGACCTTTGTGTGATTCACATAATTTCCCAATTTTCAATCTTCATTCTGGTGTATCTATATTTTTTGGCAAACTTTTCTTATTATCTATCATTAGATGATTCCAAGAATCATACCATTATACTGTATCAATTAACCTATCATTGAATGTCAGTAAAAGTGCAACAAGTGTTGATACCCATGGGCCACTGGCCAATACTAACACTAGAAACGGTATTAGGCATGACATTATCACAGGCACAGATAAGTTTGACAGACATTCCTGTCCAATGTGTGTCACCTAGATGACTGGCACTATTAGAGATACAAATTCAAATGGACATTAACTTCATCATTTTTCAACCAATTTTATGATATTTGCACTATATACTTAGTGTTTATATTAATTCATATTGGTGTAAATGGCAAATGGAACAAATCTGACTTTGTATGATGTGGTATGCTAATGAGCAGGTGTGGTTATCTGTTCTCCGGTGATAGCAGGTGTGGTTTATCTGTGCTCTGGTGATAGTAGGTGTGGTTATCTGTGATCTGGTGATAGTAGGTGTGGTTATCTGTGCTCTGGTGATAGTAGGTGTCGTTATCTGTGATCTGGTGATAGTAGGTGTGGTTATCTGTGCTCTGTTGATAGCATATGTGGCTATCTGTGATCTGGTGATAGTAGGTGTGGTTTTCTGTGCTCTGGTGATAGTAGGTGTCGTTATCTGTGATATGGTGATAGTAGGTGTCGTTATCTGTGATATGGCGATAGTAGGTGTGGTTATCTGTGCTCTGTTGATAGCATATGTGGCTATCTGTGCTCTGGTGATAGCAGGTGTGGTTATCTATGTTCTGGTGTTAGTAGGTGTGGTTTTCTGTGCTCTGGTGATAGTAGGTGTGGTTATCTGTGCTCTGGTGATAGCAGGTGTGGTTTACCTGTGCTCTGGTGATAGTAGGTGTGGTTATCTGTGTTCTGGTGATAGTAGGTGTCGTTATCTGTGCTCTGGCGATAGTAGCTGTGGTTATCTGTGCTCTGTTGATAGCATATGTGGCTATCTGTGCTCTGGTGATAGCAGGTGTGGTTATCTATGTTCTGGTTTTAGTAGGTGTGGTTTTCTGTGCTCTGGTGATAGTAGGTGTGGTTATCTGTGCTCTGGTGATAGTAGGTGTGGTTATCTGTGCTCTGGTGATAGTAGGTGTGGTTATCTGTGCTCTGGCAATAGCAGGTGTGGTTATCTGTGCCCTTGTGATAGCTTAATTTCAAATGCAGCTTTCAATGGGAGATTTTAGGACAAAAGTTTGATTACACAATGCATTAGTCTGAGAAGAAAGTATGTACAGCCTGAAACTATTTGAGTTCTATCTTACCATGTATATGTTTCTGCTGTATCAACAACTTACATATTATGCACTAAAGATGACTTGGAAATATTAGTAGATTAGTTGAGATAATGATCTTCATCATTAAATATGACTCAACAGATATGACTACAAGGCTTGAAATTAACTTTTTCAGTACTAGCAGTATTCTCATAGTTGTAATATTTTCAACTAGAAAAAAATAGAGTTATTTTCAATGTGCTATAGCATATTTCATGTTTTGAAATAAAAATGTACAAAATATCACTAGCAAGAAACTTCTAGTTTATTTTTTTTTTGCTAGCAATTTCAGAATCGTAACTCGCAAAATGCAAGCTTGCTAGTGTCAGTTTCAAGCCCTGAACAGTATCATCCAGAGTTTTAGTGATGAAACTTAAGTAGCAAACATAGATATAAATCCCAGTACTTACCAAACTTGGCATCTGATGTTATCTTGTAGACTTTGTCATACTGAAAAATAAAAGAAAGTTTTCAAGATGTGGGAACTCAGAAATTGGTACATGTATGATGTGCAAGACAGAAATTGGTACATGTATGATGTGCGACAGAAATTGGTACATGTATGATGTGTGACAGAAATTGGTACATGTATGATGTGCAAGACAGAAATTGGTACATGTATGATGTGCAAGACAGAAATTGGTACAGATTTGATGTGTAAGACAGAAATTGGTACATGTATGATGTGCAAGACAGAAATTGGTACATGTATGATGTGTGAGACACACACAACAAGAAGGCCAGGGCCTGCATTTTGAGCCCAAAATCAAAGCATTACTTTAAAGAAGTGACCTTGACTCCAGTATCAAAGGTTGTGTTAGCATTTGGCAAAATTGTCTTAACTTCATAACAATTTATCCTGAGTATGAATATAATCCATCAAGGGGTTTAGGAAAATAACCCAATGGAGAGAACTTTAACCAGAACCTTAATGTACATTTTCCATGACTAAACTTGACCCCAAGGTCAAAGGAGCAAGCAAGCCTGTCACAAAAATGAAATGTCTTAGCTTCATCTTGATTCATCCCAAGTATGAAGAAAATTCAGCAAGTGGTTTTGGAAATAAAATCAAATGAAAAAACTTTAACCAAAATCTTAACACATAGTTTCTATGACTGTGACCTTGACCCATAAATCTATGGGACAAGCAAGCATGTTGCAGAGTTTATTGTCTTAGTATTATATGAAGTATGAAGAAAATCTATCAAGGGATTTAGGTAAGAAAAAACTTTAACCAAAACCTCAATGCAAATTTTCTGTGTGACCTTGACCCCAAGGTAAAACAACATCAAAAATGTCATATAATGAATTGCCCTTCTGTCATAAAGATTCATGACAAGTATAACAAGAATCTATCAAGGGGTTTGGGAAATATATGCAAATGAAAATCTTTAACCCAAACCTTAGCAGACATCGGAAAAGTGACTCAGTAATGTGGGATGAACAAAATTTTGTCACCAGTTAAAATTGATGATTCTTAAAATTATAACATACTATATATTCCTAAATACTCTTGAAATAAAAAAATACTGCAGTAAATAAAACCTTCTTTAAATCTACTGCATGTATATGCAAAGAAATTTACCATCATTAATTCTAATTCGAGTTAACATTCTTTCATTTTTTTTGTCCCTAACAAGAATAAGGTACATAAAAAAGCACAATTTTTTTCAATGAAATGAATGTAAATTAAAGTAATATCTCTTTGTGGTCAAAGATATAAAAATCCACTGCCCAGTTGCCCGGAACAAGTAAAAGTCAAAACCAGGCAACCAGTTGACTCAAAGTCAAAGCCCTGATGGACAACCAGCTTTTAATAAGTTATGGGTTTAAAATAAGTATGTTTACCAAGATGCAAAATCAATATCAACTGTCTACATACAATACAAGTTGAAAATAGGTGTAAACAGCATTCACACTGATTAAACTTTAGCACCACTTTGCGGAAAACTGTATACTTCTGCAAGGGAAAGCCAATTTTTGTCCATATGCCAAACTATTTGTAAAGGGAATGGTTGATAAACATCTGAAATTAATGGGAGTAACAAATAAATCTGATAAAGTAGTTGACTAAAGACCAATAATTTATTTTCTCCTCTTACATAAAATAAGATTCTGTAACACAGGATGACTAGAACTCCACCTTTTTTCTGCAAACTACAGACCTTTCACAAAATGTTTGGATTTGCATCAAAAATAGGTAATTTTGCTGATTTTCTTATTTCTTAAGTAATTTCTCTTCACTCTATTTTGGTATCCACATTTTATACCACATTTTATGTAAAAGAATGCAAAATTTGTATTATACCTTAGAACAACTTAAAAGGATGTATCTTATACTACAATGATAAATGACATATAGATAATGTTACTTTACATTACTTAGTATGTAAAGATAAGTTACAGTAAGAGAAAGATTTTTAAAAAATAAACAGGTGCTACTTGATGTAAAAAAATGAAAATGTAATTTACATGCAAAGTCAAAGAGTTTTAATGTGTAGTTTTTAAGGACTCTTAGAGTGAAATTTTTTATTTTGTTTTAAATTCTTGTAGTCCTTTTGGATACCTGATAGGTGAAACAAATCATGCTTTTGAACTTATTGAATCAGTCAAACATCCAAGAAAAAAGAATGTCTACCATATGCATGTGAAATTAGCATCTTTTCTAAGAAGAAAGACATTTTTTAGTACTCACATCAATCTGCTCCCCAAGCGTGTCCTTGATTACTTGTACACAAAGAAGCTTCATTTTGACAGATGTCTGGGTAAAGAACATTTCTATGTTAAAAATAATAATCCCATAATAAGAGATACATACATATATCTCATAATAAGAGATACATACATATATCTCATAATAACAGAGACACAAATATATCACATAATAACAGATACATACATACTAGAACGGAGGATGGAAAGTATTACCCTTTTAATGCACTATGTACTGTAACATGGTCACATGACTGATCAGAAACTTACCTGGGTGCTCAGATAGCAAAGATGCTGTATATAATTATATATAAAAGATAACTGTAAAATTAGAATTAAGTGTGCAGGATTTAATCTTGAAATTAAATCCACCAAAAAATTAGTACTGTACATTGGGTGTTAAGGCAAACAGCTTGACCCACAAAATGTTATTTCAATGAAATGGCCCGTTGACACCCAAACCACAAAATGTTATCACCATGAAACTGCCTGTTTACTTCCAAACCACAATATTTTATCCCCACAAATATTTCTGATTTTACAGTATTTGCTAGAACATGCAAAATCCCCAAAAGTCTTTAAAATTTGATAATGGTTGGAATATTTTTTAAACCTTCTAATATGACACAGTAGAATGTTTATTATCCAGATACAAGTATCTCTCCTATCCAATTATCCAGATACAAGTATCTGTACTATCCAATTATCCAGATACAAGTATCTGTCCTATCCAATTTTTTAGATATAAGTTACCTGTAGTATCCAATTAAACAGACTAATGTTTCCTGGATATATGATTTATTCTTTGTAAAGTTACTGGTAACCCAGAAAACCAAGTATCCAAAAGCAAAAGCCATTTCTTCCAAAGAGTCCAGAAAATCAAATCATGAGTGTATGACTGTGTTAAGACACCAGATATGTGACATGACTTAGTTGTAGCAGTTGAATTTTATTCATTACTACCATACATCCATGGTAGCTCTGTGATGACTTTCCTGTTGTAGCAGTTAAATTTTATTCCAGGGCTTTACAAATTTTATAAATGTCAGCTTGCCCAGGGCAGGAACTTGCCCTTTGGGGATCTGAGCTTGCCCCAAAATATGACAAGAAACTATCACAACTAATAAAAGTTAACAAAAAATAAAGTACAATAGAGTATAGGATGTTTAAAGGAAATCGCATTATATTTATTTTACAAATACAGAACTTTCATCTTCTTGGGTTTTTTTTGTTTGCATCTTAAGACAATATGTCAATAATTAAAGTTATCAAAAACGATACATGTAAATAGTATATGTAGATAGATATGTAAATGGGGAAAGAAAAGAAGGGGTAGAATGCAAATATTTAGGTAAAAGACCTTAAACTGAAAAATTAAACAGCCAAGAACAGAACTGCGTTAACATAATTTTAATCATGTTGTAATATATCATAAAATGTTTCTTTATCTACATTTCCACTTAAAGTTCAATGATCATGTAGATTTTAGTACCAAATCCAGTAAGAAAAGAAGGTAAAACCGAGTCCTTCACTGAAACATTCCAGTGTCAATTAATTCATTATTTGCTTCATTCTTAGGAGTATTGTGTCCATTCACATTTGTGCTTCCTCTTCCACATCATCCAATTTTCACCTTGAACTCGGCGACATGCATCAAAACAATCTTGGACAAGCCGACTTTTGAGAATGATTGAGGACACTTATTTTGATCCATTTAATTATTTACCAGTCTCCTGTAATAGATGATAAACACTGCTTGTGGGTACTAGATTTTCAGGTGACTAATAGAGACGTGTTCCTTTTATTTCCAAACACACATGTCAAAGAAATGTCTTCGTTTATATTATTAACCATTATCGCCTAGTCACACTGAAAGTGGCAACATGCATCAAACAATCCTTGACACACCAACTGTTCAGAGTCGGCAATCTTGGCACAAAGTTCACAAACTGCCCGATGTTAGATTAGGACCTGAAAGTCAGCAAATCCCATATATGTACAAATATTATGATTAAAATATAACTAACAAGTTAAAATATTAATATTTATTTCCTATTTGTCAAAACTGACCTTGACATTGACTACAAGGAAATGACAGACTGTCAGTATATCATGTGAAATAAAGGTTTAATAGATGAAAGAAACTGTGTGTAGTTAGTATTTGAAGAATGCGGCACATATAAACCCAAAATAAAGGTGCTGATATATGTAACTATGCAAGCATTTTAGAGTTAATGGAAACAATTCTCTCTCTTACATCAACTTACTATTTTGGATAAAGTACTTATTTCAGCCAAAACCCAGTCTGGGCAGTCAAGATCACCACAGAAACGGAACCTCTGCAATAGAATCAGCAGAATATTATACTGTTATAATACTGTGTAAAGTCTCCACAGTGGATCAGCTGAATATTATACTGTTACAATACTGTATAATGTCTCCACAGTGGATCAGCTGAATATTATACTGTTATAATACTGTATAATGTCTCAACAGTGGATCAGCTGAATATTATACTGTTATAATTTTGTATAACATCTCCACTGTGGATCAGCTGAATATTATACTGTTATAATACTGTATAACATCTCCACAGTGGATCAGCTGAATATTATACTGTTATAATACTGTATAATGTCTCAACAGTGGATCAGCTGAATATTATACTGTTATAATTTTGTATAACATCTCCACTGTGGATCAGCTGAATATTATACTGTTATAATACTGTATAACATCTCCACAGTGGATCAGCTGAATATTATACTGTTATAATACTGTATAACATCTCCACAGTGGATCAGCTGAGAAATCTTCCTTTCAGGTTATACTGCTTTTCATCATTTACAGCGGGGAACTTACTTCAAAGGAAATGTATATTTAAATGAAATTAGACAAGACCAAGATTAAGTTTTGATAACAAACATCACACTATTAAAGTTAAGTTATCCACATTGATTGAAATAAACATGCAATAATCATTACTTTGCACAAGCTAAAAAGATGCTGAGTGGTACATGTTCATGACATCACACAGTATCAATTTGACAACAACCTGTGCTCGTACTCTAAATTTTATCCCACGCCGAATTACATATTTCTGTAAATATAAGTAAACTAAATTGCTTAGATACAAAAATATATTGAAATGAACATTTTGAAGTATTGGCAGTGCTCCAGAAAAATTGTTCTCATGCACAAGCCAAAGGCAAGTGGTTTCTGAAGAAACACTTGAACTACAGAAACAATCTACTTGCTGTTGATGTACAAACTCAAAAAATCAACATGCCTATTGGACAAGCAGCTCTCAGAAGAGGAGCTAGTGTAAGATCTAAACTGTCCCCAGCATAAGGCTATCATATATCAGTACAAGGGCTATCCATATATGTAATCTATTTTAATCCACAGTAAGTCGGTTATGACCTCTGGTATCTTACCATGTGTTGCAAACTGTTGCATGTTTCTGTGATTGATGTATACAAATATTTTTTTCTCTCAAATTTTCATACAATAACTAAAATTTATGAACAGAGTTACTTTTTAATAATTTTACTAAAATTTTGATTCATAAATATTATGCAGAACATTTTAAAACCAGCTAGAATATAATCTGCCAAGTAAGGGTATGCCTTACCCTTAAATAGTAGGCTCATTATCTCACCAACTCAGATTACATGTTAATATGCTTATTTGCAAACTTATGAGCAAATATTACGTTTTCATAATATTTCAATATTTTTGAAGCCAAGAATCATAACTGACACATGGTACATGACAGCTGCGTAATATATAGTCAGTTGAGACACGGTACACAGCCATTGTGTAGCTCATCTCAACCGACTATATATATATTATATTGTACATAACCATCATGTACCATGTCTCAACTGACCATATACATGACCACTGTGGGAAGAAGTCCACTGAAACTAAATGCACAACTGCAGTATAAGCAAAAGTCAGAGATAGATGGGTTTACTGTTTTCTTACTGTCATCTGGACATTTGCTTCTGTGCATGCTGACATGAGTGAATAGTTGGCAAGAAGACAACATTAAGGCATTTAGTTTCATAGCACAACCAATGATTTTGCTTATCAAAAGTTATCTTAAACAACTTACTTAAGGAAGTTAGATGAATTTGCTTGAAACAAAATTAATGGATATGAACTGTGGTGAGTGGGTTATTTACTGATAATTTCCAGAATTCTTGTACATCAACTGAACAGACCAATGTTCTAACCTGAACCAGTATATGTAATGCAGTAAATAAAGTTGAGAAGCAAAAACAAATTAATTTTCAAAATATGCAATGCTCAGAATATTTTAAATCTTACAGATCAGTATGAGCCATCCATTCTTTAAATTCATAACAGACAAAATATAATAGATCTGATTAATATTGTTGAATTAACAACAATAATCACCATTATATTATCATATTTATCATCATCTTAACACCATAAAAAAACAACAAAGTTACTTTATAGTATGTGTCAAGTTACCCAAGTTACAGATATTGCTAGAATATATGCGAGAATCATGAAAGTGGTAAATTGAGAAGTATTTGCCTGTTTTCCCCCTAAGAGACAGGGCTATGTAGGATTTTTAGTGTTTGTCCATCTGTTCATCCTTCCTTATTGCATTTTAAACATAAATATTTTGGTGATGCCTGAGGAACACTGTTTAAATAAGCTATAGTAAAACATGAGGAACATATTGGGGTAATATAAAAAACTGAATCTAATTGAGCTGTAATTTGGAACAAATCTGCTGTCTCGAGATAATGTATTTGAGCCTCAAGAATACACATTCCTCCTGTCTTAAATATGTGATCATGTCCCATATCAAAATTTAGTGGTGATTAAGCAAGCTCTGAGTGGGTTTTCAGTGGAAATTTAGAGTGGATTTACAGCAGAGTACAACAGTGCTGAAATTCCACTGTATTTCATTTTGTCAAAGATAATAAAGGAAATCAGTAGGCAATAATTGACCTTACAGCATAACTATTATGAAAATTAGCAAAATACAGTTGCTATTCAGTGACAATTAAATAGTCCTTTCGTGGACATATAGCTGGATTTTAGTGATAAAATAACAATATTTTCAAGTTGGCCACCATGGCAGCTACACTGGATGTTAGATTGGTACCATTTTGATTTAGGACTAACTAGACATCATAAGAAGTCTATCAGTCAAAACCCCATGTTGATATGACCATCTGTTCAAGAGTGATAATAAGAAGATTTTTAAGATGGCCACCATAGTGGCCATACTAGATGTTGAATCAGTACTATTTTCATTTAGAACCAACTACACATCATAAGAAGTCTTTCAGTGAAACCCCATGTCAATACAACCATCTATTCTGGAGGAGTAGCAATAAAAAGATTTTCAAGATGGCCACCATGGCAGCCATATTGGACATCAGATCAGCACCATTTTTTTAGGACCAACTTGACATCATCTGTTAAGGAGCAGTAGCTATAACAAAATTTTCAAGATGGCTGCTGCAGTAGCCATATTGGATGTTAGAGACTCAACATTTTCATTACCAACTAGACCTTGGAAAGAATGTATTGAAATTTTTTTTAGGCAATCCTCCCAGTAGTTTAAGAGTATTGACAGGGCTGAGCACATTTTTTTTTCATCCACTTGTCCAGGACAAGTGGTTTCAGAAAATTCACTTGTCCCACCTTACTTTTCACTTGTCCCACATTATTCTTCACTTGTCCCACCTTACTTTTCACTTGTCCCAAAATGGTAATCACTTGGCTGAGATTTGATGAGATGTATGTACTTAATCCATAGAAAAAACAAACGAAATAATATACAACATAATTATTTCTTAAAAGAATTTAATTTTTCAAAAACATTGGTTGATATACATTTGGCTTCTTCAGATTCATGTATATATGTTTTAGCTGCTGGATTTGAAAAAATGTCCATGTACATGTCTGCCACCTGCACCAGCACTAAGCCAGCAGTTGATAGCTGTGTCTGTGTTAAAGTCCTCAAGCTCTGGTCCATTTGGCGAAATGTTCATTAGAATTTTTAAACTCTCTTGGTTTAAGGAATTCTCACACTCAGTAGCAGTCTTACGTTTTATCCCTCCACTTTCAGAAGAATCTTCCTTCTTCGAATCGTCCTTATTACCTTCCTTGCGAAAATAATTTAGCAAACTCATTTTTTCCACATAGTAAATATCAGCTTGCTTGACAACTACTTCTAAAGTGATCATAACATACATTTTCTCTTTTAAATATGAACAGAGACAGCTCATTAATTAGCGTAATTGTTTTGCTTCAAACGCAATATCGACGTGAAAGTTAATCCTCTGTATAATCAATTAAAAATGAAAGAATCATTACTGTCATTTAATCAGTTCATAAAGGAAACCAACACTGATGTAGGTAAAATACCTTTATTAATTTAATTACGCTGACTCGCTGGATTAAAATCAGAGTGAGCCGCTCGTGAGGATCTGGTTTGAGTCAACATGGTGCAACAAAGCCACTTAAAACACTGCTAATTAATCATACCAGCTTTGTTTTGCTTGACGTGTTTTGATTTGCCAATAATTTGGTCGCTTAGCCCAATATGCAGTCAAGCGATAACAGAACGTGCACATATGCTATAGTTATTACGGACCACCTTGTAGGTGTTGTACAAGATGTAAATGTATACATGGAGAAGGATAGAATCAAGTATTCAGTATGCCCGGAGGGCATGAATGGCCAAATAAAGGTACATATAGTGATTAAAGCACGAAAATAAGGACTTGCCCGACTTTTTTAAAATAGGAAAAAAGCACTTGTCCCGGACTAGCGACTTCAAAAATTTTACTTGCCCGACTTCGAAAATGAATAGTCTGGGACATCGGGCTATGGGATTTGCTCAACCCTGATTGATAACAAACTTGCGCTAACTGATATCAGATGAAAGGCCATCACTTAAGCTCTACCGGTCTATGATAAGTAGAGTTAAAATTAGTGGAGTGAACAGTACTATGTACGTAATGATGAATATTCAAGCAAAAAGGAATTGTCAACAAAACATAATTCAATCAGAAATTGATTTTAATGATTATTTAATGCTTAAAAAGCGATACAAAAAGCTATTTCTGTAAATCAACCGAGAGTAATGTGACAGCATGTTAAGTGCTTCATACATTTTGCATTCCTGCATTAAAACAATTTGCTCAATATCACGTTTCATTCAAGGACAAATAATAATGATGGGTGATGTTCCAAAAACAAATTTTGTATTCCATCACTAAGGTCAAATGTGTAAAAGTCTTAATGATAAGCACCCTACATCAGCTAATAAATAAAATAAGAGGCCCAAGTGAGCCACATACTGCTCACGTGTATAACTGATGTATGTTACCTTGTGAATGTAAATTCACACATGTACTGAAACTGAGAAGTGGAAAGAAAAGTTTAGAGACTGAGTGTCTACACTGTCTATTGATGTTGTGCTGCTTATCTTCTTTTTTAGACTGTATATATAAGAGATTAAAACAACAAATATATCAAGCACTTTAATATACCGATAACATTCAAGGTATTTAGTGGCTTTGGTTAGTTTTCTGAACAATGGTGCCAAAGAACAGAATACAGCAAATTAATTTTACAAGACTGCAAGCACTTCCTTGTTTTCCATAGTCATCTTATCCTTCATTATTTCTATCCAGGGTTTCCTTTTGACCCATACTCCCTGGTTTTGACGCATGAATTTCATAACTGACCCAAACCTGACACGTTTGCATTCCACCCTATGCATGTATTTGAAACTCGGAAATTTTGCTTTAAGCATTAAACAATATAATCAGTAGTACCTTTGACATTCTTGCTGTTGGAATAACCATACTTATACACCTGCGTGACCCACTAATTAAAAGGTAAGGTGGTCAGAGATAAACACACACCTTTCAGAGATTTACTGAATTGACTCACAATAGCTAGAGTGATGTGTCGTGTCAAATCCTTTGAGCACTGCTGAGGGAGAGCCCATTAGGCTAATTTGCATAGGTAAAGTACACTAAGCGGAACAACCCAATTTGTTTTAAGTTAGTACATCAAACAGATGTGTGTTGAAAAACAAATGTTATTACACATCACTGACTGTATTGAATGAGAATCTTGAAGCCATCTTTATTAAAGTTTGTGATCAGTGGCAACGTTTCTTTGAAGTCGGATTTTTACTCCATATATAAAATTCAAAACATGATTATTTCGGTAGGTTGAACAACAGCACCATTCCATATCTAATGCAGTGTTGCACCTAGGATCCAAAGGTACGGAGACACTGTGTCCCTCACCCTCCAGATTTGGGGGAGTCACAACATTTTAAAGGAACAAAGGAAAATTGTAGTACATAATGCACTAAAAGTGCAAAAAAAAAAATCAAAAAAAATCAAATAAAATAAATGAGATAATCTTATTTGCTTTGACAGTTTTGCCACCTTAACTTTCTCACATTTTCCTTGGACATTTACGTGGTTGCAATAAACGTTTAATCGTGTGATCAAGTAACTCATGAAAACATTAACATGTTTGAATATCTGGTTAACCTGAAATGAACTGCACCATGGAATTTTAATAATTTAAAAGTATTAAATCATTAATCAAATGACAAATTGTATATTTGCATTAATTAGTACCTTTTTTTTTTTATTAATTCAGCCTGAGAATAAATTCAATCTTCACAGCCGTAGGTGTGACTTAAACCTCGAAAATACGTTACAATAGCAATGGTCAAAGACTTCAGCAACTTGGCCGACTACCACAAACCTTGATTGTTTTCATTGCCAGATTCACTGTTTTGAAATGGATATTCATTGCCATCTTACAGGTTTTAACTCCTTTAGCGACTTTGGCCATTGCTTGCCCCAACATAGACATGGATGCACATTCGCGAAGGAAAAGTGTAGGCATATTTGTGAACACAAATGACACTTACATTACTGTCAAACCAATTACTTAACTATTGAAAGCAGCAAAGACTGCATGTAATTAAAACTACATTCCACTGTCCAATGGATTTTAAAGACAGTAACTTGGTGTATTTTTGTATTTAATGTCTGTTAGGTTGTGACAATGTTTGTGGTAATGTTATTTGACAATGCTAAGTATACCATTTTTTCTTTTTTTTGGTAAGTATATTAAATGCTTCAGAAAAAACAGATGGTGTTTTCTTTTTATTCAGATTTGAATTTCCAGTCATTTGCTATAAGCTGATTTGAAAAGATAGCTTATTCTCATTTGGATGATGTCGCTTTTGGGGGGTCATGCGCACTGACCCCCCTTGGCACCTCAAAACACACATTTTGAGTCTCAACCCCCCCCCCCCCCCCAACACTGTCTAGGAATATGGCAAGTATGATATAGTAGTATTTCAGCTGGCTGCTTGAACCCTGCTGTGCAAGTTTTTTGAGAAATAATGTTGTTACAGCAGGGATTAAGTTGTCGCTTATTTCAGTGGTATTAAAGCTGGAATGTAGTTGGCTACTTGTCTCCTGCTGTTATCACAGCAAGCAAAATATTTTTATGTTACAGTCCTGTTTGCATGCCAACTAGTTCAATTATGTGAAGTGTGAATTTCGATTTCACCAAGTGGATAACTTGAATGCCTGCCTGTAATGGAGAGCTTGATTATGTGAGTTACAGAGATTATGTAATTGAGAAGTATCTTCTAACTGGCTCTCTTGAGTTGCATAATCAAGCCTTGAAATTGTGAAGTGTTTACAAGTTTATGCACTGCCATAGTAGTGTAATCTACATAGAAGCTACACAGTGGTTATGTATATAGCCTTTTAGTGATGCTCTGCACTACCGATATGCATTCAGCCTTATTTGGGATTACCTATACTAGTACATGTATATAGCCACTCCCAAGATTTAATTGTCCTCTTCTCCTCATTTTGATAAAAGTTATGTTTTGAAAGATAATTACCTAAAGTGATTACATACAGAATTCTGAATTTATACAACTTGCGGTTTGCTATAACGCATGGATGAAAGATATATCCTCGGAAATCGATGATCCACAGCAACATGCTGCACAACGTACTGGACGATAATCCTAACGACAGACGAAGTTAGACAGGGATAATGCATCCATATAATTAAAGGGGTTATATTCGCTTTAGATCCGATAAAATAAAGGTACTTACATAGTCTTGTCAGTAAAAATATCGCAGTATATTTCATTCTGCTACTGAAATCTTCAATAACAGAAAAGTTAATGGTTATGAAACCTCGAAAATACATAACATGTTGTACCTTAGTCGGTGCTGTTAGTAAACTTTACCAGAAACAAGTATAACAACCTAATTATGCCTTACAGTATTTAAAATATCATTCTAAAATTAATATTTGAAGAAATGCAAACATAGGATAAATGTTAAAATCTCAATTGTCGGGACAAGAAGTTCCGCCTACCATTATTGTTTGGTCTCTGACTGGTTAAGAGCTGTTTTTTCTGCCTACCGTAGCCTGGTTCGCGGCACGTTAGCAGCACACTAAAAACTACGACAGTTGGCCTCAGATCACAATTAATTTTCCTACATAGTCTCTACATTTGTTTATCAGTACTGAACTTTCCACTGTGTCCAAATCCTAATAAATCATATGTTGATTTCAAGTATCTTCAAAGATGCACTCACGGTGAAGTTCTTGTCATAGGTTAACAGGCATTCTTTTGAGAGGCTGGACTGTAAACAGTGCAACGTGCAAATAGGTCACAGATTTCACTTCCAGATCAGAACCAATGCCTCATTACTCACTGTCCAATGTCGCCAAAATGCGCACAGACAACCACACCATAATGATCATGATAGAGGAAAAATGTTCTATAAATAGACTAGACTACATCGTCCAGTTGTCAGTAAAGAGCGATGATAACCAATCGCATCAGCCAAATGTATAATATAGAATTAACTCATCTGCTAATGCGGGATATTTTTTTATTTTTTTAATTTTTTTATTTTTTTTTGTAAATGACGATGATGAAAGGGAAATCCGGTTATCAGAATAAATATTCTTTGTAACCACATAAAAACAGAGCAAAATGCATCTTAAAATAGCCATAGAAGAATTTGTTTCCAAAACTTCAGTAACCGAGGTTGAATTCTATTCCCAGGATTGTAGAGGGTCTTTTGGGGACTCTTCTTTTTTTTTTTACAAGATTAGTATCATTCCTTATTTTCTTGTAATTTTGGTTTGATACCTAGAGAGATCATTTTGTTGCCCGTTATATCTATTTCTAAAACAACGAGTTTTTCAGTTGTAAAGTATGCATTAAATCCTCATATATGTCAATGAAATAGAATTAATTTATATCAGTGTACAAAAAAGACCAGCAAAACGCTATTTGGTAAATATTGTCCACATTTCCACAGGAATCGGCAATAAAAAGAAACTTCCACATAAATGAACACGCCGGAACCGGATAAATAAAACTTCAGTAACCGGACAAATTGGACCAAAGACAAGTCGGTCCTAGACAAATCTGACTAGGTATGGGACAGCTCGTACCTAACCCCGATTAAAATTGGCTAAATGCACTTTAATCAAGGACAAATCCGATCAGTTCTTAAAGACAAGTCGGACCAATTGTTTTTTTTTTATCATCAAAATGAGGCACTGAATCTTGCTGCTTAATATACATCCTCAAACTACGAAAGCATACGGACAATGGTTCGTTGTCTTGACTAAAAGTCAGCTTGGGTTGGCTTTTCTAGGGCCTAGCATAATTTAGTATTGTCCGAGATGTGTCGAATAACCCAATCAGATGTGTCGCAGAGGCAGTCATTTTGAAACCCATTCATTGGAGGGGGTAGGGGTTTAGGTGGGATTACTTTGAAGAAAAAAAATGCCGGCTTCCAAATAGAAAAAATACTTCCAGACACCCCCATCCCCCTTCGCCCCGTCTAACCCTGATTATTAAAGGGTTAGTTCCAAACCATAGAATATGGTCGGACTAGAGTGCAATCGAACTCACTCTATATAGACAAGAGTGACGTCGTGAAGAAACTATGACCTGATCATTGAGACAAGTGTAGTTCTACTGGTTTAAATAAGGCGGATGGGAGAAAAGTGTATCTTGTAACTGTTTAATTTGCAACTAGTTCTCTATCAGCATATTAAAAACAAAATATTTGTTTTACATTATTATTCAACATCACCATGTACTTTCTTATAAAAGTGAGTGAATATCGTTTTCAGCTTATCACTTGAATCTGCAAAATATAAATCGTAAGTTGCTTTGTTCACATTTATTCTGCTTCTGACGTCAACGTTGTTTTTTTTTTCTTTTTTTTTTCTTTCTTTGCTTGTTTTGTTTTGTTTTGATTTTGTCTGTCTGTTTGTTTGTTATCATGATTGATTTTTCTTTGGGGGTATTTTTTTATTTTTTTTTTTTTTTTTTGGGGGGGGGGCTATCTCTGTTAAATCGCTATTTTTTTCTGCAACTCTGACATTGCATTAGAGTTAACTGTTATCTTGTTGTTGAACTTAGTACTTTTCGTGCCAAAATCAATCACCAGCTTTTTAATCAACAAGCAAGAGATTAAAAAGCTGATGAATGATTTGACAGAGATAGCCCCACCCCCACCCCCAATAAACAGACAACCCCCCAAAGAAAAAAAAAACAAAACGAACAAACAAACAAAAACAGAAAAATAAAATAAAAACAAGGACGTCAAAAACTGATTAAATGTGAACAAAAGCATGATTAGATCTATAAAAAAGCAACTTACGATTTATATATTGAAGATTCAAGTGATAAGTTGAAAACGACATTCACTGATTTTTATAGGAAAGTACAATTTGATGTTAAAAATGATGTAAAACAAATACTAAAGAATATGCTGATAGAGAACTAGTTCAAATTACTGTTGTGATGCGATGTAATATTGACGAAATAGACGAAAAGATTAATCGAATAAGAAAATACAATTTCACATAAATTTACAACAGCTACAGATGCAGTTAAAACTGAAGGAGATAAAATGACTCTCGCATTAAGTGGTATCATTGATGCTACACACTCTGGTTAAAATCAGATCTCCACAGTCCTACGTGGAGATCTGATGGACACCAATAAGAGGTCATGTTCTGTTGACCTTATGGTTCACCAATCAAATAACAGCTTTCAAATTTTTTAAAGTGACACACATCATTCGGAACATATCGTCCCTAACGACAACTCTCCCTAACACGAATTTGCAACACTTTATCTGATAGACCACTAGAAATAAGCGGACTGGGAATTCTAAAGGTCACCAAAACATGAACTTTTATTGTTCTGTCAGATCTCCAAATAGGACTGTGGAGATCTGATTTGTATCAGATTGTGATGCTACATAATCACATTCAAAATTGAATTGAACACGGAAATGGACATCGAGTATTGCAGTGACATGAAGTAATAGAGGGAATGGATGAAAACAAAGAGGAATCTGATGCAAAAACGAAACTAATACACGAATGTATGATGCTTTAAAATTGTTCCGAGTCAGGAAATCTAAACAATGTTCTTGACTTAAATGAAAGAAAAGGGTTGTTAGATATTTTTGGAGCTGAAATTACAGCTCATAATTGTAATTTAATTTAAAGATTTGACTATGCTCCGACAAACTTTTGCTGATTACAAGTTACACTCAAGAAATATTTTACAGTTTGTGATTCAAATAGAAAATCAGGCTTATACACATCTAAGTAGAAAACATATATAGAAAACACTGTAATGTTAATTTCTGCGTAACTCTTTCTTACTCTTTAGACTTTACTTTGTCATGCAGTGTGCAGCTATCTTCTGCAAATAAGGTACTTAAACTTGCAACTTATGCAGCTGAGGAACACTTTAATGATGGATATACTGTAAGAATTTGTATTCTAGTATTCTATTTTATATCATAGACGAACAATGTTATGATATTTACACTATAGATCTCTTGACATTATTGTATGCACGAAGTAATTGATATTGGTTCTACGGCGCCCCGGATTCACAGTTTGCTTAATTTTTTTTTTTTTTTTTTTTTTTTTTTTTTTTTTTTTTTTTTTGTAACTCGTGTTTGTTTGTTTTGTATTCACTTCTTTATTTTGGTACTTATTTATTGATTGTATTCAGATGATTTATTGTTATATCATGCAATCTTCTACGGAAGGAAATAAAGATGATAATGATGTTTACTTTGCGAATCGTGGCACCGCACCTTCTCTCAGTTTTAAAATAAAAACTGGCAACAGTATCAACATTTGTTGCACATTAAATACAACAAAATAGCTATGGCCACAGGAACAGTTATGATTGGAGTTGCAATAACCAACAGTTTAGAATTTACAGGAAGAAGCTGTCTATTCAAGTTATTTGACCCAGGTGGATATGATGAAGTGGGAATTAGTCAGGGCAACAAAAAAAAAAAAATGGAAAACAGAAGAGTTCAGTGAAAAAAGATCAAAGATACTGGATTACTTGCATGAAAGATTGAGAAAACAAGGTTTGGTGACTTATTTCCACTGTATCTTTGTGCTCTCCATCAGGATTTCAAAGTCAACACTATACATACAAAGCAGCTGAAGGTGAAACCAAGTCTACGAAGCGGAAAACGTTTGCCTCCAGTATGATACGTGTGCCTCCGAATCAATTGCACAATCGGTTAATGATAGGAACAGAAATGAATTGCTTAGAATCAGCGACATAACAGCCAATACAGCTTTAGCAAACCACACACTTAATTCTCCCAGTATATGGTTAAAAACATTTTGATACGGTGCGAAAAGAGTGGACAAAGTGGTCCAGAAAAGTTTCCAAGTTAACGACAGAAAAGATCTTGGTGACTATAGAAGGTTTACTAGATATGGTTTATTCCTAGGGTTTTAAGGTAACACTACAGTTTAGAGAAGTCACAGAAATTAGTAACTTAAGTGTTGACATTTTTTAAATTGCTCACCGGAGATTCTCTTAAATGTATATGTGTTTATTGAGTGACTAGTTTCTGCTAAAACATTGTTTGCACTAAATCTGATATAGACTGAATACAAATTCATTTTCGATAACAGTGTTATCACCTATCCAACATTTCAGTGTAACAAAACTTACGATAGAAAGTGGTTACTCAAAGATGGCAAGGTGGTCCTGATAGATCACGAAGATAACTTAGATAAGTAGTTAGGCTTACTGGTTGATATCTACCTAGGTATAAATACATTCTTTCTAATTGTTGACTGTGTGAATCTTGACGACATAAAACGAAAGATATTAACATAACCAAACTAGCTTTTAATGATAGACAGTATGAAATATATGTCTTGGTAATCATTCAAATGTACAACTCTGTAATCAAAGATTTCAGGGAAAATATACACTTTGGGGTCGTCTTCTATAGCAAGGACAAAACAAATGGAAACAGTGTTTGAAGAGAACTTTGTTATTCGGAAGAAATGAAAAAAAAAATTGAAAATACTTTGAAACGAAACAAAAGGAACGAATATGTAATGGGTTTAGTGTCCTATTTATTACAAGATGTTCATGTGGTAATGTATTTATGTTGCCAGTCATAAAATGCTTGTCGTCATACGTTGACAATTCTACTTTGTTCTTTTGTCATACATTTCGTGATTGTATAACATTAGTAAATTCATCTCTTGATAATTTTCCTTGTGATTAAATAAGAAATTTTTGTACATCTCAATTCCTTTTAATCACACATTTTTAAAAATTCATCTACAGACTTTGGATTAGATCTTAACCCACAAAACACTATAATTTGTGTGCCGGTTAATTCATCTTTGTAAACGACGGGTATGTTATATTCATTTATGGTAAACAAAACACGTTGTCCTTTGGATGGTCACTAGTGTCGCAAAATTTGATGTTATCCTTTCTATCACATTAAAAGTTTTCTGTCCCAACACGAATGCATAATACATATGTTTCAGTCACGAATAGTCTCATTCTATCACAGTATTTCTTTTTGCAGCAAATTTCGTGCATCACCCACATGCTTTGTTCTAATACATTATTCCAATATAGATCGGTTTGGTTAATTTGATTTTTCTGTTTTTAAGACTGACAAGCACCGAGTCATACTTAGTAATTGTTCTCATGGCAAATAGTATTTCTGTTTGGCATTTGAATAATGTATTTGCATCTGCACATATTTTTTACTGTTGCTCTTTGTCTCAAATTCTCTATAGGTGTACCTAATCCACTGTTATTCTTACTTTAAAGTCTTTTTCGAAATAATTGTTAGCTTCTGTGAAAGAATAGTTTTGAACTCTGTGATCGGTTTAAGCCACAGTTGCTGTTCAAACAAGACAAATCGGTATTTTCTTTTTCAGGTTTACCACTAATTGCACGTAAAGCTTTCAGTTTCTGTACTTATTTTTATTTTTCAACAAACATTGGTACAGTTGGTTTTGTACCCTTGTAATTATTTATCAACTTCCCCTGTAACACTTATAAATCATTCTCGTCTTGATTTTTATATTTTCCTGTGCTAGAGTGTAGTCCTTAAAATGATCATGGAGATGAACTAGAGTCTCCAAGTCTACTTCTAGTAAGCAACCTGTATCAGTTTTATCCGGTATTTCAAACAGATTTTCTTCTATCATTTGCTCACCTAAAATTATTTGCCAGCATGTATTGGTTGATAACCCTGTCGTAAAGATTTGTGTATTCTATGTGCATTATATATGATTTTGGTTTTGTCTCATCAAGCTCTCCATCAATTTTTTTTCCACCTTCATCATCCGCATAGAATTCGTCGTTGACTTTGGTGTGCATATATGGTATCATAATAATTCCGCACCAATTCCACTTTAAATCATAATAAATATATCGTATAAAAAATCCAAGTTCTACACTCGGTATATTTAATGAGTCATCTTGGACTAGTCCTAATCTTTAAATTTTACAACTGAGGCTTGTTAAAACATTATATCTATCCAGTTGTCTGCACTGTAAGAAAGTCTTTTATGTTCAAATATATTTTTCCTGTGTATTTAAAAATTCAAGTTGTTTTTACAAATATATTTCTGTTCGTGATGTCTATTTGTCTGTGACTACACCAATTAAAAAAAAAAAACACAAAAGAACTTCTATTTCAACATAATGTTAGTCTGTGTAATCGTCTCCGTTTTCTGTACAACATTGGTACAGCCGAATTGAAAATGCGTAGCATCGTTAAGCAAACATGATTAATATGTCAATGTGTCTGACATTCTCTCCCTCAATTTCTCTGACAGGTTTAGTGTAGTTTCTCTGTATACCGCTGTCTCTCCCTTCCAATATTTCATCTATTAAAATAATTACTGAGTGTATATAAATTGTACTTTAATGGTCTGTCTACATGATCACGTTGTATATTTAACACAGATTCTACGGCATAAACGAAACACCTGCTGTCTTTATTTTCTATGTTCATACAATCTTGTTTATCTCAACCCATTCTGGTAAATCTATGTGCAATATCAAATAATCAATCCTGTCAAACTTTTATGTTTTATTTTGGTTTATTTAGTATTAATTTCAATTCTGATCATTGTGTTCATAGATCTTGCTCTATAATAAAAAAAAATATGTACTCAGTTGTTACTACTTCTTGAGTAGGCCGTCCCATAAGTCTAATTGTTAAGTCTAGCTTCACTTTTACAGAAAAATATCATACCAATTCTTGATTGTTATCGCTGTAAAATCTCTACTCACTTATATTTCTCTTAAATTAATCTCTAAGTATGTTAGAGACAATTCTGTTTAAATACTGTGCAGTCAAACGTTCCAGTTCCCTTTTAGTCCGAAAAAAAAAAAATTAAATGGGTTGTAATTTTTTCTGACTAGTTTTGGATCGGTTAATCGGACATGTAAGTCTTTATTCTCATTAAGATACACTAAGTCAATATATAGTTCACTACTAATTCTTCAGATATGTGAAGAAATTTATTATTATTTAGCTTTTGTAATAAACGTTTGCGAAATTACCAACCTCACAATCAATAACTCAGCCTCTGGAGGTAGTTAAATCAAAACTTCACCATTTACCACCCCCTGGGCGAGGTCACATTTTGCATTTTTTAAAAATGTCTGCACTCCGCGATTGGACTTTAATAGTTCCGTTTATTACGTACACTAGAGACTTTCTCGCATTTTTAATATGTTAGAATCCGATGAATTTTGTTTTGCTTTTTACATACCTTTTATTTTTTCATATTTCACGTACACTACAACCTCTGTCGCGTTTCTTGTGCGTTAGACGTAACGCGTATTTGTATTAATTTTTTATTGCCATGGCTTGTTTTAAACCTTATGGCAGGGTATATTTTTCAATCAAGATGTATATACTTGATCTGCTTTTCTAGTGGCCAAGCTTAGACAGTAAGGTGGTTCTCAGAATTATTTCAGGATAATAATAGCAAATATTGTGATACATTAGTGTATAAAGACAGCGCTGTAATTAATTTCTCAATGTAATCCTTTTATTTTATTTATTGTGTATGGAAAAATTGTATATAAAATAAGTTGAAAAGTGGTAATAAATTAATGTTTGTTCCTGGGCTATATATTTTAACGTAAACAGTAAACCATATTCATATTGGGATGTAGGAAATTATGTTGCTGGCTCAGTGACTTACATCAATAAATGTTACATTTATTGATTTTCTTTTGGCTTTCAAGTGAACTGGCCCACATTCAGATCTCGTGATGTTTATTGACTTTCTGTTGCGCCGTATATCTTAGTCTGTGTGCGTTTATTTCAATACACACTCAAAAGGTAAGCATGTGGTCCAAAGACTTTATGGTATTTTTGTTTATAAAAATATGAGTGGTCCTGACATTTCTAGAATTGTTGTGATTTGTGATTGTTGCAAAATTTGCATATGACACGTGATTGTACATCTGTGTATATACGTGTATGAGAGAGAGAGAGAGAGAGAGAGAGAGAATTCCGTCACAATCAATGCATTTAAGTGATGTGACCTAACAAGCTAATCGAGATCTTAACTTTCCGATGATGTAATCGTCCTATTCACTCTTAAACCGCACCCACCCACCCCCACCCCCCACATGGAGAAATCTTATTTCAGCTTTCTCGATCAAACTAACATCAATCCAACGTCTATTTTGAATCGAAGTTTGCTCAAGATCATCAAGAACTGACTAGCGAGAGTTTACAAAAGCTAATATAGAAACGTTATTTTTGTTCCGCAAAAGTAACTAAAATTCAATATTTAAAATAGCTCTATATCAAAATAACATGCTAGAGCAACTACGATGGGTCACTAACGCAAATCCACACGCTTTTAATTACATATTATGTCCTTTATCCCACCCCCTCTGCCCCAACACCCTACATCACACCCCGTAGAATGCACCAAGGTGATGCAACCGAAAACTGAAACAAACACATGTGTATGATATCATTTCCTATTTCCTACTACGAATGCACAGATAATGTTTAGTCAAAAAAATACATGAAAATGTCTCTGTAATGAACATTTTTAACGTTTGAACATTGACCTTCCTCCCGGGGACCCCAGTTTTGCACATGGGTCTCACAAGGACAGATAGGATAATAACAGGGTTATGTGGATTCTCACCTCAGGTTTACGATGATTTGTTGTTACGAACAGACGGGCGGACAGACGGCGGGTATCACAAGGTCAATGCCACCGAAGCGTGAGGATAGCAATAATTATCATCATGCATGTGTATTAATAATCCCTTGTTCCTAATTAGGACACATTAAAATATGATAAATTCTCTTTATGCATTATAGTATTTTGTTAATAATCCTTAGTTATTATACAGCACAGGTTTGTCATGTAAGGCGCAAGACATTAGGATGAGATGGTAGATATTGCGATAATGTAAACTCCGTATCTTATCACTCACACTCATCGTCAGGTCATCTTGGAATAGCACGCGTAATTTATAGGTTATGCCCATGTATGACAAGACCTGGGGCATCGTGGCAAAAAATGAAATGGAAATTTCAAGAGTATGGCTATACTTTACTGTGTTTGTGACCTTCCTAAATCTAGCAGCGGTCATCACTCTGTCCATCACATATGTGAGGCTATCCCAAGATATTGAACAAAAGACGGTACGTGCCAGGAATAGTCTGATACTTATGTTTGCGTTGCTTTTCATTATTGGAAACTCGAGACTTGAACTTGCTGAGTGCATGGTCAAATCTATTGAACTGGCTTGACACTTTCTCCAGTTCGTACGTACCCATGTATGTGTGTACCATGTGTGTGTATGTATGTATGTATGTATGTATGTATGTATGTATGTATGTATGTATGTATGTATGTATGTATGTATGTATGGTTCATACCGTTTGCTGATGCAACAGAGAAGAGTTAGAATCAGAGTGTTCAGTAATTCCGCATACACTAAACGTCGCATTATTGTTGCTTTTACATTATCAATTACTAAGTACATACATTTTATACCACATACCTACACAAAGTCGTTTGTAAATACACAAAAAAATTGTACTCAAGCAACACGTGAAATTCTGATGTCTGAGTACAGCAGATGTACACAAAAACGGAAAGAATGTATATACACGCATGTATGTGGAATGAGAGGGAGTCAGAGATGTATGTGCCTGTCATATAAGTCTGATATGACGTAGAAATATTAACCAGGAATGGGATATTTTAGAGTAAATGACCCCAATTATCTCTGTATTCAACAATATTTTCTTTCTTTTTTGGCCTGTTGTTTGTTCTGTCTCGTTAAATGTTGCAGTTTTATTTTGTACAACTCTGAACCATTTTATTTTCCGAAATTAATTCCCGTGGTGTTCAGTATTTACAAATAGACAGGTTTGATGTTGCATATGTTTTAAATTTAAAAACGATGATGGAAAGATGCATCGATACTAACATCTAATACAACACTTATGTTAATTATCATGATGACCGCAGAAAGTGGGCCGCGGGTAGAAGATATTTGGTCCGTCGAATGAATGTCTTCCTTTAAATTACTGTATGTGTTTTAATTTAAAGATAGATCTGTGATTAGGGGCGGGGAGGGGGTTGGCATGCCTTGTATACACACTTTGCTAAAATTTGATAGGTATCATATCAATCTGAAACACCACTAAGACATTAATTGGTCGAAGAGGTAACTTTCCAGAATAAAATAAGTATTGCAATCAACTATTCGGTCCTCTTCCTTCCTTCCTTCCTTCTTACTTTCTTTCATAAGTGAAAACATTCCGTGGGTTGTTGTTTAGATGCATAAGTTGTCTAATTCATTTTATGGTTATGGAATATAATAGAGATTCTAATCAACTATCACGAATTCTCCGTTTCAGTTTCCCGCTTGGTGCTTCTTTCAGTCAGTCATCTCAGTGTTCAAGTGATTTCATTAATTTATTCAGTTGTCAGTCAGTGAGATATTATAAATGAAAAATATTTACTTCGACATTGTTTTATTTATTCATTTTTTTTATTACTTCGGTCCGTCCTTCCTTCCTTCAGATATTAGTTTATATAGCTGTATCTACGAATTCCACATTTTGTGTCTTTTTAGTGGGGAGATTTTATATATCATTTACAATTTAATTTATCATGTGAAGTAAGAGTTGAAAACATTTGCCATTTAAAGTAGACGGAAAAGTGATAATTGTGTCTTTCTTAAAAATTAGGTATAGCTTTATCTTTGTTATTCAACAAAAATATGTAGTGAAATGCCTACATGTGAATTAATGCATCATTTGTTTATTTTTGATATTGTTTGTTTCGCATGGAATCATTTCTCTACAGGTGATCACTAGCCAAAACACAGTGAATGAATTCGTAAATAGATTAATCAACAGTCCAGAGAGACATAAAAGAGAAGCGGCGACAAGAGAGCATCTGGACACATATCCCCTTCAACCAGTTATAGAGAACTTTCATAATGCACAGGTGACAATACAAGAAACTTTTCCACTTTCATATGCATAGTCATAACTCACTTGACTTGTGAACTTCTATGAATTCGAACACTTATTCTTGTTTCCATGTAAATACAGTGTACGTGTATTATAAGTAAAGGAAAATGTAAAGAAAATAAATAAAAAAACCCAACCCCAACCCCCCAAAAAAAATATATATATAAAAACCAATCAACAAACAAAGAAAAATGAAACAAACAACATATATATTCCCAGATTCGGACTTTGCTTATATGTAACTGCTTGACTTTTATTTATAATTTTGCATTTCTGAAATCCTCCTCCTACTCCTCCCTTCTTCATAACCTTTCAAGTCCTCCTCCTCCTCATTTCTTCTATTTTCTATTCTTTTTTTTTTTTTTTTTTGTCGCTGTAGCGGCAGTTGTGGTGGTTGTATTACATGTGTCGTTATAATTACGATACTGCTTTGGAAATGGTGATTTTTATTTCTTCATTTATTTTCTATTTAAATATTATTTATTCATTTACAGAAGGATTTGCTGCAGACCTGGAAGACTAATTTTAAAAATGATATTAAAAACGATTTGAAGGAAATGCTGATATTTATGTGGCCACTGGGACCCGAAACACGTAACAGACACCTGAGACAGAATGGCGGAAATGAGTTGGCTGAAATATTCAGTCAAATCGCCAAGTCAGAGGTAAAGTTTCCTTTTACTGTAGCGATGAAGGACCATGAGAAAACCAGTCTTCGCTACCCAAGGGTCGCCGGTGTGGAACAAAGTGGATGGGCGACCCATGGCTAGCGAAGATGGTGAAAATCATGGCTTCTTCTTTTTCTCCTTGTGGATACTGAAACTTTAATAAAAATAAAAGAAACAGAAAAAAATACAACTCCACCTATTGGGCACAAACCCGCAAACGCCGACTTGAGGGTTGATCCGTCACGCCCAACCCTATAATGCAATCTGTCATCAGTGGTTATACCTAACATAGCAAAATGTACGATTATCATGTGACCGCGACTGAAGCTTTTGTTGTGTATATAAAAGCAGAAAAGTGTAATTTTTGTATGTTTTGATAGCATTTTTTTATAACTGCACAAAATACCTTTTAATTCGTTGCAAATATTCAAGAGAGGAAGAAACTGCCAGTGTATATTCAGCTGCATAAAGTTCTGCATTTTAAATAGGCACATATATGCATTTTAAATAGGCACATCTATGCATTTCACATGCATTTTAAATAGGCACATCTATGCATTTCACATGCATTTTAAATAGGCACATCTATGCATTTCACATGCATTTTAAATAGACACATCTATGCATTTCACATGCATTTTAAATAGGCACATCTATGCATTTCACATGCATTTTAAATAGGCACATCTATGCATTTTAAATAGGCATATCTATGCATTTCACATGCATTTTAAATATGCACATCTATGCATATCAGATGCAAAACTGACACACATTTTGCATAAGCTATATAAAAGGTCTATATAAGTGATCTACACGCGTATGAACATATAAAAGTGTCCGCATATGTTAAATATATTTTCGTCACGCCACATATATACTATATCTGTAACTTCAATTCATATACGTATGCAAAACTTATAATTCATATGTGCCAGCTATCACTGGGACATAACTTGCATTTTACATTTTCCATGTGTGAACGAAACATATATGTTACACGCGTAATGCTTCACATATGTTTGATATCACAAGTTTAATATGTGTTGGAAATGTCATATATACAACACATGTGGCATATTTTGTTCACATGTAAAATATTAACTTGTTTAACATATGTGACAACTTTATCAATATAGACCCTTTAGTAATGTTCAAGAAATAAACATGATTTTCCACTTTTAGCTTTATAAGCTAATAAATTTGGTTGACTGCGAAAAAAAAAACAAAAAAAACCCCCCAACATAAAACAGATGGAGATAAACGTGTAATTTGACTCATTACTACTCGGCCATTCCCGCAATCCCGAGAGTATTATATAGCCAGGATTGTACTGGATGCCGTTAGACCCTATACATACGTAATCCAGAGAATTTTCCATCACGGAAATACCCAAAAAGTTGCGATTGATATATTTTCATTAATATGGAACTATGCGTTCAGCTGTTATTAAGATAAAAAGAAAGATATATTGCACATAGATATATTGCACACACACACACACACACACACACACACACACACCGGACTGATATTGTCCTTGCGTTTGGTATATTTCTAATGCATGTGTCATGAAATATAAATATCTTTGTATATGTGCCTTGCGTTAGTTATTGACTCTTGCTTATATTGTGTTGGTATCGACTCTTCAGAAAGGTTATATTTATAGGTTACTGCATTTGTATGGGAAAATATGAACGAGTTTTCTGAGTTATACTGCACGACGTCAGGAGTGCAGTATAGCTCAGAAAAAACGAGTTCATATTTTCCCATACAAATGCAGTAACCTTTTTATTATACACTCATTTTGCTTACTACCTACGGCTGAATAATAAAAATAACACACTACAAGAAACAAAGTAACTGCATTTCTGCTATATTCTAAAGTAAATACACAACCGAAGTTAAACCAATACACAGTAACAGTATTCATCCGCACATGGCACCGCCCAGTGACCTTTGAACTTGGTAGAGTACCGCGCGCTTAGTGATTTGTTTCAAAAAGAAATCTCATTTTGGTCTACTTATAATTAAAATTTTGAGTCATATTGTGAATGACTGCGCCTTTGAACAACTTTCCCGTTTGATCTGTTATAGAGGGATTTTGTTTTTCTGTCGATTTAACTAAATTCTGCTCTTTTAGTTGTTATTAGCTGGGTCTATCACGTACGATGTACATGTAGCTAGAGAGACTGGTCTCGACAACAAGCTAGCTTACACATGTGTTACTGTCCTGCCATTGATAGTTTGGAATAATAAGGTGGACAAAATATGAAATTCTTTTAATTGAAATTCTCAAGAAGATGTAGGATTAAATATTATTGTTAGGGAATATCAAATTCATTTCGTTTTGGAGTGCAGTAAATTCTCCTTTGGAATGTGATTTCTGTTGGAAATGTAGTCTAGATTGCAGTGCAATTTCGCGCCGTGGATCAGAAAGTACATTTTGAAGAAATTCAAGATGCAGAACTGTAAGTACATTTATTGCCATTCTTATTATCAGCTATAGATGACATATTTATATGTACTGTCACTATAAATCCAAACAATTTCTCCAAAAAAAAAAAAAAAAAAAAAAAAAAACAGGCAAAATTGCAAAGCGGTAGGGGTGTGAGAGGCCATTTCGTCAGCAGAAAATTAGGCTTCTTCGTTATCGTGGCTTCTTGGCTCCGAGGCACTTGCTTTTATACCAAAACCCGCCTTCTTTAGTTGTATTTGGTCGAATTTAGTGCTTGGACTGCCTTGTAAAATTGACGGTCTCTGAGAGAAACGGAATATCAATTGGTCATAAGATGCCTTTTTATGCTATTTTTTTATAGACTCTAGAGAGCACGGTTCATAGTCTGAACCATCGGTTAAATAAGTGTTTAAATGATCATGATATTTTCAATACTGCATGCCTCACGTTTGTTGTCATAAAGCCGCCGCTGTACATTGTGAATATCACGTTCAGTCACTTGCTTGGTTGAAAGATTCTTTTGTGACTCAATGAATTCATCCACATCGTCAGCTTTATCATCTCTACTCTCAAACAGCTTGTTTAGTTCATCCACAGACAAATCTAATAAAGCAAAAGCTCCGGTGTCTGCTACATTTGCGTACATTGTTTGTTTACAATCAAAAGTAGTTCCTAACACGCGATACTACTTTTAGACACACGTGTCGTGCAGTATGAAGCCGTGCAGTATGGAGAAATACTGCACGATTCTGACAATGCAAAGTTAATGGAGAAAAAAATGAGTATAATTTAATATATCGGTATTGGCCCTTCGGAAAAGTTATAGTGTGTGGTATTGACTCTTCAGAAAGGTTATATTGTGTCGGTTTTTTTTGGTGACATATATTTCTTAACATAGGGAATTATGTTGTCCAGATGACATTTTGGTAGATTTTTGTCACATTATACTGAGATAGAACTTAGTTTCAAAGACATATTTTGTTGAAGAAATGATCCTTACTTATTTCAGCTTGATGTTTTAAACAAGTATTGCAGCAACGGAAGCAGCATATGTTTACCAGGTGAGCACATACAAAATTGTTCTAAATTTGGTGTGTCGCAAATTGCAGCTAGATATACTTACCTCCGAAATTGAAGCGCATGACAACGTGCAAAAGCTACGCACCTCCGAAACTGACGATTTGACAACGGAAGTGATCCAAAAGGCAAAGCACATGTTAACACACTTGTATGAAGATTTCTTCTTAGTCCAAATTACAATCAAAACATTTATTAGATTACCTTAGCAAGTCACCACAACAAAACAAAGTAAAGGGGACAAATGTTTGGAACTATTTTTTTAGACTCTTAACATTCATACGTGTCCACTGAGCTGGTCGGCGTAGGGATAATTTCCAAAATTGGATATTAAATCGCCAGATAGCAGAGGTGCTTACCTAGCAGAGATGGTACAGAGTGGATCCCATAGTTGCAAGTAAGCGAAGCCAAAAACGAATCTGGTCGTTCAAATAACGAGTTTGAAGAATCAAATGAAAATGCCTTACTTTAGCTTATTTCTTATTTCTTACAAGTTCTATGTTGTCTGAAGCAATTTAAAATCGTTTACTTTTTTCATCAAAGAAAATATAGATTTCTCTTGGTCCTCGATTTACAAAATCACTGGTCTATTTAGTCCCGATGGCAACTTTGGATGCACACTTGCGAAGAGTTGTTCTCCTACTATTACTACTACATTTTGTATTTATATAGGTTGACACAATTTGTATGAATACTAGTTTCAATGTTGCCCCGTCATTGAGACAAAGCTGGCTAACGTAAAATGAATATTATAATTCATGAGTATAAGGGAAAATTGTTTGTTTATCCTCAAAGAAAAAAGAGCAAATATTTTAGCAAATCTTTTCTCACTAAATATAAATATAGTTCCTACAAAATACAGTTGCCCGAGATAAAAAAGGAACTAGAATGTATTTGAAAGGCCAACGATAAAAAATCTCCATGTTCCATAAAAAGAAAAGTATATTTGTCAGCGTGGAAACCTTTTTAAAGCTATACTACTACATAAACATTTGAAATCCTATTTAGTTTGTTAGATATATGTGTATCTTGCTACGTTGACGTTTTAAGATCCACCCCTCACCTCCACCCCCCTCCACCCCCCCCACCCCAAAGAAAACATATACAGTAGATTGACTACATAAATCTCTGAGTATTTCAAATATTTAAAAATGTATGCGGACCTCGAAGTTATGTCCGAATAATTGAATGGCGTTTCTTACCTTTTTGTTTTCTTTTGTTTTTGATGTAAATAATTTTGTTTCAGAAAGACAATTTACCATACAAATTTGAAAATATAAAATATCTTACCTTTGAAAACATACTCATTCTTCTTCGCAAAGCCGTGTAAAGTAGAGGTTAAATAAGAAACTGGAACTCTTTGTCAAGATTGGTAGATGATATAATCAGTTTTTTTTTTACTAATTTTAGGTGAAAAAGGAGAACCAGGAATACAAGGTGCGGCGGGGCCTTCTGGTCCCATGGGAACTAAAGGTAGGAGTATCTGAAGATGTGAGACGTAAGCGTTTGCATGTATTAGTGTGCATGATAGAAAAAGGTTAAGTTGGGGGAGTGGGATAAGATAGACACAAGCGTCCACAGAGGCAGGTTGGCTCAAATACGAAGAGGAATGAATTGTTTATGAATTCTCCAACAGTAAACTCCTCTAATGACACACAAGTTCCCCCACCCCCATAAAAAAGAAAAACATAGAACAAAATAAAGCCTTAGCGCATACAAACATCTGCCGAGATTTTGATCGCATGCGCGGAAAAGATAATTACAAATTTCGAGTATTTCTCTGATAGAAAAAACCAACCTCTCAATATCAATTTCCTTCTTAATTTGGTTTCTGTACTCAGTTTTTGCCAAATTTCTATATCGCAAAATGTGCGAAGACAATCGTTAAGTTATTAGAAATACTCTATAAAACTATCTTTTTTAGCTATAAAAACTAACTTGTCAGTTTCCGTTTAATACAATTGTTTAATCAAGAAGAATGTATTTTCTTCAGTGATAACTTCCATTTCCATAATAAGAGGCAAAAGTGGAGATTAGTAGGGTTCTTCATGGTTAACTTATAATGTAAACACTCGTACATCCGACTTCCGTTTTCGAAATATCTTGTTTATTCGACGCAATAATAGAAACCTTGTTTGGTAGGTGATTCAAAATGTGATAATTATCTCAGGGCATAAAAATCTAGGTTAGACAACCCTGACAATTACAAAGGTATAGCATTGATAGTAAAACGTTGAAAATTGTTTACCTCTATTTTAAATAAACGTCTAGTCTCTTGGATGACATTAAATTATATTATAACGGATGCACAATTTAGATTTCGATCAGGTCTGGGAACTATATATACAATATTTCTTCTGCAGACTTTCATTAGAAAAGTTTACATGAGAAGAAACGACTTTGTAATCGTTTTACTAACTATAAAAAAAACTTTCGATACAATTTAAGAAAGATATATGTTTTGTGTAAATTATTAAAACTATATATTAATTGGAGATCTTAGAGACATTAGAATTTTGTATAAAGAAATGACAACAGGAATAAGATATGAATATAAATATTCCAATTTCTTTGCGAAGAAGTGTGGGTTGTTACAAGGTAGAGCAGTCTTCTTACCTTTTAGCACCTTTTGTAAAATGATTTAGAAAATGAGTTTATTAATAGTTCCTGTTTGCCTTTGATTTATATTTGGTTCATTTGTTTCTAATTATGTATGCTGATGATACTGTAGTATTATCCGATGGTATAGAAAATTGTTGCTTTTAGAACAGGATGAAATTTGGTTTTATATAGGTAGACCGATTGAAATTTTTATCGTTTAACTGTTTAGGTTTGCAGGTTTATTACTAACGTTAAATGAATGGTTGTTCAAAAACAGTTATCAATATATTTAGACAAATTAGAATGATCGAACACTGGAGGAATATATTCAAATCAAGTAACTGTTTTCCACTGAGGAACGTTATAGATATGTACATGATAATAGTTTTAGATAGAATCTGTGTATAAATGTTGAAAAGTATTAAATTATCTACGATTAGGATATACCAAAAAATACATATTTGAAGAATTTTTTTTATCTGGAATATTAAACAGCGTATCTTTGATAATTTTATATAGCAAGCTCATTGCTTCTTTAATAAGACGTGAACATGTATTTTGAAGAGACAGTTAATTTATAACTGTAATATGCACTGTTTTCTGAATAAACCTGTTGACGCCAAAGTTAAAGATTTTATGTCTAAGGTCGGCATTTCAGCCCATAATATTTTGATACAACAAGGTCGTTACAGTGACAATGAAGGGAATTATAAAAAATGTAAAACAGTGATAGTCCAGAAGTTGAAGATGAAGTCCATTTTATTATGGGGAATAAATATAGTACCATTTGAAGGTTGTACACAAAGGAATGTTATTAACAAAGACCTAGTATTTACAGATTGACATACTATAGTCAGAACCAAAAGTAACTCGAGTTATTAGCAATGGGTGTATTACAAATGACCCCGCTTGCAATAATTTGCTCAGCAGGTCCTTAAACAGAGAAACTTTGTGGAAACAATAATGACTCTATAAAATGATGATGTAAAATACTGGCAAACTTATGCAAGAGTTCAAAAAGTTTACCATCCTGGTGCAAATATCAAAGTTGGTATAAATGGGCAATCACTCCACTGATTAATAATATCGGAATATTACAATAAATCTCATGGGAAGTAGACGTCTGAAAATTAGAGCCATCGGCGATCTTATCAATAAAAAGCTATGCATCAAATTTGGTTGCAAGACGCCAGTCCTAGGTAAAGTTTTGCTGCAGGACTCACGGTACTAACTATATGGAAAAATAATAACCAGTCTAGAAATGGGTGAACATAAAATAGAGTATATATGGGTTTGGAGGGCCATGGTTGGTTGATAATGAAAAGTAAAATTTTAGAGCCTGAATTAGTCCAAAGTATACTAACTTTAGCAGTTATTAAAAATAGGGAAAACGAATTTTGCCAGAGTAGGCAGTGCCAGCTTCTGACAGTGCAATGAATGATTTACAAAATATATAACAAGTAAAAAAAAGTTATCGGCTCGTATTTTTTTACAATTTACCTTTGAAATCCAGGAAGTGAAAATGACCAAGCGAAGCAGTTTTTTGATAGGTAGGCATCTGAAGTAAGGCCAAGATGTATAATCTATAAACCAAATTACACCCATCAAACATACACCAAAATAAAGGGAATTACAAGTTCTTTTAATAATTCCAAAGATATACAAGGTCTTTTTTAAATAGCCAGGATAACCAGTGAGGAAAGCCTGGGAAATTATTTTTCTTTAAAAATCTAACCCCATGCAAAAACTATAGAGCGCCACCCTATACATACATACATACAGACATACATACATACATACATACATACACGTATATCAAATACAGGTGAAAAAGGTAATGTTGGTGCACTGGGACCTCCTGGATCACCGGGGCTGCAGGGTGCGGTAGGACCCAAAGGGGACACTGGTCTAACCGGATCTAAGGGAGAGACTGGCCTGAAAGGGGATCCTGGATTGGTTGGGCCACGAGGCCCACCAGGTCTAACAGGTACATTATGGCATGACTTTTCAGTGTCTTGAAATAATAGTAGCTATCTGCAGGTGTGCATGTGTGTGTGTGTGTGTGTGTGTGTGTGTGTGTGTGTGTGTGTGTGCACGTATCTGTGCATGAAAAAGTGCAGATGTATAACATTGATGATTAGATCTGGAAAATTATTTCCCTTTATCTGAAATAAGATAACTTATTCGGTGACATGCACGCTTGCCCGGGTTTATTTCCTAAGCCCCTTGATAGCTTAGCTTCATACTTGGAATACATTATTATGAAACTAAGACAATTCATTCTACAATACATTCCCTCCCTCTCTCTCTCTCTCTGATCTTGGGGTCATGATAAGTCATCTAAAATGTTCGTTAAGGCTTTGGGTAACGTTGCTTCATATGTTTATATTTCCTAGACCCCTTGATGAGTTTTGTTCTTAAGTAGGACGAATCATTATGAAGCTTAGACAATTCATTCTGCAACATGCTTACTCAGCATTTTGACCTTGTGGTCAAAGTCACGCGTTTTACAGCAGTCCTTCGGTCTTGTGCTCGACATGCATGTCTGTGCCATCTTGTTTAGATTATGGAGTCTGTCGATATATGTGACACAATTTTAGATATCGCACAGACAGACATACAAATAACCAATCGATACATAAAATAAATGCGCGTATGTCAATGTCAGGTGAAAAGGGAAATGCTGGTGCACTGGGATCACCTGGATCACCTGGGCTGCAGGGTGAATTTTCTTCATACTTGAAATGAATCAGATGAAGCCAAGATAACTTATTCGGTGACATGATGGGTTTTGTTCATAAATACGACGAATCATGAAGCTTAGATAATTCATTCTGCAACATGCTTACTCAGTCTTTTGACCTTGGGGTCAAAGTCACACGTTTTACAGCAATGCTTTGGTCTTGTGCTCAACATGCATTCCCTGACCATCTTCTTTAGATTACAAGGTTACACAATTTTAGATATCGTACAGACAGACAAACAAGAAAATCAATCGATACATACAAACATAGGCCTGTATCAATTACAGGTGATAAGGGCAATGTTGGTGCACTGGGATCACCTGGATCACCGGGGCTGCAGGGTGTTGTAGGACCCAAAGGGGACACAGGGCTAACCGGATCTAAGGGAGAGACTGGTCTGAAAGGGGACCCTGGTATGGCTGGGCCACAAGGCCTACCTGGTCTGACAGGTACATTGTGGCAAGGGTTTCCTGTTTCTTGAAATAGGAGTAGCTATGTCCAGATGTGCATTTATGTGTGTGTGTGTGTGTGTGTGTGTGTGTGTGTGTGTGTGCAGACGCGTCTCTGTGTATAAAAAGGTAGGTTAGACGACCCTGGCAATTAAAGAGGTTTGACATTGATGATTAAATATGTACAATCGTTTACCTCTTCTTTAAATAAACGTCTATTCTCTTGGGTTACATAAAATGGTATTATAACGGATACAGAATTTGCATTTCGATTAGGGTTGGAAACTATATAGACAGTATTTGTTCTACGTATTTTAATTAGACGACGTTACATAGGAAGAAACACTTTTGTTGTTATTTTATTGACTGTAAACAGATTTATGATACAAATACTAAACTAAATGTTATTTTGTGTACATTGTTTAAACTAGGTATTGATTTGAGGCTTTTGAGAGTCATGGGAAGTTTGTATATATGGAATGAAAACCTGTATAATATATGAATATGACTTATCTGATTTCTTTGCGAATATATGTGGGTTATTATAAGGCAAAACACTGTTTCTTTTACATTTAGCATCTTTTTGAAATGATTTTGAAAATTAATTTATTAATGGGTCCCTGTTTGTCGTTTGATTTGTATTTACTTCATTTGTTTCCTTATTATGTATACTGATGACACTGTATTATCCTCTGACATTATAGAAAACTTTCAAAAGACGTTAGTTAATGTAGATTAAACTATAAATACTGTTTTTAGAAATGGTTTGGTGAAAGAGATTTTATAGAGGTATCCCAGTCGAAATTGTTGATCGTTCAGATATTTAGATTTGCTGGTTTAATACAACGTTAAGTTAATGGGTGGTCGAAAACAGTTAGCTTTACGAGGTAACAAACTTCTACCTGACGTCCAAAATGTTGGCAAGAGTTGTCATTTTAATGTATTTGATACCTAGGTCAGGAGTGTGTTGAGTTAAGTGAGATGTGTGGTTTCCACACTGCACCTACAATTGAGGAAATTCATTCTAGTCATTGCAAAAAAATGTGGGTATCCATACAACTTCTTCAAACTGTATGGTTTACTCTCAGCTTGGTCGTTAAAGTTTGAAAAATTATTAGAATTATCAAATAGTGGGTGAAGCTATTGAAACCGAATAAGTATTTTCTGCTGAGGAGCGTTTTAGATATCTACATCATAATTGTTTTGCTTTTCTTTAAATTGGTGCCTAAATCTTGAAAGAGAATTAAATAATCTTGGATTAGAATATGCTTTTAAAAAATTGATAGTTGAAGAAGAAAGTTATCTGCAATGTTAAACAGAATATCTTTCATAATTGTATGCAAGAAGTTCATTCCTACTTTAATAACTCGTCAGAACGTATTTTCTACAAGCAGCCTATTCATAACTATGATATGCACTATTATCTGAGTAAACCAATGTACGCCGAAGTTCAAGTTTAATGTCAAATATCATAATTGTAGCACACAATCTTCTGATACAAGGTCACAACATTTATATTGAAAAGAAATGTAAAATATATTGAAACTGCGATACTTCAGAAGTTGAAGATGAAGTCCTCTTTATTATTCAAAATATATGGGGAAATCAGCAGGTTGTACATGAGGAAATCTTATTGGGAAAGAACCCAGTATTTACAGATTGTCAGAGTTGCTGGTATTCAGAACAAAAAGCAGACAATGCTATCATCGATTGGTGCATCGCAAAAAACCTCGCTTGCTACTATTTGTTCAGCAGGCCCTTAAACATAGAAACTTTGTGGAAACAATAATTGACAATGATCATGTAAAATGCTGACAATCAAACCTATGCAAGGGTTCAAACATTTTTAAATGCACATAAAGTTCACTTAAAAACAAATCAATCGATACATACGTACATGCACGTATATCAATTACAGGTGAAAAGGGCAATGTTGGTGCACTGGGACCTGCTGGATCACCGGGGCTGCAGGGTGCAGTAGGACCCAAAGGTGTGTGTGTGTGTGTGTGTGTGTGTGTGTGTGTGTGTGTGTGTGCACGCATCTGTGCATGAAAAAGTGCAGATGTATAACATTGATTATTAAATCTGGAAAATTATTTCGATTTATCTGAAATAAATGTCCAGTTCTTGAGTTACATAAAAATGATCTTATAATGGATACAAAATTTGCATTTTGATTGGGTATCGGAACTATATATATATACAGAACCTGTTCTACAGACTTTAATTAGAAGACTTTACATGAGAAGAAATATTTTTGTTGTAATTTTATTGAGTATAAAAATACTTTCGATACAATTTATAAAACACATGTCATTTTTGTGTATATTATCGGAGTGAACCAATTAACTTCAAAGTTAAATTTTTTATATCTAAGATCAGTATTTGAGCACATGATCTTCTGGTTCAAAACGGTCCTTATATTGATATTGAAGAAAATGTAGAATATGTAAAAACTGTGACACTTCAGAGGTGGAAGATGAAGTCGATATTATTGCAAAGCATATGGTGATATTAGAAGGTTGTACATAAAAAATATTATTGGCAAAGACCCAGCATTTGGTTACAAAAAATCCAGCTTGTAATAATTTGTGCAGCAAGACCTTAAACATAGAGCGACTTTGTGGAAGCAATAATGCCCAATGACTTTATAAAAAGACGATGTAACGTGCTGGCAGTCAAACTTGTGCAAGAGATAACAAATTTTAAGCTGCACATATAGTTCACTACAAAAAATAGAATATCCTGGTGCAAAAGTCAAAGTTGGAATAAATGGGGAATCACTCCACTGATTAATAATATTGTAACATTACAATGAATCTCATGGGAAGCAGACGTCTGAAAATTAAAGTCATCTGAGATCTCATTAATACAAAGTTGTAAATCAAATTTGGCTGCAATATACGAAGCTTAGGTCAAGTTTTGCTACAGAGACGCTTAGTAGCGGTTGGGAGGACGCTCCGGAGGGGCAAAAAGGGGCCACAAATCCTGTAAATGATAACGTAGTACAATAGAAATTGAACGCATTCTAGGTCTCATCAATATACAGCCGTATGCCAAATTTAGTAAAAAATCCAACAAAACAAAGTTAGAAGAATGTGTAATCACGGGTCATAACTGCCGTAAGTGATGACGTGGAAATGCTGTAAATCAAACTCATTCAGTCTCAACAATGTAAATCTTTTTCGACGGCCGTGGCAACGTTTACGACGGAGTCAGCGTTAATAGCTTGTAACGGTTTGGTTAAAGATTTTTATTTGTATCTCTTTCCTAAACCCATTAATAGATTCTAATTATACATGGCATAAATCATTGCGAAGCAAACACAATTTATTCTAGGACCTGGTTCTCTGGTCAAGATTACAGATATAGACATTTTGTGATAAAGTTAAGGTTAAAGGTCATAAATTGATAATATTTCTTAAGACCCTTGATAGATTCTTATCATGTTTGGCATTATTTATTAAGCAGCTAAGAAAATTCATTCTACGACACGCTTGCTTACTTCCGTGACCTTCGCTTCAAGGTCACAGTATTAGACAATTTGCCTTAAGGTTTTGGGTAAAATATTTTCATTTGCTTATATTTGCTTATCCCCTTGACGAATTGTCTTCATACTTGAAATGAATCAGATGAAGCCAAGATGACTTATTCGATGACATGATGGGTTTTGTTCATAAATACGACGAATCATGAAGCTTAGATAATTCATTCTGCAACATGCTTACTCAGTCTTTTGACCTTGGGGTCAAAGTCACACGTTTTACAGCAATGCTTTGGTCTTGTGCTCAACATGCATTCCCTGACCATCTTCTTTAGATTACAAGGTGACACAATTTTAGATATCGTGTAGACAGACAAACAAGAAAATCAATCGATACATACAATACATAGGCCTGTATCAATTACGGGTGAAAAGGGCAATGTTGGTGCACTGGGATCACCTGGATCACCGGGGCTGCAGGGTGTTGTAGGACCCAAAGGGGACACAGGGCTAACCGGATCTAAGGGAGAGACTGGTCTGAAAGGGGACCCTGGTATGGCTGGGCCACAAGGCCTACCTGGTCTGACAGGTACATTGTGGCAAGGGTTTCCTGTTTCTTGAAATAGGAGTAGCTATGTCCAGATGTGCATTTATGTCTCTGTGTGTGTGTATGTGCAAGACGCGTCTCTGTGTATAAAAAGGTAGGTTAGACGACCCTGGCAATTACAGAGGTTTGACATTGATGATTAAATATGTACAATCGTTTACCTCTTCTTTAAATAAACGTCTATTCTCTTGGGTTACATAAAATGATATTATAACGGATACAGAATTTGCATTTCGATTAGGGTTGGAAACTATATAGACAGTATTTGTTCTACGTATTTTAATTAGACTACGTTACATAATAGTTAATCTAGATTAAACTATAATTATTTTTTTTTTATAAATGGTTTGGTGAAGGAGATTTTATAGAGGTATCCCAGTCGAAATTGTTGATCGTTCGGATATTTAGATTTGCTGGTTTAATACAACGTTAAGTTAATGGGTGGTCGAAAACAGTTAGCTTTAAGAGGTAACAAACTTCTACCTGACGTCCAAAATGTTGGCAAGAGTTGTCATTTTAATGTATTTGATACCTAGGTCAGGAGTGTGTTGAGTTAAGTGAGATGTGTGGTTTCCACACTGCACCTACAATTGAGAATATTCATTCTAGTCATCGCAACAAATGTGGGTATCCATACAACTTCTTCAAACTGTATGGTTTACTCTCAGCTTGGTCGTTAAAGTTTGAAAAAAGTTATAATTATCAAATAGTGGGTGAAGCTATTGAAACCGAATAAGTATTTTCTGCTGAGGAGCATTTTAGATATCTACATCATAATTGTTTTGCTTTTCTTTAAATTGGTGTCTAAATCTTGAAAGAGAATTAAATAATCTTGGATTAGAATATGCTTTTAAAAAATTGATAGTTGAAGAAGAAAGTTATCTGTAATGTTGAAGATGAAGTCCACTTTATTATTCAAAATATACATGGAAATTAGCAGGTTGTACATGAGGAAATCTTATTGGGAAAGGCCCAGTATTTATAGATTGTCAGAGTTGCTGGTATTCAGAACAAAAAGCAGACAATGCTATCATCGATTGGTGCATCGCAAAAAACCTCGCTTGCTACTATTTGTTCAGCAGGCCCTTAAACATAGAAACTTTGTGGAAACAATAATTGGCAATGATCATGTAATATGCTGACAATCAAACCTATGCAAGAGTTCAAACATTTTTTAAATGCACCTAAAGTTCACTTAAAAACAAATCAATCGATACATACGTACATGCACGTATATCAATTACAGGTGAAAAGGGCAATGTTGGTGCACTGGGACCTCCTGGATCACCGGGGCTGCAGGGTCTGGTAGGACCCAAAGGGGACACTGGTCTAACGGGATCTAAGGGATACACTGGCCTGAAAGGGGATCCTGGAATGGTTGGGCCACGAGGCCCACCTGGTCTAACAGGTAAATTTTGGCATGGCTTTCTGATATCTTTAAATAAGAGTAGCTGTGTCCAGGTGTGCATTGGGAGATAGTCGTACACGCGACTTTAATTCAAAAATTATTGGTGTGTCTGTGTGTGCGTACGCATCTGTGCATGAAAAAGGTAGATTACACGACCCTGACAGTTGCATATGTATAACATTGATGATCAAATCTGGAAAATTATTTACGTCTATTTAAAATAAACGTCTAGCTCTTGGGTTACATAAAAATGATATTATAATGGATGCTCAATTTGCATTTTCATCGGGTTCTGGAAGTATATATGCACTATTTGTTCTGCAGACTTTAATTAGAAGACTTTACATGAGAAAAATGATTTGTTGTCGTTTTATTGACTATAAAAATACTTTCGATCCAATTTATAAAATACATCTTATGTTTTGTATATATTATTTGAGTAAACCAATTAACGTCAAAGTTATAGTTTTTATATCTAAGATCAGTATTTGAGCACATGATCTTCTGGTTCAAAAAGGTCCTTATATTGATATTGAAGAAAATGTAGAATATGTAAAAACTGTGACACTTCAGAGGTGGAAGATAAAGTCGATATTATTGCAAAGCATATGGTGATATTAAAAGGTTGTACATAAACAATATTATGGCAAAGACCCAGCATTTGGTTGCGTTACAAAGCACCGAGCTTTGCTACAATTTGTGCAGCAAGACCTTAAACATAGAGCGACTTTGTGGAAGCAATAATGCCCAATGACTTTATAAAAAGATGATGCAACGTACTGGCAGTCAAACTTATGCAAGAGATAAAAAATTTTAAGCTGCACATAAAGATCACTACAAAAAAATAGAATATCTTGGTGCAAAAGTCAAAGTTGGAATAAATGGGGAATCACTCCACTGATTAATAATATTGTAACATTACAATGAATCTCATGGGAAGCAGACGTCTGAAAATTAAAGTCATCTGAGATCTCATTAATACAAAGTTGTAAATCAAATTTGGCTGCAATATACGAAGCTTAGGTCAAGTTTTGCTACAGAGACGCTTAGTAGCGTTTGGGAGGACGCTCCGGAGGGGCAAAAAGGGGCCACAAATCCTGTAAATGATAACGTAGTACAATAGAAATTGAACGCATTCTAGGTCTCATCAATATACAGCCGTATGCCAAATTTAGTAAAAAATCCAACAAAACAAAGTTAGAAGAATGTGTAATCACGGGTCATAACTGCCGTAAGTGATGACGTGGAAATGCTGTAAATCAAACTCATTCAGTCTCAACAATGTAAATCTTTTCCGACGGCCGTGGCAACGTTTACGACGGAGTCAGCGTTAATAGCTTGTAACGGTTTGGTTAAAGATTTTTATTTGTATCTCTTTCCTAAACCCATTAATAGATTCTAATTATACATGGCATAAATCATTGCGAAGCAAACACAATTTATTCTAGGACCTGGTTCTCTGGTCAAGATTACAGATATAGACATTTTGTGATAAAGTTAAGGTTAAAGGTCATAAATTGATAATATTTCTTAAGACCCTTGATAGATTCTTATCATGTTTGGCATTATTTATTAAGCAGCTAAGAAAATTCATTCTACGACACGCTTGCTTACTTCCGTGACCTTCGCTTCAAGGTCACAGTATTAGACAATTTGCCTTAAGGTTTTGGGTAAAATATTTTCATTTGCTTATATTTGCTTATCCCCTTGACGAATTTTCTTCATACTTGAAATGAATCAGATGAAGCCAAGATGACTTATTCGGTGACATGATGGGTTTTGTTCATAAATAGGACGAATCATGAAGCTTAGATAATTCATTCTGCAACATGCTTACTCAGTCTTTTGACCTTGGGGTCAAAGTCACACGTTTTACAGCAATGCTTTGGTCTTGTGCTCAACATGCATTCCCTGACCATCTTCTTTAGATTACAAGGTGACACAATTTTAGATATCGTACAGACAGACAAACAAGAAAATCAATCGATACATACAATACATAGGCCTGTATCAATTACAGGTGATAAGGGCAATGTTGGTGCACTGGGATCACCTGGATCACCGGGGCTGCAGGGTGTTGTAGGACCCAAAGGGGACACAGGGCTAACCGGATCTAAGGGAGAGACTGGTCTGAAAGGGGACCCTGGTATGGCTGGGCCACAAGGCCTACCTGGTCTGACAGGTACATTGTGGCAAGGGTTTCCTGTTTCTTGAAATAGGAGTAGCTATGTCCAGATGTGCATTTATGTCTCTCTGTGTGTGTATGTGCAAGACGCGTCTCTGTGTATAAAAAGGTAGGTTAGACGACCCTGGCAATTACAGAGATTTGACATTGATGATTAAATATGTACAATCGTTTACCTCTTCTTTAAATAAACGTCTATTCTCTTGGGTTACATAAAATGATATTATAACGGATACAGAATTTGCATTTCGATTAGGGTTGGAAACTATATAGACAGTATTTGTTCTACGTATTTTAATTAGACTACGTTACATAATAGTTAATCTAGATTAAACTATAATTATTTTTTTTTTATAAATGGTTTGGTGAAAGAGATTTTATAGAGGTATCCCAGTCGAAATTGTTGATCGTTCGGATATTTAGATTTGCTGGTTTAATACAACGTTAAGTTAATGGGTGGTCGAAAACAGTTAGCTTTAAGAGGTAACAAACTTCTACCTGACGTCCAAAATGTTGGCAAGAGTTGTCATTTTAATGTATTTGATACCTAGGTCAGGAGTGTGTTGAGTTAAGTGAGATGTGTGGTTTCCACACTGCACCTACAATTGAGAATATTCATTCTAGTCATCGCAACAAATGTGGGTATCCATACAACTTCTTCAAACTGTATGGTTTACTCTCAGCTTGGTCGTTAAAGTTTGAAAAAAGTTATAATTATCAAATAGTGGGTGAAGCTATTGAAACCGAATAAGTATTTTCTGCTGAGGAGCATTTTAGATATCTACATCATAATTGTTTTGCTTTTCTTTAAATTGGTGTCTAAATCTTGAAAGAGAATTAAATAATCTTGGATTAGAATATGCTTTTAAAAAATTGATAGTTGAAGAAGAAAGTTATCTGTAATGTTGAAGATGAAGTCCACTTTATTATTCAAAATATATATGGAAATTAGCAGGTTGTACATGAGGAAATTTTATTGGGAAAGGCCCAGTATTTATAGATTGTCAGAGTTGCTGGTATTCAGAACAAAAAGCAGACAATGCTATCATCGATTGGTGCATCGCAAAAAACCTCGCTTGCTACTATTTGTTCAGCAGGCCCTTAAACATAGAAACTTTGTGGAAACAATAATTGGCAATGATCATGTAATATGCTGACAATCAAACCTATGCAAGAGTTCAAACATTTTTTAATGCACCTAAAGTTCACTTAAAAACAAATCAATCGATACATACGTACATGCACGTATATCAATTACAGGTGAAAAGGGCAATGTTGGTGCACTGGGACCTCCTGGATCACCGGGGCTGCAGGGTCTGGTAGGACCCAAAGGGGACACTGGTCTAACGGGATCTAAGGGAGACACTGGCCTGAAAGGGGATCCTGGAATGGTTGGGCCACGAGGCCCACCTGGTCTAACAGGTAAATTATGGCATGGCTTTCTGATATCTTTAAATAAGAGTAGCTGTGTCCAGGTGTGCATTGGGAGATAGTCGTACACGCGACTTTAATTCAAAAATTATTGGTGTGTCTGTGTGTGCGTACGCATCTGTGCATGAAAAAGGTAGATTACACGACCCTGACAGTTGCATATGTATAACATTGATGATCAAATCTGGAAAATTATTTACGTCTATTTAAAATAAACGTCTAGCTCTTGGGTTACATAAAAATGATATTATAATGGATGCTCAATTTGCATTTTCATCGGGTTCTGGAAGTATATATGCACTATTTGTTCTGCAGACTTTAATTAGAAGACTTTACATGAGAAAAATGATTTGTTGTCGTTTTATTGACTATAAAAATACTTTCGATCCAATTTATAAAATACATCTTATGTTTTGTATATATTATTTGAGTAAACCAATTAACGTCAAAGTTATAGTTTTTATATCTAAGATCAGTATTTGAGCACATGATCTTCTGGTTCAAAAAGGTCCTTATATTGATATTGAAGAAAATGTAGAATATGTAAAAACTGTGACACTTCAGAGGTGGAAGATAAAGTCGATATTATTGCAAAGCATATGGTGATATTAAAAGGTTGTACATAAACAATATTATGGCAAAGACCCAGCATTTGGTTGCGTTACAAAGCACCGAGCTTTGCTACAATTTGTGCAGCAAGACCTTAAACATAGAGCGACTTTGTGGAAGCAATAATGCCCAATGACTTTATAAAAAGATGATGCAACGTACTGGCAGTCAAACTTATGCAAGAGATAAAAAATTTTAAGCTGCACATAAAGATCACTACAAAAAAATAGAATATCTTGGTGCAAAAGTCAAAGTTGGAATAAATGGGGAATCACTCCACTGATTAATAATATTGTAACATTACAATGAATCTCATGGGAAGCAGACGTCTGAAAATTAAAGTCATCTGAGATCTCATTAATACAAAGTTGTAAATCAAATTTGGCTGCAATATACGAAGCTTAGGTCAAGTTTTGCTACAGAGACGCTTAGTAGCGTTTGGGAGGACGCTCCGGAGGGGCAAAAAGGGGCCACAAATCCTGTAAATGATAACGTAGTACAATAGAAATTGAACGCATTCTAGGTCTCATCAATATACAGCCGTATGCCAAATTTAGTAAAAAATCCAACAAAACAAAGTTAGAAGAATGTGTAATCACGGGTCATAACTGCCGTAAGTGATGACGTGGAAATGCTGTAAATCAAACTCATTCAGTCTCAACAATGTAAATCTTTTCCGACGGCCGTGGCAACGTTTACGACGGAGTCAGCGTTAATAGCTTGTAACGGTTTGGTTAAAGATTTTTATTTGTATCTCTTTCCTAAACCCATTAATAGATTCTAATTATACATGGCATAAATCATTGCGAAGCAAACACAATTTATTCTAGGACCTGGTTCTCTGGTCAAGATTACAGATATAGACATTTTGTGATAAAGTTAAGGTTAAAGGTCATAAATTGATAATATTTCTTAAGACCCTTGATAGATTCTTATCATGTTTGGCATTATTTATTAAGCAGCTAAGAAAATTCATTCTACGACACGCTTGCTTACTTCCGTGACCTTCGCTTCAAGGTCACAGTATTAGACAATTTGCCTTAAGGTTTTGGGTAAAATATTTTCATTTGCTTATATTTGCTTATCCCCTTGACGAATTTTCTTCATACTTGAAATGAATCAGATGAAGCCAAGATGACTTATTCGGTGACATGATGGGTTTTGTTCATAAATAGGACGAATCATGAAGCTTAGATAATTCATTCTGCAACATGCTTACTCAGTCTTTTGACCTTGGGGTCAAAGTCACACGTTTTACAGCAATGCTTTGGTCTTGTGCTCAACATGCATTCCCTGACCATCTTCTTTAGATTACAAGGTGACACAATTTTAGATATCGTACAGACAGACAAACAAGAAAATCAATCGATACATACAATACATAGGCCTGTATCAATTACAGGTGAAAAGGGAAATGTTGGTGCACTGGGATCACCTGGATCACCGGGGCTGCAGGGTGTTGTAGGACCCAAAGGGGACACAGGGCTAACCGGATCTAAGGGAGAGACTGGTCTGAAAGGGGACCCTGGTATGGCTGGGCCACAAGGCCTACCTGGTCTGACAGGTACATTGTGGCAAGGGTTTCCTGTTTCTTGAAATAGGAGTAGCTATGTCCAGATGTGCATTTATGTCTCTGTGTGTGTGTATGTGCAAGACGCGTCTCTGTGTATAAAAAGGTAGGTTAGACGACCCTGGCAATTACAGAGGTTTGACATTGATGATTAAATATGTACAATCGTTTACCTCTTCTTTAAATAAACGTCTATTCTCTTGGGTTACATAAAATGATATTATAACGGATACAGAATTTGCATTTCGATTAGGGTTGGAAACTATATAGACAGTATTTGTTCTACGTATTTTAATTAGACTACGTTACATAATAGTTAATCTAGATTAAACTATAATTATTTTTTTTTTATAAATGGTTTGGTGAAAGAGATTTTATAGAGGTATCCCAGTCGAAATTGTTGATCGTTCGGATATTTAGATTTGCTGGTTTAATACAACGTTAAGTTAATGGGTGGTCGAAAACAGTTAGCTTTACGAGGTAACAAACTTCTACCTGACGTCCAAAATGTTGGCAAGAGTTGTCATTTTAATGTATTTGATACCTAGGTCAGGAGTGTGTTGAGTTAAGTGAGATGTGTGGTTTCCACACTGCACCTACAATTGAGAATATTCATTCTAGTCATCGCAACAAATGTGGGTATCCATACAACTTCTTCAAACTGTATGGTTTACTCTCAGCTTGGTCGTTAAAGTTTGAAAAAAGTTATAATTATCAAATAGTGGGTGAAGCTATTGAAACCGAATAAGTATTTTCTGCTGAGGAGCATTTTAGATATCTACATCATAATTGTTTTGCTTTTCTTTAAATTGGTGTCTAAATCTTGAAAGAGAATTAAATAATCTTGGATTAGAATATGCTTTTAAAAAATTGATAGTTGAAGAAGAAAGTTATCTGTAATGTTGAAGATGAAGTCCACTTTATTATTCAAAATATACATGGAAATTAGCAGGTTGTACATGAGGAAATCTTATTGGGAAAGGCCCAGTATTTATAGATTGTCAGAGTTGCTGGTATTCAGAACAAAAAGCAGACAATGCTATCATCGATTGGTGCATCGCAAAAAACCTCGCTTGCTACTATTTGTTCAGCAGGCCCTTAAACATAGAAACTTTGTGGAAACAATAATTGGCAATGATCATGTAATATGCTGACAATCAAACCTATGCAAGAGTTCAAACATTTTTTAAATGCACCTAAAGTTCACTTAAAAACAAATCAATCGATACATACGTACATGCACGTATATCAATTACAGGTGAAAAGGGCAATGTTGGTGCACTGGGACCTCCTGGATCACCGGGGCTGCAGGGTCTGGTAGGACCCAAAGGGGACACTGGTCTAAGGAAAATGTAGAATATGTAAAAACTGTGACACTTCAGAGATTGAAGATGAAGTCGATATTAATATATACAAATATGGTCAAATTAGAAGGTTGTACATAAAACATATTATTGGCAAGGACCCAGCATTCAGGTGCATTACAATGGACCCCGCTTGTAATAATTTGTTCAGCAAGACCTTAAACATAGAGACTTTGTAGAAACAATAATGGCCAATGACTTTATAAAATGACGATGTAACCTGCTGGCAGTCAGATCTATGCAAGAATGCAAAAAGTTAAAGCTGCACATATAGTTCACTACAAAAAAATAGAAGTCATCTGAGATCTCATCAATACAAAGTTGTACATCAAAGTTTAGGTCAAGTTTTGCTATAGAGACGAAAGTTTAGGAGGATGCTCAGGGAGGGCAATCAAGGGCTACAAATGCTGTAAATGATAACGTGGTACAATGGAAATTGAACACATTCTAGGTCTCATCAATATGCAGCCGTATGCCAAATTTAGTAAAAAAAATCCCACAAAACAAAGTTAGAAGAATGTGTAATCACGGGTTAACAACAGAGCCTGGCAATTACAGAGAATGACATTGATGATTAAATGTGTAAAATCGTTTACCTCTTCTTTAATTAAACGTCTATTCTCTTGAGTGACATAACATGATAGTATAACGGACGCACAATTTGCATTTTGATTAGGGTTGGGAACTATATAGGCAGTATTTGTTCCGCAGACTTCAATTAGACGACTTTAGAGGAGAAGATACGACTTTTGTGTCATTTTATTGGCTAAAAAAAGATTAAGGTCAAGGTTACAGTAACATAAAATGTGCCTTCAGGTTCTGGGTAAAATATTTTTATTTGCTTATATTTCCTGATCCCCGTGAAGGATTTTCTTCATATTTGGAATGAATCAGAGAAAGCTAATACAACCTATTCGTTGGCATGCTTGCCTCTTTGACCTAGCGCTCAAAGTCACTATCATAGGTAATTTGCTTTAAAGTTTTTTGGTCAAAGGTTTTTCATTTGGTTGTATTTCCTAAGCCCCCGGATGGCTTTTCTTCGTACCTAGGATACTTTATTATGAAACTAAGACAATTGATTCCACAACAAGCACTCTCATTCTTTTGATCTTCGTATCAAAGTAACATTCATAGAAAATTTTCGTTAAGGTTTTGGTTCAAGTTGTTTCATTTGGTTATATTTCCTCAGCCACTTTATGCCATTTGTTCATGCATAGGAGGAACTATTATGTAGCTAAGATAATTCATTCTCTGACATGCTCGCTAAACTTTTTGACACTGGGTCAAAGTCACACGTTTTACAGTAATGTTTTGGTCGTGAGCTCGACATTCAGGCGCAGACCTTCTTGTTTAGATTACAAAGTCTGTCGAGATATTTCACACAATTTTAGATACTGTACAGACAGAAAAACAAACAAATGTGTTTTGAGATCATACATGATGCTAATTTATATTTACAGTCATCATTAGACAATATACAAAAACACCAGCACTGTATGATAACGTTTTTTTTTGTTTTTTTTGTTTTTTTTTTTAGCGGACTTTTGACTAAAGACCAAAAGTTATTTAGAATTTAGAACGTATGTGATCACGATGATAATTCTTTACTAATAGCAATTTATATTCCATAAGTCTTCATTATTTGCAGGAAATAAGTATCATTCATTCATTCATCCAATCATACATATAATTTAAAGGTGCAAAGGGCGATATTGGTGGACTGGGACTTCCTGGATCACCCGGGCTGCTGGGTGCGGCAGGACCCAAAGGGGACATAGGTCTAACCGGATCTAAGGGAGAGACTGGCCCGAAAGGGGACCCTGGTATGGTTGGGCCAATAGGCCTAGTAGGTCTGCCTGGTAAATTATGGCATGGCTTTCCTTTTTCTTGAAATAAGAGTAGCTGTGTCCAGATGTGCATTTGTTTGTTTTGTTTAGCACAATCCTGGCTATAAAGTGCTGAGTAAACGTTTTGGTAGCGAAAATGGTAAAGAGGAAAAATTGCTAAAATCTTTAAGAAGATGTACCCTTCAAAATGACAATAAACACTTATTCCTATAAAAGTTAAAGTGTAAAAATGTAAATAGTTAAATTGTAAATGATTCTTGAAAGATGATACAAAATAAAAGACTATGGTGAAAATTACAGACTGTGTTGTGAGTTTGTATATTATTTCTGGGAACTGGGTCAGTTACTAAAAACATTGTAACACAAGAGAGAAAGAAAGCAGATCAATTGGTATTGGCTTGTTTAATGATTCCGTTATAGGTTACATCAACATGTTCACAGATTTAACCATGGTGCAGAATCAGTATAATATACTATACTGTATATATGCCTCTTCAAGCCAAGGAAAATGTGATCTATTTCATTCTTTTGTGGCTTCAACAATGCACTCATCGGGATATCACCCATAAAAGAATGTAAAAAAAATTACGGTTAAAACTCCCAAGAAATATGTTTAAAATTTGTAACAAATGGACAAATACGGATGCAAATTACGCAGAATCTAGAAGCATACAACTTTATAGTAAAAATATGATGACATTTTCATAAAGTATTTATTAAAATCATAATTCTTGATTTATGAAACTAATAAAAGTTAAAACATTATGTTGATGTTTGGAAAACATATTTAGCTACTTCTAGTAGATTACCTTATTACGTCAAAGTCTGTGAACTCTAAGGCTTCTTTCTAAAATTTGAACCCTATATTTATAATTAGATCACAGACATCGAAAGAAGTGATTTTTGTGCAGTATGTGGCTTACACGTGATTGCAGCAGAATACAATTCTCTCTTTGTTTGGCCCGTGTATGGCGACCTTCACAAAAAATGCTATAACAGTGTATTCTAATTTCATCTTATATTAGGGGCAAAAGGAGAACTGGGGGACATTGGGCCTCAGGGCCTTCAAGGTGAACCTGGAAGCATAGGTCTCCATGGTCCTCCGGGACCGATGGGGCCGATGGGAGAAAAAGGGTCCAAGGGAGACACTTACAGAGCTGTATCAATGGCAGTTGCATCACAAGACTGCTGTGCAAATCTTGGTAATGAGAGATCCATTTCTTATGATAAAAAATATTCACATTTAACCTTTTTTAAATGAAAAGCTTAAAGTAACGTCATGCACATTTATAGTAGAACATCATATCCAAGACAAGAAATGACCAACATATGTTACCTGTGCTATAAATAACCTGGACTGGAAGAAACAAATAATCAAGCTTTATTAATCTTTATATTCATCTTGAAATTTGAACCAAAATATACACGTCTTATGGATTTTTGAGATTATCTGAACTAGTTTGTATTCCTTATTCCTAAATTTCATCATTTTCACCTCAGCCAAATGAAACGAACATTTCAATACCAAATGATTAAACTGTGTACTATATCAGATCACACCATCCATGTACATATCATTGATTTTTATTAGCTATGACATTATTACATGATATCGAGAAGTAAAATAAATGTGATTTCATTTCTCCACTTCAGTTGTTCAAAAATGCCTGCACAAGGTACACCTATCTTTAAAAGATTGCAAACAGCATAGACCCTGATCTGCCGTCACATCATGCGCCGGTAGATCAGGGTCTATGTTATTTGTTCTACTGATTACTCTGAAAAAGCGGTATAGACACAGATCTGTCGGCGCAATATGCTACAGCAGACCTGGGTCTGTGCAGTTTGCATTTGGACTCAATTTATAAGCGACTACATAGGTAGAAAAGTGAATTAGTTCTTTATTTTAATTTTTTTTACTCAGATATAACTTACAGACCATGCAGCTGAGACTACATAGGAAATAAATATTGCACTTCAGAACTGACACATGACTTTATTGTTATGAAGGCAGTAAACTGTATTCACTGCGGTATCCAAAATTACATGCCAATAGGTGATATGCCAATTACAAGAGTTACGATTCTTACAAGAATTTTATCAAGACTTATTTCCCTTCCAGCAGATATAATCTACCATTTTAATCTTTGAGTCATGTAAATAAAACTATAATTAGAAGAATTCACCTACATCTAAAATTAGAAGAAAAAAGAGGTAAGACATTTAGCAACATACCATCAGGCCCCGAAATCACTAATAACTCTTAAACTCAAACTTCCCTCAAAATGTTAACGTCCAACTGGACAGCGATTCGACGTTATGCATTGTGTATGTGACATCAGCATTTGGAGTAAAGTCTCAGTCGGAGTATGACATGTTTTTTAAGTCGTGGGGTCCGGATAACATTCCGGTAGCTCTTAATGCAATACCATTAAATTTTAACACAGAATTTGTTTCGCTAAAGAATAAATTTATTGTTATTGTCCCCTTACTGGCTGGTACCGCCTTAAATAGGCAAACCAATATCATAGGCCTCGCGATCACAGCAAGAGTTACATAGTTGTCAGCAAAATATATCCTTATCATTCGCAAGGGTAGGTAACTCTTGTGAAAACTTGCATTCCAGCTGGTAATCGGCAAATTGTCGTTTGGTAAGTAGGCAGTTGCTTCTAAAATAGAGACAGTTCTATAGACAGTCTTCAGTCCATTGTACTCACAAACTGACCTCCAGGTTGTAATCTCGCTTCTCTCGAAACGCTTCTATTACCATGAGTTGAAAAAATTTTCCAGAAACGCCTTTTCTTGTTTTTATCTTATTTTCCAAAGATTTTGCAAAAAGTAATGGAACGTATATTAACTTAAAGTCTTAGACCAGCAGGTCTAGTACTGTTATTGTCAATTAATTATCTTCCTCGTCATAATTAAGCGCAAATCTAAATTCTGTGACACTTCAAAACGAGGCTAACCCCGGGGTCAGACGGTCTGTGGAGGGGATTTGTTGCGCCTGTTGATCCAGTTTTAACTATGCCTCTACAAATTCAGTTTTAGGCACGATTTAGCATCTGTCTTATTATATTTACTCAGCATCTGATTTAGCTATTTGTACACGTTGCTAGGTTAAAGCCAACAAGCACATAGAAATAAACTACCATTACTGTCTACCATCCAAAACGGCACTATGCCCATACATATGGATTGATAATAATAATAATAATAATAATAATAGTACTATCTTAACAGTCAAGAAATAGTTTTTTTTCCGAAGCAAAATACTTTTAAAAAAATAAATTGACTATGGAAGAGTAGCAATCAGTTAATAGCTTCACTGGCATAACAAGAAAAGCATACGAATTGCTGAATTTACGTTTAATAAAAAGCTGGGTTTTTTTGTTTTTTGTTTTTTTTTGAGAGAGAGAGAGAGAGAGAACAAAATAGATTAGGAGGTATGAAGATCATAGCCAACTTGAACCAAACATTTAGTGTAATTGTCATGAACCAAAGATTGAACACATTGCATTGATGACAGCCTGATGATGATGACTGAGAAAAGTCAAAATTTTCAAATATGTTCAGTAGTAATTTATATCTTTATAAAGAATTGCACTCTTTGCTTTTTCCTTAATCTTAGCCAAGCCGAATTTTACCAAAGATACGGAACAGTTGAAAGTCACTGAGGGATCATCGGTTGTGATGATTTGTGATGCGACGGGATCGCCAAAACCTTCGGTCACGTGGGATCCTAGCCCAATGGGGTTCGATATGACCAGGTTCCATGTTGGAAGCGACTTCATCGCCATTAATGATACAAAGTTGATAGATAGTGGACTATACACCTGCGTTGCTAACAACGTACTGGGGACAGACGAGAAAACGTTTACGCTACAAGTTATTAGTAAGTCATATGCGTCGTCATTGTCGTGGTCGTCTTCAAAATAGTAGTAGTGGAGGTGGTGGTGGTTTTTATGTGGTGGCAGTGCAACTAGATATATCAGAAGCAGTAGTGATGAACCTAAGCTAATAGTATAGGTAACAGGGGTGTTGGTAGTAACAATAGCTGACTTATTTAGAAATTTAAAATGTTTTTTTTTTTTAAATATTGTCCAAATGAAGGGCCTTAGTTTTTAAAAAGAAGTGAGGCCGTAAGTAAGACACTGTTATTTCAAAGATGCCTTTTGTATTTCTTATGTCGCCTATATTATCCAAATCCAAGAGAGGAACAATTCTGGAGTTACAAATCACCACCATTAAACGTGTAATAGAAGTTTTGTTACATTTTAATATTTAAGATTAAATATCAGTATTAAGAGAAGCCAACCAGGTATTAAATCTTGCACACAATGTTTATTTCGTTCAGGTTTGAGAAAAACTGGAGTTGAAATTAGTGTAAAACTGTAGGGCAAAAAGCTTCAAAAAAATCTATTAGCTCTGAGAAAATCTGAATTATTATTATTATTATTATTTTAAGACCATCGGCAATGATGTGAAAGTGGCTATAAATATCTAATTTGAATTTTTTTTTAAAAATTTGTTCGTTTTTTTTTTTTTTTTTTTTTTTTTTCATGCAGAACACATAGCTCTCCTTAGCCAGCCACAGAATCATACTGTGCTACTTGGAAATCCCGTTTCGTTAGAATGCAACGTGGACGGACCTTTGAATCCGCAGATCACGTGGTACCACGTGCTTGCGGGTGGCTTGAAATTCCCAGTAACTACAGGTGTAACACAGATTGACCATGGTTCAAGGCTAACGATCACCAGTTTTACACCAGTTGACGAAGGAGAATACATATGCGAAGCTTCAAATGGAGTAGAGACTCTGGACTTTTCAGCATATTTACATTTTTATGGTAAACTTCCTTTTCAACGTGAACATTTTTATCGTTGTAGGAGACTCTGCTTTACTCTTGACTCTGTCTATTCCTTAGTCCGTGTGCGTGCCTATCCAAGACGCAGTTAAAATTTGGAGCCTTTTGATGAAAGAATCTTCATTAGAGTAAAGATTTTAGAGATTGGTTTTAACTTACGAACTTATTAATTTATGATCATATTACAAAAGATAGATCTTATTAATTTATGATCTTATTACAAAAGATAGAAGTTGTACACAAGTGCAAACTTATTCTGAAGTAAGTAAATATACATTTAAAAAAAAAAACAGTGAGTTGTCAGATCAGGTGCTTTTTATTACATTTGATATATTTTGTCCATCAGGACCTCCACACATTATTTCCCCAACGAGTTTAATGGCAATGAAAGGGGATAAGGTTGTACTTGTATGCAGAGCTGATGCCCACCCGCCCGCCACCATTTCGTGGACTTACAGGGTAATTCTTGAATTCTTTGAGAGTAAAAACTTTTTTTTATAACGTCATGTATACCTGAGTTGATTGAGATAGCTTCTTGTTACAATGTATCAAACAGTTCAAATGCAAAATTGTCACTTGACTGGGTATATCCAACACAACACATATAACGCAGGGGAATTCAATGATATTCTGTTACTTTTATGGACATTTCGTCGTGTGCTTACCTTGCATTTATGATATCTTCGAATCTCGTCTTGTATGCAGCCTAGTCCATGATCTCACCCATGCGACGAAGAAATATCGCGGACATTCGATCCTTACTGTTGTTGCCTGATTGTATCGCGTCGGTTTTTCATATTAGGTATCACACGAAGATTTGATAACGTTTTAGCATGGTATTTATGAAAGTTTTTGTTTGTGTGAAGCCCCCCCCCCAACCCCCCAAATCCCGTAAAGCAATAATGTGATAAAATACATATAGGACATTGTTTTTCATCTTTTAAGTAAAAGAGGGTGATATATAATAATCGAAGTGGGTTATTAGCAACGAGACAAGGAAATCGTCGACTGGATAACATTATCTTTTTTTTCTGTTTGGCAGCACCTCGTAGGAAACCGATAATGTCACCCCGCAGCTGCGATTTCTTTGTCTAGGTGCCAAACCCAACATAGCTTCTATTATTCTGAGTATTCTCAAGCCACTTTTCTTCATCGTTCGCGATGTAATATGCAGTGATGAAACCAATTTTTTTTCAAGACGTTTAGACCCATTCTTCATTTATTTTCCTAATTATAATTACAGCCGGGCATCACAAACGCCTACAAGGATGCTGACGGGAACCTGGTAATTCTAAATGTACAAAACTCAGATGCTGGCGAGTACTACTGCACAGCAACCAACCAGTTTGGCTCTGATAAATCCACAATAACATTATCTGTAAAATGTTAGTTTAATTCCTGCCTTATTTTTCTTCCCCTCTTATCCTCTTCCTTTTTCTTCTTCTTCTTAGCAATGTTGGACATGCGTGAATTTTTTTTTAAAGCTTTGTTGTTTATAAGAGGATCAAGACAGTTCAGTTGGAAGACAGTCTGACTCAAAGCTTGTATGTCGCGGATTTGGGATACTGTACTAACCTGCTGTTTATTTTGTTTACCCTTGAGCAAAGTACATTCTTTTAGTTCAATCTGCAACATGTGGCTAACTACATTTTGTATTTAAGAATAGAATTAGATTTGGCGACTTAAAAAAATCGTCATTGTTATAGCTACATGTACAAAATTTTCTTTTCTATCATGTAATAGCTAATCCGCTTAATTTTTATCATAGGATACTTCACAAAACTCAAAAAACAATATAATATTAAGAGTATCAGATATGTCATTTGCACTCAGCCAACCCTCTATCGCTTTATTTAACTGTATCCATCGATGCTCAAGTAACGTATCTATCTTATACCTATAAAAGCACCGCCGGAAGTGACTGTAGTACCAGAAAAGACTCAGTTGACTCCATCGACGGCAAACCTTGTCATCGAGTGCAAAGCAAGTGGAGATGATCCGCTGAATGTTAAATGGACGAAAGATGGTGTCGATATCACCAGTGACGGACATCATTTTATTCTTCCGGGAAACGTCCTTCTGGTAAACAATCCAAAGGTTGCTACGGATGTGGGCATCTACACGTGCACTGCTAGCAACCCACTAGGCTCGGCTGTCGCAACATCAACAGGTACTTCAGGCTCGAAATTCAGTAGTTTTTGTGCAAAACAAATCGAGTCTTACTCAAACAGGTAACGAATGGATAGATTTCAGGGTTTATCGCAACATTTATACGGTCAGATCAATGCATTCTTTGCGTTGATTTCAGGAATAATTCAATTATATATACTTAAATCCACCCATATTATATAGTTTATGATGCTGCGGGTGAATAGTTCGTAATAAATGGACATTTCCTTTTTTTTTTTTAACTTGAAAATGATTTTGGTATGGTTGCTTCATAGATTATAAATATTTCTATCGCGCTACAGGTTCTTACGATATTGTGTAGGTAAATAAATTTGTAAAACCCAGATATATGGGCTTTCCAAGTTAGGGCTTACTATACCTCTAGCTTGGATACAAATTGTCTTGAAGAAGAAGCATACTATTGACAAAAGTCATATGTCATTGAGCAAAAATGTGGGGAAAAGAGACATCGGTACTTTCAGAATCACCAGTAATGCAATACAAAAGCTTCCTCCTAGTTTGGAAATGTATCTAAATATACAATTTTCCCTGCTGATAATAAAGGATGACCGAACACTATCTTGGAATTCAATGATTAATTAAAAAAGCATCATATATATATATGGCCTCACTCGACTAAGTCAGCGGAGTTCTATTGTAATCACTTTATTTGTCCGTCAACAATTTGTTTTCGGTATGGTATCTTTACTGGAAGTTGTTGGGTTTGAACCAAATTTGATATGGAGCTTTCTATTGATAAGACCTGGAACGAGTTTGATTTCCAGCATTCTCTGCCATCATTTAAAGGCGTTAGCATTCCTGATTGGATTTAAATCAAATTCTGTATGAGCCTTTATATTTGCGACCTTGAACGACTATGACTTCCAGAGTTTCGCGACATCATTAACAGGGCGATGCCCCCAGTTGACCGTATCCTGACTGGTTTCCGCAGCATAACTTTACCATGGTTTCTTGGATTTCAAGTAAATATGGTATGACGGTTTATATTTATGAGACCTTTGAATGAGGTTGATTTCCAGCATTCCACAACGTCATTTGCAAAAGTTATGCCCCCTGATATCCCATCCTCCTGACTTTGGTTTCTGCAGCATTACCTTACCAAGTATTTTTGGATTGCAACCAAATTTGGCATGCAGCTTTATACTAATGAGACCTTGAACGAGTTTAATTTCCAGCATTTCACATTATCATATACAAAAGTTATCACTCGTGATTGTCCATCCTCCTTTGGTTTTCGCAGCATAACTTTACAAAGGAATGCTTGATTTTTAACCAAATTTATCAATCACCATTATGTCGATGAGACCTTTAATTATATGGATGTCTAGCATTCCCTTCATCATTTGGAAGAGTTATGTCCAATGATTGCCCATTCTCTTAACTTTCGACTTACAACACAAGTGCCTCTATGTAAGGCCCTGCAGAGCAAATTGTAGTGAAAGGGATCTTTTACTATTCACCCAGCGGTAATTTCTCTAGTTTGGAAATTGTCTAGAAAAAAAAAGAGTTGTGATGAGCTTACAGACAAATATTTTCGTACGGGTGAGTCCTATAATTAAAACGTCTCTGTTCGACGGAATCTGGAGCTTATGTAACTTTAAATGAATTGATTAACAAAGTAACAAAAAAGAGAAAAAATAAAACCCACCGCAAAACATGAGAAGTATACCACATATATTTGTATCATTTCAGTGTATGATTACAAGGAGACACTCCGTTGTTCAGCAATATTTGCAGACTGTAATTCAACCGTTTGCGGGTAGGTATACAGAATAGATTTAGCCGGAGGCTGATTTCAAGTTTCCATTAGGGTGCTAGTTGTACGTCCATTGGCTTAGCGGTTCATCCACTTTACACAGTTTACATGTTGCCAAATTAACTACGATTTAATGAATAAAGTATGCTCTTTATTAGACTTCACTATCAGATAAGTTCTTATGTCATATTAAGTCTATGTGCAAAGACGTTTTTAAAAATATAATACAACTGTGAATGCATGTATGTTTGTATGAATGTATGTATGTATGTGTGTAGGTATCTGTATATGTGCCTGTCTGCATGTATGTATGCATGTATGTATGTACATATGTAGGTAGGTAGGAAGGTAGACAAGTAGATATACATTCTTTAATAGAAGCATTTATTTATTTATTTCAGTGGGCTGTGCCCGGCAGGGTGTGATCAGGATCTGACTCCAATATATGGCGATGCACAATATTCCACGGTAGATGCTTGAAAAGAAACTTACAAAGTTTTTGAATATTTTATGTTAATAATTAAGTTATGAGGAAGTGTGCACACCTTGTACCAGTGTTTATTGTTGTTGTTGTTGGTTTTGTTTTTCAGCAATCAGAGTATTACCCTTCAGAAATAATTTTGTCACCCTCCTTCAACATGCACCTTTAATCGTTATTTCTTAAATATAAAATCTAATTCTCTTCGCCAACAAACTCCTAACTAAAATTATTATAGCTTAATTTATTACTTGGCTAATTACATGTGGTTGGATATGAGCGTAACGTGTATAATTTGCCCCCTACCTAGTCCTGTCCCTATAGTTCTTTCAGTTGCAGGTTTTAGTTCTTTCTTATCTTTCCTAGTACATTACAACGTCGATTATCAATACTCATCGCAAGAAACTTAATTTATCCGGAAAATAGTTCGTACAGATAATACATTTTTACCGATATTAGCAAGGTATGTAACGGGATAGAGTCCGTACGAACGAACGATCCTGGCAATTGGCGTCAGGATAATCGGCGTTCTAATGTGTATTTGACAATACTAATTTCAGTTCATTGCCCTTGTCGGTTTAAGTACTTGATCCCCTTCTCTATGACCGCAGGATAAAAGCTTCAGAAAAATATATCAGAGTAAAAACAAGAGTGTTTCGGCGATTAAAGAATATCATGTACATCATTACCATAGAGAGTGTACACAGTTCTCATGCACACAACTTGTACATGGTGTGTGTAACAGCAAATTTCTACACGGTATATGTAGCAGCAAATTTGCACACGGTGTATGTAACATAATTTGTACACGTTTATGTAACAGCAAATTTCTACACGGTATCTGTAACAGCAAATTTGTACACGGTGTATGTAACAGCAAATTTCCAATGCGTTTTCATGGACTTTTAGAAAGATATGCAAATTAACTATATTTAGATGCAATCATATCTTATACACATTACACATTATAGTTATCATATGAAAATAAGATATGCGATGGAAACACTGCCTTTGAGATGAGCGACAACAATGAATATTAACATCATCATCGTTGCAAGAAAAATATAAAATTCTTAAAATATAGGGTCAAAATCTGCTTTGTAAACCGCATTCCCTTCAAAGTTCAAGATTGTTTTCTGGTGCTACATCATTATAAAGGTGCTTGATTGAGTTCACATCTAACAAAAAATCTGTCTCACAGGGTGAAAGTTGATACATTCCACAAGAATGTCTTTGATTGTCAGCCAACACAGGGAAGATATGCATTCTGGCCGAGGTTCACCTTTCAGACGGTTTTAGTGACTCAAGTACGTGTGTCCTATATGCGAGCGGCAAAAAGAGACTTTGGCTCCTTTATGTTCATTACCCCCTGTAACAATATGACTAGGCAGCCAGCATTACACAATACTTTTTTCCAGATCGTATGAATACTAATATTTCTGCAACATTTGGGATATTAATGGGTTGTCAAATTTTTGAGAGATTTCAGTGTAGTTCAAAGATTTGAGTATGGCTGTAATTTCAGCGGTTAAACTAGATCATTTATCCGGTAACCGGATGAAGATGGAGTCATTGGATGTTACAACGACAGCTGCAACCTTGTCTCCATCTTTCAAAGCGTCTATATACAGGGACGTATAGTCACGATGTGATGCTATGACTTTATGGATTTCACTCTGAGAAAGGAAATCACTGGTTGGGGACTTTTCGAACTGGCAAATATCTAATAATATTTTAGGGGGTGGGGTAGGGGAGTGTTGATAACCAATGTAGTGATTTGTGAACACAGAAATAGAATCTTGCAGTAATGCAAGACTTAATTTTGCTGCTACTACAGGCATGTGCAACTTCCTCAAGGGTGCCGTTCGGATAGCGATTTTTAAATGTACCAGTATGACCCGTAGTATGTAAATGTATCCGGATAAAACCAGGTCGCGGTCCATAGGTTGCACATGCCTTTGCTACTAGACCAAAATGTGGAATGAAATATTGGTATATATTTGGTATCTGCGTCTAAACACGACATCCTGTACGGGGTTAAAAGGATTAGATGATAGTTTGGTACTATTTGGTTTGTTTCAAATAAAGTGGTGGTTGATTTGCCTCAGCGTGGAATCTTTCTGAAGGGGAGTTCTAAATATTCTAAGACACAGTCTAACTGATTGTGTATCGGATAAAGCATCTGCTGGTAACATTTGCAAGCTGATTTGTACACGTCATACAAGTCGTATAAGATGGTCACTATATGTTCTTTATGAAATCTTCTCTAAGAAGTATTTCAGGTCTAACTAGATAGTCAGTTGTACTTCTCTGGTGTCTGAATCCACACTGACAGTCTGACAGTAGTTTGCTAGATTTAAGATACCAGAGTAGTATGTCATTTATCATTCATTCCATGGTCTTGCAAATACAACTTATTAATTCTATGGGGCAGTAGTTTGAAGGGTAAGTATTGTCCTATCTAGAATTAGGTACTGCAATCACTGTTGCTTCTTGTCAAGACGTCAAGAAGTCGCCAGTTTCTCAAATTTTAATAAAAATGTTTGTTAGTTGAGAGCTGTATCAGGTAAGTGTTCAGAAGTTGATAGTGGAAAGTGGTTATGCTGATGTGTCATGGGCTGGATCAAAAGAGTCTTGCAGTTCTCTGAGAGTGAAACATTTATAGTAATTTTCAGCGTTAGCAGATTTAAAATGTAAATTATACTTTTATTTCAGGGTTTTGACACTGCGGAAGTTTTCAGAATAGTTCTCTTTTGATTAGTTTTTGTCTGTGAATATTTCAGTCAATTTATTTGAAATTTCTGGTACGATCGTAGCCAATTCATCAGATTTCTTTAGGTGATTGATACAGATGTTTTTGGTTTTGCCAATGATTTCTCGTACCATATTCTATACTGATTTAATAGAGGAGCGAGAGTTCAACCTAGATACATCTCCATGTTTTTCTCATGTTCTGTCTAATGGTACGACGATTTTTAACTCGGTATATTCGGTATTTACTCGGATTTTCAGCTATTGGACTCCACTTAAATTTTTAAGGACTTTTTCGGTCCTCTGATGGTGTCTTTGCAAGTATCACCAAACCATGGTTTGTTGACACGCTTAAGGTTCGCCCTAGTTTTTGTTATTGTATCCTGGTGTATGTTAGTTAATAAGAGTAGCGAATCTGATTCCCTACTGTTCCAAAACGATCAGCTGTCATATTTGATTCGCATAGGGATTGAAACGTGTACTAATCTGCTTTATGCAATTTCCAACTCTGGCCAAGCCCTTGAGGTTTGAGAGTATCACTTAGGAAGTATATTCAAAAGTGGTTATTGACAGAGAAGTAGTCACCAACTTCCCAAGAAAAGCCAAGTACAAGAGATGGATCGCAGATGGTCAGATCTAAGGACGAGTCGGATCCTTTGGCCGGATTTTCCAGCATTTCAGTCTCACTGCAGCCATCAAAATCCCTAGATCGTACGACATATCGACATGAGTTCAAAGGTGTATGCGGAGATACCTTAATGGATATCTCCACAAACCACTTTGAGCGAAGCAAATTATCAGAGTGAGCTTTACAGCTGCACTCAGCAAGTCATTGGCCCGAGTTCAGCTTCTTTACACTCTTTGGCTCTCCGCTCAGACCTTGAAGGGCTTTTGCAATGACAGAAAGGCGAGAGCTTGTTACTTTTTGGTTCTCATTGGTTGATTCTATAATGAGACGGTGCGGCGAATTGGCTTGACTCGAAAGTTTCTTCGTCTGAATCACTCGTCGAATAGTTCCTGATCGGTTTTAGATCAGGTCTCTCACTACTTATTATTTGCTTTGGTGTGTTTTCCAATAATGAAGAACATTATTTCGTCACTCAACTCTAAGCCCAATATGGAGACAGAGATTTACACTGATTTATTGCGCTTCTCGTGTCAGGACTGGACCTGGTGATATAATTGAGTAAAGTATAATCATTGCTCAATTCATCCTTGCCACCGCCATCAGAAGACATGTCCTCTGTAAGGTTGCAGGCATAACGGTATCAGTTTCTTTCATCACAATGGGAACCTTTAAAAGTCTGAAGATCAGTCAAACTGAATCTGTTATTAACATAGTCCCTGAAGCCTGGAATGACTAGCCGATTAATCAAACCGGGACTTCTGAGCACCTGTCAAGCTGAAGTTGAGACCGAAGTAACAATCGACATCTCTGTTCGTCCATCAGGATCCACTCTTCCACCGACATAGGCCGCGACCCACGGCAAACAGGTTGTTTCCATTACGACATGCGGAAGGCGCATTTGGGTCTATTGTACATCCCTAAACCCTTATGCGGTAGCAAGTGTTGGATAAGGCTACACACAGATAATTAAACAAAACGACCACTGTAATAACTGCAATCTAATATGTACATTTTGTTAGATAACAAACGTGAGATACCGAAATACCAGTGATTATTTATTTTCTCAGAAAACGTTTGAGTTTGACAGATTAAAAATAAAAGAAGTGAAAAAGCACCCCATTGGGATTCATTCGAACTCCATACCTCTGAAATAGTTCACTCACTTTATCAACGTATCAACTTTATCAACAATGTACAGCGTGTGAAACTTTACAAACGATTAAACTAGAATCTTAAGTTTTAAACTTCATATTTCATTTTATGTATAAAATGAACTTTTAGGTATAAATCACAGTTGGGTAGCTCCGTAATTTATTTTTTATAAATAAAATGTTATATTATAAGATTCTTTGGTTCACAAACTGTTTCGTTACTCGCTTGCACTCTGTGGAAAATATTGCCTTAAAGTCGGGACCCATCACAGCAACGAACATTGAAAAAAATGACTTATTTTAGTTATTATCTACATTTCTTGGCATGTTTAATCATTTCAGATAAAATTAAGCAAAATATCCCAAAAGATTTTGTCTTCTCGAAATTAAATTTTGGGGTTTAGAAACAGTCCTCTTTTTGGACAAATGCTCATTAAGTCCAGCCTTGTCTCATGACTTTGCGCTACCTTCTGACATGGCGCAAATTTACACACTATGCACATTTACATGCGTGTACAAATCAGTTCACATGACAAAATATATATGTATCATATATAAATTTGCACATGTATATAAACTAGTGCATGCGAACTGGGTAATGGTCTACGTTCTTGTAATCCTTTTAACGATTTTTTAAAAATGTTTTGTATAAATGATACTACTTAAACTATATACTCGTATATACTACTATTCTCATATATTTCATTATCATCAAACGACCCTTATGTCTGCCTGAAAAGGAGTCGGGGTGACTCAGTGTTCAGGATGCCGGACTCGCCACCAGAAGGGTGCGGGTTCGAATCCTACCTAGGCCAAGCTGTATCAGACGCCGTGGTTTATCTCTGGACAAGACTTTTACTCAGATTACTTCGGCATGATAGACATGTTAATGTATTGGTGTACCGTTAAACACCAATCAATCAGTCAGTCTACGTGATATACATGTTAATGTATTGGTGTACCGTTAAACACCAATCAATCAGTCAGTCTACGTGATATACATGTTAATGTATTGGTGTACCGTTAAACACCAATCAATCAGTCAGTCTACGTGATATACATGTTAATGTATTGGTGTACCGTTAAACACCAATCAATCAGTCAGTCTATGTGATATACATGTTAATGTATTGGTGTACCGTTAAACACCAATCAATCAGTCAGTCTATGTGATATACATGTTAATGTATTGGTGTACCGTTAAACACCAATCAATCAGTCAGTCTACGTGAATAATTTAGATAATCTATTTGGAAGAAGGAAAACAGTGAAAAATAATTGATTATGATTGTGTGCCAAAAGTAAAATTCTCATGGACTGTCTGATTACAGTTAGCAACCATTCTGACCAGATATAATCCGGGCCAAACAAAGTACAGTGAGTCTACCTTGTATATATATCAAAGTTGTTGTGCTTCATATATATATATATATATATATATATATATATATATATATATATATATATATATATATATATATATATATACTGATTAAAGTTACAAAATTAATAGCTTTTGATCTAGACTTAAAGTCTTATGTGTGAGTTTTGATAATTCAGGGACTAATTTTGCCTCCCCTCATTTATGAACACTTTTCACAGCTAGAAGGGTCAACCTCAAGCTTACATTCCGAAACTTTCGACTTTGGATAACTTTAATTATAATAACATATAAGCATAGGACTTTCAGGACATTGTCTTGTTTACAAGCATCCTTAATTTCAATAACATAGCTATATTCCAAGTATGATATATAATTAAAGGGTTTTAAACTTGTTGAATTATGTCCCTTTGTACAATTATTATCAAAGTTTTAAGTATTGTCATAATTCATAAAATTAAAGTGAAAAAATAAAAGAAATTTTAAAATAGTGTGTACCAATATGATAAATTAATAGCTAACGAAAAATAACTATAGAAAGTAATATACATTTTTAATAAGTACAATACTTTTGTATTTATATTATCATCAGTTTTGTATAGATGATTAATACATTTATAAAAGTTCACTTCCAGCGTAATCGGTTAGATCATTTTCATTATATATATATATAAAGCACTATGAGAATAACGAAATGACCAAATATTATGAACCTATGATTGAATTTCATATATAATCTTAGAATTTAGAGCTTTTGGATAGATAGTATCCCATACAGTGACTCCAATATGTTACTTTAATAGACGTTCCATTTCCGAATTAACAATATCAACTGGCTTAAATGAAAAATCTTGTAAATTATGGAAATTGTCATGAAAGTGTGTAGCGACATGAGATGAAAAAGATGGATTTATAAAGTTATTTATGTCAAATCTATGTTTGTTCATGCGTTTCAATACTTGCTGACGGGTTTGTCCAACATATTGTGTGCCATACCTATTACTGGTTATCAAATAAATAACATCAGATGTTGCACAGTTAGTATCATAACGCATCCTAAATGTTTCTTTGGTATTGCTGCTACTGAAATAAGTATTTTCATTAATGAAAGAACAGTGTGAATATCTGGGTCTATTACATTTATTTGATGATCCCTTCATAAATTTTTTCTTAATTAATTTAAAACTTACAAGGAAATCGTTGGGAGTCTTAATTCTTTTATAAGCAAGTGTAGGCCTGCTCTTGCGAAGTGATTTAATACTTACATTACAAGATAATTGCAAAATATCCCAATATTTGTTGATAATCTTACCTATATTAGGTATTTTACCTATATTAGTATTTTACGAGTTGGTGTTGCTTATTATATTAATAATTAATCTTTAAATCATTATTTTATTATAATTATATAAAATTTTCATGATATTTTTTAACGAGATTGGACTCCTTAACCTTAGTTATATAGATGCACTCAAAGAATGTTATAAATTTTGGGTTTTGTACTTGAGTATAAGTTTCTTGCTCAAAAATGTCTGAGAATAGCGGGTCAGATATACTTTTCTTATACATTTCAGGAATCAGCAATTTGCAAGGCATCCATTCATAACGGATCCATTCAGTCACCGGGCGGTATTGTGATCTGGAAAACAACATCCGGGACGGGAACATTTACCGGATCTACAAAAAATGGCGTCACAAGCCAGAGGTAAAATCAATTTCATATTTATTGAAAAGGAACTAACAACTACATACATCTTTGAAAGAGAAAAATACATGGAACTTTTAAAAGTCGAACCCTGTTTATTCCTAACTTTCTTAAATCTGAACAAACGTTGGCATCTCTGAGATGAACTAAAGTTTTGTAAAGTACTGTTAAGAACGTTGCAATCAATTTATCGCGCTGTTTCCGTAACATACCGATAACATAACGTTTGGTATCTTTAAGTTTTCCAATCGTTCCGTTTCAGAGAGAGAGAGAGAGAGAGAGAGAGAGAGAGAGAGAGAGTAGTTCTTGAACTCAGCATAATTAGTTTCAGCGACCCTTTGGAATGTTTCAACATAGTGTGTACAATCTGGTGTGGAAACCTGATGACGTTATATATTTTGCAAGTATTATGGATTTTGACAAGCTTTAAGTCATTTGAAAGTTTCTGTGGAAAGAAAAATGAATGATTTATTTTATGCATTCATGATTTTTTATTTTTTATTTATTATTTTTTTTATATTTTTTTACAGCGGCAGTACGGGTGGCACAGTCACGTTCATTTAGTGTAGCAGTTTCTATTATCTGCAGCTGATTTACTCTCTAAATTAGCGAAATAAAAGCGTGCTACATAATATTTAATTTGTCTAATATTTGATTATCCCTACACTTTTGCGTCAAACGTTGGAAAATTGTGATACCCATATATATCAGGCCATCCGTCCTAAACCGCTCAGTTGAAATTCACTAAATGTTTGTCATTATCTTGCTTCTTTGATAACCATCAGTGAGAGAGGTTTCATTCGTGGTTCCCGCCCTTAGGTGTCTGGGAGGCCGACAAAGGTCAAACTAAAATAAACAAGAATTTAAATTGTTATAACAATATCAAATATCTTCTGAAATAATTTTATTTCATAGCTGGAAGACGCTTGAGAGACTGTTTTGGAGTGGGGATTAATTTCTGTGGTGGGAGGGATGACAGGTTGGAATATACAAGAAAATCATCGAGATTTGCGATGGCGAGTAATCGAAACTGCTCTTGTTTTTAATAATAATAATAATAATAATAATAATAATAATATATTATTACTATTATTATTAGTAGTAGTATTATTAATCTTCCTACTCATCTTCGTTGTCGTTATCTTCATAATCAGCAGCATCAGCATCATCATGCTAGCTACATGCGAAATACATGGTCGGAAGAAACGATACAAAGTGCATAATTTTAACTGTCAGTCTTCTCGATTGTCTCTTCTAATCCTCATAATGTGGGAAAATGCAGCCTCTGACATGTCATGAAGACGCGTGATCCATCAGTGTAGAAAAACATTAACAAGACAAACCATTTTTGCCAATTTAAATGGGCAGTGCTTTACACTTTTTGGCTCATGTTTATGAACATGGCCATTACTTTATTATTTTTTTTACGTCTTTAGAATCATATAATCCTTGCCTATCTTTCTCTTTTACTTTGTGAATCTAGACTCAATCGTCGAAGAACAGTGAGAGTACGGGCAGTTTCTGCGTTTTATATTTTTTTTACTGACATCCGTCAGCGCCTTCTATATCTTATTCCATAACTTTAGTATTTTTATCTCGATCGTCGCATATTAGTGCATGCGCTGTGGGTTTATGAAATATAATTTCACGTGCGCGTTAATGAATTTTTCGTTAGCAAGCTGTTATGCTAACAGGTACTCGACATTTTCCGTCTGCAAATCCACTACTCGGTTGCGTATCTGTGCGCGGAAACATTGATGGTTTTGCATTTCCGCCAACACAGTCTCGAACTCGGCCGCGCTAATGACTTTGTCTTCGATAGCCACCGAGTACAGCTTCGCAATCGTATTGAGACTACTTTGTGCCGCCGCAAGAAGTTCTGAATAGACACGTATTTGCGAATGCAGCTGTATCAAAATTATTTTGCTAGCGCCACAAGAGATACCGGTTACTAGCGATATAGCCCCGACAATAATTCCGATTGGTGCACCTATAATAGTTGTCATGGCCGTGATTCCGTCCACGCCAAGGCCAACAGGTGCTGCCGCGGCAAGCCCACAAATAGCATCTACAACCACACACACTCGTTTGTATTTCACAAGTAGCGCAGTTCTCTTAATGATTTCATCTCGCAGTTGCTGTTCCGCTTTGATTATTTTCTCACGTCGGTAAGTTTCACGGTTCATTATAAATCTTCTATTAATAATGTAATTGCGTAGTACAATTGCTCGACACGCAGACATCATGCACACGCACTTCTAACAAATTACCCTTTTTTACTGGTACAACTGCCATACAGTCATGGAAAATATCTTCCTGTGGAATACTTAAATCTCCGGGAATTGTGCGTTCATGAGGCTGGGCACTACATTCATATAGAACCATACTGATTACACCCTTGGTTGGTGTCTGAAACGATTGTACTCGTCTTCGCCCAAGAACTGTTACACGGACAAATGCGTCCTTGTTGAATAACATTCGAGCTCTTTCTCTCCTCGGTTGAGTTAATGTCGGTTTAACAAATTCGTTGGAGAATTTATCCGGTGTGGATTCACCGCTGAATATTACTTCATCATTATTGAAACAATCACTGTATATTTTCACACCTGGTGGTGCGGTCAGCGATCGGGCATTTTCACGTGCTAATGCGATAATTCCAAGCTGGCTTCGAGTTGCTATTGGTGCATCAGGGTGGTCCCAACTGTTTATTTCTATTTGATCCTCAACAAAAGTTTATTTTGCGGTATACGAGGGTCTGGTAATGTTACAGTTTTCACGCAGATATTGGCCAACAATTGGAACGAAATTGTTATCAATGTTAGTATAACTGGTTAGCTGATCCAACAATTCCGCAACCTCATCACTGTGATCTGAATCCATCACTTATATGTAATGATAAATTTAATCTTAAACACAAACGCCAAAAAAGGCTAAGTACCCGTCCGAATAAACACTGAGTCCTTCAAGCTGACTTTCATCTCTAGCGACTAATGATACTGGTACTGTAAATGTAAAACGTTCTGCAACAACATCGTCTGGTCTGTCAATACGTGAAATTGACATCAAACCAAGGTGACTTTTATCATTTATCAGTACCATAATTATACCCCAACAGCTTTTAATTACTGTTAAGATAAACACGTATGATCCGGACCGCGCACCTTTAAGTTGTGATGGTTAGATTTACCAATACTATTTTCAAGAGTCTCAAAAACAAGTCGACCATTTGCTAATTTTTCTAACTTAGTATGTTCCTCTCCATTTTGATTAATATTTCTCGAATTTGGCTTTATGAAGTTACTACTCGCGGTGGCAAAGGCACGTCTGCGATCTGTTCATTCACGTATTGTTTTGTTGTAGCAGCAGCAGCGTCAACATAGTTTTTGATAGAAGCAATCGACACACCAGTGTCTCTGATTGCCCCGTTTTCACTGATCGCGGCCAGTTTTGCGCGACAGCGCCGCGCAGCCTCAAAACAACATCGTTGATGTCCACGTTAGATGTTTTAAGTCTTCCAATTTGATCTTGGAAAATCACAAGCTCGCCATGGTCAACGTCAGCAACAACCCGGCTAGTAAACTCAGTCAAATTCGCTTTCGTGGCAAACCTGCTAAAATCCACATCAGCGCCGCGTCGTCGGGCGGTTGAGCGTCCGTAAATGTTAATAGGCATTTTGTATGCTATCAATTGTACCTTAATGTAAAACCAACAAGCGTTTGTGGGGTTGGGTTTCTTGCGAGTGCATGCATCGCTTTAACAATAAGATGTCCGCATATTGGCCCATGAAACCGAGTTTGTAACGGCAGCGTTGAATAAAACAGCGGTAGACGACTCAGTCCACCTCGGGTTAAATAATCAACTACTTCAATTGGTGGTGCAAGCCCGTACGAGTCAAAATACAAAAGATGTCGAGACGTTATCAAGTATGCAACACAAAGAGTACCAGGTCCTGTTGATAAATCCAGGTTAACAATTCCGGTTTCCCTCGTGAGGGGAATCATCGATGCAAGTTCATTTCGCATAAAGACACATCGGAAATGCTTGACTGGTTTTACCATTGCGAGGAAATCAAGATTGGTTAGCAGCGAGGCTTTCTGCGAATTGTACCGGGTAGTCGAAGACTTCTGCCTTAGGGTATTCTGCGAGTTGTCCCGGGTAATCGAAGACCTTTTCCTTTTTTATTCGTTGATAGATGTTTCCACCGACCGCCTTTTTCAGCGCCATCCCGGGTGCAGTTCCGACAGCCCCTAACGCAACTGCTTTTGGCAACCGCAGGAGCCGCAGCCGCTAACAACGCTGGCATCGCCGCAAGGAATGGAAATATTCCACGGGTCTTTTGCAGTTGCATCAATTCTGATTTAGATAACTTTAATGTCAACGAGGTTTATTTCCTTTGGCCGCATTGAGCTGATCGAGTTGCGTTAGGGTCAACCACACAAGGACAATTCCAGTTAATTTTGCATGCGAAGGTTTCAATCTGACCCCACAATCGTTTCGTATTGCGCTTTAGATTTTCGCAAGCTGGTTTGGGCTAAGGCTAACCTTAACTTCGTGGTAGGACATTATTATTTACAAATGTAACAGGTTCAGTTTGAGTAAACCGCTTTGAATTTTCCGTCAATAACCATCATCCGACCACCTGCGCCCTCCAACAACAGAGTCTTGTCAGAAAGGATCAGAGCAAAGCATCTGTAACCACTGACGGGAGCGATACGTATACTATTATGAAAATACATGTCAACCACGGACTGTCTGAACAAATCCAGATGTTCCAATGAAAAATAATAAATCGGGTACAATGTAAGAAAGTCATGCTGGGAAATCTGCAGACCGGTGTTAAGCTCTTGATGCCAGTCCAGGTACGACCAAAGATTGCGATATGCCCGTGCGACTTGATTGCCTACGAAGGGGGTTCCTGATGACCACTTAACCGTAAGAAAACTTCAGTCACTTCTAAGTGGTCAAATATAATTTTACTGCGGGTTTGGTCATTATCTCGATTCGTATTCTGAAACGCCACGAACACGTGTTTTGGTGCGCTGAGACTATGTTGGGTACTTATTTGCCATGTAAACTGTCACTGAATATTGCTTGTTGGGTTGCGAGTCTGTGGTGTGCGCGAGAAACGACAGCGCTGACGCGGTTCTAGACTTCATAAACGACAACAAACGTGATTCCGTGACCAGCGAAGGGGTTAGTACAGGAATCCACAATGTTAATGTTGACAATTCAACTTAGCCAACAGCACCTCCTGTACGCCAAATTGCACCGTTGGCGTTGTTCTTACAGACTAATGAGAATTTGTGTTTGACTCCCAAAATAACCTTGCAAACATCTCTGCAAAACCTAAATATGTGATTGAGAGCAACTGCACACGAAAACCTTGATGCGCCTCCAGGAAATTGTGCTTGACGCAGTGCAAATCCACAGTTAAAAGTGTTGTTAGGGCCTACGACTACGGCTTCTATATTTGCGGTATTAGCAGCATTGGCGTGTTCTCGTGGGTCGTCTATTTACACTCGGTTGATTATCTGCATTATTGGATGTATCTTTGATAAACATCATAGTTGGGCCAGTGGATATCGCGTAATCATCGCTGTATCTGGCGAGTACGAGAATCGTTGTGGCAATGTCAACGTTGTCGAGAATTGTTTCGATTTCCTTTTTCCAGCAATGGAATATTTTGCACTGTTGAACAATGCCATTATGCCATTGTTGACAAATCCAACTGGGTCATTAATGTGATATTTGTTACCGGTAATGTCTTCAGCAAGTTTTCCCTCAATCACCAAGAAAGCCTGACACGGAAGAAAAAACCTAGACGTGTCATGCACTTGCAATTCTTTCTTTTGGTCGGTACGGGAGCCTAGCCGGGTACGAATAATACTGAAAATCTTTTTTCCTCCGATCTACCAACACAGGCGAGTCCATGTCAAACGCTTTATCAGATGTATCTTTGAATCGGGCCACTGTTTACACTTATACATTATTGGTTTTGTCTAATACTTTTTTTGCGTGACAGCTCCACAACCGTAATCCTCTTCCCACTGCCAGATTTGCAATCGCTGAATCAGACAGACGTTCTTGAGCAGCTTCATTGATGGTTTTACCGAATTGGGCTGGCATTGTTTCTGTCGAGGGAAGTGTAATTGCTTTTGGTGGTGCTCGAGTCACTAATCGTCGTAGTCTATCTCGAATTGACTGAACCGCTTGCAATCCCAGAGTTTTGAAACGATCCGCAGCAACGTTTTTGATGCTATCAACGACTCGCATTGCAACTTGTTTGGCAATTGGTGCAGCACGTGAAGACAAGGCCCCGAGCACTTTTGACGCTCCTGTAAACAATCCCTGGACAAGATCACCAAGACCATTTCCGTAATATGTCATGTAAACGGGTTTTCTCGCGTTAACATCACTGTTACGGAATCATACCTTTTTACCTTTTTATAATGATTTAATTTACTAATTTATGATTTCTGTTTTAGTCTGAATAGGGGTTAGCATATCAGTATAGATACAACTAATGCTCGATCAATAAGTGGTCACATGATCAATTGCGCGGGAAATGAAGTCGACCTGGCTTTGTACTTTTTGGAAATCAACATTGAAAGGTCACTTTCCATACTACAATAACATTATGTTTACTCTTTAAGATTTTTAGTACGCTAGACCTTTGGGTAAATGACGCGTAACCTAGTTCCTGATTGGTTCTTAGAGGGTTGTGTTATTTTGAAATACCATATTATTAAAGACGGAGAAAGGACATTCCCTTTTAATTCTGCGCACTTAGTAAAGATATATAGGGAATAATCTTGGGAATTATCATTCTTTACAATTGCTTGATCGAAGAGAGGTTATTGAAATTATTCAGTTCAGTGTGGAATTTATTTAATTAGTAATTCATCTGAATTACTATACAGCTCCGTGGAATTATCGGACATTATTCTAAAACTTGTGAGATTCCAGACTTGCAAGGATTATTTTGGATTTAATCAGAACTTGTCAGATTCAGCACAGTACAGGTTATATTCATTCGGAATACCACATCCGGATTATTTGGATTAACATCAGGAAGTGAACTTTAAAACAATTTAGGACTTTTTAGGATATTCTATACTGTAAGTTATTTTAATTCTTTCACTTTGATTGTTTGTTGAATTATTTTCATTCTTTTAATATTTTAGGAAATTAAAGTTTTGCATTTTAATCTTGAAAGCTTGTTTGTGTCTTTTATTCTGTTACATTACCCCTAGAGTCGTAACAATCACGCTCTGAAATGACAAGTCCACGAAAGACTGTCATTATATCTAAATGTCAGGTCGATCTCTAATGTACAGTTGTATCGTCAAGGTCTCACCGCGCAGGTCCAACACATGCCTGTCCTTGTCCACAAGGGTAAAACGAATATGTGTCAACCGGGGATTATAACATGGAAGATACACAGGTGCCGCGGGAAAAATTTATATCAAATAACCGAATTCCACAGTTGGGGAAAACCCAAACAGTATGTAACCCTGGGAGGCTACGGTTGCGGAAGCTCCACTTTCATAACTACCCCTGATGACGTCACAGTTTAAATTGATCTGAATCGTTCAGGTAATATTAACAATGTCAGGCGCGATATGGTATCCCACGCGTAAGATTCGTTTGTCATCGGAAATGTTTTCAGGCCATCCTAAAATTGTTCTTATTGACGACCGTGCGATATCAACCGCGTACGGTGCAGATTTAATCGAGATGACAGAGCTGAGTGTGGGCTCATATTCGCGTATGAAAATTGTAGATTCTCTACTGGTCTTTAACAAAATCCTCCGTCAAATTTCTTCATTGATCGATTCCATGTCGTACGCGCCTGCGGAAAGTTCAACTTCTTGCCCTGTTAAACTATCATCCATCGAAAACACAAACGATGTATTAGCAGAAAGATTACCAAAACGGCCGTGATCGAATATTAGGCCAACTGTAATAAGGTCGCAACGACGTCAATGCAATCTAAAGTGGGCGGGATTCCCCTGCGGTGACTGGTGTAGAAAAGTCACATAGAATTCTGGTTTTGTTGATGAGATAGTGATCATTGAGGTAATGCTCGGGGTTGTATTTACAACTACACGCTGCAACGCAGCACTGATTTCAAGTAAGGCGCTAAGTGTTTTAGAACTCATTATTTGTGTTAGTCGTATAAATCATCGATGTCCTCAACAAGTTCATGCATTAACAAGCGAAACGTTCCCGGGTCCATGATATTGTTGGCGAGCAACCGCTGACAAATCGATGCGGCCTCATTAATAACTTCAGGTGCGTTGTTGCCCGCGCGAACCGACCCCACGAGTGTTTCCAACCGATCCGCAAGTTCGTGAGGGTCACACGGTCAACTAAGGCCACTTCCTTTCTTTGGTTGTTCTTTCTGTTCTTCAAGTTCGGATTAATACAAGGATTCAGGTTGGGTTTTTTTCCGTGTGGGTGCATGTTGTTGTTCCAGTTCGGGTGCAAATATTTGCTCTGCGGGCTGTGCTTGGTACGGCATATACACTATCATAGATTTTTTCCATAATTCCTGTCCTTCTTAAATTTTTCCACCGTGAAATGCATTAACTGTTCGTACAAAATGATTCTACCTGTCACCGGTAGCCTGTTTCTTTTCAGTAAACTCTCTGAATACCATTTTAGGCCATTCACTGTCCATATATTTATCATGTGTCTTTGATGGCATTTTCAACATAAAATCTTTCCAGTTGGGGGCCTATTACGAGCGACATATACAGGATTCTGAAAGATCGCATGACGAGCTTCTTCATAAAATATTGAGCCGGTGTTTGCATCTCCGACTTGTACTTAAGTGGCACTTGTGGCATTTTCAACATTGAATCTTTAACGTCTTGATCAAGTGCCTCTGTGCCTTTTGCAATCACACCAGCGCTCTCTCCAATTTCTCCGATGTCTTCTTTGATTTCCGTCATCGCCTCTGGCAACTGTCCAATAGTCTCCGCGGTTGTCCTCGTGGCTTTTTTATATCTTTAGTGCGTTTAGCTATCTTACGAACTAGGCCCGGTTCGTCTTCTGTTCACGTCAGCGATGCCACATGTTCCACGATTTCTCTCGTGGCTTTCTTAATATCTTTGGTGCGTTTTGCTATCTTAACAACAGTACCAAGTTCTTCTTCTGTTCCCATCATTGCCGCGGCAGTTTTCGCAACTTTCTTTACCTCTTCCGCGGTTTCACGCGTAGGTTTGATCAGTGGTGCAAACGTTTGTTCGAAGCCTTTGTAAGATCTTCTCGTGCGTATTGTCGCGACTGTACCATATCTTTGACACGCTCTCGGCCACCTATAACATAACGGATCAGTTCCTGGTGTTCGCGGGCAGCTTGACTGTGTCGCTTTCCACACTATGCTGTGGTATCACTGGCAGAAACCGAGGTTTTCGACATTTTATATATTTATATTGGTTGTTAAATTGCTTCATTCTAATCGACTCGATATTTTCCGGGTCCAATAGTCAAAACAATAGTGAGGAAACTATACGGGTCCGAGGTGGCCTCCGCAAACATATGCCGAAACTCATCCCACGAGTGGTCGCCAGCACACCAGGTCCAATGAATATTTGTGAGACCATTGCGCGTCAATGCCATGAAATATCATTAACATGTTACAGTTGTCCCGAATTACATGAGGCACGTGTGCGTATCGTTGCGTTAAAATAGATAACATCTGTATTTTATGTCGACCTCGGGAAAATATTCTTACGGGATTGAGTTGGTGTTCAATCATTACATCGTCGTACACAACAAGATTATTTGAGCTCGGATCAAGGTCATCAATGGTAGGTGCTTCATTGATTGTGGAAAAGAAATCAACGGTGGCTTTGCCAACCAATGACGATGCCTGAAGCGCTTCCGAAAAATCTTTGAGAACGTCATACCAAGGTTGATCGTTAGCCGATGGTGCAATTTCGTACAACCGATACCACGTCAACCATCGTAAAATCATATTCAGCAACAGTTGGGTTTTTCCTGAACCGGCCGGACCAATAAACAACACATGAACCGAGTTTGGAAACATGTTACCGTGCTTGAGTGGTTTGGGCGCTGACCGCGCGGAAAAGTCAAATACGGTAAAATCTTCAGTGCTTTTCCTTTTTCGTGATGCCCTGTTAAATGTCAACACAATTGTTGTATACTACAATCATGTCTTCATATTATGTCCGATGCCGCACAAAAACACGTTCTGCGAATCCAACTCGAGTTCACACACGTAATGGTAAATCTGCAATCGCCGGAACTTGTGTTCGATGTGGAGCAAACAAGTTCACATTCATTCGAACTTCCAGTTCCATTAGCCGTAAACGCGCAGGACTGTGATGTCGCTGCTGCGTTAGCAAAGTTATCCGGGACACCATGGAGTAAATATCCTGGTGAAAAACACATCCCCGGATACAATTACTGTGGGCCTGGAACATGTCTGGATATACGACTTGATTCTAACAACCAACTAAAGCCTGGAGAAGCACCCTTCAACCGCGTCGATGCTTCATGTTAGCGACATGATCTTGCTTATGAAGCATCAAATGATATCCGTGAACGCCAACGTGCTGATATAGATCTTATGCATGACTTAAACAAAATTAGTCCTACACTCGGAGAAAGAATCGCTAGATGGATCATCAAAGGAGATATGAAGGCCAAGATTGTTTTGGGTGGTGGACAAAGTTCACTCATTGGTGACAAAGTCCACTCATTGGAGGTAAAATGCATCGATATCATAAACAAACATGGATAAAAAGAATGTAGTTGCTGAACGGACATTATCAAAAATATACTAGTCCTCGCGGTTATTGGAAAGTTGAAGCTGCTGTTAAAACGTTAGCGTGCGCGGCAAAGGTCACTCACGGGGTTGCTTGAGAATGGTTATGTACACAAGCGCTGTGGAAAATTTACCTACGCGCGCCAAGGAAGATTTCCCGTGGTTGCTTCGATGTTGAAACACCTAACGGAGTTCACCAGGCTAAACTTTTATTTCTCCCACATGATCGGGTACGTGGACACACATACAAATACGCTTTAACAGTTTTAGATATCGCTATCAGATACAAGGAAGCGGAGCCGCTGATGTCTAAAGATTCAGCAAGTGTCGCAGATGCGCTTAAACGTATTAAAATGTCCAGTGACACTAGCAGAGTCAGGCACATGTACCTGGACTTTTGCATTGAAAAATAATGCGTATAAAACTCTCTTGACGGACCGACTACGTCGAGCGATTTGTGGCCTCTTCTCACTTTTTCCGATCCAAAATGTATTATTTTCTCTCGAGCCGGGTTCAAAACAATTTTTGTTATCACCTGTGATAATCTCATTCAAACATCTCTGGTCACTCTTTTCATATTTGGCTAGCAGCTGTTTGTCAAATTCAACCAGAGTCTGTTTTTGATCAGTGGTCAACAAATGTGGAACACATCTTGCAAACCTTTTTGAGCTTCAAATGAGTCTTCACTGTTTCAAAAACAGTTAAGGAATTAACGTCCGTGATAATAGAAATAGCTTCCAATATGTATCGAGCAACTTCATCAACTGATCCCTTCACAGCAGCCACTCCTGCTCAGCAAGTGCAGACAACAGTCTTCCAGAACGTAGATCATCTTCCATGGATTCGCAACCATCTTAAAAACGATGAAACCACATGAGAATTGCAGGATATGAGAGAGAATTACATCCGTGAACTTTATCCAAGTCGACCTTGATATCAGTCGGAGAGTATCCTAAGAGCGCCCGGATTTTACAGTATGCTCTTATCTCAGTAGCAGAATTGTTCTCCCTCTCCGACATTTTTAAGTCACTGTCATTTTCCAATGTGACGCCCCCCCCCCCATATATATATATATATATATATATATATATATATATATATATATATATATATATATATATATATATATATATATATAGATATATATATATATGCAGCTATCCGGCGAGCTGCACGTGCAGCTACAGACCATTTTATAGAATGTTATTGTGCTTATCGATCGGTGTTAAATTTATTGACAGGTTCAAAGAAACAAAACAATTATAACCAAATATTCAGACATTTTCAAACACCCCTCGTACGTAAGTAGTGCTGAGATATATGACTTCGTTCAAGCATTAAAATTAGTGTTCAATTTGCAGGAGTCCCAGGCAGAACAGAAAGAAGGCCAAGATTCACCTTGCTGTCCAGGATGCAAATTCTGGCACAGAATGTTATGAAATTCCAGAAAATGAACAGAAAAAAATAAAGTGATAGTCAAAAATTTTTTTTTGGTTATTTGTTTACCTCCTTATCTCGTCTTAAATACAAATGTTTATAATTTTGGCCCGTAAAACCTGCACAGCTTGTTAGCAAAACTACATGATCAAGTATTTTATTTTATGCTAGGCCGTGAATTGCTGGAGAGAAATAAATTTGATAATTCACTTGAGTGAATTAACAAAAATATTTTTTCACTGCGGTATATAGACATCGATAATAGTATGACCTAAAATTTGGATTCCCCATATTGACATTAGCTTGGTCTAATAGTATGGCCACCTCTCATGCTGGAAAACTAGGTTCAAATCCCACGATGTGGTTATTCTTTTCCAAATTTTTTTAATGTGTGATTTTACCTTAAATTAGGAAGTAAAATTATGTTAATACTAATATTTTATGTGCAAATATACACAAAACACATCAGAACATAAACGGTAAACTGCTGACATTATTGCGCAGGGTACCGTAAGAAATCTGCTACTTCAATATGTTATACATATTGCTAGCCAATACGTCTGAGCATAAAATGAAAAGAAAATTTGCTTGTTCCCAGTGAATAACGGATATATTTCATCGAGTGGGTGAACCACTCGATGAAATATATCCATTATCCTCTCGGTACAAGCAAATATTCTCTATGTATTGACAAAATGATATTTTACAAGTAATTTTCTGTGCTTATGTAGGCTACCTGAATAGGATTTCGTGTTATCAACAGAACACAATGTTTGCGTGCAAACGATGCTAAAACTACAAATAAACTGCTTGATCTAGGCAAACAAGTTCTGAAGGCATGTCGTCCTTCATAATTAGATGATCTGAAAAATGTATCCAATTTAGTGAATTTCATTTTTGTACCCCGACTGCTTGTCTAAATGTTATCCTGTCCATTCTGCTGTATGTCCTTCCACCTCTAGAGGTTTAGTAAGTGTTTCTGAACAAAACCAACTAAAGTAGACACACGTAATTTAACATAAATATTTTCATGACCTATCACAATGCAGACTGTGACACAGACCACTCACTTGTGAGCAGCAAAGAAAGAGTGCAGCCTCAAAAGCTACATCGATCCAAACATAAATGCTTTCCACTTATCAATACATGCCATGAAAGACAACATAAATGCCTGCAGTTCTCAAAGACCATTGAGCAGATTATATCTGAAGAAGGCTTAAAAGGGAATGCTGAAGAAGCCTGGAGCGCCCTGAGCTCAATTATCTACGAGTCAGCTATCAACCACATTTGGTAAACACAGGATTCAAAACAAAGACCTATTTGAGACTCACGCAGACAAATGGTGCCAGTGATAGATGCAAAGAATGCTGCCTACATAAGACACAACTTTAATACAACACCAGAAACACTTCGGGCTTTCAAGTTGGCGAAAAGTACGGTGCAGAAGACCGCCAGACACTGCGCAAACAGTACAGGAAATACAGACCGTATCAGACGCAGGAAACATCCGCGCCATTTATGACGGGATCAAGATGGCCCTTGGCCCCACTATCACCAAAGTTGCCCCCTTGAAGACACTGTATGGCGAGGTGATCACCGACAGGGGCAAACAAATGTCTCGCTGCGTGGAACAAAACCTCGAGCTGTACTCCTGCGAAACGGGCATATCACAGCTAGCGCTTGACGCATTGCCAGAGTTATCTGTCATGGAGGAGCTCGACGAGGTGCCAACAGTGCTCGAGCTCAACCGAGCCATATATTCCTTGGCAAGCGGAAAGGCGCCCGGAAAGGACGGAACTCCCGCCGAAGTGCTCAAGTGGTGGAAAGTCCAGCCTGTTGCCACATATCTATGATCTCCTTTTCCTCTGTTGGAGGGAAGGAGCATTTCCGTAGCATATGTGCCACACTAGCATCATCACGCTATACAAGAATAAAGGCGAGAGTGAGCACTGTAACAACTACCAAGCATCTCACTCTTCAGCATTACAGGGAAGGCCTTTGCACGGATCATCTTGAGGAGACTCCAACAATTCGCAAACCGAGTGCTTCCATAGGCGCAGATGGCTTCAAAACAGGCAGATCAACAGTGGATATGATCTTCTCCCTTGGCTAACTGCAAAAGAAATGCATAGAGGATCAGAAACCAAGGCATTCGATACGGTCAGCAGAGCACGACTCTTTAATATACTCGAAAAAATCGATTGACCTCCGTCCCCGAAACTCCTAAGCCTGATCCGTTCATTTCATGATAACATGTGCGGTACGGTATAGTTTGATGGCTCCACGTCCGACAGCTTTGAGACCAAGTGTGGGGTGAAATAGGGCTGCGTCCTGGCACCAACACTCCTTTTCATCTTCTTCTCTGTACTCCTTAACAATGCATCCGACGTGGAAATGGAAGGCGTCTACCTGTATAAGAGATCCGATGGAAAATTGTACAACCTAGTCAGGCTGAAAGCCAAGACCAAAATATGGCACATCCTGATCAGAGAACGTCTGTTTGCAGACGATGCAGCACCGATTGTCCACGCAGAAAGCCGGTTCCAGAAACTTATGGACTGCTTCTCTGATGCATGCCCATGTTCTCCCTCACCATCAGCATCAAATAAACGGTAGTTTTGTGACAATGCGTTGCACAGCAGCCAGCAATAACCCTCGATAGTAATTCCCTGCAAGAAGTCAGCAAGTTCTGCTACCTAGGATTTACAGTGACCGACAACCTCTCACTTTACGAGGAGATCAACACTCGCATTGGAAAGGCGGCAACCACCTTCGGCAGACTCACGAAACGCGCATGGGATATAGGCAAGTGTACCATCAAGACTAAGATATTGATCTATCAAGCCTGCCTCCTCGGTATCCTGCTGTATGGTAGCGAAAGATGGACTACCTACAGTCGCCAAGGGAAGAAACTCAACAGCTTCTACCTCCACTGCACGCGTCGCATCCTTGTATCACATGAAAGGACAAGATCACCAATGCTCACCTCTTTGCACAGGCTAAACTACCAAGCATCCAGACACTCCCTAAGCAGAGACAGCTGCGCTGGCTCAAACACGTACACATGGTACAAGATGGACGCATTCCAAAGGACATGTTCTACAGCGAAGTTGCCAATGACAAGAGACCAGCAGTACGCCCAAAACTCCTATTTAAAGGCGCCTGCAAGCGTGATATGAAAGATCTCAACATTGGCATCGACAAATGGGAGTCACATACAAACAGAAGAGACAACAAGCTTCGGATTGGAGTGCAACATCATGACAAACAGTGGCTGGACCAATTACACAGCAAGCGCCAACTCAGGAAGCAGTGCGCCAACCAGGCTCTACCTATCACAAAACACGGCTGTCTCATTTGCGGCAGGCCCTCTCGTTCCATGATAGGAATTTTTAGCCACCAGAGGAAATGCAGCAAAAACTAAAAAGCCAGTCATCACCAACGGCTACTGTATATCCATCGTCTTACGTAGACGGTCGGTAGCCAACAACAAAAAATAAATATTTTATTGCCCATATCAACAAACGTTTTACATTTTCAGAATTATTCTACCACTTAATTCATATTTTTGTAAAGGTTGAACTTTGGAAACTTAAACTTTTTTGAAGAAAAATGCTGTCCATGAAGTTAAGCAAAACCCACTTGAGGTAGATCATTTAGATATAGTAGGCATGCTTTAATGCATTTGCATTAGGATTAATGTGATTTAGAGGTTATAAATTTTAGCACCTTTAAAATTTATTTGTTTTAGAACTTATTGTGGCAGTGAGGGTATACATAGCTTGCTAAGTTATTTTTGTAATGTTTAATTGCAGATTTGGACTTTTGCCAGTAGTGGGGCATATGTGTTTCACAAGCACAATGTAGATATATTTCTTTACTCCTTGAACTAGTTTTTAACGTTTTCAGGAAATTGTAGGAATATATTATATCATGACGTTAAACAAAAACGGTGAAGAAACATTCCAGTAAATTCAACAAATGATGTTGCCACAACGTAATATAACAACGTTGCTATAACTACGAAACAACGTTGCTGGGTTCGTCTCTTATTTAATTTTTCACATCTGGTCACTGTGCGGTCACCTGAGAGTGCTGTTATTCCCATATTTCACCACAAAAACATTTGCAAGTATCTGTTTTGTATGAAACATGATATTTGTGAGAATGTTGAGCCTGTATCAGAGTAATATCATCACAAGAGAAATAAATGCAATGAACATTGATATTTTGCAAATTTCACATAGTGTGGTGTAATCGTACATTATTGTGATGTAAGACTTGATCATAAGTAAGTCAGTGAGAAAATGTTTATTTTGTCATCAAGCTGGAAAATCCCCTTAAAATAGATGTCAATCATTTTATAATATTTCAAAGCTCCAAATTTGCATTACAAGAATTCCAGAATACTTGTATTTTTTTCAAACATTATGCATCATTTTTAGAAGCAACAACTGAGTCGGCAAGTAATTTCAAATTAATTCAACATGACACCTTGATTAAAATGAAGATAGTAGCCATCGTCCTGAAATGAAAGAAGAACATATTCTCAACTTATTTCGTTCAGCTTTATCTTTATGATAATAGCAAAAGAAATTGGACAGAATCGTAAGTTATGTTTTCTTATCTAATTTTAAAGTTACATTTCACTCATACAAACTCAAATAATAAACCAAGCTCATGCAGCTAATGCTATACATACTAATAAAAACCGTTTCTTACCTTACGAGTCTGTAGATCGTTGCTCTACTGCTGCCACTTCGGATATGTCATCTGCCATCATGCTAACGCGCAGGCGAGAGAGCGATCGCGGTATCCAATGGACTTGACATGCGCAAACCGCAGTATGTGTATGTGGGATGGGTTCACACAAACCGGCTGCTTTTCAGGAACATTGAGATATATACACACATGGCGGGAAATGGTTCACAATGTCGGTTTGCACTTTTGTTATTACCGTCATCTAAGCTGACCAAAACAATTATTTCCCGGTGTGTATCCTGTGGACACTAAATTTTGGTGTCCACAATGTAAAATGTGTCCATAAGGAAGTTTTAAACTTTGGAACGGTGTTCATAAGACAGTAAATCAGAGTGCACACATACATACATACATACATACATACATACATACATACATACATACATACATACATACATACATACATACATACATACATACATACATACATACTTTGTTCTCCGTGTTCTTTTGATCCTGCATGAATTTGTAAGTCTTTTCGTGATGCAGATGTCTAAAATACCACCAACACTAGTTTTACAGGCTATAAATGTAAGAACAAAAACCATTCCCATCAGACGATTATAATTTTACTATCTTCTCAAACTTTTAGGGTATAATGCATCTTTAAAATTTGGATCAAAAACATTCAATGCAACTGTATTGTCTCATGAGACAGTCAAAGAGAGATAACTCAAAAAATACTACTCCCTAATGAATAGAGTCTCTATATAGGGTTTACATCCTTTATTATTTCCCTTGCAACTCCAGCGTCCCAACTGGCTATTTAATTACTCCTTGGTAGGAACAGCCATACTTGTTTTGAAGAATGTGATATAGGTATTAAATGCACATACTGGTTACAGTAAAATACGAAAACAGATAAAACCCACATCTTACTGACATTATAATCGATTTATTACAACAGATATGTGCAAAGAAATTTAAAAAAAGTGCCTGAATGGCGAAAGTTCAAATTTTGGTAATACTAGGTACCGCATACATACATACATACATACATACATACATACATACATACATACATACATACATACATACATACATACATACATACATACATACATATTTTTCTTCTCTTGATTCTTCATGATTTTCTTGATACTTTTTTATTTTCAAATCCTTACGTATCAAACTCGCCCATGAAAAGATCTAAATTGCCATCAACAATGGTTTTTATACCTCTTATTTGGAAATGCAAATACATTCATATCAGACGATTATGGTGTTTATCATCTATTAATGGTATAAAGATAGAATACGTTTTTCGCTTTTTCTCTTTCTTTCCTGTTCTCTAAAATATAGGCACAATAAACGTTCATGACACAGTCAAATAGAAAAAACTCAAAACAATATTGCTCCTCAATGGAGATAGTCAGAACTGAGTTGGCCCTTTATTCTTTCAACACCATTTCTAGATCTCCAATGGGCTAGGTTGTTTCACATCAGTAGGACAAGAATGTTTGGTTTGAAGCATATGGAATTTCATTTCAATATATAAAAAGGATTAAAGTAAATTTAAAAATACATAAAAATTCACATCTGACTAGCATTAATGTCGAACTAATACAAAACATTAACGAAAAGAGTTAATAGAACTTTGTTGATTGTAAAGTACCTCATACATATATTCATACATACATACATACATACGTACTTACGTACGTACATGCATGCATACATACATACATACATACATACATACATACATACATACATACATACATACATACATACATACATACATACATACATACATACATACAAAGGTGCAACAGTAGCCAAAAAATTACATATACATATGTTGCTGCTTCTGGTAAATCTTAATATTTTGTTATTATCACTCTTAAAATATGTATGTGTCAATACCTGTGTATGTGTCAATACCCCTGAAGAATACCAAAAATAAAAGTTGTACACATCAAAAACTATAATGGAAGTGCAACAAAAACTTCCATGAGAAAATGTTAATTTTGCTTGTACATCTTGTCACACTAGAAAGACATATTTATGTATCTTTTTCAAATCTACGTGCAAGATTTATTTAATGCAATAGCGTTTCGTTATGAAACAGTCAGAGGGAAGTTACTAAACATAATGTCACTCCCATATGGTTTTGCTCTACAGTTTCATACTTTGCACAGGGTTTAATTTTTAAAGAAAATAAATTTCCAGGTTTTCCTCACTGGTTATCCTGGCTATTTAAAAAAAGACCTTGTATATTTTAGGTATTGTTAGTTCCCTTTATTTTGGTGTATGATTGATGGGTGTAATTTGGGTTACCTTTTAGGTATCGCTAGTTCCCTTTATTTTGGTGTATGATTGATGGGTGTAGTTTGGGTTACCTTTTAGGTATCATTAGTTGCCTTTATTTTGGTGTATCATTGATGGGTGTATTTTGGGTTACCTTTTAGGTATCGTTAGTTGCCTTTATTTTGGTGTATGATTGATGGGTGTAATTTGGGTTACATTTTAGGTATCGTTAGTTCCCTTTATTTTGGTGTATGATTGATGGGTGTAATTTGAGTTACAGTTTAGGTATCGTTAGTTGCCTTTATTTTGGTGTATGATTGATGGGTGTAATTTGACTTACATTTTAGGTATTGTTAGTTCCCTTTTTCTTTTTCGTTTTCTGTAAGTCGAAGTAATTGAAAAGGCGTTACAGTAAATATTCTGTGGTTTGTTTACTAAGATGTAAGCGATATTATTCTCAGAAATGACTCAGAAATGTTAGCTACAGTAACTAAATTCATCAAATTAACAACACGCATTCATCATCATGTACACTATAAAATCGTAACAATCGAAATGTATAAACGCTGGATATTCATTGAAGCATGAAAAAAACAACCACAAAACTAAGAACGCCATAAAAGACAGCACTTATTTTCTATCATTTTAGCAGCAACTATGCAGAATTATTTATGCTTGCTCTTTACTACTCGCCAGATTACGCCAAACGATGTCACAAACTTTGCAAGGTTTGGAAATTGCCATAAGAAGACACAAACAATAACAAAGAACTAGCAGTAGGCCCCAATATGTTGCATTTTTTTCAATGGGAAGGTCTGTCGTCTGTCCGTCCGTCCGTCAGCACAAGTTTGTTATCGCTACTTGAAAATCTTGTTATTGCTACTTCTCTTGAACGGAAAGTCGTATGGACATGGGGTTTTCACTAGAAGACGTCTTGTGATGACTAGTTGGTCCTAAATGAAAATGATGCCGATCTGATATCCAAAATGGCCGCCACAGCAACCAGCTAAAAAATCTTGTTATCGCTACTCCTCCTGAACAAAAGGTCATATTGACATGGGGTTTTCACTAGAAGACTTCTTATGATGTCTAGTTGGTCCTGAATAAAAATGGTGCCGCGCACATATCCAAATATAGCTGCCACTGCTGTCATCTTGAGAATCTTGATATCGCTACTCCTGATGAATTAATGGTCGTATCAACGTGGGTCTTTGAAAATTGTGTTATCACTACTTCTGAATGAATGATCATATCAGCAGGGTTTTCACTGAAAGACTTCTTATGATGTCTAGTTGATAGTAAATAAAAATGGTGCCAATCTGACCTCTAATATGGCCACCACAATGGCCATCTGGAAAATATTATTATGGCTACTTCTCCTAGATGGCTGGTCATATCAACATTGTGCTTTCACCAGAAGATTTCTTATGATATCTAGTTGGTCCTAAATGGAAATGGTGCGCATCTGATATCCAATATGGCCCCATGGCAGCTATATTCAAAATGTTGTTATTGTTACTCCTCCAAAACGGAAAGTCATATCAACATGGGGTTTTCACCAGAAGACTTCATATAATATCTTGTTTGTTCGAAATTAAAATGGTGCTGATCTGACGTCCAATATGGCCACAATGTTAGCCATCTTGAAAATCTTGTTATTTCTACTCCTCTTAAATGGAAAGTCATTTTGACATGGGGTTTTCATCAAAAGAGTTCTTATGGTGTCTAGACGGTCCTAAATGCAAATGATGCAAATTAACCCTCAATATGGCTATCATGGTGGCCATCTTGAAAATATTGTTATCTCTACTCTTCCCAAATGGATGGTATATCAACATGGGGGTTTTCACAAATAGACTTCTTATGATACCTAGTTGGTCCTAAATGAAAATGGTGCCAATTGTACATCCAATATGGCTGCCACGACGGCTGTTGTGAAAATCTCGCTGACACTACTGCCCCCGAATAGATGGGTTATATTGGCACGGGGTTTCACCGAAAGACTTCCAATTATGTATACTTGGTCCTAAATAAAATGGTACAAATCTGACATCCAATATGTCCACTACCGCATATAATTTTAAAATCTTGTTATTGCTGAAGAATATCAGATATGGTTTCAACACTCAGTGTAACAGGATGAAGCCGGGTTGGGATTGGATTAGTGAAGACACCGAAAGCAATTGCGTTAATGAGATGTTTATTTATAAATGCAATTTAACGATGAATGAATCTGACACCATTGTAACAAAAAGATAGAAGGAAAATGATATAGTCCCTAACATGGAACTATCAACAACAAGTAACTCAACGAGAAAAATCAAAGATGAATAAACAAATGGAACTTAAACAAACGTGAATAACGTTCCATCACCATTCAACGAATAGAAGTATATGATTTACACCGTAATCAAAACAAGGTCTTATTCAGCACTAAGGGTGACCAAAGCATGTGATTTATATACAACTACGAATAATGCATCATTAACCATTTATCCACAAGAAGGACGCGTGTATTATGCACTTATCAATACATCACTCATTTGGCGATATTTGAAATATGGATGCACGAATTTATGAATTCATCAATCTATCAATTCATCAATTTACCACTCATTTAGCGATATTGAAATATGTATGCATGAATTTATGAATCTATCACTCATACTGCGATATTGAAATGTGAATTCATGAAATTTTGCTCAGATAGCAATAGTGAAATAACAATTAAAACATCTATCGTGGCGTCCAGTTGACAACCAAGATGTATTTCCGGTTCGAACCGCTCTAGTCAATGGTCAAAGAGCCACCACGCATGGCCCGCCCCTCCCAGTCTGTTGAAAGGGTCCCTCGAGATCCTTCTCATCCAACACAGACCCGCTGGTCGCGAAACCTAGGTCCCTCACACGAGAACACCAGTACTCTCTTCCGCGCTAACGTCACCAGACAGCAGCGTACACGTCACAAGAAACTCCACAGAGCTCTGTGACTCCACATCACCAAACCATACACATGCAGCTAAAAGTATAACAACTGAACCGTATAGTACATATGACACGGTTAAGTACTTTTGCATTGATATATGTTGCGCATGCGCGCACATGAATTCGTTTCGTTACACATTACATTATTTCGTCATTCAATGCATGCAGCGTATAATTAAATTCAATCTGTCTGTTCAGTTATAACATATGGCTAACTTGAACCAGACTATAATATTTCTAAAAGCATAGCGTTATATGACCTAGGTATTGACTCTCTGTAGAATTTAGAATAAATTCTAAAACATCTAATATATGAAGCAATTCTGTCATATAAAACGAATAGTAATAAAGAACTAATCTTAAATTTTACATACCTCTACAGCTGAAGATTGCTCCCGTAAAGTAGTAAGCTTCCTGACAAGACTCGTCGTATTGTTATTTGTACATAGAGAATTTGCTCTATAAGTACCCTAGCCGTGATGAATATGCGCAGCTAGAGAACTCGAGGTACTTGGGTTTTCATTGCAGGCAATTTGCACATGCAGCATGGGTTGAATCGCGCTCAGTATTTCGAAATAACTACAGACGAAAAAATAACCCACCCTCGGGTAACGCTGTACGCTGCAACGAAACCCGAGTACATTTTCGATCACACACACACACACACACACACACACATAAATATATATATATATATATATATATATATATATATATATATATATATATATATATATATATATATATATATATATATATATATATATATATACCGCATACATTGAAAATAACATGCCTTTTAAAGTGTTGGTATAAATCAATTTGATATACCAATACTGTTGGTATATCAAATTGTGATCAGCCCATGGCGCATGAATACGCATATTAAACATGGTTTCAACAGTGGTTATTGCTTCTATACTCTCTAGATCAGTGCTAAATTTCCACTTATTAATCATTATCGACATAATAAAATAACGCAAACAATATTAATAATCCCCATTTTCTAAATGAATTTAAGATGGTACACAATTTCATTGAAACTCTCTATGACTCCCCTTTAATCTCTCTCTCTCTCTCTCTCTCTCTCTCTCTCATGGATAAGGGACACACATAGTTGGAAATCTATGGAGAGAGAGAAAAAAAAAAAGAATTTGAGCTGGATGAAACCCTTGAATTTGAACTTACACCATGTAACTGAGAAGAACCTGGGTCGTCGTAATGGTATGCTTACACTTTTCATGGGGTTTATCCTACAGTGTTCACAATAAAAATTATACAAAGTTGCAATAGCCTGTCGAGACTGTATGGTACATTTCTTGGTTAGGAGGCACACACATACTGTAATGTATTTAATGCTTTGTTTTTTTCAATCCTATATTAGGGTTCTGAAAACATTATTTTTAATTATTACAATATCCGAAGGCCGCTCTCTCTCTCTCTCTGTGTTGGTTGGTCAGGCAGAGGACTTATCGACTCACAGAGAAACATTGGGATGGACAATAAAAAAAATATCTTATGCTAAGTCTCTCCAAACCGCCACCACCTCTCTCTCTCTCTCTCTCTGTTGATTCATCTGTCTCAGCATATCAGTTTATCAGTTTTACCACAGACTCTCTCTCTCTCTCTCTCTCTCTCTCTCTCTCTCTCTCTCTCTCTCTCTCTCTCTCTGGACCATCGTCGCAAGATACGTGCGAAAATCCGTGAAAAAACGAGCGTAGCGGATTTTCGCCTGTCATGCGACGATGTCTCTGGACCTGTGAATGATGGTAAAATTTACAGATAAACCGACCAGCGGAAAAGGGAAAGAGAGAGATGGAGGATAAAAACTATCTTGTGTTCAGTAGCAATGTTAATTAAAGCATAATAATGACTTAGATCAACTGTAAATAAATTTAAATTTTGAATTACCTCTTGTTAGCTCGTCACTTAGCTTAGTCTATATTCCACACTCGTTTTAATATAATCGACCGTGACTGAATGTCTGCGCGTTCAGTGTTCAAGAAGCTAACAATGCTGTGTTTGTAGTGGTCTACTTTCTTCTCTTAAACTATCTTTCATGTTTAAATCATAAGTGTGTCTTATATTTATTTAATCAATATAAATGAAAATAGAAGCTAAAAAAAATAAAAGAAGCAACTTATCAATTTGCAATGAGATTTGTGAATAGCTGCAATAGGTACAGAACTATATTTTGTAGCGGACACACTGGGCAGGGATGTTAAGAGTTCACTCTGTCAATACACAGTTCCCTGCAGTCAATCTTAACTCCGTTGGAAATGCAATTATGTGTATTTGTATGTGATATAAATAAAATATATGTATAGTATGTAGGCTGTATCTTTGATATACCACTCTTTGTATAAATATTTCATTAAAAGGAAACTCGGCAAGACTCGTTTCCTTTTAATGGAACATTTATACATCTCGTGGTATATCAATGATACAGAGTACATACTATACATATATTATATATATATATATATATATATATATATATATATATATATATATATATATATATATATATATATATATATATAGAGATAAAGTATACACAATTCCGTGACACTCAGCAGTTGAAAGTGTTTTGTATATTTAATTTATAGATTTCTTATGATATCTAGTTGGTTCTAAATGGAAATGGTGCGCATATGTGTCCATGAGGAATTTTGGAATTTTCCATGTCTTGATGTGACAAAAGCCAAGTAGCCAGGTATTTTTCCATTTTTATCACCCATATTCTGATGTGAGATTTGCCATGTAGACCTTATATATATATATATATATATATATATATATATATATATATATATATATATATATATATATATATATATAACCAGGAGACCATTCCTGTGTCTACTATCAGTCTTTCAAGATTTTAGTTTAATAATCAGATGTTTATAGTTGTGTTGTGAAAATCAGACCAAATTCAGAGAGAGGAATTTATGTATTTAAAATATTCACTGGATTACTAAAGCGCTCATTCTCATTTTGAATTAATACTTGACTTTGGGATTTGTGTGATTTTATTCATAGATATTTTGGATTACATCATTCAGGCATATCCGAACACTGAAGACTACTGGCACATCAGGACATTCAAAACTACTGGCACATCAGGACATTCAAAGGTACTGGAATTCGTTCGGAACATTCTATTATTTTGGACTTGTGATTAGGACACTTAGGATTGTTGAATTATTTGGACTTTAATTCACGTTATTGTCAGTGTCTTTTGAATTTTCATTTTAATTGTCTGGAAATCAATTTTGTGTTGATTTTACTTACATTGTTGGTTTCACTTTCTTTCTGTTACATATTTGTAAGACCTAGAGTCGTAACAGAAAATGGGGGCTCGTTAGGGATGTGAATGTTTTTAAGCTGTATAAGTCAGAACTTTCTTTGCATTGTCTTTCATTGTATTAAGTACAGTGTTGCAACTAGGATCCCAAGGGCAGGAGACACTGTGTCTCCCACCCTCCAAATTTGAGGGACACACAATATTTTAAAGGGACAAAGAAAAAAAATTGTAGTACATAACGCACTAGTAGTGCTAAAAAATGAGATAATCTTATCTGCATCGACAGTTTTGCCACCTTAACTGTGGTGTGCACTGTACTATCATATTTTCCTTGGACACTTGCATTATTGCAATAAACGTTTTATCATGTGTTCAATTAACTCATGAAAACATTAACATGTTTGAATATCTGGTTAACCTGAAATGAGCTGCACCATGGAAATTTCGGTTCCGATTTTGCTCTCATTTAACTTTAGTGTTCACTCATTACTACCAGCATTTATTATAATAAATACCCATCTGTTCTTAATTATTTTTCGTTTCAAATCAAAAAATAATTAATTAAATGACAGATTGTGTATTTGCATAAATTTGGTCTCTTTTGTCATTAATTCAACCTCAAAATAAATTAAATATTCTTTGCCGTGTGACTTAACATCTAAAATACGTTACACTAGCGGCTATCAAAGACTTTACGTTGCAACTTGGCCGACTACCACAAACCTAGAATGTCTTCATTGACAGATACATTGTTTTAAAATGTATATTCATTGCCATCTTACAGTTTTTATCAGTTTTAGCGACTTTGACCATTGCTAGCGCCAACATAGACGTAGATGGGCATCCACTAAAGAAAAGTTGCAGGCGTATTTTTCCGATTTCATTTGAAAAAGTGCACCCAGGGTTAGTATTTGGGGGACATACGACAAACATATGGGGGAAACCTACGATCCTGCGCTCAAGGTGCAACACTGAAACATTAAGTAAGAAGCTATACAAAGCATGAAAAAGTACAAATATATTGTTATACAAAACATATATTAATGTCAGGACCTGTACTAAAAGAAGTTTATTGCTATATTAAATTTGCTATCTTCTTCATTGTCTTGGTATACATGTTGTATACAGTAGGGAAGTGCTACTGTAATCAAATTAACAAGTATCAACACATGTTTACAATCATAAGCATTATATTTTTTTAGTCACGTGCTACCTTTAACTCAATTAACATAGCGGTAGTACAAGGACAGTTTCAAAATGATGGTTATAATATATACACCTTAGTATATTCATAGTTTAATATAAAATAATTAAACGGTAGTAGCCGGAAAATTATGTCAGCTTAACAATTTATCACAGTAGTGTTGGTATATAGAGCATAACCATGACAGCGTACAAAAACTGAGCAGTTAATAGCAGAAGAACAGGTGAAAATCCAATCCCATTAGTTCAACTTTTGTATCATTATGTGAACTCTTTCATTTAAAGCACAATACAGAATTCTCTATAGTGTGAGTCCATGTGTCCAGGACTGCTAGTTTCCAACAGTTTTCTATGTGCAGAACTTTCAGCCTTTGGAAAAATGCCATGGACTTCCATTTTAAAAATCCAACGAAGAGCTCTGCAATGTATGATACCGCACAACTGAAAATAATGTAAACTCATGTCAGTTTGCATTTTTTCAAGCATTATAGCATTAGGTAGCAGGGTTCTCAATACACGCGTACCCTAGATTTTTGATGCTTGGAATTGAAATGTGACCCATTTCTGATGCATGGAAATTCCAACTAATACGTTTTTATGATAGACATTGATTTGGGCCAGAGCATTAGTCTTAATTACCCTTGATTTGCCTCCGGCATACTGTCCTACTGAGCATGCGCTGACCATAATGAAGTTGCTGTCTGCACCAGTGATCGATACTATTTACACAATATATATAAGCCAATAACATTGCACCTATGTAAAACCAATATGAACTGGGCAGAGCTAACAGTTCACTGATAACCTGCTTAGGTGTGCATAACTGAGTCAAGGTTAGATTGATTTAAGATATTCTTTAACGTTTCTGATAGTTAATGCAAGAGCGAATCAATTTTGATTGGATTGTTAAGCTAGACTTTGTGTATCCCTTCCCGTTTACACACGCAGATATTGCTGTCTAGCGTAGTTATTTATTTCCAATAAGATTGTTTTACGCCTTAAAAAATTATACATAACAATATCCTTTTTTAATATCAAATTGGGTCTATTAAAACCAAAAATTGCAATATGTACAAAACGAATATATCCATTAATTAGAAATTGAATTCCTCATAGCTGCCACAGTGCTTGTCGTCGACGAGGCACTCTAGGTAGACGACGCTGTTTAGATTCCAGATGATATACATGCCCCGTGAACTTTCCACCACTTCCACACCCACTCATCCAACTATTAGCTAAAAGTAATAATACATGTAGTGCCCAAGCATGGAGAAAATATATATCATGTGTAGAGTACACAGGATGTGAAATTTCTAGAAAATCACAATATATTGGCCAATCCTAGCGACACGTAGAGTCTTGATACGAAGAAAATGTTGCCGGAAAGCGGATGTACATGTAAAGTATATTAAGATTGAAGGAAGCGTGTCGAGGTAAAATTAGCTAAAATAAATATGAAAAGAAACACTTTAAGAAAAGAAACACTGTTTTTTAATTCTATCTCTGGCAACACTTCAGCTCACCGTAGAGATTTTCAAACCTATTACAATGGAAAAATTTTATATTTTGCATTCATTAGATGATCGTGAACTATTAGGGGATGGGTTGAGATGTTGCAATTGGCTCCTGGGAAATCCTCTCCTTGAAAGTTCCCTGATCGCTGTGCCCTCTATTTCCCGCTGACGACCCTACGGTAGTCGAGGATTCCGAGGATTGCTATTACCAGCCCCAATATAAAGGCTATAATAGTTAGGGCGAAGCCGGCGCCGTAGTTCGACAACATCGTAATTGGGCTCTTTGACGATAGCAAGTTCACTTCCCCGGCAAACACTGCAAAAGCTATCATGGCGCAGAAAGCTGAAAAAGTTTAATGAATTAATAATTAGTGAGACATAGAAAAACAATTAAATACAATTTATGACGCCATTAAGAATTTCATGACCTAAAATAATTTATTTATATTTGCTTTTTTAAAGAAAAATCCTGTACATGATCTCAATATAATTTCATAGTTTTACGCCACAATGTATGAGAAGCATAAAAGAAGCGACTCTTCACAATAAACTTTCAAATATAATTCCGCCTCGACCTGACACTCCATCGGAAATAAATAGGATATAAATATAACATGATGCGCTACTTTAAAATCGGCTTGGTAACAGCAAGATGCATTACGGGTTAGTTCTTGGGCAAAATATCGATTTCCGTTATAAAATCACCTTTCCACTTAGTGAAAAGTAAAACATCTATATTTTATTATAATCCTACTGTGGAAATGAATAAGGACATCTTAACGACCTGATAGCAATCAAGTAGTCACGCTCTGTCAATTTTAAGTTTGTTACCATTTGGAATAATGTCTGTGTAAAAAATCGTATAAATTATCGGTCTATGTCAACGGACAAGGAAACACAAATTACTTTTGGATTTCAGTCTTCAATTTTCTACTCGTAGAAAAAGAAGAAGAAAAAGGAGAAGAAAGAAAAAAAATAATAAGACATAGACTATAGAAAGAAAGAAAGACAGACAAACAAGGAGAAAGAAAGAGAAAGAAGGAGGGGATATAAACTTTAACCTTAGAAACATGGAACTACGATGTATGACTTTTTTGTTAATTTACAGCGTAAATCTTAGTTGTCTCATACAATTTGTACATCTGTCTGTTTTTCTGTCTGTATCTCTCTATCTCTCTCTCTCTCTCTATATATATATATATATGTACGGACAGACAGAAAATTGACGCACACACAGACGGACAGAGGATGAACCAGCAACCGACAGACAGACAAAAAGGAACACATGGATAGATATATATGCAAATATTAATAGTTGTAACACTAAGCGGTGAATAATCGTTGCAGTTTTTTTTTTTTTTTTTTTTTTGTTAGGGCGGGGGCTGCATGTGACTTTAAATTACCTCCCGCGAAGCTCAGACAGACAGCTACAAGGTACATTACTTTCTTGTCGGACTTGAAGAACATGAAGATGATGACGAGAACCAGCGCCACCAGGAAAAAGACCACTGACAAGATCGAGAATGCCCTTACAGCACGGAACCAGTCTACAGCTGGGAGAGAAAGGTAATATCGGTGGCATAATATAAATTAAATTCAGCACTTCTTTTTGAAGTGCAAAATTTCACAGTGTCAGCCAATAATGAATATATGTATTAGTCACATGTATACAACAAAGAATCGCAAATAAAAAGTCTCCTTTTGGTGGCATACAATCAAAATAGAGAATGACACACTTTTATATCATAAATACTGAGACAAAGAAGATTTATTTTAAAAATCTGAGATTAAATGATAATAAAAGTTTAACTCTGATCTTTAACCCACCCTACTGCCCTCTGTAAATATTATATTTGTTCTGGTGATTGTATGTAGTAAGCTTGGTGACAAGAAAACTGCAGTAAAGCTGCGTGAAAAAAGTGTGCACTCTTCATGTGCATATCAATAAAGGTTATGCTCACTTTTGTAATACATTGCTGGTTTGATTTTGCTCGCTGTAAGAAACTTGAATTACTTTCGCTGGATGGTAATGTTTTACATAGGCATTTTCAACAATTTGAAGTGGTGTCTCAGATAAATAAACTTATATTTTTGGAAACTATTAAACTTTTATTGCAAGAAACAAACTTGATTGTAGTATTGATTTAGTAATCATCATCATCATCATCATCATCAGTTCCACCCCCAACCTCGTCATTGTTGTCCACATCGTCATTCGCGTCATTGTTGTCGTCATTAAACAGTATTAGCCTTACCTATAACGTCTCCTTTCATGTTAACGCAATCCTTGGCTCCGTTGATATCATTGCACACAACCCAGAGGCCAGAACTGCTCTTTACGGAAAGGAAATCTACTGAGATCCAGTAGGGGATGGCGAAGCCAATCAAGTCCATGATGAAACACAGGACCAACAAGATGAACACAATTTTGCACAGTAGGGACGTGTCTCCAAAACCCATTCTGGTACTTTACACGTTTTTTTTCTCTGATATTGAGCGAATGGACTCTCGATTTTCTACGAATTGGAAATAGTGTTTGACCAGCAAAATGGAGATATTTGATTCGATTGTACTATCACTTTTTCTTTTTTTGTTTTCTGTAAGTCGTCGAAGTAGTTGAGAAGGCCTTACAGTATATATTCTGTGGTTTGTTTACTGAGGTGTAACCGATATAATTCTCAGAAATGTTAGTTACAGTAACTAAATTCATCACATTAACAACACGCATTCATCATCATGTTAACTCGTGACAATCGAAATGTATAAACGCTAGATATTCATTGAAGCATGAAAAGTAACAACCACAAAACTGAGAACGCCATAAAAGACAGTACTTATGTTCTATCATTTTAGCAGCAACTATACAGAATTATTTATGCTTGCTCCATACTACTCGCCTGATTACGCCAAAAGATGTCACACACTTTGTGAGGTTTGGAAATTGCCATAAGAAGACACAAAAAATAAAAAAAGAACTTGAATTAGGCCCCAATATGTTGCATTTTTTTCAATGGATGGTCTTTCGTCCGTCCGTTCTTTAGCACAAGTTTGGTATCACAACTCCTCCTAAACTACTTAAAGGATTGCCATGAAACTTTAAACACACATTCATCACATGATCTATTTGGTCCTAAATGAAAATAGTGATAATCGGACATCCAATATGGCCATCTTGAAAATCTTGTTATCTCTACTCCTCCTGAATGGATTGTCATATCAACATGGGGTTTGCACTAAAAGACTTTTTATGATGTCTGGTTGGTCCTTAATACAAATGGTGCCGATTTTATGTCTAATATGGCTGCCACAGCGATCATCTTGAAAATATTGTTATCACCACTTCTTCTGAATGGATGGTCATATCAACATGGGATTTTGACTGAAAGACTTCTTATGATGAGTAGTTGGTGCTAAATGAAAATGGAGCCGGTCTGACGTAAAATATGATCACGACGGCAGCCATCTTGAATATCTTGTCATTGCTACTTCTCTTGAACGGAAAGTCGTATGTACATGGGATTTTCACTAGAAGACATCTTATGATGTCTAGTTGGTTCTAAATGAAAATGATGCCGATCTGATGTTTAATATGGCTGCCACAGCGGCCATCTTGAAAATCTTGTTATCGCTACTCCTCCTGAATGGATGGTCATAACAACATTGGGCTTTCACTGAAAGACTTCTTATGATGTTTAATTGGTCCTAACTGAACATAGTGCAGATCTGATATCCAAAATGGCCGCCACAGCAACCAGCTGGAAAATCTTGTTATCGCTACTCCTCCTGAACAAAAAGTCATATTGACATGAGGTTTTCACTAGAAGACTTCTTATGATGTCTAGTTCGTCCTGAATGAAAATGGTGCCTCTCGCACATCCAGATATAGCTGTCACTGCTGTCATCTTGTGAATCTTGATATCGCTGCTCCTGATGAATTGATGGTTGTATCAACGTGGGGCTTTTATTAAAAGACTTCGTATAATGTCTAGTTGGTTCAAAATGAAAATGATGCCGCTTAGACATCCAATATGGCCAGCACAGTGGCCATCTTGAAAATCGTGTTATCAGTACTTCTCCTGAATGAATGATCATATCGGCATGGGTTTTCACTGAAAGGCTTCTTACGATGTCTAGTTGGTAGTAAATAAAAATGGTGCCAATCTGACCTCTAATATGGCCACCACAATGGCCATCTGGAAAATATTATTATGGCTACTTCTTCTAGATGGCTGGTCATATCAACATTGTGCTTTCACCAGAAGATTTCTTATGATATCTAGTTGGTCTTAAATGGAAATAGTGCGCATCTGATATCCAATATGGCCCCATGGCAGCTATCTTGAAAATGTTGTTATTGTTACTCCTCCAAAACGGAAAGTCATATCAACATGGGGTTTTCACCAGAAGACTTCATATAATATCTTGTTTGTTCGAAATTAAAATGGTGCTGATCTGACGTCTCACAATGTTAGACATCTTGAAAATCTTGTTATTTCTACTCCTCTTAAATGGAAAGTCATTTTGACATGGGGTTTTCATCAAAAGAGTTCTTATGGTGTCTAGACCGTCCTAAATGCAAATGATGCAAATTAACCCTCAATATGGCTATCAAGGTGGCCATCTTGAAAATATTGTTATCTCTACTCTTCCCAAATGGATGGTATATCAACATGGGGGTTTTCACAAATAGACTTCTTATGATACCTAGTTGGTCCTAAATGAAAATGGTGCCAATTGTACATCCAATATGGCTGCCACGACGGCTGTCGTGCAAATCTCGCTGTCACTACTGCCCCTGAATAGATGGTCATATTGGCATGGGGTTTTCACCGAAAAGACTTCTAATGATGTCCTTAATGAAAATGGTACCAATCTGACATCCAATTTGTAAACCACCGCAGATAATTTGAAAATCTTGTTATTGCTGAAGAATATCAGATATGGTTTCAACACTCAGTAGTTAAAAGTGTTATGTATATTGAATTTATAATATGTGTCCATGAGATAATTTGTGCTTTAGTCAGATTATGGTCATATTGTAAACAACATATTTACAGCATTTGAGTTCCAAGTCAATCTTGATTACATAGCATTTAGCAATTCGATTGGAATTGTTCATGTCTTGATGTGACAAAAGTCATGTAGCCAGGTAATTTTTCATTTTATCACCCATATTCTGATGTGAAATTTGCCATGTACACCTTATATATATATATATATATATATATATATATATATATATATATATATATATGCTTGGTAAGCAGGAGACCATTCCTATGCTAGCTATCAGTCTTTAAAAATTTTGGTTTAAAAATCAGATGTTTATAGTTGTGTTGTGAAAATCAGAGCAAATTCAGATTGAGGAATTTTATGTATTTAAAATATTCACTGGATTACTAAAGTGCCCATTCTTATTTTGGATTAATATTTGACTTTGGGATTTATGCGAATTCATTCATAGATATTTTGGATTACATCATTCAGGCATATCAGGACATTGAAGACTAAAGGCACATCAGGACATTCAAGACTACTGGCACATCAGGACATTCATGGGTACTGGAATGTATTCGGAACATTCTATATGGAGGACTTGTGATTAATAGACTTAGGATTATTTAATTATTTGGACTTTAATTCACGGTATTGTAAGTGTCTTTTGAATTTTCATTTTAATTGTCTGGAAATAAATTTTGTGTTGATTGTACTTACATTGTTGGTTGCACTTTCTTTCTGCTACATATTTTTAAGACCTAGAATCGTAACAGAAATAGGGGAATCGTTAGGGATGTGAATTTCTTTAAATTACAATTTAAATTAACTTTGTTTTGGAATTTTCATTGACCCTGGTAAAGATTTTTATTTCACCCATTTGGGAAATCTTTAGTGACACCAGCAGGCATTCACAATGTCATCTAAGATTGAGAACTTTGTTTCAAGTCCTAACCAGGTAGGGTTAGAGTCTATGAAAAAGGACGAGTTGCTTGAGCTTGCCGGACATTATGATCTTTCTGAAGCGAAAGCGTCTTTAACAAAGCAAGAGATATAGAATATTTTAATTCCATATTTGATGGGAAAGGAAATTTTGGATAATAATGCTTTGCGTTTAATTGATAAGTCTGTATCTGGTTTTTGATAGGATATTAAGGAAATTACAGCTCAAATACCACATGGAGTTAGAATTTAGAAAGCTTCAGATTTAGAAAGCAATGATGGAACTACAAATTCAGAAACAGAAGGAGAGGGAAATACAGATGCAGAGAGAGAGAGGGGGGATGCAAAGAGAGGAGAAGGAGAGACAGTTACAGAGAGAGGAGAAGGAGAGACAGTTACAGATAGAAAAGAAGGACAGACAGTTACAGAGAGAGAGAGAGAGAGAGAGAGAGAGAGAGAGAGAGAGAGAGAGAGAGAGAGAGAGAGAGAATTGCAATATAAATTAAAAAAATTAGAATTGACAAGCGGAGCACTCTTCACCCCTTTACACACAAGTTCAGGTTTTGATGTTTCCAGACATATAAGGTAGTATCCCTTGTTCAGGAAAAAGAAGTAGATAAATACTTTCTTCACTTTGAGAAAATTGCTGAAAACTTGAAATGACCAGAGAGCATTGGACTTTGTTATTACAAAGTGTACTTATTGGCAAAGCTCGTGAAGTATACACTTCACTGTCAGTACAACAACGCACTGATTATGATGTGGTTAAGGAGTACATCTTGAAGGGTTATGAGTTGGTACCTGAGGCATATCGACACAAGTTTAGGAATTGTAGAAAAGAACAAACTCATGTCGAATTTGCAAGGGAAAAGAACATTTTTTGATAGGTGGTGCTCAGTCAAGAAGGTTGATTAAGATTACGATAACCTCAGACAGCTCTTATTAACTGAAGAATTCAAGAGGTGCATCCATGGTGATGTCAAGACCTATCTTGACGAGCAGAAAGTGGAAACTCTGGAAGTGCTGCTCGCATGGCTGATGATTATTCCTTGACTCACAAAATTTCATTTGTCAACACGTCTTCCTCTAAGCAGTTTTCTGGTTAAAAAAAGCAAAACATTTGTTGGATCAAACAAACCCCAGTCTGATCTATTCTGGAGACTTATGAACCATTCATGTCAGAAGGTTCTATATCACTTATTGGTGATTCTGCCAAACCTATCCCTATTAAAATATTAAGGGACACAGGAGCTTCTCAGAGTCTTTTGTTATCAGATACTTTGCCTTTGTCTGAGAAGTCTTCTTCTAGTGAAAGTGTACTTATTCAGGGAGTGGAGTGCGGCTTTGTAAATGTTGATCTCCATTGTGTTAATTTGGCATCAGACTTAGTTTCCGGACCTGTGACTGTTCGGTCAGTGACTTCTTTATCTATAGATTGCATCCATTTGTTACTCTCCAATGACCTAGCTGGAGATAAGGTCGTGGTTAATCCACTTGTAACTGACAAGCCTTGTTTGGATCAAAAAGTTGATCCTATTGAGATTGAAATCCGATTTTTATCCTGCTTGTGCGGTTACTAGAGCTTATGGCAAAATGAGCTCTTGAGAATGATGTTGATCCGGAAATTATTCCTTTAGCTGACACATTTATTGGTCAGTCTTTTGATGAGGTCACTTTCTCTCCTGATATTGATCACTCAAAAGGTATTGATGACAGTGATCTTCTTCTCTATTCTAATCAGGGTGACAAAAGACAATCACTCGTTGTCTTACTGGAACAAGATCCTGATATCTCCTGTTTCTTTCAGAAAGTTATTAGCGAATTGAAGCGACGCAAGTCCCAGATTGTTACTTTGTGAAAAATGGGTCCTTATGAGAAAATGGAGTCCACCTGAGGTACCCGCTGGTGACGAGTGGTCAGTGAGCTATCAAATTGTCGTTCCTAAGTAATATTGACAGGAAATTCTTAGTCTAGCCCATGAAACTTCCTTGGCTAGTCATTTAGGAGAGAGTAAGACTTATCACAAGATTTTGATACACTTGTATTGGCCGAAGCTTAAAAGTGATGTTTCTAAATACTGTAGATCTTGTCACGCTTGTCAAATGGTAGAAACATCCAAACAGAAGATACCTAACGTTCATCTGCAACCTATTCCTGCTTTGACGAACTATTTAGTAGAATAATGGTAGACTGTGTGGTCCGTTACCTAAGACCAAGTCATGCAACCAATACTTGTTGACCATAATGTGTGCGTCTACAAGATTTCCATGGCAATTCGTTTGAGAAATATAAAAACTAAAACCATTGTAAAAGCTTTGGTGAATTTTTTTTATACCTGTTGGCCTTCTCAAATCTGTCCAGTCTAATATAGAATCTCTCAAGCCGATAATATAATACATCATATGTATGTATGTATGTATGTATGTATGTATGTATGTATGTATGTATGTATGTATGTATGTATGTATGTATGTATGTATGTATGTATGTATGTATGTATGTACGCCTGTTGGAGAATTTTAATGCAGATTGTTTCCTCTTTTTCGGGGTGGGGGTGGGTTGAGGATGTATTTGGTTACCAATATAAAATACCTCTAAAACTCAGCCTTGTCTGACTAGAGAGAAGCTACACAGAGATTTGGCAACAATAAGGAGCACAACTCCATCGTGACTCTTTCCATGTCTAACAAAATCAGTGTTATTTCCAGTTATCTCTCTTTGACCGTCACATGACAATGCCGCTGCAATCAATCTTTCACATACCTTGATTTGAGAGACAGATTTATATTATGTCTATAGCAGGAATCGTTATGAAACAAAGTGTAATCGTAGACTGGTTATTACACTTTCATTTTTGAGTTCTAAATAATGGATGATGATAGTTGTACACATTGTCACTGCGGTCTATTGATATATAAAAATTTCTGAATTGTTATAGGACTCCTGGTACTATTTATATGGAACAATGGGAGCCAGTCTAAGAAATAGATAACATAAAATAGAGTATATACGAGTTTGGAGGAACATGATTGGTTGATAATGAAAAGTGAAATTTTAGAAACAAGAATCTTTTGCAAGTTTGTCTCATTTATAATTGAAAAATAGAGACAATATTCTGTTGATGCAATTTCAATCTTGTAATAGACTTGACTGAGGAACACTCAATACTGAAAGTAGCACATTATTCTTTAAGTGCAGAATTGAAACACATATTTTTCATACACATATAGATCAAAAACATTCCGCGGCTAATTTTCACTATGGTCTATTGATAAATAAAGATTTCTACATTTATACAATAGCATGCATAAATACGTATGTATGTATGTATGTATGTATGTATGTATGTATGTATGTATGTATGTATGTATGTATGTATGTATGTGGTACTTTGCTTTCATTCAATTTTTAAACTTCCGTTATTTCTTTCATTTCACATTCACAGCTTGTAGTATAATTGTAGGCTATAATACCAGTTAGATGTGAGTTTTGTGTATTTACCGGGAAAGTGAACCTTATGTTACTCAAATCTTCTTTGTTTCTTTTGGCAAAATTATATGCTTCGAGAAACAACCAAACAAAGAAGCACAAAACAAGAAAAGAAACAAAAACCAAACCAAAATCTTCTTGTCTTATATTTATGTATGTATGTATGTATGTATATATGTATGTATGTATGTATGTATGTATGTATGTATGTATGTATGTATGTATGTATGTATGTATGTATGTATGTATGTATGTATGTATGTATGTATGTATGTATGTATGTATGTATGTGAGCACTAAACAGTTTTCAGCTATGTCCTCGTCAGAGAATAGAGAAACCGAATCAGTAAAAACATTTGCACTGCAAAGCTGATTTCCCACAAAATCAATCGATATGAAAATTTTAGATAGACACATAAAAACAGAGCTTGGAGAAAATAGGCAGCCGCTCATGCTCATTGTAGGCCAAAAAGTTGATTTCAAACACGCCTATTACAAATGTGTTTCTAGACCAGAACCGTTATACGAAACAGTTTTAGTTCTACTTATGGTATATGGTGCTTTATTATCTTCTAAATTTCCACATCGTTTTTAATTCCTTTCGCGTTTTCAACTTCATTCCATACACTAGTTGTATTAAATCGACTATAATGCAAATAGATGTGCACGTTATGTACTCTTTAAAAGGAAAATCCTAGCGCTGTATTTGGTGACAATATAATATGCTTTTGAAAAAATTAGTGCAAGCCGGTCGAAGATGCAGCGTTCCTGTAACAACTCTAGCATGACTCCATTTCACAAGAGAGCAACATTATATTAGTTATTTCCCTTTTAATGTCTCTTACATGCAGATTTGAAAGAGACATACATTTGTATTGAGTCTTTATAGTGTGATAACACACACACACACACACACACACACACACACACACACACACACACACACACGTCACAATTGTCTCATGGAAATGTTTGTTGCACTTCCTTTTTTGGGGTTTGTACAACTTATGCAGTATTTTAGATATTTTTCATCACGGATATTGACACATAAAGATATCAGAAGTGATAATAACTAAATATGAATGTTCACCAGAAGTAACAAAATATGTTTATATATAATTTTTTGCTACTATGATTGTATCCCTGTATGTATGTATGTATGTATGTATGTATGAGGTACTTTACAATTAAAAAACAGCACTGTGATCTTATCTTTTCATAACACTTTTATTGATTTTTTTTTCTTTATTGTTTAAAGTGGAACTTTCTCCATTTCTTTTTTTTCTTGGCACATATCTGTTGTATTAATTCGATTATAACATCAGTTAGATGTGGGTTTTAAGTATGTTCGAATTTTACTGTATATATATATATATTCTGACATCATGATTGCTTGTTTGATTTTGCAGTAAAATGAACAAGCAATGCGATGCCGTCTTGTTTGAAACTGCTCGGTGTACTAAATCGCTTATTTTGAAGCCTCAGACCCTGAATCAAGTCGGCCCAAAGTTGACTGCAAATCACAGTTCACCATTGCTCTTTCTGTCATTATTTATCATTAAGATGACAAGTACCTGAAAAGTTTACTAATTCGCTCAAACGTTTGGAGAAAGCACCATACCAAAACAATAGTCACGACACGGAATCAGTCTCTTTATCTCTCTCTAAGAGTTACGCATATAATCTGTCTTCTTCCCCGTCAGGGTTTTACTTTTAATGTTGATCATTTAATTCACTCACATACGACTTATGATCTCCTCTACACAAAAGTATATAATCATTTTCTAGTAGTTATAGCTCAGTGTACATTTGCATTTGAAGTTTCCCATCATTTTGAAATGAACTTCGTCCGAGAGTTAAACATTAGAAGTGTCAATAGTACCCAGATGGTTTGATATAACAGTCGTGAACCATTTTAATGGTCAGGGCATCGTAAAGTCTAAAAGAGTTTAACTGATCCGATTTCTTCCATAATAAAACACATTTTGTCGAAAATTGTGATAAACACACACATTATGTAGCAGTTTACAGTGTTTGTTTTTCACGAACAAAATCAGATGACGTTTGAGTTACGATGTGTCAAGATTTATTGTAAAGATGGATGTGAGTTCTTCATAATTTAACCGGACAGATGTCAGCCTTAAAACCTTAAAGTAAAACAACTTCAAGAAATTTGTTACTGAGCCTACTTGAACTTGAACCTTCAAAAATATGTCATTGTAACCTTCTTTATGTGCGGTGCCTTGCAATATTAAAGTTAGTCATTTGTGAGGTTTGTCGATAAGCCGGCGAGAGCGCCAAGACAGATGTTTTTACGCGTTTCAGACAGTCTTGAATGATTTTTTAAATGAGTTTTAGTGGGTTAAGATGCACTTTTTATGCTTTTTAGAGGGTCAGGAACGATATGCTTAGAACGTCTCAAGAATGCTGTCTTTTTCGCGTTCCAGAGGGTATACAGTGATGTTTTATGCGTTTTTAGAGGGTCTTGAACGATGCTGTATGCGATATATAGGGCGTCTGAATAGGCTTAAGAATGCTGTTTTAATGCGTTTAGAGGCTCAAGAATGATGTTTTTACACGTTTTATATAGCTCTAGAATGTTTCAGATGGTCTAGAATGAGATTTTTATTTTTTATTTTTTTTCTAAGCGTTTGAAAGGACATACTTCGATAAGGGCCGATTTTGGCCCCCAAATGAGTGATAAATTAAAACGCTTGTAAGAGTATTTGTTATGGTTATCCATATCCACCATATATCAATTGCAACATATGTACACGTGATATAATGAAATAGTGTGAAATTAACAGTTAATTTTGTTCCTATGTAGGCCTGTGTTTAATCAAAAACTCAAATTTGGACAGATTTCCACATCTTTGAAGTCCTCAAACACTAGCAGCGCATTCGAGAACACGTTTGATTTTTTGACAGAAGATACTTTTTGTAACCATCTAACACATATGCAAATTGTATATATGTTCTCGTTTGCGCTCATCACTAACGAGCCGAACATTGAAGACAAAATGCGTTTCTTAGATCACCTGTGATGTCCGTCGGCGACGGCGTCGCCATATAAGCCTACTCACAGTAACACAAAATGCAATTTTATGTTTCTTCAAACAAATTTGACGTTCAAAGGTCGATTGCTATTTGTATGGGAGATTGTATTCTTTTCTTTCTGTTTCTGGTTGCGTTTTGAGGCATTCTTTACCGCAAATCATAATCGGAATATTTGGATGAGAGCAGCTAAATATAGAAGAGGCGCATTAAAGAAATGAGATTCTCAGCAATATAAGAAAAAAAGAAAGAAGAAGCAGCTGATAATGCTATTTTTGAATTTAAAAAATGGCCGATGGTGTAAAGGTTAAACGGTTTACTCGGACAGCAGCTGTTAGAATCCGACCGTAACCTTTTTTTTTTTTTTTGGTCTTTTTTATTTATTATCTTTATTCTTTTAAATATAAATAAGTTAAAGGTTTGAATTAGGAGTTTAAAAATAACTTTGGAAGTATTTTTTTTAAAATACTGCGATTTCAACTGGTTGCTTACACATTATTAATGTTGTCAAAAATTCCTTGGGGGGGGGGGTAACGGCACTTTACAGATATCATATGGCTATATCATGCCGAGGAAATGGAAACTAAGTGCTTATCCCAAGGACAAGCCGAGGCAGTCGACATGGGCTGGGGCCTTGCAAGGTATTGAACCCGCGACCCTTGTATTACGAATCCGACGCTCTAATAATAATAATATAATGGATATAATATGGTCTTTTTGTGCTACATAATCAGAGAGCAAGTAGATTTCTTTAAAGCTGTTTGAGAGCCGGAAATCTTTTTTTTTTTTTTCCTCGAAAAATCTCAGCCCCCTGCCCACCCCCACGATCCCCGAACCCCCATCCCCCGAAAATGAAATGGTCGGTCCCTAAATCATATGGGGATGGCACGTATCTCACGTATGTTGAGTTGAAAAAGATTTTATTTATTTTTGACATTTTTCATAAAGGTTCAGCACAGTGGATATTTCTTTAATCGTGTCCATTCTTGTGTGTCTGTCTGTGTGTGTGTATGTGTGTGTGTGTGTGTGTGAGAGAGAGAGAGAGAGAGAGAGAGAGAGAGAGAGAGAGAGAGAGAGAGAGAGAGAGAGAGAGAGCTATGTGAATGACCCTAGCTAGAAACAAATTGGCGCTGACCGACCTTTTTCAGCATATCTTCTGTACTTGGCCAGTGTTCAGTTGCTGCATTTTGAATTTTCAACTTGATTTGTACATGTGTGTTGCATATGTACATGTGTGAGTGTGCACAGGCAAACTGAAAGCTTGTCAGTACCAGGCAACATTGTCAACCATAGTTGCTGCATTATTTCAAATTAAACGATAAATTAATAGACTGATTGCCAGCCTGAAATCTGATATAAATAATATTTATCCCCGAGTATGCTGCTCCTTTAAAAAAAGACCAGATGTTCAACAGCTCGGTGTCATGTCTGAGGGTGTGTGCCCATACGCTCGTGAGTGTTTATAAATCCTTCTTATGAACGGATTCTCTATCAATTGCACAAGAAAGCATTTTTGCCATTGTTCAGAACTGAAAGTTTGCTGATTTCCTTGTTTCATAATGTAATCGAACATTATACAATTGGTGTACTTGTATTAAAGGCTTGGTTCCATGTTAACATGCTTAATGGACCGACCATTTAATTTTCGGGGGGGGGGGGGATGACGTTGGGATTTTCTTTCGAGCTTGTATATTTCTTTTTCTTTTTTGTTTGTTTGTTTGTTTTTTCCGTCAATAAATTTGTTTTCTCACTAATATTATGGATATTATAAAAAAAAATGTCTTTTATAAATCAGAGCAAGAATATTTTTTTTCAAAGTATTTGAGAGCTGCAATATTTTTGTTTACAAAATTCGCACTTTTCCACCCCCGCAAATTAAACAGTGAGTCCCAAAACGAGGATAAATGGTACCATGTCAATTTGAAATTCAACACCATTTGAACAAAGTTTTTCTTTTAAAATGCAAGGTTTTGGCAATGTATACTACATACCACAAGAAGAAACCGCTAAGGTGTATATCTGGACATTCATAATGGATCAACTTTAATTTCCTAGTCATTTAATTTAAAATTAATATAAAGTCAAGAAAATCGGGGAAATAAATGTATAATTACAGCAAGAATTTCTCTAAGACCTAAATCAAGCGCCACTTAATGATTATAGTCAGTGGCAGATGCAGAAATATCGTGTATGTGTGTGTGTGTGTGGGGGGGGGGGTAGTAAACAAGTAGGTGAGGAGTCTGTGGGACGGAACCCCTGGCAGCTGGTCCAGTGGACAAAGCCCCTGGAAGCTCTTGCATTTTAAGCATTTCCAGGGCGTAACTTTTACCATCTAACTGTGAAGAAAACCTCTAGGAAACGTTCCGGTTGTTTCGCGCTCATATTTATGGGGTTTTAAGTGGGGTGGTGGGTGGTGCCTCCTCCCTCCTTCCCTATCTACCCCTAATATTGACCACTGAATATATAGGATCTTTCTGGATAAATTACCTGTATTTTTTTAAAAATCATATAATGATCACTTCTAATCGGTTAAGTGACAGTAATGACGTTGCTGAAATAATGGTGGGATGATGGGGAATGCACACAGAAACAAATACATTTGAAATAATATGTCTATTGTTTGTTTTTTTTGTCCTTCCTGTTACGACTAGGGGTAAATGTAACAAAAGAAAGAACGACTCAAACAAGCTTTCACAATTTCTCAAATACAAATTTAATTTCCTAAAATATAAAATATTTTAAACAAACAAAGTGAAAGAATTAAAAATAACTTACAGTTTAGAATTTCCTTAATTAGTCCTAAATTGTTCTATTTCACTAATCCGGAAGTTAATCCAAAGTATTCCGAATGAATGAATGTTCCGAATGAATAGGTCTGGAATGTCCCGATGTACCAAAGATTTTCAGTTCTAAATCCAAATGTTAATTTCAGGTAAATTCCTGTGAATGTAGAATATTATTAAGTTCCTTGAACAATAGTACTTAAATCCAAATTGTACTTCGTAAAGAATAGATTTTCCACCAGCTGATTTTACAAACAATAAACAATCTTCCTCAACAACCTTATGATCTGGAATAACGGTATAAGAATGAGCGTACAACCGCTATTTGGCATTATATAGCATTCAACTGCGTAAAAGAGAATAACCCTTAACTCTAAAACTACGTTCTAAAACAATTCCATCTTACAGTAAACAACTTTCACTGAACCAATGAGAAACTAAGTCGCGCATGTCAGCCTAAAAGTACTTTCGCACTACAGTAACAATACCTTAATTCCAAATCAACAAGATGTTGATCCAGGTCATGAGCACGCGCTAATCACGTGATTTACCAATGTTGTGTAAAGTTGACCGACATAATTATTGATTTTCCCTGGACACAAACAATGACTCATTGTTGACGTACATAATCTTTACTATAGCGTAGGCTACTGAATTAAGGAATAATAATACAATGGTTATAAACCCAAATGAAAACTATAATTTAAAGATGATACATAATTCCGTAACACCTTTCCCCGTAAAGAAAAAGAAAGTTTTATGCAATAAAACTTTCTTTTGGCAAATACTTTAAACATATTATTGATTACATAACAAAACCATGTAAACTGTACTGTTATGCACGTGAAAGTGCATCAGCAATCAAGGTTTCTTTTCCCTTGATGTGCCTGACTTCAATATTCTATCCTTGCAACATCAGACTCCATCTTAACAATCTTTGATTCTTATTCTTCATCCTGTTAATGAAAGTGAGGGAGTTGTGATCACTGAATACAACAACTGGAGAAGGAGCTGCACTAACATACACTTCAAAGTCTTGCAAGGCCATTATCAAAGCCAAACACTCTTTCTCTATCGTGGAGTAATTTCTCTGGTGCTTATTAAATTTTCTTGAAAAATAGCACACAGGATGATCCACACCATTGCAGTCCTCCTGTAATAGTACTCCACCAACCCCAACGTCACTCGCATCTACAGACATTTTGAAAGATTGCTCAAAATCTGGAGCTGACAGAATTGGTGCACTCTTGAGTATGGCCTTTAACATATCAAAAGCCTCCTGACATTTGACTGACCAGTGAAACTTGGTCTTCTTACTAAGCAAATTAGTCAGGGGTTCAGCTATCATGGAAAAATTGGAACAAAATTTCCGATAATAACCGGCCATACCCAGAAATCGCATCAGTTGCTTCTTACTGACAGGCACAGGGAACTCAGAAATAGTCGTAACCTTAGCTTCTATTGGTTTTATTTGACCATGTCCCACAACATGTCCTAAAAAGGTAACACAAGTACGGCAAAAGTCGCTTTTATTCAAATTGATTGTTAGACTTGCTTCGCCGAGTCTTTCGAAGAACTTCTTATAGTTTCCATGTGGTCCTTCCATGTGTCGTTGTATATGATGACATCATCGATGTAGGCATCACAATTTCTTATTCCAGATGTTATCATGTTCATGAAACGTTGGAAAGAACTTGGGGAACATTTCATCCCAAATGGCATGACTTTGTATTGGTAAAGTCCAGCTGGAGTCACGAATGCAGAAATTTCTTTTGCTCTCCCCGTAAGTGGAATTTGGTAGAATCCCTTCAATAGGTCAAACTTTGTGACGTTTTGGCATTTCCAAATCCTGTCAATACAGTCATCAATTCTAGGAATTGGAAATGAATCTGTCTTGTTGACACTATTTACTCTTCTATAATCAGTACACATACGGAAGGTCTTATCTGGTTTCGGCACTAATATACACGGTGAACTCCAGTCACTTTTACTTTTTTCGATAAAGTCATTCTCCAGTAAATACTGTATTTCTTTCTTCAGATAGTCTTGTTTGAGAGGATTCATCCTATAAGGATGTTGCTTTATAGGCGTTGAATTCAATATGTCGACATCATGGAAGATCATGTTGGTTCGTGTGGGAATATCTGGAAACAAATGTTCGTATTCTTTGATCAGCTGTTTCAGTTCGGTAATCTCAAGCGGCAGTAGATGCGAAAGTTTCTGGTCCAGATTGTCCAGAATTTCCGAATTGCGAAGATTAGTCACTTCGAAATCATCAGTATCCGATTTCTCATCTTCATTCAGATGCTGTATGTGTGGGCCAGGTACTACCAAATTAATTGGATACTTTATATGGCTATTTCTGTCTACATATTGTTTTAGCATATTAATGTGGCAAAGTTGTTTCTGCTTTCTCCTCCCAGGAGTATTAATAATGTAATATAAATCACCCACTTTCTTGTCAATGGTATAGGGGCCAAAATACTTAGCCTGAAGAGGATTTTGGGGTATAGGTAACAGAGCCAAAACTCTATCACCTGGCTGAAAACTCCCATCTTTTGCTTGTTTTTCATACCCCAATTTCATTTTCTACTGGACTGATTTAAGATTAGTTCTTGCCACCTCGCAAACCTTTGACAATCTATATTTAAATTTGGAGACATAGTCCAGAAGATTTAATTCTGACTCTTCAGTAGAAAGAAGTCTTTCTTTCAACAATTTTAATGGACCCCGGACGGATTGTCGGAACACAAGTTCAAAAGGACTAAATCCTAAGGTCTCTTGTACCGACTCCTTTGCAGCAAACAACAACAATTGCAAAACTTCATCCCAATCTTTCTCTGTCTCATAACAATATGACTAAATCATATTCTTTAAAGTCTGATGGAACCTTTCCAAAGCACCTTGACTTTGAGGGTGGTAGGCAGAGGATCTAAACTGTTGTATACCTAATTCATGCAACACCTGCTGGAAAATACCAGACATGAAATTTGACCCCTGATCAGATTGTACAGACTTAGGGAGACACAATAGTGTGAAAAACTGGACCAAAGCTTTCACTATGGTCTTAGTTTTGATATTCCGTAGAGGAATAACTTCTGGAAATCTTGTGGACGCACACATTAATCGTCAGCAAGAATTGGTTACCTAACTTGGTCTTAGGTAAAGGGCTGACACAATCTACCATTATTCTACTAAATGCTTGCTTTGGGTATCTTCTGATTGGGTTTTCCCACCATTTGACAAGTATGACAAGATCTACAAAACTTAGAAAAGTCACTTTTAAGTTTCGGTCAGTAAAAATAATTTAAGATCTTGTGATAGGTCTTATTTACTCCTAAATGACCAGAAAACGGCGTTTCATGGGCTATACTAAGTATTTCCTGACGATATGATCTAGGAACTACAATTTGATAGCTAAATGACCACTCGTCACCAGCGGGTACCTCAGGTGGTCTCCATTTCCTCATAAGGACCCCATTCTTCAAGAAGTAACAAGTTCCTTCTTGTGTGGCTTCAGTTTCACTCATAGCCCTTGAAAACAAACAGGAGAGATCGGAATCTTCCTGCTGTAAGACAACTAGTGATTGTCTTTTATCACCCTGATTAGATTTATGAGATTGTGAAGCTGAAAGAGTATCACTGTGATCAATACTTCTTGATTGATCCAAACTAGGAGCAAAAGTGACCTCATTAAAAGCCTGACCCAAAAAGGTGTCCGCTAAAGAAAATACATCCTGTTCAACAACATTATTCTCAAGAGCACGCTTTGCCATAGCTCTAGTAACTGCACAAGCTAGATATAAACCAGGGATTTCTACTGGTTGATCCATACTAGGCTTGTCAGCTACAAGTGGATTAACCACGATTTTATCTCCAGCTAGATCATTACCTAGTAATAAATGAATGTCCTTTATAGGCAAAGAAGCCACAGCTCCTATGGTCACTGGTCCCGAAACTAAGTCTGATGACAAAATAACAAAATGGAGAGGGACATTTACATATCCACATTCTACCCCCCGTATTAGTACACTTTCACTAGAAGAAGACTTCTCAGAAAAGGGCAAAGTTCTTCCTAACAAAAGACTGAGAAGCTCCTGTGTCTCTTAATATCTTAATAGGAGTAGTCTTAACCAAGTCACCAACAAGTGACACTGAACCCTTCGACATGAATGGTTCGTATTTCTCCATGACAAAATCAGACTGAGGTATGCAAGCCTCCACACAAGTATATCTTTAAATACATGACCCTGACCTTGACTTCTTATAAACAAGAGCATTTGGGATAGCTCTGTTTTTATTTCGTTGCTTATTTTTCAACCAGTAGCAATCAGAAGTAATGTGCCCTTTCCTGTTACAATACGAGCACGTGGGAATAGATAAGTTTTTCTGATCAGAAATTTGATTCTTCACAGTTACAACAGTTGGAGGTTTGTAAGTACTCAAACGAGACGGAAATGGTTTCTTAACAAAAACCTGTTGAGAGTAAGATTTATTTACAAATGGAATCTTGTGAATCAAAGAATATTCATCAGCTGTACTAGCTGCCTTTTCTAAAGTGTCAACTCCTTTCTCATCAAGGTATACTCTAATGTCACTACTTGGACGTACACCATCTCGTAAACCAACGCTCTTTTTCACATGCAAATTCTAAATGAGTCTGGGTAGTTTCTTTCTACAATTTCTAAAGTTTTGACGGTACGACTCAGGTACCATCTCATAAGCCCTGAAGACACTTTCTTTGACCACATCATAATCAGCAGATTGTTCAGACGAGAGTGCAACAATGAGGTCCAATAATCTTTCGGACATTTCAAATTCTTAGCTATTTTCAAGAAACTGAGAACATATTTGTCTTCCTTCTTTTCTCTAAAAGGGGGGACCTGTCTGATATGTTTGGCTAGATCAAAGCATGAACCTGTATTGCCATGAGAGTGCTTTTTATTGGTCAATTCCAATTCCCTTAATCTAAATTCCCTTTCCTTATCTCTCTCCCTTTCCTGTTTATCCCTTTCCTTTTCCTGTATTTCCCTATCTTTATTCCTCTCCTGTCTATCCCTTTCCTGTATTTCCCTATCTTTATCTCTCTCCCGTATTTCCCTTTCTCTCTCTCTCTCTCTCTCCTCTCTTCTTTCTTGCGTTTGCATTTGCTCTCTTTGAAGTTTAAGTTTTTCCAATTCTACTTCCTATACTATCTTCAATTTCCTTTCTAAACTGGACGGAGTTTTCTTCTTTAAGCTCGACCCCCCCCCTACAAAAACACCATTTTGTACCAAATAGTCATTCAAAATATTCCTGATCTCTTGTTTCAAAAGGGAAGCTGTCGCTTCAGTAAGATTATAAAATTTGGCAGTCTGAAGTAACTCGTCCTTTCTTTAAGGACTCTAATTTCTCCTGGGTTGGAACAGATGTGAAATTCTCTACCTTGGATTTCATGATAAAAGCCTGTTCGTTTCTCTTTTATTTCTTAACCGGGAAATCAAAATACCAAAGACCACTAAAATTTCAAACAATGAAATTCAAATCTAAAAAAACCCCAATTTTCCGAGGTATCAAAATCTCTGAAATATTAAACTTCGAAAATACTTAAATAATTTTCAAATCTCGAAAATATTCAAATAAATTTTGAATCCCGAAAATATTCAAATACAATTCGATATCCCGGACGAGCCCTGTATTTCTCTTGTTACGACTAGGGGTAAATGTACCAAAAGAAAGAATATATATGGTACTCCGTATATGCTAGCTACAAATAACTACTTAGTTAATGTTTGAAATAAAGGTAGCCGTAATAAAAGATTAAACAAACAAGAGTATTAAGAAAGGAAATGACGATAAGTGTATGGAAATGAGAATCAGTTTCCAAAGAAAAATTTTGACAAAATGTATTCATTAAACTTACATGAATTGAAAACAAAACAAGGAGGTTATCATATTCAGACAAAAGAAACAATGACAAATCTAGAATATATTCCACGATAAAGAATAAAGTAGCAATAGTGAACCTGAAAATAGTCCGCATTCAACGGCAACGAAGACAAAAAGAAAAACCATGGTAGTTTTGCACGTCGTTTGATGGCCAAAATCTTGAAACCTAAGCCAAATAGGACAGGAGAATTGATAAAAATGGAAACGTTTAATAATATAAAATGTTGACAAAATCTTATCTGATACTTTTTTTAATCAAGAGATGTTTATTTGGCACAGCATTTGTCAATAAACACTCGTTTTTGTTAAAATGATTTAAACAGCTGAAGTAAAGCTGTTTAAGGAGCTGACGCCAATGACAAGGAAAATCTGATAAAATCAAAACTAAGGAATTTCTTTGTAATACGAATGAAGCTGGAAACTCCGATAGGTGCATGGCACAGAAAGACTTTAATCAAAAACGTAAGTAACAATAATGTTGAAAACTGATTAATACAAGTGTATTCAAATTATACTAATTGCAAGTAACTTTGCAGGTTAGTGCCTTACAAGGTCATCATTTCAAATCGAGACCTGGTGCATTCATTAGACACAAAATGTAGTTAAAGGTTTTTTAAAAAAAGTATTAAGACAGAAAATAATAATCAGTGTATAAATGGGAACTGTGACAACGAAGATTTTATAAACATGAATTAATTGAAGATGTAAGAATGTATAGAAAATATATTTAGACTTGACATACGATGATAAATGTAGAATATATTGATTACTTCATTCAAAGACCAAGATGTTTAAAACTAGTTAAAACTGTAAAAAAAAAAAGAATTTTTCTAAACATGGAAAAATTTTTTTTATTGCGAATGCAGACAAAATTGTATCAGATTCTTTTAAAAAATCAGTGGATCTTTCTTGTCACAAAATGAGTCACTAACTATCTATTTATAAAAGATCTAAACTCCCGTTGTAAAACTTTTCAAGCCGCCATGCTTTCTGTAATGACAAAACAAATCTGATAAAGTCTAAAGTAATGCATTTGTTAGTAATAGAAAATGTGCAATTATTTAGACTTATTAATTTACCTAACAACCTAATATATTATCTCTGAATAAAAAATCGATAAAGGTGCACACGTTAAATAAGTCTGTATCCAATGACAACGAAGGTAGCAATGAAATTCAGATAGTCTAGTAAATAATTATTAGACCCAGTTGTATTAGAAATGATATAACTATGACAAGGATTTTAAAAAAAAATATAACGAGTAATAAAAATAAAGAAAGATTTTGACAAGTTATTTGGAAATTGTTTAAAAACTTCAACATTTCTCGTCACAAAATCGGTCAATGCCCAATAATAGCTCTTAATGTGATCAAGATTATCAAACACATTAAATGTCTCTGTTTTAATGACAACGAAGATCTGACATAAAGGAAAGTATGGAAGTTAATTTAAACATGCTTATGAATTGATCAAAGAACCCACGTTTAATAAGTAAAAGCTAATTTCAACACTGTAATTAAAAATCATAAAAATATACTTCAAGAGTTGAATACTGATTGAACGCAATGATTTCTTCAAATTATAAAAAAAAACAAATTTGTAAGCTCTTGATATCTGCGGTATAAATATATATTAGTTGAATGATGGTTGCAGTTATCCTTAAAAATCAATGATTACTATAAATATATCGTTTCTTTCTATTTAAAAAAAAAACTTTACCGTGATTCATTTATATGATACTGAATTGGGGAAACCTTTAGAATCCAGAAAAATAAGAGATTGCAAACTGCGACTATAAAGATTCTGCAGAAACTAATCAGGTATGGAAAATGATCGATGTTGCAATAAAGATAATACTTTTAATGTTATATGATGAAAACAATGACAATAAAAAAGTCAAATGAAAACTGAGCTTACCTTTCCAAGTCATAAAGACAGAAAAGTTAGTAAAACAAATTTTAAAAACAAAATAAATTAAGATGACTAATGCAACAAAAAATGGAAATAATAAAAAAATACTTAAAATTAGATTTATTGCATGACAAGAAATGTATCGTTGCTTGTAGATAATGAGATGTAATTTGCATATATATGTTTGTGCTACCAGCTTTAGACTTATGCTTCAAATTATTTTTTGTTCTTATTTATTCGAAAAAAATTTAAAATTACTACGAACATAAATTAGAGATACGATGAGAATGCTAATGAATATTCCACAATCACAAAAGAACAAAGTAAGAATATTAAACACGAAACCAGTCTATATCCAAGTGCAGTGAAGGTATAAAGGAAATCCAGTTTGTCATGTAAATAATTCACAAACAATGATCTTTCAAAATTAGCAAGTGTAAAAATGAAATGTTTAGAAACTTTAAAGAAATAAGTGCATTTTGAAACCATCAAAGACTACAATATTGCATTATACGAAAATAAGTAAATATATACTACTATTTAAAAAATTTACCAAAATCGCAAAGCCTTTGAAATGTACTGTCTCTAATGACAACGACGATCTGATAAAACCGAAATTACGGCATTTGTTAGTAACATTATTTTCAATGGAGTATGAACCTACAATTGGCAAATAGCCTTGAAAGATTGTAATTCTGAATTTAAAAAACAATGAGATTGAGAACAGTATGTTCTGTTGCATAAATGTGTAATTCGTGTGTATTAGGTGCAACTATATTTACAAATTAGTGTTTGAAATAAAGGTATTTATTTCAGGACGTAATCTGTCAAAACCACCGTAATGTGATGAGTTTGGTGGTCACACAATACAGTAAAAGATCTACAAAAAATTATTATAAAATAAGAAATGACATTAGAAAGCGCGGTAATACCTGAATTCGTAAACATAAAGAACAATCAGATTGTTAACTTCTGTCATTAACGACTGCGCAGAATTTATAAACATGGCAAAACAAAGTTATAAACATCTGATGCATATAAAAACTATCAATGTTTAATGTAGTAGATTTTAAAATGTAGTGTTTGAAACATTGACCTTTCAAATAATTTTGCAATTGGATCCATTCATAAGACCTAAATTGTAGAAAAAGTTATCAAAACACGTACTTGAGAAGAAATTGACAATCGAGGGTTTAGCTTGCTTCTCTTTTTAGGAGCGCTTCTTAATCTTTTTTTAAAGTCTAAATATGTTATGAAGTGTATTAAAATCTTATGATTAATCCTAGAATGTAATGAACAAAGCCTTAAACAACGATCCGTATGACAATCACCTGATAGATAATCCCTTGAGCGACTGTGGGGTAGAAGCAGAAAGATCTTTTCATTTGTACTCAAAACACAGTTCAAACGGAAAATATAATAATTAGTCTTAACGAAATGTTTGTTTCCATCTCAATAAACACTCTTCTACTTGACTCAACTGAACAACATTTTAGTATCTTTAAGGATTGTTTTTAAAATACATCAATGCTTCTTCCTTAGATTATAAATATGAAGGGATTACGTTTTTCAGACAATAATATGACCAACAGATATTTGATGTAGGTGCATTACGTATTCAGTATTATTATTTTCGAAGTTTGGTAATACCATTGATTACTTGTCTTGGGTATCTTTTTTCTTTCTTTCTCGAACCTTAGTTTTCTTGTGCAGCACATCTTTTTTTCTTCTTTTTATTTCGTTTCTGCTGCTTGTCATGTTTGATTAATTTGTATCACTATATCTGTTTGGGAAAGGGCTTATCCAAAATGTTCTGAAAACTTGCAGCTCGATCACTTTTGTTTGATTTAGCAAATGTCAACTAATGAACAAAGCAACAATTGAGTGAACGTTAAAATAGTCGTATTCGATGACAAGAACGTTAGAAAGGAAATACAACATAGTGTGTTGAATTACTGTATTTCAAAATGTAGATGTTACAATATTTCAAATGTTCTTAAATTTATAGCAAACAATGATGATGAAAAAAAGAGAAATACAGAAAAAACAACTGGCCGTTTCCCATATTAAAACCAAATATTAGCAATGAAATCAACAAATGGAAACGAAATCAATAAAAAGGACAAATATACTAATCCTTGCATAAATAAATGTTGAAGGAAGCTTTTGTCGATGTGAAATTATTTAGATCAGGAGATATTTTCTTATTATAAAACGGTTCAACCAGCTTTCATTTCTTTATTTTAGAAGAGTTTGCTACTTCATTTATTCAAAAATGTAATACAATTCATATAAACATAAACTATATATAACATTAGAATTGTAAAGTATATTCCACTACAAAAATGAACAAACAAGAATAGTGAACATTAAAACAGTCCGTATCCAATGGCAACGAATCTAGGTAGTCACGTACATGATTCACAGGTCAGCGTCTCTAAAATACCTTTAGAAACCTTTGAAGATTAAAATATTATATCGTAAGAAAATAAGTCAACAGATTATAATACTTCTAAAAGTAAACTACAATAGCAAAAACTTGAAAGGGCGCAGCCCATAGTACAGTAAAAAGCTCATTAAATCGAAGTCAAGCATTTCCTCAGTAACATGTTTGTAAATGGATCAGAAACCTATAATCAATGAATAATAAAAAAAAACACGATAGCCGGTAAACTTAAATAACGCCGAGATCAATGCCATCAGTATCTGCAGGATAAAAGTCTAGTCCACAAATACTAGATGTAATTAATTTTAATAGTTAGTTTTGGACATAATGGTCTTTATTTCAGATCGTCATGTGAGGCATTATGTGACACAACATGAAGAAAGACTTCTTCAAACAAATCTTATTATAATAGATCATTACAATCGATGTGTAAATTAAAACTCTGACGACAAAGGTTCTATACATTCAACAATATTGAACATTGATGAATAAGGCGTGATTGCAAAGGTATATGATAAAGGAGACTATAAAACATCTAGCGAACATGAAAATAGTCCGCATCGAACAGCAAAGTCAAAATGAAATTCCAGGTCGTTGTGTACATGGTATATATGCCATTAAAACTTGCAAACCATTAAAAGGAAATATTTTAAGATGATTAGTGTTTATAATAATGTGGAAAAAATAGTATTATATACTCTTTTAAAAGTGAGAGACTTTTATTCACCAAATCAACCAACTGGCAAAACATTTGAAAAGTTAAATTATAAAAATAGAATAGCCCCGTTTTCAATCACAACGACGAATGGATAACATTACCACTAAGGTATTTGCTAGTAACATCTTCGTGAACTGAGCAGAAAAATAGGATAGGTGAATAATATCACAGAAAGACTTTAATCTACAAATTTAAATAAGCATCAGATTTATGACTTTTCTTATAATTGACTACAAAGGTTTCATAACAATTTTACAAGTAAAGTGACAAGCATATGTTGAATAATAGTTTTATGTTACCAATCGTTCTTGCAATAGAGAACCTAATTACGTGTTTGAAATATTGGCTTTTTCAAATGGTTGTAGAACTTAGGCATTAATGAGTCACAAGATTTAGTGAAAGTTTTAAAAACAAAACGTTTAGAAAAGAAACTGAGAATAAATCTAAGAAGGATAACGCTGACAATAAATATTATATAGCCTGCATTGAATTGAGTAGGTGTTAATCAGGCGTCTCTAACGAAAAGTTTTAATAAGTATATTTTAAAAAATATTTGGCTAAACGAAACAAATTGCATTTCATTTAAATGACAAGAAAGAAAATATTGGTGACATGACCATTAAATAAAAGCAACATGCCATTCCTTGTCTTTAAAAGCATACAATTTACAACAGTCATTTTCGATGACATACAAAGTACCGATATTTAGACCTTATCTAATTAATACAGTACAAAAGTTGCTGCTGAGAGCTTGTAGCTTGATGAAATATATTTAGAAGGATTTTTGTAATCTTTAAAAAAAGTAATAACTATATTAGGCGAAATTGAAGTAGAGAGACCATTAAATATGATATTTAATCTCATAATTACAAGAAGCAATGTAATAATAGATGAACGTTAAAGAAATTCGTATGCAATTATAACGAAGATAGAATTGAAATCCAAATGCAGATAGTTGAGTATTTGATTAACAGAACTAGTTGTGTTAATACCTGATAGAAATATGATTTTGCTTCAAATCGAAACAATAGTAAATCTGAAGATATATTTCGGGAACTTGTTATGATTAATGTTTCAAACCTTAGAGATTTCTTTGTTACAAAATTGCTCAATACACTAAAATGTCTCTTAATTTAAAAATAAAATGCAACGACATTCAAGGGCTCTAACACTAGGGAGAACAAAAATCGGATACAATGAAAAGTATTGCAGTTAATCTAACCATGTTTGTGAATTGATCCAAGAGTCTATATTTGCATTTATATGACACTAAATTAGGTAAAATTTGTAGAAATATAAAACCGTTAGATTCCAGAATAATGAGAGATAATGCGACTCTAAAGGTTTTACAGAAAAAAATCAAGTAAATATGGAAGAATGAGGTATGTAAAAATATTCAATCAACATATCTGAAACATATCGATGTTAAAAGAAACATAATGATTATAATGTTAAATGATCACAAACAAGGACAATAAAAAGTCAAATTAATAATGACCCTGCCGTTCCAAATTTTAAAGACAAAAAGCTGGTAAAGCACATAAAAAAGAAAACAAATTAAGATGACTAATAGAACAAAAAATGGAAAAAATTAAAAAGACTTTAAATACGATTTATTGCACGACAACATATGTGTCGTTGCTTTTAGATAATGAGATATTATTTGCATATATATATATATATATATATATATATATATATATATATATATATATGTGTGTGTGTGTGTGTGTGTGTGTGTGTGTGTTGGTATACGAGTTTTAGACTTATTGTCTCAAATAATTTTGTCTTATTTATTTGAAAAATAATAACATTACTACAAACATAAACAAGAGATATGATGAGAATGCTAATGTATATTCCACGATCACAAAAGAACAAAATAAAAATATTGAATCCAAAGCCAGTCCGTATCCAAGGGCAGTGAAGGTATAAAGGAAAATCCAGTTTGTCGTGTAAATAATTCACAAACAATGGTATTTCATGTTAACAAGTGTAATAAAAAGAAATGTTTTAGAAATTGTTACAGGATATTACCTTTTACGAAATAAGTGCATTTAGAAACCATCTAAGGCTAAAATATTGCATTGTACAAAAGTAAGTAAATAAATACTACCACGTAAAACCTTAAACTACAATAGCAAAGCCGTTGAAAGGTACTGTCTCTAATGACAACGAAGATCCGATAAAACCGAAACTAAGGCATTTGCTAGTAACATGATTTTCAATGCGGCATGAACCAATAATTGGTGAATAGCCGTATAGGACTGTAATGCAGAATTGAAATAAAAGTGAGATCGGGAATATTATGCTCTGTTGCATAAAGGTATAATTCATGTGTATTAGGTGCAACTATCTTTACAAATTGGTGCTTGAAATAAAGGTGTTTATTTCAGATCGTAATCTTGCAAAAGCATTATAAATTGATGTATTTATTAGGCACAACAGAGTAAAAGGTCTCAAAACAAAAAAAGTAATAATATAAGAAATGACATTAGAAAGAGTAGAAAGACATTAAACTCAAATAACAATCAGATTGTTAACTTCTGTCCTAACTGGCTACTCAGATTTTATAAGCATGTCAAAACAAAGTTATACACATTTAGTGCATAAAAGCTAACAGTATTTAGTGCAGTATATTATAAAATGTAGTGTTTTAAACATTGACCTTTTAGGTAATTTCGGAATCTAATGCATTTATTAGACACACAACACAGTAAAAGGTCTCCAAACAACAACAACAACAACAACAACAAAATAAATAAATAAATAAATAAAAACTAAGAAATAACATTAGAAGCCTGAGAAATACATTAATCCACAAACTTAAATAACAATCAGGAAAATTGATTAAAAAAATACAAGTAGGGAAGAAAATTTGGCAATCAAGAAAAGAATGGGAACTGTTACAATAAAGATTATATATAAACTTGAAGAAATTAATCATATATTAAGTATAAGTATACGAAAAAATAGTAGCAAGTATATCTCGAAAATATAGTTGACCGGCTGGAATAAAGGACATGCATTTGATCTAAACTAACACTAAGCAAGAAAAAAAAAAAGAAACATCGGAACTAAAAGAAAATCCGCCGTACCACTTTTAACTTTAAAAGCATACAATTAACAACTTTTTTAGAGGATAACATAAAAGTTGCCAATATTTAGACTTAAAAATTATTAATGCAGTGCATAGATTCCCGCAGGAGGCTTTTAGATGTGGAGATACGAAAGTAGAGAGACCATAAAACTCTTAGATTTAACATATATATATATATATATATATATATATATATATATATATATATATATATATATATATATATATATATATATATACATACATACATACATGCATACATACATACATACATACATACAAACAAAAAGTACCAACAGAGTAAAAGTTAAAGAAGTCCGTATTCAATTGGATCTAACTTTAAAGAAGAATTGAAAAGACATTGAATGGCTCTGTTTCTAATAACAACAACTATAACAGCAACTATGTCAAAAATAATATAGTGTCTAAATTAAATGTTTTATTTCAGGTCGTAGTCTGATGCCTTTATAAGGTGCAAAATGCAGGAAAAGGTGGAAGAAAGCAAGTATTTAAATAAAAAATTCCAACCCAAGATATAAATACAATCTTTGCCAACAAATATTCGACAAGAACAAATAAATTGGAGATGTAAGAAGGAGGTGAGTAGAGAAAAGTTATTTAGACTAGATCGTCGATAACAAATCTAGAATATGTTTCAGGATTTAAAATAACCTAAGCAACCTTGGTGAACATGAAAAGAGTCCGACTCCAATTGCAACGCAGAGGCAAGAAAAAAACAACAACCAGGTAGTTTTATACATGATTTACAGTCCAAGATTTTTTTATATAACTAACAGAAAGTAAACAAACTTAAATAGCAATAAGACCAATGACATTAGTACCTGCATGATAAAAGCTAGTTCAAATAAACTAGGTAGAATGGACGTTACAAGTCCATTCTTGAAATGCTGGTCTTTATTTCAGATCGCAATCTGAAGCATTATGAGACACAATATGTAGTAAGAGTTCTTCAAGCAAAACTTATTAGAAAAGATCATGGCAATCAAAGTGTAAATAAAAACTCTGATAACAGCGATTCTATACATTCGTCAATATTAAACATCGAGGAATGAGACGTATATGTAAAGATGCATAGATAAGGGATACCATGAAAAATCTAGAATATATAGCGAACATAAAAATAGTCCGCATCCAACGGCAAGAACACAAAAAGAAATTCCAGGTCACTATGGATGTGATTTATCCCCCCAAGATCATTAAAACTTGCAAACCCTTAATAGGAAATATTTTAAAATGAAAAGTGTTTATAATAATGTGGAATCGAAATAGTATTAGATACGTTTAAAAAGTAAGAGACTTTATTCTCAAAATCAGTCAGTTGACAAGACTTTTTGAACGTTAAATTAAGGAACAGAATAACTCTATCTTCAATGACAATGATGAATGGATATAATTACCACTAAGGCGTTTGTTAGTAACATCTTTGTGAATTGAACAGAAAGACTTTAATCCACAAAAGTAAAATAATCATCATATTGATTACTTTAGCCTTATTGACTACAATTGTTTTATAACAATGGCACCACAAAGTTGAAAACATGTATTGCATAAAAGTTTATGTCACCAATCGTTGGTGCAATAAAAAGTCAAAGCACGTATTTGAAATACTGAGCCTTTCAAAAACGTTGATGAACGTCTGCATTAATGAGTCACAAAATGTAGTAAATGTTTAAAAAAACAAAACGTTTAGAAACGAAAGTAAAAATTAATCTAAGGAGGAAAACGCTGACAATTAAGATTCTATCACCTGTAAATAATTGAGTATGTGAAAATTAGGTGGATATAAGAAAACGTTTTAATAAAGTATATCTCAAAAAGAAATAGTTGGCTAAAAGGAAATGAAATGTATTTTATCTAAACTTGCAATAAACAAAATAATGGAGAAGTGATCTCTAAATAAAAAGCAGTGTGTCATTCTTCATCTTTAAAGGCATATAATTGACAACAGTCTTTTTGAATTACATAAAAAGTACTGGTATTTAGACCTTATCTAATTAATACATTGTATAAGTTGTTGCAGACAGCTTGTAGCTTACTGTACTTTTTAGACACGTTTTTCTAATCTTTAAAATGTAATAAATATATTAGGAGGAATTGAAGAAGAGAGACCATTAAAAATGACATTTAAACTAAGAATACAAGAAGCAAAGTAATAATAGAACAAACGTTTTAAAAAATCCGTATGCGATCGTAAGAAAGATAGAATTGAAATCCAGATAGTTGAGTAAATGATTCACAGCCCTAGTTGTGTTACAAATTATATAATTTTTTTTCTTTCAAATCAAAACAATAACAAATATGAAGATATATTTTGACGACTTATTTGTTATTAGTTTCGAAAACTTTAGAGATATTGTGTCACACAATTAGTCAGTACACTATAATGGGTCTTTTTTTTGGAGGGGGGGGGGGGGCGAAAATGGAAAGATATTGAATGGTTTGAGTTTTAATGACAACAGAAATCTGACAAAATGGAAAGCATTGCAGTTAATCGAACCATGTCTGGGAATTGATTAAAGATCCTACATGAATAGAATCGATGTGAAGCACTTTATTTCAAAAATGTAAACAAAAATATCACGGAAGACTTCTGTGCTCATTGCTCACAGAGATTTCTTAAAATTAAAAATGCAATTTTTTAAAATTTAAATATCTAATTTACGAACATGGATTAGATCAATGATCGTTGCAGCTATCCTTCAAAAGTAGAAGTGGTATAAAGATATGTCACGACTGAAGAAACCTTATAATTAATTGCACTGATATGACACTGAATTTTTTAAAACTGGTTAGATATGTAAAACCAATTGATACAGAAAAATGTTCCGATTGGAAACTCTATGAAAATTCTCTACAAACTAATCAAGTAATTATGTAATAAAAAGCTGAGTATGTTACATATCTTTACAGTATATCTCATATATATGTATATATATACATATATATATATATATATATATATATATATTTATATATATTATATATATATATATATATATATATATATATATATATATATATATATATATATATATATATATATATATATGTATATATAAATATATATATATATATATATATATATATATATATATATATATATTATATATATATATATATATATATATATATTATATATATATATATATGTATGTATATATATATATACACATATATACATACATATAAGTTGGCACTGTTGGAAAGGAGGTTTAACTTCATTTATTCCAAAACAAAAATTATTACAAATTATTACCAACGTAAACCATAGATAAATAGGAACTTCCATAATGAAGTCCACAATACAAAAATGAACAAAGCTGCAATATAGACGTGAAAATCATCCCATCGAATGGCAACGAAGGTAGAAATAGTAATAAGGGCAGTCGTGTAAGTGACTCAAAGAACAAGGCCTTTAAAATTGAGCACAGTTTAAAAGGGAATATTTTAGAAATACAAAAAGGATAATTTAGTTCCTAAAGTGTACAGCTAGAAATCTTCCAAGATTAAAAGATCGCATGTTAAGAAAATATCTCAAAAGATTTGATACGGTAAGCAAAGTGCAATAGCACAGTCGTTGGAAGGTGCAATCTCCAATTACAATGAAGATCTGATAAAAGCGAAACTAAGGCTTTTATTAGTAACATATCTGCGAATGGAGCAGGTGCCTACTATCGGTGAATAGCATAGAAAGTCTATAATCCACAAACTTCTAAAAACATACATTCAGGATAATGAGATCTGCTTGTTAAAACAGTTTTCTCTGTATTCTAGGTGCAACTAACTTTACTAATTAGTGGATGAAATAAAGGTCTTTATGGCAGATCATAGTCTGGCATTGCTCACATAATGTAGGAAACGATTTAACAACAAAAGGATTAAGAAAGGAAATGACAATCGGTTTAAGGAAACACAATCAGTTTTCAAATATATACTGTGACAAAAAGTATTCTATCAACTTGAATTAATTGAGCATGTGACAATGGGGTTAGCATATATAAATGATATTTAGACTAGAGACACGATGACAAATCAAGAATATTCTCCTCGATAAAGAACAAAAGTAGCAATAGTGAATCTGAAAACAGTCCCTATTGAATGGCAACGAAGTCAAAAGGAAACACTCATGTAGGTGTGTACGTCATTCAAAGACCAAAAAATGTAGAATCTAAGGAAAACATATCAGAATTGTTAAAAATGGATGTTTAAATAATAAAGAATGTTGACAAAATCTTATAAGATACTTTTTTAAAATCAGGAGATGTTGATCTGGCTCAAAACCAGTCAAGAAACAAATATTTTTGTTAAATGATTCAAACTGCTTCAGCAAAGCTGCTCAAAGGAACTGTCTCTAATGACAAGAAATATCTGTTAAAATCGAAACAAAGGCATTTGTTAGTAACATGTTGGCGAATGAAACAGGAATTTAGGTTAATGTCATAGAAATGCTTTAATTTAAGTAACAAGAGGAACTGAGCATTACGTTTACCATAATGTAAATGTATTCCGTGAACATTCGACGCAAGTAGCCTTACATGTAAGTGCTTTAATGGTCTTCATTTAAAATCGTGACCTGGTGCATTTGTTGGACACCAAATTTAGTTAAAGGTTTTAAAAAGATAATGCATTAAGACAGGAAATATTAATCAGTTTATAATGAAAACTGTGACTACAATGATTCTATAAACAGGAATTAATTGAACATGTAAGAATGTCACGAGTATAGAAAGGATATTTTGACTAAAGACACGACGATAAATGTAGAATATATTGTTAACTCAAATCGAAAGTAATGCATTTGAATGTTGTTTAAAATATAATTAAATACGTGAATGTTCATTGAGCACAAAGATTTCTTAAAATGATCAAAATCAAATTGTTTAAATTTTGCTATATTATATGCGGCATGAATATAAATATATATATATATATATATATATATATATATATATATATATATATATATATATATATATATATATATATATATTAGTGAACGATAGTCGAAGTTATCTTCCAAAGCAATGATTAATATAAAGATATTGTTTTGTTCGTTTTTTTACGAAAATTAATCTGATCCATTTTTTATGACACTGAATTGTGTAAAATGGAATAGAAATCAAATACCAATCGAATCCAGAAAATAAGAGATCGCAAACTGCGACTATGAAGATGCTACATAAATTATTCAAGTAAGTTTGTCAGAATGAGGTGAGTATGTATAAAACGTTTTAATCATTAGATCTCATAAATATGGATGTTACAATAAAGGATATGACTTGAATTTTAAATGGCAATGCACAATGATTATAAAAAGTGCAATAAATGAAAATTTAGCCTACCATTCCAAATCTTAAAGATACATAAGTTGGCAAAACAAATAAAAAAGGAAAATTAATAGATTAGTTCGTTCCAGTTTATATAATCATTATTGTGAGAATTCCTATTCTTTCTTTGATTGGTAATTTCTTCGCAACTACGTTTTGTATTCGCTTTGACAACATTTTAGGTATTATAAATTCATTATATTACGAAATTATTTATGTGGCCAATGTTTCAACACCACGTTTTAAAATTTACTGTATTAAACAGTGATTGTTTTATGCATTAAGTGCAACAGAGATGTACTATTTTGAACCGGAGGATGTTTTGGAAACGTGATATGCATAGATCATACAATAAGTGGGTTGGTGAAACTGTTGATTATATTATAGAAAAGTCTTCTGTAAACTTTGCAAAACAAATCGATTTTCCGTGGCAAACACCAAAAACTTATAAACACTGTAAAATTATAATTATAGCTATAAAATAACAGTATGCTAAAAATCTGACAAATAAAAGTGAACAAAAGTTTTAAGAAAGTACCACTAGGTAATAATATCAAAGATTTTTGTAGCATTTAAATTAGACACAGTCCAACTGTTATCTAAATTTGTAAACTGTTATGCATACAGATTTTTTTTTACATTCTCAAATTCAACTTTTTTTTAACAATTTCTTAATAATAATGTTATTGAAAAATAGTCAATCCTTAAAAATAGATAAATACACAATAAACACAACTCATTCTTATCGTATGCGATATAAAAGATGTGAAAAATTATAATTGTTGTTCCAGGTAAAATAAATCATCACGCGTCTCTCCTTTTTTGTCTCATATCCTCACTGAAAGAAAAACCACAAAAAGTCGCTGAATAAGAAAGATAATACTTGTCCACCACCCCGATGCTTAATAATTAGATCACACGTCCTCTTTTTAGAGATACCCGAAAAATAGAAAAAAACAACATGTCAGTAGTATACCAGACATATCTTGATAGCCAAATATCACCATTTTAAGAACTTCATAAATCTTCATAATTCATGTAGTTCTTAACCATAAATTCTTCCCCATCAGTGTGCTCAAAAATGCTATAAATTCATGATATTTGTATCATTTGTAAAACCAAAATATTACTTTCCCAAGCCACCTTGACCATCTGCTACATCTTTCAAAACCACCAAATGGTCCTTAAACAAACATAAAGCAATAAAACAAAATAGTATTTAATTTCTAGGCAGCCAATATCGCATTTTCACCATCTAAAAGCACGCATACTCATAATTAGATGAAGGAGTTTCTAAGCCCTATTTTTACTGACCTGATTTGAGCTTAATAACACGATAATAATATTTAGTTCAAAAGAACTAAATTTTAAAAATGTGTGACAATTAAATAATGGAACTGAGATTTTAGAAATTAACAAGTACAGCACCTTATACTTTTTCTGCAACTCAGTTTAACTATACAGTTAACAAAGATATTGTATAAATATTTACAGAGATGAAAGTTTGCTGCACTGAAAAAGATTATTTCACATACAAGCCATTAAACATTTTGATCACCACATTATAAGATTTGGTAGTGATGGCTGGTAACAGATCAAGAGCACAGTGTGACATTATATTTTTGTCAGACTCAAATTAATAGGAGAGTGTGGATAGCAACAGCTGAATGTAAAACTTCGTATTGGCATTTAGCAGTTCAAAGCGTACAAGAGTTAGTAAAATTCATATATAGGATTCACGTCTACTTTTAAATACGAAAACTGTTGTCTGAATGTAAAATACATTTACTTGATGATAATTCATTTAATTCGAATAACAGCATGATATATATTGAAACAATTTAACATAATCTTTAACAACTTTAATATTTCAAAAAATCATGACTGGAGATACCTCAAAGAGAACGAAATAGTTCTTAATAAAAATAGCTATCAGTGGATAAAATTCATGGATGTAACTAATGAAGACAAGAATAATGTAATTGATGAAAAGATTTTTGTTTGGGGATTTTGGTATAGTAAAATGTGACTGATGAAAAGAGTCTTGTTTGGGGATTTTGGTATAGTAAAATGAAAGAAAATTAAATGTTTTACAAAAATAATGTCGGTCCAAATAAATATATTGCCTTGACTTATTTCTTTCTGCAAGATAGTAACCGATTAACAAATGAAGGTGCTGCAAGGGTAAATCAAAGTATTAGATCATACCTTATTTGTATATTAAGTGGTCAAGTTCAAAACAGAGCATCTATTAAATAGTCTGTTTCCACTGTTCAAGATTCAACAAATATTGTTTGCGAAATTAACTTGAGGAAAGCAAGATTATGACTCAGATGAAAACGATTCAACATGATTCCAGCAATATATTTCAGATTCAAAAGTGAAACTGGTCAACGCTATTAGAGCTGATGGAATCTTTTCACTGCCTAGTGATATGGTTATTAAATTTGGTAGCATTGTTGAATACAACAATAACCATTAAAAAAAATCGTCTCTAACAACTCATCAAAATATGGATGATGAAATAAAAGAAGAAAACGTTAGTAATAACTAAGTAGATAAGAAGAACAGAACTGGTGATAGTCATTTAATTTGGAAATGTACATCATTTAAAAGACAAAGAACATGAAACAAACAATCAAGCATTTATAGTTGTTTGATGGCTGTATGAGCTGGCTTAATTTACTGTTTCAAAATAAGTTAGGAATTTGTATTACATGCTCATTTAATCTTATATGCTTGATCTGGCTTTCGAGAGCTGCAAAGAGCTGAAAATGACGTAAAATGACGTCTACGCCTACTGATAATCTGATTTTCAGTCAACCAATAAGGGGGCTGAATTCCATTCAGTGCCTTGTAGCTGCATATTAAGCGGCCGCGATCATAGCCGTGTCGACCAGTAGCGTGGGAAAATGGTCTGGAATCCCTTAAAGGTGTGGTAGAAAGTCAAACTTTGTGTAGGCACAAAAAGTCGAATGTCTGAGCTAAACATCGGTACCAATTTTTTTACACTATGCGAAGTTTATCTTGAAATATCAGCGTCGATTCTTAAATAGGTCGCACGAGATAGGAGAGAAGTGTCCTCCCTTGTAGTGTTATACAGTACATGTATGACTGATAGGTAAATTGTAAGTAACCATACGAGCCCCCTGTGGTTGTTGCGTGCTTAGTGATCGGAAAAAGACCCTAAATTTAATGCCATGCAAGTATTTGATGATTAATTCTAGACTGTTAACTGACTCTCCTAATAATTTATGTTTATCATTTAAATATGGACTATGCTACTGAGACGCGATTATCTTGGTGTTTCATTTCTAATTTGACTCCTGGTAAAAAAATTATTTCTGTTCTCACGTTAAGTGGTATCGACATAAACATCGTACACTGATGCAGTCTCCGTCTTTCATGGAGCCCTCCTGTACTATATGTATGCAAGAAATTTCTGACATACTCTAACATAGATCACCAGTGCCACAAAAAAAGTACATTTTCTGTAGGTTTTTTTTGTTGTTGTTGTTTGTTTTGTTTTTTTCCTTTTTTTTTTTTTTTTGTTATTTTTTTTTCCAGTCAGTTATATACTGTTGATAATATAGGTAGGGCTTTTCATAACATACAGGAGTAACTTTCTTTAACGAAGCGAAACTATCTATTCGCTTGCGTTAACATTAGTATGTTTGATTTCGTTTCGTTAAAAAAACTCATTCATACTTCAAATGACTTCAGCAATCCTTGTCTACCATTGCATTTCAAGCAACCAAAAATATGTCATCGGAACTTGAAAACGCGTCCACTTGCTTGTGTCAGACATTTATTCCATCAGGAAAAAGACATCAGAGTAAGTATAGTCCGACTAAAGCAATTAGACTTTAATCTGTGGAAGAGTATGGGCTGCGAAGTGTGTGAGGTATTTTTGAAAATTGCGCTTCTAGTTCCCCTGTCAGTCGACCAGGGAACACACCACGCAACAACGTTTGTGTTGGAAATAAGACGTCGCACCCAAACAACATAAATATCAGGGTGGACGTCTTACATTGTCGCCTTTTTTGTAGTGCTGCTTCAATGTTGTTCTTTGCCTTATACTATCTAGTGCGGAAGCCTTCCATTGAGAGATTGCAGTTTGTTGCTCTTGATCGGCGCAGGTTTTGCATGCTTAGTGGTTTGGAAAAGACTCTAAATTCAATATCATGCAAGTATTTGATGATTAATTCAAGCCAGTAAACTGATGCTCCTAATTTATGTTTATCTTTTAAATATGGACTATGCTAATGAGGCTTACGATTATCTTGGTGGTTCATTTCTAATTTGACTACCAGTAAACGAGCATTTAATTGTACCAATATAAGCCGAAGGGGGCCACTGCACCACTGTTACCAAGGAGCAGTTGTCGATCGGAGTTAACCTTGGCGACAGGAAAGGCAGGTATGAGCAAGCAGTCTGGGGAGGTGGTCCTTTTCTGTCCCCCTGTCCACTTCATGAAGAAATGTTTGCCTCACTGTTACCATTTGGACACTGGAGAACCATGAGAATTATGCGGTTATAGAAGTCTCCAAAGCTTTTGTAATGCAGCAAGATTATTCCAATAAAACAAATGTTTTACAATATATTATTCGTGTCAAAATCTCTGCATGCAATATTATGAACATCATAGCGAGATTTTTATAAACTTTTAATCAAGACAAACTACTCTTTGTATTTGTGTTAAAATCTTGTATTAATGATGGATTATGATGTATATTTCTACTGCCCTGTATCAGAGACAAAGTAGCAACAAACAGACACTGAGTATACATTAACTACGCTTATTTACGCTAGTAGCAAAATTCGGTGTCACAGTTTATCGTTGCACATAATGTATTCGATTATATTATTATTATTATTATTATTATTATTATTATTATTATTATCTAGCTATCTGTAATATTTTAACCTATTACCGAACTAAAATAACACTTGTATGATGGAGTTATCAGTTTTTTTTAAAAAATATTCATTTTTGAAAAGGCAATATTTAATTTACACATTTATCTTTGATGTATATAAATAATTATTTACTTCTCCCAATATGTTCATATGTATGATTGTCGGTCATGCACCTTTGCTTGGAAATGATTTGTAATCAGAACATCAACATTTAATGAAGTCTAGCTCCTATTATCCAACTTCTCATAGCCCTATAAGAGCCTCTGTTACACAATAAAAAGCGATCCTTTTTTTTTTTTGTAACCTGCTGTTGCAACAACGCGATTAGCGCAAGTAACGTAAAACTTATAAAGTGTGTGAATGACAGCTTAGTAATAAAGAGAGACAACTTATTCATGTTTCTGTCATAATGAAGATACATTTATCATATTTACTTCTCTTTATCAGGTTATGGTTTTACCTTGATACTCATCTGTAATGACCGAATATGATTTGGACAGATTTATTCACACAAAAAACTAGGAAATTTATTATCACGGAGCACGATAAAAATAGTGTCAGATTTTGATGTGAAAAGTATGTTTAAAGAGTAGATATTAGTCTGGATATACATGTTAAAAGTATATATCTATATATATATATATATATATATATATATATATATATATATATATATATATATATATATATATATTCTTCTTCTTCAACACATATTACACAGATTACAGATTCTGCTACTAATACAATTGCTGCAACTTCTGTTTTTTTTTATTTTGCAATGATGATCAAGACTTACCGTCTATACTCGCTTATAAATCGAGTCCAACTACAAACTGCACAGACCCAGATCTGCTGTCGCATAATGCGCCGGCAGATCTGGGCCTATGCAGTTTGTTAGGAGTAATCAGTAGAACAAACAGCATAGATGCATTATTCCCCGGCAGATCGGGGTCTATGTTTTTACAGTTGGATTCTACTTATAAGCGATTATTAGATGGTAATTGTGAGCACCTGAGCTGATCCCATTGCAGTAAATTTGGTAATAAATAAGATTTCCACTAAACGTTTACTCAACTAATGTAAAAGGACTAACAAAGAGTGTGAATGACGGCCTAGAAATGAGAACGAATAAATATGGTAGTCTCTTTCATAATATAGCTTCAATTATTATAGTTGTTTATACATTCCAATTACACTAGATTTTCACTGACTACGACTGAATATGCTTCAAAACAGATTTATTTATAAGTACTTGGAAAATTGCTACACCTAGCTCAAAATCATTGATAATGAAAATCCCAATGGAGGGATATTAGCAGACTTTTAATGATCGATCTAACGGTATTTATCTTCGGCACACGTTAAAGATGGTACAACTAATACTCTCACCACCCCTTCTTTTCTCCCCCGTTTATTCCTTGTGAACATTATAAAGGAAGATGAAGATATTACTGTGATCATTGTTTAATCTTACTTATTTCAGTGAATTTTTTAAATAATAAATAAATTAAATTTCGCACTTACCATGATTTATCTTCTTCCTCTATATCCCTCCTATATATCTACTGCTACTACTACTACAAGTACTACCACCATAATCACAATTACTACATACTACGCCAAAATATGGATGGGAATTTTTTTTTAAACTGAGTCTCTACACTTCTGTCAAACGCTCATGGCGTTTTGCTTTTGAATAATATTTATATCGAAATCTCCTTGATTATTATCATGAAAAACCCATATCAATTTAGCACTATTTTGAACTGCAAAGATGTACCCTGCATTCTTTCCTTTGATATTATGTCAGGTATTGTCGTAGGTATTCCTTTGATATTATGTCAGGTATTGCCGTAGGTATTCCTTTGATATTATGTCAGGTATTGTCGTAGGTATTCCTTTGATATTATGTCAGGTATTGTCGTAGGTATTCCTTTGATATTATGTCAGGTATTGTCGTAGGTATTCCTTTGATATTATGTCAGGTATTGTCGTAAATATTCCTTTGATATTATGTCAGGTATTGCCGTAGGTATTCCTTTGATATTATGTCAGGTATTGTCGTAGGTAAATTTGAGTAGAAAATGTTCTGATACGTAACATTTAAAAACATTGTTCTTCTGCCTCTGAACCCTAATGCTGATAAGTAGACCTTTTTTGGCTGCGAGTTTGAGTTTTAATCAACAACGAGGCATCAATTGATGACAGACTCTACAACATGGTTCTTACCACCGCCCAGTTTTTACAAATATATTGTCTTTGATTTTATACAGCTTTAATATGTGTATAGTTAGGAATGTAATGGATATTTTGCTAACTAGTTCCATTGTATATTGCTTCAGAACTTTCAGTTTCTAAGTGAATTGAAGTATGATCCATAATAACTTAAAAATCTATATTGTGTTAATTATTGTTTTCCTGATATTCTTGGCAGTTAGAAATTATTGACAGTAGTAACAATACAGTAAACCACAAAAGAAGGAAAGCAAACATTTTAAACATACTTACAACCTATCTTTTCGTTCAGTGAGAATATTCCAAAAGTGTGGTAGTTCGAATATTATTGGCAAGCACGGATTCAGCTTAATGTTGCCTTAGCAAAACGTGTCATTTTCTTCTTTCCTACTCGTGTTCGATGTCGTACGTTTTCATTCTCAGACCTAAACTTGATAATTGAAGTGACTTACTGTTATTTATAGATACTGTACAACATTATATATGTAATATTGTTCTGCATACAACTTCATAATTGTTTCTTCTAACATATGTATGCAAGATGTTTTGTATGTATTACTACTGGTGACCTTATCATAGTAATCATCATCACTTCGGTTGGCTAAACTGACTTGTTATTTATGAGTTAAAAGAGCAAGTTTTATAAATAAGTAAGTTATTGAGGATTAAAAATCAAATGTTCTTATATTCAATAAATCTTGTTTCTAGGCAAAATAAGGAATAGGGGCAGTTATTGAAAAATACAAACTGTTTATTAACTTGTATGGCAAACTGTACATATCAATCGCTAGAAATATCTATAAAATGTAAGTGTCCAATATTAGAACTATAATCAAATATGCCCATAGGTATAAAAAGTGCATCTTGATTTCATGAAAACTAGTGAACAGGAATGTATGAAACGGAGTCTATCTGATACGGAAATACATCCTTTCAGAGAGTATCTCTTCATTGTTATCTTAATAATGTTAACATTCTACACACAAAAAACCCCTAGAGATAAATAATTTTTTTATTTAACGCGTACATACATACATTTATACATACATACATGCATACATCTGTAACAACGTATCTATTTACAGTTTTAAAGCCGTCTTTTACAAACATTTTGTCTATCTTTTCTCTATTGTGATTGATAGTGTGTAGTGGGAAGAATATATACACAAGCATTTCTTGTATGATTGATAGTGTATAGTGGGAAGAATATATACACAAGCATTCCTTGTGTGATTGATAGTGTATAGTGTGAAGAATATGTACAAAGCATTCCTTGTATGATTGATAGTGTATAGTGGGAAGAATATGTACAAAAGCATTCCTTGTATGATTGACAGTGTATAGTGGGAAGAATATTTACAAAAGCATTCCTTGTATGATTGATAGTGTATAGAGGAAGAATATGTACAAAAGCATTCCTTGTATGATTGATAGTGTATAGTGGGAAGAATATGTACAAAAGCATTCCTTGTATGATTGATAGTGTATAGTGGAAGAATATGTACAAAAGCATTCCTTGTATGATTGACAGTGCATAGTGGGAAGAATATGTACAAAAGCATTCCTTGTATGATTGATAGTGTATAGTGGGAAGAATGTGTACAAAAGCATTCCTTGTATGATTGACAGTGTATAGTGGGAAGAATATGTACAAAAGCATTCCTTGTATGATTGACAGTGTATTGTGGGAAGAATATGTACAAAAGCATTCCTTGTATGATTGATAGTGTATAGTGGGAAGAATATGTACAAAAGCATTCCTTGTATGATTGATAGTGTATAGTGGGAAGAATATGTACAAAAGCATTCCTTGTATGATTGATAGTGTATAGTGGAAGAATATGTACAAAGGCATTCCTTGTATGATTGATAGTGTATAGTGGAGGAATATGTACAAAAGCATTCTTTGGCGAAGCAGAATTAGGTCTTATAAATAAAAATAAGAAATTGATTTCGTCAATCCAACCTGAATAACATAATTAGTCATTGGATTTCGTTCTAATCATTTACCTTCTATACTGTACTTAATGTAATTACCAATTACATGAAATAAAAATATGTTTAAACTAAACTTCTGTTGCGCCATCTTGAGAGAAAAAATTGAGAAAGTTATGGGAATTTTTTTTTCAAAATGTGCATATTAATTACCTGTAAATGAAACCTCTACCTTTTGAAGCATATTGGTTTGTTTGTTTTTTATTAAGAGCATCCTATGTTCATTTTTCTCAATCTCTCTAAAAATTTAATAAATATTGCTTATCCAAAGCCTGCCTTTGCCTATTTTGGCTCATCCAATTCTAATGATGATGTTGCTAGGGGACTTGCAAGGAATTTTTCTGCTAATGCGATTCGCTTTTTTCACATTCATGATACATAACAAAAAGCAGTAATGACGAAGAAATAAGCCAAACCTCATTTATGTTGATACTAATGGTTGCAGGAGCTTATATAGTTTACTTTCTGAAATAGTTTCTGAACCTCTAATTTATCTATAGTGATAAGTCTCTTGAATTTTTTTAGATGCTTTGTTTACAACTCCAATAAAAAATGCAAAACTAAGCAATTAATGCCAAAATATGTAAAACAAAATGTTCAGCTAGGAAAGGAGCTATTTGGCCAGCACTCCTAAGCAACCAGCTTGTTACACTGTCAATAATTCTAGTCAAATGCTTTTTTTGTTTGTTTGTTTGTTTGTTTGTTTTTTTTGTTGTTTTTATTTTGTTTTTTGTTTTTTTTTGTTGCTAACACAAACAAATAATTATCAATATTATTTAACCCTTTAAAGTTTGTCAGTAAACGACTCATCTTTGCCTTTAAATGGAGCAGCACTTACTCCACCACAACCGCCTTCTAAACCTTTCACAAAATTTGCTTTGGACAGAACAACAGTTGATACAGTCATACATATTGCAGTGGCAATGGACAGAACAACAGTTGATACAACCATACATAATGCAGTGGCTTTAGACAGAACAACAGTTGATACAGTCATACATATTGCAGTGGCTATAGACAGAACAACAGTTGATACAGTCATACATATTACAGCGGCTATAGCAGCTATTGATAAACACATTTCTTTAAACATTTGTTTCAGCCATTCTCCTAGTGTTAGTTTTTCGCTAACTTTTTCATTAATCCTTTCAATGTTTCCTGAAAAATCCTCCAACTGTGTTAGATGCCCAGCTATACGTAATTTTTACTTTCAACACATTCCAACTGTTCTTGCAATGCAGAATTTGTGTATGGATATATATATTTTCTAAATCTTCAGTATCTAATTGTTTGAAAAAAACTAAATCCTCTAGGTTTTCTCTCTATCGAACTAGGTCGTAAATGTTTTGTATAACCATTGTGGGTGATCCTCAAATAAAACTAAATTACAGGATCTGTCTTAGGATATGCTGTATATATGACGACTAGTATCTCTCTATATATGTCTTGCATATTTACTTACAAAGTCCAGTCCTATATTATAATCATAATTTCATGAGAGTTTGTACACTTTAATTTAGTTTTGATTTATAGATTGTTGTCCAGTATCAAAATGTCCTAGAGTTTGATCATCAAAATAATTAGCAAGATGTTTGGTAATGCAGTTTCAGTATCTACAACATAATTGTAATCATTCTCTTCGCATGCAAGATTTAAAGATTTTTTCATTTCATTACCTTCACCACCTTTAGCGTTTTATATAGACCGTATATTTTGGGATGCACCATTTATCTAGCGACAAAGGCTCTGACTTTTGGTACACACCATTTATTTAGCGACAAAGGCTCTAACTTTTGGCCAAACACGCCATATATTTAGAGATACATGCGGTATCTTTTGGCACAAGCCAGTTATCCAGCAATAAATGAGCAACCTTTTAGTACACGTAATTTATTTAGTGATAAAGGCTCTACCTTTTGGCACACGCCATTTATTTAGCGATGAAGACTATCCTTAAGAATACGTAATTGGTCTGTTTTAAATGGCTTAGAATGGAAAAAGTCGTATCAGAAGCAACATGTGCCAGTCAAGCTGGAAAAAGAATGAGAATTTATCGAAGACAAAGATAGGAAAACCCCATATCTCCCGAAATTAAAGAATGCAAAGAGGAAATGAACGCAGTTATTGGAAATGGAACAAGCATGGAGCTATTCGGTAAATTTGTAACTGAAAGATTTGAAAAGTTTAATAAAACTAAATCAGAAAGACATATGAAATTTGTGTCAATGCTAGTACTGCTAAAATTTACAAATTATTGTCAGATGTTGTAATCTACAATGTGACATCATTAAATAACAGATTTCTTCCAAAACGATAATTTAGACAGTTTACAAAATGAACTGAAATATTATTACATTACTGCAAATGGTATCAGACACTTCTCTGGATTTCGTCGTTCAAGTTGGGGTTCCCATTATCACCTTTCAGTGCAAGTTTGATTAAATTCAAACTTTACAAATTTCAAAAGGTCAAAAGAAAATAAAGAATCTGAAAGAGTTGAAATAATTGAATGTATACTTGTTCATGCATTTATACTTCTGACAAGCATTGTTGCTCCTATGTTTAGAGTGTCTGTCTGTCATATGTACTGTCTTTGACTAAGACAGCTCAAATGACGGATAGGGCTTCAAATGATTAATACGAAGGTCAACTTCACTGACACCTCAAGGTTTTGCAAATTTTAGCTATATGTGGTAGAGGTCATTAGATGGAACACCTAACATTTCCAGAGTCGTCTCTGATTTAATGTGTTGCTTTAATGCGTGTCAGATTCTCTGTCTTGTGCTGTTAAGTATCGTGGTCTCTTGTATTCTCTGTTTTCAATTTTCCATTATTTAGCTTTTTCTTTGAAGTACCCTTTATTTTCTTCATACATTTTCTAGTTATATTCAATTTACACTGTTTGCATTCACTTTTGTTTTTGAACTGAGATATATCTTTTAATTTTTAGCATTTTGAAAATGTCTTGAAATCAATCGTTTTATTTACCCAATTACATTTCGAATTAATTTCGCTACGTGCAAGTAACATTTTAAGTCAGCTTGAAACCAACCTCTGTTTTGATTTAGATTTGTGTTGAGAATACGTACAAATTTAATTGCAAAAAAATGGAAATAGCAAAATGAGAAACATGAAAATGAAAACAACATTGACAAAACAGATGAAAAGGTTATTTCACGAAAGCTAAATGATCCACAAAGAGTCGAACTTGGCAGACAACAATGGTAACTTACTCAAGAATTCACAAAGGATAAAACTGAATGTTTAAAGAAAGAAAAAGAAGAGTCTAAAACAGTACACAAAGACAGAAAAACAACAAATTACAAACTCAAAACAAAATTGTGCATTCAGCACACACGCATAGCACGGTCTTTTATCTGGTAGGTTTTGGACATATTGTTTGTTTGGTCAAAAGGTACAGTTGCTTTTTTACAAAGTCTTAAACATTTATTTGTGAAAGGTGGTGGAATTAGTAACGTGCAATCAACCAAAGTATAGCACCAAAATAAAACATCGGAGAATGGACAAAATCCCTTCATGTCTGCATCTTACAAACCAAACCCATAAATGCTTTTACATTTTCCAGCTATTGCAAAGCTTTTACCAAGCGGCAATATTTGTTACTATTTCTGCGACAATAATGCAATAAGGTCTTCTTTAATTGATGATGGTTTCTATAACATTGAAGTGTTGATGAACAAAATCAAAGAGGGAACGACTGTAAATGGTGACGACAAAGAAATTATTGATTTTGAATGTTAGATACACAACTCAAAGTTCAAATCATTTCTAGCAATAGCTACTCGGTGTATATCACCAGCTACAAAGCTGAATTGCTAGGAATCACTACTGCGAGAATCTTACTGGGGTCTACTGAATCTAATACAGTTTGTGGGTTTTTGAAACCTAAAAATTTATACATTTTCCTTGTTGATCATATCATAACACCAAAGGTTACTTTAATGCCTATTATTATTCGTGTTTACTGGAGTCTCTACATTAAACATTTTTTTCCACGGTGACTTAGTTTCATAGAATGTTAATGGTCATTAGAAGTAATCACACCGTGGTACCATACATATATTAAATATCAACATAACAGATAAGGATACGAAAGGGATAGACATCCACGGTATGCCTGTAACGTGTTTCTTCATGTGAAGTGAATGGCATTAGCGTGCAGATCACAGCTTTTTTATAACCATACCATAGCATAATTACAGACAATGTGATATCTTTAAGAGGTCCTGGTGACTTACGTTTTTATTTAAACACCGAGGACGTGCACAGTCAGGGTGCAAAACAAGCACAAAGTACATCATTGGGTGATGCGACCAAAGGGCTCTTGCTCCGTGACACAATTAACAGTGTCTTCAACCTCAACAACAAAGGTATCTCAATTTTACGTGATGCAGCCAATGGTCGGTTTGTTGAAAAACATGTTGATATTCAGATTCCTAAGAGGTTGAAAAATAGTAATTTGGAAGATATCAAAACGTGGAGAGAACAATTTGGCGATAAATTATTAGCTATTGAACAGAGAGACACTAAAAGAGCTCACAAAATCTCAGATCAACAAAAAAGATTGACAAGAACAGACAGAAGAATTTAGATGCTTAGGACCTGTTTAAGCAGAGACATAGAGCCATATGTGTTGTTGCACAAGCAGCAAAGGAAAATGTATGTACCTACCATTCAGCAATATTTACAACCAATCGAACAAAGGATAAACCGTGATATAGATGCTTTGGAGACTGACCTGGAGAGAAACATATATGGAAGAATCTAATACTTTACAATCACAGTTGAACCGGTTACATAGAGATTTTAATAAAATGAATATAACAAAACGACCAAGAGATTAAAAATCTAACTAATGATTTTAATACACAATTTACCGACTTGAACAACAGGATAACAACTAAACTTAATACTCTATCAGAGTTATAAAAGAAGAAACGATTTAACATAGACAAGCAAAAGACAGAGATCTACAAAAGGAAAATAAATGTGCATAAAAAGCATGATAAAAGCCATGAAAACTTAATATTTATCTAGTGCAGATCTGAGGGATAAGATGAAAATGATAAAAGATGCTACAGTGGCTCAATTTTACAAGTTACATACTGAGGTTGCAGAATTTAAAATAGATACGAAAATAATGATGATCGAGAACCTGTTCATAATATCAGTGCGATACATGTTAGTAAACATGAGAAAGACAGAAAGATAAATCGAATGAAAAAAAAGATTTAAATGATTTGGAACAAAAGTTTACAACAGAGTCAGATGCATTCAAATCTGAAATAGATATAAAAAGTATATGTCAGAAAGTGGTAGAAATGATACCGTTACCGAAATAAACGAAACATAGAGACATTTAAAACTTAAAGGACTAGGTACTACAAGGGTCAAATTTGGCCCAACCACCAAAAGGCTCTAAGTTTTGTACAAAGACTCTTTAGGATGCATTTTGTGCAGAATAATAACAATTTTGTTGAATTCAATCAAATTGCGTATGCTGGAGGCACCAAAAGTTTACCTACATAAAATGACGTTACTTCTGGTTCCATTACGTTATCGTGATTTTAATGACGTCATGCATGCAAATTTTAATTTTTAAAGACTTGTTGATTATATATATATATATGCAAATCTCGGGGACTAAAGGACTTTGACAAAAGACTTCTGCAAATATCAACAAAACATCCATAAGAAAAAATATTTATTTTATGCTAGGCAGTGAATTACTGGATTTTCCGAGTGAAATAATTGTAATATTTCACTGCAGTGAAAAATATGATATTTTTTCACTGACCGTCAATAGAGATGGATAACATTATGAGTAAGACATTTCAATTCTTTTTGTAAGATCCTTGCCTGGTGTAAAGGTTAAGGTGGCTGCTTTACATCCAAGCGAACCGAGTTCAAATCCACGAAGGGATGAAAAAAAAAATCATTTTTTTTTTGTCTACTCTTAAACCTTCAATTGGGAAGAGCATTATGTAACTACTGATATCTGCTGATATTTTATGTGCAAATATACAAAAAAAACCCCCAGCAGAACATAAACGGTAAACCGCTGACATTATCGCGCGGGATGCAGCAAGAAATCAGCTACTTCAGTGTTTTATACAAATTGTTAGACAATACACTTGAGCATAAAATAAAAAGAATATTTGCTTGCTCCGAGTGAATAACGGATATATTTCATCTCGTGGGTGAAATAACTTAAGTATTTTCAGTCGTGGCTTCGCCATACGTGAAAATACTGAGTTTTTCACCCACTCGATGAAATATATCCGTTATTCACTCGTTTCAAGCAAATATCCTCTCTATATTCAACTTCACTGCGTTAATTTATTTATTTAGTTTTATCCAAAATGCCAGTATTTACCCTAAAAACAAACATATGGTGTGACATTTACATGCATAATGTATGGTAAGAAGAATATTGACATCAAGTCCCTTGTCGATAACAATTCCAATACAAATGAGCTAACTACATAGCAAATACATGAGTATTTCGCCATACAATTATCGTCACAAAAAATCTAAATGTTGTACATCGTCACTGTATGTTTAAAAGAACTAATTATGTACACATGTATAACTAGAACACATACAGTATATAACTTGACTGGAATGTACAAGGCAATACTATTAAATTACGGTTTGGTTATTATTCTAAGTTTTAATAAAAATATTAAGCAAGCAAATGCATGTTCTCGTAATGACCTATTCACAAAGAATATTTACACAGTCCAAAACAGTATGTACTTAGATCTTTCAAAATGATATATATTATTAAAACTAGAGAAATCTGACATAACAATATTGACTGGTTTTTTTTTTACCTGGACTAATTACTTCACAAGCAACTTGTAACTTATTTTTAATGATTTATTACTCTTCGATGTCAGCTGTATCATCATCATCACCACCGTTATCATCATCATCATCATCATTCAACTGAGGTTCAGGAAGGTATTGCGCATCATTCAAATAAGAACTCCAATCAGACATCGAATTAAAAGGTGCATTTTGATGACATGCATATCCAAGGTACCAGATGACGGCTGCTATGTGCGCACACGTACCAACAACACGGGCTCCGGATCGACATTGGCAGTACCAACCTCTGACTGAATATTGATCATAATCAAGCCAGAGTTTATAGGCTCTACTGGACACATGCCGGCTCTGAATTTTTGCCATTAGAAGTCCATTCTGGTCTTTATGCACTAATAAATCATAACCTTCATTCTCGTTAAGGTGCTTACGGGTGTAAGATTTTGCTAACTTCAGTTGATATACTCCAAAAGTAATATTTTGCAAGTCTTCCTCATCAAGCCTTTGAAAGTCAGGAATTATGGTATCTGAGGCATCTATCTTTTCCCAAGGATTTCTCATCTTGTCTAGACCCTCACGTTCCACCTTCTGCATGAGCTCATTACCATTAAGATTTTTTCATATCAATGTGGAAAATAAAGTTATTACGGATTACTATCTGTACTAGGTGGAACGAAGAAGAAAAAATAAATTTCTTCTTTCCTGGGAATCGTACCCAGGTCGGCTCTGCATGTAAGCGGACATTTTACCATTGGACCACGAAACTATGTATACATGATTTGTATTTATATGAGCTATATAAAGTTTTTTGCATTCTGTAGCAGCCACATGGATTATCTTTCTATTACATATTTATGGTGTTTAGCAGACTGTTTATATAAGATATGGTTTATGCATGTTTGCAAATCAATATAAATACTCTTTTCATAGTGCGTTTCCTCACTAACCCTTCCAGTTATAAACATAGTGAGTTTGTAACTAGAGTCCCCTAGAGAATCTGGCACCAGTTACCGCACTGTCGTTAATTCTCATGGATTATCTTTATTATTGATGAGACAAAATGTACCTTATATTGAATGTTAATTATTTATTCTGCCATTTCAAATTGTACTACATTGAGTCTTCAATAACTGATGAACGTGAGGTAGGCCTGACTGATTCCGTACGGAAACTGCATAGACCCTCAATCGCTTTTTATGATTGGAATTTTTTTACCAAACAATTCAAAACGAATTAACAAAAGTTTCACAGTATTGCATACCACTGTATATAATGCTCTTATAGAGAAATATTTGTCCAAAATACCAGTCTGATACAAATATTTTATAAACCAAGCTGGATTTGCTTATTTCTTCATAAAACTCGTCGTCTGCAAATCAACACAGCCTGGAAATATTTCAACTGTGAAGATTTTCCTTAATTTCTAAAGGATATGTGTGTCTGATAAAGTAAAACTGCATTTAATTTAATACTTTACTCATTTATTGTGACATAATATTTGTAAAATGAAAGTTACATACCTTGTAAACTGCTGCTGCGATAAAAATGGCACTGTTACCTGCCATATTATGTAACCATTTTCTTTAAAATTACCGTATCCCACATGAGTGAAACAACATACAATTTTCTGAGATTACAACTTATCTAATAAGGGAAACGTCTTGAAAGTTTCCCGTTGTTTCATGGCTGCGGGAATAGTTTAATATATATAAATACATTATGGTCAGACGAATTTTTCACATTTTCCGCATTCTACGCCTCACGCGCGGCTGCAGATGACGTCATCACACGCGATAAATATGAAAATAAAACGTATTATTAAAGACAAAGGTATGTCTATACAAAATAAATAAAACAGCTTTTAAAATAAAGAAAATACATTTTGGACATTTTCTGAGGCCATTACAGTGATCTAGAGTCCCTAGTATGCAGAGTCTTGTTTTGGGTGTTAGAGTGGATGAATTAAGAAACGAAATTGATAATAAGAAAAGATGTTGCAAGATAAAATCAAGCCTATGCCAGGATATATATTGCTCAAATGACCTCTTCAGACATGATGTAAAAGAAGTGTCAAACTTTGTTTCTCTTAAATAGGATGACTTTTTGCTAAATAAATAAAAAACTGATGTATAAAATGCAGAACTTATCGTTTGTAACAGCAGGAGTAATTATTGGAGGAGCAATGGGAAGCAACTATCTGTTATATTATGGGAACACGATAAAACCATGGGTAAATTACAGAGAAAACTGCAGAGTTCAGTGAAAACAAAGCTCAGACAGTAGACTACATGAATAAAATATTTAGAGAACAAGGTTTGCTTACTTAATACTTTAACTACCTGGATGATGATTTTGATTTATATATATATATATATATATATATATAAAAATATATATATATATATATATATATATATATATATATATATATATATATATATATATATATATATATATATATATATATATAGATATACTCTCAAATAACCGGAGGCATGCGAGCTTTAAACCATCCTGATACATATACTCATGCAGAAAGTAATGTAAAACTCTAATAATTAGGCAAAAGTTTCACACATAAAAACGAGAGCATTTAATATGTACCATCTCGAACTCCTAAATGTTCAATTAATATATACCTTACACTCGAGAGCCGGCTTCCTCACGGACCGCCACTAAAGTTTGAAATACCTGCCAATGAATCACCATTGAGAAGCTGTCTTGGGCTCTTCATTTCCGACTGTTCTCTCCGGCTCTATTTGTTTATTCTTCAATGGAAGATAACTAATGGACATTTCAGTAAAATAACGTTACCTGAAACATTTATTCACTTTGTTCCATAATTTTTGTGTCATAAGACATTATCCGAAAATTGTTTAATTTTATTTACGAAAATGAAGCAGTCTTGAATTATGAAGAATACTTATGATCAGAAAAGATATTAGGCAAAACAAGATTTTTTTAATCCCTGCAATTTATCGAAACATAGTGAATATGTGGATGAAGCGGGGCAATTACAAAAGAAGTGTCTGAATTATTCCATTTGTTTATTCATCATGTCATTAGTTATATAGTGGAAAAAAGTTGATGATATCACTTTTCTTTCTTTTTTGACACGTTTGCAAAACCCACTTTTTATTTTTCCTAAGGAATGATTGATCATGTGACATCATCTCTAAGTGTTATTTCTTAGGATTTTTGTACAACGAGTCCATAGAAGAGTCCTAATGTCATTTACATAGAAGTTTTAAGTAATGATGAGTCCCAAACAGATTTTCAACATTTGCGAGAGTCATTAACTATCAGCTTACTCCTTCATCTGTCATGCCCATATTTCCGTAGAGTACGAATTAAAATTCTCTAACCTGCATGACTATATAGGTAAACTGACAACGAACAGTGCAAAACTAGTTTTCAACTAGCCGAGACGCTTTCGACTCTCACTGAGTCTTTTTCAAAGGCAAACACAGAACAGAGATAAGACAAAAAATAAACACAAAAAAGCGTTGAAACTACAAAAGTAAAGTTTACATAACTATTTCTACGGGAATTACAGCTTGAAAATGTCTGATGTGTCGTCTAGTTAGCTTCAACTCGACTGCTGATGCTGTACATTAATGGTCCTGACCTAAAAAGGGATGAGCCATATCGCCGTCTGTTATTTAATGTAAATTGGTGTAACCGTAGATTACAAGCCTAGATATTTCATTGCTTCCGTAGGGCGAGTAGACGACACATCAGACATTGCCTTAATGTTTATTCGTAATTTTTGCCTTTGAAAAAGACTCATTGAGAGTCGAAAGCGCTTAGGCTAGTTGAAAACTAGTTTTGCACTGTTCGTTGACAGTTTATTGTGTTTATCTTAATTAACCCCTGACACACGCGATCCCTTGCTGGATCCAGTGTACTTGAAAGGACTGTTATTCGCCATATGATTTGTACTGTATATATATACTGCCTTATAGTGAGACCGCCTATTAACTAAGTACATGATACCATGATACGTATAAATTTACTATCACGTAATGAAATTGGATCCATGATTACACTCGCCTGATACTAATAAAGACTTATAGTGAGAGTGGTATATATATATATATATATATATATATATGTGTGTGTGTGTGTGTGTGTGTGTGTGTGTGTGTGTGTGTGTGTGTTTCATTAGTCATTTGTTATCCTTTTTCATTTCTTCAGATTGATGGCTGGAAAACAAGTGGTGCTGTGAATACAGATTCAAAATTTGATGAAGTCATGTCCAATAGTGAAAGTGACAATGAAATTCTAGAAGCTGCTGATGATGCGTGCAATAATGTTGATGAGCTCTATGAATTGAAAACATAAACAAAGCACATGCCTCCATGATCGTAAATGTTACCTCACTACAATATTTTATTTTACTTTGGCAGGCTTCGTTTCATTTCAGTGATACATATGTGGAATTGTTGCTGAGACTTCTCTTTAACATATTGATTGTTGGTGACGGCATTCTTATAGAATTGGCAAAATGTCTTCCTTCATCAGTCTATATGCTTTGAACATTGTTATGTATATTGAATTTATAATAAGTGTCCATGAGGTAACTTGTACTTTAGTGGTCATTTTGTAAACAACATATTTACAGGCATTTTATTTCGAAGTTAGGCTTGTTTACATAGCATTTAGTACTTAGATTGGAACTTTCCATGTCTTGATGTGAGAAAGGTCAGGTACGCACAGGAAATTTCCATCAGAGTTATTCATATTCTAGAATATTCTGTCAGGTGACTTGTCTATATATTTATGGAGTATTTGGTAAACAAGATTCCATTCCTATGCCAAACTTCATGTCATAAAGATCAGTCTATTAAAGAATTTATTTTAGTAATCAGATGTTACAGTTGTGAAAATCAGAGCAAATTCAGAGAGAGGAATTATTTATTTGAAAAATTCGTTGGAATTACTAAAAGTGCTAATTCTCATTTTGGATTAATACTTGACTTTGGGATTTATGTAATATTCTGGATTACATCATTCAGGTATATCAGGACATTCAAGACTACTGGCACATCAGGACATTCAATGCTATTGGAATTCATTCGGAACATTCTATTTTTAGGACTTTTGATTAGGACACTTAGGATTATTAGAATATTATTTGGACTTTAATTCACGTTATTGTAAGTGTCTTTTTAATTTTCACTTTAATTGTCTAGAAATAAATTGCTTGTTGATTTAACTTACATTGTTGTTTTCACTTTCTTTCTGTTGCATTATTTTAAGACCTAGAGTCATAACAACATTAGGAAATGTTGATCGAGATGACTATGTCTATTATGTTGTTTTTCAAAAATATACTAAGTTATACAGTGTTTTGATAACGATGATGATATAAAAATTCCAAAAACGTGCAATAGTGTCCTTTACAGAGAGCAATGTAATGCACCACTAATTAATTCAGTAAGAACCAAAGCAGATATTAAAACATAATCCAAGTAAAGACTATTATTTTAATAGCATTATATTAGCTTGAAAATATTTTTTGTCTTAGGCATAATGCACAAGTGAAGATTGGAGATCAATTTGTAGCTGTACTGGTCATAGACCAGAAGAGCAATGGGATGTTCTTTCGACCGTCGTCTGTCGTCCGTGTGTCCTTTAGCACAAGTTTGTGATCGCTACTCCTATTAAACTACTTGGGGGATTGCAATGAAACTTTACACACACATTCCATGATCTAGGTGGTCCTAACAGAAAAAGGTGCCGCACGGACATCCAATATGGCCGCCACAGCAGCCATCTTGAAAATCTTTTTTATCGCTACTCCTCCTGAATGGATGGTCACATCACTAAAAGAATTCATATGATGTCTAGTTGGTCCTCTATGCAAATGGTGCCGATGTGACGTCCAATATGACCGCCCGGCAGTCATCTCGAAAATCTTATTATCGTTACTCCTCCTGAACGGAAAGGCATATTGACACGGGGTTTTCATTAGAAGACTTCTTATGATGTCTATTTGTTCCTAAACGAAAATGGTGCCAATCTGATGTCTAATATCGCCGCCACAGCAGCCATCTTGAAAATCTTGTTATCGCTACTCCTCTTCAAAGGAAGGTCATATCAACATGGGGTTTTCACTAAAAGACTTCTTATAATGTCTCGCTGGTCATAAATGAAAATGATGCTGATATGACGTCCAATATTGCCGCCATGACAGCCATCTTGAAAATCTTGTTATAGCTACAATTATTGCTGTTATTGCTACTCCTCCTGAACAGAAAAGCATATCGACATGGAGTTTTCACCAGAAGACATCTTATGATGTCTAGTTGGTTCTAAATGAAAATGGTGCCGATCTAATATCTAATATGGCCGCCAAAGCAGCCATCTTGAAAATCTTGTTATCGCTATTTCTCTTTAATACAAAGTCATTTTGACATGGGATTTTCATCAGAAGAGTTCGATTGGTGTCTGGTTGGTCCTAAATGAAAATGATGCAAATTTACCGTCAATATGGCATTCATGGTTGCCATCTTGAATATTATTGTTATTTCTACTCCTCCCAAATGGATGGCTATATCAACATGGAGTTTTCACCAATAGACTTCATATAATACCTAGTTGGTCCTAAATGAAAATGGTGCCAATTCTTGATGTGGCTAGTCCCCTTAAATGGATGGTCATATTTACATGACTTCTGGCGATGTCTACTTGGTCCAAAATGAAAATGGTCCCAATCTGACATCTGATATGTCCACCACGGCAGCTAATTTTAAAATCTTGTTTTTGCTGAAGAATATTAGAGATGGTTTAAACACTCAGTAGTTAAAACAAACACAAAAAAAGATCTTACCTTGAATACTGGAAGTTCTTTCGCCCAGTAGGGCGTCAGTCCCCTCAAGGAACTCTTGTTTCATATAACGTGGTTAATACAATGACAAATATTTATGATCATCAGGTATGGAGAGATTTTCAGTATTACAATAGAAATGCATTTATAGCTTCAGAAAAAAGTAAAACGTTGGGATTTTTGTTGATTAGTCTCACCCTTTCAAAAATAGAAATGATTACTCAGTGGGTGTTTTATACTTTACATTGCTCAATTTACCCAGAAATACTTCCAACTTTGTCAAAGGAACCAAATCTTAATTCCTTCTTTTGAACCTATAATGACAGGACTTAAGCTTCAATCATCTCTGTCTTCCATGCTACATATGGTTAAAACAGCACTATTATGTGTTTTTTCTGATGTTCCAGCTGGTAGAAAGGTTAGAGGATTTAAAGGTCATTGAGCTTTTAGTGCTTGTTTCCGCTGTTAGGAAACATTTCTGGAAGGATTTGGTGAGAAACGAGACTATTCTGGAGTTGTTGGGCAAAATTGAAACAAATATTCGAAATTCATGCGCAAAAACATACAGAAATTCAAGGAAACTGTGAAACAAAAAGGGAACATTTAAAGTCTAAAGAGTCAAATGGGGTTCTACACATCGTTTTAAACACTCTGATATTTAAAGTCTAAAGAGTCAAATGGGGTTCTGCACATTTTGTTAAACACTATGATATTTAAAGTCTAAAGAGTCAAATGGGGTTCTGCACATTGTTTTAAACACTCGGATATTTAAAGTCTAAAGAGTCAAATGGGGTTCTGCACATTGTTTTTAAACACTCTGATATTTAAAGTCTAAAGAGTCAAATGGGGTTCTGCACATTGTTTTAAACACTCGGATATTTAAAGTCTAGAGAGTCAAATGGGGTTCTGCACATTGTTTTTAAACACTCTGATATTTAAAGTCTAAAGAGTCAAATGGGGTTCTGCACATTTTGTTAAACACTATGATATTTAAAGTCTAAAGAGTCAAATGGGGTTCTGCACATTGTCTTGAACGCTCTGATATTAAAAGTCTAAAGAGTCAAATGGGGTTCTGCACATTGTTTTAAACACTCTGATATTAAAAGTCTAAAGAGTCAAATGGGGTTCTGCACATTGTTTTAAACACTCTGATATTAAAAGTCTAAAGAATCAAATGGAGTTCTGCACATTGTTTTAAACACTCTGATATTTAAAGTCTAAAGAGTCAAATGGGGTTCTGCACATTGTTTTAAACACTCTGATATTTAAAGTCTAAAGAGTCAAATGGGGTTCTGCACATTGTTTTAAACACTCTGATATTTAAAGTCTAAAGAGTCAAATGGGGTTCTGCACATTGTTTTAAACACTCTGATATTAAAAGTCTAAAGAGTCAAATGGGGTTCTGCACATTTTTTAAACACTCTGATATTTAAAGTCTAAAGAGTCAAATGGAGTTCTGCACATTGTTTTAAACACTCTGATATTAAAAGTCTAAAGAGTCAAATGGGGTTCTGCACATTGTTTAAACACTCTGATATTTAAAGTCTAAAGAGTCAAATGGGGTTCTGCACATTGTTTTAAACACTCGGATATTAAAGACTAAAGAGTCAACTAGGGTTCTGCACATTGTTTTAAACACTCTGATATTTAAAGTCGAAGAGTCAATGGGGTTCTGCACATTGTTTTAAACACTCTGATATTTAAAGTCTAAAGAGTCAAATGGGGTTCTGCACATTGTTTAAAACTCTCTGATATTTAAAGTCTAAAGAGTCAACTGGGGTTCTGCACATTGTTTTAAACACTCTGATATTTTAAGTCTAAAGAGTCAAATAGGGTTCTGCACATTTTTTTAAACACTCTGATATTTAAAGTCTAAAGAGTCAAATGGGGTTCTGCACATTGTTTTAAACACTATGATATTTAAAGTCGAAGAGTCAATGGGTTCTGCACATTGTTTTAAACACTCTGATATTTAAAATCTAAAGAGTCAAATGGGGTTCTGCACGTTTTTTTAAACACTCTGATATGTAAAGTCTAAAGTGTCAATGGGGTTCTGCACATTGTTTTAAACACTCTGAGATTTAAAGTCTAAAGAGTCAAATGGCGTTCTGCACATTTTTTTAACACTCTGATATTTAAAGTCTAAAGAGTAAAATGGGGCTCTGCCCATTGTTTTAAACACTCTGATTACTTTGATGCTCTCCGTTTTGTTGTTGTGTTGTTGTTGTTGATCCAATGCACAATCTGTTTTTGGAACAGCGAAAATGTTCTTCAAACATTGTGTGAAAAATGATAAACTAACATTGACTGATCTAGCAAAGATGGAAGAAAAAATTAAAATCATGTGCTCCAGCAGTGATATAGGTAGAATACCCTAAACAATGTTATCAAACTATGGTAATTGTACTTAAGATGAATAGTACAATTAGATTTGTATCTACTCTGTACATGCATATGATAGAATCCGTTAAGAAGAATATTTAAAGTGCTGGAAACAATTTCTTGCTTGTAGGTTGTTGTGTACACCAGTCATCGCAAAATTTTAAGTACAGATTACTGATGCTCTACTATTGAACATCTGTGGTGTTTTGGAAAGATTATGTGAAAAATTGTCCATCACACCTTACATGCATTTTCATTGTCATTTAAAAGAGTGCTTGTATGATTATGTCTCCGTCCAAAGCTTCTGGTGCTATTCATTTGAGTGATACAACAAACTACTTTAGACAAATCCCTACTAACAATATGTAACTTGAAATACAGTTCATGAAGAGACTTAATATCCTCAGATCTACTGAAAAATGAATAATTCCATCAGAATATGCTTGCATTTTAAATCCGAAATTTGAAAAATTGAATACATCAAAATAGTTTATTGACCCGAGTCCACTACTTTTTCAACTTTAGACACTTTCTCTGCTATTGATTGGACAAATTTTAAGCTCCTTAAGTCGTCATGCTCTTACTCCGATCATGGAGTAAATGGAGATGTCCACTGGTTTACAAAGCTTAACAGGAAAATGTACCCACATATGTTCTGAATTAATCAAATTCAGTAAGATCAGAAAAAAGTACAAGGCTGTTCATATAGCAGGGGAAAAGTTTGGACCAAGGAAAGAACATTACTCTTTAGTATCTGAATGTTGGGTAGATAATGACATAGAGATTTATATCAGTACAACAAATCTTAGACCTTGTAAGCTTAATTGGCGCTTTTCACATAGAATATGCTTAAATGATGAAACTGAAAAGGAACACATCTTTGCATGTGTTTCAAGGTACACACCTCGTAAAAAGAAAGACAAGAATGGAAAGTCTATAGAGGTATGGTCAAAAACTTCTGAAGAGTGTGGAGTGTCATTATACTAAAAGTAAAATTTCGTAATTTTGAAAAAATGAGTCAAAGGATGCTCATTTAAGTACTTTGATATCTTTATTTTATATTTCCTATCCTAGTAAAGATGACACAAGGGCAACTGAATCACGAGATCATCGATTACTCCACATTAGAATTCGACATAATACGATTTCTGAGCTACCTGAATAACAATAATTTTGACCCAAGGAAAAACTATAAGATGCGGAAACATTGAATGGATGAAGAGAATGGAAAGTAAAGGGTGTACCGACCACAAATGCAGAATGAAAAGTCTTTTAATATTGGAAGGAATTTTAAAATTTATCAAAGTCTTGCTCTGAAATAAGGAATACTTATTTTGCATTTTTACAGTACAATCAAATCTTGGACGCGGCACTTTCACGTTTGCTTTTGAAGAGCAACAGACAAAATCGTAAGGATAAAATATCTCTGTAGTACACATATCAAATGAAAAATCAATTGCATTAAAAAAAAAATCCATAACTCAAATATGAATTACTCCAATACTCGGCATTACAAGAATAATTTGCTCAGCATGCCTAGGATCCTCTAAGTGACGGTAAATACCACGAGAACTTGCGAGGTTTCACTTGAGGGAGCAAGTCTATCAACTACTCCGTGGACCATCAAGAACTGGTTACTGAAGAAGAATGACATTCCGCTAAGTATTACACTAAGGTTTAGTCTCGATGTAAGGTATGTTATTGTCTGCGACCTCGGAAAACTCGAAATGACGGAAATGTCGGATAAAAATTTCTGGCCCCCAACGCTTCGAGTTGTTAACGTTTTACAGTATAGGGAATTCAAGTTCAGCTTTATTTCTATAGATAGGCTTCACTCGACGTCATCATCTTTTATATTTACCTCCCTTGATATGTTTGTCAGTCATCTTTCGGCATATCGTCATATATAAAGGGTACTACTGAAAATAATTTCATGAAAAAAATTAAATAATTTACAACTTTAGCTACTGTGTGCGTCTCTCAAAATCGACCTTTATATTCTAAATATCTGCCAAAAGTTAGAGGGGAATAAAATTTAACTTTTTAGCCAAATTTACAAGTATATTAAAAATGACAATTTTCTTCAATATCAACACGATCGAAGGTTGACAAATAGATAGACAATACTTTTTCAGGGTAGAAAAATCTTAACCTAAATGAAAACACTTTCAAAGTCAGCATCAACATAACTGGGCTTTCTAGATAAATGTATAGCAATGTTTGACATTAACTGAGGGATTGTCTGAAAATTTACATGCATTTCTTTTCTTTACCGGACAAATATAACAACAACCATGGTGCATGATTGGTCTATGAACGGCTTTCACGGATCTAACATTAGATACGGTGGTCGTCTTATCATCACTGCTGAAATATAAAATAGGAAGAAAAAAATTCACACCTTTACAAATCTGCCTAAAAACTTTTAACGCACCTTCGTTATTGGCCTTGCATCGTCATTGGAAATTTAAACAAGGAAGTTTTTACAGACTCTCTAGTAAGCCTCCATCCAGACTAAAATTCAGCAGCATAATATGTCGCAAAGTACGACCTAGAATATTTCAGTGGTAAAATATTTTATTATCGTTCTAATCAGTGGTAAGAACATTACCATGATCAAATGACTTGTCAGTGGCCAGATTAACACATTGATGTGACTTTCAATCATAACAGTATATTTTTTTTCCGAATATTTGGGCCGACTTGGCTACAAGAACAAACATCTCAAGCTTATATAACCTGATGTGCAGCTATTGATACCACATGGTTAAAATAATATGAATTTGTATATAGATCACTTCAGCTTTCCAGGAAGATGAACAAATTTAAGGTCAAAACTCTTTAAATGACAACTTAAAGTCCATTATTATACAAATGATGAAAGTTCTGAATTGGGAAAAATTAGGCGCTTAATTAAGTATATTCACAGCTGATAGTCCATCCAGGAAAAAGAAGAGAAGACCGTGTGTTGCATGAGATCATTGAATCTACCACTTTAGGAGACGACATGTTCGTTTTGACAGGAATCGTTCATGTTAAACTACACATCAAAATATAGGGCAATTACTGAGAGGAGTACAACGACTACAAAAGCATAACGAAAAGGCCGTAAATATTGGAACAATTACTTTAGTGATCGTCGGCAGTGATTATAGTGGCTTCATGTAACATAAGCGATATTTGTTCTTGTTGTTTTGTTGGGGGGGGGGGGGGGTGTTGGGGGGGGGTGGTTTGTTGGTTTTTTGTGTGTTCTTTTCGCGGTATATGATCAGCAATTATTTGTATTTTATGAGAAACAAAGCAGTGGTACACTTTTTCCTCTGTGTGCTAAATCTGTTAACAAAGGCTGAAATTAAGGGCTCACGTCGTAATTAAGTCAAAAATCAATCAATTGCAAATGCGAAACAAAATATTCTTTTCGGGGCTTAAGTGCTGAAAGCTGATTCTGTGTAATATGGACTGGATGCTGATGAAACAATTAACATAGACACGGAAACACGAAAACTGATATGGAAAAATATTTCATTGTTGTTTATTGCAAAAACTACATTTATTGTCATGTTCGTGTACGAAGTGTACTAAAAGTCTAATTATCTGATCAATTCTTCTTTTTGAATGAGATATGGAATTATAAATTTTCGTTCGGATTCAAATAACACTGGTACACAGACAAATCATTCATTGGTAACGGGTTCTTTATCCCAGTTTTCTTTCTTATTATCATCCAAAGTCCGCATACAAACTGGTGATCAGAGAGACAAAATATATTATGCAGTATATTAATGTAACTTTGGCTTGGTATCGATCAAATATTCGTTTTCATATTAGGGAAATTACTTACATATAAATATATGCATATGAAATAAAACCATACACCTCAGTGCACCTGCTAGTGTTTGCTTAGGTAATTAATTATTTAGTTTTAACAGTTCTTTAGTGTAGACATTTGATGTGACCCTGTAATTCAACATTTGGTGTCCAGAATGTGAACTTCAGGCTCAAATGTACTTAAATCTATCATGTTTCTAATTGATGAACAACATTCGAGAAGATCTAGTCTATGTTCAAATTCATTGAATTCATCAGTAGAATTCACGAACCTCTATCCAAACGTTTAATTTGTCTGCTTTGAACAAGCTTTGGGGATTTACTAATAATACTAATAATTATTTGTGCAATGTTTGTTTGTACAGTTGGTCACAGGCAACTCATTATTTTATGAGTTACGGAACCAGCCTATAAATGGTGGTATATTCAATACCGTATTTAAAAGAATGAAGGTCGCTGATTATCTGAAAATATATACCGGAAAAAAATAATTTCATTTTTCAGAAGAAGCCTGCTTATGGGTAAATTGTTGGCATTAGTAGCCTTGAATCTAAAATCTTTTTTATTTTATCGCTGTCGTCGCACAGGTACTACTGGATGTAAACGGTGATGTTCTTTGCGGGATGGATTTTTACAATGGGCATGCAAAGGGAAATTTATGTCAAAACAAGGCACGCAGCATATTATTTTCATCGTTTTAAAAGTTTCCTCTTGGATAGATCATTCATAAGATGTAGGCATGATTTGCCGATCTTACTACAAAAGTATAGTAATTTGGTCAAACATTAACGTTATGGTCTATGAGAACTGAAGTAGTTGTCTGTACCTAAAGCAACAGATACACCCAGTAGAAAAGGACCCGGATAAAATATGCACATTTCATTTCTCACACGTTTTATCACCCAGTTTTCTGAATTTGTTTGTAATTTTAAGAACAGGTTGTCTGTTGTTTAAGTTTAAGACGTTTTTACTTACACAGCATCAAGTTTGTGTCACACTGGATTTCAAAAACAAGTATTGCTTATTAGAATGCAGTGTATTTGAAAACAGGTATCCAAGTATTGCTTATTAGAATGCAGTGTAATGCATTTTCTCAGCAGCGCTATTAATAATACGTGTCCCTAAAAACATGTCTGTTTTAAATTCGAGCACATAAATGTTTGATTAACAATTCTCAGCTTTCAATAGTGGAACTATAGTATGTTATGAAAGTACAATCATTTGGCCAAACATTAACGTTACGGTCTATGGGAATTGAAACAGTTGTCTATCCCCAGGTATTGAGCCCTATGCATAATGTACATGAATATCAAAAACAGTTTAAAATGGTGATCGAAAGCGAATAACACGTCTGATTTATTGGAATTTATACGTGGAACAAAGCAGATTCAGATGGGCACGTCTCAACTTGCTCATATTTACGTTGTTGCGAAACGTGGTATAATGTTATATGTCAATGTTGAGAGACCTATGGATTTTACCTGGAAACAGCATTTGAACGCTACAGGGTGAGTATGCTGGTTAGTTTACAATTTTATTTATTCTCACGTTCAGAAGAATAAAGCAGTGATATTATTAAAATATATTGATAATCACTAATCTAACAACAAATTAGCGACATTTTCTTTTGAATCTTTTTAATTAGGCTCAGTGCTGGATTACCCAATAGGCAGACTAAGTACGTGCTTAGGGCACCAGCAAAGCAGGGGCACCAACAACAAAAATGAGAAATTACGGTTTAGTATTGTTTTTATTTTGAATTACATAGGGGGGGGGGCACCATAATCTTTTCAGTGCTTATGGCCTCTAACGGTCTTAATCTGGCGCTGATTAGGCTATACAACTATGGAACAATTCAAGCTGCATTTCCTCTGAAAAAATATTAAACTGAAATAATGGACGTGTTCTATGCATTCCTAATTTCCGTTCAAATATATGTATACATTTTCCCGCGATAAGTTTGGTATTTATCATCAGGTGATTCAGTGGTTAGCGTGCCTGACTCGCAACCGGAAAGATGCGGGTTCGAATCATGCCCAGACAAGGTAGGTTGACCGCTGTTGTATATCCCTGGGCAATGCACTGGACTACAATCGCCTCGGCACCTTTGGCTTATTTATGTGCCATTAAAAAAAAACAAACAAATTAATTAATATATTTGTTGTTTGATAGACAAGTGCCGTTGACAAAGCTTTTTCGTGACGACTATAACCAACCTCGCACAAAAGTCCAATTTTAATTGAACTTAAATTTGGCGGCGATGTTCAGATAAAACATTTTCTCACTTGGATATTTTCGCAGAAAAACTGAGTCTGTAACCACAGCGTATTATCTCTGGGACACTCACATTTTACGTTCTGTTAAAACTACATTCCCTACTAAAGCCAAATTGAAACTAATATGTGGAGCATGATCGTTGTAACTCATAACTATAGAAAACGATTGTCTTGCCACCAAAGTACGCCCTGATTGTCCAGCTCAACTGGTTTAGTCACAGGTGTTCTCATCGTTTGATTGGTATACTATAACAGCCAGTAATAGTAAAAGAACCTATGGATTAATATAGAGACAATGCTTATCACGGAGTACATGAGCTAGCCCGACTCGGGGATTTCCTAATCGCACATCAAGTATCACAAAGAAACTCCTTTTTTCGTATAATCGTTTTATTCACAAATGATTTCTCTTCAGTTGCACCACATTCCCTTCATCGTCACTATAACCTAAACCCACTTTCCAGATCGATTCTTATGTAAACTTTACATTCCTCTAGGCTCGTACGAAGTAAATGTACAGATGCGCAGAGCATTGTTTCTATATTCCTTTTTCTATTTTACGGGCTTAGGTTTTATGACAATCAACGATAAGGTAGCCTGTTGTTTACCTGCTGGGAAACCCGTCTTGCGGGCAAAATGTGGGATTGATTACGCTCATTGACATTAGATTTCGGAAAACGAGAGTCGTTTTCCGTCTATTGTAAACAGTCTCTGAGTTGATTGTTTGGTTATTGATCGTCTAATACAAATTGATTGTCTAAAACAAATATTCATGTCGAATATGCTTTTAGGTCAAGCACAAATCTTCAGGTAGTGACGTTGAGACAGAGAGAGCATGAGCAAGATCTCATCACTTCGCTTGCCAATCCTCAATATAATTATTGAAGGGCCGTGTACAGTTGCACGTGCCACTCAGACCTTCTCGCCAAATATTTTCCATCGTGATACGCGAGCGTGACGAACAATGTACTAGCGATTGCCCGAGTATATTCACATGTTATCTCGACTACCCGACAGTACGGATCCCTCTCTGTATTCCCCAATTTTTTTTTCTTGACTGTGCTGTACATTTTTTTTTTCAGTCAAAAAATCATGCCATTCCATGCTATTATGTTAATTTACGATTTTGACTGAGAGCGAATGCAGTTTTAAAATTATGAGAAGTTGGCAGTATTTGTCATAAACAAATTGTGTCACTTGGATTTTACAATCAGACTACGAATAACAAAGTTATCGCAAAAAAAAAAAATAAAAAAAAAATAAATAAATAAATAAAAAGAAAACGTGTACAATAAAGTATTTGGACAGAGTTCAACTAAAGTTCATGTAAAACGTACATTTGAAATCTATCTTAATTTTTCAGTATGGTCACTTTCTTGTGATTAGAAATCCCTTATATTTTATTAACAGACTGGGAAAAAAGAAAGAAACGGAAGTGGTAATAAGAGTTTTCCGCGATTGGGTCACAGTCCTTAACGTGTAGTGATTCTGACCCCTCTGATAGACATTTCTAAGTATTTGTCAATTGTTTATGTCCATTTCACAGAAAATCTCTCACGAAACCCTGATGAGTCACTTATATCCAGATTAGTTTGCACCACATGAAAAGCCGTTGTTCATCGGATTAACTCTGATCCTACCCCTAGTGTGTTTTAAAATATCAAACACCGCTTTTGTTTTTAAAACAAAATTAATTGGATGTATTTACTGGCTGTTTTTGGTTTTTTAGCTATCAATAGTCAAAGCACAGTTGATTTTTGCAGTCATAGTCATCAAATAATATTTTGTAAATTTGATTTCCTTTCCTCTTCTTTAAAACCTGGCTCCATTTGAATTTTACACAATCGCATTACAAAATGTACAAAGAATTCTTATCATAAACAAGAAACATACTAAGTATTTTGGAAATAGGAATCGCCAGTAACTTCTTATTATCTTTAGAATAATTTTCAAATCAGTATTTTTTCTTTCGCGTGAGAAGGTCCAAAATTTCATATAGAAAATATTTCATACGTAAATAAGTGAAAGGTATTTTAAAATCAAATATCTTAGATCATGTGCTAAGTGAAGTTCATATAAGTAATGTGATGTTGTACTCTCACAGATTGATATCTTTACTTCATTTTGAAATGATCTTTTATTAACAAATATAGACACGTACTAAAACGCAAGATAAGACATTTGTTGGACCGTTTTTTCTTTTGTTGAAGCTGCCTATAGGATTCAGGAGAAATAACTGACTTTGATTTGCCAGGCTCACATATAACAAAGTTATGTTATGGAGAACACACTAAGATTTCTTGCACGAGATTTTCGTAGTATTCGCCACGCACCAGTGTTGCCCGTACACATAGTATATAACCATTTATAACTTTTATCTAATGCAACGTATGTCGTCACCGCATTAGCGTGTTAGCTTTTCGGACAGATAGTGTAAATTCTTACTTTAAATTTAAACAAATTTTGAGATCATTTTTGCAAAATAATTCATAGACGAGCGATTAAGCTATGTTATATAGGCGGGTTGTTGTTGTTGTTGTTGTTGTTGTTGTTGTTTTTCTGTTGTCAAAAGCATCGGAAAATGCAGCTTCAAAAAATTACGAATACTTTGGAGTTTGCATACTCGCAGAACCTAATGTGACATTGATCTCATTATTAGAGGAGAAGAAAAAATAGTTTAAAAGCGTAATTTATTTTTTATCTAAATTTTGTCAATGATGTATTTCAAAGGCACGAAAAAAGAGTGAAAAACGAGATTAAGAGGTTGTGGTTTTAATTCATTATCTCATACCATCTAATTAACTCAGTTGCTCGTCGTGTTTAAGTTCACACAAGCTTTCATTGATATCCTAGTCAAATCACCTTGCCTTTATTTACGTTGACAACCTACTGGCAAATATTGACATTCTTAAATGACGCGAATTCTTTTAAATGTTTAATAAAGTTCCTCTCGTAAAAGCGATAGTCTTATAAATCAACCTTGGCCACTACTCGATGTGAATGACGTGGAGATAACATTTAAGTGCATTAACTTGTAAGTTGTGCTGCTTAATGGAAGATAGATGTACTTTGTTATTTAGCCTTCAAATGTGGTGGTCTAGAGTAATTCAAACCATGCACGTGGCTTGACAATGCGTGGGAAACAATGCATTCAGATATAAGGCTCCTGGAATTCACCTATCACTCTTGTTTATCGCGAGATCACGTGGGTGTGTTTTGGAGAGCTTTGTTACACAAACTGTGACCTCAATGTTTCCTTCATAATTAGTAAGTTACACAACGAGTTTACAGTATGCTTCACTGCCATAAATTTAACTTCAAAATTATTACATATTATGTTATTAAATGTTTTTTTTAAATTTTTTTCCTACCTATTGGCGTTGTTATAGGTCTGCAATCTAAGTCATGTTGGCCCAAGTTTGGTTGTATGGACTCCGGCAACGCCTCTTCGATCTTTTTTAAAATGTAATCGACCTCAACCCTGCGTACATATTTGAAGTATAGAGGAATTTTTAAAAAGAAGTATCATATGATCAGAGAGTAAAAAGTTTTTATTTTTATGATTTTATTAAAAGGAGCCTCTAAAAATTAATATATACCTGATTTAAAAAGAAATACACGGTTATGTTTGATAGGACAGAAAGTGTCATACACTTTATTTAATATATTTAATATATGCCCTTTTATCTCCATCTAGTTGTCATATGTAACAATGTAGTTACTTTGCTATTTGTTGCTATGGAATTTACAGAAATGTCATGACATAACATTTATACAAGCCAAACAAAGGTAACTCTGTGCGTTTCTTTCTTTGTTGGGTGCCGTCAGTACTTGCTTACAAGTCGAGTCGAATTACAAACTGCACAGACACAGATCTGCCGTTGGATAATGCGCCGGCAGATCTGGATATGTGCAGTTTGTTACGAGTAATCAGTAGAACAAACAACATAGACCCTGATATGCCGGCGCATTATACGACGGCATATCAGGGTCTATATTGTTTGCAGATTGACTGGATGTATAAGCGAATATAGACGGTATATTTCAATCCAAACTACCCCACCGCCTCTCCCTAAGTAAGCAATTTTATACAAATTTTGAATGTGATGCAAATGGCTCCATATGACTATACTTCTAATCAGCCTTTGCCCATCTTTTGATCCTTTTTTTTCCATCAGTAAGTCTATCTGTCAACATGTATCAGTTTATCTGTCTCCATCGGCTCTCTAATTCGACCATTGCACAATCTCTGCCTGTGTATTGAGCTTCAAGGCTCGTAGGTAAGGAGAAAGAGCACTGTGTTTGAAGGGGGTGGGATGGAGGTGTGGGTTGCCTTTTCCTCCTTGTAGGAATTGAAGAGCAACGTCCCGGCAAACACGGGAATTGAGAAAGCAAATTCCACGGAAGCTCCTGGATTTAATGAAATTACACGATTTATTCAGCAGTCGCAGATTGTTAAAAGCCTTAGGAAGCCGATAATAAGAGATTTTCCTTGCCAATCATACGAATCGCTCCATCCTCCACACCACTTCCAATGATAAGGAACGGGCCTGATTTCTGGGGAATTTCAGAAGCCTGTTAGGGTCCGTTGCTGCAAGAGCAAGTCTTTTTGATCATTTCCTGCAATTAACTTGTTTATAATGCAATCAATTTTCTCTAATTTCAGGCACAATGTTTCATTATTTCCTTCGACCAAGACGATTCAAGTACATTTTCACATGTTTGGGCGCGAGTTTGCTTTTGACGATATACCACATAAATCAAATACCCAGACACCAGTATCGTGATGCCAAGGCTTACAGAAGCGGAGACATGGACTACTCACATTTTTTCTTGGCGCCTGACAAAAATAAAACTATTCAAATCTGCGTGATGGCTGGATACGAGGGTGCAGAAATAGAGTTGGAAGTATTTCTTAAATCGGTAATATTAAATGCTCACCTCTACAGTATAACTATTCACATTATATGTGGTGATGGCTCAAGACCATTGATAGACAAGTTGATACATGATCTTCATCATCCTTATATAAACATGAAATATGAATTATATGATTTAGACAAGAAATACATTTTTAGAGAACTGGATAAGATTGGTGTAGCTATAACTTATCATGCCGGAATTTATGGAGTGGCCAAGGCTTACCTTCATAGACTCATGCCAAGCCTAGATAAATGCATTTTGCTTGATACTGATCTCATCTTCGGTTCTGATCCAGCTTTTCTTTGGGAAGAGTTTGAAAATCAGGAAAAATGGGAGGTCATAACGATGAAAATAAACGCACAAACTAATACCCAGTTCTTGACCAACTCTGGGGTCATGCTGATGAATTTGAAAATGATGCGTGAAGTAAACTTTGAGGAGAACTATTTCCTCTCGGCAGAGAAATATTGTCAGCTGATGGATGTAGCGGAGGGGTATCGAGACTGTGCACTCGGTGACCAGACATTGTTTTACGGTGTCTTTCAGGATTACCCTTATTTTTTTCATAGTTTACCCGGTTCATGGATTTTAGAATTTTGCTATGGATTTCTTGGCTATTCGTTTGAAGCTCAATATAGCCGGAAACAAAATCTCTTTTTTGGTATAGCCCATTTAAATTGTGTGACTCGAAAGGAAAACATGGCCTTTCATGCCTATTTGGAGGGACAGGGACCTTATTATTATAAAAACCTCCAAGCCTATATTCAAAATTTAATGGATCTTGACTTACACTAGTCAAAGGGTTGTTAATGGTGTGTGATAAATAATGCCAAATTTTGTGTATTGTAAGGTCCAGAATCTTTATTCTGATCGCTGTTTACCACTTCAACGATTCTAACTTGATATATACTGTTTGTATCATTCATTCTTACGTATGTTGGAAAATAGCATTGGTTTTAATTATCTAATATCGCTAAAGGAAAACTTGAACAAATTTAGAGACAACCTCCATTTTATTCTGATTCAGGCTAGAGTCGCTTGCTTTTATTGTTACTACTTTACATTGCGTAAATTAGACCTGCATCCTACTTGAAAATTAACTATGCTAAAGACCAATTACAAATTGTAAGGTCTTACTAAGATTGCTTTTCCTATTTCAATAATAAACATATGTATTTTTATAAGGACATTTAACAGTCGTCGTAAAATGCCAATGTCATGTAGAAGGTACTAATATTGTACATTCAACAGTACGGTTCCTTGTTTTACTATTGGCTAAACATTTCAACCATTCTCTCGTCCTGAGAAATATTCTATTGAGATATATTTGATACAAAAACATATTATCAGCAAAACGGTGTTAAAAAAAATGTTTGTCTATGATCGCCTGTGCATGTGTTGGTGGTTTGAGCAGGAGCATTCGGGCGCTTTTTTGGCATCTTATCGAAGATCAAAGTTCTGAATTTTACCATAATGTATATGGCAGTATTTCATTATATATGCCGTATATGTATTTAATCCCAAGCATTCAACATTATTATTCGACTACTATAATACTGAACCATGCATTGGCATATTGAGAAGAAAAAGGATCATGAGTGGGGTTTTTATGTTCAAGTATTGCATTTCACAAATGTAAACCTTCGTCCTATTATGTTGCCTTTGGCTCGGGTCATATCAACCCGGTGGTCCAAGCCCTAGCCTGTGGGCATTCTGTGCCGAATTATATTGCCCTTTTCATAACTAACTATCGCTTAAACATCTTCCGTAACGCGAGTCGATAGTTACAGTCCGGAGGCGAAGCACAATGTGTCCCGAAAAGATTGTGAACAATACAAGCTGAGTTTAATATTTATTCTTACAAAATCGATCGCATTTATTCACTGATGGCCGACTAAATACTTTTCTGCCAAAGTTTATGTCCGATTGATATGGCCACAGATACTTAGAAAAAGAAAGAGAGATATAATTATACACATACTTTATAATATATAATACGTTGCCTAAGTACAGTAGTATGAAGAAGAACATTATTATCATTATGAGTTAGGATAGGAACAAAAGACAATAAATGTATTGCAGTTTGATTCAAAAGGGTTAGTTGAATCTCGTCAGTCCGATAAAAAGTTTTGCTACAATTAATTACAAGTACCAATTAAAAGGACAAGGATTGATTGGGATGGAGATGAAAAGCACCTTATTACAGCATTTACTCACTATACAACTTCAATTTTCTCCTACACATTTTAAATCATGTCATATATTTCATAAAAGTCAGTGAAAAAAGCTGGGTTTTTTGTACATAATATTTACTGCTAATGTTTTCGCGAGAAACAGTTTGCTTTTATTTCACCAGTCTTTTTCTTTATGTGAGCGTGCAAAACTACATTTTAGACTTTGTATTTAGGCTGCATATCTTCCAGGAAACAAACATTTAACTGAATTGAGTTTCAAACAACCCATCCTCGAAACGTTATTTGCGTAATCAACATAAATACTATTTGTGTGTGTGTGTGTGAGTGCACGGGAACCCTGAGTACATCTTTGTAACTGTACAGTATTTCAGTAGAGGAAGCGCAAAAGGATATTTCTGCGAATACATACAGTGTATACGGTGCATATTTTCTAGCTATACTCCCACCCCACTCTGCGATACGTCACTTTCAGTATTTCGCCGTGCTGTGCGTCTGCTCAATAATAATAATAATAATAATAATAATAATAATAATAATAATAATAATAATAATAATTCACGGAAGGTTGGTAAATATAGCACATTCACAGTTTAACAGCGCACACGCTTTTGTGCATGAGATTTTCACTGCCCAAAACCTTGTCATTCACCTGTATCATGTTGACAATGACGAAGCCTGTTTCTGGTGATATTCGCATCGGTGCATGTCATTATATAAATGTTGAACTGCTGTGTAGATCTTTTACATTTTTTATATGTGTTATTTTAATCTATTTTTCATGTATTCGTAAATCTTCCATAAGCAGAGGACCAGAGTTGGTGTTTCTTTAAATTGGGTCAAAAATGTTATATATGTAAAGAATGCAACCGTAAGAACTACATACCTTCCATTGCATTTGAAGGGCACCATCCGGTTCGGGAAAAAAAAACAACAAATAGCTCTTTACTAGTTATCTATTACTTCTTCAAATAGATAACCAACCCAAGGATAGTCTGGTACCCTGATGTGGACGCTCTCCAGTAGCCTACTGACGTTATTTCAGAGAGCCAAGGTACCAGGGTAATTCAAGCACAGTAAATAAGCAAGAAAAGAAAGTGTGATAAAACCTTCTTTGACCATTGATCTAAACTAGTCTTGTTACCTCTTTTTATCAGTTATCTAACTATATGAATAGTAAGATGGAACAAAAACAGATCTTGTCGGATTTTTCGCCCACTGAAAAAAGATGGTGTCATTATTGTGATGTAGTTTATTTTTACATAACTTGATTTATTTAAAAATGTATAGTTGCTGCACATAATAATAGTTTAGGAATTTTAATTGCCAAAACTCTTTGTATTTTCAAATTTGATATATGACGTCCATGTGTGTTTAAAAACAGTAATATGTATTTATTTTTTTTAAATGTTGCTGTTATTAAAAACATTTACAAATTGCGATGTTTTTTATTTATCAATTAACGCGAGAATGTTACTTTCACCTGATCTGCACAGGTTCTACATTAAAGTATACTGGTATCAAAATTTGTTGAACAAAATTAGTTATAGTCCCTTACTGTGAGGTGGTAAACGGTAGTCAGTAGCGGATCCAAAAATATCTTTCTTTGTTTGTTTCTTTGAGGGGGGGGGGCGGCGTAAACAAGTAGGCGGGTGTGTGGACCCAGGGGGCAAAGTCCACTGAAGCTCGGGCATTTTAAGCGTTTCCAGGGCATAATTTTAACCATCTAACTGCAAAACAAAACTCACTCTAAGAAAAGGTTCCGGTTGTTTAGCGCTCTTTTTTTTTTTTTTTTTTTTTTCCTTGGTTGGGGGGGGGGGAGGGGGGGAGGGTGCGCCCCAAATTCCGCCATGGTTCGCCCCTAGTAATTATAAAAGAGTACCGCGTTATGAGTGAGGCCAGAGTATTTTGAGGTAATTAAGAGCACTTCTGTTTTATAATATGGTACGTTGTACACAAAACCTAAAAAAGGGTATTTAATGGTGAAAAGTCACCTTATACCTGGTTCTCATAGGCCAATAACTAAATTCAAGTCAATTTAATTATGTACCAATGATTTTAAACAAAAAAAAAATACAAAAAAAACAAAAAACAACTGCAACCCCCCATTCCCCCAATTATGCCCATTTAATGCCAGCCATCATTATACAAAGGATGGGTGTATAGTGAGGAGTTTTAAAGCGAACAGCCATTACAAGATGTCGAAATATGACAATAGAAACATTCTTTTCGTGCCTTAATTTCAAGCCATAGTCAATAACAAATCAAAACTGTAAATAGTGGCTGCATGTTTCTTTTATCGGAGTATCTCCGTGTTTCTGAACTTAGATCTGTATGGAAAGGGTAAACTATCATAGACATCTCTTTTCAATTTCTGATTTATTTATTTTTTACATTTGTTTGTTACAGGCAGCTTGTGGAATTTATATTGAGCAATACTTATGTTTGTATTTATGATAGCACAGTTTCCAGTTTTGGAAATTTATACAGATTGCCAAAAGACATTTGAATGTCAGCCGCCAGTTTCAAGTATGCATCTTATAGGTTATTTGGTTCCGGTTTTAGTCAAGATTTTGAACAAACTGTGATAATACTTTTTATAATAGTCAAGAGGAAAGTTGGATTTTTAGTTTCGTTTCTATGGTATGGCCAAGATTTAATATGCATTCATCATTCGCACCATTATAATTGTGCAACAAATGCAAATACCGTATATATTACTGATGACCAAATATCGTATATATTACTGATGACCAAATATCGTATATATTACTGATGACCAAATACCGTATATATTAATGATGACCAAATACCGTATATATTAATGATGACCAAATACATATGATTACCCACACCAATAAGTGCGTTGTCTCAGGCGTAAAGCTACACAAACAATGATACCAAAAGGGTATGAACATTTTTACACACACACACACACACACACACACACACACACACACACACACACACACACACACACACACACACACACACACAAACAGATATATATATTTTTAACTAGCCTAAGCGCTTTCGACTCTCATTGAGTCTTTTTCAAAGGCAAACACAAAATAGAGGCAAGACAAACAATAAACACAAAAAGCATTGAAATTACACAAGTTTACATAACTATTTCTACGGGAATTACTACAAAACTACATTCAAGACAATACAAAATGTTGATTTGTCTGTTTCAAACATAAAAAGATGTACTGAATGTTTCAGGAAAGATGCTTGCTGATTTACAGATTGTATTCAGTGACGAAAACATTGAGATAAGCAGCATCAATCCGGAGAGCAATATGATCAAAACTACGCAGTTCGAAGAGGGATTAAATAACATATTTGATATGGAAAAATACATAAATTTGAATTCAGCTAAATGTACAGCACAGCTCAAAGATCTCATCAACTTAATCAGGTCAATATACATTGAATCATCAAAAACAGAGATAAAATTTGTGGAAAACATAATTATAGTCAAAACAGTACTTGTTGCTTCTGTGTTTGAAGTAACTGTTTTTGAATCAACTGTTGGAATGGCAACATTTTACATCGATCTAAAAATCAAAGGATTGAAAATATTTTGCTAATAGTTGAAAATAAAGTATAAGCTGAAGATGGGTGTTCTCTTGGCTTGTTGATCATGCCAAAAGACAATTTGTCAAGCGTAAAGTACTCTCTGAACGTTTTATACGTTTTAAATTGCTGACAAAGAGCAGCATTTAAGACATCTATACTAGGATCGTGAAAGTACAGCTGCTTATACAAATATAAATCAATTGTAGGAATAAATTAATAGGAACATATTTAAAATCAAATATGAAAGAACAGTTAACAGAACAATCTATTCACACGTTATGCAAGCAAGTGAAAAAAAATTCCCGTATAGATCGGGTATATGTTACTCACGTGGATGACTAGTGGCAAGCAGACATTGTTGACCTGTAAGCATATAAAATATTCAACGATACATACAAATACATATTGACAGTGATAGATGTATTTTCAAAATATGTATCGGCTGAGGGAGTAAAAACAAAAAGGGAGATGGCATACACGCCATTTTCAAGGACATCTTTAAAGAGAGAAAGCCTGACAGGATACAGTTTGAATAGGGCAAAGAGTTTTATAACACAAGAATAAAGGATATTGGATAAGGAAATCATCGACTTTTCATCTCTCTTGGACAAAGAGGCATTAGTAGTTGAAAAGTTTAACGGAACTTAGAAGACTCAAATGTGGAAGTATTTCACTCAAAATGAAATCAGAAATTGGTTGACGTTTTACCAAAGCTAATCGACAGATACAGTAACACTCACCCCACATCAATAGACATGACTCCAACTGAAGCGAGCGAGAAAAGAAATTGTTCAAACGTACATCAATCTATACAGTTATTTGACAACTGATACATATGGAACACGTAAATTTAAAATTGGTGAAACAGTAAGACTTTCAAAATACCAAACAATTTTTGAAAAAGGGCTATCGTCCAAACTTCACCGAGGAAATGTTCAAAATCAGGCAATTGATAATAGGTGATCTGGTAGTTTGCACATTATAAGGCTTGAATGTGGAGGATATAGAGGGCATGTTTAAGAGCAAACGTTATAATTTTACGACAAATGGGATGATGTATAAAACGTTGAAAAGATTTTGAGGACAAAAAGATTGAAAGAAAAAATATTGAATGCACTAGTGAAATGGAAGGGACATGATATTTTGTTTAACAATTAAAAACCACTATTAGACATTATTCCATTAATATAACTGGCAGAAGTGCAACACATAGATAGCAATATCAACTTTAAGTTTTTGGAAGATAATGAGTTTCTAGAATGAGATAGACACTGTAAAAATAGTGCATTAGAAAATGAGGGAGTTAAAACGTGCAAGTCATGCTAATTTGTACTGATCACAAGACCAGAGGGGAAAATAGAAACTGCGTCCAAAAAGATTGCAGCTAAACAGCAAAATGGCAAACAGGAAAAACGTGATAGTGCGACTGCATTCAAGGCAATGTCCTGTCCGTGTAATAAATGACACCACAAAAGAAATGCAAAGAGATAATATTGAAGAATATGATCTGATTCAAACCACATTTCAATAAAGCTGAACAACAAATACAGTGTTAAAGACTACAAGTTGGTATACAAGATTTTCAAGATAAAAGGCAACGAAAATGGAATAAATGTTGATACAATCATCAGGATATTTAGACTTCTCAAACTTCGTTCAAAAAAGGTATAGCAATGAGTTACACAACTAATCAACAAGCTATGCATTTTTCCTTGACAAAACGTTTACTATGAACAATTTTAGTATATCCATAAGACCTTCGGTCGAAAAGAATGACCACAATATTAACCAAAATCAATTTACACATAAAAACCACTGAACATTTTTTCTTAAAACTACTCTCTAAAATTTGATAGTGATTAATAATTGAAAGGGTACAGACCGTTATCTGAATCAAGTCAACTGGGCATTGAGGATGGCAACATCGGATTGTGGTGTTTCATACTGGTATTTGATAGACAAAATGTTCCAGGTACTGTTCCATCTCCGGAGGACAGGTCTGCCAGATGCAGTACATGTAGAGTACAAGAGTTAGCGAAATCAGTATACAAATGTCGCTTCAGTTTCCAGATGAAAAAACTTCTGTCTGAATGTAAAACCTCTGGCTGATGACGATGCGTTCAAAATCATAGATTTAAAACAATTCAATTTGATCTGTAACAATTTAAAATGTCCATCACGGATAATCAAGGGCAAAAACAAGTACTTGGTCGATAATGAGCCAGAAGAACAAAAAGCTGTACGCCGAAGCTTTTGTGAAACCTATATCAGCTGTTTGTGTTAGCCGCTTACAAACGTAAATATAACTATGGTGTAGGTACTGCTGAATAATGGAGAACATTACCAGCTAATGAAATAAATTATATGAGAGCCAATAAAGATCCAGCAGGCTGGACATATTTTTCTGCAGGATAGTAATGGTCTGACTGATGAAGGAATATCTAGATTAAATCAAAGTATAAGATTATATGTAATCTGCTTCTTGTGTACACAGGTTCAAAACACAACATCAATAATACAGTCTTTATCGACAGTATCAGGCACCGTTAAAATTTGATATGGCTACTAATTCTAGGATAGCAAGATTACAACACATGTGTAAAAGTTATAGTAAATTATAACCATACATAACATTGATACGTGAAATTGTACTATGCTGTTGGAGTTGATGGTATATTTTTGTTACCGAGTGACTTGGTTATAAAAATGAGTAGCATAGTTGGATACGACAACAATTTGCAAAAATCAAGTGAATCGTTTAAACTGGGGTTAAACCCTACAATCAAAACCAATATAACCTAGAGATGTATTCCACAGGCTAATAAACAACCCATATCAGTCAGACAAAAACTTGTAAAGGGCAAACATGAAGACAAAGTGGGTAAATAGTATGTACAGAAGAAGGACTATGCTGATGATATTTGATCTAAATACCTCGCCTCCGGCGAAGATGTCGTGTGCATAGCACGTCTGATAATTTTGTCAGATTCTCTGATGTGCAAAAAACACCTGGTAATTTAGAAACGCCAAAAGAAAAACAAGTTCGACAATCAGTCATTTATTTTCATACGTGTGTTTGAGGAAGCTAGTATGGTTTACGTTTTGAAAGAGCTTAATTACTTTTAACTGTTCTAGTTACTTTGTTTATTCCTTCGTCCAAAAATGCGAGTAACAAACTGATAACAAGACAAGTAATATAATGTGCTCAGAAAGGAACGAAACAAATTTTCCAGCAATATTTAATAACCAGCCTATCACACTACCAATAATTCCAAATACTGCTGCTCTTTTGGCTATAGGAAGCAAATAATATTTTTTAGTATGTAGTCTAAGATTAACACTTCTGATATTTTGATCTTCAAAACCACGAACAATATTTACAGGATCATCAATTTCTGTTTGGACATGTTTACCAACCACATCACCATCTTCATATTCAGGATTTTAAAGTTCTTTGAGTTCAAAGTCTTGACCACCTTCAGCCATTTATTTTATTTTTCTTTTAATTGTTTTTTTTTTTTTTTTGGGGGGGGGGGTATAAATAGCGATGGAAATGGATAAGTCACAGTTGAAAAAATTTGGTACTTCTCAAAGACAAAAAGAGATATATTTATCCTGTAATGATAACTGGAAAAGAACATAAAATTGACGAGTACAAATAGGAATTGAACATCGCAATAGAGAATGGAACGTTCACAGAGATAACCGGTAAAAGACTGACGGAAAAAGAACTGGAAAACATGGTGGAGAAAAGAGTAAAAATGACGTATGAAATGTTTGTTAATGTAAGTGTTGTAGTTTATACAATGATACCACTGATCAGTAGAATGCTGCAGCTAGACAACTTGTATAGTTTACAAAATGAATTGAAAGATGACTTCATGACATCAAATAGAATTAGATATTTCACAGAATTGTTGTCATTTAAGTTAGGCTTGCTTCTGTCTGCTTTGAGTGCAACTTTGATAACGTTTAAGCATTTAGATTTCAACAACTAAACAGGAGTCACTGGGGAAAAATGTTGAAAAAATGATTGTTAGTTAAAATGTGTACCGGTTGATTTGTTGTTAATATATTTGTACCTTTAACCACACTAGTTACAATAGTTGCCACTACAGGAGTTGCTACTTACACTGCAAGTAAGTTGTACAGGGAAAAGAGATTCAGAAATACTGTCCAAAAATCTCATTAATGATTAAGTTGGCTATCATTAATGACCTAATTGTTTTGTTGTGCTCTTCAATCTCTTCACTGCACAGCATTTTATCATGTTTTGAAATGTTTTCACTCGCTAACATGTACTAAGTGTTTTTGTTCTTGTTCTTTCCCAATTGAAACATTTTCATTTTTGATCAGGGTCAGATAGATCAAACAAAGAAATAGGAATGAAGTTATCAATATGAAGAACATCTTCACTCGCGCCTTTAGGCTTTATATAATTTAGCCACCTTACGTAGAAGTAATATTTGAACCCTTAGTATCTTCAATGTCGTGTACGACTTGATGTTTTGTATCAGGGCTTGGAACATTTTACTTTCTTGTCATGCTAATCATCCTAAACTTTGCGTCATTGTGGTATTTTTATTTTATGTAATTTGTTGTACTCATTACAGTGATCTCTATTTCAATTTCTTCATTTTTTAAATTGCGTTTTTGTTCTTATTGTTCTCATCCCTCTAGTTTTGTATGTACTCTTTTTGGTGCTCTTTGTCTTCTTCATACCACTTTTTCTTACGGTATTTGTAGAACAAAGAGATAACTATTTATTTGTAGGACAAAGAGATCACTTTGTATTTTTAGAACAAAGATATGACTTTGTATTTGTAAAGCAAAAAGAGTTATGTTTGTATTTGTAGAACAATAAGATCACTTTGTATTTGTAGAACAAAAAGATCACTTTGTATTTGTAGAACAAAGAGACTACTTTGTATTTGTAGAACAAAGAGATTACTTTGTATTTGTAGAACAAAGAGATCAATATGTACTTGTAGAATAAAGAGATCACTTTGTATTTGTAGAACAAGGAGTTCACTTTGTATTTGTAGAATAAAGAGATCGTTTTGTATTTGTAAATTAAAGAGATCACTTTGTATTTGTAGAACAAAAAGATCACTTTTTATTTGTCGAAGAAAGATATCACTTTGTATTTGTAGAATAAAGAGATCACTTTGTATTTGTAGACCAAAGAGATCACTTTGTATTTGTAGAATAAAGAGATCACTTTGTATTTGTAGAACTAAAAGACCACTTTGTAGTTGCAGAAGAATGAGATCACTTTGTATTTATAAAACAAAGAGATCACTTTGTATTTGTAGAACAAAAAGATCACTTTGTATTTGTGGAACAAAAAGATCACTTTGTATTTGTAGAACAAAAAGATCACTTTGTATTTGTAGAAGAAAGAGATCACTTTGTATTTGTAGAACAAAAAGATCACTTTGTATTTGTAGAAAAAAGAGGTCACTTTGTATTTGTAGAACTAAAAGATCACTTTGTAGTTGTAGAACAAAAAGATCACTTTGTAGTTGTGGAACAATTACGGTATTTGTAGAAAAGAGAGATCAGTTTGTATTTGTAGAACAAAAAGAAAACTTTGCATTTGTAAAAGAAAGAGATAATTTTGTATTTGTAGAACAGAGATCACTTTCTATTTGTAGAAGAAAGAGATAAGTTTGTATTTGTAGAGCATAAAGATCACTTTGTATTTGTAGAACAAAGAGATCACGTTGTATTTGTAGAAGAAAGAAATCACTTTGTATTTGTAGACCAAAGTAATCAAATTTTGTGTTTGCTGAACAAAGAGATCCTTTTGTATTTGTAGAACAAAGAGATCACGTTGTATTTGTAGAACAAAGAGATCACTTTGTATTTGTAGAACAAAAAGATCACTTTTGTATTTGTAGAACAAAGAGATCACGTTGTATTTCTAGAATAGGGAGATCACTTTGTATTTGTAGAACAAAGAGGTCACTTAGTATTTGTAGATCACTTTATATTTGTAGAACAAAAAGAGGTATGAAGAAAACAAAGATCACCAAAAAGAGTACATACAAAATGGAGAGATGAGAACATATGCTTTCTTATGGTTTCTGTTTTCTTTATACTACTTTTTCATATACTATTTTGCGTTTAAACTAGCAGCAGCTGAAAGTTGGAAAAGGAATAAGATGCCGGAACAGTACCTAAAATAACACAACACGAACGAAATCAAACGATATCAAACAACACAATATATTATTTGATAAATAATGGAGTAGTTGTTTGGGGAATCTTGTTTATTTGCCATCCAACCTGCCCAGTTTAATTGATTTTTCCAAAAATTAATATCAAAATGTGCTCAGTATCTATTTATTGAGTAGTACTTGCCAAATTTAAAAGTGAAATTATCCAAAATGTCCAGTCGCTTGTACAAAAGAAAAATGTCTTCTGTGTAATATATTGTATCGTTCTAAATGTTTGTACAATGTTTTTATTAACCCGAGGGTTAAACATTTTATAAAAATCGGAAGTCTATCATTTATTTAACTCTGAAGTACATTATTCATTGATTTAAAGAATCAAAAGATTTTATTTTTTATCACTTCTATAAGCACTGACGAATGTTTAATGTTACTGGTTAATTCAAATACTTTATCTATATCACTTTACAAATCTCATTTAATTTCTGAAGTAAAAAGCTGCCGTCTGAAATATAGTTGCTGTCATTCGTAATGACTTACTCTTTGTGTATGAAACTACTAGGATACGTGGAGAGCATCAGTTCTTCGGATAGACCTAATATTCTCTAATTAATACAGAAAAGATTTGATTTTGGTGAAATATAAATGACCACTGAGATTTTTTATTGATAGATCATGGATAATTGGTATACCAAATCTAATGGTTTGCATGTGGGTTTTAGAACAATATCTTTCTTCAATCTATATTTAGATAATAGAAGTTTGTAATGAACGAATTTCAAAAATTTAAAAGAAAAGGTGATTAGGGAGGAACTCGGCCTTTCTCACTTCGAAAAGCTGTATTAGTGAGACCAGAATTTTGATTTTCCTAATTTAAAAAAAAAATTATTCCGAGCACGTGTTAGTTACTATTATGCGGGTCTACCATTTTTTAAATGTTGTAGGGTAGCCTAGAATCCCTCTTCCCTCAAAAATAAAATTGGGTAGGGTAGTCTAGGATTTTTCATAAAAATAATTGGTAGAGTTGTCTAAAATCTCTTCTCCCCCCCCCCCCCTCCCATTTGATTGTGTGGACTAGAATGTTTTTTTTTTCTAACAAAAAATATTTTGATCATGTGGGGTATTGGTGTTTAAAAGCAACAATTTCAAGAACAAAAAAATTGGAGTGTGCTCAGAATGCATCCCTCTATTACTACTTATGTCTCAGCAAATTGGAACATCGATCTCAGAGCCCCTCTGACAAGAAAAACAGCCGAGATAAATACATGAAGCTACTACTTCAGTGCCTTTGGCTAATTACATTGTTTTCATGAAACATTGCTTATAGCAGTAGTATAGGCCAAACTTGCGTCGAATCGGAAATGCACGTCTGATTCAAGGTAGGTTTGACTTAACTTCGCTTCAATTTTTTGTAAACAAAAACAATGTAGCGCACCAAGGAAATTGAAATAGTAGGTATTTATCTCACCTAGTTTTCTGTCTCGGTGGCTCTGATTTTTTTAACACTTTGACCGATTGTTCAATTGGCTGAAATTTAAAGTTAATGTAAACAAAAGTCCGGAATCTTTCAAATGCCAGTAACGTAGGATGGTCAGATTCTTGGTCGTGTTGGGGATTATGATAAAAGTCCGGAATCTTCAAAATGCCCCTAACGTAGGATGGTCAGATTCTTGGTCGTGTTGGAGATTATGCAGCTTTCCAAACAAATGATTGAAGCGAGTAAGGAGTAATAAAACCGTGCTTGCCATATATATTATCTTTTGTCCGTCAAATCCATCAAACTTCTTTAGATCGTTGGATCTTACACATTGCCTTCATATTTGAAAACAGTATTTTTAAGAGAAAACTATATTTTTCCAGCGCTTTTCAAAGAGGACAAATTATCAGTTGGTGATTAGGTTAGATGCAGATATTGCACCGTGTTTATTTATGTAATAATATGCGGCGCCAACAGCTGTCTGGTCAAGGTTGACTATGTTTACTAACTTAAACTAGCTGAAACAAATAATTATATCTCATTTACAATATGTGTTCCGAGAGTATGGAGAGAGACAGACAGATAAATAGATGCAGGAAGGTTTCATGATAGTTTTCTTTTGCCTTTTCTCCCACCGATCTTATAGATGACCCAGGTTTGGTTTAGATTTGTTTAGGTGTTTTACGGCACAGAAACACTTTTAAGGTTATATCGTGTGGTGTTGTAAAAGTTAATTTGCTGCAGATTACTGGTTCGATTCCTCTCCATCTACCATCCATTATAATTGCACCATCGTCATACAGCATTACTTTATCTTCTGATTGTTAAGACTCTTATTCTAAGCGAGTAGGATGATGTCGTAATTGCTTTATTAGAAAGAATATGGAAAGTTTCTCTGGACTTGAACAATTATTTCTGGAATAGATAAAATAGAATTCTCTATCATTATATGACGAACTTACGACTAATACGTACAGCTAAATAATTACCCCCACCCCCACCCCACCCCGCCTCTCTGACATTGTCAAATGCTCTCAGTTGTGCAGCTGTGTCGGGTGTGCAGTAATAACAATGTAAGGGACAAGCTACGGCGCGGAGAAAAAGGACAGGGCACAGTTTAAGTTGTGATTGCCGAGCTGCAGATCAAAGTGCGTATACTCTGGGGTGACAATAAATTATTTTTGTACGGGGGAAATGTGCTTTGTGATATATGCTCTAGTCTATTGGAGAAACGTTGCATTAAACATCCCGTATAGTGAACAACATGCATAACAGGCGCGTCCAGCGCGCAACGAGTATGAGAGATTTAAACGAGGGTCCGGCCTCCTTACCTCAGGAGCCGTAAGCACTGCAACAACTTCGGGAACAGATTGATCACCTGGGAGCGGCCCGTGCGGCAGAGAGAGCAGCAGAGGAAATGGGGCAAGAATTTGCCCGCCTTGATGCTATTGAGCCCGAGGAGCCCAAGACCTCATTTGATCTCGACCGGATAGCACTGTACCCCGTGGCCATTCCAAGAAACTTAGACCGGGGCTGGTACCGCAGTTTTCGAGAAGCTTAAAAGAATTTGAGGTCAACGGTTTACGTATAAATAAAGTTACAAGTTTCATTCAAATCAAACGCATGGTTGGATTATTCTACATGTTCATGCCAAACGACTTTTTAGAAATTCTACTTAAAGATGCACATATTTTATGGAAGGCTGCATTGGTGAGGCCATTGAATTGCGATACTACTCTCGGCCAATTGTCACAGGAGTTAGAAAGCGTTTCCTCTGACCTTCTTCTCCCAGTTTTAGATATGTGGCCAGTTATGTTGGGATGGGACTGTATTCCATCAACCTGGATGCTGAACAGTGGATGATGCCTTGTCTTCCTGCATTTTTTAACCTTCTTTTAGATTATAGAAAGAAAAAAAAGAAGAAAGAAAGAACGAAATACTAAGAGAAAAAAATAACCACACTTGAAAAGTTTATCATCGTTGATGTAGCTTTTCATCAATGAGCGTCTTTTTTCATTTCTTTTAAAATTATTTTAAAATTATTGATGAAAATATTTAATGTAATTTTATCCCTCATTTCAATGTAAGTTGTAAACGACGTCTGCTAACAAGCCGCACACCAACCCGTCCCGTCCGCCCTGCGATATCGTGCATCTGCTGAACAGAATAAACAACTTTCTGTAATCTACCAAACAGGATACTCAAACCTTTCATAACATATATTACAAACAAAACAATGACAATTGAAGTAGCATAAGCAATAGGAAGGTAGATGTAAATGAGTAAATGTTTGAAAGAACAAAATGCCGAGAGGACCTAGCCATGTGGACTTGTATGCACAGAGAGGACCTAGCCATGTGGACTTGTATGCACAGAGAGGACCTAGCCATGTGGACTTGTATGCACAGAGAGGACCTAGCCATGTGGACTTGTATGCACAGAGAGGACCTAGCCATGTGGACTTGTATGCACAGAGAGGACCTAGCCATGTGGACTTGTATGCACAGAGAGGACCTAGCCATGTGGACTTGTATGCACAGAGAGGACCTAGCCATGTGGACTTGTATGCACAGAGCAAAATTGGCTATGTTTATAACTGAACTCTGTATTTAAGTTTCTGATAATGAAATTTATTTTTTTTAAAATATTTAATCTTTTAAATTAATTTACCGCTAATGACTTGAATTACTTGTGTGGCCTATAGAGACTGTCCTTGGTCTTTTTTATCCTTTGTCTTTATCAAAAATAAATTTCCTTTTAATGATTTTATTGTATTGACTTTATTCTGGGATTGTGTGTGTGTGTGTCTTATACAGTCTTTCCTCACTTTACAAATAATTATATATTCCTATACGCTTTGAAGTTTTCATACCTCTGACTAACTCCTATATTCTTTTTCATATCTGTCCATGAGATAAAATCAGGCAATTGAAGTCTATTGCTCACAAATCATCGCCGGCGGGTAGCTTGGTAGGTAGGTGTACCTGTGTGGGCTTGTTTCTTATGTGGAGTCAATCTGCACGATATGAGACTGAATATTTTCATTGGATAAATTTCTGCGTTGGGCTTTCGTCGGGAATCGGCAATTACTACCTCAGAAAAAAACCGAAGCGGACAAAATTATACGCGAAAAGGCCCCAATTATAACAACAACGAAACTTTATGGAACAGAGTTCACAAAGTAATGTTTCGCAGCGAAACACTGTTAACTTATGTAGTACCTGTGCACATAAACGAAATTTACACGAAATGCGTGCTTCTACGGGTGCTTTAGTACCGAGCGCTATACGATATCAGTAATGTTATGGAATATGTTACATGATAGCGCCCTTTAAAACCGCAAAGGAAAAGTGTATATCTATATCTAGCTATCTATCTATTATTTTATTCTACACGAACTTGACACAAAAGAGAATCGACTTCTTACAGTAGGCAATACCTAGAAGATTATCACTTTTTATATATTACGGCTGAAGGGTTTCTTACAGAAGGGCTTTTTAAGACATGTGCTTTGAAAATCGATGAGATCTTTTCAGCAGGTTAATGTGTTGACTTCAAAGGCATAGCGATAAGAATAAACTAAGTAAGAGTTATGGTCACGTTGCTCAATACATACTATAATCTTTTGAACCATCTACCCTCTTTCCTGTTTATGCGCATTTTATAGATGGACGAGAGAGAGAGAGAGAGAGAGAGAGACTTTTAAATCCATATTGTATGTGGGATTGTTTTCTTTGTTTTAAATAACATATTTATTTTACGTAGGTCCGTGACAGAAATGAATTAAAATTAAATAAACATTATTGATTGTTAATTCACAACATGGTATAAAGGTAAAATCAAATGTAAACTATATCTCAGGAGAGACCAACAGAAAAGTGGTTCGCTAGAAAAAGCTTAAAAATAATCAGGCTTTATTATCTATTCTGGTAAGAGTTTTATCTTTTCCACATCAAAAATTATACTAAGATAATTTCGAAAATATTTCTTATTTTATCGTGTCTGAAAGTACGTGTTGCAGACATACATTTATTCTGGATAGATCTTACCTCTCCTGCCTGAATTATGGTTTCATGAAGAATTTTTTTTTTGTTCAAACAAACCTTTCCATATTTTGCAATTTGAGGTTAAGTAAGCACCAAATATGACTAAACTGAGCACGACGAATCAATCAACATGAGACTCAGATAATTCTGAAGTTTCTTGTATTAATTGATCCATTGATGTACAGGCTTGTCATGCAAAATCTAGCAACGCAAACAAGTGCTTTGAATTGGTTGAATATATAACAATTAGGTTTTTATTAAAACATTTGTCCAGGACAGCTTGAGTAAACCAAATTATAAATAACATGATATATGATCCATACAAACCACTACAACTCTAGCTGAACCATCAATTGCTATTAAGTCAATACAAATACCATCGTAGATTGAAAACTTGACTTGAGTGCTTTGAACATGCGATAGCTGTACTCACAGAAGAGGGTGGGGCAATTGTGTACTAGCGCCATTGTCACCATTTCATAGATTATAAAAGCAAACTACCAAATTAGTGTAGAACTGTACATCTTATGTCATGGGTAACGAGTATGTACTTTACTAATACTGAGGCTGTGATTTTCTGCTTTGATACAATCGCATAACATCACTTTTGTCTCAACTTTGATACAATCGCATAACATCACTTTTGTCTCAACTTTGATACAATCGCATAACATCACTTTTGTCTCAACTTTACCTCCGACATATTGTGATAAATTACCTCTTGGGTATCATGCTAAAACTTTTTGGAGGTCAATATAGAACATTTAATGATTTGAACGATGGACAAATGTCACAAATATAGGTTTAATCTGCTGAGTATTATTAAAATTTAAATAGTGAACCGACCATCACCATCCCAACATCATGAAAATAATAGATTGTTATCCACTTTTTTTTCAAATGAAAGCTGAAATAGGTCTACTGCATATATACTGCTAGGATACAGCAATGAGTATGCAGCGATCAATCTATCCTTTAGATAAAGCGTTGTTTTTGTTTGTTTGTTTGTTTGTTTTTTGTTTTTGTTTTTTTTTTTTGTTTTTTTCTTTCTTGGTACTACAAAAATGGTACCTTAAGTTCCTGTGCAAATAAATTAAATTGACACTGTCGTTCCGACCGCTATACGATCTCAGTAATGGCAGAATGTCACGTGATACGAGTATGACCGCCCTCTTTAAAACAGCAGTGGAAAATCTCAAAACTTGTTGGATTAGGTCGCCAAATGCTTTTGTGCAGATACATCTTCTAAACGGCTATATTATGCACTTGTGTGGTCTGTTGGTTTGTAATTATCGAATCTTCCCTTTATAGTGAGATCCGTAATTTAAAATAAAAGAACTTAAGTGAAAACCATACTTTGAAATGAAAGAACTACGAGAGAAAAATAAAGAAACGTTTGTGTAAATTTGATCAGAAAACGGTTTTAAAAAAGAATGAAGTAGATGTCCAAGAATGTTTATGTTCAATATTTAGATAAAACACATTGTTTAAATAGTCAATTACCATAATGAGATATTCTAAAAATCCACTATTTATAAACTTTATTTCAATGTATTTTTCCACAGACATCTATTTAATAACGGCAATGGAATTATGAATCAGTATTGCAAAGAGGATATTTGTGAGCAGTAGGGTACTAGTATCATTATTTCGTAATTGATATCGGTATTTTTCCAGAAAGTCCGTTATTCTGAATGAAAATAAGAAGCCTTCAATTCATTAGCAGTTTTAAGGAATACAACTAAGACCTTCACCGCATTGTCCCCTAGAAGTGAATACAAATAAGACCTTCACCGCAGTGTCCTCTAGAAGTGAATACAACTAAGACCTTCACCATAGTGTCTTCCAGATGTAAATGCAACTAAGACCTTCGCTGAAGTGTCTTCTAGAAGTAAATACAACTAAGACCTTCACCGCAGTGTCCTCTAGAAGTAAATACAACTAAGACCTTCGCTGTAGTGTCCTCTAGAAATGAATACAACCAAGAACTTCACCGTCGTGTCCTCTAGAAGTAAATACAACTAAGACCTTCACCGCAGTGTCTTCTAGAAGTGAATACAACTAAGACATTCACCGCAGTGTCCTCTACAAGTGAATACAATATAGACCTTCACCGACGTGTCTTCTCGAAGCAAATACAACTAAGACCTTCACCGTAGTGTCCTCTACAAGTGAATACAACTAAGACCTTTACCATAGTGTCTTCTAGAAGTGAATACAACTAAGACCTTCACCGCAGTGTCCTCTAGAAGTGAATACAACTAAGACTTTCACCGTAGTGTCTTCTAGATGTGAATACAACTAAGACCTTCACAGTAGTGTCCTCTAGAAGTAAATACAACTAAGACCTTCACCACAGTGTCCTCTAGAAGTAAATACAACTAAGACCTTCGCCGTAGTGTCCTCTAGAAGTAAATACAACTAAGACCTTCACTGTAGTGTCTTCTAGAAGTGAATGAAATAATTATTACGCATAAGATGACATTGGATGATGTATTCAGCACCGGGCTGGGGGGGGGGTTCTTATAAAATGGCTTTTTCGGGCAGGTGATTTTAAAAATTCAAGAGATCTTTTCAGCGGGTTAGACTGTATACTTAAAAGGAATAGTCATTAAACTAAACTAAACAAGATTAAAGTCACATTGCTCAATACATAATTAATCTTTCCCAATCTTGTACTCTCTCTCTCTCTCTCTCTCTCCTCTTGTTTATACACATTTTATAGATAGACGAACACACACACACACACACACACACATATATATATATATATATATATATATATATATATATATATATATGTAGAGAGAGAGAGAGAGAGACAGAGACAGAGACAGAGAGAGGGGGTAAGAGGGAAGGACTGTTTTTAAATCCATGCTATATAAAAGTTTTTATTTTAATGAGATCATTTGCGTAAGCCCATGGTAAAAATAAATAAAAATTGCACGAAATAAGAAGGTATTGATTATCCATTCCCAATAGAATATAATTGTAACATTAAATGTATGATAAATTTCAGGAGAGAAGAAAGAAAATTTGGTCCACTTCAAAAAGCTTCAAAATTGAGACTACATTATGCCATAAGGAACAGGGTTCACATACTTGACTTTTGCACTTCAATTATAATTCTCGGATACTTTTGAAAGCATTCCTGTGTTTGAATACACGTGCAGTTCTCCATTCCTTATGTTATTGTGTTGGAATACATGTGTTAGAGTTCTCCATTCCTTATGTTATTGTGTCTGAATACACGTGTTGCAGTTCTCCATTCCTTATGTTATTGTGTCTGAATACAGGTGTTGCAGTTCTCCATTCCTTATGTTATTGTGTCTGAATACACGTGTTGCAGTTCTCCATTCCTTATGTTATTGTGTTTGAATACACTTGTGCAGTTCAAACATTCCTTATGTTATTGTGTTTGAATACACGTGTTGCAGTTCTCCATTCAATCAGTACAAAGTTTCATCTCCTTCCTGAATTATGGTAAAACATATTTTTCAAAGAAGTCTATCCACACTTGCAATTAGAGGTTTAGTAAAAAAACTGAATAAACTGAGCACAAATAATCCTGTAACATGAGACTCAAATTATTGTGAAGTTTCTTTTATTAATTGATGCATAGATGTACAGGCCTGTTATGCATAATTTAGCAATCAGCAAGTAAATTGAATTGGTAGAATATATAACAATTAGGTTTTTCTTACAAAATTTACCCAAGACAGCTTCAATAACTCAAAATATAAATCACCGGATACATGATCCATATAAACCACTACAACCTTAGCTGAACCATCAACTGCTATTAAGTCAGTACAAATATCATTGTAGATTGATAGCTGTTCTAGAATGCTTGGGACATGTGCTAGAGGTACTTACAGAAGACGGATGGTGCAATTGTGTACTAGCACCATTGGCACCATTTTACAGTTAAGTAAAAGCAAGCTACAATATTAGTGTTGAATTTTAGATCTCTTGCCGTGGGTTAGCCTCCCTTGGGGATGAATGTACATGTGTACTGAGGCTGTGATTTTCTGCTTTGATATAAGGCATATCATCACTTTCATTTCAACTTCTCTTCTGATATATTGTGATAAGTTACCTCTTGGGTAGAATGCTAAAACTTAACAGAGGTCAATATAGAACATTTAATGATTTGAACGATGGATAAATGTCACAAATATAGTTGTTTAATTTGCTCAGTAATATTAAAAATTAAATAGTGAACCCACCAAAACCATCCCGCCATCATGAAAATAATTGATTTTTATTCCCTTTATTTCAAGTAAAATCTGAAATAGGTGTACTGCAGAAATACTACCAGAATAAGGTAATGATAATACAGAGATAAGTCTATTCTTTTTTCTACATTAGACAAAGCGTTCCTTTTTGTACTACAGAAATGGTAGATCCCACAGCTAATATACCTAAAATATTTGTGTGGGTGGGGTGGGTGGGTGGTGGGAAAAAAAACTGAAAAACGAGGATATTTGTTATGGCTTCCAGCTCTAGTTTACAATTTTCCCCCAAACACTATATCTTGATATTACCAAAGTAGATGTGTTTTTATTAGCTAATTGACGAAGCTTTACTTATTTCTATCATTCATATGCATATATGATACAGTCTGCCCATGTTAGAAAGTTAGATGGCATACGCCTATCCCACATGAGTTCACTCAGTGACACCGTTGATGACATTATTATGTGTATGACGTCGTGAATGTCAGCAATGTTTCTTGCGATTTTAGTATTTAAAGGCGAAAGTTTTGACAGCCTGTACAAATTCTTCAAGTGGATGGACGACTTTTTCCACAACAGTAGGTGCTTTTGTTCAAGTGTGAATCTGCGTGACGTTATTTAATCTGAAAGAATGAAAATCGCAGTCAGAGATTTGGTACTGAATAATTGAATCAAAAGAGCATTCCCAATTGCATTCGGGCCATCTCGAAACAGAGTGCAAACATAATAATAGCAACAAAAGAGTATTCCCAATTCCATTCGGACCATCTCGAAACAGAGTGCAAACATAATAATTGAATCAAAAGAATATTTCCAATTGCATTCGGACCATCTCGAAACAGAGTGCAAACATAATAATTGAATCAAAAGAGTATTCTCAATTGTATTCGGACCATCTCGAAACAGAGTGCAAACAGAAAGAAGCGATATTGTTCTACATATGTCAGGTGAAGATAATTGATTTTACTTAATATCTAAATCATTTAGCTTTATTTGCCTTTGATCTATTTATCAATCTTTCTATCGTACATACAGATTGACAGATATAAAAATGGATGTATGAACTGACGACGAATCATAGCAGACACATCTCTAGTATGTAAGCATGTTCCCGCGCTTTCTCGTCTATTTAAAACCCTTCTCCCATTTCACCACCCTAAGCTCCCGGCCTCAGCCACAAGAATCATTCAAAATCTAACACCGTGCTACACGTCTATAAATCGTTCCCATTAAATTTATTTAAAGTCTAACACGATGATACACGTCTATAAACCCTTCCGATCAAATCGATTTAAAGTCTAAGACCGTGCTACACGTCTATAAACTCTTCCCATCAAATCTATTTAAAGTCTAAGACCGTGCTACACGTCTATAAACTCTTCCCATCAAATCTATTTAAAGTCTAAGACCGTGCTACACGTCTATAAACTCTTCCCATCAAATCTATTTAAAGTCTAAGACCGTGCTACACATCTATAAACTCTTCCCATCAAATTTATTTAAAGTCTAACACCATGATACACGTCTATAAACTCTTCCAATCAAATCTATTTAAAGTCTAAGACCGTGCTACACATCTATAAACTCTTTCCATCAAATCTGTTTAAAGTCTAAGACCGTTCTACACATCTATAAACCGTTCCCATCAAATTTATTTAAAGTCTGAGACCGTGCTACACATCTATAAACTCTTCCCATCAAATCTGTTTAAAGTCTGAGACCGTGCTACACATCCATAAACTCTTCCCATCAAATTTATTTAAAGTCTAACACCATGATACACGTCTATAAACCCTTCCAATCAAATCTATTTAAAGTCTAAGACCGTGCTACACATCTATAAACTCTTCCCATCAAATCTGTTTAAAGTCTAAGACCGTGCTACACATCTATAAACTCTTCCCATCAAATCTGTTTAAAGTCTGAGACCGTGCTACACATCTATAAACTCTTCCAATCAAATCTATTTAAAGTCTGAGACTGTGCTACACATCTATAAACTCTTCCAATCAAATCTATTTAAAGTCTGAGACTGTGCTACACATCTATAAACTCTTCCAATCAAATCTATTTAAAGTCTGAGACTGTGCTACACATCTATAAACCCTTCCAATCAAATCTATTTAAAGTCTGAGACTGTGCTACACATCTATAAACCCTTCCAATCAAATCTATTTAAAGTCTAAGACCGTGCTACACGTCTATAAACTCTTCCCATCAAATCTATTTAAATCAGTATTGGAGTTGTTATGCAAAACAGTGCAAATATGAGCAACCATCTGGGTACGCATGGGCCGGAAGCAAGACATAACCTCCGCTTTTTCCATTGAAAAGTGCAGGAGAAATCAAGAGATATTGTGTAGGTATTGGACAAATACGGCAGACTATTGTGCATTTTCATGTTTAATTCGTAATTATATGTTTTTGTTCAATTATATGTTTTGTATGTTATCCCGCCTGTGTTATCCGTGGTCTAGATGTGTCTTGCAACCCATCCTATACACAGTTCAAGTTTTAAAAATAATCCCGTGAGTATTATTTGACACTACCTAGTTCCGTGCCTTGCAGATCTGCACATTGGATTCAAAATTAGGGTTTTACTCTTTGCAATAAGAATATCCCCTATTTAATATGCAGTAATATACAATACTTCTAATACAGAAACCATAACGCCAAAATGTTAGTGACACTATACATCAATACTCAACGTTAGAAAAGAACTAGAGCCCGAAAGAATGGGTAATATCTAAGAATAATAAGCCCGAAATAATCCTAAACAATATAAATAATAGCTCAAATGATTATGATACGCTGTGTGCTTTCATTGAAACAGTTGATATTATCTTTGAAAGTTTTAGAAATTATGTCCTTCCTTTACCTTTTTACCATTTCGATATGGTTGCGCCATCGCTCGGTTCGCATTTATGATCGTGGTAAAGATGCCTGTTTCATTTTGTACTCAGTTCAGTTGTGTTTGTTGATCAAACAGAACAACTCTGTATGTATTTTTTTTTACAAATCTTGCTGTATTAAGAGCTTTTTTCTGTACTAAATGACATATTTCTCTTTGTCTTTCAATGTACATCACAGTTTTGGTAAAATTGGATTTGTACCCTTGTAATCATTAATGTCTTCTTCTGTAACTCTGATAAATCATTTTTATATGGAATTCATTTCTCTGGAGCCAATGGATTGTTTTTATAATGGTTATGCAAGTATAATAGAATCTCCACATCAACTGCTGAAATGCAACCAGTATCATAGTCATGTGGTATTTCAGACAAGTTTTCTTCTACCCATACAATATATATATATATATATATATATATATATATATATATATATATATATATATATATATATACACACAAACATAAAAATAATATATATTCAAATAACTCCAACGAATTCTTTCCTTAACTTTGAATGGCAGTTTGGGGGGGGGGAGTGGGGGGCTGGAGGATACATTTTATGAGAATGGTGTAGAAAATGTACAGCAACCTATGAATTTCCCATGAATTTCTTAATATTACTAGATTGTTATGAATTTCTTAATATTACATTACTAGATTGTTATGAATTTCTTAATATTACTAGATTGTTATGAATTTCTTAATATTACTAGATTGTTATGAATTTCCTAATATTACTAGATTGTTATGAATTTCCTAATATTACTAGATTGTTTGAACACTAAAAGAATTAAAAACATCACAGCGTCATTGGCTTTGTGGTTAGCGTGCCGGGCTCTCAAACAGTCGGTTACGGATTTTAATCCTGCACAGATAGGTCCAGATTGTTTGTCGTGGTGTGTCACTGGGAAAAATACCTTACTCCCATTATTTGACTCGACACTAAATAGTCTTCTATGTGCTGATGTTTTATTTTTCGCTCAGATAAGAAATGGAAATAATAATAATAATAATAATAATAGGTAGTAGTAGTAGTAGTAGTAGTAATAGTAGCAGCAGTAGTAGTAGCAGTAGTATAGATTGCATCTTCGTAGTGGGAACCCTTGGAGTAATACCCCAATAAACATGAGAAGACTTGAATACCACTATAGCCATGTCTACTGTAGAAAACGGCACTCCTTGGGACATAACAAATACTATGCAAAGTCCTTGAGGTCTTAGACCGCTGGAAGTGGCTCAACCTCAAGATACGAAGAGACCAGACTAAAATATCATCATCAGGGCTGTAAAAACATCATCAACGTCGTCGTCATCATCGCCATCATCGTCATCATTGTCATCATAATCATCTCGCTTAATAGCATGCATATTTAAAACAGAACAATATTTAACTTTGCATGGTGTGTCATGGGACACAGCACAGATATTTTAATTCTTAAAAGTCTATTTAAAGTCAACTTATTTTCAAGCTGATAATAGTCCTTGTTTTTTGATCCTTTTACTTAAGGATACCTGACAGTTTAACAGTTCGTGCAGTTATCATGTCCTTCAACCCGTGAAATTCAACCATAGCTTGTATACTGATCCTAGTTATTTTTATCTTTCTTTTGTCGGTATTTGGTGACAAAATCAAGTCCTGTTTGAATTTATAACAGCGTTTATTGCTAATAAAAAGATTGGTACTAAGAGCGTCAAGCTAGAATATGTCTCTATCAGTTGATATTAATACCTTGCCATTCAGTCGACTTCCCTCTTTTAAGCTATTAAGCCCATATCATAAAGCTAAAGGACAATCCCTTTATTCAGTATAAAACACCTGCCATGAAACCATCATTGAATTCAACCTCGGTCTTTAATTTCATTTTTCTTTCTTTCATTCTATCTTTCTTTACTTTTATTTGCGACATCTCAAGTACTTCTTCGCGTTATAACTATCCAGTGCGTGATGTATGTCAGAAACTTTTTAAGCTGATTATAAATATTTTCAGTCATGTACTTTCCACACCCCATGCCCCTCATCACCATCTTTTCAAGCTAATGACATCGACCCTGATGTGCAGAGCATAACGTGACGACAGCTGGTGAGCGTTAAATACGTATGAATACGGTAATCTGACTGTCTCCATAAGCATTCGTGTGCTGCATTTATTTACTTTGACATTTCTGAAGGGTATACATTTCCTTACTCTTTGAAGGAGATCGTATGTCGGAGTAATTATTAACCGACTGTGCAGTAGTTTACACTGTTTATACTAATGATGATGATTTGGGCTAAGGTGATACTAAAACACTGGAACCTTATTGCAGCATACATTATATTCATATCATTGCCCTAAGATCACTAGATATTCTCAAACAGGAACTCTGACTCAAAATTATGATGTTCAATTGGTCCTTCATTTGACGTCAGCCAGTTTGAAATCAGAAATGTATGCTGTTTGAATTTGAGTATAAGAATTTTGTTTTTAATATTGGGGTCTGATATTCACGTATCAAATGCCATAATTCACATTTCTAAATGTAATATAACTGTAATAATGCTTTTTGATTTTGCATATTGTATAGTATCGTTATGATCAGTGGCAGCGCGAGGGGAGGGTTAGGAGGGGCTATTGAGGCGCCAGGTGAGGTGGGCGCAGCTGTAATTTTCATAGTATTTCACCTTCACCTTAAGTGTAACGGGGGCAATTCTTCTCAAGACTTATATTTAGGAGGGGGGGGGGGAGATTAGCAGCTGACATAACAAATGTTCTCTGTGGCAAAGTAGGGGCGCCACTAGAGAACATTGCCCCCGGCGCCTCAAACCCTCGCACTGCCACTGGTTATGATAGGCTGTTGATAAGTGTACGATTGCATTTTACAGAAAAACAACTTACCATAACTACAACATTAGGACAAAGATAAAAATATTAGATACACTAAATCAAACATCGTAATAAAAACACAAGCAAACCTATACAAAAATCAACTTCGGCATCTAATATCATACATGAAGTTCAAATAAATAAGGAAACAAAATAATTTTATCAGGACTTCATCAGTTGGCCAAAAAGTTGAACTGGAATTTAAATATGACAAAGGCACGGGTAATAAATATGAGCAACTCTATTGTGTGTTTCATTTTAATTTCATACGAATCGATGCTCCATCATTCAACCGAAGAACACGTCCTTAAAAAGCATGAGCTGTCTCCATTACTAATATGTCAATATTTTGTCAGTTGTACTGGGTCTTCTAGAATAATAGAGAAAAATAGTTCCTTAGAATCTTTGGACGATAGAGAAAATAGTTCCCTATAATCGACGGACAAATGAAATAGATTCTATATATCTACATTATATTAAAAAATACATATCATGATGACTTTTTATGCAAAACATCATGGTCTTGAAATTTTTAAGTGTCATACCGTCATGGCAAGTTTTGGAAGAAATTTTTAATTGTCATTTTATTTCTATATCTATCTAACTATCTGTCTACATGTGTGTTTCTTTGTTTGTTTGTGTGCTTATTATTTGTAACTACTAACTTTAAGTTTGCGAAGATTCAGTACTGGCTTCATTTTATAATTGTAATTTGATTTTCCTTTTCTGCAGATTTTTCTGAAAATTCAAAATATTGTTTTACCTGTTTTCTGTAACATGTTAGAAAGTTTAGTTCATTCTATGGTTACATTATTCTAATTTTTGCTAAAAGCATTTTAAACAAAACAAGGTATGAGTGGAAATGGACAATGATCAGCAAGGAGACTGTGTTATTCCAAAATAATCAAATCAGGACAACGATAAATAAGAAAGTAACGCCATTCGGAATATACCGTACTTTCACGCATATATCCCGCGGGTTATACATGATTTTACATACCCAGCACCCCCTATGCGGGGTATCTCGGTGGGCTGGCTATATCAGATATTTTTTCACACAGCCGGTAGATATAATTTTTAATAATTGTGTGACTAGTCACACCACTGCCTTCATTAACATGTTCGTATTAATGCGCTATGTTTACAAACCAATAGCATGTGACTTGCGATGCTCTTGGTGCAATGCCAGATATGCCAACTGCTCCGATTTCATCGGATCAACTCCTAGAATGAAGTTATTTTCCGAGAAAACTCCGAGCTCCGATTGAAACACGGAAAACTCCGATATTTCTGGCTATTCAGATAATATGTTTTATTTATGCAAAAAATCAAGAAAAAATAGTCGATAAAGGCATTACGAAACTCGATCTCTCCCACTTACGTGTTTGGTCGCTTACGTGCTCATTGAGACATCTAGTTGGGTCGCTTATTATTCAAATTAGCAATTGGATCATTTTGGGATTATGCGCCTCTTGATAATGAATGAACGCCATCGAGTGCAACAGCTTTCAGTATGCTTATATACGAATCTAAATACAAAGAATTGAACAAAACCTATGATTTTTCAAACCCACTATCGAATATTCACAGCGGTTTAGAGGTCTAAATTATAGTAATAAAAGATAATACAACCACTCAAGTATAGACCCTCTGGCAAGGCCGGACTAAGACCTTTAGTGGCCCTAAGCACTGAAAAGATTATGGTGCCCCCAATATGTAGTTTTTTTAAAAAAAACGTAATTTCTCTCTTTTTTTTTTTTTTTTTTTTTTTGGTACCCCTGCTTTGCTGGTGCCCTAAGCACGTACTTAGTCTGCCATTTGGGTAATCCAGCACTGCCCTCTGGTAGGTATATTGCATCTTATGACGTGGTGTGAATTAGTAATAACTTATAGTACGAACATCAAACTATTGAACCCTACCGATTAACAAATATTGATGAAGTGTCACAGGTTTAAAGCCTAAGTCCATCTGATAGGTGTCGTATTCCAGATTAAACAGTCATATGAATTTTATTACCTGACACTGGAACGGGTCTCGGTCTGGACATCTGGTCTTCAGGCTTTGGCATTGGCTCTTACCGCACGTGGTCGGTTCTTGTGAGATTATGTTAGGATATGTGCGGGGTATACCGTGGGCGGGTATACTAAATATTTTTTCCACAATTTGTGAATTTCTGTAGGGTATATGCGTGGACGGGTTATATGCGTGGGCGGGGTATATACATGAAAATACGGTAGTGGAAGCGCACACGGCACATTGCGCATCAAGGTGCCAGTTGGATTTGGCGGGCTTTAGTCTGATAGGCCACTGTAAGTCTGCTCGCTCGCAAGTAGTTAGCAATCACCAGGCTCGTATGCTCTTTCAGGGATTAAAAACTACAAGCAAACAAACAAAAACAAACAAACAAAAACAAAATTTGATCTCATCAATTTCCATTCCAGGTCGGTCACTTTAACCTCGAGCTTTTGTTTCTGGGACTTTTTAAGGCTTATAGAAATTAGTGTTAGACTGTTCTTATACACATTTTGTATTCAGCCAATCTCTTGCAATTCTACTCTGTGGAATGTCGTTTAGATCATATAGCCGGCTATTTCACAATAGCATTTCGCGACAATTTGTTCAGTCATTCGTTAAATCGAGCACGAGCCACAGTGACGAACTTCGATGGGTGAAAGCTGAATTAGGAGATACTGAAACATATGAAGAGTGAATTATGATAACTATTTTGGTTTTCATTGTATATTATCAACATATGTATATTACAACCTTTATCTATTTCTGCTATTCTAACTGATCTTATTTCGCTGTCTATTGGTTCATATACATTTATCGAGAAATTAAATTGATTTTCAAATGATTTTATATCTTGTATATTTATTGGCATTTATTAAACCAATGTTTATATTTATTGAAGTTATATGCTTTTGGTCTCTCCGTATATACGCCCATAATTATGGGTGTCTCAAAAGCCCTTAACAATAAACATACCTGCTATTGTAGCAATCCGATTTTTAGCTGCATTCGCAATTCGTGGTGTTGTATCAGACACTTTATTTTAAAAAAAATGTACATCATATTTTTAGTACTATTTTTCATCTATAAAACTAGTGTTACATATACTTTTTATCATTGAACATTGCACCTCTATTACAGTTGTTCGACATTCACATTTAATTTTTGTTTGATTGTATTCTCTGATTTTGTTATTTCCTCCTCTATTATACAGTGAGAATTCAATTCATTATATTTCCACAATCTTTACATCGTATGTACTTTCCATTTTGACGTGTCATTTCATCAATAGACTTAATTTCATAAAACATTTATAATATAAATTATCTTTTCGATATGAGTATAATGCTTTAAATTAACTATGGAATAGTTAGTATTGGGCGGGATTGGTCGTCAATCTTTGGCAATGATACAACATTTCTTCTGGCTTCCAGCTATTAAAAGATTCATCATATCCCTTCCATTTTATGAGTACATATTTTGTACCATTCAGTCTTTTGCTTTTTAAAATTGTCTCAACCTTGAAGACGTCATCTTGTTCATCGATAACTCCTCCTCATAAAATATTCTCTCAAGATCTTCTCCATTCAGATCTTCTAATTTCTACTAGGTCTTCTCAAATTACTTGTCTGATTTTAAAAATGTCTTCTTTGAAATTAGGACGATAGCCCTTATTAAAAATAGAGTTATATTTTGAGATCGTAACTTTCTCAGCTATTTTATATTTTGGCGTTCGAATGGCATCGGCTGTAAGATAATAAGTTAATCCATACTTTAGATCTCTTTTTGTTTTTGCATTTTTTTTTTTTAAAATTCCCCTTTTTTCTTCTGTTGTTGTTGTTGTTGTTGTTTTGCTTGCTTCAATTGGCGACATGTCCACAGATTTATGGTTTAAGTTAATATATCCATCAATAATACAACTATCCATTCTCTGGTTTCATTTTCAGTAAAATGCTTCCACATTCTGGTCTTAAGAGTTCATGTAAACATCTCCACTACCGGTGCTTTGTTTCTGAGTAGGTGTAAAAGTATTCGATATTTTCTTTTTCCAATAATTCCTTGACATTTTGATAATTAAGTTCATTTCCTTCATCGAACTGTATTTTTTCTGGATTTCGCTCTTTAAAGATCTCTATAAAAGCGTCATGCACGCCGTGTCCCTTTTCTGTTTTTAATTTCTTCGCCTAGGTGCATTTTGAGATAACATCTATCGCTGTCAAAATATATTTATAACCAAATTGTGGTTTTGAAAGTCTTGAACGTCAACTATATCTGCCTGAAACTGAGAATCTTCGTGAAGTGCATATCCCTTTCTAAAAGGACATCTTTTGTAAGCCTGCTTATCGTTCGCTATACAGTTATTACATACTTCTGAAACCAAGACTGATAATCAGTGAGGAAAACAAACCCTGTGCAGAGTACGAAACAGTAAAGCGGAACCTTAAGACAAATATGAACATTTGTGCAATTGCTTTTCTCTTTTCATCTCATCATGTACGATATTCTCAATAAAATGGTACACTAATATTGATGTTATGAATGAAAATGAGTTAATTGTGCTTATCTTGCTCTTATTGATATAACATTCCTTTTGGCAGTATTGTGTGTGAAATGTCTTTAATTATGGGGAAATTAAAAGTCGTAGTCGAGACGCATTAATACCTTCTTACGTTTACTCTGTTAATTTTTTTTCTAGGCATTTTACTTTTTATTTCATCTGGTATTATGTGATTTTCATCGAAAATACACTTTACTGCTTTTTTGTCTCGACTGTTAGACATAGCAATAAATGTTCTCAAGAAAGTCACAGACAATCGTGTTATATTTGTGCACTATCACCCATATAGATATTCCATAATGCCTGCCACAGATTGCTAACTTAGTTAGATTTGTTGTTTTCTTTTTTATATTTTTGTCGTATATAATAATAAGTAACTCGCGCCATTCATCATCTATTATGATCTGTTAGAATTACATTGTCGTCAGTAAGGAAATGAAAAAAAACAACATTTTTTTAGTAAGTCTTTTTGTACGAAAGTGTTGGGCTGATAATTACAATACAATCAAATAAGTTTTTATATTCTGTTTCAATCGAATCTAGTACAAGTTTTGTCTTTCCGCAGTTTGTAACATCACATATTATAATCATATTATAAGATTCATTTAGATACATTAGTTACTAAAACACAATATATATTTTATTAGCTGTTCTGAATATTTACCTGGGCATCAGAAACAAAATAAATATACATTGTGTGCGCATCAATGTTTTCTGTCCTGTTTATCTGTAGGTGTATTCCCTGCTGCACATTAGCTAAGGTATGCCCTATTCCATGCAATCTATTATTGTGTGTACTTCTTCAATCCAACCATAGACAATGGTGATCAGTATAAAACATTTTTACACAAATATTACTAATTTCCATGTGTTTTTGTTCTTCATCAAAGAAATATTTAGTTGATTCTTAAAATTGTTGATTTAATGTATATCCTTGTGAAATAATTATTACTTTTTCAATCCCTGAATTGGAATACCTTTCAGGATTAGTTTTCATCATCTTTTTTAAAGAGTATCAAGTCTACTTTTAGATTCATTCCTGGTGAATCAAGTATTACATTTGTTAAGGTTATACTAGTATTAGCAGCTATACCAATAATTTTCTTTCTTGAAAGAAAGAAAATCCTTTCCTGTTCTTGTCATTTACACAATTAGCAATTAGAGCATATGTAATCGTATCGTACTGAAACAAAATATCATGCAGTTCATAATCTTGGTTTATACTGAAACCAATTATCCTGCAAGTCTTGGTTTGTGTCTTGTAATACTTCAGATGCTTTCCCCAGTGTAATTATAAATCTTAAGTCTTAGGAAAGAAGAAAAGGATACAACGGGCAATGATCTGTCAGTATCTGAAAATCGAGTTTAATTCTGAATTTCTTTCTGTATTAAATACACCGAATAGCTTCTGTATTAATGTTGTGTGCATTTCCAGATCCTGATCTCAATTTTCTGAGTTTTTCATTCATTACGTCCTGCTTTATTTTTTTAAAATATTTTTATTTTGCGCAGACGTTGGTAGCCACATCCCTTTAAACGTCATGATAATGTTGTAATCATTCAGTCTAAAAATATCGTCACTACCGGAAGAAATGATTATGTCTTTAATCAGCATTCTTCCAAGATTGTTTACAGCTGAATTATTTGCTACTTCTTCAAACTTTTGACTGAATGACAGGAAAAACAACTACCAGGTACAATCAATACATTATGCCCTAGACTAGGTATTACAACTTGTAAATGTTGTTAAGGTTGTATACTACTTGGAGTGTGTTTAATACATGGATGTGTTGGATTAAGATGCTTAACACCCTGTGGTGCTTATCCTATTTGTGGGGAGTTATATATTTTCCATATGTTGTCAACCTATTTATTTATCTAACGTTTACACGGACTAAAGAAGCTTATAACCCATAAAAACACTAGCGCCATTTACAGGTGCAAACAATAAATACTCATAAGTTTTCTGTTTATAAGAAGGCTTCATCAAATGTATGTTTCTTTGGTTTATCTAAAGTGAAATTAGCGCTAGGATTAGTAGAAAAATATAGGGCGAAAGCTTCATCTAAATTATGTAAATACCGCCTAACCAAGCCTTGCTCTCTTAATATTTCATTTAAGTAATCTAGTGACTCTGCTCTGTTTTCAATAAACTCATTAGTTTATTTCTTCATTTCACCGAGGCTTCTATCATGCCTTATTTCCTCTTCATTTAAACTAGTTGGAACAAATAAGCTAAGTAACAAATTACTTCCAGTGGGTGATAACGCTCCGATTCCTGTTGGCATTTTGTATAGTAGATTTGTATGTCCTTTTAACTCTAACACCTTTGTGCATAATGTCTAATTTTTGCCATTTAAAAAATGAGATATTGTTTTCTTCTAAATAATGTGTTTTTGATTCTTTCACTCTTTGAAATGATTCATCACTTACAGTTTTTATATTTATATTTATCCAATAAGAGAGAACTGTATTATTTAGCAATATTTCAATAAAAAAAATTAAAATCAATAAAAACGATAATTTTAAGCCTTTAAATGTTGAATATAAACCCGATTTCTTTATTCCAAATACATAATAATCTATTTGTTTTCTAAATGTATTCATAAAAAGTTGATGGAGCATAGTTAATCCATAAATATTATGTTGTTTTTTGCGTAATCGGAGAAACAAACAAGTCCAAAAGCCGTATAAATATGAATAATCGCCTTTAAGATCTCATATTAAAAATTGAAGAAGCACTAATTGTACCAGCATAAAAATTAGATAAAGGTATGTTACGAAAGTAAGAAAGTAATATACTTACAGGTAGTTCATCATAAAATTGATCTAATTTTTTATTTTTATTAATAATTTGTTCGCTTTGCTCTCTCAAGATGTTTATAGTATCACCAACTGCAGTTTTTAATACAATACTCTTTATTCCCATTCTGTGTTTAATTCAGTTTTTAATTTCTCTAAATCTTCTTCTAAATCTGTTCTAAGTGCACCAATTGTTTCACTCAATGCTAAAGTTTGTCTATGTACTTGAAGTTTTAAGTTCTTCTTTATTTTATTTTTTTGTGATCTTTATTCTATATCGTTCTTAATTTCTTCTTTAGTTTTGCCTATGTTTCCTTCTATTTGTGATTACAATGTATACATTCTTTCACTTAATGCTAAGTCGTTTTTTTCTACTTCTGTTGTTAACCTTTGTTCTATATTATTTAAGTCTTTCTTAATCGTTTTCCTCTTGTATCCAACTCATCTATACTGCCTTGTACAGCCCCAATAGTATTAGTTAGTTCTCGGTCTGTATATACTTTACTATCTTCTAAAACTTGTTCGACGTTTTTTCTATTCCAGTAGATAGTTTATCTTTGAAAGTAACTAAATCTTGATCTTTTCAAAGTGTTGTTTTTTCACTAAAAATCAATAATTGATAAATTGGAGGTTGTTGTCAAACATCTAATCATACTTTCTATCACATTCGCCTTATTGTGTAAGTGTATTGCCTTTATATTTACTTCTTTGAAGTCATTCAACCTCTGTTACTTTGAAAGACTATTACTTAGAGCTGTTAGTCTACCTTACAAATTGTTCACACTAGATTTAAATTTATGAAATAAGTTATTAATATTTTTATCTTTTCATCATTATGTTTCTTCTCATTGCTTAATTCTTTCCGCAACTGTTGAAGTTGTGATTGTTTAGTATTGTAATTTTCTAGAGATTTCTTTATTTCATCCACGTTACTCTGTCTGTCTGTCTGTCTCTCTCTCTGACTCTCTGTTTCTCTGACTGATATTTCATCATTTGTCCTTTGTTCAATTGGTTCCAAGCACTGTCGTATGTTTTCCGCAGATCTCACGTTTGCTTGCGATCTAACAGTTTGTAAAGATTGTAAAGTACTTGCAGTGTTCAAAGAAAATAAATTTCAGACACAGGCCCAGGGCTGGTGCCTTGAAAAAATTCACAAGCCCTGACTCAAAATCCACAAGCCCTGACTCCAATACCATGTGCCCAAAAGGGCTCTATTTTTTACTATTATTTTTCACACGACGTTGCACGTTGCAATTGCTGGTCTTTAAACACCCCTAACATTTTAAATGTTACTTAATTATGAATGTTACAAAAGTGTTATAAAGCCATTTTTATTCAGACTGCATTATTTTGAAATGTGCGGCATATAATTAAGAATAAAATGATCAAGTCTATATTCTACTTACATTACATTTTTATGATTCAGAAATGTTTTCGACTGTAGTTTGGTAGCCTTTATTTTAATTTTACTGATTATAGCGGATGGTATTATGCACGTTTTTATACAGTATAAATGTACCGACTTTTTATTTTTGCATGCGCGAGGATCTGCGTCGCAAACATGCACCTTAGGACGTGTATTAGGCCTTAACAACTTTATTTTCCAAATTAAAAAAGTTTGCGAAGATGGAACAAGGCTTGCTTTGAAATTTTGTAAGGTATTTAAGGGATTAAATAATCCTCAGCTAGATAGTAACTGGCCCAGGTAAATACTTTCGAAGACCGAAGGTGGTGTACGATTCAGAATGGAACGAGGCCATACTATAGTAGAAGCGTGAGCAAGGGGCAGCTAAATTATTATTCCTTGAAACCAACTGAGCACTAATTATAGGTACATGTAAGCCCGGGCAATCTGTTCCCCATTCGTAGGTCACATGCCTCGCGTTGTACACACAGTTTACAGCTTTCTATAGAATTACGGTCAGTAGACGAACTTCAAATGACTAAGGGGCCCACATGGGGATAAATATTTATAATGTATACTGGTTTTACAACAACTTTAAAATAAAAGTCTGCATTTGGTTAGCGAGATTGAAGTTTTCTCGGGCAAATTTAGATTTTTTTTTTTTCGACAAGCCCGTCTTGATAGAGTAAATAATCTCTTGGCAAATAATTCTTGATCATCTGAAATCGTCTTCTTGTTATCGTTATTTATTTTTGAATTTCTGAGATTTTAGCAGTTTTTCTGTGATACTCTGATTTATAACTGTTAATTTTTTATCAACTTGTGTTCTGCGTGCTTTTGTGTCTTTCAAATTATTGTCCCCCAAAGTCTTACGTATGTGGCCATCAATACGCTGTTGTACAAACTGTCTAGTAGCTGCATCATCTTTTTCTGTAGGGTCTCCTAAATTTGTAATACGTTTCTTGTTCATGCTTAAGTCTGTGTTAAGTGATTGACTTAGTCATTCTTCGTTCTTATTGTTTCATCTCTTTACTGTGAAATTAAAATTAAAATCACTAGCACATCTTCAATATATTAACCGTATGGTTAATGATATTTCTTTCCTTTATTTAACGTGAATTAACAAATTCATTTGCCTTGAAACTTACAAGCTATTTTAAAGATAGATGTAATTGGCATGCCATGAAAATCTATTACGTTTTTATTCTCATCTTTAATGCTAATATTTAATCTCTTTGTAATTGTTACTAACAGATACTCGCTCTTTAACTTTTTTCATATTCATTTCTTAATTTTAGAAACCAGTTGGTATTGATACGGTGCTGGCTTATTCTAATCGTTTATATAATAGAAAATATTGTTTTATTTGATCATTCGAAATATTGCAATAGCCAACTACAAAGTCTATTCTCGGTAACGAAATGTATAACTTTGCATCTCCGTTGTCTATAGGCTAAGAGAAATGTATTTCTTTCTCAGACTTTCCTTCTATCGTTATGTTAATAGGTTTTGTCGTTCTGTAGGCTTCTATTTAAGTAAGTAGAATTCTTTGCAATCCTGAGTTCAAACTATTTGTTGTGCTCGCAAACTATCATATCAAAGTCACTGTGACTTATTTCTTTATCGATTATTGCTTTACTCACCATTTTATCGATAGTATTCAACTTACTTATAGCAGAGGTTACGATTTCGTTGTGCTTTAAAGCTTTATCGTATACTAGCTTGTCTTTTGAAGTTATTGCAACAAAACCTAATAAATTTGCACCAAATCATGTAAAAGCTATAAGATTATGAAATCTTGTTGAATTTCTTGCAACTCCTAAACTAGTAGCAGCAACACCCATTCCTCCGGAAACATTTGCCATACAAACTTCTACCCAGTTAAAAAAATGTATATGCTGTTTTGTACTTTTTTCTGACACCTCTGTAATTTTCTATATCTTAACTACATCATTTTTAATTTCATATACACCTAAAATTAATTCCAAGGTCAAGTTAAATGTATTAACTTAGAATTAATATTACGACCTCATTATTTTGGTGTAACAATAGCAATTTTTGTAAGAAATTTAACAGGAGATAGTGATAGCAGTAGCGGTGGTGCTGTTGGTTGAGATACCAGTAGTTTCACAGATTTCATCATTGATACATTTTTATTTTAAAAAAGTATGATAAATGTTGGTAATTATTTGTTGACGTAGGCAAAAAAGTAGCAGCATTATTGCCTGGTATCATTCGTAGTGTGATGAGCTGGCTTTTGTATCAGCTTGAAAAGTTATTTTTTCAATAGCTGATATTACCATTTTGAAATGTTTGCATTATTTGGTTTGTTCTTTGTACTAAAAGGCTTGTTTTTACTAACCAAAATGTAAAAGAACTAACTAGAAAAGTAAATTACACCAGCTTCAACTGCCATAGATATAGGTATAAACGCTTGTTTATTTGTCTCATGATCTTTATAGTTCTTATCACTTTTTTTCCATTATAACCATTGTTTCACTTGTCATCCTTTTTCCGTTATCATCACTCGGCTGGCCACAATTATTATTCATCTTACTTTTGTCGTCTTCGCTGTTTGCCGTTTGACGGATTGTTTTAGATTTTTTTATCAGCTTCTTTAATTCCATCTATATCAAATCAGTACTTGTTGTAGCATTTACTCCTAGAACAAATAAATTTGATAACTTTTACAAATTGTTGTTGTAGCCTACTATACTGCATATTTTAAGCACCAAATCACTAGGTAACAGAAAAATATCATCACCACCAGCAATTTAGTTTAATCTAACTTTTGAAAATGAAATTTTTCATCTGACTCATAGCCTTGTTCACGAAAAAATATTTTTTCAAACAACTTTTTTTTTACTGTGTCTTGAATAGTTGAAAACAGAGTGTGTAATATTTGTTCTAGTTTTTACCTGGGCACCTAAAATACATATCACGTACGACCTGCATTAAAAATAATGAGGTGTACTGCTTGTTAGTTTCTTTTTGTTTTGTTCTTGTTTGTTTTTTAATCTAAAGTCTACGACATATTCATATAAAATTCTTCATAACGACTAAATGTACTAATAAAATCAGGGATACAAGGGTACGTGAAGTCAGGGTTGCGCTTCGCTCGTCGATTTTTTTATGATTCAATATTTCAAGGTGAAAAGGAGTTTGAGGCAGTCTACATGACCTAGTGTTTTTTTATAAATATGTTACGGGAGCCTCAGTGTTTATAACCAAATATTTTCAACTCTACCACAAAGCAAAAATGGACCAACACACTTAGGACTTAAGTGTAAATATTAAAATTTAGTCAACATGTGTTTTACAACAGAATTTTTCATCATCTTTTCAAATAAATTCTACCAGAAACCACAGAAATGGGCAAAAAAGTTAGGATTAAAGTGGAAAAACTAGAATTTGGTTGAAAAGGTGTTTTAAAAAAGTTTTTGACCACATAAATGCAACGCCATCTACGAAACCAGTGCGGACATCGTGTGGCAGAAAATTTGATAAATTAAATGTTGATTTCTCATCAACATGTGGTCCAGATGTAGTCAACTTTTACAGATGTAATAAATAAAGCGATCTCTTTTGATTGAGTACATATGATGCTTCTACCCGTATTTTCCCTTTAACGGTGATCAATTATTACCACCGAAAATGACGTAGTGATTCTATGTGTTTGTTAATTGCTCCGCAATAAGAGGCGCCAGTGCCAAATCAAAAGGAAGCTGAACCAAGATTTCAAAGGTATGCGTAGGCTATGGTGTTGTTGTTTAAGAACGCCATCTTGAGATCATTTGGGCTAAAATGGCAAGGATATTAAACTACACTTTTCTCCGCAACATTTGTAAAAAGTTTGAGAACAACAATGTAAAATATATTTTCAAACATTTCTATGGGGCATTCGTTCACAGCTGTTAAGATCCATTTTTATTATAAATTGTCTCAGCTTGTCGTACGTGCGACAATACCTCGGCAGACATAATAATATCGGTAATTGTCCCTATATCTCTTTTTTCCTTGTGCGACCTTAAATTTTTCACGGGTGTACCCACCTTCGATTGGTTATATCAGATTACTTAACTATTGACATCGCAAATACTGGATATTAAGCTCAGCCACATGTTATTAATTTAATGAATGTAACACTCTTCACGCCACCGCGTGTCATGACCCAGAATATCCCGACTGTGTATTTAACGTGCTCACTATGAATAGAGAGTATCACGAAACAAATTCTCCACCGAAAGGGATCCTGACAAGATGGATCACTTTCAGGGGGTCACCGTCGCTAGTGGCAATAATTAACAGAAATCGTGTGTGTGTGTGTGTGTGTGTGTGTGTGTGTGTGTGTGTGTGTGTGTGTGTGAATACGTGGTATTGTCCCAAATTTGACCCCACTTTGCAGTCAAATAAAATAGAAAATTGTCATTGTCATCCACTTGTCCTTTTAAGATCTTAAAATTTATCAAAGTCTACTCGTCCTTAAAGTGTCACTTCAGATAATCTAATTATTTGCATTGCACATTAATTACAAATTTAAAATGGGTATGTGTTATTGCCTGACAAATTCGTATGCCCTTCACGCCACTGTGTATCTTGTATTGGGACAATCGCAAAAGGATAATGCTGATTACATCTATACATGATATCGTGTATTATTTTGGTGATAATTTGCATTATAATCAGAGGAATATGGGTATTTTTTTTAACCAGCGAGCTGAGTTGTATTTCCCTAAAAACAAATGTTTGTGAAGTATCTCGCAGGCTAACTTGTAAAAGCAGCTTGTACAATCTCACCATCTTATGTCGCGAGCATGCGTAATACTTCCGGCTTCGTGTAAATGGCTTGGCTTAGCAATTCCAACAATTGGTAGAAGAGATTAAAAAACATGAAAGTGAAACAACAGAGCCGCTTAGACAAGAAAGCCAGCCGAGGTAAATAGCTACTATTTAAGTGTCTTTGGTGAACTAACAGTGCTTGTACCATCTTCATAAATACTTCAAATTCCTGGAAACCTTTTCATTTTTACACTTATTTTGGTAAAACAGAAAAGGATGTTACACGCCAAGATATTAAAGTAGCCGCTATTTATCTCGGCTGGTTTTCATGTCTGAGAAGTTCTGATTTTTCACACACACTTCGACTGATTGTTAAAATCGGTTGAGATTTAAAACTAATGAAGGAAAGACCGAGGTCATCCAAATGCCCGTTACGTAGAATGGTAAGATTGTTGTATGTGTTGGGGATGATGCAGCTCCCCACAGAAACAGTTACAACCAAGTCAATGAAGATCAGCAAGGACAAAATGTGGTTCAGTCTGTGTCGCATGTTACATAAATTAACATCGTGCAACTTTTTGTCTACCCTAATCACCAACTCCTCCATTGTTTTCCTTGAAGGGCGATGACCTTTGGTTTAAAATATTGTTTTCAAGTATCAAGACAATTCGTATTGTTGTAATAATACATGTCATACGTTATCTTTCTTCCCCACCCTCTCGATATTTCTCTCTCTTGAAAAGCCATACCTGTTAATTCAGTTGACAGTGATAATATTTTGTAAAGTAATTATTTCAGAAAAAAGAACACACTCGTCGAAAATTTATCGAAATTAATATCTTACAAGGAGTCGCATTCTTTAAAGTCAATTCAACTGTACCCAAACTCGATCCTACTTGAAAACGTTCGAAAGCATATAATATTATTACCCCTGGGACAAAACACTATCAATTAATCTTAAAATCCGTCTGCCTTGATCTGTCACCTCCGATAATGCTTGAATTGACGTGACAAATAAATTTCATCTGAAATACTATGAGTACGTATTATTTCCCGTATATGCCAGACGCCACACCATCACATGTTGTTTAGTGGTATAATTGCGGATAAGCAACTTTTCTTCTTTCAAAATATGGTAAAAGAAAGTGAATGGCACATATAAATGTATATTTAATATTTGTTCAAGTTGTCACCCTGAGTCTGTCATATGTACGCTTATAACGTTGAAATATCTTAACAAATTGAAATCAAAATCAGAGGGATTACCTCATGGTGGATTGTCTAAAAATAGCACAAGATTTAACTAACTATTTTATTCCTGCAAATTACGTGTTGGATCGTGCCCATCTATCAATCGCACCATTACTATTGCATTATTGCTTTTCCATTTGATTTATTTATTTATTTATTTTGTTGTTGCTGTAAATGCTTTTGGTGATCAATGCAATTCAATTTTTCAATTTAATGGTGTCATAAACCAATTATTTAATATAAACCACACGTCGCTGTCGAGATAGGTATCTGAGAATTTACCATCTCAACCTTCAAATAAAATGCCCATTAATAAACGTAATAATACACTACAGATTTTGCCATAACCTAACAAACGAAAGTATTTAAATATATCTGATATATCTTTATGTATGGCCACTATATCGAAATAAGACATGAATGTTTATAATGATGGATCAAATTTTAGTCTATTATTAGTAAACTGCGTAAAGTGAGTATAGTTGGTTTTTTTCTTATATAACTGTTCTTCTTCTCACAATTATTTTCCATTTTTGAAGGTCAAAACACACCTTATACGCTACCTAATCACTTTTGACACACTTTTATTATTTAATTACTGTCTAATTAAATTAATCTAAATTACATCCAGGCTACAATGATGAGGCCAAAGAGATAGAGAATACATATATTCAAAAATAGTATTCCTTGATAACCACTTATCGTGTATGAGAAAAGATATTTTTTACTATCATAAACTTAAAATTACTAAATTCATTGGATTAAATACCGGTAGAATCATCAAAATGTTTTATTTCTCTTTTCTTTTTTATACAAAAAGTAGGGCTACGTCTTTCAATTAATAAAAAGAATGTGACAGATTCCTTTAACAAAAACTTCATCTGAATTTCTAAATAAATACAACGATGGCTACAAAGACATAGAGATTTACGTAAGAAACAGCTTCGTTGATGTGTTTTGTATTGTGCCCAATGTAGATTTTATGACATTGCGAACAAACATTAGTAAAATATTCTAAGCATGATTGAATCATAGTCAGTTACCTAAAAAGAACAGAAACCTATAACATACAAAGAGGTAAACAAAAGCAAATAATGTAACTAAAGTGTGCACCTATACACATGTATGCGATATATATATATGTGTGTGTGTGTGTGTGTGTGTGTGTGTGTGTGTGTGTGTGTGTGTTAGCTTATAGCATTCTGGGCCGCACAGCAGCACTCTAAGGTCATTGCTTCAGAAAATCCTTACCTTGGTCTTGAGTCAGAGTTGTTTGGACTTCCATGTGTATTTCAGCATACGGAAAGATTTTACTTGTTTTGCCAATTCTGGTTACTGCTGCTCTCTCTGAGTCTCCGTCTGTGGACATTTTCCTTCCGATGTATGTGAATTCCTCTACCTCCTCAATTGATTAGTTATTCACATTTATATGATCGTTGGTTTCATGGTTTTTCCTCATTAATTTGATTTCCTTGCTGTTTACTTTCAATCCTAACTTTATCTCACTGAGTCTATCTGTCTTTTCTTGCATATCTATATGTCAATTTCAGCGCAGACAAATGTCATCGGCATAGTCGAGGTGTTTCAGAAATGAAGTGAGGGTCCACCTAATTCTTCTTTTGCTGTCAACAGTTGTCTCTTTCATCAGCCAGTCGATTTCAAGGGTGAAGAGAAAAGATGCAAGGATTCAGCCTTGTTTTACGCCTGTGTTGACGCAGAAGCAATCTGTGAGATGGTTGCCGCAGATGACTATACGTATGAAGCCTTGGTGCAGAAGTTTGATGATATTTACAATCTTCAATGGGATACCATAGCAGCAGAGTATTTTCCAGAGGGAGTCATGGTGAAGGCTGTCAAAATCCTTTGCAAAGTCTACGAAGATGACGTAAACGGAAATGTTCTATTCAGTTATCTGCGCCAGTATCTGTTAGACGCTTGGGTCCAAGATCAAGCTTATGCGCTCCCTCGTCATGTCCATATTATTATATGCATGTGAGACATGGACCCTAACAGCAGAATTAGAGAGAAGAATCCATGCCTTAGAGATGAGATGTTATCGAAGGATCCTGAAAATCTCATACTTAGACCACGTCTCCAATGCGGAGGTGCGCACTAAAATCCAAGGTGCAATTGGACCTTATGAAGATCTGCTCACCACTGTAAAGAAACGCAAACTAAGATAGTATGGTCCCGTCTCACGCTCAACTGGCCTGTCAAAGACAATCCTACAGGGCACAGTGAGAGGAAAGAGAAAACGAGGCAGACAGAAGAAGAGATGGGACGACAATATCAAAGAGTGGACAGGCATGGACTTTGCAAAGTCCCAAAGAGTAGTGGAGAACAGGGCGAAATGGAGAGAGATTGTCGCAAAGTCATCAGTGGCGCCCCTACGAGCAGCAAGGTTACGGGAGAAATAAAATGAAAAAATCTGTTAGACGGTGAAAACCTGGTCAACACAGGATTTTTTTCTTCTCCTGAAACTAGCTTGTTCCTTCCTGATGAGGTTATCAACTGCGATGGTGACACTCTTGAGAATGATTCTGATGAAGACCTTGTTGCTGAGGGATAGCATGATGATGCCTCGCCAGTTGTTAGAGTCAAAAAGGTCACTCTTTTGTGTTGGTAATTTAATGATCATTTCAGTTTTCCATTCGTCTGGGTTTCTTCGCTCCCCCATATCTTTTAAAATATTTCTCTTAGGATCTTTGGGGTTTCTGTTTCTTCTGACTTCAGCATTTCTGGGCAGATGCCGTCCTGACCAGGAGCTTTCACATTTATGTGGTCTTTGCTGGCTTTTTTCTATCTCATTGAAGCAATTTACATCAATCTGACATTAAACCACAGGTGTGACCAAGTTTTGTGACAAAGCCTACTATTAGATTTTCAGATTAGGTCAGAAAGGAGGAGGGGGGGTTGCGACGGAGCCACCCCCACCACCCACCCCTAAACATAAGCGTAAAACAACCAGAACGTTTCCTACAGTAAGTTTTCTTTACAGTTAAATGGTTAACTGTATGCCCTGAAAACGCTTAGAATGCAGGAGCTTTCGGGGGCTTCGCCCTCTGGGCCCAGTCTTGGGGGTTTTGTTCCTCCCACCCACCCAAACACACACACATGGTATTTCTGGATCCGTCCCGGGATTATCTCAAAAATAACGATACAATTGCCCCTTAACAAGTCATCTATAATGGCCACACATACTGATCACAAAATCCCCATGCACGATATTGTATGGCTGTTCCAAATGGGTTATGTATGTACGGTCTCCAATACCGCTGTCACAAATATAATTATTTGTCTTCCAGATATTACATGTATTACAATCACCACTTATATAACAGTGTATATCGTGGCCTTATGTACATCATGTAATGTCTTATGCTAGCTGTAAACATATAATTTTAACTTTTTTCTGGCTTATGATCTGAAATTTTGATATTATGTATAACACTCCACCTCTGCTAAGCACAGTTAGCAACATTACATTTCGAACCAATAACAAAATCTTCAGGTAGAGAAAATGAGAAAGATGATCATTCAATTAAATTCTTTAAAAATGTGTCACCTCTTTGGTATATCAAGTAATATGTGAGTCGTCGATTCAGGCTTGAAAGATTTTAGCACCAGCTCTTGATTCTGGCTGTAAAAAAAATCCAAAACTTATAACTGATAATCAATGTCTGAGTCTGTTAATTGATATTTGACCAAAACATAGAGATTTGTAAGGTGGACAGGTAATACTAATACATTTAAAATGTATAATTCAATTTGTAAGAGAGTTACTTATACTTAAAGCTGCAATCCCTCTCCGCCCACCCACATCCAGAAATAAATTGTAAAATGAGATAATTGCATGGCATGTTTTTGTTGCTATACTAATTAAAATAATGGACATTATTTTGTAAATTTTACGCCAAGGTCATGAATAAAGAAAAGGGGGAAGTCTGACCAGGTGCCCGGACAAGTACATGATAACATGTAAATGAACTAGGACGATCTTCCAGTGCGTTGTTCGTAACGCAAGCGTATCATGATGTAACAAACCGACGTAAAGGTCAGCGTATCACATGCTACTTTGCACAGCCCGAACTTAATTGACTCGGATTTAAGGAGAATGTTCCGCCCACTAATCAAGATGGATATTTTTTTAATCGGGGTTTCTATCTTTGAAAAAGATCTCCGAGATCGACAAAGCATTTTTAATTATGTGTTGAAAATTTTATGAAAATTATACGAGAGATTTTAAAGTGATATAAATGTAAATTTGTATATGCTTTATAGAACAAGCCGCATATCTGACCCACCGCGCTGCTAACTGACCGCTTGGCCAACCCGTATGTGGTACACTGTACAATCTGGGTGGACTTTCCCAAAACTAACAAGCTACACCACCGGAAAATCCGGGTGGATTTTTGTGGTAAGACTATCGTTTTACATGGCTATGAGCTACAAAGAATGCGTTTCATTAGTTGAAAATTTATTTTTGGGACGGATTGGAGATTTACAATGTTTGGTCTGAGTATAATGGTGAATAGCTTTCAAATTCTCTGGGCCAGATATTTTACTCTGTCTGATAATAACGCTGTAGACAAATTTCAAATGGCCTAAACACGTTTTGAGGCAGAAATTGTCTGTTACTAAATTTGTTTCATAAGTCTCATTTTTAAAAATTACAAAACATTAATTAATGTTAATTTATCCTCAATATGCATATATGTTGATCAATCGTGTATGTGTGAAAGAGGAACCGCTCATTGCCGTTCCAACAATGGTGTATGTGTTAAAGAGGTAGCGTACATTGTCTTATCGTTCATTGCTGTTCCAACAAAGGTGTATGTGTTAAAGAGGTATCGTTCATTGCCGTGGCGTTAATTGCTGTTCCAACAATCGTGTATGTGTGAAACAGGTATCGTTCATTGTCGTGGCGTTCATTGCTGTTCCAACAATCGTCTATGTGTGAAAGAGGTACGCTTTCATTGCCGTTCCAACAACGTTGTACACTTAGGGTTTCCAGAATTTAACAATGCTATAGATCCACCGCACAATGGAAATAAGTTTGTCTACGTGATTCTTCAGTATGATGCAAGAATAAGAAAGTGTGGACTGTGTATTGAGATAAACAATGCCTTCTACTTCATTGCTTCGTATCTTTGGATTCTTTCTTATCATAATTGTCAGTGTCTCTGCACCGGTTTGGTCTTCATTTATTCGTGGACGAAACACGTGTTTAAATCTATTTGCTATGTGTACTGATGCTATTTTATAACTCGCATTCAACTGTGAAATTGGACGCTAGTTTGGTGGAACTGTTTATTTTTACTTCCTTTCCCCTGAAATGAAGTTAAGTTTCTTTGTCCGTCATGATGGAGAAGTATTAGGGTCTTTTAAGTAATAGAACTAAAGTTAATCTTATATTTTAGTTCTCTCTCTCTCTCTCTCTCTCTCTCTCTCTCTCTCTCTCTCTCTCTCTCTCTCTCTCTCTCTCAAAATATCTACATATATTGTACATCGTATTATTACGTTCATCGTAGGATAGCTAGCCAGGGCTCCCCAGCCCTGGCACTGCTCTTTTTTGTCTGATGGAATAAATACTAAACGAAAAAATCCAAATGTATGTATTAGTCAAATACTCTCAAAGAAATGTATAGCCAGGCTGCGTGAGGTAAAGTTTTTAATCCATTTTTTTGTAATTTGTAAGTAAACTATATTTCTCAGAGGATTAGAACAAATCGGGTATTAAAATAAAACAGACAGCTCTTCTAGTCCAACTATTGTCTTTTTATTTTGTCTCTAGAATTTTATCACAATAACGATGTATATTTATGTAACTCATTGAGCTAAATGATTAAGGATCTGGTTTAGAAAATTTGATCTTCTCTGTACTATACTTTGTTTATTAGGCAGAGTTGGTACAGTATAATATGTATCGTTGCTGTCTCTGTCCTGTATTTTGTTTATTAGTCTGAGTTGGTACAGTATAATAACCATCTTTGCTATCCTGTATTTTGTTATTAGGCTGAGTTGGTACAGTATAACATGCCTCTTTTGTGATATATGCTCTTCAATTCTGGAAAGCAGAAAATTTTACTCATGTACCCAAAGATAGGACTGAAGTATGTCTATCAGAAGTGCAATGTTCAATTAACATTTATCTTTAATGAGAACAAGTAACTTTGTTGTTATGAGTTGAACACTTTAAGCACTGTACTGAAGATGGAAACAATTTCTTCTAAGCTAGACCTCGAGTAGAAATTTGTATAAACCTAAAATGGCACTGTGAAATAACGTTCCGTCTCTTAAGTCATTACAAACATTGACAACGAACGATATTTCACATCAGATTCAAGCTAGTGCATTGTTATTCTTAAGTACTCTATGCTTGCTTTATGAGATGATCAAGTATTATAGCCACCATATTTTTATTTTGTATGCAAAGAAGAAGGTCGGGTTTAATAAAGATTCGTCCACAATGAAGGTCTTCGCATGACAGGGTTTGTGTTTGGGATGCTCTGGCCACTGACATGACATGACAGGGTTGTGTTGGGGGATGCTCTGGCCACTGACATGACATGACAGGGTTGTGTTGGGGGATGCTCTGGCCACTGACATGACATGACAGGGTTGTGTTATGGGATGCTCTGGCCACTGACATGTTTCACTCTAGTCATTGGTTGGTCTTTTTGGAGACTTGATTGTGGTCATGTAACATCTCTATTTCAACCAATGTGTAACCAGGCCTCACCTTCAGCTATTCAAACGTGGCAAGAAATCGGGAAGTTGAGCGTCCCTAGACACAAGTGCACTGCATGTCGCCAATGAGAAATTTAACAATTATATAAATGAAAAACGTTAATCAAATATATTCTTTTCTTTTTTTGAAGTGAGAAAGAATGAGTTTCAATTAGAAAATAAATCTGTGATTTTTTTAAAAACAAAAATTCAATTGTACCAGAGCTGTTTTCGCGCGTAAACAGGAACATAGTTTGTGTCATAAAATCTCGGTCAGATTATACTCGTTTGATCAGACCGCTGAAAACGCAGCCCTAGACGCATTAGCCCACTCAATATATCACGTGTATCGTATAATTTATAGCTCTGTTTACACAAATTCAGAATCCCCTGCAAGAATGTTATAAGGCTGCACATGTATTGCATTTTCAGACGAATAACATAAAGACCACTGTACTAACTGAAATCTTATCTGTACAATTTTCTTTAGATAAGAACAACAAGATACTGGTATGCCAGCGATAGTTTTTGACCTTTAGGAAAAAACAAAGGTTTCTTGTGACAGGTTTTAAATAAAGAAAGAAAAAATGGACCCCAGTGAAATTCGAAATCGACACCTCCGACATAAATTCCATTAACTCTATCAGCTGAGCTAATCCGAACACAACGTCGAAAATTTGCATAAATGACCAGGTTAGGGGTATTGGTTTCAAACCGCACTTTAGATTTGTTTTTAAAGTAACTTTTAGATATAGAGCATAGCAGAGTACATTAATGATTTATCTTTAAAAAAGAAAGAAAAAGATTATAAGATTTTCGGAGAAAAATGAAGGATCTCACTTGCGCTCTGTGATCATATTGTTGTAAAGCAGGGTTGTCCAACATACGCCCCGCGGGACAGAATTCGGCCCGACAAAGGTTTAAATCCGGCCCACCAACCTTTCATAACTTGTGCCGACTAGTAATTAAAAATGTAGCCAATTTTATAAACGTCCCGTGAGTGAGAAAAATATTGCAATGCGGCCCCTCACGCGAAAAGGTTGGACACCACTGAGCTAGATATTATATTTTTGAGACCATTATTGAGACCATCATCATCATCATCAATCTTTATTTCCTCTTTTCAGAGATAAGGATGCAAACAAAGGGAAAAGAAAACAGTCTTGAATTGAATTGAATTAGTTATATACAATTAACAGAGGTGTACATGAGAGGAATCTATTAGTCTTTTCTTTGATGATTCTTATATGAGGGCACTATACTTATTTAAAGTATGGTGCGCTCTTGCGCAATCCTCCAATACCTTATTATTGTACACATCATCATTATTTTACAGAAAATAATATTTTATATGTAATATAAAAAATAGCATGCATGAAGACATGATTATCAAGATTTCTACGATCACATGATTCCATATCTTGATAATCAGAAAATCAATCTTATTACTATGAAAAGAATCCATGAATTACAGTCGCAGAGAACACTGAGACAGACATTATACAATTTCTCAGTATTTCAGGCTCTTCTAAGCCTATACCGTTGGGAAATTCCATACCCAGGAGATGTTGAATAAATTCTTCATCTTATATATTATGAAGGAACACACCAAGACGAATGTCGAAGTTATTTATAATATGTGTCAAAAATATGTCTCGTTGTCGCACAGTGCTCTGACAGCAAATAAATGCATGAATTATTACATCTGTGTAAGAATAACTGCAGTGTTTACAAACATGCATAGTATTAATTGGAACAGTTATCAGAACATTTGCAAGGGATGTAATTAACTGTAACTCTCTTGTTGTTTTTGGAGTTTGCCATAAAATTGAGGGTTTTATAGAAGTATAAACATTTTTGAATCTTTTGTAGGAAATGTCAATATGGCACAAGTTTGTAAAGCGCTCGTTTTCATATTTATGAGTAGCATGTTTTATAATTTGTTTCCATTGAATTTTTCCTGGAAATATTTTGTCTCTAACATAAATTTCAATAAATCATAAATATTATATTTCTGCAAAATTCTACATATATTTGGAATAAAGCCTTTTTGTTCTGTAACATCTTTTCTAGAAAGATATAGATATAGTCGGAATAAAAATTTTCTTTTAGTTGTTATATTTTCTGGAAAATGGCATAATTTACCAAGAAAGTTCAGTTTCCTTTTATCAATTTCTGATATAATTCTCTTTATCCCCAGTAAACTTTCGCTCATTCCTAACCGTGTGGTTTGAGGAAAGCGTTGCAGAATGTTGGTACAATTATGCTGAAATACATCGAGCTTTCTCAAGTCTTTGAGTCTGATATTCGACCAAACTTCACAACCAACCATAAAGGGCTGATGGTATCACAATTTTTTTGTACAAGCTGACGTAGGTAAGAGGATTGGATCTAGCTTCATTTGTGCCAATCCCTACAAGAGAATAAAATGATTTTCTCCCTTAAGTACAAGCCCTGTCTACTTTAGTCAAGCATTTCATATTGGAACACACAGAAATTCCAACATGTTCGGTTTAATTCAAAATGGGTATAGTATGATTGCCTATTTTCCAGTTAAACTTCTCACATAGTGTTTGTCTATTCTGATTAAAAACTTATACGCAGCTTTTACTAACGTTGAAGGTGAAGTTCCATGTTAGTGAGTATCTGTTATATATATCAAGCATTTTTTGCTAATGGATTGGTGTGTTTTCGAGCAGAGTTATATCATCGGCTAATGCTGGATTTCCAGACGGAGTGGACCCAACAAGTAGCCCTAATTTTGACTGATGTAATTCCTGTAAAAGGTTATTAATATAAACAAGATATAAAAATGTTGATAAAACACCTCCCTGTCGAATACCCCGTTCTATTGGAAAAGGTTCGGATTTTGTCTCGTTCATCAGGACAATGCTTTGAATATTTGTGTACGATTCCTTTAATACATGTAAAATCTTTCCTTGAATGCCCAGATTTCTGAGTTTAAGAAAACTTCCGTCGTGATTCACAGTGTCAAACGCCTTTTGAATATCTAAGAAAGCAGCAAACACTCTTGATCCTAGTTCTAAAGTGGAAAAAAATAGTTTCGTGTAGATTCAAAGATGCTGTTATACTACTCATTCCCTTTTGAAACCACTGTTGTTCAGTATTATGGAAGTTATATATATAGTGCTATTACACCATACAGTTAATCTATTGAATAAGCACTTTTCAAATAGTTTGTATAATACAGGCAACAGGGAAATAGCTCTATAATTGTCAGGGTCAGTTTTAGATTTCACTCCTCCTTTAAATATGTGCCCAATTAAGCCTACTTTTCAATCACACGGTATGTAACACTGGTCTATTACCCCGTTGAAAAGCATTGTAATGAATTCCGTCATTCTTCTTCCCCCGTAACTTAAATGCTCATTTTGAATACCATCAATGCCCGGGGCTTTCCAAAGTTTGAGCTGTTTTATGACAGAGGCTATTTCTTGATAGCTAAATTTTACTTTAAAGATAGATTCATCAATAAAGAACGCGTCCGTTAGTTCATGATTTACAAATACGTTTGTAGACTGAGTGAACAATTTAGAAAAATATTTAGCAAACAGTCGTGATATTTAATCCGGAGCAGTCGCTAATTCACCGTCATATTTTAATTTAAAACAACATTTGGAATATTTGCTCTTGTTACGTTGTCTGTTGTACAACTTCCAAAAAAACCTCAGGTCTAATTCGGCTGCTTCATCTAAGTCTTTAAAAATAGCTTCTTCATGAGCCTGTATCGCATATTCTTGAGTATTTCTAAATTCCCTTTTAGCAGTTTTATATTGCTTGTCATGGACAAGCCCTCGTGGCCTTCCATTTTTCTATCCACTTTTTCCGAAAGTTTCGAGCTTTATTGTGAGCTTTCTTAACTTCAGGCGACCAATAAAGCTTTGTGTGAGGATTAAACTTTTTCGACTGTAAGACCTGAAAAGCTACATCCCTCATTACAGAAATTAATTTACTATGAATGTTTTCTATTTATTCGGGCGATTGGGGGGGGGGTCTATCTACTTCAAGTTGGTAAGCTATTAGTTTCTCATCTCCGCATTTAGACCAAGATGGAGATGGAAATATAGGAAAACGAGAGTTACAATACTTTGCAGCCGCAAACGTTAGGGTGTTGCACACAACATGATGGTCTGAGGCTATGCACGTATCGTGATTTGTAAAAACCTCACAATCAACGACCCTATCTAGCATTTTTCTGTTAACAATTATATAGTCAAGAGTTGATCTGCATGGCTCGAACATATAATTCAGTCCTTTATTTAAATTTGACTTGTTCAATGGTATCAAGTCATTGTTGTCAACAAAGCCGTGAACACGTTACATTTATACCATGCACACCATGATGATGGTGATTCTCTGTATCTGGCATTAAAATCCCCCAAAGTTATTACTTCACCGTAACACGAGCAATACTCATAGAGGGATTCAATTGAATCAATACATTCTTAATACAAATTAAGATTTTCGTCAGAGGGTAGATACACACAAAATATAAAGACTGTGACATCTTTTATCGATCTTAATTCAATGCCAACAATTCGATAATTACTGCAATGTAGTTCTTTTACTGAGTAGGCCAAGTTGTTTTTAGTCATAATTAATACTCCACCTCTTCGATCTTTCGAGATTAAGCGGTTTTCAGTATTATCAATTTTTGTACAACACATGTAATCTCTATGAAATGTATGTATAAATTTGCCTTGAGTGAGAAAAATATTGCAATGCGGCCCCTCACGCGAAAAAGGTTGGACACCACTGAGCTAGATATTATATTTTTGATCCCATCCCTGAGACCAACAATTCGAATATGTGTGACATGTATTATCAAAACAAACCAGTTGGATTTTACAAAATTAAATTACCTGTAATGACTTTTCATTGTTTGTTTTTACATCTGGTAATTTATACCTAATTACGATGATTAATGTGCGTACAATAAACAGTGCCCACACAGAGAAATAATTTACCATCAAGGCATTCACAAATCCTTTCAATCAATACAGGAACACTGATGTTCTGATCATTTATACCTAACAAATCCTAATTGTATTGCGATAGACATAATTCCACCGTGTTTCCCTAATTTGATGTTTGAATCACATTGGCGTGGACAGGTAAGCCTGTGGATTGTGCAGAAATCAAGGCAGTTGAATCAATATAGCACAGAACTCACTGCACACAAAAATGTCAATACCACGATTTTATCAACGGGCGTTGCTGGAAATAATTTCGTATGTAGTCAGAACATGCGCTGTTTGATGCATTGAGCAATAGGATGTGTCGCTTTGTGTTGTTTTCTAGAAGCTGTAGGAGAAGTACAGTAGTTCTTAGTAATCCTTGGAAATGAAGGTACGGAAAGAAACTGCAAGGAGATTTGTCCTGGCAATTACATTTTGTGTTGTATTGTTTAAGTACTTTGGAAAAGAAAATTCATTAAAAACGGATCTGTCAACAATTGATCAGATCAATGAAAAACAAGGAAGTAATGAAAAACAGCTTGAAATAGAGAGTGTCAGTAATAATTCAGAGAACATTTCAATTAGATTAACCAATGCTACCTCAGGATCAATATTCTTAAATGAGGTTGAACTTTGCGTAAGAATGTGGGCCGACGACTTCAATCGGTATGATAGTATATTAGCTAGGAGTATGCAGTATTTCTGGCCTGGAAATGCCAATATGGTGGTTGTTCTAGACGGAGAAAGTTCCAAGGATCATACATTCGGTAAAGAGCTTTCGCAGAAATATCCGTTTCCTAGAATTTACTATATGGATCCAATTGAATTAAAAATGTATAACTATCGAGGCCACGAGAGGATGCAACGTGATTTGTTTTATCCTGAGAAATTTACCACAAAGAAATTCATTGGTTACATAGATACGGATACCTTGTTTATTACAAGACTTACACGAGAACTGTTTTTCGAAGACGGTAAACCTATTGTTATCGGGTTTTACGGGAAAGAGTTTTCTCATTATTTTAGTCAAATATCTGAAACAACAGCAGCTTTATTAAAAACTAAGGAAGTTATGCGTTGCATGTCTTACAAGCCTGTTATAATGAAAGTTAAGCATATTGTGGGACTTCGAAAATATCTTGAAAAACTTCACAGCGATACTTTTGATGCAATATTTCAGAATTTCTCTGTCAATTGGTTTTCTCAGTATAGCGTCATGTGTAATTATATTTGGCAATATCATAGGAAGGAATACAAATTTCATCTACAGTTGATTCCTTATACCCTTGATGGATACTGGAACGGTGAGAAGAGTTCCCCGGGAAGGGTTAATGCGGAATACTACAAAACAGTGGTAAAGCCGGAGCAAAATATACCAGTTCCAAGGGGAGCCATACATTACCAACATCTTCACGACTGGCCAAATGTCGCAACTTACAGATACCTGCTTATGTCTGGAATATGTTATTCAGGAGGGTTTGAAATATGTCCTGAAAAATGCACAAATTTTATACGAGAATCAATACATGCAGAATTATTCAAATTTGAATTTAATGACTGGACTTGGAATCGGAATTGTATGGAAGCCCAGAATAGACATTATGAACTGGTTGTCAAACAAACCTATTCTTCATTAGTCTCTGCGATACGCAGAGGATGCCAGGAAATTGATACGCTTGAATATCATTCTTAGGGACCGATAAATTCATACTTTGCTCACGTGATGTTAACACTCATTTCAATTATGAATAAGTGTAAACAAAATGGATAAGCAATGCATGTTTTCATTACTAGCGTCCTACCAGGTCTCGTCAGCAACCAGCTCTCGTCTTAATTTTCAAAATAGTATAAATTTTGAAATTTGAATTACTTCAGTGTTGTTTTAGCCTTTATTCGTTTTCAGAGTGAGTTTGAAAAGCAACAACCAATATCGGCTTGTAAACGCGGTTATTCAAAAGCGGATCTGTATGGCAATGTTATTTATATTGTTTTGCCTGGGAAAGCACGCGCTGATTTCGAGCGTGCGCAAAAGGTGACCAGTAAGAGGAACAAATCACTGACTATTATTTTATTACATGTAGATATAGTGGACAGCTAAATACATATACGCATTTAAGAATTAAGTCAGCGATACATTAAGAAAATTGCATGTGCTTAATGGATGACGTCAACTTAACATTATGCTTAGATCCACCTGTTTGGGATAATTTGGACAATGATTGACACAAGTTGCAATGAAGTTTTTAGATCTTAAAATGATATCACTACGAATATATTACGTATAAAATGTAAAAGAAATGCACTTTACCGAAATAAAACAAATCATTGAAATAAATATTTTACAGCGCCATAAAGGTAGATAACGATAACTGTTTTATTAGGGCCATGACGTCTGTTCCAATCGGACTATGTTTAGAAATGGCCTCAAGGCAAGCTATTCGCGATAGAACGAGTTAGCTTGTAGTTTATTTAGATATAGAAGAAAACCAATTGTAATGTTTAAGTTTTGTAAATATACCGAAATCTGATTTGATAAGTGACCTTTGCCATTAGGGCTATTTTGCTACTTGCAATTTCTTTGCAAGAGGACAAAAATTCAACTTGCATTACTGATGTTTCCTTTTATGTGTGGTATATTGACGTGTGCTTATTTGTTGTTTGCATTTTTTAAGCCCTGTGTCGTTATCAGGAGACGGTCACTGAAAGAGACAAGTTAATTAGAGTTGCAACCACCTTCATATTGCCAGAGTCTGTCCAAAACGATATCATTTTTCGGTTCACTTGCATTTCCTTTATAACTGATCTGTAATGTAGAACCCACCTGCCTAATGCAACCAGCAACCACTATATCTGAGTGTTTTATAGCAACCGGGACCCGCGTGTAATTTAAATATTGACCGGCAGACATCAATAGATGTCTTGTTTTCTCTTTGTTTTATATCATATCACCTTCACATCTATCTAGTCATCTGTCTGTCTGCATATCTTTTGTTTAAAACATAAAGAATCTATTTCGTTGATTTAGGCCCTACTTGTTCGCTTTTTGCATGGGAACTACTTCTCTAACTACATGCAACTTTAAAAAAATTACAAATATATTGCTTTCAATAAAAATTAGCTAACTTGTACCTAAATTCAATCAGTACTTTTTAGTTACTATATATTGTATATATTTTAGCCTATTTTTTCGGACTTTGTTAGCTTTTCCTCCCACAAGTTAGCCTAAGTTATGCAAGTTTCGGCAATTTCACTCTAGCAACAGTTAGTGGCCCTTCTATTGGTCATAGGTATTTAGCTAGAGGTGATCAGTTAGGTTGATTGACATGGCTTGAGTGTATGTCAGGTTTGACTGCATGCCACTTTAAGAAACAAATGCCATCTTATGTTGACTGCACAACAAGTTCTATCAAAGTACACTGGATCCCCTCAAAAGAGGACACCTCTTTTCGCATCAAAATAGTTAATATTTGTTCTTTTTACACCTTAAGAGAAGTCATCTTTATTATGGGTCCACCTTTTCACTGCAGAAGGGGGGTGGGTGGGGGCAATGTGACCTAAACGGTCCAGGCGCTGGTTGAAAGCGATCACTAAGGTGGAGTAAACCGAAAAACTCGGAGAAACCATCAACGCTGGATGAGTGGCCACTAATCGGAGTTCGAACCCAGAATAGCAGAGGTGCAACGCTATGACTTTCCTATGCTCTTTTTGTGTATTTTTTTTTTTTTTTTTTTTTTTTTGGGGGGGGGGAAGGTATCTTGAATTAGATTTCATTATTGGTAAAGTAAACATTGTACAGGAAAACATATCGGTAACTTTAGTTGAATTTGTATACAAGAACTTTGGCCTCCACTGATGTCCTCTGCAAATATCGATGTAAATTACTTGAGGGGTAATGAAGTATAACGTGCTCTGAGTGGTCTTGCCGTCCGTTCTACACATAGTGAGTAATAGACCTGATAAATAATATACAAAAACTACTTTGCATGCATATCGTAAACTTTGTATATGTGTTTTGGCATCCATATTCATATAATGTACATACATACATACATAACGACTTAGACATGGTTGCATAAATACTGTACATGCAAATGTACATATATAGATATATACATGTATCTATACATAGATACATCATACATATATACAGACATGCTTGCACACATATATACATACGAGCCAGATTTTAACATTTGCTAATGTTTTATAACTTTTTTTATCAAGAAATATTTTACGTATATTTCTCTTCGTTTCTGTTATTTTGACGACTCATGAATGGAAATTATTTATCAAAATGATTGGCAAATTTCCTCTTCTTCTTCATCTTCGCAATTATGATTGCCACCACAATTACCATCATCACCATCATCGTCTTCGTCATCGTTATCGTCGTCGTCATCGTCTTCTTCTTCGTCTTCATTGGTTTGTATAATCTTCTTCATTATTATTATCTTGGGCCATTTTCATTTCTAGGAAGTGAGACAAGTTCTATTTTGATTTCATTTTCTGTGAAGTATATGTAGCAATTCATTATTTTTTTATTATTTCATTTTGTTTTGTGGAACCTAATGACATCGCTTTAAAAACTGGCAAAGATTAAGGATTTTGGATTTGTAGAAATCGAGCTATTGCATAATGTTGCAAATAATTGTGTAACTTTTCACATCAGTTATGACCGTTTACAATTGAGTTTATCTACATCTTGACAGGCTAGTTGCAAAACAGAAGTTAATTCACGGTCTAACTGGAAATCGAAAGATTGATAACGTCCTTTGATAGTGTTTCCCAATAACAACAAGTGTTGGTAATAAGGGGGGGGGGGGGGTATATTGCAACCTTTATTCCTTTGTTTTACACAAAATTATCTTCTTGTACTAATCCTTACCGACTGGATTCCAGTCTTAACATGTCTATATGTGATATGGTTGAAACAACGTAGACATTTTTACAATAATGTAATAAATGGTATTGTATAATATCTGATAATGTTATTATTATGATGAACTACACATCTGTATACGATCAGGAGAACAGGTCACAGTTGTAATGTTATCCAGTCTCGATCCAGTAATCCAGTATTGTAGCAACAGTTAGTTGCCTATGAGATATATATGCTTCATTTGGCCACATTGTTGACTTCATGTACATGAAGGTCTCTGTATGATGGGATTCCTATAGAACGGCTAATTGACTGATTGGCGTTTAACGGCAAATCAGATAGAATGGAAAAGAACAGAATCTTTATTCAACATTAAGTTGTACATTACAATTAATAGTTGCAAGTTTTAGGAAGTTGTCTGACTCACAAAGGACCAGGGGCGGATCCGGGGAGAGGGGCAGCAGAGCCGGTGTCTCCCCCCCCCCCCAACAAAAAAAATGAGCTCGAAACAACAGGTACATTTCGTACAGTAAGATATCTGTCCAATTAGATGATTAAAATTATGCCCTGGAAATGCTTAAAATGCAGGAGCTTCGTCCCCTGCGCACCAACTGGGGATTCTATCCTACATACCCCTTGCCTACTTGTTTGTGCACCCCTACCCCCACCCACCCCCCAAAGATACTAAAAGCTATTTCTGGATCAGCCCCTGCAGACGACTAAGTTGAAACACGAATATATGAATAACTTAAATATCACACGTAAATTTTATATAAAAAGTATTTAAGTTTATAGAGGATACTGGTGTAACTACTATAAATATAAATCATTAATTTTTAGAAAGTATTATTTTTTTCTTGTGAACTTTTTAGATATGCAAAATACATTTAAAGTTTGATAATGAATCCAAATTTTAGAAAGAATTTTCTGACATGATCATGATCAACTTTTCCTCATTTGGCCAAAAACAATAGAATTTAGTTGAGTATTTTTGTTTCTAGTCCTCCAAAATGGACACACAAGTTAAACGTTATATTGTTTTCCGTTGTTGTGATACTACACGTAATACAAAAGCGTTCGTCACTGGCTAATCCCTCATATTGGATTGTTTCCACTCTTTAAGTATGAGACACAGTTCTGAATCTATACAACTCATTTCTAAATCGATGTAATCTTATAATATTCAAATATTCTTCATTACAAAAAATGTGGTCTTTTTGTACAACAAAGTTTATTGTATTATTCATTTGGAAGAATTTAATTAGGACATCCCATTTTGTTTATACTGATCAAACACTGTTTCTGTTTTTTGAGCAAATGGAAACCTAATATAATATTGGTTATCCCATACATATGAAAATCCCAAAATAAAGTCTTAACATGACGAACTAAATTATTTCCATGTTATATATTACCATTATCAACATCCGTTTTAAGCAAATTATATACATGCAAAGATAACAACTTCTCTTTGACAAGATTCTGATCCAATATTGTAAAATACGTATTTTCTTTACCTATTTCATTGGATATCCGATCGTAAAAGCGTCAAAATTTGTCGATTTGTTTGTGCTGTAGCTGCAAGAATCTTTCTACAAAATTTGGTATTTATTTTTTTGAGCACCACTTGCTTCGTGAAATCCCCATATTGTTTAACCATAGCTCAGAACGGGTCCAACAAGAGTATCAACGAGTTTGCATTTTTTACTCATTGATAAACCTGTATTTTCAAATAATTTAAATAATTTTTTTTATAAAAAGCGAAATTTCCTTGATCACTTACACACTTCTGCGTCTTAGACCAAAGACCGGTCTTATATAATTCGAAATACTTCAAGGACGCTATGTTTTCAAATAGTGCTTCATCGTAATACAGGCTAGGTTTCGAATTTTTTCCTCTCTCTCGTCTATTTATAGCACTTTCTCACGAGCTCGGGATCACCAATCAGTGATTGCATTACCGGAAAATCAAACAAAAATACAGAACTACTAGATTGCAATATTTTGTATAATTTTTGTTTAAATATCAAAATGCAAGTAAATGAAATACCAGTAGTGATTTATATGTAAATTACAAAAAAGCACACACACACATAAAAGCGCGCGCGCACGCGTTAAAAGAGAGTGTAATTATGACAGGTTAAAAACGTTCGGCGATAGAGAATAATGTTTTCCAAAGAAGCCGATGTCGAGAATTCTGTTACATACTTAACACTGAGCTAACCATGACCGTACGATGATATGGTGTATCTAGCAAATACCCATACAAGCGTGACAATTTTGAATTCTGGTTAGAAAGTAACTTCTTCGTGTAGAGTTCAGCCAAGTAACTCCGTCATTTATCTTTAAAATTAAAGAGTTTTATTGAAAGATTCTTGGGAGAAAACAATGCGGAGGTACTTACTTGATCTCTTAGGTAAATCATGTTTGAGAGTCGGGTGAAAACCCTATAAAAATACAAACTTGAACAAAATGAATTTGTTTATGCTTCATTCAAATACAGTCCTCTTTGGGCACGAATCCGCATTAAAGGCGGTCTTGTCTTTATCGCAAGTCAACCCGCCCTAAATTTGTAAACTGAGATAACCTCAATTTTGGCATTGCACATCACGTAAACTCTTCACACCCTTGCGTGCCATGTAGTAGAAACGAACACAGAAATGTCAGTCCCACTGACAAGTAACTTAAACATATATAGAGAGGGAAATACTCCTGAATGGCTTTAGATTAACATAGTATGTTTCCTGAATCGAGGGAATCTTTGGCACTAATATAACCAGTATGAATATATAAACTAAACCGGTGGCTATTTTACCTGTCTTCCGATAAGGTATATATGTATGTATGTATGTCTATCAATTTTAACTATCTATCTAAACATGGGTATCGTGATTTTGGAGACACTTTAATCAAAGGATTGACATTTAAATCCATGTTATAATATGCATAAGCTTCTCCTGATATGCTTCCTGTATGAAGACAATTTAATAGAATATTTTAAAAGCAAATATATGCATAGTAATCCATGTTAAAGAAAACGCATATTCATGTAAGCCGCAGGCTTGTACCCCCGGGCATAAGAATTAGATTCTTCCATCCAGTCTTGCATATTCATGTAAGCCGCAGGCTTGTACCCCCGGGCATAAGAATTAGATTCTTCCATCCAGTCTTGCATATTTCTGTAAGTCAAAGGCTTGTACCACCAATCACGAGGGTTATATTGCTACAGGTACTCTTGCATATTCATGCAAACCAGAGGCTTGTACCCCCGGGCAACAGGATTAGATTACTCCAGTCACTCAGGCATATTCTTGTAAGCCATGTACTTGTATCTGCAGGCCTGAGAATTCGATTGCTTTAGTCAATCTGCGTATTCTTGTAAGCCAGAGGCCTGTTCCCCAAGCCAGAGTATTAGATTTCTCCAGCCATTCTCGCATATTCTTGTACGCTATGAGCTTGTACCCGTTTGGCCCGAGAATTAGGTTGGTGTAATCACTCTCATATATACTTGTAAGCCAGGGGATTGTACCCTCGGGTCAGAATATTATATTGCTCCAGCCATTCTCGCATATTCTTGTAAACTAGCGGCTGGTACCCATGTGCCCGAGGTTTAAATTGATTCAAGCATTCTCTCATATTCATGTATACCAGAGGCTTGTCCACCAGGTCTTAAGGATTCTATTGCTCAAGCCGTTCCCGCATATTCTTTGTAAACCAGGGACTCTCTACCACGGGCCCGAGGATTAGATTGCGTCAGGCACACCAGCATATTCTTGTAAGCCAGGGATTTGTACTCCCCGGTCTGAGGAGTAGATAGCTCCAGGCACTAACGCATATTTTTGTAAGCTGGGGGGTGGGGGGTGCTTGTACTCACGGAATATAGAATTAGACTGCTCCGGCCACTCTCGCATATTCTTGTACGCCAGGTACTTGTACTCCCTGGCTAGAGGACTAGATTGCCACATTCTCGCACGTTCTTGTAAGCCAGGGACTTTTACCCTTTAGTCCGAGAATTAGATTGCTCTAGTATATCTTGCATATTCTATTAAGCCAGTGGCTTGTACCCCCTTGGGCTGAGGATTAGTTTGTTCCAGCCACTCTTGCATCTTCTTGTAACCCAGGGGCATATAGCCCGGGCTCCATGATTAGATTGCTCCAGGCACTCTCGCATATTCTTGTGAGCCAGGATCTTGTTACCCCGTGCTTTAGAATTAGATTGCTCCAGACACTCTCAAATAGTCTTGTTACCCATGCGTTTTTGTACACCCAGGCCTGTTGATCAGATTGCTCCAGCCACTCTCATATATTTTTGTATGCCATGGGCTTTTACACTCGGGCCCAATGGTTAGGTTCATGTAAGCACTCTCGCATGTTCTTTAAAGCCAGATGCTTTTAACGCTGGGCCTGATGATAGATTGCTCCAGACGCTCTCGCATATTCTTGTAAACCATGGACTTGTACTGCATGCCCGAGGATTAGATCGCACGAGCCATTGTCGCATATTCTTGTAAGCCGGGGTCGTGTACGTCCGGACTCACGAATTAGATTGCTCTAGCCATTCCCGCACATTCTCGTGAACCAGGGGGTTGTTAGAATGTTTCTTTACGACCGTGTTTCTGTATTGTTGTTAGGATTATTTTGCAAGAAAGAATTAATATTGTATAACTGTATAAATCAATGAGCGATCATTTCATGTTCCTTTATTTCGTCCTCGTTTTTTCTTGGCATTGACTCTGTTTTCCCCAATACATATGATAATGTTTTACATGTCTTTTACTTGCTTTAAATCACAGGAGAGAATCATATTACGTAAACATTCCTCCATTTATTTACTCATTACAATTACTAAATCGCTCTACTAGTAGACACCATGGCTTCACCGTTAAAAGTTGTTTATCTACCCTTTTGAGAAAAATACGATGTTTTGTTATCTCGCTCTTTCGTCAGTGCCTACATGTGTCTCGTAATCCATTCTAGACAGAGTCTGAGAAAGAGATTGGCGTCTAGAATATATAAACGGTGCTTTAAGGATTATGTTTTCACCTCTTATATTCAATTAACATAACTGGCATGATATAGAATAATAAACATATGAATAACTGAAAATGTTGCAATTCCCATATACAACTGCTAAAATCAAAATAAACTACAATCGAGACAAATATGTAATACAGGAAAGTATGTAAATAATTAAGTGGGTATTAGCACATAGTGAAATTTTAATAGGGCGCTCTTCTTTTCTCTCGTAAAGTAATAAATACATTGAGAAATTTCGAAAAATTTGAATTCCCATACTCTTTCTATTGATCTACATTACAGCCATATCCTACCTTCGTGTTATCTTACAGATTGTGAAATCTTACTACAACAATAAATGGAGATGATAACTTGTTGCATGCTTGAATTCACAGGTAAATACATATTACACATAGTGTATGTGTTAGAAAGCAAGGCCGCTTGGCGCAGACGTAAAGCATAGGAACACTGATCCTAAAGTCTGTGATTCGAAGCTAGGCAGAGGTGAATACAATTTATTCTAGATAAACGAGCTCGACCGTGATGTATTTCCGAATTCTTTGACACGTGTTCATGATTTCGCACATAAAACGATCTATATTTATACAATGCACGACGACGTATATGTACACAATAATTAATTACTTTTTTTTTCGTTTTTATAATGCCGCTGGCACAGGTAGCACTAAACAGTTTCGTATGATTGACCATGGGGTAAAATTTTTATTAAAGAGATATCTATAATTTATATCCATGTTTCTCAATCATTATTTACAGTGGTGTCAAGAATGTATGATTTCATCGTGTATGCACAGAGGGACGATTCTAGTGCAGAAACACATTTGTACCAGCCGGGTTAGAGATTAAGTTTTGGCTACAATGCGCATTAGGCTGCCCATTTTATTCTAGCTCTGTTTTAATGTGTTTATCAAACAATTACAAACAACTTTAATATGCCTTGCAACTAGAGAAGAGTTAAAAAGGATGAATAGACACAATTTTGAATAGATTCATAATGCAAAGACTTGGAGATTCATTTAAAAAGAAATGTTGATATAGAGTTTATGGAGGTAAAAACGTAAGATGCATATTACACATTTTCTGATGCTTCTATTTAATCTGGATATTCCCTCGTCTGTTAATCCATTACTATCTTGCAGAAAAAAAGTAAGCAAAACCGGTTGGCTGATCTGTATCAATTTTCTCATTATGTATGGTTATTTAACCTTCCAGTAGCACCAACTCAGTCAATGAATTTATTTTTCCCCGAATAAATTATTTTTGTTTTTCAAAACTCAGATAAATCTATATATCGTGTCTAATGTTACCTATTATCATTTTTGTTTATTCTTTCATATGATATATCTTCAATCATGATTTGGTGGAATGTTAAAAAAATGTTGCAGATTAAATTAAATTGTTTCAATCTGTACCAGTTTATTAGGAAGAAAATCATCTTCTCCAGGTAAAGGTATATGGCACATTTGGATAACAGATTCTCATTTAGAAATTAACACCTGTAAACAAATGTAGCTAACTCTAGAACACTTGGATCTGTTAAATGATAGTGAGAAATCCCACAACCAGCTGTTACCATCCACACTCTCCAGTTTAGCTGATTCAGCCAAAATCTCATGTCACACTGTACTCTGTATCCTAGTATGTGAAAGTGACTGGACGAATTTTGTTTTCATTATGCAGGTAAGAAAGTTCAACTTAGAAAGCAACATCCTAATATATGAAAGTGGAGGGCATATTTTCTTCTCTGATCATATACTGAATATATCTTATGAGTATGTCACAACTACATGTTACGTCACAAATGTTATGTCATAAATATGTATTATATCACAAATGTTTTGTTACACGTATATGTTATGTTACAAATGTTATGTCACAAATATATGTTTTGAGTATGTCATAATGTTATCATAACGTTCCTGTTACTGAAGAAAAAATCCAGATTAGAGGGGTTGGCTCAAGATGGAAGTGACTGAAAAGATCGCGGGAACAAAGTGGCTGCTGTTCCGTGAACTTTTATTTAGCTCCCACTAATTGATTTATCTCGCTATCTCGATGGCAATATCGATTTCCGCATATGGTTCATATTATATTTAACAATGATTCGACGATGGTGTCATAGAGCAATTGTTTGATCAGTATTGAGTTGCAAACGCTTTTTTCTCTGGAGATAGGTCTTTTTGAATACTTCATATTCTCGTATTTATTAAACGACTTTGGTATACGAAATCACCATATACGGCCATAAATTTGCTGTAATTTAACCCGTTCAAAAAGTATGCACCGGTATCATTATTCTAAGATATAATGTTTTTTCTTGCTAGCATGTCGAAAAAAGATACAAATGTTTCTTTCTTTTTTATTATTTTTGTATTTGAATTATTATTTCTTTAAAGAAGGATATATTAATATTATATTGACTTATCGAATCGTATTTTGAATGAACATACAAATAATGTTTTTAACAAACCGGCTTATCAGAAGAAATATTTAAGTACTTTGCAGTTAAAAACTTACAATCGAAATAAAGCGTTACTAAAAAAATACAATCGCAAATTCATGAAGAGAATAATTCAATCCTTAATTTATAAAAGAAATGATACAGTGATACTTTCGTACCATGTACACTTTTAGGTAAGGCTCAAAAGGCAGAAAATTAGCATTTTAATAAATACCATAAAGTACGAATCTTTCATTGTCTACGAAAACAAATTTGTTGATAGCGCGCTAGAAATGATTTGAGTTACAGCAAGGCGGTGACATTCGACTCTCGCGGGTGCCAAAACAGAGGTGCTACAATGAAGTCATCAAATATGCAACAACAATACTTGTACACAGACAATCTTTTTATACCTAGGTATAGCAAATGAACTTGAAGACAAGATAATAATGACACATATTTCACTTCAGTATGTGGGCGCCGAAGCGATTGTTACTTGCTGTTTGTGAAAGACGTAAGATGCATTAAAAGGAATGACTGGAGATTTAGTATTATAGATGCAAAAAAGACTATTACATAGAATTCAGACAACTTCTCTATGCTGATTTCTCACATACATACATACATACATACATACATACATACATACATACATACATACATACATACATACATACATACATACATACATACATACATAGGAGGGCAGGGATAAACAAGTAGGTAGGTAGGTTGATATCTAGGTAGATAAAGACAGTTATGTAAATAAAACTGGGTTGATAAATAGAAAGAACAAAATAAGAAGTGTACTTGCTTCTACACTTCTTAGAAAATTCCAAGAGGACTTCCGCTGCGTTCTGCTTCACACAAATGTGAAATACACTGAACAATATGTGTGGTCTTTAGATGTGAGATGACTGTAAACTGCTAAGACCATGGACAGTATTTCAGTTTGGTATTGTTCTCTGTTACAGATGTAGCTTTAACACTTCGTCATATGTTGGCATATATTATAGCAATCTGGTCCCCGCTCTATGAAAGCTGCAAAAGACTTTTTAAAAATCCCCAGACCATTTATTGTATAGTTTAATAATAATATTACTGAAGTCTACCTTTCGTACCTCTTTGTATTTTATGACCTTATAAATCATCCATCAAAGATAACGCTACCTTTTTTATCTATTACGGACATAAACAAAAGATCTGACATGGCCATTCTGATACAGTTGTGTACCAATGGTTTCCAACATCAACCACTGAGCCACAGTGTACATGGTCTAATACCCACCAGTTTGATAAAGCATTTCAAGGATATAATATTACATATGACTGCCACATGAAAACAAGACACGAATATCCATAATAGGGGTACATTGCTATGGTATGGGACTAACATAATGATTACAATAAGAATCGTTGGCGTATGATACTCATACTGTACTACGCATAACGGTAAACGCAAGGCGCCAACCGTCGGTTGCGTAATAATATAGAACACACTTTCACTGGATTCTGGCCCCACACCTATTAGCTAATGCAATAAAATGAAATTAAATAATTTAAATCAAACTTTAACATGAATTTGAAATCAAATTTAAAATTAATTTTTGATGGCTGTATCAAGGCAAATTGAAATTTGACTGAAATTAAAATCTGCGAGAACAGGAAATTCATATTTCCCTAACGTAAATAGTATGTGATCCAAAGATAAACTTTACAAAAGAACAAAAGAAACATTTTTCTACACACGGTGCAGAGCTTCTTCTGATCGCTGACATTCGTATTGTTGTAATACTACATGTCATACGTTATCTTTCTTCCCCACCCTCTCGATATATCTCTCTCTTGAAAAGCCATACCTGTTAATTCAGTTGACAGTGATAATATTTTGCAAAGTAATTATTTTAGAAATAAGAACACACTCGTCGAAAATTTATCGAAATTAATATCTTACAAGGAACTGCATTCTTTAAAGTCAATTCAACTTTACCCAAACTCGATCCTACTTGAAAACGTTCGAAAGCGTCCAATATTATTAGCCCTGGGACAAAACACTATCAATTAATCTTAAAGTCCGTCTGCCTTGATTTGTCACCTCCGATAATGCTTGAATTGACGTGACAAATAAATTTCATCTGAAATACCATAAGTACGTATTATTTCCCGTATATGCCAGACGCCACACCATCACATGTTGTTTAGTGGTATAATTGCGGAGAAGCAACTTTTCTTGTTTCAAAATATGGTAAAAGAAAGTGGATGGTACATATTGTACTATAAATGTATATTTAATATTTGTTCAAGTTGTCACCCTGAGTCTGTCATATGTACGCTTATAACGTTGAAATATCTTAACAAATGAAAACCTAAATCAATGGGATTACCTCATGGTTGATTGTCTAAAATTAGCACAAGATTTAACTATTTTATTCCTGCAAATTACGTGTTGGATCCTGCCCATCTATCAATCGCACCATCACTATTTCATTATTGCTTTTCCGTTTTATTTATTTATTTATTTACTTATTTATTTATTATGTATTTACTATTTGCTGTAAATGCTGTTGTGATTAATGCAATACAATTTTGAATTTAATGGTTGTCATAAAACAATCATTTAACATAAACCACACGTCGCTCTCGAGATAGGTATCTGAGAATTTACCATCTTGACATTCAAATAAAATGCCCATTAATAAACATAATAATACACTACAGATTTTGCCATAACCTAACAAACGAAACTATTTAAATATATATTATATATCTTTATGTATGGCCACCATATCGAATAAGACATGAATGTTTATAATGTTTATAATGATGGGTCAAATTTTAGTCTATTATTAGTAAACTGCGTAAAATGAGTATAGTTGGCTTTTTTCTCTTATATAACTGTTCTTCTTCTCGCAATTATTTTCCAATTTTGAAGGTCAAAACACACCTTATACGATACCTAATCATATACTTTTGACACACTTTTATTATTTAATTACTGTCTAATTAAATTAATCTAATTAACATCCAAGCTAATATGATCAGGCCAAAGAGATTCATATATTCAAAAATATTATTCCTTGATAACAACTTATCGTGTATGAGAAAAGATATTTAGTTACTAACATAGACTTGCAATTATTAAATTCATTGGATTAAATACCGGTAGAATCAGCAAATTGTTTTATTTCTCTTTTCTTTTTTTATCCAAAAAAAGAAGGGCTACGTTTTTTAATTAATAAAAAGAATGTGCATATTCCTTTGACAAAAATTCCATCTGAATTTGTAACTAAATACAACGATGGCTTCAAAGACACATATATTTATGTAAGAAATAGTTTTATTGATGAGTTGTTTATTGTGCCCAATGTAGATTTTGTGGCATTGTGAACAAAAATTAGTAAAATATTCTAAGCATGATTGGATCATTGTCAGTTACCTATAAAAAAAACCTAAATCATACAAAAAAAAGTAAACAAGAGCAAATAATGTAACTAAAGTGTACACCTATACACATATATGCGATAGATGTGTGTGTGTGTGTGTGTCTAACCAAGTGCTGCAAGCGGAAATGTAGCTCCACCGATATTACAATATTTCACAAAGGTATTATTCTAGAAAGGAGCCGTAATTCAACATCAATGTTGTAGAAATATGTACATCTTTGAGGACATTGCATCCAGTAAGGACATGATACATTTTATCAAAGCTCTGCTCTGTGTTTAAGACTCTCAAAAATATCAAATGTCAATTGCATTTATTTCTCGTTATCTGTCCTACATTTTCAACCGCAAGAGAGTCCGCTTTTGATTTGATGTCTGAGATAACTTGAGTATTCACGTGATATTTTCTAAATCCCTACGCGTCTTTCACGCATAATTCTAATTTAATTGTAATTGTGAAGGGAGATTGAAATCAAGGAATAATATCATCAACCGTCTTGTTTCTTCGCACAATGCACATGTTTTCACAACAAGCAATTGTATTTGAATGGCACCAACTAAAGCACAATTCGACCAGATGCAAAATTCAGTGGTCGCCGACATACGCTAACTCTCTCTCTCTCTCTCTCTCTCTCTCTCTCTCTCTCTCTCTCTCTCTCTCTCATGCGGGCAGATTGCTTGGCGGATAATTTGAGTTTCATTGACGGTGAATACCTAATTTTATGCTTTTACAGAGCGCTCACAAGGTCTTTCTGTTTTGTATTGCCAATTTCTTGTTTTTTCTGCAATATTCACAAAATAGCTTGTTTAGAGGAACCGTCAATGTCCTATCTAATTGTACTCGGCAGTAAATACTACACGTCTCTGGCGAAATGTATTTATCCTGATATAGTATGTGTTATATACTTCAATAATTTAGCTCATTTAATTATATTACAAGGTTGCCTAATTTAACAAAGGTAAATTTTATACCATGAAATGGACAAGGACAGTTGTTGTTTTTCATATTTGAACATAATTCTCGATGTAGTTTTTACGTGTTTGGCATATTATCTGTCAAATTTTGCCAGCGCTTTATTATGAAAAAAAAAAACTTACACCATTTTTCTTACAGTTAGTAATTTAGAATATTTCAACATTGGCAAACAGGTATAGATCATTTTTTGTGATAAAGTCTATCATTCGTTTCTCGTTTAATTTTGGAAAACCTAATTAATTTTTTTTCAAGGATGACCGAATGATTGCCCATTTTTATCATGTATAATGACAAATATATTGATCATAAAATCGGTTTCTTAGAGTTTGTTTATTGTCATTTCTATACGGTTATACACGTACGGTCTGCAGCATAAACGATTGTGTGGATGGTATATTACCTAGCTTAGTAACAGAATCAGTGATTTGCGAATAGTGTACTTACATGTATTACAAGTCAAATCATATGTGTATAACGTTATTCTTTTTACATGCAAGAGTACAATTTTCAATCACATGATCTGAAATGTTCAAATTATTTACAGGCCAGTGAACACTATTTCATTTTGGACCAATAACAAAATCTTCAGTAACAGAAAACTAAAAGAAAAAGGTTGATTGAATACATTATCATTTAGTATTCATCGCCATATATTTGTGTATTATGTGGTATGCGTGCCATTGATCAACACATACGGACACAATTGATGGTTAAATCCTTCAGGCCTGAAGGTTGTTAAACTTGTTCGAGCATAAATTCAAACACCTGCTGAGTTAAATTTTGATGATCCATGTCAGATTGTAGTTTTTGAATATATATTCGATAAAAATAAATAAGATTGCAATTTATTATAACTATGTAATTTGAAATGTTTTAGCAATGCATCTATGTGGAATTAGAAAGAAAATGAAATCTGGAGCAACTTATTGTGAAAAGTGGTATAACCTCTATGCCACAGAGTTATGAAAAAGATTGTCATTGAGATGACCTCATCAATCTTTTTTTCACGAATAACGAAACCTTAATTTATGTTATTTGTTTTAGTATACATATTCTCTCTCTCTCTCTCTCTCTCTCTCTCTCTCTCTCTCTCTCTCTCTCTCTCTCTGAAGATACTTTCAGTTTAGTTCAGTGCTCATTGTTGTGTTTTGCAATATTTATAGATTAAAAGGTTGAGAGGTAGCTTTAGTGCGTCACACTATTGTAAATAATATTAAATGTTAAATGTTCCTGGCGACATCATCATGAAAAAATAGTAAAATGTCTTGTATCAGTGTTGAATAAGTCTGGTTCAATCAGTTCAATTAAGAATTTGTCCGACAAAGAAAAAGAAAAGTTTCTAAATTTTATTCAAGCTTTATACAATAAAAGAAACAAATTTAGTGTCTATTTTGGGGGCAGAATTATAGATAAATATTTTTTAAACCGGTCCGTATGGGCTGCCACAGTCATTAGAATTACGCTAATCATGCCAGTTCTTGTCTAATCTCAAACCAGTCAACGATAGACCAGTCACTCACGCACTCATCTCTCGTCATGCCTCAGGTGCCAAAGAAAGCTTCGACAAGACAGCGCCCCTGCTAACGGTATGCAATGCTACGGGTGATGGTGTTCCACGTCAGGCAACATCCCTTCATCTCTTTCTCCACAGTCGTCCTCCGTGTCTCTTTGGGTCGACCCCTCTTTCGTCTCCCGTCAGGGGTTCAGCTGAGGGCTGTCATGGACAGGGCGTCTGGTGACATTCGACTAACATGTCTCAGCCATCGACATCTTCTTTTCTTCACAATCTGGACAGGAGATGTTGATTCTGTCCTTTGATGAAGATCTTCATTCTTTATCCTGTTTGAAGATACCGAGAATCTTTCTCAAGACAAAGATTTCAAGTACGTGTGCTATCTTTGATGTTAGCTTATATCATTCTGAGCCGCAAAGCAGCACTCTAAGGGCATTGCTTCAGAAAATCCTTAGCTTGGTCTTGAGTCAGAGTTGTTTGGACTTCCATGTGTATTTCAGCATACGGATATATTTTATTTGTTTTGCTAATTCTGGTTGCTGCTGCTTTCTCCGAGTCTCCATCTGTGGACACTTTGCTTCCGATGTATGTAAATTCCTTTACCTCAATTGATACGTTTTACACAGTGATATGATCGTTGGTTTCATGGTTTTTTCTCATTAATTTGGTTTCCTTGCTGTTTACTTTCAGCCCTATCTTTATCTCACTGAGTCTATCTGTTTTTTCTTGCATATCTATATGTCGATTTCAAAGCAGACAAATATTATACGTGTAGTCGTGGTCTTCCAGGAATGAAGTGAGGGTCCACCTAATTCTTCTTTTGTTGTTAATAGTTGTCTCTTTCATCAGCCAGTCGATTTCAAGGGTAAAGAGAAAAGATGCAAGGATGCAGCCTTGTTTCACGCCTGTGTTGACGCTGAAGCCAATCTGTGAGGTGGTTGCCGCAGATGACTATACACTTGAAGCCTTGGCTCAGAAATTTGATGATGTTTACAATCTTGAGTGGGATACCATAGCATCAGAGTATTTTCCAGAGGGAGTCACAGTGAAGGCTATCAAAAGCCTTTGCAAAGTCTACGAAGTTCATGAAAACGGTGCTGTTGCTTTCAGTTGTCTGCGCCAGTATATGTCGGACAGTGAAAACCTGGTCAATGCAGGATTTTCTTTTCCTGAAACCAGCTTGTTCCTTCCTGATGAGGTCATCAACTACGATGGTGATCCTCTTGAGGATGATTCTGCTGAAGACCTTGATACTGAGGTTACAGTCACAAAGGTCACCCTTTTTTGTTGGTAATTTGATTATGATTCCAGTTTTCCATTCGTCGGGAGTTTCTTCGCCCCCCCCCCTTCCCCCATCTTTTAGAACATTTCCCTGAGGATCTTTGGGCTTTCTGTTTCTTCTGACTTCAGCATTTCAAGGCAGATGTCGTCCTCACCAGGAGCTTTCACATTTTAGCGCTTTGGTGGCTTCTTACTATCTCAATGAAACAATTTAGATCAATCTGACATTGAACCACAGGTGTGACCAAGTTTTGTGACAAAGGATACAATCAGTTTTTCAGTTTATGTCAGAAAGGGGGCTTGACGGAGTCGACGCGCGCCACCCCCACCCCCCACCCCTAAACATAATCGTAAACCAACCAGAGCGTTTCCTCCGGTAAATTTTCTTTACAGTTAGATGGTTAAAGTTATGCCCTGGAAACGCTTAAAATGCAGGACCTTTGACGGCTTCTCCCCTGGCTCCCAATGGGGGTTTTGTTCCTCTGACCCATTGTCTACTTGTTTCCGTCCTCCACACACACGCACACACACACACACACACACACACACACACTGTATTTTTTGATCCGCCCCCGGAAAACCTAACAAATAATGATACAATTGCCCCATAACTAGTCATCTATAATGGCCACACATAGTGATCACAAAATCCCCATGTACGATATTTTATGGCTGTTCCAAAAGGGTTATGCATGTATGGTCTCCAATACCACTGTCACAAATATAATTATTTGTCTTCCGGTTGTATTCCAGATATTACATGTATTACAATCACCACTTGAAATACATACCAGTGTTTATCGTGAACGTATGTACAGCATGTAAGGTCTTATGCTATGCTGTAAACATATAATTTAAACTTTTTTTCTGGCAGATGATCTGAAATTTTGAGATTATGTGTAACACTCCACCTCTACTAAACACATTTATCAACATTACATTTCGAACCAATAACAAAATCTTCAGTCACAGAAAATGACAAAAATGTTGATTCAATTAAATTGTTTAAAAATGTGTCACCTCTTGGGCATATCAAATAACATGTGGGTCGTCGGTCAACACAAAATCTCAAAGTCTTTAAATCGTTCAGCACCAACACTTGATTCTGCCTTTAAAAAAATCGAAAACTTTGATAATGTTTGATAATGGACATTATTTTGTAACTTTTATGAGAAAGTCATGTAGAGAAAAGAGGGGAGAGTCTGAACAGGTGCCCATATTGTTGTACAAGTACATGATAACATGTAAATGAGCTAGGACGATCTTACAGTACGTTGTTCGTAACGCATGCGTATCATGATGTAAACAAACCAAAAGGTCAGCGTATCACATGCTACTGTACACACCCCAATCTTAATTCACTCGGAATTAAATAGAATTGTCCGCCTACTAATCAACATGGATTTGTTGTTGGTTTTTCTTCTTTTTTCGTTTTGTTTTGTTTTGGTTTTTTATCGGGGTTTCTATCTTTGAAAAAAATCTCTGAGATTGACAGAGCAATTTTAATTATGTGCTCAAAATTTTATGAAAACTATACGAGAGATTTTAGAGTTATATAAATGTAAATTTGTATATGCTTTGTAGAACAAGCCGCATATCTGACCCAACGCTCTGCTAACTGTCCACTTGGCCGACCCGCGTGTGGTGCGAAATGTTAGGTACACCCTGATTAGCGATTAAATTGTTCAGCGGGCCATTGAAATTGATGTTATGAGCTAGATTGTTGACAGTCGCCACGCTAGGCGGAGAGATCAACTAACTCGAGAAGTTCGGAAAGTCAAAGTATAGATCGCATCCTCCAACTGTTCTAGTGTTACTATCCCTCGACTTCTCCCAGTCCTAAGATCGGCTTTACCTTAAAAAGACTGTTATTTGATCCAATAGAAAATCAAAATAATTATCTGAAAATAGTTCACGTGTATAATCTGAGGAAAGTGAGTCTAGTATTCAAAACCTTCAACGTCACAAAGTGTAACCAATACTATTTTAGTCCGCAACACTGGGGTTTCCCCCTAAACTAACGAGCTAAACTGGACAATCCGGGTGGATTTCTCCAATCTAACAGGCTACACTGAACAATCTGAGTGGACTTTCCCTAAATTAACAAGCTACACCACCGGACAATGAGCTACAAAGATCGCGTTTCATTAGTTGAAACTGGTATTTGGGACGGATTGGAGCTTTACAATGTTTGGTCTGAGTATAATGGTGAACAGCTTTTAAAATCTCTGGGCGAGATATTTTACTCTGTCTGATAATAACGCTGTAGACAAATTTCAAATGACCTAAACACGTTTTGATGCAGAAATTGTCTGTCACTAACTTTGTTTCATAAATATCTTTTTTAAATATGGCAAAATGTTAATTTATCTTCAATATGCATACATGTTTATCAGTCGTGTATATTTGAAAGAGGTACCGCTCATTGCCGTTCCAACAACGGTGTATGTGATAAAGAGGTAGCGTACCTTGTCGTAGCGTTAATTGGTGTTCCAACAATCGTGTATGTGTGAAACAGGTATCGTTCATTGCCGTGGCGTTAATTGCTGTTCCAACAATCGTCTATGTGTGAAAGAGGTAGCCTTTCATTGCCGTTCCAACAACGTTGTACACTTAGGGTTTCCAGAATTTAACAATGCTATAGATCAACCACATAATGGCAATAAGTTTGTCTACGTGATTCTTCAGTATGATGCAAGAATAAGAAAGTGTGGACTGTGTATTTAGATAAACAATGCCTTCTACTTCATTGCTTCGTATCTTTGGATTCTTTCTTATCATAATTGTCAGTGTCTCTGCACCGGTTTGGTCTTCATTTATTCGTGGACGAAACACGTGTTTAAATCTATTTGCTATGTGTACTGATGCTATTTTATATGTCGCATTCAAATTCGATATTGGACGCTAGTTTGGTGGAGCTGTTTATCTTTATTTCCTTTCCGCTGACATACAGTTCAGTTTTTCTTTGTCCGTCATGATGGAGAAGTATAAGGGACTTTTAAGTAATAGAACTAAAGTGAATCTTATATTCTCTCTCTCTCTATCTCTCTAAAACTCTCTCTCTCTCTCTCTCTCTCAAAATGTCTACATATAGTGTACATTGTATGTATTTATGTTCATCGTAGGATAGCGAGCCCAGGTCTTCCCAGCCCTGGCATTGCTCTTTTTTGTCTGATGGAATAGATACTAAACGAAAAATCCAAATGTATGTATTAGTCAAATACTTTCAGAAAAAAGGAATAGTCAGGCTGCCTCAGGTAAAGCATTTAATCCCTTTTTTGTAATTTGCAAGTAAGCTATTTTTCCCAGAGGATTAGCACAAATCGGATATTAAAATGAAACAGAAAGCTCTTTTACTCCTACTTGTCTTTTATTTGATATCTGTAATTGTATCACAATAACGATTTGTATTGATGTAACTCATCGAGCTAAATAATTAAGGATCTGGTTTAAAAAATTGTATCTTCTCTATTCTAAAGTTTATTTATTAGGCTGAGATGGTGCAGTATAATATGCGTCTTTGCTGTCCTGTATTTTGTTTATTAAGCTGAGTTGGTACAGTGTAATACGCATCTTTGCTGTCCTGTATTTTCTTTATTAAGCTGAGTTGGTACAGTGTAATACGCATCTTTGCTGTCCTGTATTTTCTTTATTAAGCTGAGTTGGTACAGTGTAATACGCATCTTTGCTGTCCTGTATTTTCTTTATTAAGCTGAGTTGGTACAGTGTAATACGCATCTTTGCTGTCCTGTATTTTCTTTATTAAGCTGAGTTGGTACAGTGTAATACGCATCTTTGCTGTCCTGTATTTTGTTTATTAGACTGAGTTGGTACAGTATAATACCGATCTTTGTTGTTTCTGTCCTGTATTTTGTTTATCAGACTGAATTGGTACAGTATTTAATATGAATCTTCACTGATATATGCTCTTCAATCCCGGAAAGCACAAGACTCAACTCATTTACCCGATGATAGGACTAAAGTATGTCTATCAGAAGTGGAATGTTCAATTAACATTTAGATTTAATGAGAAAAAGTGACTTTGTTGTTACGAGTTAAACACTTTAAGCACTGTTTTGAAAATGGAAAAAAAATTCTTCTAAGCAAGACCTCGAGTATAAATTACGACACTGTGGAAAAAACGTTCCGTCTCTTAAGCCATTACAAACATTGACAGCGAATGATATTTCATATCAGATTCAAGCTAGTGCATTATTATTCTTAAGTATGCTATGCTTGCTTTATGAGATGATTAAGTATGATAGCCACCAGATTTTTGTTTTTTATGCAAAGAAGAAGGTCGGGTTTAATAAAGATTCGTCCACAATGCAGGTCTTCGCATGACAGGGTTTGTGTTTGGGGATGCTCTGGCCACTGACATGACATGACAGGGTTGTGTTTGGGGATCCTCTGGTCACTGACATATTTCACTTTAGTCATTCGGTGGCCTTTGTGGAGACTTGGTTGTGGCCATGTAACATCTCTATTTCAACCAATGTGTAACCAGGCCTTACCTTCAGTTATTCAAACGTGGCAAGATATCGGGAAGTTGAGCGTCCCTAGACACAAGCGCACTGCATGTTGCCAATGAGAAAAATAACTATTAAATAAATGAAGAACGTTATTCAAATATATTCACTTCTTTTTCGAAGTGAGAAGGAATGAGTTTCAATTAGAAAAAAATGGTGATTTTTTAAAAACATTTTTTAAAAGTTTTACCGGAGCTGTTTTCGCGCGTAAACAGGAACATATTTTGTGTCCTAAAGTCTCGGTCAGATTATATAGGCTTGTTTAGACCGCTGAAAACGCAGCCCTAGTCGCATTAGCCCACTCAATATATTACGTATCTCGTATAATTTATAGCTCTGTTTACACGAATTCGGAATCTCCTGCAAGTATATTATAAGGCTGCACATGTATTGCATTTTCAGACGAATGACAAAAAGACCACTGTACTAACTGAAATCTTATCTGTACAATTTTCTTTAGATAAGAACAGCAAGATACCGGTATACCAGTGATAATTCTTGACATTTAGGAAAATAACAATTGTTTCTTGTGACAGGTTTTAAACGAAAGAAAAAAACGGACCCCAGTGAAATTCGAATTCAACACCTCTGACATAAATTCCATTAACTCTATCAGCTGAGCTAATAAAAAAAAACACAACGTCGAAAATTTGCATAAATGACCAGATTAGGATTAATAGTTTCAAACCGCACTTTAGATTTTTTTTCAAAGTAATTTTTACATATAGAGCACAGCAGAGTACATTTATGGTTTATCTTTAAAAAATAAAGTTAAATTTTTTTAAACATTTTCGGAGAAAAATTATGAAGGTACTCACTTGCGCTCTGTGCTGATATTGTTTTAAAACAGGGTTGTCCAACATACGGCCCGCGGGCCAGAATCCGGCCTGCCAAATCTATCTATCGGGACAGCCAATATTTCATAACTGGTGCCGACTAGGCCAATTTTATAAACGGCCCCGTGAGTGAAAAACAAATTGCAATGCGGCCCCTCACGTGATAAGGTTGGACACCACTCATATAGATATTATACTTTTGATCCCATACCCGAGACCAACAACTCGAGCATGTGCGACATGCATTATCAAAACAAACGCTCAGACCAGTTGGATTTTACTTCGATGTTGGTTGTTACATCAGATAATTATGCCTTATGACCATGATTAATGTGGGTACAATAAACAGTGCCTACACAGAGAAATAATTTACCATCAAGGCATTCACAAATCATGTTATTTCGATCAGTACAGGAACTCCAATGGTCTGACCATTTATATCTAACAAAGCCCAATTGTATTACAATGGACATAATTCCACCGTGCTTCCCTAATTTGATGTTCGAATCACATTGGCGTGGACAGGTAAGCCTGTGGATTGTGCAGAAGTCAAGGCCACTGAATCAATATAGCACAGAACTCACTGCACACAAAAATGTCAATACTAAGATTCTATCAACGGGCGTTGCTGGAAATAATTTAGTATGTAGTCAGACCATGCGCTGTTTGATGATCAATAGGATGTGTCGCTGTGTTGTTTTCTAAAAGCTGTAGGAGAAGTACAGTAGATCTTAATAATTCTTGGAAATGAAGGTACGGAAAGAAACTGCAAGGAGATTTGTCCTGGCATTTACATTTTGTGTTGTTGTGTTTTTGTACTTTGGAATTTTTTTTCCTTAAAAACGGATCTGTCAACAATTGATCAGATCAATAAAAAAACAAGGAATTAATGAAAATCAGGTTGAAAGAGAGAGTATAAGTAATAATTCAGAGAACATTTCAATTAGATTCAGCAATGCTACCTCAGGATCAATATTCTTAAATGAGGTTGAACTTTGCGTAAGAATGTGGGACGGCGACTTCAGTCGGTATGATAGTATATTAACTAGGAGTATGTAGTATTTCTGGCCTGGAAATGGCCAATATGGTGGTTGTTCTAGACGGAGAAAGTTCCAAGGATCATAAATTCGGAAAAGAGCTTACGGGAAAGACTTGTCTTATTATTTTAGCCAATATCTGAAACAACAGCAGCTTTATTAAAAACTAAGGAAGTTATGCGTTGCATGTCTTACAAGCCTGTTATAATGAAAGTTAAGCATATTGTGGGACTTCGAAAATATCTTGAAAAACTTCACAGCGATACTTTTGATGCAATATTTCAGAATTTCTCTGTCAATTGGTTTTCTCAATATAGCGTCATGTGTAATTATATTTGGCAATATCATAGGAAGGAATACAAATTTCATCTACAGTTGATTCCTTATACCCTTGATGGATACTGGAACGGTGAGAAGAGTTCCCCGGGAAGGGTTAATGCGGAATACTACAAAACAGTGGTAAAGCCGGAGCAAAATATACCAGTTCCAAGGGGAGCCATACATTACCAACATCTTCACGACTGGCCAAATGTCGCAACTTACAGATACCTGCTTATGTCTGGAATATGTTATTCAGGAGGGTTTGAAATATGTCCTGAAAAATGCACAAATTTTATACGAGAGTCAATACATGCAGAATTATTTAAATTTGAATTTGATGACTGGACTTGGAATCGGAATTGTATGGAAGCCCAGAATAGACATTATGAACTGGTTGTCAAACAAACCGATTCTTCATTAGTCTCTGCGATACGCAGAGGATGTCAGGAAATCGATACACTACGAACCCCTAGACGTAACAATGTACTTTCTGATATCTCGGGTGGACTCATTGTTTTTGGTGTAACCGACTCGCAAGCTCGTTTGCCACTGTAAAAACAACTCGTTTACCTGAAATATCAGACGGTACAAATACAGTATCCTAATAAAATCATTTCCACCCCACTCAAATCCCACAACTACCAAAAAAGTAAACAGAGAATGTAACGGGCATCTATGGTATTCGACTTTTCTCACAACCAGGCGTATTCTGGTACGGGATAATGGCAGCTTTGTCCCAACGTCCTTTGGCATCTTTGGAGGAACCAGGCTGGAAACCAAATTATCCCCACGACTGCACATATATCCGATATTATAAGATGAAACATTTTGCTGTATCGGATAAGGATATAATATTCTGACACAAAGGAAAATGATAGACCTCCTCCTCTTTCCGACAATTAAAAGCTCAGTGTCCAGATCCCACGGACCTGGATAGTGCAGTAGCTACATAGTCAATTTGCATCTCAACGGTCCAGAGTTCAGTATTAGCTACACAACTTACATTAGTGATTAGATGCCCATCCGCGTCAGGGTTTCTTTGCGTTTTTTAAAACGGGGTGGGGGGATAGGGGCGTGGATCTACGGTTTCCTTCAACTTAAAGTCCATCCAACTACAACAACTGAGCTGTCTATAGTGCTTAACCTAATTTTTGATGAATGGTTGTGCGATCTTAGATCTGAATGTTTCATCCCCTGTTCTTTCAGACGGTAAACTGAGTTTAACACAAAAATAAAACCATAATCAGTGGAACACGAAATATGCTTGAAGGTCAAAATGATAAACTTTTGAAGACAAAAAAAAACGGTGTTGCATTCAAAACGACACGTCTATCCACAAAGCTATTTGACCAATAACAGCGTGAAGAAAACTGACTTAATGCAAAACTTAACCAAGATCAATAATACTTGAATATATAAATCATTTTAGCCTCCTTTTTTGTGAAAGTGTATTGCACTCGACAAGATGCATTCACACAAAAAGCATGGATGACACTGAAACCAATGGTGCCTTGAAAACTGACCTAAATGCAAAACTCAACCAAGGTGCGACGGACGAAGAAGGATGAAACTATCTGCTTATTTCACATTTTCGTTGTCGGACTTGCCATGGAGTAAATCCAAGATGATTTTGAGCTCTCGTTGTGGCTATATAACATTTACCAGCTTTACCTAATTATAAAAAGTACCGGTATGCATGTACCTCATACTAAGCTGTAAACTTTAAAATAATCGAATTGTATAGAATCCAATTGTCTACCTTGTATATGCAACTTTCTTGCCTAATTGTGCCTGATGCTACTGTTACTTAATACTGTTGAAAGTTATTGCATTTAATCGAATTTAAACTGTTCCCCTCGCACAATCAAAAATGATTCGCTTTTTTATTTGCATATTACTGGGAACAGTTTGGTCAATAAATCATATTCGTTTAGGTACATGAGCAAAATGGGTTGTTTTCCATACTGCAAGAATCCATTTCGCCATTTCGCAAGAAAACGTTTTAGATATTTTACTCTGAAAACACTCAAATTTGACCGAAGGGTGGCAATGTAGAAATATATATTTCACAGTAGTTCTATTTGCAGCAAAGACAAATACTCAGTGTGGATTATATTGAAATTTCCAGCGAAAGTGACATGTAACATATATTAGACTGTTTACGTGACGTCATCTTCCAGTTTTTTACATTCAGAATAATGTTACGTATTTTAAGAAACCGTTCCGTATTGAATAGTAATATGTAGTATTGTAATATGTCAGTTTCTTAGGGGCTTACATATGTGTTCCGTATTTTGGAGCTCTTCAGGTGGCAACTCTACTGATAAAGGCAAATTAGCCGAAACGTATAGAATCAGAAAGACCTTATTATTTACTTCTGAATACAGAGTGTGTGTGTGTGTGTGTGTGTCGATATCTATCTATCTTAATAGTGGCAGTCACTAAGGAAAATATATTTATTTTTTATATCAGACCCGATCCTGTATTTTCCTTCGTTTTAGTATTTTTTATTTTGATGCTTTGAACAATATTGCTAATAACATGTACCATTACTGTTTGACCTTCGCAGAGTATTGCTTAGAGGAGTACCTACTTAGGGAGACAGTTTTCATTTGATCAATATATCTTCTTTTGTAACCTGTACTAGACATTAAAAAACCTCATTTGCCCGCTTCGTCAACATTTCAGATCTTATCGTACAGACCTAAATGTCAAAACATACAGCTACATCACAACGTATCGTTTTATATTTGAGCTCCTTTACCATTATTTCTGCATTAAAGAATATTAATGCTTCACGACACATTTCCCATCTCATTTTATAAACCTATTTTGTATGCCTTCTCAAGTTACAAATTCATAAATCAGATCAAATACCGAAAGACCGGTCTAAAAACTATCTTTAACATGGTACACATATTGGTAGCCTAGTTATCTTTAAAAAATACATGTGTACCAGCCCACTTGTATCACAGACGTATGTGTCTCTGATTTTTTTTTATTTTTTAAAAACAAGGATAATGATTCACCTTCAGGTAACACACCACAGTTTCGTAAATTGGCCTCGGTCAAAATTGTAATCTTTCAAGCATTAGGATTTATGAAATACAGAGAGAGATATATAGACCATAGGTTGATCAACGTGTTGCTGTCGAAATTGATAATGGGCCATTGAGGATTCTCTATAGAAAAGGGTACTGCAACCTGATGTAGATACCAAACTGCGGCTACAATATTAAAGTTACTTCTATGTGAGGCTAAAATGGTAGTTTTGTTCTGAGTAAGATTGATCAAATTCGAGAAGGATGACATTCCTTATATATATATATATATATATATATATATATATATATATATATATATATATATATATATATATATATATTTGGTGAATTTATCTATATATATGGATAAAGTTTGTTCAAAAAAATATTGTTAACTTTTCAAAAAAGTCACATCTGATTTATTACATAAATTTATGTCAAGGATCAAATGACAATTAAAGTCCTTAGTTCTGAATAAATAAATGCATATAACCCTTCGTTACCTTCACACTTGTCCGCATCGTCACTAGCTTTTTATTGCTGGGCCATTATTCATCTATTGAGACCATCTATGTATTTCATTCATTTTTAACTCACACTTTTAGCAGAGAAACTTATTTTAGTCTGTAAAAATATGACTGATTACTGTTTCCTAATAGTAATTAAATACACATTTCACAACTTGCATCAATGTGTATACATTGTGACAGAAATAAAAGCGTTTTGTGCTTTGGAATATTTCTCGAATAAATATGCATTTCTCTAATAGGATGCCACTGGTGCGAAATTATCAACGAATGCAAAGCAGCACATATTCAAGCGGGTAAATTGTCAGGTTGTGATTTCTTTGTTATAATAATGCCCTCAAGTGCAATCTTATCAAACGAGAAATGTACTTTAAAAGAAAAGGACATTTTATATTAATTTATTCCACATCGTATAAATGCTTCTCCTGCTTTATAGACTTGGTGTTCCTGGCAAAATGTCAAATTGAGCCAAAATGATATTTGCTCAGTGACACAAGTTTACATCCCATTAGATGGGAACTTTATGAGAAGTGGTGGTAGTCATCCTGAACAGAACTTTGTCACTGGCATCCTTCTTCTTTCCGACTACAGAAAAAATGTTATCAAGAACAATATGTCCAAATAAGGAACGGTCGTCACCCTTTTAAAAGACCACCACTTTTGCAACGAAAAGTGGTCACTGTTAAGTAGGTAATCAATCATGAAAGGACAAAATGGTAAACATGTACTAATAAAGGAGTGGACTCATGAGGAGATAAAATGGTAGACATATACTGATAAGGGAGTGACTCTTCATGAGGAGATAAAATGGTAAACATATACTGATAAGGGAGTGAACTCATGAGGAGATGAAATGGTAAACATATACTGATAAGGGAGTGGACTCATGAGGAGATAAAATGGTAAACATATACTGATAAGGGAGTGACTCTTCATGAGGAGATAAAATGGTAAACATATACTGATAAGGGAGTGGACTCATGAGGAGATGAAATAGTAAACATATACTGATAAGGGAGTGGACTCATGAGGAGATAAAATGGTAAACATCTACTGATGGAACCCAAGGAAAAAATTAAAAGGTTCTGGTTCAAGTCTCCAGAAGTAGTAACATCAGTAAAATGTGGAAGCATGTAAATTGTTTAAACGGTATTTTCTTAATTTAATGAATATCTTTCCATTAAATTTTGTCTGTATACATTTGGTCTAGTTTCGGTTCAATGTGTCCCTACAGGCTGTTTCCCCCACCCGTAACCTCTCGCCACACACACTTAGTCCCTTCCCAGTTATCCTGAATGTACATTGCATGGTTCCAGAATGTGACTTTTGATTAAATGGATTGCTAATTTGGGTGGGACTTGGTGGGTGAATGTGGGAAAGCAATGTTTAAGTTGCAACTTCATTTATGCTTGCAAGCATGTATTCCCTATTACATACAAAAAAGTCATAAATTTTAATAAACTTTTTAAAAACTGGAAAAGTTGCTTTTATGAAATGAAAATCTAATTGCCATCCACATATTCAAACAAACATGTGGGACCACGGTGAATCAGTTGGTTGCCTGCTGGATTCAGAATCAGGAGAATGTGATTTGGAATCCTGCCCAGACCACACCGTGTCTGGGTAAAGCACTTTACTACACACACACACACGCACGCACGCACACACATTTCCTCACCAGAACATAACCTTTCTTGTGCTGATCTGCTGTTAAACAACAATCAGGCAATGAACAAATATGCGTGTCCAATATTATTTGTCCGTCATGTGGCTTTTGCATCATAGTGCTACAAGCTTTAGCCAAAACGTTTTAGTCTAAAAACTTTAAAAAAATTTCCAGCATACAAAATTAAACAAAATGCTTCGATGGCATGAAAATCTAAATAAAACATGCATACACAACATGATTAATCTATCCACATTATGGCTTTTGTGTGTATGTTAATTCTTGTGAACGAGTTTCCTGGGATGAGATAGAAGGACCAACACAGTTTTATAATTACTTAATCATACCAACACATTCCGGGCACTGCTGTACATTGATATGACACTATATGACATCAGACAGTCGTTCGTAAACCTATGTAAGCCTAGGGTAAACTCGTGTTATCTTCCTCGGAAATAATCTAGAGGTCCTGGCAGGATCTCATATAAGAAACTTACTGGGAAGGGATACAAAGTCTAACCGTCGCCATTGGGAATCGAATCCGGCTCATCTGCTTCGCATTCAGGAGTACATACCACGAGACTAAAAGGCCCGTTCCACCTAGGCTGGTAAGTAACCTCATATACCTAAACCACTACAGGTATCGAAATAGGAATAGGAGACATTTGAATGACTATTGTTGATACTAAAATGTAACAAATTATAGATACCCATAAAATGTTAATCTGTTTTGGTGGGAAGTGGACCGCTTGAAAGTTTCGTAATGCCATCTGGTTTACTTACAATTATCCAAGAAAAGAAAACTCTCACAATAAAATCCACTTTACAGTTTCCAATCAACCACAATCTATAAATGTGAACTGTTTCTTGATTTTGGGAATAGATAAATGATATTACAGTCTCGCATATATAATGTAGTTATTTACAAATCTAAAATTATACTTACAGCATTAAACGTTGTAAAGTCACCCATGTCATTGTCATCAACATCAACTACATGTTAGTCATGTTCCTGAATGCAACGTAACTTCTGCAATGCTTCACATTATACCTGTGTATTTTGGACCTGGAATCGACATGTGTTAGGCATTTTGCTGTCCAATATGATGTGATCAAGATGGTGTGAGACTGTGGCAGAAGCAATGATCATCCCGGCTATATGTTTAAACTTGGGGGTGGGGGTGGATATGTGGGTACGTGTAATAATAATAAAAATCAGATATCTTCATTTTAATTTTCATAGTTGACAGGTATCTCACTATCTACAGCATATTATCCAACTGGCCTTGAGTCAAGCTCCTGTGTTTTGATTATGTGACTTGCAAAGCTAGACAACTGAGTAATCATATGTAAACGGTTTCATAACAATCAAACCATTACAGGGACATTTGTTATTTTAATAAAGCTAGTAACATTGATTTCTTTACAAACAGACAATAAGTTCTCCTCAATAAAAAATAATAAAGTGATACACAAGAGTTGCAGAACGTTGTGTTTTTGTATCAACATAGTGTTTACATGTAACTGGAAATAGTTTCGACAAACTTTGTTAAGATGAATTTCTGAATAATATTTTGGCATATCTTCCATTCATTTTGAGACATGCATTTCTGTGCACCGTCAAAGTTGTCAATTTGTACATAAATTAAAACGACAGGTCACTTTCAGTGTTTTTTATTTGGAACAGTAATTAAATCAGACTTACAGCTAATGTTTTGTTTAATGTTGACAAGCAAAAGCTTGCAATAATGTCAAGATGAATGCCATCACAGCACTATAAGATGAAACAAAATAATGTGTCCTTTCCAAGAACACCGGGAGGGACCCAAACCCAAGTGAATATCAAACTAATTGTCCTTGAGGAGAAACAAAAAACAAGACGTTGTTAACAGACGACATCCCATCTTATAAATATGATTATAATCAATAAGCTGATCTGACAGGCACCAACGTGTGGTCATGTTCTGTTGGACATTTCAGAGGTTGAAAATTCAATCACCCAACTCGAAATGGCTAGTTAAAATTTCAGGCGATTGAGTGAATTTTCAAATCACGCGCCCGGGGAAGTGTTGATTCAGGGCCGACCAGTGTTTCACTTCAATGACTTTGTTCTTTGAAAATCCATACTTTCTATAAGAAGTTTGTTTTCCATTTGTTTTCATCAAGATCATACAAGTGGTTTGCTTTCACTATTCAGTACGAACACACGCTTACCAGAGAGAGAGAGAGAGAGAGAGAGAGAGAGAGAGAGAGAGCAGACTTATCTCAATTTGTAATTACTTTAAAGCTGGTGTTAGAAGGGTCACATAATAAGTTCAGGAAACAATCTTTCACACGACTGAATTTATAAAAGCTGCTTGAGTAAGAGTTTATTCTGGGGGAATACAAATTGTTTAGTACTTGATTGATTTGCTGAGTGGATTTTTAGAGATTTTTCAACTCCAGCTTTTGATTCACCAATCAAAGTACAATTTTTATACTGCTGAAAGTTGAAATACGTCATTCGGAACATATTATTGCTAACAATAACTCTTCTTTACACAAAATCCATCGCTTTATTAGATAGGCTACTAAAATTAAGTGGTCAGGGTATCAGATAAGTTACTAAAATTAAGTTTACAGGGTATTCTAAAGGTCACAAAAATAGGAACCGTTATGGATGCCTGTCAGATCTACTGATAAGTAGATCTTGATTTTAATCACACTGGCCATCTTGTAAATTCACCAGGTCTTCCAATTGTGAGCTACCTGCATATGGCTATTGCATTTGCAACTAAATGCACCCTTGCCGCATCATGCCACAGGGACTTGAAGTTATTGTATTTGTGTGATTATCCTATATAAAACAAAATCACAAAGAAGGACACTATGCGGCTGTATCGCGTTCTTCTGTTGTATGGTCGAACAATGGCTTTGAATATCAGAATTTATCCAATATATGATTGTTCACTCTTACTTCCGGTTACAATCAATTTGAATTTCTCCGCGAAGGTTTGATTGGTCAATATATAAAGTCGCATGTTCCTAAACTTTTTCAAAGAAATAAAAAGACTTGTCGATCGTTAAGGAAATCAAAATTGATGCTTTAAATGAGACACAATACAATAATTATGGTCAGACTGGTACTGGCCAATTTATATTAGCCAATTAAAACTGGGTGGACACATTCAGTTTGCTTTTGATCGGAAGTAGGAATGAAACAATCGTGTCTTGCATCGATTCGAACATTTCAAAGACATTTTTCTCTCATAAAGAGGAACGATGCGATACAACAGCTATTGAAAAAGACTTAAGTACATTATAAAACATTCTGATGGCATTTTTATTTAAAAATCTGTGTAGGTAACCCAATTTTAGAACTATTCACTCACCCACCCTGGGAATGGTGCCGTCCCTTGTTATTTTGTATATAGATAATCATACAAAGACATTAACTTCAAGCTCCTGTGCATCGTGCTCTAAGGAGAGTATTTGGTGTCATGATACAGACAATATAAAAATGGTCCTGCAGTACCTCTTCCATTGCTGGTATTCAATAATGGTTTCAGTTGAGCCTGTTCTGCTCCTGACAGGATGTGTGTGTTCCTGTCAGAATGTGGCTATTACCCATCTGCTGTGATGCTAGGTATTTTTTTTTTGATGGAACATGTCTACTGATAAAGAGGTATTCAGTAATAAAAAAACCAAACCATGTAAATTTTTGACCAGAAGAACTTCATAGAAATATGGCTTAAAACTACAATTCTTTTAGTTTCATCGATGCTTAATTTAAACATCAGATCGCTACTTGGTTGTGCAAAGTCTTTCCGCGCTACTGCAGAGGTCTAGATAAACAGTGTATTTGCGTATTGTGCGCAAACTAATTGACTGAAATGCATAAAGAAATTTTTTAATATTTTTAAAGTACCCAAAACAATATAATTTTAAACATTTAATCTAAAGGTATCAGCCTATGATACTCATACCATAACCACAGTCCATACTTCATGATGGAGTGTTCGATCAACATAAACTACGCTTGCAGGACAAGTTTTGGATGTTCTGTAAACATTGAAAATTTAGTACTCGATGACTGTGTCAAGATTCACTCAAATAGAACCATACTATCGAATGCATCCTGAATTAGTCTTGCTCACTGATGCATTTTATACGTTCTAAAAGGCATGAACGTCTTAATGATAAAGATTCAGTCTGGTATTATAAGTTTGTTCTAATCAGAAAAATGCAATTAATTCAACACCAGGGAATAAAATCGGTATATTGTATCTAGTTCTACTCCGCATGTTTGGAATAGCTTTTTGGTTTCGTAATATCGATATATATATATATATATATATATATATATATATATATATATATATATATATATATATATATATATATATATATATATATATATGTGTGTGTGTGTGTGTGTGCGTGTGTGTGTGTGTGTGTGTGTGTGTGTGTGTGTGTGTGCTGTAAATTAATTAAAAACTAAACCGTCTAGTTGTCAATTTAGCAAACTGTACATATCAATACAGATGCAAAAAGCGACCTGACCTAGATACAATATAGTGTAAAATACCAAATTAATTACATTTTTATCGAGAGGTCTGCTACTGAGAAATATTATCATCACTACTTGCTTGTTATCCCTAACCTTCTGAAGATCAAAACCGAACATAAATCAACTGCAGCTGTGATTTTAATCAAGCACACTGAAAAACCAGAGAAATTTCGATATCTTGCCTCCAACAAATTCACACACGGCTTATTACTCCTATCTATACCTCTAGACACACTGTCACATACTCCAAGTCCTATGTCCCCAGGAAATGCAGAGACTAAGGAGTGGTGGGGTGGGAAAGGAAAAGAAGGTCGGATCCCAAAATCTGTTACATATATTATGAGTTTATTTTTACCATGTTCACACACTTCACGTTTGCAAGAAAAAAAAAAAAGAAAAAAAAAATTGAAAATGCCACTATAATTGAAATCTTTGACAATATGATCATCGAAATCATAGGGCCTCCACGAGAGGAAGCTTCCAGAAGATATTATTCCTCTTGCAGTGGGTGGATCTCTGTCCAACGGTCTAGGAGTGAATAGTTATAGACAGACGGTCAGAGAGATGGAGTGATAAATCAGTAATGTCAGATCAAATGCCTTTGAAATGTTATCAATAGAGTATGATAACATGTGAAAATATTTTAAATGTTATCAACAGAGTATGAAAACTTGAATATTTGAAATGTTATCAATAGAGTATGAAAACACGAGAATATTTTTAATGTTATCAATAGAGCATGAAAAAAAAAGAATGTTTGAAATGTTTTCAGCAGAGTATGAAAACATTTGAATATTTGAGAAAAACAATAAAACATTGTTTTCCTAAAATATTATATTGTTTTCATACTCTGTTGAAAAATATTTCAGAGGCCTGTTGTCAAATCGATCACTGCTGCCAAATAAATGTACAGTAATTTATGCCATGATTCAGCATGTGATTTTTATTCGGACTCGCTTTACACAAGCTATCATAGTATCACATATATCGCTTGACAACGTTTCCAACAGGTTTGATAGCCGTCACCAACAATATTACTACTTAGAAAGGATAAAATATACATGTACATTATTCGTGAATTAGAAGTCTCATGATCAACAATTTCAACCAGAAAATACCGCAGTATAAGACAATTAGGAACGATGAAAACACAACGCTTCTGGTCCTCCATGCCTTTCGTACATTTTGCGCTTTTCAAAACTGAGAAGAACCAATCAAGATGGATCGTATAATTTTCTTCCTGAATACTAAATATGCCATTGGTTACACCAATTTCACATGCGAGTGATACGTCATATTTGCGCCCCTGTTATGTAATTGTAACCGACTTCATGTTACGTGTTACCGATGCAATTGTAACCGACTTCATGTTACGTTTTACCGATGCAATTGCAACCAACTTCATATTACGTTTTACCGATGCAATTGCAACCGACTTCATGTTACGTTTTACCGATGCAATTGCAACCGACTTCATGTTACGTGTTATCGATATAATTGTTCTGTCAGCTGTATCTTTACGATCTTTTGTATTTTCTTAGCACTGGGATGGGAGCACTCGGTTTTCACATGCAAATAAACACGCTAAATCATCTTCGAAGCATATATTGTTAAGGTAGTAAAAGTGTTATATATATATATATATATATATATATATATATATATATATATATATATATATATATATATATATATATATGTGTGTGTGTGTGTGTGTGTGTGTGTGTGTGTGTGTGTGTGTGTGTGTGTGCGCTCCCAGGAAAGTTCTGAACATCGTTTGACACCAATTTCGTGGGTCACAACCTTTATGTTTTCAACTGTCTATGAAGTTATCTATTTTTTTAAAATTTGCTCCGACTGACTTGTCTTATATATCAATCATGTCAATGGGAACTGTTACTACATTGTTTATTCAAACAATCCATTTTTTTCAGAGTAAATTCAATTCAATGAAATCAGAGCCTCCTATCGTAGTCATACGTCCCTGTATACAGACGATTCGAAAGAGGAGAAAAGATTGAAGGTGCCTCTGCAAAACCCCGTGGCATCACTCGTATAGAACAAATCGTAGGAATGCGGTGGTGTTGTGCCGATCGCGTATAGGACACTCATACCTGACTCATACATACCTCCTGAAGGGTAAACATCGACCAGAGTGCATACCCTGCCAGTGTCCACAGACAGAGGAACACATTGTTGTCGAGTTCGTCAACTTCCACCCTGTGAGACAGAAGTATTTTAATGTGAACTCGATGAAGAAGCTGTATGAGGATGTACCACTCGAGAAAATCTTTGACTTGTTGAGGGAACGCGGTATATATATATATATATATATATATATATATATATATATATATATATATATATATATATATATATATATGTGTGTGTGTGTGTGTGTGTGTGTGTGTGTATGAGTGTGTGTTTTAAGGATTTTAGATGTGTTACATTTATCTTTTATTTTATATACCTTGTACAGAATATTAATATTAGTACCTTTGATATTTTGTCTTGTTGTACTTCATGTTTAAATTTATTTGGAAGTTTGTATTTTCCTAAAGCTTTTGCGCAATTCCTTTTTTAAATACATTTTTTCTAACTTTACTTTTAATCTGTACCATATAGCCACTCTTATTTTGGTGTGCAGTTAAGCACAACATTAAATCAAACAATTGTGCCTTATCTACACTTCTCACACTAGCCTTTCTCGCCTTTCTCACCCCAAGATTCCTTTGGTCACATAATCTAAAGTTAAACATTGACAGCCAAACTGTTTAATTCATTGAATATTTTATCTTTTCACTAACATAAAGCCATATTTGTGTTTGATATCACAGTCCAAATCTGACCAAATATCAATCAAAACTGTTCTTGGATAGGGTAAATAAGCGCCAGTAGTGCTTAAAAATAGCTTTCATTTGTAACGCACGGCCACGGAGGTGAATTGTTTAAGTCAAAGTGAGGCTTTACGTGGACCTTGTATACCACAAGATGAATTCAGCGACAGAGAAAAAGTACGTACTAGTCATTATTCTACTGTCTTCCCTTATTCTCTATGAAACAGATTATATCATTAAGCGATGTGAGTATGAGACCTGCAGGATAGATCACAAAATGGGGCCATTATTTGACAACAATGTACACATGAGAAATTCTGTACAAATCTTGGACGCGAGGACAAAAATTGAGTTGCTGAATACTAAAAGGACTCTTTTCTCTGGAAAGCGGTTCCGTAAAGTTCCGGATAATATGGAATTTGAGGAAGAGGTATATTTTGTCAATGATAACAAAAAAAATTGTAAACATTGGGCAGTAGTTACCACGATTTTTAAGCCATCGGAATCTGTTCGGTACATAGCTGAGAACTCCAAATGGTGTATGGTTGTAGTCGCCGACATTCAAACACAATCTAGAGAGTCTTATATGTCTGAACTTGGATACAAAGGAGAAAATGTTATATTTCTGGAGCCCGATGATCATGATAGACTGTATCCTGCGATTTCAAAGGCCTTACCTTGGAAACACTTTGGCAGAAAGAATATTGGTTATGTCTACGCAATTCACCATGGTGCCGAGTATATATGGGATTTTGATGATGATAATGTTGGTCTAATCGATTTGAAAATGCTAGTGCCAAAGACAAATTTCAATTATCTAACTCCATGTTTTGTATTTTCAAAGTCAGTGATTAACCCTTACCCATACTTTGGGGTCAATGAAACGTATTCGTGGCCGAGGGGATTTCCTTTGGAGGAAATACGCATTCCCGCTGTAACTCCAGAATTATGTCAGTCAAATGCTTCTATGACAGTGGGTGTCATCCAATCTCTGGCGAATAAACAACCGGATGTTGATGCTATTTATAGATTCACGCGCAACAATCCGTTTGACTTTAAAGCTACATTGAAAAGCCACCAACCCCTCATGATTCCAAAAGGTGTATATACCCCATTCAATGCTCAAGCAACATTATGGGCAAAGCCAGCGTTTCTCTACCTCCCCCTCCCAATCAGTGTAGATGGAAGAGTTACCGATATTTGGAGAAGCTATTTCGCCGAGTATTTTTTCCATAGGGATGATATAAAGTTAATTTTTTCGCCTCCTTATGTGCGGCAAGACAGAAATCCTCATAACATTTTGAAGGATCTCGACGCTGAAAACGATCTGTACATGAGAAGTAATGTGCTAATAAATCTTCTATCGGAGCTTTCAAGTGCAGACAGTTATCAAGGCCTTCAACATTTATACGAAGAGCTTTATATGAGAGGATATGTTGAATTTGAGGACCTTAAATTTGTTCGAGCTTGGGTAAATACGGGGGAAGCCATTTTTAAGGAAAGTGGAGGTATTGTTTAGAATGAGTAAGCGTAATTTCATTGTTTGTTTGTAAGTTGGTCATAGATTCGGAATTAAGAAATGTTGAGCATTTTGTAGATCACTCTTTTTTCTAATTGTCCATAGATTTAGACATATTTCTGCACTTTTACTAGGTTGTTACGATTTTAATGTTGCATATCAAAAATAATTTTCAACAAAATAAGTAAGGGTAAATCTTGAGTGACTATCAGGTCAGTAGGTAAATTGTATCTACTAAGACAATCATTGTGAGTATTTATAATTAGATATATTGCTTCTGTTTAGTCAACAAATGAATTGCTTATCCCTGTGTTAGGTATGCAAACTTATGATATGAAGATTGGGTTTCAAAAATAAAATTCGAAAATATTTATATTTTAATAGATAAAAGAATGTAAATTATTACCATTTTGGCTTGTGAACATATGCTAACTTACCGCATCAAAAATTAAATTAGTTTGTAAAGGTGAAGAAAATCAGTGTCATATTTTGTATAAAATTAAAATTTCTCCTGCTTTAAATTTGAGTTTACTACAGGCTCGTTGGAGAAAAATTGAGACAGTTTATTGGACATAATTGTTGCATTTTTAAGAATTATTTGGATTGGAAATTTATTCGTTTCATTCATCATTTAAATAACGAGTTATATATCCTAAAATCAAACCAAAATTCAGAACTTTAAATCACGAAAAAATAGAAAATGACATTGGAAACAATTGAAATAAAATCTTCATAATGTGCTAAAAATGAACTCGGATATATAGTCTAGTTATACAGTTGTATTCTACTTATACAGTTGTATTCTAGTTTTAAATTATATCATAGTTATACAGTGTATTCTAGTTATACAGTTGTATACTCGTTTTAACTTGTATTCTAGTTACACAGTGTATTCTAATTATACAGTTGTATTCTAGTTATACAGTTGTATACAGTTGTATCCTAGTTTTAAATTGTATCCTAGGTATACAGTATATTCTAGTTATAGTGTATTATAGTTATACAATTGTATTCTAGTTATACAGTATATTCTAGTTGTAGTGTATCCTAGTTATACAGTGTATTCTAGTTATAGTATATTCTAGTTATACAGTGTATTCAAGTTATACAGTGTGTTCACAAAAAGCTTTATTTTGACAGAATTTGGGAGTACATAGTCTCACATCATTTATTTTAAGCAGATTTTTAAAAAAAATTAAATTCTGCAAAACATTTCCGCAATTGACTTGTCCATGGTCTTATTCTTTTTTAAATCCAACTAAATCAGACTTGAAATGCAAATAATGTTTTTACACGCTTTTTTCAATGACTGAATCAAGCAATGTACATAACTAAAATGTACAAAATTCAAAACCTAGATAAGTCATTGAAATACCAATGCCGTCAGGGTAAAGTGATTCGCAATATCTCTCTACAAAATATATAAGATGACCCAAATATGAACCGTGAAGTGACTGTTGCTCTGCTAGTCAGTAACATTTAAGTCACTAGAAATGGTGTTTATTACAATAACTGGCTTAAAAAAGTTGTAAGTTATTATCACCAGAATTACCATAACTTAAAACCTTTGAGTAAGACGTTGTGAAAATTACTGAATTACAATTCCTAGTTGTGGAGAAAATAAACAAACCAGTAGCTTCAACAAACATTGCACACTAATACAGACACCGATTGTGAGTGATTTTGATAGAAACCTTTCTCATCTCCAACCAAAAGATATGCAAGCTAAAGCTATGTCTGGATTAGGGTAAAGGAGGCAAGGCAACAGAGAGCTGGACGATGATCCGGTGCATAAACTCTATGTGTCTTTTAGCTAGTGCACAGTAACAATTACTATTGTAGTTTTGGACAGTTTGAGCAAGTCAAAGACAGACACACAAGAAAGACTTCACTCTTCTCAAAATGAACATATATATAATCGGGAGAAAATGTGAATTTATTTTCAACATCACCTTACTATCAAGAGCAGTTATTATTGTAGGTAATAACATGTTTTCATTGTATGATCGTTGAGGCTAGAAATATCTTGATTTTGGGGGATATTCACTCTAAATGCAAATCATCAAACTTGTGTTAGATCTACTCAGGATGACGATTGGTACCAAATGTCGTTGAAATTATATTACTAATGTGTAAGTGATATAGATGAAATATTTCATGCTTTCAAGCTCAAATTAAGGCATGGGTCATAACTCCAGCGTACATAGATCCAAAATGCCACATATTAAACTGAACTGACCTCTTATGAATACTGTCAGTCACAAATATTAAACTAAAAACTTACATCATCTTAATGCTATCAATCACAAAATGTTAGCAAAGCATAAAATATTAGCGAATTTAACGAGGATGATACATTCACGGAATTATTACACTCTATAAAGGTATATCATATATCCGATCAGTTATTCGCTAATTTTAGGGGTTGCAAATTATGTCTATTTAAATGCAGTTGCATAGACTTCGTTTATGTGTAAACTCAATAGAAAAAAGTGACAGGGACAAAGATTGTTGAGGATAACTAGGACGAGCTTTTTTCTCTCAAAAAAGTCACATTTGAATTACTACGTAAACTTATGTCACTGACCAAATGACAGTTAAAGTCAGTAACCATGCACAGTATCGACATAGTTCTGAATAAATTAATGCATACTACACTTCTTTGTGTTCATTTTTGTCATGATCATCACCAGGCTCTATTGTTGGGTCATTGTTCATCCATTCAGATCATCTAGGGATCTCATTAAGTTTTAACTTATATTTTTAGCACAGAAACTCATTTTAGTCTATGAAATATGACTGAATTATCTTCCTAATTTTAATTAAATACACATTTCGCAATTAGTATACATTGTAACAGAAAGAAATGCTTTTTGCGCTCTGTAATATTTCTCCAATAAATCTGTATTCTTTTAATAGGGTCCCGCTGGTTAAACAGTATCAAAGAGTACAAAACAGCAGATAATATTCAAGTGGGTAAAATCACATCTTGTGATTTCCTTGTTATAATAATGTCTCCAAGTGGATTCTTAAGTAAAGGACATTTTATAATAATTTATTTCACGTCATTTGGGTGCTGCGCCTGTTTTATGGACTTCTGCCAAAATGTAGATCCGTGCCAATCTCCTCAGTGGCGCAAGTTTACATCCCATTAGATTTGAACTTTATGATAAGTTGGCGGAAGTCTTCCTAAGGAACTTTGCCACTGGCATCTTTCTTTTGGATTACAAATAAAAATGTTATACACAAAAAATGTACAAATAAGGAACAGTTTTCTCCCCATAAAAAGACCATTCCTTTTGAAATGATAATTTAAACTGGATTTATGCTTGCAAACATATATGCCTCACTGCGTACAAAATGTCACAGTGATAAATGTTCAAAAACGTGTTGTTTCTATGAAATGAGACTCTAATTGTCATCTACATATGTGGAACCATGATGGATCAGTTGCTAGCCTGCTGGATTCGCAATCAGGTGGATGTGGGTTTGAATCTTGCCCAGACCAGACAGTGTCGCTCACCAAGGCAAGTCTCTGAACAAAGCACTTTACCTTTAAATGCCTTGACACAATCTAACCTTTCTTGTGTTTGTGTGGTGTTAAATAACAATTAATCAATCATACAAACATGCCTACCAAATTATGTTTATCTGTAATGTGGTTTTTGCATAATACTGATAACACGATTTAGCCAAAACTTTTTAGTCTTCAAAAGTTCACAATTTTGGCAGTATACAAACTGAAAAAAATGCTTCAATGGCATGAAAATCTAAATTAACTATGTATACAAAAAACTAAGATGTCCACATCGTTTTCATGGTTTTGTTTGTTTGTTTGTTTGTTTGATGGGGGTGGGGGGTGGGAGTGTACTCTTGCGAAGAAATTTTCTGGCATGGATGTTTTATAATTGCTTCTAAAATTGAAACAGGCCATGTAGACACTGCAAGAACTATCGTTGATAGTAAAAGATATCAAATTATAGTTGCCCATAAGACGTGGATCCGTTGTAATGGTAGATGGATCACTTGGACTTTCACATAATGGCAGATGATCTACTTAAACAATATCCAAGAAAATGAAACTTTATAAATGAAACCCACTTCACAGTTTCCAATCACTCACAATCTAAACATGTGAACTGTTTCCTAATATTGAGAATAAATAGGTGCTATTACTGTCTCACACTTGTAATGTCGGTATTTAAGATTCTACAGTTATATTTACAGCATTATAGTTGTAAAGTTATTCATGTCTTTGGCATCAGCATCAGCTACATGCTAATAATTGCCGAATACAAGGTAACTTCTGCAATACTTAACATCTTACATGTATATGTTTCACCTGTAATCTAGCAAGAATGCTGATGTCCAATAAGATGTGATCAAAATGGTGTGAAACTGTGGCAAACCAATGCTTATCTCTGCTCTACTTGGGGAAGTTGCAGAACGTTGCAGTTTGGCACCATCACAGTGTTTACATGTAAACGGAAATAGTTTTGACAGTTTTTGTTAAAATACATTTCTGAATAATCTTTTTGGCATACCTGCCATTCATTTTGAGACATGCATCTCTGTACACAGTCAAAGCTTTCAATTTTTATATCAATTAAAACGACAGGTCTCTTTGAGTACTTTTAATTTGGGACTATATTTCAATCGGACTTACAGCTAATGTTTTGTTTAATGTTGACAAGCAAAAGCTTGCAATAATGTCAAGATGAATGCCATCACAGCACTACCAGATGGATCAAAGTAATGTATCCTTAACAAGAAGACATCGAGGTACTCAAATCTAAGTTTTCATTAACATCAAATCTAAGTTTTCATTAACAATAAATTAGTAGTCCTTGAAGAGGAACAAAAAAAAAAAAAAAAAAAAAAAAAAATCAGTTGTTGACAGACGACATCCCCTCTTGTCAATCTAATTATAGTCTAGATCAGAGGTGTCAAACTCATTTGCTATGGCGGGCAAGATTGTTATATAAATAATAATAAATAATGAGTCTGGCGGGCTGTATCCGGCCCGCGGGCCGTATATTTGACACCCCTGGTCCAGATCTACTTAGCAAAAGGTTGATTTGACAGGCACAAATACGAGTTCATGTTCTGTTGACTATTTCAGCGGTTGAAAGCTCAATCACCCAGCTCGAAATGGCAAGTTAAAATTTCAGGTGGTTGAGTGAATTTTCAAATCACTCGCCCGGGCAAGTGCTGATTTGGGGCTGAGCAGTGTTTCTCTTCAACGAAAAAGATGTTCCGTCAAAAATATGCTGACTTTGTTCTTTGAAAATCCATACTTTCTACAAAAAGTTTGTTTTCTGTTTGTTTTCATCATAACAAGTGCTTTGCATTCGTTCTTCAATACTAATAATTGCTTACCAGAAGGAGAGCAGACCGTTCTAAATTTGCAATTACTTACAACTGTTTTTAGAAGGGTAAAATAATCTGTTCAAGAAACGATCTTTCACACGATCTAATTTAGGTCATTAACATCGTCAACTGATATATTTCTAGAATAGCTGGTTGAATAAGAGTACAAATATTTAGTACTTGCCTGATTGGGTGAGTGGACATTTAGATATTTTTCAACCTATGCTTTTCATTCACCAATCAAATTATAGCTTTCATACTGTTGAAGGTTGAAAAATGTAATTTGGAACATATTGCTGACAATAACTATCCCTAACACAAAATACAACGATTTATCTGATAGGCTACTAAAATTAAGGGAATTCTCAAAGTCACCAAAACATGAACTTTTATTGGTGCCTGTCAAATGTACTTACTGGCAAATATATCTGACTTTAATCATATTGGCCATCTTTGAAAACTTATCTGGTTTTCCACCTATGAACTAGCTTCATATAGTTATCGTATTTGCAACTAAGTGCACCCTTGCCGCATCATGCCACAACGGCTTGAAGTTAATGTCTTGGTATGGTTATCTTATATAAATAAATCCCAAAGGAGAACACTATTGCGTTCTTCTGTTTCATGGCTGCAATATAGCTTTGAAATGTCTGAAATTATACAAGATATGATTGTTTCACTCAGGTTTCCGGTCACAATAAAGCTGAAGGTTTGACTGGTCAAAGTATAAAATAGTGTATTCTTAGACTTTTTAAATAAATACACAGACCTGTCGATTGCTAAAGAAATCAAGCTTGACGCTTTAAAATGGACATAATATGATACTTACGGCCTATGCTGGTACTGGTAAATTTATATTAGCCAATACAAATTGGGTGGACATATTCAGGTAGATTGTAATCGGAAGTAGGAATTAACATTTCAAAGCCATTTCTCACCCATAAAACAGAGCTATGAGATATTGTCGCTACTGAATAGAGATATAACTGCACTATAAAACATTATATTGGCATTTATTGAAAAAATCCGTGTAGATAAGCTAATTTAAAACTATTTTTATATAGGATAATTATAAAAAGACATTAATTTCAAGGCCTTGTGGTATTGTTCAAAGGAGAGAACTTGGTGTCATGATACAGACAATATAAAAATGATCTTGCAATACGTCTTCTATGGCTGGTTTCCAATATGGTTTGAGCTGAACCTCTTCTGTTCCCGTCACTGGATGTGGCTATTACCCGTCTACTGATAGATCATCTCTTGTGGTAAGGAGATACTCAGTACTGAAAATACCAAAAACAAGTGAATTTCCCCCAGAAGAACTTCAAAGAAATTCCGGTTAAAACTGCTTCTCTTATAGTTTCTTGAATGTTTAATATAAATATTAAATCGCTAATGATTGTGCCAAGTAATTCCACGCTTTTGCAGAGGTCTAGATAAGCAGTGTATTTGCATATTTATTGTACGCAAAAACGTTGACTAAAAATGCATAAAGAAATTATTAAATACGTTTAAATTATTAATAACAATATAAGTTTAAGGATTTAATCTAAAGGCAGCAGCATATGTTGCTCATGCCATAAACACAGCCCATACTTCATTTTAGCGCATTCAGTCAATATAAACTACACTGTTGGATATTATATTCACATTTGAAATTTTAGTACTTGATGACTCTGGGAACATTTACTCAGATAGAGCCATATCATCGAATGCACCTTGAATTAGTCTCGGTCACTAAGCCATTGTATGCATCCTAAAAGGAATTAATATTTAAGGAAAACAAATAGAAAAAGAAAAGCCAAAATCTATATAGGGTTTTTCCTTTGTCCATGGATCAAATTTCAAAGGAATATTGTATGACAGAGCACTGATACCAATAAATCTACAATAATTTCTGCCGAGATTCACCCACTGAGTTTTATTCGGACTTGCTTTACACGAGCTATCATAGTAGCAAAGCTATTGCCTAAATACGTTGCCGTCAGGTTTGATGGGCGTCGCTGGCCATCTAGCTACTCAGAAAGGATACAATATACATGTACGTACCATAGTGAATTTAATCAACAATTTCAACCACAAAACACCGTATAGGCAAATTAGGCACGAGGAAAACATAACCTTTCTGGTCCAGTATGATTTTCGTACATTTTGTGATTTTCAAGATAGAGGAATGACCAATTAGAGTGGCTGTTACAATTTATTTCTTGAATTATATTATGGCATTGGTTCTATCAATTTCCAATATGAGCGATCTCTACTATACGTCTGGTCTATTCATGTTCGTACCTCTATTTGGTAATCTCAAATTACGGAACAAACATTCATAGCTGTTTCATTCACTGAATATTTGATGTTCTTCACTAACGTAAAGCTATATTTGAGTTTCATGTAACCGTCCAATCCTGAGTAAACATTGATCAAAACTGTTCTCCAATAGACTAACTTGTTTTCAACAGTAACCCATGGCTACGAAGCTCGATTGATCGAGTCATAGTGAGGTTTTACGTGTACCTGCATAAAAGAGTGTACCGTTCTATACAAAAAGATGAATTCACGGACAGAGAAAAAGTACGTTTTAGTGATTATGATACTGTCTTCTCTTCTTCTCTATGAAACAGATTATATGGTCAAGCGATGTGGACATGATACTTGCAAGATGGATCACCAAATGGAGTCATTATTCGCCAAAAGTGTAAACATTGAAAATCCGGTACAAATCTTGGACGCGAGGACAAAAATTGAGTTGCTGAATACTAAAAGGACTCTTTTCTCTGGAAAGCGGTTCCGTAAAGTTCCGGATAATATGGAATTTGAGGAAGAGGTATATTTTGTCAATGATAACAAAAAAAATTGTAAACATTGGGCAATAGTTACCACGATTTTTAAGCCATCGGAATCTGTTCGGTACATAGCTGAGAACTCCAAATGGTGTATGGTTGTAGTCGCCGACATTCAAACACAATCTAGAGAGTCTTATATGTCTGAACTTGGATACAAAGGAGAAAATGTTATATTTCTGGAGCCCGATGATCATGACAAATTCTATCCTGCGATTTCGAAGGCGTTACCTTGGAAACACTTTGGCAGAAAGAATATTGGCTATATCTACGCGATTCACCATGGTGCCGAGTATATATGGGATTTTGATGATGATAATGTTGGTCTAATCGATTTGAAAATGCTAGTGCCAAAGACAAATTTCAATTATCTAACTCCATGTTCTGGATTTTCAAAGTCAGTGATTAACCCTTACCCATACTTTGGGGTCAATGAAACGTATGCGTGGCCGAGGGGATTTCCTTTGGAGGAAATACGCAATCCCGCTGTAACTCCAGAATTATGTCAGTCAAATGCTTCTATGACAGTGGGTGTCATCCAATCTCTGGCGAATAAACAACCGGATGTTGATGCTATTTATAGATTCACGCGCAACAATCCGTTTGACTTTAAAGCTACATTGAAAAGCCACCAACCTCTCATGATTCCAAAAGGTGTATATACCCCATTCAATGCTCAAGCAACATTATGGGCAAAGCCAGCGTTTCTCTACCTCCCCCTCCCAATCAGTGTAGATGGAAGAGTTACCGATATTTGGAGAAGCTATTTCGCCGAGTATTTTTTCCATAGGGATGATATAAAGTTAATTTTTTCGCCTCCTTATGTGCGGCAAGACAGAAATCCTCATAACATTTTGAAGGATCTCGACGCTGAAAACGATCTGTACATGAGAAGTAATGTGCTAATAAATCTTCTATCGGAGCTTTCTAGTACAGAGTATTCTCTAGGCCTTCAACATTTATATGAGGAACTTTATAGGACAGGATACATCGAATTTGAGGACCTTAAATTTGTTCGAGCTTGGGTCAAAACGGTAGAAGCCATTCTGAAGGAAAAAGAGAATACTGTTTAGAATGAGTAAGCGTAATTTCACTTTGCTGATTGTTTGTTTGTTTGTTTGTAAGTTGGTCATAGCGATAGAAATAAGAAGCTTTAAGATTATATAGAAGTATTACTTTATATGATTCAATTATTTATTAAAAGTGAAAAGGTACGACCTAATAAAAATTTATAAGTAATGTATGTATGTATGTATGTATGTATGCATGTATGTATGTATGTATGTATGTATGTATGTATGTATGTATGTATGTATGTATGTATGTATGTATGTATGTATGTATGTATGTATGTTGGAATAGTTGTTTACATTTAGGGAAACATACATGTATGATGGATTGGCTCTTGGTGTCATATAGGTTGATTCCCATTCCGATGGTGAGATGTTTCCCCATATTGTGGGTGTCATTCTGGACAGTTTATAGTAAAAATTTGCAACAGATGTATTTTTTTTTTTAACTCATATATATATTTTCAGTTTGGTAAATAAAGGAATTGCTTACCCCTATGTTAGGGATATGTATAATTATCTTGTGAAGATTGTGTTCCATAATTTGTAAATTCAATAGGATATCAGTAATGTTCATTCTTTATTCCTTCAAGCGCTTTCGCATCATCATCATGAATCCTCTTCAGTTAGATGCATTATTGTTATGTCATTTACGTCATTGTTTATATGGCGAGATATAAACAACTTCTTAATATCTCTCTACAACACTTGTATGCAACAACAAAAAACATTTGTAAGCCTGAAAAAATCAATAAAAACCCTTCACAGTCCTTGACCAATTAAATATAAAATCTGACAGAGATATGTCAATATATATATACATATATATATATATATATATATATATATATATATATATATATATATATATATATATATATATATATATATATATATATATATATATATAAGATAAAGAAATAAATTATTACTATTTTGGATTGTTTTCATATGCTTATTTACCAAAAAAAAGAGCTAAGTTTATGTATAAAGATATGCATGCATGCATGGCTGGAAGAAAGAATAAGTATATATTCATAACTGCACAAATGTAAGAATATATAAATGTAAGAATATATTAATTCCGTAATGTGTCTGAGGTAATAAAAAGTAAACAGAAAAATTGCAAACAAAAAAAACCAATTCCATCCTTGGTACAGTAATGTATCCGGGGTAATATGAAGAAAAAAGAATAGTAATCTTATTTTTTCAATGGACCCACTTCGACCATCAATAAATAAATCACTGCAAAATTGAGTGCACTTCCAATTAAATATCACGTTTATCAAAATGTGTCAGCTAGAATCTATTAATCCATAATCCATATATATCCGTCTGTATGTATGCATGCATGCATGTGTGATGTATATAATATTTATATTTATATATAGATTCGCCCGTCATTCAAAAAAGCAGAAGATTCTTATTTATTAAATTTTGCTATACTTAAAGAATTGAATGTATAATTATTATACATGTATGAACACGGGTTTTATTCTTGTATAGATTTATCCACTGTATTTTCTCGAAAAGGTGTTGCATAAATCATTCATCTGTATGCCATTGTACACACCACTCGGTTCATCTCGGGTATCACATTCATCCGTGGCTGATATTTGTGACATTAAAATGGATTATTTGAACCCCAATATTTGATTACTTCCATTTAAATGTTTGTGGTAGTAATCGCTCAATTCAAAACCGGTTTGAGAGTATAAAACTGCATTGGGTATCCTTTCTGTTCTAAAAATGGCATTACCTGCTAAGTACATAAACTTTTTTTTCTTCCACCCACAGCTAACAGTGGGATTGTATATAGGGTATATACACTGCCAATACAATTTATCCAACTACGACCCACCGAAAAAAGCTTTCTCTACCAGAAGCATATGAAAACACACTTGAATACGTCCTTATCCGTACTATACAACATTTACTGTGTCCAAATAACTCCAGCATCGATTTTCACGCTCAACTTCCCCTTGTAAATAAGTGCTCTACACCTAAAGGATATTGAAATGCTGGCGGTCTGTGTTGGGGCTAAATCCATTTATAACGAGCTATTCAGGAGTGGAGTTGGAAACCTCTTTTTTTCCAGTCAGGTGGCTCATTAAGTGGTAAGAGAAAAATTTTAAAGGGTATAACATCAGTAATTAAATTCTAACAAATAAATATGCACTGTCCTTTAAACGCAAGGTCGTTTTTTACACTTATCCCAATCTTCATGTATATCTTTGACATCTGCTGAGATCAAATCAATATTCCACTTTTGTTTTAAAGATAAATGTGCTTGAAGTGCATTACTGTCAAATCGGTACATTCGGCTTGCCTTTTAATCATTCTATATTTTTCTAGTAATTTTTGAATAGGTTTACTTTTTCCGATGGCATGTTAAAAAAAGATATTTTATCCTTATAAAGTATTAAGTGCGCAAAAATATAATCTCCATTTTCAACCAATTACTGAAGACTGGTTATACTTCTCCTGTGTCGTCCACAAACAGACTGGTTTCCTCTCTCGCTGGGTACTTTATCATATCATTTTTGCGACAAATATTTAGAAATTCACGATTATAGTTTTCTCGCCATATTTGCTAAAATTTATTCTGGCTAAAATTTATTATTTACAGTAATTTGCCGAAAGAATGTAGCGGCGAATCATTTCGGTTCCTATGCCCTCGTCAAGAAGGCGTTTTTATTTTCCTAACACCAGAGTGTAATCAACGATTACAAGTCTCACCTTTACGAAGCTTTTATTAGTTTCCAATAGCCACTGTAAACATTAATTATCTTGCAGGAAATAACTTCAGACCAGGTGATCTTGAGAACGAAATGTAGATCCCCTTTTTTGTGCAATTTTTCTCTTTACACTTTAACTTGCAGTCCTTTGAAAATTTAAAATGTTAGCTGTTAATCGGCACTAAATAATCAGTATTGTGCTGGCATACCTATACATACATGTGTGCATACTGTGACAGGACATACACGACATAATAAAAAAGAACATTTTCTTCTATGTTATCAAAACAAAAGTTGATAAAAACCAGAGTAATGTTATTTTCGTATTATTTTTCTTTCTATATCATTGTTCTTAAAATCTGATTCAGAAGCTAGTATCATTGTCCGCCCGTTGAAGCCAGAAGTCACAGGCTTTGAATAACCTTGGAATGACAGTAATAAGCACAACTCATGCATCAATAATTACCTTGATTAGCAATTCCAGATGAGGCCTCACGTGAAAAGCAATCAGCATGCAGTCAACTCATCTAATTTATCTCCTCGTTCACATGTACAATACACAATTAACTTGTTGAGGGTAACCTCTGACAATATATGATGTATATAGTCAATAATATGGAAAGTTTACCACTGAATAAATATGTTTATTTCTACTTCCAAGCGCACTGGTCAGAAAGGATCTTCGGAGTAGGCTGGAATGTATATAGCATGGAGGAATCTATTTGGTCATAAGCACAAATAGTTAACCCATGTTAGTAAAGCATAAAATGAAGGTCACAGTTACCTTCCTTGGTTGTAAGGGTGTAGTATTAACAGAGATTCCTCCAATTATCAAGTTTCACGATTCGAATATAAACAAAACTCAATAAATGAACATTGAACACACAATTTCAGCAGTCACTGAAACATGAATTATAGGTCGCATGGACTTCTTTTTTGCAATGAGGACGTAAAACGTATCAAGATGCATCCACTTATCAAGTTTCATGATTCTGTGAAGGATAGTATGCATTTAGCATGCCAAAACCCACGTGGTCATGAGCTAAACGCGAAAACTGAACCCCAAACCAGTAAAAGACGAAATTTAGGTCACGATGAACTTCTTTTGGCGTAAGAGAATACTACTAATAGAGATGTATAATGTAATAAACCCAGGGTATGTGCTATTGGTATTTACGTCTCCGTTTATAGCTTTGCTGGATTTGAGTGATTTGTTGATTATGGGGAGTGGGTGTTGGAAAGATATTTATCAAACCGAGTAATTAGCCAATGTCTAGGACCAGACGTCATAATGTACAGTATTCACGAGACTTTATGGTAGCATGGATTAATTTTGTAAAATAGGCCCTCCCTATTTCTTAATATAAGGAATTCTCGGGATATTTTAATGTATTTATACAGAGTGCAAAAACCATTTTGGTCATGAGCTAAACGCAAAACTTAACCCAAGCAAGTAAAATGTGAAATGTATGTCACAGTGACCTTCTTTTGTTGCAAGGGTATGGTACTAATAAATATACATACAATCACCTAGTTAGATGATTTTTGATGAACAGAGCTTAATAAATAGACTTAAAACTCAAAAGTTAACTAATGTCAATGACATATGAAATACCTACTTTTGCCACGATGGTTTAGTAGTCACGAAGATGCATCCCCTCGCCAAGTCTTATGAATGTAGGTATAACATTATATATATATATAATGATAAATGAACTATTGGTCCATGAACTAAACGCAAAAAAAATAAAATAACCTAAGCCAGTAAAATATGAAATTTAGATCACAATGACCTTCTTTTGTAGAAAGGGTGTGGTCCTTATATATTCATACAACAATCTAGTTTGATGATACTAGCATGAACAGAGATTGATTAATAAACTTAAAACACAACATTTAGCCAAATTCAGTGAAGGTTGTAATGTGGGTCACAGTGGACTACTTTTGTGATGATGGTTTAGTAATCCTCAAAATGCATCCCTCACCAAGTTTCATAATTCCAGACATAGCACTATTTATACAGTGTGCAAAAATCCTCAGTTAAACGCAGGAACTTAAACAAAAAGGTACAACTAACAGGGCAATAGGTGCAGTGAAACTCACTCCAAATTGTTGCTTGAGAACTCAGATAAAAGAATGTTTGAGATCCAAAGAGGCTGTACATACGTATTTGCTTTTATCTGAGCCAACACTGACGCTGACGCCGAGGGTAGTGAAATAGCTTTCCTCTACTTCGTAGAGGTGAGCTAAGGGTAAATCAAACGATTGTCTTCTCTGTTGGTTGCAGTAAGGTTTCTAATTACTTCGCCCCGATTTGGTTTTAAATTAATTTGTACGGCATATTCTTACTTTGCAAGATCGCACATAGAGCTAAGCTTGAAGCAGATCAGGAAGTATTTGAAATAGATCATGAAGTACTTGTTTTGCAATTTACAACTCTACAGAGCAATTTTTGCTTCCGGGTATTATCAGGTCATTCTTTATTCGGTTGAGGTTAAAAAAAAGCTCTCATACATAAATATTTGGACCACATTTTTTTTTTCATATACTTAAATACAGTTAACAGATTATCATACAAATGCATTACCTTTTCATGGAGAATTTGTAGATTAATAAATTAGATGATAATATTTTATACACAATTGAAATTGTTATTACTATAAAGTCAAGTACTACATCTACTCGATTAAAACATTCATTTGTAAGGAAAATTACAATTAATGGTGCATTATGCTTGGGGGAAAAATTTTTCCTTTTTTATTTTAGATTTAGGATCAGGCAAGGTTTGGTTGTACATGACGTATAATTACCTTTTTGTGGAGTCCTGAAATTGAAAAATGTTTGTGCCACACACTGTCATACCTTAGATCTCTGATTTCTTCAAGTAAGCGTGCAAAAGTAGTAATGGGGGGGGGGGTATCGAGACCCAAGGGGGTCACTTGAGACCCATACGGGAAATTAACATGGAGGGGGGCACTTGAGGCCCGTACGAGAATTTAACATGGAGGGGGGCCTCTCTGGGCTCGTACGGGAATTGAACATGGATGGGGGCACTTGAGGCCCATACGGGAATGTTTATGGGACAGAAGTATTTTGAGAGGGATATAATATATACATACACCTAACACACAAACACAAAATATTTTAGTTGGCAATTTTGGATTATTATCTTTTCTTGGCCATTGGGTGGCCCTGAAAAGGGCCGTTAGATCTTTTACTTCTTCTTCTTCCACCATGTCTTTAGGAAGTCTAGGATGTTCTTCTTCTTCTGGGGTGGATCAGGGATCCAGTCAGGATGTCCCAATCGCCTGAACTTCTCCTGGACCTTCATTCAGTTCTCATTCAGGCGTTGGAAGTCTTGTTTTTTCTTTTCCTTTTCCTTCTCCGTTTTTTCCTCCGCCCAAATCTTCTTGATCTCAGTCACTTCATTCTCTTCAGTCTCTATGACTTTACTTATAAGACCCTTAGCTTTGAGTAGGACAGTCTCTTCCCTCCTGGCGCAACAGGGGGTGGGGGGGTGGGTGGATACAACCACAAGTCTTCCTTCACCATTCCTAGGAAGTGCTCCACCCCTTCCAGCAAGTCCAAAGCTTCTTTTAACATCTCCACTCTACAGGGTGGAAGTACCGAGGAGGTCTTCCATTTCATGCCTTCCTCCACCATGACTTCATTCACTAGACTCCTCGCTTTCTTCAGGGCTGACATTTGAGTGATCACATAGGACTTGGTGTTCGGGTATCGCCTATACATCTCAATCCTTTCGAGTAAGGACTCCACCCCCACCATCTCATCCCAGGCTTCCTGCAGATTCTCTACGCTGGTCATCCTTGTCTTCCTTTGCAGTCGACGATGAATGGTGCGACTGTTTTCGTTCGTTTCTTGAATTTGAGTCGTTTTCGCCCTTCGGGCATGTACGACTATGTACCCCCACAGCGTGCGAAGCACGCTTAGGGGGATTAAATGTGTGATTGAACACACTATATTTCGTCAGGTGTGTTAACAGTTCGCAACACACCTGACACTTTACTGAGTACACCCCTCCAGCGCAGCATGGTTCCCCACATTTAAGGGGGTTAAATTGAATGCGCGCTATTGGAGAGTGTGTACATTTAACACACCCCACCATCAATGCATGGTTTCCCCACAAACGGGGGTTCATTGAAGGCATGATATTGTGAGGTGTGTTTACACCTGTACATAGGACTAGAACCACAATGTTTACAGGTAATAGCGCACTTGTTGATTGAATTGCTTCAAGGTTTCAGTCAGGAGTGGCAGGCGGCACGGACTAGGCAAGCGAAAGCGCGAAGCGTGACGGAAGCTGAAACGCCAGTAACGTACATACATGATCAAATTCTGCCCAGTTAAACTAAGTCGGGCTGTCCCTAATACCAATAAAGTGTTAGACACTTGTTCAATTATGACAATACTTCGAGTTTCAAAGAATTTTCCATTTAACGCGAATATTTCCAGTTGTTAAGAAAAATTTTGTGTACAAAGCGTACATATTATTTTCAAAAACAATACCAATCTTGAGTAAGAATTACTCATATCTTTTTCGTATCAAGCACACTACAATTGTGAGTTGTAATTTTTTAGACGGTGGTTCGAAATTGATCAAATTTGTGTTTTAAAAGAGTATAATCAAAAGGGGTTTTCGAAAAAAAGCCAAATTGAAAACCCCATTGATTCAGGCTATATATTAGCCCTTAAAAGGACTGTTTAGCCCTTAAAATGACTATTGTTGACAGCAGGTGGTCCCCGGTAGAGAAAAGCTCTGTCGTACTGCTGTGTCAATTCTATCTTTAACGCAGCGCCCCCTTGGTAGCTCGCCATGCTTAACTTGCTGCTCCATGTGGTCGGCTGTTGGCGGTGGGGGGGGGGGGGGGGGGGGTAGGTCGACAGTTTAATCCATTGGCCAGCACAGCAGCTTGGCCCCATACTTCCATACTTCTTTTAGTTGTAGTTGGGTGTTCCATAGCTGCTGCTCAAGCTGACCAAGACTGCCTCCTCCCCTCCTCGTCCACTGCCTCTCCCTCTACCGTCAAACGTCTGCCACACGTCTGCTCTCTCCACCTGCTGCTGCCTGAATGGAATTTCTCGAATGGAATGATGCTGACTGCGTCGCTTTATATGCTGGAAGCACGGACGTGAAGGAAAACATCCCTTTCCCAAAACAACATAGATACAAAAATCATATCACATAAAAAAACACACATCCAGTACGCGGACCTAAAAGAAACACTTTTTTAAATTTTTTATTTTTATTTTGTTTATAAAACACATACACCAAACACACTCTATACAAACACACCTTTTCTTAAAAATATTTTTTATTTTTTAAAACCATATACACCAACATACCTACAAACACTTTTTATAAATTTTTTATTTTTATTTTTTTCATAAAACACATAGACGAAACACATACAAGGGAATACGGGATTGTTTTAATTGGAGAAGACAAAAACAAAGACAAACAGTCAACATACAAACACATATATGGCAAATAAGAGTTTTTCTTTTCTTGGCCATTGGGTGGATCTGAAAAGGGCCGTTTTGGTTTTTTATGTACATCTAGAGATGCCCGCATTTTCCAGGTCTGGCTCCACAAGCCGCACACCTCCCACTCCATCTTTCTCCACGGTGGTGATTGTTGGAGATGGGGAAGGCAGACGGGGGTTGGGTCGCTTCACTGTCCCAATCCTCAGTGTTCGGGACAGTAAAGGTCTGCCTTCTCCTTCTCCAAATCACCCTGTGGGCTTGTGGGTGCTGTTGTGGAGGCTGTTGTGGTTGTGGCTGTGGCTTTGGCTGCTGCGGTGTCTGCTGATGTGGATGCGGCGGCGGCGGTGTCCTCACCATAGGCTTCACAGCAGCACAGTTAGGTAAGGTCATGAGATGAGGCTGTATCATCTTCTTCTTTTCCTCTTCTTTTTCCTTTTTTTCTTCTCGTCCTCAACTTCTTCATCTAGAGTGATGAGAACCAGTTCATCCATTAAACGGCGAACATGCTCTAGGTGTACTTGAATTTCTCTCAATTTCTCAGCTCGACGGCTACTCATTTTGTTCTGTTGACAAGTCAACGGTGGTAGCTCGACTGAGGAATGCGTCGCTTTATATGATGGAAGCACGGACGTGAAGGAAAACATCCCTCACACCTACCTAAAAAAAACATCACCCACACGACCGCGTCTGAGGTCTTCCTATGACGTCATTCTTTGCTTCGCGGATCCTGCACTCCACCACCCCTACCAAGAAACACACCAAGTACGCGGACCTAAAAGAAAACACTTTTTAATTTTTTATTTTTATTTTTTTTTATAAAACACAAACACACTCTATACAAACACACACCACACGACCATTTTTTGGGAAAGGAAAATAATTTTTTTTTTGGAGTGGGAAGACAAAAGACAAACCAAACAAACACTTCACATACAAAGATACTAAAAAAAATTTTAGTAGACAATCTGAGAGTCATCTTTTCTAGAGATCTGGGTGGCCCTGAAAAGGACCGTTGGGTTTTGTTTTGATGAGAAGTTTGTTTTAACTTCTAGCAGCAGGACGGCCACGTTTCGCCACAGGTCTCACTGCCGCAGGACAAGGTCTCTTTTTGGTGAAAGAGCAGACAAACTCATCACAATCCATTCTGCAACTGACTTTTCCGTCTGGTTGTTTCAGCTCCTGCAAGAGTTGTTGTTGTTGTTGTTGTTGTAGCTGCTGCTGTTGTTGTTGTTGTCTTTGCTGTTGCTACTGCACTCTTTGTCCCTCCTCCCATTCCGTTCTGTCCCTGATGATTTCTTCTCTCAGGACTTCTTCCACCAGATCTTGAGCCATTTGCAAAAAGATCATCGTCTTCTTCTCTGGGTTCTGCTCCAGCAGCTTATGTCTCACCCGCTGCATATTCACCATCGCTTCATTCAACTTGCTAATCTTGGCTGCCATCTTCTTGAAGTGTTGACGAGTCAACGAGAGTGACTGAACTGATGATGATTTTTGAATTTGAGTCGTGTGCGACCATTCGGTCATGTACGACTATTTCTTGAAGTGTGTGCTGAGCACACTAAGATTATAGACAGGTGTGTTGTCAGTTTGCAACACACCTGACACAATAATGATTTTATACATCCCTCCATTGCAGCATGGTTTCCCCACAATTAAAGGGGTTCATTGAAGGCGCAATATTGGAGGGTGTGTATAATTTACTTTAATTTATACCTGTACATAGGAGTAGAAACACAATGTTTACAGATATGCTGGTGTGCGCGAAGCGCACTTAATTAATTAATTATTTTGTTATGTCTGGAGTGGCAGGTAGCACGTGCTAGGCAATGGTAGGCGCGAAGCGTGACGGAATTTCTGAAACGCCATGATCGTACATGATCAAATTCTGCCCAGTTAGCTAAGTCGGGCTGTCCCTATTACCAATTGTGTGTTAGCCACATATTGTAATTGCGGTCAAATTTACTCAGTTTTTTCCAATTTTCATATTCTCTTAACACTTTTGAAATTTCGTGTACAAATGTACATGTATTGTCCAAAAACAATGAATACAATTTTGGTTTAAGTAACCCACTCAATTTTTGTGATCTTAATCAGATATTATCAAGTTATCATTTGATTCGGTCGATATTTGATCATATTTGTTTTGATATTTAGTTATATTCGAAAAGGTTTTCAAGCCAAAGTGAAAACCAATAGGCACTTTAAAAACTCTTTTAGCCCTTAAAAGGACTGAGGGGCTATCCAATGAGCCGCTGCAGGAAAAACGACTTCAGGTGGTCCGGCAAGTATTGTATGAGCGTCCGTCTAATACGCTCTTTCGGACTGCTCGGGTCTATGAAGTCTGCCATGTCGAGTTCTCTCATGGATGTATCGTAAGAAATACTCTCGGTCTCGATTCCGTGGTACGCTATCAGGTGGTTACCAATAAATGCAGCTAATGGTAATGGGCAGTTGGCGAACTCTTTCCCCCATTTTTGTAAGGTTTGGGCTGCTTTTTTGGCCCGTACTCTGCTGACTTTTGTTTGTCTTCCACCAAGCTCTTATTGTTTCTTCGCTTGAAGGACCACCTTGAATTCGTCTATGAACTTTATCTCTTCTTTCTTATCGAGCCATAACTCATTCATCAACATTTTGTACGATTGGTCGTACAAATATTGCCCAGCCTGCTTATACAACATGCGGTCACTCGATTCCGGTTGTGGGATCGGTTGTGGGGTGGGTGGGGGTGACTTGCACGCTTCCGCCACTGCCTGTGTTTCCGTCTGTTTTACCGGTTTTTTTGTCGTTGACCTTGGTGCTGAGGAGATTGGTGGTGCTATGGGGGCAAGTTTCGTCCCTTTCGTTTCCTGTGGTTTCGTTCCCTCTGGAGTTTATTTCCTACCTTCAGCAATTACAGTTGGACTTGTTGTTGTTATTGTTGTTCTTGGTTTCGTGGTAGGTGGCGCTGTTGTAGTAGTTGGATTCGTCGGTTCCTTGGAGGGGCAGTTGGTCTGAACTGGCTTGGCTGTGCGGTAGGCGTCTGCCTATAACGCCCCCACTGTGTTTGTGGTCTTCCTCCCTGTTCCGGTCTTCTATTAGGCCCTCTTCTTTCCCATAGGCTTCTCTCAATTGGGTTGTTTCTATCTTCCTCCCAAATATGGAGAAGAGTTGTCCTCTTCTCTTGAGCCCGAAGGCTCCACACAGTTGCGAGTGAAAGGCCTAAGCCTTTCAGGGCATTCAGGGCGTTTGCAGGGATTATTACTTCCATAGCTAACGATTTTACTACGTGTCGATACTTCTATGTTCGCTGCTGGAATGTGAATGGTGACTGAACTGCTTACTTACTTAATTTAAATTATACTCGTGTGCGGCCATTCGGCCATGTACGAGTTGTTAGTTTCCACACCGTGCAATGTTTAATTTATCGCTTTATTGTGTGCACCGCACACTTATCAGTTACTCATGTCCGGAGGCGGAAAAGGCGGGAAAGAGCTGCAGATTGCGCCTTGACGTTCCAATATGGCTCCAACTGGTCCAGGGTTAAAAATTTTGTGTTTACTTTGCCAAATCAAGAAAGATTGTCGTCTTGCACCTTATCTATGAATTTTTAAATTTTGAATATAAGCTCGGCATTTGTGGCTATAGGTTTTGGTTAGTTAGAGTGGGTGAAGATTTGTTAAGGTATAGATAGATAGATGTCCGGTTCGATCCAAGGGGTTGATATATACTTATAGCAAACACATGCACCGACACTTAATTTCTGTTAACTGATGTGGGAGTGATTCCAGAAGTAGTTACCACCTTGTGCGGTAGGGCCCTGGTGGTCTGGACTTGATACCACCTTATAAACTTAATTGTTTGGGTCAGTTCGTTGGGTTTGGTAGGTTAATGCCACCTTGTGCAGCGGGGCCTGATGGTCTGGGTTTGGGACCACCTTATATATTCTAATTTTTAGTTGGATCTTATTAGTGTTTTATTTCATTGTGGCGCATATGCTTACCATTTTCTACATCAGCTTTTTAAATTTTGCGGCGTTTGGTTCATCAGTTCCCGCATATGAACGGTGGGGGCCTAGTGGTCTGGGTTTAGGCCACTTTATATTTTTAATTTTTTTGAGGACCAGTTTACAGGGTCAAGTTTCATTATTCTGTTGTTCTATAGTTGCCACCTTGTGCGGCTGGGCCTGATGGCCTGGGCTTAGGACCACCTTATATTGTGCTAAAGTTTTGAGAGGTCAGGTTGTTCTATGTGTGTTCATTTAGATGCCACCTTGTGCGGCTGGGCCTGATGGTCTGGGCTTAGGACCACCTTATATCGTGCTAAAGTTGTGAGAGGTCAGGTTATTCTATGTTGTCCCTTGTGATTTCTGCCGGACACCTTTACCATGCGTTAGTATTAACGAGAAAAAAAAAGAAAAAAAAAGATGATGATTATTGATAATATGATCTCGAAAATGTTGTTAGTGAGTTGAGTTTTGGTTTACGGTTTGGCTTGCCCCTAAGTCATATCCATGGGAGTTGAGATTCTCCACCCCAAGGGGGCCGAGATTGGATCGCCTTTGCGACGCACCTGTAGACCCTAATGGTCCCGGCCTGCCAATTCCTTCCTCCCTGGGAGGGGCCCTCCTCTCCCGCCTAGGACTGTTCGGGTTTGCCATGTTTTTACATTTTGGTTATTGTTTTGCCTTTCTTTTACCTCTTTCCCTTAGTATGATTTTAGTTTTATATTTCTAACCGGGGTTAAATTTTTCCTCTTTTTCCTATGTCCGAAATGTAGCCCAGGATGTTTGCGTACACTAGGTTGATGTTTGCCTTGTTGATTCCTGTATTAAGGCAATTCGGATATTGGGTTGCTTTTTTCAGTTTTTCTTGTTTATCCTGGAATTTTTTCCTTGCTTCGTTGTACTTTGGGCATTCATTGAATACATGGTTTAGCGTCTCTGGGGTGGGACAGTGAGGGCAGTTGATTCCTTTCTCTTTTATCCCTGGCACAAATCTTCCAAAACTACTGGCCAGGAGTGTTTTGCCGGTTTTTGTTCTATTTATGATTTTGATATCAATCGGATTTGCCAGGTTTGGGACGACAATATTTCTACAAACCTGTTTGTATATATTGTATAATTTGCGCCCTTTTTGTGTACTGTCCTATTCCCCCTGCCATTTTTGTTCAATTTTTTGTGTTATTATGCTGTAGATCTCATATACGCTGTAGTCCAGGTGGTGCACTTCTGGGTCGTTAAGTTTATTTTTTGCTTCTTTATCTGCCCTCTCATTTCCAGGGATGTTTATATGGGAGGACACCCACATGAATTCTACAATCTGGTTGTTTTGCTCAAGGGTTTTTAGTCTTAAGAAGACTTCTCTAACCATGTTTTCTCGATTGGTTGAGTTACCTGATTCCAGAGTCCGCAGCACACTGAGGGAGTCGCTACCTATGACTGCTTTCGGTGTTCGGCTAGTTTGTATCCATTGTATTGCTTGGATAATAGCACAAAATTCGACCGTATAAATAGAGCAGCTAATTTGGTAGCCTCGCCCCCAGGGTGATGTTTTTCTCAGGGATCACTGCTGCTGCTGCAACCCGTCCTGGGTCTGGGGATTTAGAGCCATCCGTGTATATTTGGATGTATCCCTCATACCTACTTTCTATTTCAGAGAGAATTTTAGCCCTTATTTCTATGAGTTGCTCTTGTTTATTTCCATAAGAAAGTGCATTTAGGTTTATTTTCGGTGTTTTACTGGTCCATGGTGCGGGATCAGAATATTTTATGACTTCCGCTTGTAAATTGGGGATGTCTAATTCCTTTTTAAGGTCATGGATATTTTTTCCTCCTGGCAAACTCTTGCAAAGTTTGTGTCGGAAGGGCTTATTGCATTTCTCTATTATAACTTTTGTAGGGTGCGACTTATCATGGATTGAAATCCTGGTCGCATACCTCAGAAGTAACTCCTCTCGTCTTAGGTTTAGTGGTGGTTCCCCGGTTAGAATCCTACATTCGTCCCTAGATGTGCTATTGCGAGCTTTATATTGTATGCTATCCAATTTTTTAAGTATGTATGGTCGGGCCGATGCGTACACCTGGCATCCATAATCAATTTTGGATCGGATAAGTGACCTGTACAGTGTGAGAAGTGTGGTCTGATCTGTCCCCCAAATCAGTGCCCTAAGGTTTCTTAAAAGGTTCAGATCTTGTCCACACCGTCTCACTAGCTCTGTTATATGGTTGCTCCATGTCAGATGCTCATCGAATAGCATCCCTAGGAACCTAGCCACCTTTTCAAATTTAATCAACCTACCATTTAGGTTTAGTTTCGGTGGTTGCTTCTTTAAGTTTACTTTTGGTGTAAACATGACCCCTACTGTTTTACCTGGTGATAGTTTGATGCCCCACCTATCGGCCCATCGATCAATCACATCCAGCCCCCTCTGCAATCGTCTGACCACAGTTTCACTGGAGGGGTTTCCCGCTTTCCAGATTCCACTATCATCAGCAAATTGTGAGAGATCCAGATAAGCAGGGTCGACTGACCAATCTAGGTCATTAATCATGATGTTGAAGAGGGTAGGGCTTAGGACGCTACCTTGGGGTGTACCGTTTTCTAGTTCAATTGTTTCGGAGTAGCTGTTGTCCACCCTGGTTTGGATTTTTCGGCCTGATAAGAAATTTGATATCCATTCATGCATGCGGCCTGTAATTCCATAATGATTCAGTTTTGCGATTAGACCCTTTGTCCAAATAAGATCGTATGCCTTTTCTAGGTCAAGGAATACTGCTTTCGATCACTTTTCCTTTTGGCATTAAAAGCTAGTCTTATGCTGGACTCCAACCGCACTAATTGGTCAATTGTTGCTCTTTTATTACGGAAACCGCTTTGATTTTGGGGTATCAAATCTTTACTTTCCAGGTGGTGCTTCAATCTATTATTTATCATTGTTTCCATGATTTTACAGATGTTATTAGTGAGGGAGATTGGTCTGTACGAACCGATATCCGCTGGATCTTTTCCGGGTTTCGGGATTGGGATGACAACCGCTTGTTTCCAGCGTGTCGGTATTTCTCCCGATCGCCAAATCCGATTCAGCAGACTCAGTATCAACAGTTCAATATTTTCCGGGAGATTTTTTTATTGATTTCATAACCAAGTTGGTCCTCACCGGGAGACGTTGTTTCTTTTTTACTGAGTGCTTTACGCCACTCATATACTGTGAAATCTATATTTAGGGGGCTTGAGTGGTTTCCTCTATCGGTGAACAATTGGGGTTGTTCCTTCTCTATTTTGTTTTTATATTTTTGGAACTTTTCTGAGTGGTTAAAATTACTGCTCATTTCGGCAAAGTGGGTGGCTAATTTTGCGGCTTTCTCCCCATCAGTGATGAGCCCGGGGAGTTTTGGGGTCGAGAAGGTAGCTTTGCTCCTAATTCGTTTAATCTTTGCCCACACTTGCTTAGAGTTTGCTTTATGGTTTAATGTTGAGCAGAATTCCTTCCATGAGTTCTGTTTAGCTGTAAATATGGTATTTTTAACTAATTTCTCCTTTTCCTTGTACGCGAGGAAATCATCGGAAATTTTGGAGTGCCTGAATTTATTTAGGGCCGTTTTCTTTTCTCGTATGACCTGCCTACATTCTTCGTTCCACCAGGGGACTGAACTTTTGTTGCCTCGCCCTCCTGTTTTGGGGATGCACCGTTCCGCTGCCGACGACAGTATTTTGACGATGTTTTCGTTGTAGGTGTTAACATTGTCGTTATATAGCATGGCACTGTCCATCCCCTCACATAGAGAGCGAAACGTCCCCCAGTCAGCCTTATCAAATCTCCATTTGAATGTAGTTGTGGTGTAGTTTTTGTGCACTTGTAGGTGTATTGTTGTTAATATTGGGAAGTGGTCACTGCCTAGTGTGCTCGATTGATCAACATCCCAATCGGCGACTTCCGCAATCTTGGGTGAGCATAACGTTAGATCAATGGCTGACATAGTTCCATTTACAGGATTGACTCTAGTGGGAGAGCCATCATTTAATATCACTAGGTTTGATAGCATGATCCACCTCTCAATACCACCACCCCTACTATCCAAATGGGTCACCACCCCCCCCCCCCCACTGTTCACTGTGAGCGTTGAAATCACCACAGATAACGATGTTTTCTCCTAACTCACTAATAATATTTTGGTATGTTTCAGGTTTTATCATTTGCCCCCCTCCTGGGTCATATATATTTACCACCATTATTGGGTTGCCGTCAGTGTACATTTTGGTGATTAAAAATTCCGGAAGTTGATCGAAGTTTGTTGTTTGTTGTGTACCTTCAACAGACTCGCTCGATAGAGCGTCGCTGACAAACGTTGCCAGACCTCCTCCCTTCTTTCCATTTGGTCTGTTTTTTATGTAACATATTGAATATCCTGGAATTTTGGGAGGATTTGTTTTTTGCTCGCTCAAGTGCGTCTCCTGAAGGCACACAATATCTGGTTTGTTGATTTCAGTTTGAATTTGTATAATCAGTTCCGGGATATTGGAGCGTATCTCCCTGTAGTTCCACTGCCAAATACGGATTATTTCTTTGTACTGCATTGGGGGTTCATCCTAGTTTTGGGGTTTTGATTTCCATCTTTTTCCCAGGTGCCTGAGTTTTAATCCGTAGGTTGGTGTGTGTTACTATTAGGTTAAGCACGGCCTCTGCAGGTATTTGATTGTCCTTATTTAGTTTCAGTACCCTGACTGAACTGGCCAGCGCACCGCTTTATATGCTGGAAGCGCGGACGTGATGGAAAACATGTCTCAGATAAATAATGAGAAATGAGAAAGAGTAGGTTACCTCAGATCGATAGAAAGATATAGAGCATATCCATTTCATTTTTTTCAAATCAAATAAAAAACACAACACCATTTTTTCAGAAATCAACATTTGTTAAAAATACATAATAAGAGGCTCTAACACAAAATGCAAAACTAACAAGATTAAACATGAACGTATTTACAGGGTTGACAACGTTGGGAAGTCAAACTGGACTTCCACTGTTCTACATCATTCTGTTCTCGATGCACACTTAGTTTCTGAGCTAAAGACAAGAGATAACCATAATGTTCACAAAACCATCTTTCTACTTTGGCATCGTTTCTAGCATACTCCCTATCAAAACAAGTCACTAAATGTTCTAAGGAATATGCGAAAGTTCGTTGATGAAGAAAATGTACACAATATTGTCCACACACCATAGAATCTGATCCTTGTAATCTCACATTATTGAATCGAGTGGAGACCGCATTTCTTCTCATAAAGTCAATGATATCGTCTTCCAAAGGAGGTAATCCATAAGAATCAAAATATTCCACACTGTGATCTTTGGGAAAGTACACAGCCACCCAATGGGTTCCTGGTCGATGACTGTTGTCGGTATTGATGACATAGGCATGAACGTCTTTTGGTTTGCGATGGGGAAGTTCATCTTTAGCACACACCACAGGATTCCAAGAAGAAGTGTACGAACTGCGATTCAACAGGTAATGAAGTTCCCAGGTACCCATTTCTTTTTTTCTTGGTTCACAGTAATAATAAGTCAACAATTCACACTTGACTTTATGCTTGAATATATCTGTCAAGTAAGTCCACGAATTACGGCGGGTAGTCTCTGTACTCTGTTGCAAGACAGCTTCGATGCGTTTGATCTCCAGCGGTGTGAGTGGAGGTGAGGAAGAATCCTGCAAGTCTTTATACCACTTTCTCAACACCTTTTCTTCTGAGATCAGAGACCATGCGTCCTCCAGATATTCGTCCAATGTTTCCTCTGCAGTCATCATCATACATTTGTCGTGTTGTTTCTGGCTCAGATGATCGATTTGACATCCATGACAATGTTCTCTGGTCAGGGTTCTAATTCTTTCAGCCAATTCCATAAGAAAACAGGAGACTAAATGTTTTTCTTGTTCTGGCCATCGACAAGCCATAAATCCAGTAAACTTGGAAACACTATTTTTCTCTTCTTCTTCTTTTGGTTTTGGATCAAAAACATTGTCATCACTGGTGGATGGTGACTGCTGTGGTTCACAAAATCCCTCATCTTCTATCTCCATGGGTTCTTCCTGTTGCATCTTTTTTTTCTTCTAATAGTCTAGAATCACTTCTCTCAAACTGTTGATTTCTAGAGTATTGTCAAATTCTGCATACAAGATGACGTTCACGGTGTTGGCTAGAGCTGTAGCAAACTGAAGTTCCACACGAAGTTGGCCTGATTTTATAGGGTGGAAATGTCCTTCGTCGCTGCCTTGGTCAGGAGTGAAATCAAATCCCCACAAAGCATATCCTTCTACATAATCCTCGTACGAAATGCCGTGGCTGGTGTTGGTGCCTAACTGTCCTGTGGCTTCAAACAGAGTCAAGTCAGATCTCAAGTAATTTCTCTGGGCAAAGTTAGGTTCAAAAGGTCTGGTACACAACGTATGGCCATCTCGACTGACTTCTATCTTGGAGACGTTGAAGTGTTGAAACTCGAACGGATTTTGATCGATGGCTTCGTTGAGGGCTGCATTACTGACGATGCCAATCAGCAAAAGTTTGGGGAGCTGTCCTTGGAAGACGTGATCTTCGACTTTGGATCGGAGTCCAGAGACAATGGTAAATGTTTTCACTTCCACTCGTCGCACAGGATACTTGGCGGTAGTTCTGCTCAACGTTTGACTGATGTCGTTGGCTACTTTAGGTAAGACTTCGACACGGCGCACGTAAAGTCTGGCTTCTTCGATGATGGTTTTGTACTCGTTGGGATGAGCCATCAAATGGAAGACGGTACTACTGCGATTCAGTCTCAGGCGTACATCCACTCCGTTCAACAAATACTTGTCTTGCAACCACATGTCCAAATGCAAACGATCCATCAGTTCTAAAGTTCGCCCTTGTTTGATTTGCTCTCGACGGTCGTTAAATCCCATATTGTGAGGATTGTCAGCTTCTGTTAACGCTGTGTCGTTGAAGGCATCCAAGGTGTCAGGTTTCCATACCACCGAAGCATCCAGATGAGTGTTCTTGGCTTCTTTTCCGTACGTCAAGAGATTTTCCAAGTAAGCACGGTAAGGGCTGCTGCTGACCAATTTGTTATTCCAGTACAAAATCCATTTCGCTGAACAAGGAATGCATGCAATTATTGACGGGAACGACTCTGGCATTGACCCCAGGATTGCTGTTGTCCGTTTTGATCACTTTGAGTTTCAAGTACAAGTGGCTGCTATTCAGATCGATGTAATCTTCGGTTTGTCCTTTGATTTCAAATTTCAAAGACGATACAGGATGAAATTCGACCCATTGGGATTCTTGCATCGTCATCATGGTGGGGGGCATGGTAAACAGCTCCAGTTCTGACTTGGTACATTCGCAAGAATCTCGGTGCATCATTTTTTGAACAGTTAGTAATCAAACACGTCTAATTCTCTGACCGTTCTTCTTTTATATTCTTTTTTTGAACACCGTGTGGTTTATGAGCTCTGAAGGGATGTCGACGTCTCTTTCTGCCTTGTCCTTGCTCTGGCGTGGATAAAGAAGTAATGCCAGGGCCAGAAGCGTGAAGCGAATTTATAGGAGTCTCTCGGCAACCCAAAAGATCTTTTCCAGTTTGCAGCAACACATTTTTTCCTGCTCTCATAAAGGCTTTCTTTGGATTTTGTTTGTCGATGAGGACGTTTTGAAGAAATTCCTTTCCTTGCGTCAAAGCGGCATCTTTAAAAGCATGCAATCCTCGAGTCACCATGGGTTTCAATATGGGTGCTACCGTTCGAAAAGCAGATTTTAACATATCTCCTAAACCGTGTCCTTGCTGTCGAGCCACTCCTTGGTAACCAGGATACATTTTAGGTGTTACAATTCGCTGGAGAACCTTTTTTTTGAAAATGTAGTTTCACCGTGACTTTTCCTTTACTGAATAGAACACTTTGTCCCAAATCTCCTTTTATACTAATGATGACACTGTCAAAATACGATTTACTGACTGGAAGATAATGAGGATGAACAAATTCACGGTGAACGTGATGCGTGTTTCCACCTTCCTCGTACGCGGTGACAGAAGAATCCGTTTGAAAGGAATGACTCTCAGTAACGAAGCGGCTGTGTTACCCACCAAGTTGTACTCCACCACATCGGAGTACACAAACAATAAATTCAGTCCATCGTTCATTTCGACAGGGTAGCAAAAAAACTTGTAAAATCGATCGATGTCTTTCATGGGAACCAGTTTTATGTTTCCACCCAAAATAGCAAACAACCCAGGACACAAAGTGATGGACAATATTCTGAGGTCCGCAAAATGCATTCTAAGACGATGTGACACTTTATGGTACTCGATCTGGACAATTTTCTTGGCTTTGTCCAAGGCTTTGCCAAATTGGTCGTTGAAGATAGCTGCAATCGTCGTCTCCACCAAATGTTGAGCATGAAAATAATACCCCACAGGAATTCTCATAGTATATCTAGTCAAGGAAGGAGGATTGGTGTTTAATGATTTTTTAGATTCGTAATGACTAGGATCATGGGTGTCCAAGTGTTGTTGCACTTGCTCGTTTAGGATATCCACGTTGAAAGTGCTTTGGCCTTCGTTGATGTTGAGGGCTTGCGTAGGATGAATGATTTCTACCAAAGCCACTTTCCAATAAGCTTCGTGATCCAATTTTATGGACTGAGGTAATTTGGCTGTGAAACAACATAAGGTGTTGTTGGGAAACACATCCATCGAACTGTCACTGGGTAAAGTTAAATAAAATTGGTTATTCATAGTTCCAAGGTGGTTCTGGTCTCCAAGGAGTCACTGGTGGCCAAAGGAGAATGATGTTCCAACGGTTTCAAAAGAGGGCTGCTATTGTTGTGGCGACTGGAAGAAGGATGACTGGCGTTGGTCGTACCGTTGTGACGGCTGCTGTTGTTTCGACTGTCCGTCGTAAATTTCAAGGATGGACTGGGTAGAAGATAACCGATGCAACTGCTGAGTAAAATGGTCCACAATTGTTTGTCCCTTTTTTGCAAACTCAAATTGGTAATGGCTGAACCGATGACACAATACACCACAAAGATTTGGCAGAAAAAGACGATTTGAGTTTTAGGTACACGTTCTCCGCACCACACCCACAAAGGTTGTTTTTGTAATTCTTGAAGAGAGGAACTCTGCGAAGGAGAAGAGGTAGTTGCTGTGTTGAACGGCATGTTGGTTACTTCTTCTTTTTATAGTCGACAACTTGGGAAGCGGCAATCCAAGAATCAAAACTAGGTGGATATCCTTTCCAACGCACTTTGACTTCTTCGACTCGACGTTTGTCCACTTTACGTGTTCTTCGTTCGAGAATGCTTTCGATGTCGTACAAATCGTCTTCTTTTTTGGTCACTCGTTGTAACTCAGGAAAGTAAAAAGTTCCTTTAACACTTCTCCGTGCATGTCTTCCAATTTATAGGCGGAAGGATCACGTCCACGCACTGGTCCAGTGACACGAAACAATTCGGTAGTCCAGTTGGGTAAATAACCTTTCTCAAAAGTGCGTTTGGTTTTTCCGATGCGAACCCAATCTCCCGTCTTGAGCACCAGGGTTTTCTGATGTTTCAATTTGGGTGTACCAAACAATTTATCAAACACCCTCACTTCGTTTTTCAGGGGTGACCTTTTCGGGGGCACATCCGATGCTACGATGGTACGATTCATTGTACGCTTTGACCAAACGTGGTAACACGTCGATGTACTTGAGAGTGTGTTGATGTGTAAAATATTTCCACATGCGTTCTTTCAAAGTTCTTTGAAAACGTTCCACGACACTAGCTTTGGTTTCAGGATTTTCGGTGGTAAAAAAATGAATGAGCCTTTGTTTAAATTCTTTTTGAAAAGCTTGGTTTAGAAATTCGGTGCCTTTGTCGGTTTGCCATCATCGTAAAGGGTGACGACCACTTTGTTTCAACACCAGTTTTAAGGCGCGTACCAACTCGGTACTGCTTTTAGAAGTCAAAGGCACGACCCAAGCTAATTTGGAAAACACGTCGATGACACAAAACAAATATTTGTAACCACGATTGTAGGCTACCAAATGAGAGACATCCGCTAAATCCGCTTGCCATTGATGATCGATGCCATCCACTTTGGTTTGACTTCTAGAAAATCTTCGTCGAATGGGTTTGTGTAACGTGTACGTCGATTGTTCTTGTAACCACCGTCGTACTTCTGCCAAACGTACACTTTTCAATTTAGTTTTAGCAGCCAGATACAATTTTTTGAACTCCTCCGTAACTAGTAGCATGGGCAGGATTGTAGTAAATGCTAGCTAAAAGTTTCTCCATGATTTTTTTGTTGCTCCTCAATAAGTCACCCACTGTTCGATACTACTTTTGGTGTCGTGAGGTTTGGACGAAGCGCTTTGACGCGTTCGACGAGCCACAGGAGTCGGTTGTGAAGAAGGGGTGATGGTAGGTTTCTTCTTGGTGGTGTCTTTTTTCACTTCAGTTTTGCTTTCTTTCTTTTTTTCTTCTGCTGAAGAAGGAGTGGACATCATCTTTTTAACCCAAGCTTTCATTTCTTTTCGATGAGGTGTTGGAGAGGGTGTCAACAAGCCAGCTGCAATCTTACTAGAGATGGGAGCAGACGGAGTTTGAAACACTTCTCTGGGCTCGTCTTCTTCTGTCGTCCCCATGTCGGTGTCTGTGTTAGTGGTGGTGACTTTAGGTTCGCTTTTCATCATGGCCTTGAAATTTCTCAGAGTGGGTTTAGCTGTTTCGTCTAAAGCTTTCTGGTGAAAGAGTTGAAGACGTTGCAAGAGTTGACCGTACCGTTGCGATTTTTCTGCTTCTGACAAATCGCTTCGATTCATCAGCGATTGTAATTCTTGTTGTAACTGTTACATCTTGTTGAAATTCGGATTGGGATTTAAATGAGGTATCCGTTGTTCGTTCCAACGATGGAATTCCATCCATCGTTTGTAAGGAACTAAAGTCAGTTTTCTTCCTTCCATAAGATGCAAAGGTACAAGTGTGTCGTCTTTCCAGAGAAGGGTGTCTTTTTTATCTTCTTTTTTCTTCCCGTCTTTATCGCATGACTCAACCTAAAAGGGGTCCAGCAATCGTTCCTAACAAAGGAGCCGCTATTTTCAACAACGGTCCTATCAGCATGGGTAGAAATCCTCCTCGTTGCACCAACATTTTTTTCTTTCGGTTGAGAGGTATTTTCTTTTTGACCATTTGGCGAAGAACGTTCCGATGTTTGCCTAATTTCTGTTTCTGCATCTTGGACAAAGGTACTGTTCCTTTCAAAACGTTCAAACAACATTCACACACGGTATCGATGATTTCTTTAGGGGCTGTTAGAATGAGCTGTTTTCGCAAGGGAGGATTGGATTTGGTCAGGACAGACAAGACGTCCCAATGTTTAGCCAGACGAGGGAAAAGTCCTTTTTTGGTTTTGCCTTTCTTCTTTTGGTGGTGGTGTGCACGTTTGGGGGTCATCTTGGATGTCAGGAGCAAACAATAGAACTGAGGTCTCACGGAGGTCACACTTCTATTTTATACTGGAACACGTCTCCACTGATTGTCCGCACGGCGTACCATCTTCACGACAGGCATCACTCGACGTTGACGTGTTTTCAAACGGACTAAATCGTCTCAGTTCTTCTTTGGATAAATCCACTAAACTTTGTAGCACGCCGGTTCTCTCTTGGACTTTGGTTTTAGGTGAGGGTACTTTTTTAGCGGCAGCCGCAGTGGCCAGATCAGCCGAAGTCGATGGCCCTCGGAGTGGTGACTTTCGAAATGGGTTTCCATTTTTGCATCAAATTAGGAAACACTTGTCTTAAGTCCGGTTTGGCAGGCATCATGACGAAGGGCGAAGTCGAAGAAGTTGACGGAGGAGAAGGAGACACCGTCACTACCTCTCGTGGCTTTCGGGAGTACGTGCGCGTCCTAGCAGTAGTACCTCTCTTTCGGGCAGCAGCAGATGTGGTTGTTGGTTTTTTCTTGGGAGCGCTTTTCTTCTTCTTCTTATGGGCTTTCTTCTTAGGGCTTTTCTTTTTGGTTTTGGTTTTGGTTTGGGCATTAGGATCCCATTTCAAAAGAGAACGAATCATGACACCTCCTAAAGAACCACTACCACCAGGGGTCAAAATGATTTGTTTTTTTAGTGCGTGGATCGATTCTTGGTTCTGCCAGTTGTGACAACGCCACTTTATGTTTTTCAAAAAAACGTTTGGTTGGATGAGGGATGTGAATGATGCCTTGAAGTAATTGACGTGCCGTCAAAGTAAACCATCGTAACACTTCTTTGAGACTAGCTTCTTACAAATCGGCACGGACTTGTGCATTTTTTTCGCGACTGATGCCATACAAGGTACGAATCAATTTGGCAGGAGGATGAGATTGAAAGGATGTCATCTCGAAGACTGTGAGAAAGAAATGACGTGGTGGATGTTTTTATATATTTTTTTTCTTTCAGAGAGTGACAGAAGGGGACATGTAAATGACTGGACCTCCTTCTTGACACCAATGGTGAAACAATTCGGTACGAAATCTCAAATACTCGGGAGTGGTGGGTTTTAAGTCGATGAGTAAATACGCATGAGGTGTTTGAGTGGCATCGTCGTACGCATAATTCAGCCAAGGAGTGCCTAACTGTTTGGCTAACACTTGCACTTGAGATTTGTCTCTGGGGCTTTTAAACAACACCACGTAATGAGCGTTGCGACTCAGGTACGATGGGCATTACTTTGTTGAAATATATTTTGAGTAATGTAAATGATGCTGGCAATCCGATGATGTCCTTTTCGTGTAAACCAAAGTTTAATTTCTTCTTCGTCTTCTCCTAACATGTCGTCGAAGATGACCAGATGTGTTTGACTCAAGTCAGACACGATCCCATAGTCTTCCCGAGGAATGCCTTCGACAAACGAAATGGCTTCTCCTTGACTTTCACGAAGTAACGTGTAAGACGATTGCCACTCTTTGTAACACCACACGACACGTTGAGGAGGACGATCAAACAAATGAGATTTGTGTTCGATCAAACGTTTGACAAATTCGGTTTTGCCTGAACCACTTGGTCCAGCAATCAACATGTTAAAGGAATGGCGCAGATAGAAACCTTCCCAGCATGAACGATCTAACTTTTCGTCGATCACTTTGACCACAGAAGAAGAAGAGGCAGAGGAAGATGCAGCCATGAATGAGGATGGAAGAATTTTGAGAAGAATACGAAAGACACAAGACATTTTATACGTTTCATACATGTTTAATGTTTTAAACAAACAAACAAAAAAACATATTTACAAGTCATGAAGTACGAAAACGCATACAGCAAAAATGGTGAGGTACAACAATAAGGCCACCACTAAAAGAATCAAAGTTCTGTATAAACAAGTCAATGTGCAACAACAACACACTTGATGAATAGGTGGTATTTCTGTCTCTGTGGTGGTGGAAGAATGAAATGTCTCTGACGGAAAGGTGGTTTGTTCCTCCGGTGTTTGTATGGGTACGACGGTGTGGTCTTCTTTTTCTTCTTGAGGTTCGAGTGTCATGGTGAACTTGGGTTTCAAGTTTACTTCTTTATGTCTTGGAAAATTAGTGATGCGCCAGGTCCTTGGCAAACTGTGTCACTTCTTGTAGCCAAGCATCGAAACCAACACTTTTCCAGTCATGTACATCTTTCCAATCGTAACGTTGTTGGTGTAACAAACTAGCGATGCACACTTCTTGAAACGTATGAAGTGTAGATAAAGTTTGACTAATGTCTTCTTCACACGGAGGTACACAGCTAGTATTCATCACGATTCTCAACACTTTGAGCAAAATTTGTCTTTCGTGTGCCGATAAAACGTGAATGGTCATGTTTTTTTGTATGTACCGTTCATCAAAATAGTCCAAAACAAACACGGGTCCTCCAAAATAGTCCACCACAAACACTGTTCCTCCAAAAATAGTCCACAACGAATGTCCTGGGAAACGAAATCCAAGAAAAGTAGTCACTAACACACACACCGCATAGCGTCCAAAATTAAATGGAAACAGTTCGTTTATCAGGTGTCTATAATCCTCTAAGGTCTGAGAACTATCCTTGACTTCCTTCCACGAAATATTTTTCACAAGTGAAGACAACGGTCCTGGCATGGTTCGCTTTTATATCCAGGTTCCCAAGGTTGGTATCTTTTGTGATAGTCTACTCCACAACACATGTGATAGTTTCTCCCAAGAATCAGTCTTCTCATGCTGTGGAAGTAAGCATAGTTTAAAAATCGAGGAATGACTTTGAGTTTGCGTGTCACTTGTATCTTGACAAACTCTCTGTAAATGCGTTCTCGCAGCTCCAAAGGCAAACAACGAATGTGCTCTTGTAAAGTATCCGACGTGGGTTACTTCTTAGGACCGATCAAAGGTAGGTACTGACAGCGCGGAGACCATCTGGCATGCTCCAAGTAAGCGGAGTCTTTATACTCCCATTCGTGAAGCGTCACACCGCAACTGAAACACTGAACTTTATCCCCTTCTCCCAAGTAAATAAATCCAGCTATGGCTAAAGCTTTGGAAGTAGGTCCTTGCAGATATTTAGGCCACTTATGTTTGAACGTCTGGAGTCGACTTTCAAAGTCGGAATAGCCAGCCAAGCCACAGGCAGCGTCAATTCTTTGCCCGTGTAGGGATGGCATCCGCAGGTAGGTACACGCTTAGCATCCCCAATAAAGAAGAAAGGGCGTCCTGCATCGCTAGTGGGGCGGTAAGGCACACGCACGGCATCGCTGATGTCAAAGCGTACGTCATCCGTCTCGTCAAAAGGCACCGCATCGCATCGCCCTTGGAGTCCACAGTAGGCTGTGTCGAGTTCGTTTGCATCGGTGCCTGTGTACTAACCTCCGCATTGAACTTGAAGTTCACCGTGAGTTCCTCGCTCGGTGGGTGGGTAGTATGAGTATTCATCATCTTCTTCTTCTTCTTGCTCGGTCAACGTTTGGAGTCACAATGAATGGTTAGGCATGGAAGTGCTCCCTTTTTTATACTGAAGATCGGCGTGTCAGTAAGGCAAAGTGGTGTGGTCTGGAAGTCTCACTCGTTTCTGGTACACAATTTGGTAAACTTTTTCTAAAGGACGACTGACGAATTGGTGATTGGGTAAACGTACGATATTGTGAGATTCTAACGTTTTCACTCGAAAGCCTTCAGTTTGTCTAGACTGCAAAGCATTTTTCAAAACATCAAAGTTCACCACTTGGCTGTTTCGATAGTTCAGGGTCAATCCTTTCACTTTGCATTGGTGTGAAGTTGCCCTTGTCAGTCTCGGTATCGGTAGCCGTAATTCTTAGGCCCACCGCTGGAAAAACTCAGGATCGTCTCTTGAGGGTGCTCGTCCGTCCAGGCTCCTAAGCGATCTCCTTCGATGGTGGGGTGTGGGCAACCAGGGCGATGGATGTACATGCAAATGTCGGTGTCAAAGTACAGGACACGATCTCCCAACACTTCTAAAGCTTCGTCGTATAATTACAAGCGAGCATGGGCTGTCACGTAGGCTGCAATGACCACAAAAGAAGACAAGAATGACCAGCGTAGAAAATCTGCAGGAAGCCTGGGATGGGATGGTGGGGGTGGAGTCCTTAATCGAAAGGATTGAAATGTATAGGCGATACCCGACCACCAAGTCGTATGTGATCACTCAAGTATCAGCCCTGAAGAAAGCGAGGAGTCTAGTGAATGAAGTCATGGTGGAAGAAGGCATGAAATGGACGATCTCCTCCGTACTTCCACTATGTAGAGTGGAGATGTGTAAAGAAGCTTTGGACTTGCTGGAAGGGGTGGAGCACTTCCTAGGAATGGTGAAGGAAGACTTATGGTTGTATCCACCCCCACCCCACCCCACCCCCCACCCCCACCCCCACCCCCTGTTGCGCCAGGAGGGAAGAGACTGTCCTACTCAAAGCTAAGGGTCTTATAAGTCAAGTCATAGAGACTGAAGAGAATGAAGTGACTGAGATCAAGAAGATTTGGGCGGAGGAAAATATGGAGAAGGAAATTGAAAAGAAAAAACAAGACTTCCAACGCCTGAATGAGAACTGGATGAAGGTCCAGGAGAAGTTCAGGCGATTGGGACATCCTGACTGGATCCCTGATCCACCCCAGAAGAAGAAGAACATCCTAGGCTTCCTAAAGACATGGTGGAAGAAGAAGAAGTAAAAAATCTAACGGCCCTTTTCAGGGCCACCCAATGGCCAAGAAAAGATAATAGTCCAAAATTGCCAACTAAAATATTTTGTGTTTGTGTGTTAGGTGTATGTATATATTCTATCCCTCTCAAAATACTTCTGTCCCATAAACATTCCCGTATGGGCCTCAAGTGCCCCCCCCCCTCCATGTTCAATTCCCGTACTTTTCGCACCATACGCAGAGAATCATGCGTAAACAAATTCACGCCAATGTTTGTTTACATCCGCTTCAAGGACAGTGTGTCAGAAATTGCAGCTCCTCGGTAGACGTAAATAAAAAAAATACTGTGAATGATAATACCTAATTCACCCATTTAGAAAAATGAAAATATAGTACGAGAGTCATGACATTCGACAATATTCTCCCAAAGTAACATTTTAACAAGTAGACATACGGCCTACAGTTAAACACATCTGTCAATGTCACAGTAAGTAAATTATGAAAGCGGTACCGAATAGGTTGACTTCGCCTCGTGTTTATACAAGTCGCATTTTCAGTTCTAATAGTAATTTAAAATAAATAATTTTTTTATAGACTGTAAGGTGAAGCGTTTTGGTTGACTTCCCCTCTTTAAAAAGCGGAAGTTATCCTTGTTGATCGAAAAATTGTTGATACAAAAGTTGATCGAATAAAATCAGCTAAGCTTTGTTGTGATTCACAGAGAAGAGTTGAACGTGTTTTGGAGAAAAAGTAAAGGTCAACAAACCAGATAAAGCGTAGGAGTAAACACTTAACTGGATAAATCAAAATGTGGAAGTCTAGCCTGATTATTTCCTTCCAACAGTAACTCTAACCATGGTTATTTATCGCGGTGTGAAGCCTGCCAACAACCCCTAACTCTAATTCTCTCTCTCTCTCTCTCTCTCTCTCTCTCTCTCTCTCTCTCTCTCTCTCTCTCTCTCTCTCTCTCTCTCCCTCTCTCTCTCTCTCTCTCATATATGCTGTTGATCAGAAATACATTTATTTAATCGGTCTATGCAGCAATTCCATTTTGCCATTCCAACAGGTCACTCGTGTTTGCTTCTTACCCTTTCTTTGTTAAAGAAAGCATTCTTTATTGATACTAATCACAAGTAATCACTCTTCTTTGCCTGTACAGAGTTTTGTTATCAGCTATTATCACCACAAATTGATGATTTTATACTGAGCATATTTATCACTTCGTGATATGGTCTTAGGTCCATATGCAATGGCGACTCTCTCTCTCTCTCTCTCTCTCTCTCTCTCTCTCTCTCTCTCTCTCTCTCTCTCTCTCTCTCTCTCTCTCGGAAAAGACTTCCTGTTCGGTGTAGGCCTATATAATTATATAATTGTTATTAACCATATATGTAGAAAACGTACGGGAAAAAAATCCTATTTTAGGAGAGAAAGTTTCTGCATTGATAAATATATGCGCGCGAATTAAACAACTAGGAAATGATCTTGCATTTTTAATCACTGGTGTATTTATCCACCATGGATTTAATTTTGTTTAAATTTACAGAATTGTTCGATATAGTCTGTAGGTATGATGATTTTACCGACTATGGGTCAATTTCTCCGAGGTTGCAAGGAAACTGCTAGCCGTTTACTGATTGGCTGTATAAAAATTAATGATACTCATCGCTATTTTTAATGTATTAATGCACAGGAGAAATGACGGTTTGAATGAATGGGGTTTTTTTTTTTTTTTTTTTTTATATATTCACAGAATTCCAGTGATTCTGTCGTTTATAGGCGTAACATTTAATTATGAGGATTGACCAGTTTCTTTTTTTGTAGTTCGGTGAAGTATGAACTGATAAAAAGCTGTACAACTTTAGTGTCATCCAGTTTAAACGGGAATTTATTTTTTTTTTGGGGGGGGGGAGTCGGGTTCAGTTAAAACTTCACCGAACTTAAAACAAGAAACGGTCAATCCTTTAACCAATCTGTTAGAATATGGTATAATAACATTCGTATGCAATTGTCTTATTAGGAAATTATGAATGATTAGGAAACGTAATGTTTTGATGATATCCATAAACATTACTGAATGCTTATTGACATAACTTAATACAAGAATATAGCATGGTTATTAAGTATAAAATATGCAAGTTGATAACTAGGATGACTACAGTATCCAACACCACTACCAAGCTACCATCCCCATCAAAGGTTAGTGCACACTGACAATTACTGCATGATACGTATGAGTAATTCGCCTATACCTCAGGGACGGATATAGAGAGGGTTCTGTTATTCAGTCGACCCCTCAGTTTTAAATAAATATTGTATACTTTTCAGTGTATACACGAAGAAACTTGGTCATTTTTGGAAAATTAACCACCAGTTTTAATTTGAACCTCCTTGGAAATAATTCGGATCAGTCCCTGTACCTACACTACCTTCTGGTGACGAAATATACATAACTGTTTTCCGAAATTTTCGGGCATCTTTCTGCAATGAGGCATATTGTAAATATCAAAAGGTATGCTTTATAATGTAGTGCCATATTCCTTCATGTTATGCATTTCTATTGGAATTAATAAAGGGTATTGTTTAATTTCTACATAATTCTAACGATACAGTCCCGCAGAGCATGGGCCAGCTATTTTGACAAATGATGTTTTTAATGTCTACTTAACATTGTATTTAATGCATGAATAAGTTACAGTGAAAGCCTAGAATGGTGTAGTATCCCATCTCTGACTAGTTTCTTGCTTTTTCATTGGTCAAAATGGGTCACGTGAAGAACTGGTATGAGACCATACCAGGTCAGTAGGAAAACTACCAGGCCTAGAGATCATAAAAAACTCTGAGATTGAGTTTCCACTATCAACCAATCAGAAACGACCTTTCAAAAGTAGAGTCATTCCTAATTGGGTGAAACGAAATGCCAAGCTCAAACTGAAGTTTAAGAGTTTTATTTTTTTTCAAAGCCAGGTCAGCGTAACCACACATCACAAATGACCTCATTTTGTCATGATTTCGTTCAATATTTCTCGGCTACGCTTCCACGTTAAAATTATTGGTGATAATGTGCAAATATATCTTTTAGGTCATCGCTGGGTAAATTCGTTGCATCAGTTGTTATTGACTAGGTATAAAATGATAAGGAGCCATTAGAAAAACTTACCTGGGATCACCTCGATCACCTCTCACAGTAAATGTTTTACTGACTTGGTATAAATCCATACGGGATCACTAATAAACCATGTCGCTCATAATACTTTGAACACATCCAATAATGAAAGGGATATAAATGCAAGGTCTGTAAGTAAACCAGTTTACAAAAGGTCAAAGACCAAAGATCACTAGACTATCAAGATAAGTTTTCATGCCATCATCAGCACACTGAAGGATCTGTTCCATAACTTGTCCTAATTAAGCTCTTGCTGATTGATGCATAAAAAGCAACTACAATAACAATAACAACAACAATTGTTGTACTGTTTAATTTTTGGTTAATAAACTTCTATTGTCATAACTCATAACATCACACATGATGACAGCTGTCATGTAAGACAAAGGTGTAATCTCAAAGGCATCTGGATCTACATCAAACTTAAAGTCAGTTCAATCCATTTTATGTAATTTGAAAGCAGTATTTTAAAAAATCAGTTGTTTTCATCACGTGGCAGATAGAATTTTATATTTCTGCAAATATTAAGTCAAATGTCCTCTCCTACCGAGTTCATTACAATTTGGTTTAACAGAGAATATAATACATGCTTTCATATCGATTATGTTTAAGTATAGCATGTAATCGATTTTCAAGCTTCATGACTTCAGTCTGGTAACATATTAAGTTCAATACACCGATCCACTTCATGAATATTGATTATCCTTGTTAACCAATGAGATTGGTACGCCGAGTAGCGCGATATAAACAAAAGCAACCCACAAATCAGATAAAAGTAGGCCGTAAAGATTGCCACCACTGGATTTTACTGAATTAGTTTGTGTTTTTTCATCGGGCTACAGTCAGTACATTCTCTGTACTCTATATTAAGCACGTCCTCGTGTGAATTTTGCATATTTCGACTGAAAATGGTAAAAGATAGTATCCATGGACAGATCGATGTGTGATGTTTTGAAGTAGATACACAGACACTCGTTTCTATCAGTAAAAAAGCGAAAATTATTCATAACACCCACTCTACTTTTCCCAGTCAATAAAAGGTGACTAACTCGCTCGGTTCTAAATCGGACCCCTTGCCTATTCCGTGCTGATTTTCTTATACCGTCGGCACATTCAGCCACTTATAACTTACATCAAAATATCAACATTCCAAATACATAGTGTATACCAGGGGTGTCAAACATACAAATATGTGTATATATATATATATATATATATATATATATATATATATATATATATATATATATATATATATATATATATATATTGTTACGACTCTATGGTCTAAGAATGATGTAACAGAAAGAAAGTGAAACCAACAAATCAAGTAAAAATCAACAAGCAATTTATTTCTAAATAATTAAAATGAAAATCAAAAGACACTTTCAGTAACGTGAATTAAAATCCAAATAATCAAATAATCCTAAGTGTCCTAAGCACAAGTCCTAAATATAGAATGTTCCGAATGAATTACTGTATCCTTTAATGTCCTGATGTGCCAGCAGTCTTTACTGTGCTGATGTGCCGAAATGAAGTATTCCAGAATATCTTTGAATAAGTTCACATAAATCCCCAAATCCTCAATTCAAAATCCAAAATCCGAAAGAGAATGAGCACTCTAAGTAAATCCAGTGAATCTTTTGAAACAAATAAGTCCTCTCTCTGAATTTGGAATAATTTTTCACAACTGTAATAACTCTTTAAAGACTGATGTTAACGTCGAAAACTAAAAACTGTCCACTAAACACGGTACATATAAAGATAGGTCACATGACAGAATGTTCTAGAAAATGATATGGTGTATGTGACTTTTACCACATAATTCTAAAGGAAATTCTAGTTTTATCTGTAAAAAAAATCAACTCTGAACTCAAATTAAATCAACAACTTGTTTACCAAAACCTTCCTTGAACTTAAATACTAAATAAACAATCTAATTCAAGAACAATAGCTAAACATGTAAACCTGATACATGACATTAAGGTTTGAGGAAATATTAAAGTGAAACATTTATAATTTCCTGAAATATTTATAATATTATATAAACATCATACATAACAATATATATATATATATATATATGTGTGTGTGTGTGTGTGTGTGTGTGTGTGTGTGTGTGTGTGTGTGTGTGTGTGTTACGTAAAGAATACAAATCATATGGAGAATAACAGTCCTTTCAAGTGCACTGGATCCAGCAAGGGATCGCGTGTGTCATAGATTAACTACGATTACTGTAAAACTCTGACAACGAACAGTGCAAAAACCAGGTTTTTTTTCACTAACCAAAGTGCTTTCGACTCTCATTGCGTGTTTGTAAAAGGCAAAATTAAAAAACAGAGACAAACAAGACAAACAATAAACACAAAAGTAAATTTACAAAACTTAACATGATTATGGATCTAATAGAAGTGTTATTTCAAAATTGTGGATATCGCGCCTTATTGATTTTAACTCCGATGATAAAATCGCAGTCTAGTTGGTACTCAACCAAATTGATGGAACCGCCAAGGGTACAAAGATGGCCTCCTCATGTGCTATGGACTTCCAGTTTGCCGTTGAATGTGCAATGCTGTGCCCTTTCGGCAGATTAAAACATCTCATAATCATTGCCTTTAAAGAAGAAGGTAATGAAAATTGTGTGTGTGTGCGTGCAACTATTATTGTAGACTGATACAGTGGAGACAGTAAAATTAGTCAGTTTGACTGTTATTATACGATATTTTAGGGTGTTGATTTTTTACTATAGTGATATACATGTACACGAACAGCACGAGCGTGAGGTCATCCATTGAATAGCTGAAAACGAATATGTCTTCCGCAAATAAATTTACAACCAAAGGTTCCAGCGCAGGAAGAATTCTTACGCGTTCAGGTTCGTAAGGTATATCTCCCTCAACAGGCCAAATTTCCCCTGACATGCAAGAAGTAAGCCCATATTTCTCACATTTAAACCAAGCGGCGCCCAGTGGGAGTTCGAAGCTGGGCATCAGACAGTTTGCTTGTAAATAGAGGTAAAAAGCTTGACAAAACAAATGAGGTTTTAATTTCTAAGATCGAAAGTATGGATTCAAATTTTTTTAAGTTGCTCCAAAATCTCAAGTCAGAGTTTGATGCTGTCAGGAGTGTTGTGCAGGGGATGTAGAACAAATGAAGAAGAGAATTGAGGAAGTAGAGACCAGTAAGCAGTTTCACTTAAATAAGGTTGAGGAGTTTGAGACGGAACAACTTAAGAGAATGGAGGTGCATAGAGAATCAGCAAAAGAAAGTAATCAAACCAAAATATGTAAAGATGCGAAGGAACTGGAAAAGAGACTTCAGCGCTCAAGAAAAATGAATCTAATTTTGTATGGTAAGTAATCAAACCAAAATAGGTAAAGATGCGAAGGAACTGGAAAAGAGACTTCAGCGCTCGAGAAAAATGAATCAAATTTTGTATGGTGTGCCTTATCAAGGAAGTCCTGGAAATATCTACCAGGTTGTTAGAAGCTTCCTTAAAGAACAGTCGGGTCCAGGACATGCAGAAAACATGGTTGGTTGACGCACACAGGCTTTCCAGTGACCGAACTTGACCCAAACCAATCATCGTACGATTTATGCTTTTCAGGATAGAGAGGCGGTGTTGAGTATGGGTAATTAGCTATCCAAGGGTCGGAGGACTGCATCACATTTACTCCTAATCATGAAAAAAAAAGAAAAAGAAACGAGCTTGCACTTGCCGCTTGTAAGTTACGATACGACGCCCCAATAATCAAGACGATAAACTTAAAACAAGGATTAAAGAGACTGTGATGTCACTGGTACAGCATGCTAGAAATAATTCCGCTGAGTGCAGGTAGCAGAAAGCGTTTGTGAAGTTTGACCAGAGATGCGATTTGTGTTATAGTAAAATGCCCTGCACTCATTCTTGTGTTAACTCTGGCAAATTTGTCTATGGGTTAAATACGGCCGATTCAAGCTGATAATGAAGTCAAAATAAATTGAAAACAGGAAGGAAAAAGAGAATGTTTAAAATATAACAGAGTTTGTCGTTATATGTAATAGTAATAGTCTATTAAAGCATACAATTATTGAGGATAAATATAAACTTTTCAATGTGAATATGCTTTTCTTACATAATATCATTACTTTTCTTTTCTAAATATAGGTTCAGTTTAATACGGGCTTCATGTTATTCATAGATTAAGGTCGCTGCCCTAGATTTTGCGGATAAAAATAAATGTCATTTAAATTTCGCCTTTTTTAAAAAAAATTTTCTTTTTTTTTTTTCTTCCCCTAGTCATATTTAATTCAGCTTTGAACCAGACTCTTATGTGGATTTTTTTTTTCTTTTTTCTTTTTTTTTTTTTTTGGGGGGGTCTCCTTGCATTGCATTGAATCCATATTTTACGCAATACACCGTCATTTTTTTATTTTTTTTTTACTTCTTGTTTGGTAATTTTATTGTTTGGTAGAAGCAGATAGCTTAGATTTTTTTTGGATGCAGTTTTAGTTCAATATTTCTGTTGTAATGTAGCATATACTTGATCATTATATACGGAATACATCATTATATACGGAATATATCATTATATACGGAATATATCATTATATACGGAATACATCATTATATACGGAATACATCATTATATACGGAATACATCATTATATACGGAATACATCATTATATACGGAATACATCCCAGTCAACATCTGGATTAGATTCCTTTGTCCATGCACTATTTCTCAATATTAGGCAATGGTGTTAGTGAGCTGGATGTGTGTAGGTTTTTTTTTTTTTTGGGGGGGGGGGGGGTTACTTCATTTTTCAGCATTTGGCGCCAGTATATTTGGTGAAGGAAGAACCCGGGAAGAACCACCGACCCACGGGAAGCTACTGGCAAGCTTTCACACATATCCACGTTGGTCGAGCCGAGACTCGAACTCACGCGGACAGGGGTGAGATTTTTTTTTTTTTTTTTTTTGTCCGCTTTGGATGAAAGGTTATTGTTTAAGCAACTGTGCACTTGTTTGAATGTTATTCCTTGTAGTTTTTGTCTTATATACTACGCTGTCTTTTCCTTTGCTCCTCTCTTTTTTTCCTGTGTGAATGGGGGGGGGGGGGCTCTAATTTGTGCATAAAAGATACCGTAAGAATAGAGCTTCTATACAAAAAAATTCAAAATATCTGCCCAAAAGCAGGCATTCCCAACTAAATCAACAGATAGATTAATAGATTATATTTACCTGCTAATACTTCCTGATCTCAGCAATATTATTATCCTGTAAATTTGTTTATTTGCTTTTTATTACTTTTTAAAGACATTTCCTTGTAACATGACTTTAGATAATGGTCTTTCAATAATATCAGTAAATTGTCAAGGCTTAGGGGATCATCTAAAAGGGCTTGATCTGAATTTTCTTAAGGCATAAAATCTCTCTCTCTCTATCTATCTATCTATCTATCTATCTATCTATCTATCTATCTATCTATGTGTATATATATATATATATATATATATATATATATATATACATATATATATATATATATATTGTCACACGCAAGGGGTCTCATACCGAGCGAATCAAACAACTGCGTGAAGTCCATGTTTTTCCCTATTTCCAAGGACCTCAAGACAACAGTCGTTGTCAAATGAAAGGTTCTTAAACGCGCAAACACAACAAACAATTTTTCTGTAATCACCTAATGACCACACATCGCAAAACTCTAATTTCACACTTGCATGGCTTTTCTTGTTTCAGATTTGCATGATTCGCCAGTAAGCCTTTCGTAATCGAATATTAGTACTTCACGCCATGCAATACAAAACACGACCCAAAGACCGAATACAAAGAATTATTCCTATCTCAAATTACTAAATACGTATACCAAAAAATATCCAGTGAATTACCTACGTTAAGAAATTGGGGGGGGGGTCCATTTTACGAAACTAATCCATGCTGTCATAAAGTCTCGTCAATGCTGTACATTATGATTTCTACTCCTAGAAATTGGCTAATTACTCGGGTTGAGAAGTATCTTCCCAACACCGACTCCCAATAATCAACAAATAGTCACAACATAAAACAAAGCTATAAACGGAGACGTAAATACAAATAGCACATACAATAGGTTTATTACAATGAGGATACAAATGTTTCTTCAACTCCTTTACCAGCCGGTCTAGGGGTGTTGCAATCTTATTTAACAATAACTTTGAATATAAACTAAAGAATTTGATAATAGATACCAAAGGAAATAGGTTAAGTTTAGATGTAATAACAAAAGGAAAACATTTATTACTGGTTTATATATATATATATATATATATATATATATATATATATATATATATATATTTATATATATATATATATATATATATATATATATATATATATATATATAACCTAGCTATGAACCCTGATAATGATACAGAAAATTATGTTAATATAAACAACTCTAAGGCTAAAGAGGTACTGGTAGGTATGACACATGAATTAAAATTAGTTGATATCTAGAGAGAGTTAAATATGAAAAAGAAAAGATTTACTTGGAGACGCAAAAATCCACTTTAGTTGACAATATTAGATTTCTTCTTGTTTTCAGATGAACTGATATGTGATGTGGAAAAAATAGTTTTGAAGAGGAATACAGACATGATCACTCTTTAATACGGCTTGATTTAAGGACAAAAATGCGTGGCGAAATAAATCGTAGGACGTATTGGAAATTTAATAACTCTTTATTAAGAGATCATGAATATGTTTTTTGTGTTTATGGAAAAATCGAGGATTTTATAAAACAATATGCTTTGCCTGTATATTCTCTTAAACATCTTTGCAACATCCTAGATTGGAAATACAGTCTACTATTGATGACCAACTTTTTTATAAAGTTTTATTGATAGGAATTAGAGGCATTACAATTTCTTACGCATACCACAAAAAGAAACAAATTGATAGAAGAGAAAAATATTTAATTGATGAAATACATAAATTGGAGGAAGACCAGAGCTGTTCTACAGAAAAATTAGACCAATATAAATATGAACTTAGAGGAATAAGAGATAAAAAGTTAGAGGGGGTCAGAATTAGATCTAAAGCAATTGCTGGATAGAGGAAGGAGAAAAAGTAACACATTACTTCTGTAATTTAGAAATAAGAATTGTGTCTCAAACCTCATGCCTCAGTTGTAGAAAAATGATGGTCTGGATAATAAATAATTATTTTAAAATATTAAATGAGTCTAAGTCTTATTATGAGAATCTTTATAACTTTAGTGAAGTAGGAGAGGTAAGTTTAAATAATTTTTTTAACCCCCAATTTCAATGACCTAAACTTATTAATAAACAAAATTGAATAAACGGATTCATTACATACGTGGAATTACTGTACATTCCTTACAAAAAATGAAAAACTCTAAAAGTCCAGAATCAGATGGCTTTATCGCAGAATTTGTAACATTCTTTTTGGAAGGATTTAGGTTTATTTCTTTGATATATAAATTCTTGTGATCATAAGGGTGAATTATCAGCTTCACAAAAACAAGGAATTATAACTTGTATTCCAAACGGAAATAAGGATAAATTATTACTAAAACATTGGAGACCTATAATTTTGTTAAATACTACTTATAAACTTGCCTCCGCGAACAGAGAATTAAGAGAATTTTATCAAAACTGATACCCATATTAAACGGGTTTCATTTACGGTTAATATACAGGGAAAACAATACAAATTATTTATGTTATAATGCAATATGCAGAAAAGAAGGATACCCCTGGTCTTCTTCTCCTGGTCGACTTTGAAAAAAGCTTTGATTCGGTTTCATGGAAATTTATAGCTAAAGTTCTTCGTTTTTTAAAATTTTGACCCAATGGTTAAAAAACTGATTCAAATATTGTACACGGATATTCATATATGTATCACTGTGAACATTCAAGTTTCACAGGTTTCCTATTGAGCGCGGTTACAGGTTCCTTCTTTTGTAGGTCAATACCAACTTGGTTACCATTATCGGAGTTCAAATCAATAAGGCGCGATATGCACAATTGAAAATAATACTTATATTAGATCCATAATCATGTGAAGTTTTGTAAATTCAGCGTTTTCTTTTGTGTTGATTGTTTGTCCTGTTGACAAATTTTGTCTTTGACAAAGACTCAATGAGAGTCGAACGCGCTTAAACTAGCTAAAAAAAACTAGTTTTGCACTGTATATATATATATATATATATATATATATATATATATATATATATGTGTGTGTGTGTGTGTGTGTGTGTGTGTGTGTGTGTGTGTGTGTGTTTGGGTGTGGGTATGGAGAGAGTGAGAGGGCACCTTGGAATAAATTCCAATTGAATGAAATTAACATAACTTTGAGCGGGCCGAATCTCACGTTTTAAATTTGTCATCCTAAGTAAAAACCGCCAGTATGAGCACCATAACGCAGTCATTTATATATCTGGGTTTTGAGGTTGCTTTCCAGTTAATACAAGTAACATTCTGCCCTGGTTGGAAGCCCGCATAATGGGAGGAAATAGATGTTAGTATAAGAAAGTTCAATAAAAGCAAAAACAGGCTGATGGGATTATATAGTGGTGTGATATCTTGTATATGTAATGGAATATATATCGATTTTTAGCTCACCTGACCGTAAGGCCCACTGAGGTTATGGCATGGCCCTGTGTCCTTCGTGCGTCGTGCGTCGTCGGTCAATCGTAGTGCGTCCCGAGTTCGTTAACAATTGCTATTTTAAACTACTTCTCAAAAATCACTAGAGTAATTTTCACCACATTTGACACAGAGCATCCTGGCATGAGGAGCTATCAAATTTGTACAAATTAAGCCCTTTCGCTATTTATGCGACCGCAGTTGCCAAAAATTGTACAAACTCTCTAAACAACCTTTTCTTAAAACTGCTCAACCGAATTTGATCAAGTTTAACAAAATTCATGCTGGTAGGAAGATATTTCAAGTTTTAACAAATTATGCCGATTTGCCTTCAAACATGACCACCGTTTCAGCAAACAGAAAAGCTGCTGTTATAAAAAAAAAATATAGGAAAAACTTTAAACGTCTTTTTCTTCGAAACCGCTGACTGGAATATGACCAACCTTGGCAGAAAGCATCCTGGCACAAAGGCCTTTCATGTGTGTGCAAATAATACTGATCCGTCGTCAAATATGGCTATTGTTACTAAAAACAGAACAAGTTTAAACGACTTTTTCTCAAAAACCGCTGGGCGTAATTCGACCAAATTATATATAATTTAATCAAGCACAGAGTGCTTTCAAGTTTATTAAAATAATGCTCATTCGCGATCATATTTTGCCCCCGTTACTTAAAATAGAAAACCTTTAACGACTTCTTCTCAGATTCGCACATCAGAGTCAATACATGTAAGTAGTATTATGCTGGCCCAGAATTTTTCTAACCAATTTTTTTTAAAATTCTGTAATTATTTTTTTTTTCGGGGGAGGGGGATAGAGTCCGGGTGGTCGAGGATTTTTTAGAAAAAAAATTTATCAGGAGGTAGGAAGGCTACTAGTGTTTGAAACAAAGATTAATGGTGTGGTCTAGGAATTGTTCGTGCATTACGTGTAGGTAGTATTATGCTAGCCTATGATTTGGTCATGGTGGTCTATGATTCTTTTAAAAATTATTTATCTCGCAGGGGTAGTGTGTTGGCTTTTTAAAAAACAAAATTTAATTATGGTGTGGCCGAGGAAATGTAGAAGCTATACTACTAAGTAGTTTCTAATCTGTAAATTGATAAAGATAAAGGTTGGGGGTATTTATCACATTAAAAAGGTTAGTAAAGTAAAGACGAAATAAAATATAAAATGTACTGCAAGTAGTTTCATTTCCCCAACATGACGGATAGTTTGGTAACATAAATGAATATAAAACGTTAAATCCTTTTGTTATTCTTTATATATAAACAACAACACATCTTCGTATGTTCCTATTAGTTCAGACATCGATTATGTGATAAATTGGCAATATTCAGGCACGTTGAACAATACAATGCCATTTAATATAGACGTCTCATAGTCTCTGCTTACTTTTTCCCGAATCCCCGTTGTCGCCTCTGCAAAATATTGAGCCAACAGAGCGACATCAATAAAATGACAAGGAGACAGTAGAACCCGTTAATTTTTAGTTTCATGTTCAAAGATGTTTCTTTCTTTCTTACTTTCTTTTTCTTTTTTATGAAATAAACATAATGAATGTAGAAGAGTTTGATTTGTATATAAAATAACACACTGAGACAAAGAGTCATGAAATTTAATAATATTTATTTTTTTCATAAAACGGGGGCAGAACAATATAGTCCTTTGATATCGGTGAAACAAAATTTCGAAATATAAAACAATTGTTGAAAAGGGATACCTTTTAAATCTAACTGAGGAAATATGTAAAAGCAGGCCAGTACTTTTAGCTGTTTCGACAGTTTACAAACTGGAAGACTTGAAGGGAAAGGGTATAGAGGACATGTTTTATGAGCAAGAGACATCTCTGTGAGACGAACAAGGCAACCAATAAAAAGTTTTAGCAATTATGTACTCGTTAAATGGAAAGAATATGATGAATCGTTCAACCGTTGCGACCAGTTGAAAACATTTTATCATTAAATTAATAACACCTCCATTGGAGATGACTAAAAAAGAGTGCAATAATAAGGAGCATGAAAACTTTGAGTTTTTAAAAAGGATAACAAATTTTAGAATGTGACAGATGTGGGAAAGAAACAGCGCATTAGAGCAAGAAGGAGTTAAATAAATGACATCCCCATCGAGATAACTAAAGCAAAGTACATAACCACCAATAATAAGGAACGGGAAAACATTGAGTGTTTGAAGGTTTATGAGTTTCTAGAATGTGACAGGTGTGGAAAAAACAGCGCATTAGAGCATGAAGGAGTTAAAACATGCACGGAATGTGAATTCATGAAAAAATAAAGCACCAGTAGATAACAAAATGGCTCACACGAAAAAGTGATAAGGCGACCTTACAATTTCCTGTCAGGGTAATATATAGAGAAATTAAAAGATATAAGATTCAAAACTAAGAAGCTGAAGTTGATTCCAGCTTCATCAATACAAAGTTACAAAACAGGAACAATTTAAAACATTAAAATCTGGTCTATGATATTTTGAACAATTCTGAAAGTAATAAATATCCGATAAGTATTGAGTTTATTTAAAATTGCATTGAAAGAATGTGTACCAATCGTACCAACTGTTTTACAATCACCTATGAATTTTTCCTGGTCCAAATTTTTATCGTGTACATTTTAAACACTTTTTTACGGTTGTAAAATGTTACAAGTGCAACAGAGAAACACTTATAGAGGAAATTGAAAAAAGATATAAAGAAAGCAGGGAAGTAAACAATGTGTAAAAGAAATGAGATTAAACTGGTATTACAGTGGAGGAAATAAACAGAGTAGAGAGAAAATTGGACAAAGAATTACATGCGAATTTGGAAAAACGGGCAATAGAAGCTGAATTTACTTGCACAAGAAAAGACAATTTCAGATTAATTTGCGACACATTAGAATGCACTAGTTAATGTGATAGACAAATATTTTAATAGATGTTATATGAAAATTGAAGATGGTTTAAATAATAGAATTTGTTAATAATCGCAACAAGAATTTCCTGCTTATATTGATGGAAAATATTATGCTGTTAGAGATCTTTGATCTTGATCCGGATGGCATGGAACAATGTTTGGTAGGAAATGCAGAACCTTTTGATATTTTATTACCAACTCCACCACCAAAACCAGTTCCAGCTCCTGAATGGATTGTATACATTTAAAGATTGATGAGTACTGCACCTTATCCACGCCCAGCTATTGTGTTAGACTATAATGTTGATTTTAAAATTGGCAAGATATTTGATAATGGAATAGACATTTACTAAACTGAAACTCAATTGTTTGCATACAAAGCATGAAACATTTTGATACTTATGTATTCATGATCACAACAAAGGAAAAAGTAGATAGATACATAGCACAGTGTGCTACGGCGTTTTGGAAAAATTAGTTGAATTTGGCACTATGGATGGCTACTGCTGGTTGTGGAATTTTCTACCGGCATCTGATCTGTCCAAGTGTACCAACATTCATAAATCAGTTTTAAAATCTCATATTTACTATCAAATACGAAAACTATTGTCTAAATATAACATGCCTATCGCTAATAAGGATAAATGTAATCCAACCAACAATAGCAAAGATCTGAAACAATTTAACTGATTTTCGACAGTTTTAACTTACCTTCAAATAATTATATTTCACGACTGGATATACCTCTATTTGAATGAATAGAACAATTTTAGATGATATAATGTATTCACGTGTACTTGAAGAAAAATATTTCAGAATTATAGACGATTGTTTTTATTACCGTGTAAGAGATGTGGATTTGACAGACGATGATAAAAAGCATATATAAATTCATGGATTCAGATGGTGGTGGTCATGGACAAAGTTGCCACTTGATTATAGTGGTGAGGCAACAGGTTGAACATACTACTTTCTGGAAGATAATAATGCATTAACAGATGAAGGAGTATCAAGAATGACCCGGTCTATAAGGTCTTATGTAATCTGCCTCTTAGGTGCACACGTTTAAAATAGAACAGGCATTATATAGTACGGTTCCACTGTTCAAGACCATGTAAAAACAAAAAAGTTATTTGAGGAACAAATACTCAGTGGACAAATTTACGAATCAAATTAAAACATTTGTATGCGTAATAAAACATTTTTACTCTGTACCACAAGCCATAAAATATGAACACGAAGAACAAATTAATCCGTTTTTACTTCAATTCTGTGAAAATTTTCAGCAAGAACAATTGCTCAGCATACGTTATTGCTAATGACTGCTAATTATGGTCATATAGTTACTTAGATCAGTGTGACACCAAAAAGCACATACATTTATATCTTTTTTAATTTGCCTATCAAGGTTTGGATATTATCTAAATCTGAATAAATGTAACAAGCATGGAGTTCTGTATAAAAGTGTATAAAATACTCCTTTTATCGTTCCTTATTACCTCTTTCAAACATGTGCCCCTGTAGAAATTAAGAATACAACATAAGGAAATGATACTAAAAACCCTTCGACTTCTAAGTTGTATGTAATATGTTTAAATCACTATTTGAGAATTCTGAACTATTTTCCACGTTTAAATAGTTACTACATATAAATTTAAAGGTAATTGCAGTGTTGGTTTTAAAAATATGAATTTTGTAATCCTCAATGGTCTCTTAATGTATTTATACAGTGATCAATTACATTTGAGGGATATGTCAAGTCCCTGTACACTACGACTGCCATTGGATATAACCTTACCTTGCTCTTCTATATTTACCGTTCTCAAGATTACAACAAAACTAACAGAAACTTGGTGACAGTTAATCTGTATGAAACCATTCAGTCGATATGCTTCGTGAATATTTCATAACGATCTGTGTATATGAGGCTGAAAATGAAATACTTTTGTTCAAGCTTTTTAAAAATTATGTATCAGAGACACACAACAATATTTGTGCTTGGTTGGGTTAAGCCTGCTTGATAGAATTTTGCCTGAAAGGCACTTCTGAGCTAACATCATTTGACGTTTACAGGATTTTTGGATTATTTTTTCGAAATCATACCTGTATGTGAAAAGTTCGAACATTTGTTGATTGTTTACCGTCTACGTCCTTGCCAACAAAGATGAAATCGACAACGAATGAGGTAATAATATCGAGTGAGAGACTAGGGCGAAAGTTGTATTAAGTAATGGGCATAATTCAATAACAAAACTTACTTACTATCGTTAAATATTTCACTTTAAATTGTTTAATTAAGTTTTGATTACTAAGAAAAAAATGATCTTCTGTTGGACAAGGTAGAATAGGTGTCGTTAAGAAACAAAAAGAGAAATTATTAGATTTACTTATTCATTGTTTCTGATAATTTGTAAACATTCGAAAATGGCCTTCAAAATACACAAAAAGGACATCATCTTTTTCCAAAAAATTAAACTCTCTCTCTCTCTCTCTCAACATTATCGTGTGCATTATGGTAGCATTTAAGTAAGTTGGAGAGGGATATACAATTCTGGAGTGAGATAATTCCCTCGATGAATGGGTGGTTTATTCTGGACGTATGCGTGAGCGAATGGCAAAGTAGATGGATGGATTAATACGCGTACGTGCACGTCATTCTTTAATATATTGTCCCGAAGTTACGTATGTAGGCATTATAAAAATGCACACAAAAAACAAGCATATAATACTATTTTTAAAAAATTAATTTTAGAGTTTATGTTCCATAGATACAGTGGCACCTGTCTTTAGAGACAACCCTTTCTGCCAACAAAAAGTGAACTCTGAATACAGGCGGTCCCTCATTACAGTTCGTCACGTTATGTCACAATTTTGATTGGAGCGTGAAGAATGTGGTCTTTAATGACAGGTGGTCTTCCAAAACAGTGGTCTTTCAAGTCAGGTTTTACCATATTACATGACTCTCTCTCTCTCTCTCTCTCTCTCTCTCTCTCTCTCTCTCTCTCTCTCTCTCTCTCTCTCTCTCTCTTCCATAGATACAGTGGCACCTGTCTTTAGAGACAACCCTTTCTGCCAACAAAAAGTGAACTCTCAATACAGGCGGTCCCTCATTACAGTTCGTCACGTTATGTCACAATTTTGATTGGAGCGTGAAGAATGTGGTCTTTAATGACAGGTGGTCTTCCAAAACGGTGGTCTTTCAAGTCAGGTTTTACCAAATTACATGACTCTCTCTCTCTCTCTCTCTCTCTCGTCTGAACTTAAACCAAGACTGTATAAGAGTTGTTTCCGTTTGTTCATACTTATGGCTTTGCGTGATAGAAACCCATTTCTAGCATACCTATTCAGTTGAGTACATCAGACATTTTATACATTATTAATAGCATGTTACGTGTACGCAACTTGACATTTTGGTACATACCGAACACCATGTCAGCATATTTGATCCTCAAATGCTCCCTCATTGTCATAACCGAAAGACAAGTTTTGAACTCTTATAATGTACTAAACAAACATTTTATTGTTCAGCTATATTTTCTCTGTGAAGAGCGCGCACAAAAATGATAGGTGTATTACAGTTTTGTGATTATAACGTCATTATATTCCCTTCTTCATAGCTGAGGTTACAATAGCTCAACAAATCCCTGCCTATATTTCTGAAGATAGGGACTTTGGATCATCAGTAAAGTAGTGAAGAAATTGTACAGTTTAAGTAACCTCAGCTACATTCTACACATTGTATAGTTAAAGTAACCTCAGATACCCTTAACACATTGTATAGTTAAAATGACATAAGCTACCCTCTACACATTGTATGGTTAAAGTAACCTCAGCTACCCTTAATACATTGTATAGCTAAAGTAACCTCAACTACCCTCAACACATTGTATAGTTAAAGTAACCTCAGCTACCCTGTACAATTTGTATAGTTAAAGTAACCTCAGCTACCCTCTACACATTGTATAGCTAAAGTAACCTCAACTACCCTCAACACATTGTAGAGTTAAAGTAACCTCAGCTACCCTGTACACATTGTATAGTTAAAGTAACCTCAGCTACCCTCTACACATTGTATAGTTAAAGTAACCTCAGCTACCCTCAACACATGGATTCTAAAATATTCCCGATGGTACAAAAAATCGTCTTGTCTAAAAATACATGTATATTGATTACTGTCAATTTGTGTGTTTATGGTTATAGTAATAAATTATTGTGTCATTAAAGGTCATTTCCAAAAACAAATAAGGCAAGTACACTTTAAAATAATGTTTCCGATTTAAATAATCTTGCCAAAGAAAGGAATGACGAGAATATTTGTTTCAAATCGGTCTTTTTGTTTCGTATTAATTTTACATCAATCCATATTGTCTAGCTGTTATCTTCTTTTTTCTTTCTTTAGTTAACTGCAGTCTACATTCGCTATTTCCCACACGTTTGTCCATTGACAAAATTGGCGTTATTACGAAATTGGCGGTATAAGGGGTTGTACATTAATCGATTACTACGGACATATATAATATATAGACAGATCATATAGAGAATAAAAACATAGAATTAAAGCTATTTCATAAAATATATAAAATTTAATTTAATTTGATAATGGATGACTGCAGAAATATACCACCAGACTCAAAGCCAAACCGTTTTACCAAAAGCACAAAGTCCGGTAACATAGAGCAAAATGTCTGAACCTCAAATCACATAAAATTACAGATTGAAGGTATTATTGCCACTGGTAATAATAATGAATTGTATTCTCCATTTACAGTTATTTCGCTTGAAAATTACAACAACAAAAAATCCGACTGTCGGCAAAGCAATCACTAAATATTAGAATAAACCAAACTTTTTTCCACAGAAAATTCTTTAATAGCTGCCATTTTTGTTTTGTTTTTTCGTATTCATCGTGTAAAGTTCATTAAGAACACTGTTGGACAGACTTATTAGAAGACAGATAGCAGAGATTAGTGGGCTTTAAAACAAAGGCCACGTGTGTAGAAAATGGCATTTTTGGCCAATTTTAGGCTGGTGGATGGCGAAAAGCGAGCGTAGAGATATGACAGAGAATTTAAACAGTCGGAAAATCTATTCTTGGCAATTGTATGGTGAAAAATGAGGGTGACGGTAACACGCGTGGCGTTATAGCGGGTGAAGAATCTATCTCTCTTTCTGAGCAATAAACATTTACGAGGATGGTGGGGGTAGGCGATGTAAATTGAATCCCTTCCCCATCATCGTGACAAAGAATAGTTTATCTTATCATGAGACATATAATTGCAACCTACTTTTTCTTTGCTGACAAAACTTTTTCCCTACATTTTAGAATGCGCAAAATATTATGCCCTAACCTAAATTATATTACCCCAAGCCCCTCCCTGTAAATATTGACTACTCCCTAGGGAAGGATATCGTAATATATATGTAGATACACGGATCGAATTAATACCGTTGATAAAAAAAAACATATTCCACCTCACTTTCCACGCCATTTCTTTTTTTCAGACATAATGCTGCTGAGAATTTCCCAGCGTCGCATATGCTTACTGACGCTGGTTGGTGCTATATTGGGTGCTAGTACACTCAGCATGCTGCTACCAGTGTACAAGCTTTCACAGGATCCCCCTTATCCAGTAAACTGTTCCTACCGCAGTGACCAATACGATTACTCCCATCTCTTCTTAGCCCCTAATAAATCAAAAGTCCTCCATATTTGTGTGATGGCGGGATATGAAGGAGTAGAAGACGAGTTAGAAGTCCTTTTGAAATCTGTGATATTAAACGCTCATTTATATAGTGTTGTTATATATCATCTGCGGAGATGGATCGAGACCATTGGTTGAAAGCCTAATTCATGATTTGCACCATCCATATATTTATATAAAATATCAAATTATAGATCTGGATAAGACGCAGATTCTTCTAGAATTGGATAAAATTAACATTGCCATCACATATCACGCAGGGATTTATGGTATTGCCAAGGCATACTTGCATAGACTGTTGCCAGACCTGGACAAGTGCATCCTTTTGGATACTGATCTAATTTTCGGGTCTGACCCTGCGTTCTTGTGGGTGGAATTCCAAAATCAAGCAGCTTCCGAAATAATTACCATGAAAATAAATACGCAGATCCCAACTCAGTTTGAAGCCAGTTCTGGAGTTGTTCTCATGAATTTGAAAGCTATGCGCGAAAGTAATATTGAAGAAAACTATGCTATAGCGGCGCAAAGCGTCTGTCCCAAAATGCCGGATACGAAAGGAGAGTATAGGGATTGTGTATTAGGTGATCAGACTTTATTATACGGTGTGCACCAGATAAAGCCATATTTGTTCCATAGTTTGCCAGCATCTGGATTCTAGAATTCTGCCACGGATTCCTGGTTTTACTTTTGATACCCATTACAGTAGTGAAAAGAATTTATTTTTCGGAATCGCTCATTTTAATTGTGTATCACGCCAAGAGCACATGGCATTTAGAATGTACATTACAGGCACTGGAAATTTGTACTTCGATAAGCTGAAAAATTATGTTAGAAATATAATGAATTTTAAAATACATTAACATTTTTGACCAAGCGAGCTCTACAAGGACATCTCTGAGAAGTTGGATTCCAACAAGTGAAAATTTAATATTCATCTTGTCGGAAATAGGATATTTCAGGGCTTTAAAAATTGCTGCTTTTTCACGTGCGCTGTGTTATGGTTGCAAGAAAGGAAATAAGACAAATTTTTTAGAAGCAGTCCTTAGGGGCAGTGAAAACTCTCAAATATTGTTTTTCCATTTGAAAATTCTGGTAAATAATAACATACACAACATTGGAAATCTCCTTTGGTAGAGATGGTAAAAAGGATAAAAGGGCGTCTTTTAAATTCTTGGACAAAACATTTGGGAACGTTATTACACTTATAAAAAAGAGTTAAGGAATTCCTTAACCTTTACTCAAATAATAAACCAGTCTGTTTATAGAAGAATTAAGGTGTATTTCCTAGTGAATTGCTTGTCCAATTTAGGCCATCAGAAACGAAGGATTAGGAAATAAATGAAAAAAAATTCTCAATTTCAGGCAGATTGAAACTCAGGAGAGGGATTAAACAAGCTTTTCAGTAATAATTTTATATAAATGGACTACTTGAAGAATTAATAGCTAGACATTCGTTGGTGTAGCGTGAATACTAGCACAGAGAATCTTGCCTTTGTGGACAACTTTATATAAACGACACCTGCTAATAAAGGACAATATTTATGGACCTACTTTCTCAATTTTACTCGAAGATTTCATCAGTCTTATTGAAATCATGATCTCTAACATAACGGAGATCTAACAGGCACCAATAAAACTTCATCTTCTGATGACTTTTGGAATTCCCAGTCCGTTTATTTATATTAGCCTAACAGATAAAGCTTACATTTCGTCTTATGGAGAGTTATCGTAAGTAACGAGATGTTCCGAATGACGTGGGGTTTTTTTTTTTAGCTATATGAAGGCTGTAATTCGACTGGTAAATCATAAGGTCAGCGGAACAGTACCTCATATCGGCGCCTGTCAGATCTACATATTAAAAGTAGATTTAAATTTTAATCAGCTTGACACTTCATCTGTATATAAAAGACACTTGTCCATAAAGGACAATTTTGTGTTCCCTTGAGTATCCTTTATAGAAAAGTGTTACTGTAATTCATTTAGTAAGATAAACTGAAGCTCTCTTAATTTATCATTCCTTTTACTTCCATGATACATTTTCTGAAAACTCAGTTTAAATTGTATCGGAGGACCAGGTAGATGGGAACAGTGTAAGAAACTAACTTACCCGACGGAAAGCACTGACTATGGACGGGTGACTACTAATACTTGCATGCGCTTGCACAGAGATTCAAAGCGGCAACAGTAAAGGTGCGAAGCCAGTGGCTTCACTACAACATTCTTCAGGGATCTGATCTTGGAAGCACGGTCAGCTCTACACAAGGCCGCAAATGCATATCTCATCGGTCTGAAATGAATTGACTTCACGGCTGGGTGGGGCATATGTCAATCGACTGTCATATAACAAACATTCCAGTCCATCGCGGAAGAAGGTGCCAATGTTGATTTGACAAGTATAGATTTGTGGCTGGACAAGAGTTGGTCAAAACCGAGTCAGTCACCTAAACAGATCTGGCTATACAAAATGTGCAATTTCAAATCTCATAAAGATTCCAAACTCCAAACTTTTTTCTCCAATTTTCATGAAATTGTTACACTTAGTTTAATGTATTCTGTCAATTGGCATGTTTTTTTTTTAGAGAAACACGTTCATTTTTAATAAATACCTATGCTGATTTGTAGGCAAAAACATTCTCCTTAAATCCGAGAAGTCAGTTTACGTGTTGCCCTGCTAGTTTTATGAAAAAGAAGATAGAAATGCTTCTAATTTGAGCATTCTTTGAGAAGATGTACATCTTTAAATATTGACAGCTATCAGAGTGTACGAAAACTATATATCTCAAACCCTTTACACGGCCACCAATCTATCTCTTGAGCCAGAAAATGCTATGACGAGAAAACCGTCAGATAATCCTTTCAGTTATACACGAGAGGAATCCAGAATACAGACATGCCTACTGGGTAATCCAGCACTGTCCACCATACAGGTGAATTTATGATCCTTGAGACTTATTATTCTCTGCTAGCGGCCTAAAAGGGAAATGTCTACCGGTATTCGCTAAAGTGGTTTTAAGGGCGTACACCGTTCTTGGAGGTGGTCAAAAGGTTTAAACACGACATTGTGTATTTTTTAATATTTGTTATGTCTTCCACCAATTAATATATCTTGACTACGTCCCACGAGAAGTACATCATGTTTACACATCAATTTTAGTAGATTCGAAAGGTCCAAAGTCCTGCAGTAATCGCGTTTCAAGTAAATAATACCTACCTGCAAATCTCCATTTACCTGGGTTTCATTTTCTGTCGCTAAACAATTGCGGATGCAAAGCGGCAACGTCAGTCTGTATTTAATTTTAGAAATGTACCAGGGAACTAATAGTGTTATGTATATTTAAATTATAATATGTGTCCATGAGGTAAGTTGTAATTTAGTGGGTTTGTCAACAACATATTTACATCATTTGAGTTCATGGTCAGTCTTGTTTACATAGCATTTAACAATTAGATTGTAATTTTATATGTCTTGATGTGAAAAAAGTCATGTACGCACCAGAATTTTCCATTAGAGTTACTTATGTGCTAGAATATTATGTCAGGTGACTTATCCTTATATGTATACAGGTTTGGTAAACAAGATTCCATTCCTATACTAAACTTTGTATTATTAAGATCAGTCTATTAAAGAATTTATTTTAGTAATCAGATGTTACAGTCGTGAAAATCCGAGCAAATTCAGAGAGAAGAATTATTTTTTTGAAATATTTATTGGAATTACTAAAAGTGCTCATTCTCATATTGGATTAATGCTTGACTTTGGGATTTATGTGAATTCTTTCAATGATATTCTGGATTACATCATTCAGGTATATCAGGACATTCAAGACTATTGGAATTCATTCAGAACATTCTATATTTATGACTTGTGATTAGGACACTTAGGATTATTTGATTATTTGGATTTTAATTCACGTTACTGTAAGTGTCTTTTGAATTTTCACTTTAATTGTCTAGAAATAAATTGCTTGTTGATTTTACTTACATTGTTGGTTTCACTTTCTTTCTGTTACAATATTTTAAGACCTAGAATCGTAACAATAGTTCCTCGCAGGCACCATGCCAATCAATCGTACTTAGAACGTCCTTACTTATGACTAATACAAGTGGTGCCACCTGTTGCCTGGACATGTAGTCACAAAGCTATCTGAGCGCAAAAGCTCTACTCATGCTCACAACTCAAAAGTTATAAATCATAATCAAAGTATCATAATCATAATCAGAGTATTATACTCATAATAAGTCTCATAATCATAATCAGAATATTATACTCATAATCAGTCTCATAATCATAATCAGATTATCATAATCATAATCAGTCTCATAATCATAATCAGAGTATTATACTCATAATCAGTCTCATAATCATAATCAGATTATCATAATCATAATCAGTCTCATAATCATAATCAAACTATCATTATCATAATCAGAGTCTCATAACAATAATCAGAGTATCATAATCATAATCAGACATAATTAGAGTATCATAATCATAATCAAAGTATCATAATTATAATCAGAGTATCATAATGATAATCAGAGTATCATAATCAGAATCAGAATCATATAATCATTATCAAAGTATCGTAATCATAATCAAATTATCGTAATCATAATCAGAGTCTCTCAATATTGTTGAAATTTGGCAGGAATGTATGGATTAGTTATTCTAACCTAACTCTGTACGACGTTACAGAAGATTTTTTTTTAAAGTTTGAGCATGAGCTAGATTTAAATGCTCATACAGCTTCCTGACTATGTGGTCTTGTTGTGAGTGATTGCAGAGTATTAAACAACAACTGGTTGGATCCCACAAAGTAGACTAAAATATAGAGAATATATAGTAACTTTGAGCTCTAATAACTTCAAAAGTATTGATTGAATTTAGCTCAAATTATCAAGTTAGTTTATTTTTATTAACATAAATAAGTCCGTAAAGTTGCAAAATGTATGTGTGGTTAGTAAGATTTCCTTATGCCAAAGAGTGTGGGCAGGGGTTGAGGGCAATAGATTCCCATATGCCAATGAGTGTGGGCAGGGGTTTAGGTCAATAGATTCCCATATGCCAATGAGTGTGGGCAGGGGCTTAGAGCAAATATTGGAATTATTAATAATCATTCACTCCAAACACGGATCAATACGTGTATTTCACAAGAGGGCAAACCAAAGCAATAATTAAAAATGTATAGGCCTATCTCCCCCTTGAAGTCTCGTACAAGAATGTAGCGTTCTGCATGTAATGCTAATATACTATATTGAGTCGAGTTAATCTGCAAACATCATAGACTCTGATCTGCCGAGTCAGAGCAAAACGTGCCGGCAGGTTAGGGTCTATGTTCTTTGTTCTACTGATTACTCGTAACAAACTGCATAGACCCAGATCTGCTGGCGCATTATTGGTAAGTTTCTAATTTGTTGGTTGGAGATTTTAATATTTATTCCTTTCAAAATTCAGCCTTGATCATAGATCACAAAACAGTGATAATACAGCCTGGATCTAAGATTACAACACAACGATAATACAGTCTGGATCTAAGATTACAACACAACGATAATGCAGCCTGGAGCATAGATTACAACACAATGATAATACAGTCTGGATCTAAGATTACAACACAATGATAATACAGCCTGGATCATAGATTACAACACAATGATAATACAGTCTTGATCTAAGATTACAACACAATGATAATACAGCCTGATTTATAGATTACAACACAATGATAATGCAGTCTGGATCTAAGATTACAACACAATGATAATACATTCAATTCTCCAAAGAGAGTATTATTTATGTCTGACATAAATTTTAGTATTTCCTTCAATTTTTGGAATTCCTCGACTCTTTTGTTTTTAAGAATAAATGATTGTTAATGTACAGTTTTAAAAGTAAGGAGTAAACTTCCATCCTTTCAACTATTTTTCTGCCTCAAAAAAAAAAAAAAAATTCAAAATAACATCTGAAGTGTCATAAACAGGATAATTAACACTTTGAGAAGAAATTGAAATAAATGAGTGAAACCGTGGTCTGGTTATGTCATAGAATTAATAATCAGCGGATTAAGCCCCCACCCCCCACCCAGAAAAAGAAAGAAATAAAAAGAATAAAAGAATGTCGTAGTTTTATTTGAATGAGTGGTCGATTGGAAAGGAAACAATTGTTTCTGTTAGTGATATATATGAACATGATGTTAATAATCGGTTTGGAGCTATTGTGATATACTGTTGCAATTTTCTTTCAAATATGAAAGATAAGTGTAATATACTATATTTCCATGTATGAATCTATTCTGATAACACGAAATAAAAACTTAGTAAAAACCTAGTTCAACCAACATCCCCACCCCTTTGCTCTTTGTTTTTAACCTAACATCCAAACATATTATCTAGTCTTCATGGAGATACAACCTAAAAAATGGCCCTAAAGCTCTAACATATTATCTAGTCTTTAAGGAGATACAACCTAAATAATGGCCCTAAAGCTCTAACATATTAACTAATCTTCAGGGAGATAATGACCCTAAAGCTCTTCAGGGAGATACAATCTAAAACAAAATGGCCCTAAAGCTTTAACATATTATCTAATCTTCAGGGAGATACAACCTAAAAAATGGCGTTAAAAATCTAACATAGTATCTAGTCTTCAGGGAGATACAACCTAAAGAATCGTCCTAAAGCTCTAACATATTATCTACTCTTCAAGGAGATACAACCTGAAACAAAATGGCCCTAAAGCTCTAACATATTATCCAGTCTTCAGGGAGATACAACCTAAAAATGTCCCAAAAACTCTAACATATTATCTAGTCTTCAAGGAGATACAACCTAAAAATGTCCATAAAGCTCTCCTACATTAGCACAAACCAGAATGTATCACTTTTCAGATGGTGACAGAGGTCTAAGCAGATTCAATAAAGTTCAGTTTTTGTTTTTAGGTTTTTGCTTTTAGGGAGTGGTCAATATATTATTTTGGGTAGGGTACAATTTCTTGCACGCTCAAAGAATGTAGGGTAAGGTAGACTTTTTGTGCAAACTAAAGGAAGGATATAAAGCGTATGTTTCATGATAATATATTTTCTATGTAACTCCATATGATTTGTGATTACACCTCCCCCCACCCACCCACACACCGTCCTCGGAAATACCAACTGCTCCCTTACATTCATATTTTGACACGGTAAGTGTTGCATGAACCCATAAATTCCTTTGATGCACATGCATGCTATGTACTACCACTAATCGACGTCAAAGGTATCATACAGTGACCTGCTTTCCATGTTCCAGTGACTTCGATTGTGTTACGACAACTCGGGGGGGGGGGGGGGCACCTGAACAGTGTATTTATGAGCAGGTGGTCTTTAATTACACGTAAATTTATGTTAATTTAAATATAAAGTGGACCAGTAAGACATGTATTTCATACACAGGTAGTCCTCATATGCAAATGGTCACCATAAAAGGTTTAACTGTATATTAGCAAAAAGTGTGTCGGTTACATACTCTGCGCGTTTTTTTGAGGATGCAATAAAATATGTAGCTGTCATATGCATTTTATTAAGACTAAATTAAATGCATTACTAGATCTTAAATTAATATAACTTTGAAGCTTATTTATATTTCTTACTTAAATATTAAAGTTTTTGAATTGTTTAGCATTTTGATCTGGCATTCAGTCAGTCAATGTGTTACCGTCTTTACTCGCGAATAAGTCAGATCAAAGTGCAAACAGAATAGACCCTGACATGTTGTCGTATGATGCGCCAGCAGATCTGGGTCGATATGGTTTGTTCTACTGATTAGTCATAGCAAACTGTATGAACCCAGATCAAGATAGAGTTATCGCTAAATAGGACGTTCTTCTTGGAGGCACTACCAACTAATATCAAAAGTAGGTTACAGTGATCTACTTTTCAAAACCAAAGTGAGCACAGACACTTTTTCAATGACAGTCATTAAATTTGATGGGTGTGTTCGTATTTTAAATCGTCACAGGCAGAAGGTAGATGTAAGTCAAAGTGACATACATGTTGTACCTTTCATTTCATATTAAGTTTTTGGATTATGTACCGACCAAGCAGGCAAAACATAGCATCTAAAGAAATTTCCTGTTGGTTCATTCTTAACAAAAACTTTATTTTCTTTTTCGCATTTATAAACGAGATAGAAGACTTTTTTTATTTGTATTGATTTCATAGATGAGAAACACAGTAAACGCTCTCTTATATACAATTTCACACATGTCCTCTTGCTACTTTTCTGAAGTAAATGTATACAATGTTATTATTGTCCTGTGATTTATACTTACCCAGAGTATTAACCAGTACATCAATAAATTAATCTGGGTCATAAAAGATAGTTCAGACATTGATTAATTATTACATCGTGGTCCGCAGATACTAGATTCATACTGCACGAAAAGGGACAATAACATTTCTATACTTTATTAAATATCATTTTCAATTCAATAGAGGAAATCGTTTATGTCTCAAAATGATACAGTTGCAAGTAAAAATTCAAGTCTAAAGCACTCGAGAAATAATGAAGCATATATCACGTACAATAAAGTCGAAACGGCTATTTACACATGATTTGCGTTTTTTTTATTTTAGAACTGTGGATCGAGGCTACCTCTGCCTTGTGTCATACATACATACATACATACATACATACATACATACATACATACATACATACATACATACATACATACATACATACATACATACATACATACATACATACATACATACATACATACATACATACATACATACATACATACATACATACATACATAACTGCACCATTTAAATAGACACTAAGCTTGCGTATCAATAATTGTACTAAGAAACCGACCATTTGATTTTCGCGGGGGGGGGGGGCGGCTGGGATTTTATTTATTTTTATTGGGGGGGGGGGGGGAATGTCCGGAACTCAATAGCTTGAGAAAAAAAATATTCTTCTTCTGATTTATAGCAAGAACAAAAACAAAAACGAACCAAAAAAACTATTATATACATTTTATTAGTTGAAAAATATTTATTATCTTGAGGTACAAGAAAACAAAATATTCTTTCTCGTAAGAAAATTCCGGGCCCGATAGTTACATTTTTTTATCCCCCCACAAAAAATAGGTATCCCCCCCCTCCAATTCCCCAACCACAATCTCACGTTGTCACTGGCACGGCATGGCCGGGGCTGGGAGCTGGGGTGTGGGGTTGTGGTGGATTTGCCTATGTCGTCAATGGGATTACGTATATGTGTTATGTTTGACATGCAATCAGTCTGGTATAAGACTGGAAATGAAAAACAGCATCGACATTATGAACCCAATTAGCTCCGTTTAACTTTTGATCAATGACGAGGTTGAAATAAAGTTGCGCGGGGATCCACCGTCAGTAAGTGATGACTTCTTATTATATTCATTTCGAAAACTGTCGCATTCAGATAAAAATTTCTTCAAATGTAGAAAATAGGCCAGTGGATATATACGGATCGTAAATAAAGCAGTGGTAACACGCTTCCTTGGAACCTCCACAATCTCAAGCTCGATTCAAGGTTCCGAAATGTGCTAGTATATGTGGTCCCCCATCCAAGATCGGTGGTTTCTTCATGGGATCCCGCAATCACACAAACATCTGAGACGTCGAGGCCGCGTCTTTAAAAGTGTTAGTACTTTATTTGCATTCTACGTAAAATCGATACACTGTAACGTAACTCATCAAATCACTCCTGCAGACGTGTACTATATATGAACTCATCAAATCACTCCCGCAGACATGAAATATCTACATTTTAGTTCCCTATGTCCAGAAAGTTTGCTTAAGAAAAAAAACCGTCTGAAACAGAGAACCAGTCTAAAATTCCGATTGTAAACTCACACCATCTGTCAACAGTGAAAAGTGATGAGTGAGTTACACTCTTGGTCAGCTTATTATCAAAGTCAGATTCTTCGTGTAGAAGGCTTTTTCTTTTCAAAGGAAATACAAATTGGTAAATTGGGGACAAAATGATAGCTGTTATATAGTTGATATGCTGATATCAGCTGTGAAAACTGTCAGTGCCAAAGAAATCTGAAAGGGTCTTGAAACCTCTGAATTGTGAGTAGCGTAGTGTGGCGATATACGGACAAAAATGGCTCTATACGGACAATGGGAATTAACATTACGGTCGCCCTCTCAGAATGATGGCTCTATACGGACATAATGGCTCCAGACGGACAAGGGAAATTTAAGATTAGAATGGCTCTATGCGGACAAGGGGAATTTAACATGACGTTTTCATGTTGAAAAATTTATACGGACAAGGGGAAATGTAATGTTAAAACTACACCTACTAACGAATACGCTGTTTGGACTGACCAACACCCAGTCATCTACTGACCAATACACACACCTACTAACCAACGAAAGGGTAGAAGTGCTGTCACACTATACCAACAAACGCACTGATACACTATAACACACAATAGTAGGAAGCGTAAGGAGAGAAAAGGGTAGAAATATACACACACTATACCCACAAACACACTTATATACTATCACACACAAGGATGGGAGTGCTTACACACATATACAAACATAATATCACCCCTGAAAAGGGTAGCAGTGCTCACACGTACAAACAAACATCCAAAGGTGGAAAAGTGTAAGGAGAGAAAAGGGTAGCAATGAACACACACTATACCCAGAAACAGACATATATACTATCACACACACAGGTAGGAGTACTTACACACTATACACACAAACGCCCATGAAGATTTAAGTTTTAGTTCTGAAAGACAAAGACATACAAACAAATATTGGCAATGACTGAGTAGTATCTCTGTTTCTGAGAGAACTGCATGTCCCTGAAAAAGGGGCCGTTGGTTGTTGTGCTGGATCATTGATATTATCGATATCCAGAATAGCTGCACGTCCCAGGCCGAATTCGACAGCAAGGGCACATCTGGTCGAAGTCCGTCGATCTGATGACGGAGAAAGAGAGCCTAAAATAGGCTCATCTGCCTCCGACTCCAGTTCTCGACCTGACGAACTAGGGGTAGTTATGACTTCTGTTGCCACTGCTCTCTCTCTCTCTCTCTCTCTCTCTCTCTCTCTCTCTCTCTCTCTCTCTCTCTCTCCTTGCTTCTTCCTCCCATTGCTTCCACCTCTCCTTAACCCTCATCCACCTTTTGTTCAGGCGCGGGAATTCCCCCTCTCTCTCTCTCTCCCTCCTCTCTTGCTCCCATGCCTTATTCTCCTCCGTCCAAGTCCTCGTTATCTTCTCCACTTCTTCTTTCATTACTTCTCTTACGAGTTCTTTCCCCATCCGGAAGGAGATGATCCCCTTTTTTTTTTAGATATGTCTTGTGTGTGGTTAATACTCTATTACTCTGCCCAGGAGGGGTTCCACTCTTTCTAAATACGAACCGGCTTCCCTCAATTTAAGTACTTGCGCTGGCTGACTGATTTTTTTTCTGCACATGATTGACGTTGAATGGCAAGACTGATTGATTGATTTTGGAATTTATGACGCGTGCGGCCATTCGACCATGTGCGTCAGATAACCTTGTGTACACAGTGCACTATTTAATTGGAAACAGAAATGATGTCTTGACAGGCAAGGCTGTACGGACTTGGTAAGGGAAGCGCGAAGCGGAACAGATTAAGCTGAAACGCCATGAACGTACATGATCAAATTCGGCCCAGTTAGCTAAATCGGGCTGATCCTAATAACCAATTGTGTGTTAGCCATATATTGTAATTGCGATCGTGTATACCAGTTACAAATTTTCCTACTCTATACCATGTTTATAATTTAGTGTACATTGTGTACTTCCAATTTTCCAAAAATGTTCGTGAATACTGGGTCAAGTAACGCATTATTATTTTTGTTGTCTTAATTAGGTTTAAATCATTCAAAGTGGTGTTTATGAACTGTGGTTGAATGTGTCAAATTTGTACTTGATAGAGTTGTTATCGAAATGGTTTTCAAGCCAAAGTGAAAACCCTTAGCCAATTGCAACCTGCTTCTTAGCCTGTAAACGGGCTGGGATTCTATGTCCCTCCTCCGGCAGTATCGCAGATCTCAGGTACTCTGGAATACGAATCTCCGTCTGGACCGACTTCTCTGTTTTCCTGGGTCAGTCAGGTCAGCAATGTCCAAGTTTAACATCCATTGCCTGAGAGTTAGGGCGTCGCATTCAGCTTTCTCAAAGTTGTGGTATTTGACAAGATTAGTGCATAACAATGCAGCGAGAGTTACTGGACTTGCACTAACACTGTCGCTCCGTCGCCTAATGTTTGTGGCTGCTTTCTTCATCCGGGCCTTGGCTGATTCTCGCTTTCTTTGTCCGCCACGTTTGCATCGATGATGGTTTGGAGGTCTTGTAGGTGCTTTTTTGTTTTCTCCCTGTCGTTCCAGGAGTCGGCAATTCCCACTTCCTTTGTCTGTTGTAGCAGGAATTCTCAGGCTAGATGACCAACAATCTTCTTCGATCCCTGCTTTTCCGGAGATTTTGGCTGCGACACTGATACCGGTGGGAGTGCTTTCCCATATTCGTCCTCTTTGGGTTTCTTTTCCCCATTGTTCTCCACCTTCTCTCCTTGTTTCCCCTCTTCAATTCCTCGCCTTATTCCTTGTTGCATTGTTTCTATAACTAGAGGCTCAGGTGGTAGTGGTGGTGGTGGCGGAGATGTCTGGTGTGACCTTCCGTCACTGATGGGCTGCTTACACGGGTGCTTGTCATCCAGGTCTGCTTCGGTTGTTTCGATTGTAGCTCCCTCTGTAACTGCATTCTCCCTTTTCTCAAGTTCCTGGGGCTCATAATTTCTCCATTCCGTGGGGCTTCTATCGTAAATTCTTTTTGCTTCCCATATTAGAAGAAGAGTTGTCCTCGACTCCTGAGCTCTTAAACTCCAACCTGAAGCTACTGCAAGGCCTAGGCCCTGCAGTGTGCTCTCTTCTCTGTAACGATGGCAAGACTGTTAGTTAGTTAAATTGAATTTAATTGGTTTTCGACCATTCGGCCATATACGAATGGTTAGTGGGCGCACCGCGCTCTGTTTAATTTGTCGTCAAATGCGTGCGAAGCACCATTTGACGCTTTATTGCGTGAACTGCACGCTTATTCATTAAGTGTCTAAAAGGAGAGTCTGCACGGGCAAAGGAGGCGTGAAGCGGAACCGCAGTAAACTGAAACTCCACGGACGTATATGATCAAATTCTGCCCAGTTAAATATTCGGGCTGTCCGTACAACCAAGTGTGTTAACCACATATTGAAATTGGGATCAAACTATCCAGTTTTAAAAAAATCCTACTTGTACTAATTTTAAATTTAGCGTACGTAGTGCACTTTTTGTTTTTCAGAAAAATAAATCAATAGTGAGTACAAATGACTCATTACTAATTTAGTGATTATAATCAGGTGTACACAATAGCGAGTATTTTTAAACAGTATTTAAATGGATCAAATTTGGACATTTAAAAGAGATTTTATCGAAATGGGTTTCTAGAACGAAAGTAAAACCCCATAGGCAAAAAGTATTCTTTCTTTTAGCCCTCAAAAGGACTATGAGGTATCCTCCGTAACCACCACCCACCCACCCATTAGGTGTGGCTTCAGGTGGGCTGGTATCTCCGACTCAAAGTTCCGTCTGGTACGTTCCGTGGGTCTATCGGGGTCTATGATATCTGCTACTATCAACTGGCCCAGTGACGTCAGATATGTGACCGGTTGGACCTCAAGGTTGTGGTACCCTATTAGCTGGTTACAGATGTACGTCGCTAAGGTTATTGGGCACTCAGCATATTTATTCCCCAATCTAAAGATGCTAAGGGTAGCTTTCTTGGTTCGGGTTCTACTAGATTTTGATTGTGATTGCTGGCCCTCTAGCGTGGCTTGCCTCTTTGCTGTCATGATCGTCCTGTAGTCTTCAATGTGTTGTTTGGCCACTTCCCATTTGGTCCAAACGGTGTTCACTCCCATTGCGTACGACTGGTTGTACATATACTGGGTTACTTCTCTTCTAAGATCTGTGTTGTCCGCCGCCTTGCTCACTTCTGACTGCTATCGGTGTTTCTATGGGTGGGCGTTGTTTACACCTTCCGCCTGTAGTTGCTGTATCGGCTGATTTTCCCAAAAAGGTTTCTCCGATGTTGGTGTTGCCAATGCTCGGGGTGAGGTAGTGGTGTGTTTCCTCCTTTCAGCCTGTTGTTCTCGGGTTTCTCCTTGGGTCCCTTGTATCTTTCTTCATTTATATTTTTCTCCTGCTCCCTTCACTGCTTTGCCCCGTGCAGAGTGGATTTCGCTATTGGCGGCATTTACGTTGGTGTTGTTGATGATTGAGGTGTTTTCGGTCTTCGTTCCACGGGGAGGGGGGGGGACTCGGCAGACGCTGGGTTTGCAGCATAGACGGCTGCGTCTGCGGTAATCGCTCCCTCATTGCCTGTGGTCTTCCTCCCTGTCTCTGTCCGGGTCTTCTTTGGGGGCTGTATGTATTGTAGTTTCTTTTGTAGATTCTTGGTTCCTCCCAAATAAGTAGAAGTGTCGTCATCTTTGCTTTGGCCTTTAGGCTCCACCCTGAAGCAATATTAAGGCCTAAGCCTTTAATTGCACTCAGGGCATGGAGAGGTACAATTGATTCCATTTCTAGCTGCTACGTCTTGCTCACTGCTCTGTTAGCTGAAGACTGTTGGCAAGACCGATGATGATGATGATTTGGGTTAGAGATGTGTGCGGTCATTCGACCATGTACGTCTGTGTACCCCCAATGCGTGCGAAGCACGCATTACGGGGTTGAATTGTGTGCTTATCACACTTATTTAATTCTCGTCAAGTGAGTTGCCGGGCTGCAACCCAGTTGACGCATTACGGCGTGAAGGACGCTAGTTACACACCACTCCATCGCTGCAAGGTTTTCCACTATGGGGGTTCATTGAAATGGGAGGGTGTGTGCAATTAGTTATACCTGTACATATGAATTGAACCACAATGTTAACAGGATTACGGGTGTGCGCACGGCGCACTATTTAATTGATGTCTGGAGTGGCAGGCAGCACGGACTCGGCAAAAAGGGCCCGAAGCGTGACGAAAGTACTAAAAACGCCATGAACGTACATAACCAATATCTGCCCAGTTAGCTAAATTGGGCTGTCCCTAATACCAATTGTGTGTTAGCTACATATTGTAATTGCTGTCATACTTAAGCAGATTTAACAATTTTCCTAATCCCCTATTATTTTTGAGTAAAGAAACATTTCGGTTAAAGTAACCCATTCAATGTTTGTGATCTTAATCAGATAATATCAAGTTGTCATAATGATTCGGTAGACAAATGATCATATTTGCTTTACAATAAAGTTATCATCGAAATAGGTTTTCAAGCCAAAATGAAAACCGACAGGCAATTTAGGCAACCCCATTAGCCCTTAAAATGACTTTTGTTGTTCCAGCGACCCTGGGATCTGGAAGAAGGCGCTCGTCAGATGCTCTGGACGGACGAAGCTGCTCCGCCATCGATTTTTAAGGGGCTCTGGGTCCAGTGGATCTGCGATGATCATGCTTCTTTGTTCCTGTTTGTGTTCTAGCAACTCCATACACATTGCTAGGTTTTGATAGTCCATCGCGACATTGCCGAGTTTAATGGCTAACGGAACTGGACAATCAGCCATTTTTCTGCCTCGGTTCCTGATGTTGTCGGCGGCTTCTTCCCATCTTGCCCTTCTTTCCTTAGTCCTTCATTTTGGTTCGCAGATGATTCTGATGTCCTCTATGAATCGCCTAGTTGATTCAGTGACATTCGATCAAACAGGTCTTCTTGCTCCATGGAGCGAGCTTCTTTTTTATGTATTCGATAGCTTCTAGGTTTAATCGCATTTCCCTCTCCTTCTCCTCCTGCTTCCGTTTATCAGCTGGGATGGTTGTGGTGGGGGTGGTAGGGTTCATTGATGCCGCTGGGAGTTGAGGGCCAGTTTTCTGTCCTGCCTTCTGCTGGTTGGTTGCCCCACCACCTCTTTTCTTTCCTTTTCCTTTCCCCTTGCTTTCCGCTAGAGGTCGGGGAATATTTTTTATTTCTTCCCTTCTTTGCTGTTCTTTCTTCTTTTCTTCCTCCTTTTTTTCTTCTTTCCTTCCCTGCCTCTCCCCCTGTTGATGTGATTGTACCACCAATGGTGTTGGTGGTGGCTGTTTCGGCTGGGAAGGCTGTTGAAGCTGTTGTTGTTGTGGCCTATCTTCCTGTCGGGGGGGGGGGCATAGTAGGGGTCCTTGTCTTCGGGGTACGCTGCGTCTGCGGCTCCCTCTGCGACTGCCTTCTCCCTCTGTTCTATCCCCGGGGGCTTCTGTACTGTGGAATACTGCTGTTTTCTTCTTCCCAGATCAACAGAAGAGTAGTCCTCCTCTGTTGCGCACCTAAGTTCCAGCCTAATGCCAATGTCATACCTAGACCCTTCAGGGCATTCAGGGCGAACTTAGGGATAATGTCATCCATCACTAGCGTCATTGTTGAACTTCTTACTTCTACGTTCGCTGCGGACTGGAATGTGGCAAGACCGGTGAAGGCACCATTTGATATGCTTTAAGCGCGGACGTGAAGGAAAACATCCCTCAGATTTGAGACGTAGACGTGAAAGAAAAATCCTCTTAGACAGAGATACAGAGCGAGAGAGAGAGAGAGAGAGAGAGAGAGAGAGAGAAAAGTATGTGTAGATAATTTTTTCTAAAAAAAACAAACAATCAACACCGTTTTTCCAGAATCAACAGTTTTTGTAATAAGCACCACTAACTCAATTATAAACAAATGAAGAAAGATGATAAAAATGTTAAACATAAACGTATTTATAAGGTTGACAACGTTGTGGAGTAAGACTGGACTTCCAATAAGCTATAACAGTGTCATTTTGCCATCGATATTTTGTTTTCATCGTTTCTAGAGAAATCACGTCCAAAACAAATCAGAAATGTTCTAATGAGAATCCAACTCTGCACTGATGAAGAAAATACACACAATATTGTCCAAACACCATCGAATCCGATCCTTGTAATCTGACATTATTGAATTGAGTCCATATAGCATTTTTTCTCATAAAGTCTCTGATATCGTTTTCCAGAATAGGTAATCCATAGCAATCAAAATATTCCACGCTGAGGTCGTTGGGAAAGTAAACTGCTACCCAATATATTCCTGGGCGATGATCGTCTTCCGTGTTGCTGATATAAGCTCGAACGTCTTTAGGTTTTCGATGAGGAAGTTCATCTTTAGCACACACCACTGGATTCTAAGGAGCTGTGTACGAGCTGTGGATCAGAAGGTAATGAAGTTCCCAGGTATTCATCTTCACAAGTAATGATAAGAAATGATTTCACACTTGACGCTTTGTTTAAAAAAGATTTGTCAAGTAAATCGAGGAAGGGTAAGTCTCGGAACTCTATTGCAAGAGAGCTTCGATGCTTTTCGTCTCCAAGGAAGTAAGTGGAGGTAGGGAATAGTCACTCAAGTCTTTATACCACTATTTCAAGATCTTCTTTTCTATGATGAGTGTCATTGCTTCTTCCAGATACTCTTCCAACTTTTCTTCTTGACTCACCATCAAACATTTGTCGTGTTACACTTGATTAGGATGATCGATTTGACATCCATAACAATGTTTTCTGGTCAGGGGTGTGATTTTTTTTCACCCACGAGACTGAGTGTTGTTCTTGTTCTGGCCATAGTGACATTATGACTATATCTTTCTCTTCTTTTTCTTCTTCTCCACTTGGTTTCTGTCACAGCCGCAGTTTCTGTTCTGGATGGAAAATATCATCTTCGTCTATGTCCATGGCTTCGGTTCCATGTTTTGTTGGATCACTTCTCTCAGACTGTTGATTTCCAAAGTATTATCAAATTCTGCATACAAGATCACTTTCACGGTGTTCACGACGGAAACTGTAAACTGAAGTTCCACACGGAGTTGGCTTGATTTTATAGTGTGAAAATGTCCCTCGTCGCAGCCATGATCTAAGTGAAATCAAATCCCTACAAACAATATCCTCCTGCATAATCGTCATACGAAATGCCGTGGGTGCTGTTGGTTCCAAATTGTCCTGTGGCTTCAAACAGAGTCAAGAAAGATCACGAGTAAATCTTCTGGGAAAAGTTAGGTTCAAAAGGTCTGGTACACAACGTCTGGCCATCTCGGGTCCCTTCTATCTGAGACACATTGAAGTGTTGGAACTCGAAAGTGTTTTGATCAATGGTTCTGCAGAGTGCAGCATTGCTGACGATGCCAATGAACAAACGTTTAGGTAGTTGTCCTTGGAAGACATCATCTACGATCTTGTATCGGAGTCAAGAGCCAGTGATAAAAGTTTTGACTTCCACTAGCCGTAGAGGATACATGGATGTAGATCTGGTCAGCGTTGACTGATGTCGTTTCCCACTTTAGGTAAGACTTCCACACAATGCGCCTAGAGTCTGGCTTCTTCGATGCTAGTTTTGGACTCGTTACCAGTTGTGTCCTGCGTACCTCGTGTATTCCGGTGGGTCGGCCCTGCGGATATGTGTACGCCGCTCGGATATGCCCTTCCTGCCGAGGCGGGCGGCCGTGTCCCAGACCCACATTCAAAAGGATGTACAAGGTCGAAAAGCAAAGGTTCGCGAAGCCTACTACTAGGTGGTGGATTTCTGGACCTGCAATAGAACAATAGACGTGCCTAGGATATATATATATACGATGGCCGAATGTATAGACATCGCTCGACCGAAAACCAGTGGTGTGGTAGCTTCTCAACACACGATATTGCCCAGAAGAGCCCCGCATGAACTAGACCTTGTTTTCGAGTACGACCAGCCTCCCCGCTTCACGGGAAAGGCATGGACGGCTGCGCTAGAAAGCGCCAAAGCACACGGGTTTCTAGAAAGCGTTTGTGCAAAGAGCCTGAAGTAGTTGCCAAGTGTTTTGACTCTGCCCGACTGCACGGCTGGTTTTGGTTTCGTCGGCGTGGTCGACGCGCTCCAAGTAGCTGCATTCCTGGCCAGAAAAAGGGCTGGAGCCAATACATGTCGTGCGATCGACAAAAAGCTCCAAGGAAATTTGCGTGACAATGGTGCACTCGCTTTGCTAGAAGAAAACGCCTGTTTGGCGAAAAAGATACGCTTCGGGTGGCAGCCTGTGCGCATGCTTGTAAGCCTTTGTTCCGTTGCTGGCGGGCTACGTATTTGTGTGCGCCGTATAGTCCTCTACACAATGTTTGGCGAGGCTTTCCTTGTGCGAACATCTCCTATCTTGCAACAAATCGGCGAAGGGTACTGCTCAAAGTCTCCAAGACGCGTCACCATATGTCGGATACTCTTCGTCCCCAATGCGCTCCAATGCAGAAATAGGCAGGTCCGCTTGCCCCCGCGGTACACCCTCTCCGATAAGTGCGTGCATATGTATTCGCCAGGCTCGAGATCCATGGCCTTTGTACAGTCTTTGTTCTGCAAGGCTTCTACCTTCCGCATCCTTGGCTTTGCGAAATCTTCTGGCGGGTTCTCTGCTTCGTTTTAGCTGGAAAAGTGGGCGGCCTGCAGGAACGTTTTCTATTCGTCGGCAATCGCAGCCTGTATTTTCGTTGAAAGAAACCAATTCCAACACCTCGCCTACCACTTCTTTGGCTTTTTCCTCGCCGGCAAGCGTACCAAGATACTTTGATCCTGGTGCAACCGCGTTTCCGTAGGTGCTTGTTGAGGCAGTCGGCGTAGTCTGCGAGATGTCCGCCAAAGATTTCGCATACCTCTCCGGCTTCGAAGTTCGAGACCACATTGTTGAGGAGCTTGCAGAGCATGGTGTAGCCCAGCGGCGAAGTCCGCATGTAGGAGATCACGTGGTTTCAACGCTGCTTGTGTTGTCCAGTATTGTCCCCGATGACTTCCACCCCTTGCTCGAGAAAAAATACAGAAAGCAGGTGCTGCAGCAAACGCTCCAGAACCAGCACGTCCTAAAAATCCTGCCTGTAGTAGATACAAGCGTCTTTCGAAGTCTGGTAATTTTGCTTGCAGCGCGTCTATCTGTATTTGGGAAACGTCGCATTTGGCCGCGAAGAGTGCTACAACGGGATTTTTCCCATCGCTGTTGTGGAGTTGCTTCCCAAGTGCTGTAGGCTTTTCGGTCCGTCTGGATCGTATTATTTATCATACCCGTTTATTATAGTGGGTGAAGTCAATTGACAGCATTGATAAACAATCAGCCTGGTACACGAGTAATTAATACGTAACGAAACCACCAATGTTACACTATCTTTTATATTATTGGTCGCCAGAGATGAAATTCAGTTTAAAGCATTCCACATCTATCCATACGTGTACTTGACCGTTTTGGGTGTTTGTGTTTAAGATTTTTCATTACATATACGAGATGGATTCTGAACAGCCATGTGATGACGATGTTGCGGAATTTAACGGTGATGAGGTGTTGGATAACCTAGGAGAGTTTGTCAACGTTGATGGTGATTTTGTGCCGCTTGTCGACGAATATCTGCGTGAGAGGGGTGTTACCAGACTCTCATATACGCTCAAATATAATCTACGCGAGGGTCAGATAGAAATTGACCGTTGGGGCCACCCTGTTGTGTTCATACCAACTCAAGGCCAGCTTGGAACCATCGCATACTCACGTAAAGACGAAATTATGTCAGACGTGAAAACACCCAGGGATTGTTTCTACAACGATGAAGTAATATTCACCGACAAATTCACCGCGATTATATTCTTCGTCAATTATATCGAACCACCAACACTCACTCGGCCAGGAAAAGAAAGACCTCGACTGATATTCACCAAAGACGCACTTGCCAGCGTAACAATTCTTGGACGAAAACGAGAACCTTTAAAGACACAAAGCATGGGCGTAATCTATGTAGTTTTAAGTCAATGTGGTGGCATGCCAACAAACCGCACAAGCGCCTGAGACATAAATATTTCCCCGGAAGATATTTTCTGTGATTGCATGGCAGTTGTACCAGTGAAGAAGAATGCTTGGTTGGAAGAGTGGGTGCGTGTTGTACCCTAACAAAGCCAGCCTGTTGAGCAATTAATCTCCACGGTGACATTATTAATAGAAGAACTATGATAGACCCTCAAAGTTACCGACCTGAGAAAATAATCGAAGCGGAACAACAGCTGCGAGATGAAATCACCAAGAAAACCGTTCTACTCGCAAAATACAAACGCGTGTGTGTTGTCGTGGATGCTAGGTGTGGACTCGCTGCAGCAACAACCGTTGGCTTTGGTGTGTCGGGAATTGTGACTACGGCAACGACGGCAACTATTATAGGCATACCAATCGGAATTGTTGTCGGAGCCATATCGATAGTGTCCGGTGTCGCGGGTGGCACCGGAAAAATAATTTCATTACGGTTACATTCGCGAATACGTGTCTATTCGGAAATTCTCGCGGTCGCCCGAAGTAGTCTCAGCACAATTGCCAAGCTGTACTAGATGACCATCGAAGATAAAACAATTACCATGGCGGAGTTCGAAATGGTGCTGGTTGAAATGGAAAACTACCTAAGACTCCGCGCACAAATTACGGAACCGGGGCGCTAGCGACCACAAACAGGTAATTGATTTGAGCGCGGTAAAATCGAGTAAACGGTAGTGGAAACATAGCTTCCAGCGAGAGGCACCCATGGGGGCGTGTGCCGCGGGGCTAAAGTCACGGGAGTAGAAGGGGTTGACCTTGATCGGTAACATAAATCTAAAACTCTTATTTACCCACTACTAAAGAACCTTGTCTGACGATGGAGATGAGAACAATTGCTCATGGACAAATACGATACTTTCAATTCAAAATTTTGACGATTATTATTAAGACTTTGAGTAAATATAAAGTATGTACTTCTCTTGCCTGTATATAAAACCCTATGCTCTCGCCTCCCTTTAGTTCCCACTAAGTGTGAGGTTTTTGATATTGCTTCAGTGTAGCAGCTATTCACGCATTTATATTTAGTTGCTCGTGCAAGCTCATGTTCACTAATATGTACAATATCATTTTCGATATTTACGTGATGGATCAGACATGAAGTATAAGATACATTTTATGGGGAATATTTACTTATTTTATTACATAAGACATATATGATATTTCATCACTATTTCAGAGTCTTAGGCAATTATATTTTGGACATAAATAAAATTATGTTTCTGTTTTGTACTCGAAAGGTTCAAATCTCATATTTATTCCCGTGATCTCTTACCTCTCAAGACCAATTTTCAACATATAAAATAAAAGTTTCTTTTAATTTATTGTGCTTTAAACATATTGGGAGTGAAAGGATACCAATTTTACTAGGTTCTTGTGTTGTCGATGAATATCATACCTAATTATGCACAGGGTGATTATTTAAACGGCCAGTTATCGCCACACTAATTGGCTATGAGGGTCCCTTCATATGATTGGCGGTTTACAATCTCTTTTCCAGCAATGTTATCAGACAGGTATGTAATTGCCAGCTAGTGAGCTTTTTTCGATGTGTGTTAACACTTGTATTTCTTGAATGGGTGTCCTGCAAGAGATATGCATATTCTTTCCTTGAAAATCAAAACTTTTTATTCTCTTGGTGTCTGCTCAAAACAGACGTATAGAAAATCACGCGGACGGAAAGTCAGGCAGATACACAGATAGATATATACAATAGAATCTATCTCAATGATGCCACACAATGTTTAGTAAAAGAATCAAGATGATAGATAATAGACATGAAGATGAAGATGCTCTCACTCTCTCTCTCTCTCTCTCTCTCTCTCTCTCTATATATATATATATATATATATATATATATATATATATATATATATATAAGTCTGTCTTTCTATAATCCATCCATCCATCTATGTATGTAATTACCGACCTATCTATCTATCTTTATATCTCAATGTCGCAGGACCCTCTTCAATGATTGTGTGCAGTTTTGCGTTTCTGTGCGTTACAAAGAGACGATAATTTAGAGCCAGTAAGCGGTAAATGTGTGTTAGTATTACGTGTAAAATTAAGATCAGATATCACAAACTTGAGTAACAAAACGTGCTTTTTTATTGCATGGGATGATTTAGCTATTTCTTGAAAAGAAAAAATCCTGCCTTCAAGCTTGTTGTCACTATATCACTTCTTTTTTGATTCTACGCCATTTTGCCAATTTTCAAAGTTTTTAGGAATCATAATAATGAAGATAGAAACCGATAGTGAAGATAGAAACCGAAATTTCATCACCACAGGACGAGCATGTTCACTTTATCCGGGTACTCAGAGAATAACTCAATTAGCTCCCTTTCTCTTCAGGTAACGTGACACTGACCCATCTTGCTCAGATAAGAGTTGGGATGTAGACGTTTTCACAAGCGTCTGCTTTCTTCAATATGCGTCTATTTTTTTTCAGCTACTAAAATTGTGCAAATGTAAAATTATTAAGATGGATATTAATTAAAACAAATATTTAGCATGAGGAATTTTATTGGTTCGTTTTCACACATAATTTATACAATCAGGAGAAAACGATCAACTTTTCTCCAGCAAGACGCTGTGAATGTCCGCGATAAATTTTGAAAATAAATTAATTAATTTGTACATCAAGATATATAATTACTGTGGGGTGCTACGTTTCTTTGGGAATTTTATTTGTTTTATTAGTTCGTGACTTTAGACTTTTGAACTACGATACTTAGTCGCTTTTAACAAACCTCTCGACATATAGATCAAGGAGAGAATGTATCATTATGCATCGACATACATCCTAAACATCATTTGACAAGCTTTAATGATAGTAGGCATGATGGACTAAATTACATAAAACTTGCTGACAAAGGCTGTTAATTGTTTACCCATATTTGTTATGCAATACAGCGTATACTATAATTTACAACGTAAACTGAAACGGACTCATTTACTAGCACTTGCAATACTATTAGTACACACATATCCTCGCCGTCTGTCTGTCTATGTCTCTTAGATACGCACTGAGAGAGAGAGAGAGAGAGAGAGAGAGAGAGAGAGAGAGAGAGAGAGAGAGAGACATAAAATGCACGTAACTGTCGGGGCGAGTTTAATCCAAGTGACAGCGGTAAAGCGGCGATAACCGGAAGTGCCGGTTACACATCAAAGATACATCGCCTTCATCGAGCTAAATGGTGTACCTCCTCTGTCGGTAACCAATGAGACATTAGGGTCCGATTTCAGCTCAACTGGTGGACTTACTAGGCTAAGATTTTACAGATTTAATTAGCAAAACGAGCTTTGTTGTTTGGGTGCAGGTTATAACTTAGTCCGGAGTTTCTCTTTAAATATGAAAAGTCATAGAATGTTTTCTGAAACCACGAAGGGTTCATATTTAGACTTCAAATGCTAATATATACAATGCTTCTAAAAGTTTATACACAATATTTACAAAAGTAGCGATAAAATACAGTCACAGCTTTCCTTGGATCCACTTGACATTTCTTGACTTATGAACCGGATTGTGGAAGGCACACATTTGGAAAAATGGTAGCGGGATCAGCCAGAGGTTTTGATTTCCTACCTTGTTCGAGACAGATTTTAGCCTCCGTTACTTAAAAATGTAACGCCCATTGTCAGCATTACAATGGCAGATACACATACAGGTATATGGAAGATACACACACAGGTGTATCAAATATATATGTATACCAAATCCAACTGCCAAATGAGTGATTCAGTATTGGTGTCGGGTGTGCCATGTCAGATGGCATAAGATCAATAGCTGTTTATTTCTGTTGTATGCCTTGATTAAGCAGAACAATGCACTTGTATTTCGAAAATAAAATATTGATATTGTTTCCATGACTTCGGGACAAACTTCCACAATTACAAATGTTAAAGATAGACTGCTCCTATGAATAAAAACGTGTGTTTGTTCTGAATTAATCCGGAGCTAATCAATATTCCGTTGTTTATAGAAATCCTGTATTTCATGAAGACATATGATAGCACTCAATCGTCAATTTACTTCCTGTCTCAGTTCATTACAAATGTTTGCAATTATTAACATTATCAATAATTAACTATCGCGTTTACACAGAACTGAAGCCTGGGTCATGACGCATTGCCAGCAACATCCCGGATAACCTTCGAAATTCATCGTAAGACAAATCGATGAATAATGTCCATGGGAGCGATCAGGTGAGCCCAAAACTCCAAAGACAGTCACCCCCAAAGATTGATAGACCAGCAAGAACAGATGGAGTTTTCCTAAAAATTTATGATAATGGTTAACGGTAAACTTTTAAAGACGAAACATACGACAAATAGTTAAATATATAATTAGATATTTATAGTCAAATAACTCAAAAACGAAAATTTCTATAAGTGACAGAAATATTACAACCTACTTTTATACGTGTTCCAACTAGATAGAATTAATGAGGAGTGATACAAACAATTAAAATAGAAAGAACGTGATAAAACTTCGATGACATTGAACACCATTTGAATATCGTCAGTAGAAAAAATAGACAATTTAGATGTGAAATTCAAAATGCGATAGGAACTCTCTTTCAAATACTTTAGGTGAAATTTTGGACCGTAAAAAGCGAAGATACAAGATGGATGTTTGACAGGATTGAATATTTACCGCTACACAAAAATAGTTATCAGGTGCTCAGATGAAGCTCACACATATGTTTCTCTGAAAGAGTAAAGAACAAAACAAAACAAAACTTGTATTAGCGTAATAAATACGGAAATAGAGAGAGAAAGACACGTTGAAAGGTTAATCATATTTCAATATGGTCATCGCAACGACTACCAAGCTCAATATCATCACAGATATGCATACATCACGGGAAGAAGTATATCTATGAAAATATTGTGTCTTTTTTCAATACAACAGAATAAAATCAGAACACAAAAACTATATAAAAACATGGATAACTCGATAAATATAATGCTGAAGTAGGCTCAGTTATAAAATTAAAAACATTAACCCCAATTAAAGGTTCCATGTGTTATTTCTTGTGAGTTTGAAAATATCGTTGTGCCAGAAACAAACTTGCAAACAAGAAAATAACGTTTCATCAGAAGACATCACCTATGGTGACGAAATAAATTCGACAATCAACAGATTGTATTGAAGTATTTTACAATCCTATGCGTAAAATTTCACGAAGTCAAACAGCTAAGCCACTAACAAATGTAAACTTTCAAATTTAAATTTTCTGCCACCTAAAGATTTGATCAAACAGCTATACCACCTTAAGAAAAGTTCTATTCATCACTTAATAATTCCAAGATATCAAATGATGATTACCAGTATAAACATGCTGTCATAGAACATTTTAACCTTCAAACAATTTCATGACTATTATGAAAAATTACAAACTAATAACAAAAATACAAACATGTTCATTATTACAGTGCTTCTGGATTAGTACATACTGCAAGCTTAAAGATCTCCGAATAATTGAGAGGGCAATAAGAGGTGTATTTAGCATGATACAACACAAATATGGATACAAATCGTCAGAATAAAAGATTATAGTGAGTTGTAAAGGTCAAAATCGACGTCATTCATTATGTACCTCTATCATAACAATCTCTATATATTGGCTATGAGCCAATACATGCCAGTGAAAATCTTTAAATAGGCAACTGATGAACAAGTCAGACTTGTATTTCTAAATATCGGACGCCTATGATACTGGTTACATTTTAGACATAGATTCGTATTTAAAATTTGAAATGCGCAAAAAGTGCTTATATAATATTAAAAAAGTTATCAGGGAATGAATTTATTCAGAACATGAAGTTATGAGATGCATAACATCAAAATGAATAAAGTAGCATTGTCTATGTCTGACGACAAGAGTATTTTGGTTGACAACCTAAACACATTGTCTTACCGACAAGTAAGCGATTTGCATTGAAAAGGGAATTCGAGACGCATTGAAAGTTTGTTGCTTTTGTTCTTTTTAAAAGTATCTACATTTTATCTTTTCATCTCAGAACATGGTCTTTCGGGTTCACATAAGTAAAAGCTTTACTGTTCTTTCAAAAAGAGTTAGTATTCTTAAAATGAAATTGATTTTGAATGTTTACCTTGGCATCTGAAACAAAAAAAATATGCATTCTGTGAGGATCAACATTTTCCTTTCTGTCTTTTTTGCAGATGGATACCTCGTAGCACATTGGCTAACTGATGACCAGTATCATGCAATCTAATATCATGTGTGCTTCTCAAATTAAGCAAGATACAATGATTATCAATGTACAATTTGTTAACATTTACGTTGCTAATTTATGTGTGCTTTGGCTGTCCGTCAAAGAATTAATTTGTAGCTTATGCAAACTGTTGTCTCAATTGAAAACCTTAAGAATAGACCATATACGATAGAACTTCTAAAATCACTGCATTATTTGTCTCTACCTGAGTTATACGACTTTTCCGGATTCTCCGTCATTTAAACCCATATTGGCACAAACAATAGTGAGATTTGTTAAAGTTGTATTCGCTTCTATGTCAATAATTCTCTTCCTAGTGATATGGTAAATAAAGCGATTCCATTTTTTTTTACTTATCATTAACTGCTTGTACAATTGATTCCAAAGTAATCGTATTGTACTGGAGACAAATGTTTTTTAGTTCATAGTTTTGATTCCTCCTTTTTATAAGTCCACAGTCTTTTGCAGTTGTTATATTAAATCTGAAATCCTGTGGAGGAGCAAAGGGATACAATGGTCTGTTAGTATCTGAAAGTCCAGTGGTAGTCTAAACTTGATACCAGAGTATGCAAGCTGTATAGCTTCAGTACCAGTATTTTGTGCATGACTTGCTCTTGATCTGAACTTTCTTAAGTTATCATTCATAATAAATTGTTCAATAAATGGTTAAATCCTATTTGTTCTATCTGAATCAGGAAACCGCAATTTTTTCTATATCATGAAAATTTGTAGTTATTCAACTTGAAAAGATCATCACTATCACAGGATATGATGCGGTCTATAACAAGTATTCTACCCAAATTGTTTACCACTGCATTGTCAGCATCTGTTACATTTATATCAAACAACACAAAGAAACTACCTGATACAATTAATATTTGGGTTAGCTTTAGAAGTGATATCTTTAAAGTTTGCTTAGGTTTAATGTTGCTCGGTGTGTATGTGACACAATGATATTTTGGACTGAGGTATTCACCTCCTTCTGGTATATTTTCTGCTGGTGAAGAGTAATGTATTTGCCGCACATTGTCATTTATTCTGCTGAAAAAGCACGATTAGCCACAAAGACTTGTAAAAAATAAATACACTCACACCCATCACAAGTGACGATTATATGTACTCGTATTGTACTTGATCATCAGAAGGTTTGTAGAAATCGTTAAGTTTAGTGGGGTTTTAAGTTTTTCTTTATTTTCTAGGTCGGTAGATGCATAGGTGCCGATGACACTATGAGCAGATTCATAAAATATCAGGTTTTTTTAAATATCTGAGCCACTAAACAATGTTTTCCGAATCTCTCTTTCAAGTAAGCCATTGAATTGACTCTGTTTTCATTCAACACTGCAGGTTTTCTCTGTAATTCTTACGTACATTTTTCTTCTTTAACTCCCGGTACATAATATAATTCAGATCAAATAACTTGAACAGATTCTAACTACCTGTAAATGCTATACCGTCATCTATTGCTCCTTTCATAGTTACTCATGCTGCAACAATTTTATTATTTATCTAGTGATAGATAATAACGGGTTAACAGGTTTGCTCCCGCAAAACATTCCGTTTATGATTAACAAATTTTGATGCTGCTGCCATTTATTCCCATCCTGACGTAACAGAACCATTCTTCAGTTTCAATCCAATAATTAAAGCAATATTCTTTTCTAGAACGCCAGTACATGACTCTTATACACTGGAAACAATAAATTTATATTCTTAACTAACTTCTAATGAGTAAGCAACACGTTGGTTGCTTACCACAAATACAGTATAAAACTGAACACAAAAGCCCTAAATTCTTAAAGGTTCAATAGACAAAAAGTATTGATAAGCCAGATTTTATTAGTAGAATGACATATTGCTGTGAAGCATCTATTGTGTCATACTTGTGTTCAGCAACACTTGAGCATAGAGCATTGTTCAATCCATAATTACTTCACTTATGTTTGGGGTGTACTTTCAGAATTACGAACTTCCAACCGTTCATTCGTTTTTGTCCTTGTTTTTTTTTGTTGTTTTTTTTGTGTGTGTATGTTTTTTTTGGGAGGGTGGGGGGGGGGTGGTCTTGCGTATGTTTCAGTAGCAGCTCCTTATCCAGGTGTTGCTGTCTCTGTAAAAGTTGAAACTAGAGCACTTAAATTCACATAACAATAATAATATATGGCCCCAGTTTCACAAAAACTCTCAAACATTTTCCTCAAATTGTGATTTTGCATTATTTTGCTTATGATATTTCTGACAATATTTGTATTTTTGTAAGAGGGAGATAAAACAAAAGGGATGAAAAGTACCTCTTCAGTTTTTAAACTCTACCCATGTAAGTACTTTTATTTTTGAATCACGAGTTGAGGAATTCATAAAATTTTAGGAAACACTCAATTTATCATCAGATATAAAACAAGACTATAAGGAGTCAAATGCATGATATACTAACTGTATTTTTGTCTTAATGCGAGCATAACGTTCGGTTACAAATTCACAATTCCAAACCAAGCAATTAGAAAGAACTTGAAAAATCTCAATTCAGAAAAACAATTTGAGATGTTTAATGAAAACAGGACCACGATTCTCCTGAGTCGGTACAACGAGGAAATCGTAAAACAGTTTACGTCAATGCATTCGTTTCCTTTCTTTTTTATGAAACTTCTTTTTGTTATTATCGATTTCCGTTCCTTACTTCAGCCTTTCTAACAAGCATTGCAAGGCTCTTTATCCCCATTTCAGTGTTCAATTCAGTTTTGAATGTCTCTGTGTTTCGTTTATATCGGTTTTAACTTTACCAATGCCCCACTAAATGCAAGAGTCGTTGCTATCTACTTAAGTTTTCAATGCATCTGCCTATATTGTATAATTTTGTTTCAAATCATTTAAATCTTTTCTCATTATTTTCATCTTTATGTCTGATTAATCTGTTATGATTATAGGTCGTAAAAATAAGTAACCGAAAGAAAGTGAAACAAACAATGTATGTAATATCAACAAGCAATTTATTTCCCTATCAATATGAAAATTCCAAAAGACACTTACGGTTTGTGAATTAAATTCCAAATAATCCTAAATATCCTATCACAAGTTCCAAAAATATAGAATGTTCCGAATGAATTCCAATAGTCTTGAATGTCCTTATATACCACGTTGATAATATCCAGAATGTCTTTGAATAAGTTCACAAAAGTCCAAAGTAATATATCAATCCAAAAGCCATTGAGCACTTATAAATTCCAATGAATGTTTAAATAAATCAGTCCTCTCGAATGATATCCGAGTTCAATGGCACAATGTAAAATCTGATCACAAAATGATTCCCAGACTGATCTTAAAACGGGAATGAAGTTAATGCGTATCAAGTCTCTATTATACACATATTTCTAAAGACCCACATCATAACAGGACAGGAGTCATTCTATGGAAAAAAACCCCAGACAAATAGCAAATAAGACCAGCCTTGAACTCAAATGCTGTCAACATCCTGCCGACAAGCAACCGTATTCCCAAAGTACAAATGAGTACAGCCTTACTATAATGGACAAAGTTAAGCAAGCATTATAGATTCAATATACATAATAAGTCAATAGTGCCATGCACTACATGGGTATTATTAACGCTTCTCAATCAACATATTCTTTTGTACCTGTTTGTAACTGTTTAACTTCAGCATGTAATTTGTTGTAAAAATTCAGTACATGTAACATCTGTTATCATTTTGATCGTATCACTTTAAGCAGTAATAGATAAATCGTAAGTTATCTGCATAGCTTTGATCGTGCTTTTCAATAACCTTTATTTTGTTTATGGCATCTTCTATCTTTTGTGTTACATTGTTAAATCATTCTCTTTATCCAACTCTGACAATGTATTAGCGACTGCTGTTATGTTATTCTTTAAGAAAGTAACTTTTATGCTAAAATCATTACTTACATTTCTAATCTCTTTAACATTTTGCTGAAAAATCATTATTCAAATCAACCAGTAACTTCTCCAACCGTGATTGCATAGTATGATAGTCTTCCAAAAGATTTGTAATTCTGTTTTCCATGTCATGCTCAAAAGAATCTATCTCACTCTTTATCCTCTGTTCAATTGGTCGTCAGTATTGTTGAATATCGGAACTAATCCATATAGATCTCCTACATCTCTTAAAGCCTACAGTGTTTGTATAGCACTAGATAAGGTTCTGAATCTCAGTGGGAACAATTCTCGGGCATCTAACTCTTTGTTCTCGTTAATCTGTTTCTGTATATCTGAGAGTTTGTATGCTCTTTTGTTAGCACTCTCTTCAATTGTTTTTAATTTATTGTCAACTTGAGCCGTCCATATTTTGATATAATTTAAATTATTATACTCTGAAGACGTACGTATCTGAGTATGAACACATCTTTGTACAAACTTACTAGAAACTGCATCAGATAATTTAACCGGCTCACGTAAATCTGTGATACGGTTATTACTGAGGTTTAAGTTACATCTGTCTCCTTTGTTTTTGTCTCAATGTTTAAAGGTAAACCAAATTCACTAGGTTCTCTCAGAGATAATATGTCATCATTTTCTTTATTGTTTTTACATGAAAAACATATGTTACATGCATACCATGAAGATCTAATAGATTTTTCATATTGTATGCTGACATTCAGTGTGTTAATTCTACACCTCTGTAAGTGCTTGTAATGACCATTAACTTTGTATGAAACAATATGTTAAAAAAAATAATAACAGTCAAAAAATGATAACACCGTTAAAATGTTTAGCTGTGCTGAGGCCGTGTCGTTAGCAATGAAATAGGGTTTTTGTATTATTATTTTGATCAAGATAAATATATAAATTATGGGAGTTCAAATCCACAAACTGTATAAGATTGAGCAGATGCCTGCCTAGTTATCTGGTTATTGAATTCTAACAAGTTAGCATTATAACTAGTAATGAACACTGTGTAATTAGTGTGATTTTAACTTTTAAGGAATATTGTAAACATTCAACAGCTATACTTTCTTCGGTGTCATTATTGCAGTCAATCTATCTCTGACTTTTGTTCATGTACATCGCAAGGCGGGTAAAAAGATCAGAAATTTAAACAATCCTTGTTGTATTCTTGTCATTGATGTAGTTTAAAGATATTTGTATTTGAGTTCATCGGAAATATTGTGAATAAAACTTATTTTCTGCAACGATATCGATAGTTTTTTTACATTTCTTTAGCTTGAAGATCATCACCGTGGGTGAGGGTTTTCTTCCAAAGATCGCCGACTTTAATATAAGTCTCCATTTGTTTAGCAATAAAGGTTCAATTAAGTGAAACATTTGTGTTTGAGACATGTAAACAACTAGTAATTTTGCCAAGGTGCCGTTAAAAATTTGTTTCAATATGTATCCTGTTTTATTGTAAATTTCTCCAAGATGGAACTTCATCTCAACGCTTTTTGTATCTCTTTCTCTTTCAATGTCTCCCCTCCTCCAAAAAAGTTTTTTTTCCTCTGTGTCCATCATGGATGAGATTCCAACGTCTTAACTTTTTGTGTTGTTTATTTTCTTTCTGATTCCATTTTTATTTACTTGTACCTGTTATACTCGTTGATGATGAAAATAAACTCCTCATGGTTCATGTCATTGTCAAGTATTGCTTTGCTTATCATGTCGTCGACGCTGTTCAGCAAACTGATTGCAAAAGTTGATATTTCATAATGTTTGTGGATCAACTTCTTTTTAAAAGCTTTTGCAACAAATCCTATCAATGTAGCACTAAACCCATTTTTAACCATGCCGGCAGCTATTCCTGCAAAACCTAATTAAGTTGTTGTTATTCCCATACAACCCGAAATATTGCTATGCTAGCCTCCACCTTATTCAAAACTTTGTATGCTGCCTTGTATTTATTTCTAGCACCTCTGTAGTGTTCGAACTCTGACCATATAATTTTTAATGTCTTTAATTTTTGTGATTAAAATTAATAACTATTATTGATCAAAGTCTTAACTTCGTTTTATAATGTCAGTATACAATATATCGGAGGTCTTGTACCGGAGGTGTGCAGAATACGCCGCAATTGCGACGCACTTGTTGTCTTTTCACTCATTTAGATATAGGAAAGAGAAAGGTTGGATTTTGCAGCGCTAAACGGTTTTATGGACTATGTAAATGTTGTGCCGTGCTCTGTACCTGTGCTTTGCATACTTTGCTCAGCCGTTTCGGGTTGTATTGATGTAGTTTTCACATTTTTCTACGGCTTCCTTTTCAAAACAGAAAAGAAACCATGTAGAGCATATATACCGTAAAAGGTGCAGTCTTTTGGTCCAGAACTGTTCATTCTCCTTCAAAGATGTTACGCTATTTACCTAGTGGTTACGGTTTACTTATACGAAACATTTATTGAGTAAACATTTTGTCAGGCTAAAGTCTATGTGATATTAGGTAGTAAATTGTAAACTGACTCAATGAAACTGGAGCGATTAGCTTTACAACTTTCCAAGTATCCAAGCGTAACAGTGGGCCAATTGTAAACCTCAACAGTTGTTTTGTTTGTTTGTTTTTTTTTTAAGTATGCTGTAGGCAACAGTAAGATTGCATAATAAATTTCTCAGATAAAAGTCCCTGTTTTATCAGGTAGTCGATTGTGAACTTACTAAGTAAAAATGGTCCAATTTTTCCAATATATATATTTGATGGTGGACCCATCGGCATCTTAACCAACTTCTTAAAAAGCATGCTGTATGTAACTGTGAAAGTAGAGTGCTGCAAGGTAACCAGAGTTAACAATATTTTTGTTTTCACTCGACATTTGTTTGCATGTAAAGCTATGCTATTTATTAATTTAAAAGTTAAAGCATCTCTGTTTTAGGGTTGGACAAAGTCCAGGATTTGCCGTTCTATTTACAGACAAATTCCTGTAATGTTGAACTTCGTGCAGACTTTTCTGTTGTTGTTTAGTTTTGTTAATTTTCTATATTTTGCCCTTTTATCGGCTTTATAGACAGACACAACTTATCTTTCACACCAAATGAACAAAATACCTATAACAGATACACCACTAGCTATCAAATAATAGATCGTGTTGATTAAACTTGTACCGTTTGGGCGGTTGGGGGTTGGGGGGGGTCAATACTGGGCCGTGCACTGAAAGTACAATTACAATATGTGATATTTTAGAACCTTCTTGTTCTTTCTTTAAACGTTCATCAAGGCTTTTTTAATGTCTGTGAAAGTCTTCCAAGTTATCTACCCAGTTCAGCTGAACGTGGATCTATTGCTTTATGTGAAGTAACTAATTCATGTCCGTTGATTACCTTCTTTTCCTTTTCATATTTACTCTGTTCACCTTCCATTTATCTGCAAGGAAATTTGTAGAGTTAACTTAGTACAAATCTTCATCGAACAAAGGATAATTGTCATCGTGCCGAGGGTAACGTGTTCTAGAGGTCCAATCATGTCAGAGCACACTCTTTTAGTGTTGACTTAAGCTGTGAAAAATAATTGACATTTAATTGCATAAAAAGTAGCAACTGATACAAAGAAATTTTTTTATGTGAAAATATTAAATATGTAAAGAAGTTTAATCAGAAAAAGTAAATGCAAACCTTGTAAAACAAAAGGTATAGAAAAGAAAGCAGAGAACATGTAAATGGATACAACAAAGAGTACATGAAAGATAGTTCATGTAATCTCATGTGCCTCTTTTGATCTTTCTGTGCCTGATCAGAGAAAATGTTTTCATTGTCAAGCACTAGATAACTGAAAATCAACAAAATAGACACAAACTTATAAAATGCCTTAGAGCAAAAGAGATTGAAAAGTTAAAGAAAATAGTTGAATTATTCAAGATGGCTAACTTCATGATTTAGGAGATTTTACCAGTATGGTCTTGTAAAAATTTAATTTTTGCAGCGTGACTTTATTATACAGCTACTCATGTCATGACAGATATTGTGACCTTTTGATTAAAGATAGAAATGAATCAACAGCAAAGCAGCCAGGACTCATTTACTTATTAAACATGTTTCCGTCTTTGGCTTTGCAAAGTCTAAGTAGCCCAGAGGCGATGTGTCACAGAGACAACAACGTTTACTTTTTTGTCCTCTTTTGCCTTTTTTTCAAATTAATATGTCTGAATGTATCAAACTTACCTTAAATGTAGGGAGAGAGAGAGGGGAAGTGGAGAGAGAGAGAGAGAGAGAGAGAGAGAGAGAGAGAGAGAGAGAGAGAGAGAGAGAGAGAGAGAGAGAGACCCAACCTAAATAAAAAAAATCCATTTTTGTCATGTAATCATCTTTCAGTTCATATTGTTGCAGTGCATATATTACAGAATCTGAAAATAACTGGAAAATTTTAGCAGCTCTAGCATTGACAAAGATTTCATATGTCTTCTTAATTTGTTTCCAATTCATTTTCCTGATTACTTTCATTAAAATTTTAAGAAGCTATCTCTTTGTAGTTTCCTTTTGCAAAATCTATTTTCAATTCCTGTTTGTTCTCTTCTGTGTCTGTAAAAATGGAGTTTTTGCTATTTCTGTCTCCGATAAATCCTAATTCTTTTTCCAGCTAACAGTGCCTTTGTTGCCTTTGACATGACTTCTGTATATTTATAGCTATTTATTTAACTAAAAATTGGCGTGTACCAAACGATATAGCCTTTATAGCTCAATAAAAATGGCGTGCACCAAAGAAGCAGCCTCTATTGTGCTTTTCAGCACAATAAATGGCAGACTGTGCTGACTTTTTTTTAAATTCAAGAATTTGCAAACCCTTTTTATGGAGATAATGATTTAGTAGATACAGAAGTTTAAATAGTAGTTGATTATACTGCAAATCTTGCTAATGATTTTCATGATCAAGGTGAAGGACGTTTTGGTACTGAAAATAAAGCTGTAGAACAAAATGTACGTAAATTATGTTAACTATTCATATATTCTGATTATAAACTCAGTTAGAATTTGTTAATCTAAAGGACAACTAGGTTAAGCTATGAATATAAAAATTACCACAAATGATGGTCCAGAATCTATACTACTTAGGAAAGAACCCGCAGGGTCCAGTTTCATGAAAGAATTAAATACTGATGATTTTGCGACCCTACTCCTAGAACCTACTTCTAATAGAATAATTTCAGGAAAATTTGAATAGCCTTAGAGATCCTGGAGAAACGTTTGGGATATTACAAAAGTATAACGACATGACCTACAGTTGTTCGAAGACAACAAGTAAATACACACCCGAGGAAATAGAGATGCGAACAATAGACTGTAATGACACGTTTGGTGAACATGTAAGAGAATCTGAGACTACAACTGACGATTACAACGAAAGAATTCCAAAGTGGGGGCTTACACGTTATCAGTTTCAATGAAATCTGATGTTGCAATGCATTAAACAAGGAGACTGAGGAAGTAAACACCGAGATAAGTGGAGAAACAGACACGAAAAATTCAGTATTTCACGATCTGTTAGAAAGTGTTGAAAGCATAAGGAGAGAATTAGATGAACGTCTAACACATGTGTAGAGACTTTTCAGAGCAAAATATTGAATAAATCAGCTCCAAGGTTACCATTAGGGGAGTGGTTGAAATAACTGCTTAAAGAAAAGGGTGTTACAACTGCTGTTACAGGAACTGCTGTTGGGATGAAAATGTCAACCTTTGTTCTGTCTTGTGAACGTTTTAGTAGGAGTTGGATGAGGAACAATCAGGAGTCAAACATTATTCGTTCGTTGACAGAATTAAATAGGGATTAATAAATATTGCCAATTATTTGTTTGGGTTATATAAAAATGCAACAGCAGCATTTCCCGGAATTATAGGTGGGGTGATAAGTTGTGTCTGTGTTTCTTCCTTGCTGAACATGCTGCTATATTACTTATTTTGGCATTAGCTTGTTATTTCATTGTTGATCAAAGGTATAGACATGGCGTCTAAGAGAAGAGGATACAAAATGCATAAAGTATTTTAAAACGCAAACTAAGGCAACTCCTGCAGCCAGTAGTATCAATATAAGTGATTGTTTTTGTCATAATACATACTGTGTGTTTGTTTTTTTATTTGTGTAAATTGTCATGTATAGTTATGTTCACTGATATTGTTTTCTTTTTTTTACTCCAGTTTCCTGTCGTCCTGTCACAGATTGTTTATCAGCATTTAAAGTACCATCCTATAATACGGAGGTATTGATAGTAGGGTTGAATCTAAGCTTATACAAGTCACTTGACTTCTCTAAATTGTTGTTGTATCCGACGATACTACCCATTTTCATAATCATGTCATTCGGTAACAAAAGAAATCTGTTAGCACCAACACCATAGTCCAGTTTCACTTCCATTTTGACATATAGTCCTGGAAATTTGTCATAATGTGAGTTAGAACCTTGCTATCCTAAAATTAACAGTTTTTAAAATTTACGACTGGAGCCTCCTTTGCAGCCAAGACTCCGACGTTTCTCTGGGGTCTACAAAAGAAGTATACTGTCTGAGTTTATGACTAAATCTAGTTAAGTCCATTATTTCAGTTTTTAAAATCTATTTTTGAAACTGCAAATACATTGAGCCTCGATTTATTGTTGTTTCCACATTCAGGTGTATTTCTTTGCTGATTTATCTCTCTTCATTTTTCATTTCCTATACATTACTGTCATTTTAATATCGTTAATTGTATACACTCTTTATATCCCTGGTATTTCCTATTTTGTTTTTCCATTTCCTCTCTCCGTTTTTATCTATTTCATTTAAAACATCTTACAACTGATTGCACCCACGGTACACATTGTCTCTGATAAAATTGTATCTCCAATATTGATTGTTTCATTTATTTGTGTTGTTTAATTTAAATTATTGCTAGCTGTCAAATAAAACTGCTGAATAATTCATGTTGAGGGCAGCGTTTTCCGAAGGAACAATTATGTCTTCATCATCTATATATCTACATAATGTAAAAGGTATACTGGATTTCACTTAATCCATTTGTGGTAAAAACGCCTCCTACATCAATACATTTTGGTTCATTTTGGGTAATTCTTTATGATTGAAGGTTTTATGGAAGTGTTAAAATTGTACATGATAAACATTTTATCCAGAAAAAATGCATAGTTGATTGTTTAATTACTATACCTTCTTTGTATAAAATTTTAGAGAAGTTAAAATGTCCCTGTGATTACATCAACATTTATGTGATTTTCATTACCCCTCATTTTGTTCAAAAACTCATAGATTAACTTATAGTCTTTAACATTGTATCTGTTTTTCATACATTTTAGATGTCGTTGGCATCAACTTCATATTTTGTCATGTTATGTCTTTTAATGTCTTCTGTGATGTTATTTATTAGCCTGGTAAGACATTTTCTATTTTGTAGTCGCCTTATCACGTTTCCAATTTGTACCGTTTTGTTATTTACTTATTACGTTTCCAATTTGTACCGTTTTGTTATTTACTTATTACGTTTCCAATTTGTACCGTTTTGTTATTTCCTTATTACGTTTCTTTTTTACATCTGATATTTCACATATCATGCATGTTTTAATTCCTTCGTGCTCTGATGCACTCTTTATTCCACAGCTTTTACGTACAACAAAGTCATCATCTTTCAAAAACTCAAACGTGTGGATAATCTTTTAAACTGCTATTTATGTACTGCACTTTATCTTTCTCCATATGAGAGGTCTGTATTTGACGAATTGTTGTTTCAATGGCATAATATTTTCAGTTATTTCGCAACGTTTTAACGATGTACGATAACCTTTCCTTTACACAACTAGATACCTTTCACCCTTGATTTTATCGGTCTTTGATATTTTTGCTCTATAGAGATAACCCTTATTCGTAAACATGTCCTTCCCATTCAAATCTTCCACATTGTAAATAAATGGATCACGTAAAATTACTTGCCCACTTTTAAATATATATACGTTAGGAAGGTAGCCCTTTAAATATACATACGTTAAGAAGGTAGCCCTTTTAAAACTGTTTATTATTTTTGTTCTCTGAAGATTTATCTAAAAGCATAATGTGTGCTATCTTCCTTTTCGTTTTCACCTTTCCAACCAAGTGTATTTTGAGAAAATAATGATCACTGTCAAAACGGATTGTATATCCCTTATTGTCTTTTTCATATGCTACCGCGCCAGCTGTCTAGTTGCACGGGTGATCCACTTGATTGACATAAACTCTTTTGTAGAGAAACCTTTTTCTAGCTTACTTTTGTAATGTGAAGTTAGAGTCTTGAGTTAACCATTTTTTCAGTTCAGTGTAGTTTATTTTCTTTCTGCCCCGTTTAAATTTGTTCCCACAAATTATTGATATTTGTGTAAGCAACTCGACTTTTGGAATTTTAAATATTGTTCTTTGCCGTTCATTTCAAACGGTATAAGAACAACTAGAGAATCCCTGATAAATTGTATTTAGGTGTTATCAACAAGATGACCGTCTAAAACAGATACTTTAATTTTCAGCAATTTGCAACGATTCTTCAATCATTTCAATTGTATGAATGATTTCAGATTTATCCAAGTTTGCTATCTCTATGGTGACTGACTCTGTTACAGCTCGCATACTGAATCACCATGTGTTATTTTAAATGGGACTTTGTTCTCCATAACTTATATATATATGGGTTCTTATAATCATGGTAGATCGACGGTTTAAAGATAAGAGATCTTCAAATTGTACTGTTAATTTAGCCGAATACAATTTTTGTAATGTATTCTTGCTCATAGTGTACTATTTTAACCACCTTACTATCAGGACTGATGCTGCTTATTTCAATGTAATCATCATAAAATGTCATCGGTAAATCTGCGTCTTTTCTGAAACATTTGAGTGTATCTTTTTTATGTTGAAAATCAACAAATGAACAATTTTATTCTCTTGGATGTTATTCTTCAGCACAACTAGCTTTGACCGCACTTTTATCCCATCCAATCTTTTGAAACAACCAGGAATTATCTCCAGATACCAACATTGTTGTCTTCATGTTAAATTCGTGAATTATTTTTTCACCTGTCTGAAAGTTGTCGTATTCAATACAATAACAAGGGTCAGGTGCTGCGCTAGAGTAACGAAAGATATGTGTGTGTGATCTCTGACATTTAATCTTTGACCTTTATCATAAGTTTTAGCAAAAGTTCATCTCCTCTATCTGGCCTCTCAGTCCCTGGAGGCGGCCATCTCTGGAGTTTGGGTGCACCTGACTGCCACCAGAGACAGAATTCGTCGATTTTCTTACGGTCAATCAGAAAGACAGTCTCTTAAGTCCAATCAGAATTTGACCCAAATTGAAGCCCTTTGCTAAAACAAAAACCTAGGATCTCCGGAAGTAAGTCAACCTTTAGGCATAGTGAAAGATTTAAGGTACGCTGCAGTTTTCCATGCCATATAATATCATGTAATGTCAGTGCATGCCCTTGGCACTGACTGAATATCATACTCACTTTGAGTGACCATTCAACCCAATTGCACTTTCATACTTGACGATGAATCGACAAGAGGAAGCGGGTGTGCTCAGTTATTGAAATTATTAATTTCCTCATATACTTTTCTTGTAATTGTTAATGTTTCAATGGTATGCGATTCATTTTAATACGTGTTTTTGTCAAATATATTTAAAAGTATACAAGTCTTTTGTGATATTCTTATAAACAGAGGAGATACAATAAAATTCTTTTTTTATTCTATAATTTTTAAATGTGTGGGGCCGGGCTTCCTTTTATACAAGAAACGAGAAATGTGAAACAAATATTCATTCAAACAGGTTTAACAAACTTTTATTAAGACAAGGGTTTCCGTCAGTAAGAATCGTTAAAAAGCCTTTCACAAGTCATTGTTTCTCTCTTTCTTTATCTTTCTTTTATGTTATTCCGTACTCTCTCTCTCTCTCTCTCTCTCTCTCTCTCTCTCTCTCTCTCTCTCTCTCTCTCTCTCTCTCTCTCTCTCTCTCTCTCTCCAAATCCGCCCCAACCACCCCACCACCTGCAACACCCGGATCAGCGTTCTGGTTTCAGTGGCGTATCTCAACAGACTTTTTCTGTAGTTACTAGTGTTGCCCAGGACAAACACTGGTAACATTATTCACAAAAGTGATAAGATCTCTTTTGTCAGGAATCATTCAAAGCGAGTATTGATTGAATTTGACATGTTTAAACATGGAAAAATTAATGATAATAATAAATTAATAGCTCATTCGAGCTCACGAAACAATCCTGAAAACATAATCCCCATCCTTATACGTGCAAGGAGTTTAAAAAATAAATAAATAAAACGGGGTGAATACTAATTCACATTTTATCATTCTTCCGAGACGGTAACAGCTATGTTTCATTGGACTAAAGGTACACGTATAATCGCTCGTTCCACCGAGTGCCACCTAATACTCGGTCTCACTGTAACGCATGCTGTTGATTGGACCCAACCCATACAATATAGCTGTTATTGTCTCAATCGAAAGCGAAAAATTGCAAACTGGTATTTACACTGCTTAAAAGTATATTTGAGACTAGAAAACAAACGATCGCTCCTTTTTCAAGTTCTTTTAAAAACTGATTAAAATATATTTGCCCGTATTATATTATATTTGCAATGATAATATATATATATATATATATATATATATATATATATATATATATATATATATATATATATATATTGTTATGTATATAGAATCTATAATGAGTGCCTAAACTTTTGGTATATGACTGTACTTTAAATACGGTCAAATAGCAAGTCGCACTTTTAGTCTGGTTCAGTTGTCAACAATGTTGACTAGATTTGAGTTCAAGGTCAGAGTTGTTGACCATTTGTTGGGGATATTCCACTCGAATGACGCATTTTGTATTGCATTGTGAGTCGTTAGATGACACGTTTTATGCTGTGAAATAGGCCATTTGCAAAGAGTATACAAGAACTTGATGAACGCATTATAATCATTCCAATTTTAAATCCTGCGTTAAAAACATTTCTGTGGGTTTTTTTATGATTAGTCATTTTGGAATCATCAGACTGTTTGGAATCATATTTGTACTGTAGTGCTGAATTGCTGTATTGCTGTATACATAATTCGAAAGGAATTATTTATTTGAACATTTATTGGAGTTACCTAAAGTACTCATTAACTTTTGGATTTAAACATATGACTTTTGGATACCTGTGGACATTCTAAAATGTGATCTAGATTACATTATTGTGATACATCAGGAACTTCGAGACTATCATTATGGTACAACAGGACGTTTAAGACTACCCATTCATTCGGAACATTAATTCATTCGGAACATTCGTTCATTAGTAAATTCATTCATTCAGAACATTCTATATTTAGGACTTGTGATTAGGACACTTAGGACTATTGGATTATTTGGATTTATTTCACGTTACTGTAAGTGTCTTTTGAATTTTCATTTTAATTACAGAGAAATAAATTGTTTGTTGATTTTACTTACATTGTTGGTTTCACTATCTTTCTGTTATATATATATATATATATATATATATATATATATATATATATATATATATATTGTTATGTATGATGTTTATATAATATAAATATTTTAGGAAATTATAAATGTTTCTTCACTTTAATATTTGCTTAAATCTTAATGTTATCAGGAAAAACATGTTTAACTAGTGTCCTTGAATTAGGTTGTTTTGATCAATATGTTTTCTCAATTTGAAGGTCAAGGTTGAATTTTGTTTACAAGTAAAATTACATTAAGATGACTCATATTCTAGAACATTCTGTCATGTGACCAATCTTTATATATACCATGTTTGGTGGACATTTTTTCAGTTTTGACATTACCATCAGTCTTGTAAAGAGCTATTACCGTTGTGAAAATTCATTCCAAATTCTAAGAGAGGAATTATTTTAAATATTCATTGGATTATAACAGTGCTCATAAACTTTTGGATTTTGGATTTTTAATTAATGATTTTGGAATTTAACTGAACTTATTCAGAGATTTTGGAATACTTCATTTTGACATCAGCACATCAAAGATTACAAGTACATCAGGACTTTGGAGACCATTAGCACATCATGACATTCAAGGACACAGCCGTGAATTCGGAACATTCTATATTTAGGACTTGTGATTAGAACAATCATTCTTATTGGATTATTAGGATTTCAAAACACATTACTGTAAGTGACTTTTTGATTTTTCATTTTAATTATCTAGTAATAAATTGCTTGTTGATTTTTAACTTGATTTGTTGGTTTCACTTTCTTTCTGTTACATTTTTCTTAGACCATAGAGTCGTAACAATATATATATATATATATATATATATATATATATATATATATATATATGTGTGTGTGTGTGTGTGTGTGTGTGTGTGTGTGTGTGTGTGTGTGTGTGTGTGTGTGTGTGTGTGTGTCGGGGGATTGGGGGAGAAGCGGTCATCCGGACTCGGATTCTTGTACCAAAACTTAAGTGTATAGAAGAAAATGAATGCCAAGAAATGGCAAAAGTCTATAGAAATATGATTTGTTCATCGTTGTAATGATTTATTTTGTGAATGTCCTTCTCTCATACATTTTATCTATTCTAGATCAAAAAGTCTCAACCACTGGTAAAGTATATATATATATATATATATATATATATATATATATATATATATATATATATATATATATATATATATATATATACATATAGTTAGATAGTTAGTTAATTGGTTAAATGTTCATTACAGCCTTGACGTATTTGATTAAATTTTTGTTATATCCTTTACCTTCTACGAAATCAAGGAACGCACCATTTTCCCTATGGGAAATGAAATTCAAACAGTTCAGATGCGCTATCCCGAAAAACATATTATTGGTAGGACTGTAATATCTATCAAAGGTAAATCCAAGAAAATCGTAGCAAAACTCAAGTGTCCATGAGGGAGGAAGGCTATGAAATAAATGGCTCTTGATCCGAAATACTCCGTAGAATAAATTTTGATCCCCCACATTGCACGTGTAATAAACTCTTCCTTGGTCAACTAATTGTGAACAATATCTATTTGCAGCAGGTATATAGTTATTTTCGAATTGGATCTCTCTCATTTCTTTCATATTTAAGAGCATAACGCCAGAATTGGCATAGTCATGGTTTGGCATATCTTGATTTATTTTCATGGTAACTATTTCCTGGCCGTGCTGAACTTTGAACTCGTTCCATAAATATGCCGGATCAGTGCCGAAAATTAGATCGGTGTCAAGTAATATACATTTTTCAATGTCTAGAAAAAGTAAATGAAGAAACGCTTTTGCAAATTTATAGATGTCGCCAGGTTTCTCTGTGATGACGTTTATTTTATCAAGCTCTCGCATTACGTCCTGTTTGTTCAAATTACGCAGGTCATATTTGATGTCGATATAGGGATGATGTTTCCGCGGAAGTATTTTCTCTATCCGTGGTCGTGAACCATCTCCGCACAAGAAGTGGATCTCAATACTGTAGAAGTGTGCTTTCAGGACTACCGACTTTAGGAACACTTCCACCTCAGTTTCTACGCCCTCCATTCCCGCCACGACACACACGTGGATTGTTTCAGACCTATTCGCAGATAAAAGAAGCAGGGAACGGTCTGTATCATCACTTCTATACTCATACGGGCACTTTTCACGTTGAGGTGATTGCATGAAATTTGTCGCATGTAATATCAGAAATAAAAATGTTATAGGAAATACGCCAAAGATCAAAATGGATCGAAACTTCAGCCAAATTACACGCGCCATGGAGCTGAAAAAAATATAAAAAGTGACCGTTAAATGCCTATTGCTTCAACCAGGTAATTGGAGAGAGAGAGAGAGAGAGAGAGAGAGAGAGAGAGAGAGAGAGAGAGAGAGAGAGAGAGAGAGAGAGAATGTGTTTCTGTGTATTTTCGCATTTACAATAGTGACGATCATGATGCAATATATACCCTGTACATGAAAAAGAATCTAATAAATCTGTGCACTATTCAGTGAGTAACAGTTATGCTGTAAGTTGTCTCTGCATTACTAGTTTGTTTGTGCAAATCTTACAGAAACATGATTTGCTCATCTCTCTTTGAAGAAAAAAAAAGTGTTCTATACTGCTTAGGCACGTTGATAGTAAGTGTCAGTAGCCAAAGCCGCCCTGCATCCACCCGTTTCTGTATGGAAGATTCCATACACTGACTTTAAATGTTATATAAATTTCCATATTGTATCTCCTTGGCTGGGTATGTCGAATGAAAACTCAACAAACAAGCAATGGAACATCAAACCCACCAATGGAAAGCGGCACTCCCGATATATAATAGAATAAGGCCGATGCGCTCGCCTGCATGTCGTAAAAGGCGACAAGGAGCAGCGGTAGCTCAGTCGTTAGCGTTCGCTGGTACCTGGCCTAAATTGGCAAGCCAATATCATAGGCAGGTAACTAGTAAATATGTGTCTCCCGATTGAATAGTCAGTGACGTCATTCGCACACCGGTGACGGACTTCATCACATCATCGCTTGCTATTAAAATGGAATGTGTGCAACATATTTTTTACTATCCGAGCATACAGAAAAACTATATAAAACATGTGTAAAGTTTTGCAATATCAATCATACCTGAAGCTGAAGGAAGGGATGGCAGTCAAGATCATTAGGAATGGAGATAGGGGTGAAAACATTTTATTTTCCTTAACTACTCATAAAATATGTCCGTTCAAGAAATAGTTTTATTTGGTAGGTGTATCTTTAAGCTTGTTCTGGTTTACGTAAATTTATGTGAATAGATAAATATAGAGTTTGGAAGCATAGTGAAATTTAATATGACTTGAAATCTTACCCCACGCGCAATCAATTATTAAATTAATAGATCGAGAACTCCGTATATTTCTCTACTCTGGTTTAGATATAGCCTGCCATTGTGCTACTTGAAATTGTACTATGGAGATGATAAAATGCTACAGTTGTGGCGCTGAAACATCGCCAAACGAAGTAAAACAAAGAAACGCCAGATACCAAGGTTGTATAGATTACTGATTTGGAAGGCAGTTTGATTGGGTAAGATTTAAAGCGTTCTTTTATATGTTACAAGAATTTGAGGATTACACATTTACATGTTTATGAGGGAAACAATTAAATACAGATATTTCTACCAACATGCTAAAACAAAAACTCACACAAAATGCGAACAGTAAAATGCAGAACACATTTTTAAGAAAACAAGATTGACAGAATGAGAGCAGAAAATAGAGAGAAATACTGTGTAGGTGTTAACCAACCAACACAAGCAAAGAAGAGCCTTATATTTGAAATATTTTACCTTTTTATCTTAATCTTTGATTTTATATACCTTTTAAAGAATTTTAGTAACTTTTTCTTTTATCTTGTAGGAGTAAATATTTTTGTTTATTTGAAAGGGTTTATTTTCCAATAGATTTTTTTAAAAATTTAACTTTAATATATTTAGAATTTAACTTTTTAACTGGCAATATATAACCAAGATTGTGCTCATGTACCGTTATACATATATACATACATACATACAGTGTTCGTGCAAAATGTCCTCAGTCCTAGAGCTAAATTGTATTAGGTTATATCAAATCGGATCCTTAATATCTTTTAAAAGAAATTGAAAAGTACACGCCTTAAAATGTTTACAAAAAAAATGCATCACTTCCCTAACAACGAAGATCATTGACAGATTCACCTATGACGTCACAAAAGAGTATCAATCACTGAATATAAATATGTCATAGAATCATAATGTACTCTATTATAAAAAAAATAGAAATACATCATAGAATCATAATGTACCCTATTATAAAAAATAGAAATACATCATAGAATTATAATGTACTCTATTATAAGAAATAGAAATACATCATTGAATCATAATGTACTCTATTATTAAAAATAGAAATACATCATAGAATCATAATGTACTCTATAAAAAATAGAAATACATCATTGAATCATAATGTACTATATTATAAAAAAAATAGAAATACGTCATAGAATCATAATGTACTCTATTATAAAAAATAGAAATACATCATCGAATCATAATGTACTATATTATACAAAATAGAAATACATCATTGGATCATAATGTACTCTATTATAATCAATAGAAATACATCATTGAATCATAATGTACTCCATTATAAAATATTTAATGCTGATTTGTTATAATTTACGAAAAGACACCAATTATTTATCTACCAAACACTATACAAAAACATTATGGCATGTGCTAAAAAAAACTCATTAAAAAGGTTATGATAAGCTGATATAAGAAAAAAAATTTTAAAAAAAGATGTTTGTCCTACATTCATTTTTGTAAAAACTCAACGGTAAAAAGATGATATTGATCGTAGTTTCGCTTGATTATGTCAGATCTTCTCTGTTGTATTCGACATTGATCCTAGGTACGCTTGACTGTGTCAAATCTTGCTCTGTATTTAACATTAATCCTATGAACGCTTGACTATGTCTAATCTTGTTATGTATTTGATATTGATCCGAGGAAATCTTGACTATGTCAAAACTTGCTTTGTATTTGACATTGATCATTGATACGCTTGATTATGTCTAATCTTGTTTTGTATTTGACATTGATCCTTGATTCGCTTGATCATGTCTAATCTTGCTTTGTATTTGACATTGATCCTTGATACACTTGATCATGTCTAATCTTGCTTTGTATTTGACATTGATCATTGATACTCTTGATTATGTCTAATCTTGCTTTGTATTTGACATTGATCATTGATACGCTTGATTATGTCTAATCTTGCTTTGTATTTGACATTGATCATTGATACGCTTGATTATGTCTAATCTTGCTTTGTACTTGACATTGATTCTTGACACGCTTGATTATGTCTAATCTTGCTTTGTATTTGACATTGATTCTTGACACGCTTGATTATGTCTAATCTTGCTTTGTATTTGACATTGATCTTTGATACACTTGATTATGTCTAATCTTGCTTTGTATTTGACATTGATCATTGATACGCTTGATTATGTCTAATCTTGCTTTGTATTTGACATTGATTCTTGATACGCTTGATTATGCCTAATCTTGCTCTATAGTTTTAAGATTCAATTCATGCTTTATGTTGAATGAATCAGTACCTTATTTCAAATTTTCCAATATAGAAATTCTTTAATACCGGGTTATGAGTGTCACGCATAGAAATCCTTCAATACCGGGTTATGAGTGTCACGCAGCAATGTCCCTGGTAATATTAGATGTGTCAAAAAAAAAAAAAAAAACTCTCAATGATTAAAAAGATATACGTATTTGGAAAAGACGCATGCAAATACGTCTATAATTGGTACTTTGATCAGAAAAAAAAATATTGAACAGACTAAGTAAGTAAGGTAATTTAAGAAGAGAACTAAAATAATTATGTGTGAAAAGATAAGTGTAACAAATCAACAGTGGCCAAGGACAAATATATCGGTTATAATACAAAAACGATTATGGGTTGAAGCCTGAGAGAATACCCAGTTCATTTTTACCTTAATGTGTATTTCCAAATACGATGCACATTAAATCTTGATACTATATATATTCCCTTTCGCAAACACTTCTTTGGAAGAAAAAAATCTAAATAAATGTTCTGTTGTGATGTCTTCTAAAAGAAAAAAAATCAATGCTGACAGTCAATACACAAGCACTTATTGTTTGCAAGACAATAATAGAATAGAATATATTATGTTTATTTGGAAGGGTTTATTTTCTAATAAATTTTTAAAACATGTTAACTTTATATTTTTAGAACTTATCATTTAACTGGCAACGGATAGCCAGGATTGTGCTGATGTACCGTTATAAAACATACATTAATGTGCCGTTATACATACATACATACATTGATGTACCGCTATACATACATACATTACTGTAGCGTTATACATACATACATACATTGATGTAGCGTTATACATACATACATACATTGATGTACCGTTATACATACATACATACATACATACATACATACATACATACATACATACATACATACATACATACATACATACATACATACATACATACATACATACATACATACATACATACATACATACATACATACACATCCTATAGACCAACACTTCTGCTATTTAAAAAATAAGAGAGTTTTATCAACTTGTAATGGGAAATTCTTGTCTTGATCTGGTGACATTGTACCCACAAAGAACGCTTCGTCATGAGTGCGTGTTGCCTTTATTGAATTTGTTTCTGAAAAACTACTCGAACTTACGTTCGCCCAACCACCTATCCAAGCCGCGTGTTATAAGAGGTTCTGAAAGCGACATTAACTCCCAGCAATATATAAAAAAGACAGTGAAAATAACATGTGCTTTACCCCTGTGGCCAAAACTTAGTAAGTGTATATAAAGAAAGTGATTTGTTATACTAATAGCCTTAAAAGTTAATAGGCGTACATAGATGCAATAGTGCTACTGCAATGATTATTATTGACAATAGTTTTCACTTAGAATAATTATTGACAACATACTTGTTGTCAGTGTAGACAAGAATATCAGGCAATGAGAATGATGCTCATAGAAAGTCCTCCGTCATAGCGAGATCGAACAAAATACCGCATAATTTGTTTTAATGTTGACAGGAGCACTCAAGAAATCCTCATAGAGTTTGTATCTTAGTTTACATAAGCACTCTTATATGACGCTTACATATTTTAGTTAATGTAGCACATCTTTTTATCTATATATGGACCAAGGCGTCTGTAATAGAGAATTCCTAACGTATCTCATCTTACATTATTGTTTTTTTTTTCTGACTAAGAAACAGGAAAATTTTGAACTTTCCTTGTAAGTTGTTACCCAGGACAATGCATACGTTTTTTGGCAATGAGGATTCGCAAATATATTTGGATTTTCTGTATGTAACCAAGACATTTCTTTCTAATTCAGATTGTTGCCAGACCCCAAAGAAAAGGGCTAAAATCATGCTATCTCTTTTAAACACAGAAATCTGTACGTAAATAATGTTATTTATTGCGTTACCGTCAGTTTCTATATTTACTACCGTTCGACACACAACTTTCCTTGGCATCCTCTTGTGCATGTGCATGTCTTACTAGTATTTTTGAAAAAGCATTATACACACACAGATAGATAGATAGATAGATAGATAGATAGATAGATAGATAGATAGATAGATAGATAGATAGATAGATAGATAGATAAATAGATAGATAGATTGATTGATTGATTGATTGATAGATAGTGGGATTAACGGTGGGATACAGAGGAGGAAGCAATAAACAACGGAAGCTAGCCATTTCAGTTGTGTGACCAATGAAAGGAAATTATTACATAATACCATATTAATGTCCTGTAGCGTACTAACGGGGGCGGACGGGGCGGTTGCCCGGGGGCCAGAGGTCTTGGGGCGCCAAAACAGCTGATAAAAAAAATTCGGGCCTCGTATTCTGGCCCTTTGGGCCATCATCGTCGCCCCGGGCGCCATTTACCCTTAGTACGCCACTGTTAATGTCCTTCGTGGTGGTACATTGTCTCACAATTAATACATAGATACTCATGCAAACTAGATTGTGTTCTTGTTTAGTTTACTTTTTGGTCGGTAGCAAGTGTCCTAAATCGGAATGTTTATTCAAGGTCTTATTTTTTTTGCACTTTGTCAAACATATACATACTTGACCTGTCGACTATTCTCCGTCCGCTTTTAGTAACGCATAGAAACCGTGACAAGTCTGGCAAACAAGCTAGCGGGGAGACCAATATAGCTAGTACCGCGATTATGAGCAATTTACCGTCGTACTTTTAGACTTCATTCTTTAATGGACACACCATGATACTGATCTAGGCAAACAGGGTAAAATTCTGCACTTGAGGAATGTTGTTGTTGTTTTTCTACTTGTTGATATTGTTTTGTTTTTTTTTTTTGTTTTTTTTTTTTTTTTTTTTTGGGGGGGGGCTCTTTTTTTTTCCCCCTTCTTCTTTTTGTTGCAGAAAATACTATACATGTTGCTTTAACATTCAGTTTTGAGCACATCCATTCATGACCACATATAAATTACAAAAAAGTGTCCCATTACCATAATTTAACATTTGGAATTTACCAAACTATACATATTTTTTAAAAAAATACTTCACGCTCAATTTTCTCACAGATCATTTGCAGTTGTCAATTCAGGCACATTTTTAAAATACCGTATTAATAATATTTACCACGTTTAACATGTTACGTTCCCACAAGAACGTGATTAACTATAGCTGACTGCAGTATATGTAATTAAAAATAAGTAAGTGAAAACTAGGAAACTTGTAAAAATATTGTAATTAATGTACTTAACAAAAATGTAAGAATAGACTGTAAATTTAAATATCAATATTCGCAGAGAAGAGGTCAAGATGCGAAAATAGATATCACGTCTATAGTATTCCAATGTCAACGAGCAATTTTCGCATGCTATATCTTCGCTGTAAATATGTATTTACCTTGGAACAAGTATATTTATATATATTAGTAAACTTATTGACATTCAGTTGTGAATGGTTTGGACAACAGGCATGGGTCCTCTTCGTACATTTTTCTTAATTATTTTTCTTTGGAAACAGAATGGAAAAAAGGAAACGCCAACGTGTAATCTGTCTCCATATCGACTATCAATATTACACGAACCATACCAAAAAATGTTGGCATGATCAATCGTGATAAGAAACGATCAATAGGGTTTTTCCTTCATGGTAGATAACTTGTTGCTCTAGTCAAATACGAATGACGGATATAGCTCGTACTCAACGATGTGCAACCGCAGGAACGCAGGCTTTATTGAACAAGGTGACGATCATTCGGAACGTCCTTGGCTGTTTCTGCGAGACAAAAATATGCCTCGGATGCATGTCGGCGCAGTAATTTACAGAAAAAAATCATACATTTTGTTTGCCGGAAATTTCTTCACAAAAAAAGAAACCGCAATCTTTCTGACCACCTAGGATATTTCTACGATTGGATTGACCAAGACGTTGCGAATGAACAAATATTTCAATGTTTTCGAAACTCCTCGGTCAATCCTTGTTTCGTAAATAGCCGAGATAGACCGAATGGTAGTTATCGACAGACATTCAATGTATGATTTGTATGACTGACCTCGAAATAGCGAATGGGTAACGATGCGAGAGAATATAGTTAAGCGTGCCAGACTCGGTTGGTCGCCAGGGACAGAGTGCGCACGCTGGATCGATTTCATTGGTCGTTTAGTGTATCGATAGGTAAGTTGATCCATTGGAGCAAGGAGAACTAAACTATTGGTTGAAATCCTTTTCATCTCTCTCCCTCCCTCATTCCTACCACATACATATATACATACATCCCCAACTTCCCACTTCTCAACAAGCCTGCCTACGTACCTATTTACCAACCTAAAAACCTGGATTGTCAAAGAAATTTGTGCATTGCAGAGAATTTGGGACAATGCAAGCAAGTGACATACATCTGTTTGTGGAATATTTTTTATTATCTGAAGTTAATCTGAGATACTATCGTGTTTTCCATTTTAAAGCCGATAACGAACACATTATAAACATCAAATGAAAAACCGTTTCATGCATAATAAAATTGGGGGCAGAGAGAGAGAGAAAGAGAGAGAAAAAATTGTTTTGGTGGGTGGTAAATGCGATCTGCTGTAATGTACTGTGATACACATACATTGTTGAATTCGATGCAGTTACTGTATCCCATTATGTAGTTTTCATTATTCTAAGGGATACATTATGTACGTGGAAAATAAGACCTTGGGTAAACATCAAGAAATGGAATACATGCTATATAATATCTCTTCTATGTAAATGACGGAAACTGTTAACGTTTTACAGAATAAAACTTTGCTTTTACTAAGTACCTTGTACATAGATTATGGATATTCACTTAAAAGGACATTTTTTTATTGTCATTTTTATTTTTTTAATAAATATTTTCTCTGATTTAATATCATAAAATATAAAGGTTTTCATTAAGTACTGAAATTTTGCAAGGTTGAAAAACATATGCCTGGATGAAGTGCAATTCATATGAATGGCCCATTCATTAAAAAAAAACAAAAATAGTAATAATAATAATAATAATAATAATAATAATAATAATAATAATAATATTTTTCCGTTTATAGTATTTTGCAAAAAATCCATTCAGGAAACTCTAAGGATGAACTTCTATATAATATTTCGAATGAAATAGCACGGAACATGATAATGAAATCTAACAGAGTGTCACCCAAAAAGTCAAACTTGTATGGTTTAGAAAACATATATTCGCTCTGGTGCATTTGGATATACATGTAGTATGTAAATTCGGAAATGACCGAAAACAACACCTGAATTAAAATTATATATATATATATATATATATATATATATATATATATATATATATATATATATATATATATATATATTGGTATTCATTATGATATGCATATATTTATTACAAATATCTGGGCGACAAAAGATTTTTACGCTGGAGAAAATAAAAAAAACTCTTCTCTTGAAGAAGTTCTGGTTTTTAACATATTTTCTTACAATAGATAAATAATGAAAAAAGGCACAACAGCTATCAACATATATAGTCTGAACCCATTACATGACAATAGGACAACAATAGGATATGTAAAACACAAATTTCCAACACAGAAACTTAAAATACACAAATATATAAATGCAGAGAAAGAGAGAGAGTGATAGTTTGTCTGTGTTCGCTTGTTTAATTATTGTACGTAATATCTGTATTAACGTGATGAAATGAATAACAATCTGGAATGAATACTCAAAGAAAACCATAAACTATTCAAAATTTGCTCTGACGCGGTGCTATACACATGAATTACATCGAATTCCATATGGGTAAGATGTTTTTGAAAGTTTGGAAAATCTAGACTTCAGTGCCTTAATTTCATAAACGCGCGGCATCATTAAAAAATTAAGCTCTTTGTTATGAATAAGATGAATAAGAGCTGTGTACCTGAGATGTAAAAACTTGCAATGATAAAGAAAAAAAGTGTAATTTTCTTACGATGTAAAGTATGTACAATTATATAAGCAACCATTTTCGGTCATGACTAACAGAATGCAAGGACAAAACGACAATGCCATGACCATAGGAAAATTAGCTTGTAGTGTGTGACTAATTTTAAGTACCATATACAGTTATTTCGATTATTGGAACGACAATTACGTAACCTAAACAAAACTTTACCCATGTGAAAGTATTATATATGCTGAAGAAAATTATAATAACTACTAGAAATTACTGTTAAATGACATCTCATCATATTTCTTACTTTAATGTTTATAAATTATGGTAAATGTTTACTATGATGTATACAATTACAATAAATTCTTTATCAGCAACTACATTTGAGGTAGGAAATCTAATGCCTCGACTTGTTGTCTCAAATAACCCGCATGACTTTAATTTTCTTTAAAATGTATATGTTTTGTCACCAGCAATACGTTTTGCTGTGTCCTACTACTGTATTTGTGGATCTTTGCCCATCAATGTATTATTAAGCCCGAAAAAAACTTACCAAAACTGTATCGCTCAAACTTTCAATGCATCTTGTTGACGGCATTGGAATCTAAATCGGGTTAATATTATAGTATATTTTAACAAAAAGTACACAAAACTTCCATTAGTTTATCGCACAAGTACACTGCAGTGGCGATAATATTTGTTTACCTTCCGGTCCTAGATCCTGGGTCGTCCTAAAAGAATTTATCCACACTGCTCGAACCAATCTTGCTGATAAACCATCCCGCTACTTCAATAAAAAAAAATGAAAAAGAGGCATCTATAAGCGATTGACGGTTCACTGTACTGCAAACGTTACGAACATTTCAGAGATCGTGCGAAAGATATGTTACATTACTTTCAAATCACCTTATTCAATCGATAATGTAAAGGTGAATGTAACACTGTAGCAGACTCGGACAATAATAACAAAAGGTAAACCCGGCCGACGTGTAATATTTAATTTATTTATTTATTTATTTATTTATCTCTTTCATCTATCTATTTATTACAAAAATCATTGTCTCCAATCTTAAACACTTTGCCTGATGTCCCTGCTTCATCAGTAGAATATGTGATGGGCTTTTCATGTAGGAAAAAGAAACTTTAAAAGTTTAATTAGCTAATAATATGTGGATTAATTAGAGAAATAGGAAATATTCATCCATCCATTAATCCATCCATCCATCTATAGATTCATCATCTTAACACTCATCCATCCATACATACATACAAGTATTCATTCATATATATACCCATGCATCCATCCATCAGTCTGTCCTTCCCTTCATTCGTTTATTTATCCATCTTTCTATCTACCATACCTTATACATACATACATAATTACTAAGGAAAAGAAATAAATCGACATGTCAATAGCGATACAGAGATACGGCATCCAGTCAAATAAATAGACATGTTAATAGCGATACAGAGATACGGCATCCAGTCAAATAAATCGACATGTCAATAGCGATACAGAGATACGGCATCCAGTCAAATAAATCGACATGTCAATAGCGATACAGAGATATAGCATCCAGTCAAATAAATCGACATGTCAATAGCGATACAGAGATACAAATCGAGTCAAAAAAATAGACATGTCAATAGCGATACAGAGATACGGCATCCAGTCAAATAAATAGACGGATGAGGAGGGGGGAGAGACAACAACAAAAAATGACGAACGGATTCAATAAACAGGCAGGCAGAAATAGTGATCGTTCAATAGATCGATGGACAGAGAGACACGCAGACTGGTAAACAGACAGGTATAAAAGAACAGACAGATAGACCAATATATAGATATATAGGTAGGTGGGTAGGTTCGTTGGTAGGTATATTGATCGTGTTCATTAATGTGCAGAAAATAAAATGGACCAGGTTTTTACTGTAAATGTTCTAGACTGTTTTCTCAAAGTAAATATTTTTGTTGTAAAAGTTAAATTAATTTTATTTGGAGCCATGCGTTTCTTCAAAGTAGCATCTAAAATTTTACGAAAATGAATGAGATAATTATCAGTGTATTTAACTCAAAATTTATGTATTTTGTCTTAAAGAAAAATTCACATAATAATGTATTTTTATACATCTTTTTCTGACTCACAGTTATGAAGGGTATGCAATACTTCCAGATCTTACAATTCTTTTTAGAGTTTATCATAAGACTCTGTCCTGTAATTTCAGTCGAAATACACATTATGAAGATTACATATTTTATTATTATTATACAGAAGTCAAAATCCAACTTTTATAGAATTTAATCTCTACTGCAAGAAAACATCCTCCCGTGACAGATCTTCTTAGAGTTTTCGGAAGAAGATACATAATCTTATTTTTACAAATCTTTCTAGAAAGAACCATTAGTGGTTATCCGTTACTACAAGTCAATAGTTCTTTTGACCCACGTTTAACTAAATGGTTGAGTTTACTTAGCTTGAAATCGATAACTTTTATGGTGAGTTATCAAATGTCACTTAATCAATTCGGTTAGAATGATATATTTGTTTTTGTAATGTTTACAAAATATCTTGTTATTTTACGTGCATAACTAATAAAAAGAGTAGTAATAAAGTATTTAGATCCAGATGTCATCATCAGTTCTTGTATGTGCCAATTGGCTTTCTTTTTTCACGGTACACGAATTTTTTTTTCTCTTCGAGAACAATTATCTGATGCAAAAATCTGCACCAATGACCTTTTGGAAAGGTTATTAACAAACGTATTAAGTCCCCTCACAGAAGAAGCAAAACATAAAACTACGACTATTGTCCCCTGTTCTGTTTGAATTTATTGAATAAGCTGTAATATTTGGAATATTCACACGTATGTGACGAGTCATCTTTCAAAAGAAATTGTTTTTAATCAATGCTGAGGCATGCACAACATAAATGAATCTTTATTTCATACTCTGATCTTATGTTGCGATAAATGAAGGAATAATCGTCTAGGCGTGTGGAAGGAAACAGAGCATGACGGGCAACCCTTATTCAACCAGGCACATTGCAATCTCAACATAAAGATCAACCCTTATTCAGCAAGGCACATTGCAATCTCAAGATGAAGATCATAGGTGCATAATGAGTGTAAATTACCGCACAATACATTTGATAGCTACAATTCACACCTTGGGATTCGTGTCTTTTACTTACATCCTAGTGTTAACCAATCGTAAACATTATTTCTGCATTTGAAGAGGTGATAACTCGGTCTTTATCGTTTTTTGCTCAAATAATTTCATTGATGAATAGAATTCATAAAACATACTGCCTTCAGTAGTCTTGAAAAATATGTGTCACAAAAAGCATTACAATAAATTGCATTGTATTTTTAAATCTTTATTTTAAATAATTCAGAAATTTCAAAAGTTGAGAACTTTTAACCTGAGTTTACGGATAAGTCCCGAGTAAGCCGAATATTTTTCGCCTACTGATACGCATGTCTTTATCTAGTATGTACAACATAAGTATCCTTAACTTTTGCATACAGGTCCAAATTCTGTTTCCGGTAGGTGTAAAAATTAGGTTTAGTTAAGGAGAAATGACTGTTTCGTAGTGTTACAAAATCATTGATTAATTAATTGATTGATTGATTGATTTACAATGTATTCTTTATACGCAATTTTGCGTATGTATTTTCTTTTCCATTTTCTAAAAGTAGAATAGAAATGAGACAAAGAGTCTAAGATTTTTACATACGCGATAAAGCCCTATTTTTTATTTTAGGTGAAAACCTTGGGTTTATTCAACGTTTATTCTTTGTACTTGGAAAATATTGACAAAAATGCTGCCTTGCTATTTGCGATACACATTTGATTCTAAAACAAAGACGGTATTTTACAAGGGATTTTATTTATAATCGAATTCGTAAATCACCTCTTAGAATGAATATGCAAATTCAAATAGTGCTTTTTCATTAGTTGAATTCCAGTGATAACGTAATTGAAAAATTATGGATAGATATCTGCGAAGGTAGACATCACTTAAGTCCAGTCTTAAATATCCGCACTAAACTTTGCATTTTTAAAAAAAAATAAATAAGCTTAAACTCCAATGACAAATTAGGCTACGAAGCTCTATAAACAAACTTGCTTTGAGCTGCCACATCCAAAATAGAACAAAATAGTCTTTTTGAACATTTGACTGCTTAAAGGAATTTCATTTCCACAATAATCAGATTTATTATCATGCATTTTTTGTGCTATTATCACGCTTTTTTCAGCTCAAAATTCTACTACATGCACAGTTTGTTTTTAAATATGATCCGAAAATATTAAAATAGAAATATGGAACACAGTTTAATTTAACATCTCTCACTTTATCATTGTATATGTAACAATTCGTTTGCGTCAAAACTACACGAAAATATTATTCTGATGACAATTGAAAACGGGATTAACCCCGGAATCAATCAGCTTCTTTGGCATTGGTACTGCTTAAAGCTACAGTGTGTGTTTGGTCTTATATTTCTTGCTGAAATTCACATAATCTCTTTGAATTGCATACATATAGCCTTTTACAAATTGCCAGTGATACATGCACATTATATTAACATTGAGACTGATTAGCGCTCACGAGGCAGCGACTGCCTAATTAGTGAAGCTCTTGTCTGTTTTCATACGAACTAGCTACTTTTATATATATGCATCACTTCTAGATCTATCTTAAAAACAAATTCATCTCTTAAAACGATCAGTTTGCGGTGAAATCGTGTCTTTATTGACATAAATCGCTTATGATTGTTGCCAGTGTGTTTACATTCTTATTTTTCCCAACAATTCTGTTCTATTAATTGCATATTTGGAAATCCCCGAATAAACTGAAGTAATTGAGAAATCTTAGAATTCTGTAAGAACAAAATTAGACTTTAAACTCATTTATATTTTAATCAATGTTACTGAAAGCTAAATAGAATGTGTAGAACATATGCAAAATACAGACAATGCGGATTTAATAATGCATTCTAATGAGTTGTGTCATCTTTTTTATTAAAAATATTAAAAACGACAAAGGCCATGTAAATTCCGAGTAGGTTCAGCTCTTTGCAAGTCAATATGTTATGATTCAATAAGTGTATGGACGGTTTGGCTCGGTTTGATGTTTTACGGAACAGCAACTCAAGTAGGTCATTAAGTGCCGAGGCAATTGGAGTAACGTGCTTTGACACACAACACGGTAGCCGACCAGGGCTGATTTGATGGAAGAATTCGAACCCTTATCCCTTGGATTGCGAGTCCGGCACGCTAACCACTGAGCCAACACGGTTCCTGTCTCCATTATTTGCATCTTACGACATGCAGGAGAGCGCATCAGAGTTATTCTGCATCGCTGATCCCGCAAGGGCTTAAGCCATTCTTTTTGCAATTTTTGTCTCGATAATACTTTTTCTATAAATCGTATACATGTTAGAACTCAAAATAAAGAACGGAATGGATTGAGATTAGCACATTTTGATTTACCAATAATTTGTAAGTAAACCCTCGACAATGCTTGGAAATCGATTATTTACCAATAATTTGTAAGTAAACCCTCGACAATGCTTGGAAATGGATTATTTGCCAAACATTTAGTAACACAAAATTTGTTTTGAATCATGATGTAAGTGTATTTCTAACGTCGCATCTTCATACGAAGATTCAATGTCTTTCATTTTCCGCGCCTGAACTTGTCGAACGGCTCGGAGAATAACTATTGTGCTCGTACACATTTACAGAGAGTAAAGTTGGATCCAATCAGATTACGTTTATTTGCCATACAACACCCATACCTCACAGTAGTCAAGGGGAAAAATAAATAATGTATATTTTTATCGACAAACAGGAAGTTCTACATGTTCACACTGCTCATTTGTCAAATAACGGACTTGGCTTTTGAACCATTCACAGCGTTCCATTTCCATGATCCGCTAAGTGTTTTACTGTTGGCATTCACCCGTTAAAATACATGACTTGAATGTTGCCGTTTTGTTGTATATGCCGTCGTGCCGTTCTTGAAAAAAGCGTAATGGGACATTTTAAGGTTAAATGGAATCTCATTAGAAAGCAAAAATTCCAGAGATTTATGCTACCTATTTTGATTCCATGTGGGATATTTCTCTTCATAATTGAAAAAACGGGGTTTGTATATCAAAAGGAATTTCCAAGTTATTGTCTCCAAAGAAGCTTCGAGTTGACCAATGTGTTTCTTCCGGGAGTGGAACTATATTTAAGGATGTATAGTAACGATTATAAGAATTACAAAGCAATGTTGACCAGAAGCATGCGATATTATTGGCCGGGAAATGCATCCATGGTGGTTGTGCTTGATTCTGAAAATGAGGAGGACCACAGACTTGCACAAACTTTAGTCGAAACATACCCGTATCCCAGGATATGCTTCCAGGCCCCAGTGGATCATAAAGTGTATCATGGTAGGGGTCACGAAAGGATGCAAAGAGATTATTTCTACCCGGAATTATTTGCATCGGAGGAATACATAGGATATATCGATACTGACATTTTATTCATCACAAGAGTAACGAAGGAACTACTTTTTGAGGAAGGAAAACCGGTAATTATAGGGTTTTATGGGAGAGCATTTTGTGGATTTTGGAGTAAAATTTCAGAAACCACCGCTGAGTTGTTTAAAACAAAGGAAGTGATGAGATGCATGTCTATATTCCCAGTAATAATTAAGGTTGAGCATGTAATAGGTGCGAGAAAATATCTTGAAAGACTTCACAACACCACCTTTGACGAACTGTACGAAAAATACGTCGTGGGCTTTGATTCCTTCTCACAGTTTAATGCTTTTTGCCAGTATATTTGGATGTTTCACAGAGATGAGTATAAATTTTATTTTCAACTAATACCTCACACACTTGATGGCCAATGGCACGGTGAGAGACTTTCCCCTGGACGCCAAACACCAGATTACTACTCAAAGCACGTAAAACCAGAGCAAAAAATTCCTAGAGCAAGGTCATCACTTCATTATCGTTATTTCCACGATTGGCCAAATCCTGTGACGTACAGGCGGACGCTCATGTCTGGATTGTGTTATTCTGGTGGATTTGAAATTTGTAAAGAGAAGTGTAATTTTTTCAGCAAAACTGCACTACAATTGGAGTTGTTCATATTTGATTTCAATGATTGGACATGGGATAAACGATGTATGGAAGCCCAAAAGAGACACTATGCATCAGTATTGAAGGAATCCGACAAAACACTTCGAAGCGCAATTCAATTAGGATGTGACGAAATAGATTCTTTAAAAATATATGACGACTAAATTGCCTAATATTTTAAAAATGTTATGCGTTTATGTGTCATTCATATATATATATATATATATATATATATATATATATATATATATATATATATATATATATATATATATATATATATATATATATATATATATATATATATATATTCTAGATTTTCTGATATCATAATATTACTAATAAGTATAGATTTATACGTATGTAGTCACACATAAAACAACAGGAGAAAATGAAATGTAGGGAATCTTTGACACTTTAACAAAGGCATAACATTTCAAAAGAATTGATCAGTACATTTTACACAGTTAAATAATTTGAGCATTTACTTCCTATTTTTTTCCGATTCGCTCTGAGGTTTAGAATGTACATAAGGCAGTATAGCTACATACAAAGATTTGTATCATATTTCATAATTTCTCTTTTGTGATTTTGTTGTCTTTCCTTCAAGGTCAATGTCTCGCTTTTATTTCAACTTGTTTTCTTTGTTGCGTTTCTTATGTAGAGCACTTGTCTAAATTATATTTTTTCATGTATATTATTAAATGATCAGATCGGTTGTATAGGTCATACCTTGTTTGACATGAGCGATTGTTGTACTTCAGACGTACTCAAAGATGGCAATTACACGTGCTGCTAAAAAGTACCGGTTTATATATTTTTTATATATATATTTTTTTTTCGTGTAAATTTTGTATTTAGTAATTGATCACGTAAGAATAACAATCATACACAGTTTGTGTGTACACACATTTGCCGCAGTACTCGGGAATGGTGTTGAACCCCCGGGCTCAAACTCTTTTCTTTGGTTCCCGCAAAGGTTTGTACACAGCAAACCGCATATGATCCTTAGTTTGCAGCATGCATATAAGGTTATGCTTTTGGCAAACAGATTTGGCATTATAAAAAATTTGTTATTTAGAAGAAGCTGATGGAACTGTGTACATTTATTATCATGTAAGGTCACGTAATGTGGTGAAAGTACATCTTATGTAATATTTGACATTTTCATTTCTTGAAGGAAACATGAGAAAACACCAAAATTATACGTTGCTATAGTAAGCGAGTAACATGAATTTCAGGAATTCAACCTCTAACTTGTATATATGCCTCTATTGACGTCTAAGTGAAGCTGTACTAAATACATGAAGACAAAATAGCTTTTCAGATTCGTAGCATAATGCAATGAATACGAGAGACTGAACATACAATCGTGTTCAGCCACGTTACTTTTTACTATATATTGTATATGTTCTCAGGGAAATACGCAAAGTTTGTTTTCGAGCAAGAGAAAGTAATTCCAAATACCCGTATTATACGGTCTATAGGATTATGTATTGGATAATAGTTTAACTGATGTGATCATTTCTAAAGCATTCAAAGACATTTTAATTAATGTGATTTTTTCTTAAAGTATTCAATGACATTTTATTATTATATATTGGTTTACATATAGAAAATTCAAAAATTATCTGCATGTCGTTTGGTTTATTCTTTTTCAAAGCAGGAGTATTTAAAAAGACAGAAACTATCAAAAACCAAATACCCTGACTCAATATCATTAGCAGCTGGAATATCAAAAACGAATACCCTGACTCTATAAATTAGCAGTTGGAATATCAAAAGCTAATACCCTGACTCTATACATTAGCAGTTGGAATATAAAAAGCTAATACCCTGACTCAATATCATTAGCAGTTGAAATATCAAAAGCCAAATACCCTGACTCTATACATTAGCAGTTGGAATATAAAAAGCTAATACCCTGACTCAATAGCAATAACAGTTGGAATATAAAAAGCTAATACCCTGACTCTATACATTAGCAGTTGGAATATCAAAAGCTAATACCCTGACTCAATAGCATTAGCAGTTGGAATATAAAAAGCTAATACCCAAACTCTATCAATTAGCAGTTGGAATATCAAAAGCTTATACCCTGACTCTATACATTAGCAGTTGGAATATCAAAAGCTAATACCCTGACTCTATACTTTAGCAGTTGGAATATCAAAAGCTAATACCCTGACTCAATATCATTAGCAGCTGGAATATCAAAAGCTAATACCCTGACTCAATATCATTAGCAGTTGGAATATCAAAAGCTAATACACTGACTCAATAGCATTAGCAGTTGCAACCATATTAAACTATTTTAATGAGTTATCGTTATTTCTTTCATGTTTTCATTCTCTTTTAAATCAGTATTTAATTTAAACAATATTTTATTAAACAATGAATCTTTAACATATAAAGTCAAAACAATGAGATATATAAGCATGGAGGTTAAGTAGAAAGCTAACAGCATATTGAACTTTTTGCTTCAAAGGAATTATAACAAAATGAATATTTGTCTAATGACTTCATATGGATAAGTCACGAACACTTATAAATGCACATAAATCATTTCTAGCTTCTTTGATTTAAAATAAGGGTAATATCATAAAAAAGGTGCGGTGAGGTTGCAATTCTTGTTTCCTATTTTTAAAATCTTTTTTGATAACTTCATGTAGGTTTGCATGTCAAAAAATGTATGTGTTAATTTCATCAGGATATATTGAATTGCCAAATAATAATGTATCAGTTGTGCGAGTGTAAGATAGTGTAATATGATTTCTTAAATCTATGTATTTTTAAAATTGTAATAAGAAATGTTCAGCCGTTTTGATATGTCCGCAAGTACAATACACACTGTATATTGTTTCAAAGATGGTTAAAGAATACATCATTATTCAATCTATAACATTTGGTTATCAATTGTGTGTGCTGGACTTGAGCTAACCAATCACCAACAAAATAATAGGGAAGAGTTCTTTTTTTATCCCACTTTAAGCAAGCTTTAAGACTTTGTAAAGATAGGTTGCTTCTTATTTCAAGTGCTCAAGTATTCCACATTATGGAACTAAGAAATTAATTTTGATACAAGTTTGAATGTTGTTACAAATTTGAATTTTGATACAAATTTGAATTTTGATACAAGTTTTTTCTACACAAAAAGGGGGCCTACCAGTATCTGATCGAGTGGTGTGGGATTAATTTTCTACATTATAGACAATTATATTCAAGCAAGACCATAATACATTAAAAACACAATCAATTTACGCGTTAACAGCGTCGAGAGTTCAGGTTTCACCCAATTTTATTCCTATTCATACATGTTCAAAACTCCGAGCATTTTTAAGTTAACACAAGTAGAGGATAGGCACTATACAAAAGTATTAGTCACACGATATGCTCGAGTGGTATACCAGATATAATGTAGGGTTGGGTGACGAATAGGTTATTAGTGGAGAAAGAGAGGGCCCTTTAGCGCCAGAGTTTTTTCTGCCTGTACACTTTGAGAGGAGTGATTTTTTTTTTTTTTTTTTGGTCTTTTCGCAGTTCGATGTTTTCTTTCATTGCTTATTTACAGCATAACATAATAAATATAATCGATTCTCATTGTGCATCATTTAATTTTTATTTGGCTAATCGATTTCTCTCTCTCTCTCTCATACATACACACACACACACACACACACACACACACACACACACACACACACACACATAGTAATATATATTTTTTTTCCTCGCCTATATTCATTTTTGTCTTTTCTCAAGTTCGTGGTTTCTTTCATTGTTCGTATACAGAATGGTACAGTAAAGACAAACAATTGTTTAATGTCTATCTTATCATTTTATTTGCTAAATTAATCAATTTCTAAAATCTCTCTCTCTCTCTCACACACACACACACACACACACACACACATACATACATACATACATACATACATACATACATACATACATACATACATACATACATACATACATACATACATACATACATACATACATACATACATACATACATACATACATACATACATACATACATACATTGTGATTTAGTGATATGAATCCGTTGAATACTGGTTAAATTTTACGGTTACCAGAATTTTGAATTCGGGAAAGATCAGACGCGAAAGCTGCCGTCATACAATAAGGCATAAAAAAAACGTTTTGTCATTTGGAAAGAATGACTTTTAGGTTTTAACGACAGAAATAAATTTACTCCTTTCTGAACTACAGTAATACATTGAAACTTCGCTCGTTGCAAGTACACAAAAATTGTCAATGGCAAATGTCACGTTTTCTACATGGTCACAAACGAAAGACTCATCTTATAAATAAAAAAAAATGGAATAGTCCATTTGCTGTCCCTTGACTGGATATACACTTCAGTTTTATCCAAATTCTTAATGTCTAGACAATGGTGGTCCCACTCGTATTTTTAAAATTTGTTTTTAATTTTTTTAATGTATTCTGGGACATATTTCTGCATAATTTTGCAAGAGTTTTAAAGATGTTGTCAAAAGTGTTGCCCTGTTGTGTAATAGTTCAGAATATACATGTCTTGTGTTACTTCAAAAAAGACGAGGAAGAGAAATTTACGTTCTATGCCACACACGTTTAGATCTTTCCTTTTATTTTATTTTCCCAGATATCACAGAAACAAGATGTGTTCTCATAGAATCTGGAAAAACTATTCCGTACAGTTGGCTGCCTAGCCACATAGGTATAAAGGGTAATGAAACAGTAAATAAAGCAGCCAAATCTGCCGGCAGGTCACCTGTTTCCGAATGGAAGATTCCATATACTGGCTTCAAATATTATATAAACAAGCATATTTTTCATACTTGGCAAAATATGTGGAATGAAAACTTCACAAACAAACTTAAGAACATCAAACCCACTTATTGGAGAGTGGCATTCCTCGTATAGAACAAATCGGAAAGATGCGGTGGTATTGTGCCGATCGCGTATCGGACACACATACTTGACTCATGCATACCTCCTGAAGGGTGAACCTCGACCGGATTGTGTACCCTGCCAGTGTCTAATGACAGTGAATCAGGTTCTTGTCGAGCATGTCGATTTCCATCCTGTGAGACAGAAGTATTTTGACGTGAAGAAACAATATTAGGACGTACTACCCAAGAAAATCTTGGACTTTTTAAGGAAATGGTTTATACAACAAAATTTTAATCATGATTTAAAGATTTTACATGTGTTACCATTATCTATTATTTTATATACATTTTACATGTGTTACCATTATCTATTATTTTATATACATTTTACATGTGTTACCATTATCTATTATTTTATATACATTTTACATGTGTTACCATTATCTATTATTTTATATACATTTTACATGTGTTACCATTATCTATTATTTTTTATACATTTTACAGAATTTTAACATCTTTACGTTTTATATTTCATCTTGTTGAACGTAATTTTAAATTTATTTTGAAGGCTTTATTTTTTTCCCAAATTTTTGTGCAGTTCAGTTTTACATTTTACTAACTGAACCTTTTGTTGGCACTACATAGCCACTTTTGTGCTGCGATGCCGTAAAACACTTGTACATACATATATACATTATTCAAAGCATATGCTTAACTTGATTTGCTCTAACTTTCGCGACACAGAGTAATACCAACAGCTGAACTTTATATTCTGTGTAACCCTATACGTCTTTGGTAATTGCAATATCTTAAGTAATACCTAGAATCATTTCGTTTTCATAAATGACATAACGCCATAGCAGACATAACCACGTATACTTATATATCAACCTATTTTATGTGTGCGTGTTTTTTTTTCATTTTTTTTTTTTTTTTACAATTAGCTGCATATGAATCAGTACAAACTGTGAGTATATACCTACAATTGTGTGAAACCATTCGACAATGGTGAAATTAGGGCCACTTGAATTTGTAAACGATATATAGTGACTGTCACCTATGCTCCCATAACAGTCCGTGTAATTTTTATAATACTTCATACCTTGCCGGCTGGGGCCCCGGCTGGCCGAGTGGTCTAAGGCGCTCGCCTTTACAGATCACTGATATCTCACCTCTGTCCGCGTGGGTTCGAGTCTCGGGCTCGGCCAAAGTTGGTATGTGAGAAAGCTTGCCAATAGCTTTAAGAAGCCGACTACTTACCTGCAGACAGGGCAGTCGTAAGGGGTGGGCGAAACTGGCGACCGCCCGGGGCGCCAAGCCTGGGGGGCGACATTACGCGGAGTTTGTGGTATTTTTCTCCGAGTGGGAGACGCCGAAGGCGATGCTTTGCCGGGGCGCCGTTTTGTTCAGAGCAAACTTGCGACGGCCCTGCCTGCAGACCTGGAACAATAAAAGCAGTGCTAAATGTACAGTAGTACAATTTAGAAGATCTCGTAAGCTCTACAAGGTCGATTTATATTGTATCAATAAAAACAGAAATAGAATTTATGAAGGACAAAGTCAGATGTAAAACAACACATGGTGATTCAGTATATGAATAAGCTGTAGCAGCATCAACCATATAAATAGCCAAATTTGACATAAATCTGGAATCATTCATACGTTGAAAGGATTGAAGAAACCTTGAAAATCGATGAAAATAAAAGTATTTGTTTTAGACGGTTGTTCTTTTGGCTTATGGATAATATCTAACGTCAGTTTATCAGGCGTAAAGTATAATCATGATGTTTTTATACAGTTTTAAATGACTGACAAAGAACGGTATTTTAAACATCTTTACTATATTCATGAAAGTCCATTTCTTTAGACAAATATAAATATATTGTGGAGACAGATAAAAAGGACTAAAAGGAGCTAAAATGCACTGAATTAAAAGGATGGTTAATTGAACAATCTACTTTAACATTGCACAAGCTACGAAAAAAAAAACATACAAAAGGATCCATTTTAGTCACGTCGATGATCAGTGGCAGGCGGATATATTTGACATAGAACCATATTAAAATGACAATAATAGATACAAATACATTTGACGGTGATGGATATTTATTGTAAAATAATCTTGGGATGGAAAGGTAAAAACAAAAAGAAGGAGATTACACAGTGCTCTTAAAGAGATCTTTTATTGTGCTGAGACCTTTTTCAATTTAAGCTTTTTAGATAAATGATAATTTTAAATAAATTAAAATTTATAAGGTTTCCAGGAAAAATTTAAAGGAATCGGGCTTTTTATCCGTAGGATGGCCTCTCGGTATTCAATGACTGTTTCCCGCTACTGTCAGGCCCCTTAATGTTTACCTGCGATGCAGTGACCGTATCCGCTTTTCTGTACTAAGAGTCCCGATGTTGGGTAACTCTTACGATACTAAATATCAATAGGACATATGATCTCGATAAAACTGTGTATTCGGTTGCTGATATATACTAATTATATATTATTTATTGCCTTGTGATATATTATCTTTTTCGTACCAAAACTGTAACTGTTGTACGCAACTAATTTTTTTAACTGTAAACATAATGATGTTATAATTTTCTGCGATTCAGTCCAGTGTAAACTATTGATTAAAAAGTGTTTCGCCTAGATATAAATTAATTGTTAATGAGGTAGTTATCTCGTGGGACATAACATTTTGTCCTTGTCTTCGTTGTGTATTCTTTTTGAGTTTTTAGCTCGATAATTCGTCGTTAATAATGGAAACTAATGAAAGGTGTGTGTGTGTTGTGTTCATGTATGTATGTATGTATGTAGGTAGGTAAGTAGCCAGGTAGATTTTGGTTTGGTGTTGTACGGCACAGCAACAGAAGTAGGTTATTAAGTGCCGAGGCAATTCGAGTAAAGTGCCGTGCCTAAGGACGCCGACCCGGGCAGATCCGATGATCGCGAGTCCGCCATGCGAACCATTGAGCCACAGCGGCTCGTGCGTCCAATATAGTCACCTCTTACGACATGCTGGACAGCGCATCGTGCCTATTCTACATGGCTGAGTCCGCATGGGGTCGGGTAGGTAGGTAGCAAAATGATAATTTTGTCTAGCTATCGGTCCTTGTAATAGTCAGCAAGGAAATACGAATTATGCACTTTATTTATCAACCTTTGTAAAGGTTATCTGTTACAGAATCCTATCGACGTGATACTATTTAAGTTTAACTCAATCAAATGTGTTGATATGTGTAGCAAAATTAACTACTGCTATACATACATTATTTTATAGAAAGAATAAACATCTATACTTATTTGTTCTGTTTGGTGTATAGTTGTTCTGTTCTCTAACTTAAAATGTTAACTTATATATGCCTTGATTTATGTCAAAGAAATCCAGAGTGACTGTATTTAGAGGATAAGAAATTATTGGGCCGACCAGCGAGTGTGTCTGCTACGCATGAATGCCTTTGTTCACAACTAAGTTCCATTGGGGGGGGGTGCTTGCGCTTAGTCGAGATGCTGTGGGGATTGAAGCGTGCAGGGACGGCGATTGTTGCCGTAATTCACAAACCCGGGTTCGATTCTCAGTAGGGAACGAATGATATTTCTCTAACTTGATAATGATAGTATTCTTTCTCCATGTCGGTAGCAGCGGTATCTCAGTTGGTAGAGCGTCGGACTAGTAATCCAAGGGTAAAACAAAAGAAAAACTTTCTCCATGTAATTTCGCTTCATATTATCCCACATCCTCTTGTACAGTGGCGTAGCAATATATTATGCCCCACCCTAAACTGCAAAACTTAATCCCCCCCCCCCCCATCCACCGCAGTTGCGGGGGTTACTCGGGCTGTTGCTACGCCACTGCTTCTGTAGGATCCAGCGATAGTACTTTCCACTCTGTTTGGTGTATATTTGTAACTTACAATATTAACTTCTATATTGCCTTGATTTCTGTCAGAGGAATCCTGAGTTACTATGCATTTAGAGGGTAATTACTTACTGGGTCGTGAAATAAGTGTCTGCTATGCAGGAATGCCTATCTCTACAACTACCTTCCATTCTTTTGGGGGATGTGTTCTAAGTCGAGAGGGTATGGGTGTTGCGAGTTACGGCACCAATAGAAAAGAAGAAGACGAAAAAAGGGAATTATATCGTACAAGTCTCAGACTTTACGATCTTAGTAAGTTGTATGTGTCTTTAAAAAGTTCAGTCCAAATTAGAAAATCTCAGTTTAAGAAAGAACTTAAAGAACTTTAGTGAAACCTGTCCCTGGTTTTGACGGTGAATTTCCTGCTTATGCACTGTGTTTGAAATTACAAATGGTATCGAACAGTTGCTGAACCCGCACTGCATATTTCGTAGAAATGCTGGTAAATGCGAGGTATATAGTAGCTGTATGGTTTTATTTAAAATAAATAAATAGGTAAACAGAGAGACAATACATGAACATACAAAAGAACAAAGGAACTAATGTATGAGCTAATGAATGAATGAATGGACGAATGAACGATTGACCACACAATCAATCAATTTTTTCCTCATTCTTTCTTTTTCCTTCTTTCTTTATTTATTGTGTATCTGCATTAAGCAAAGTGAATTAAACATAAAGTCTGCATAATTTAATAGCTGAGAGCCTGCAAAGCAAAATAATTATCATTTACAGTTTATAGCTACTTGACATGATCTATCTCTTTTGCGTCCATTTTTGAAATAAATTTGTTGTTGATATATTTACTAATGACTAATACATAATATCGTCATGGAAACGCGTCGCCAACAAAGTGACAGGTAAATACATGGTGATTAATGTATGCATAAATGAATGAATAAATACATATTTTATTACATTTACTCATTTTAATCTCAATTTCTTATTGCCTTTGCCCGCGCTTGAATTGGAATATAATTAAACTTGATTGATCTCAGGTAACTTGACACACGATGATCACAAATCATGTGTATACAAGTATAAATGTTTTACGGATCAGCGTCCATAATTAAGTTATAGGTATGAAAAAAGATCCGATATCAAATAGATGTAAACAGTAGTAAAATTATCACACAATATTTTATTTGTTAAACTCCTTCAAAAGAGAAAAGCAGATTGTTCTGCTTTGTTCCTTTTGTATTTTGTACAGTTTTGTGTTTCCAACCGGAACAATGGAAGGGGTCGGTGAATTTGGGGTTCCGAACAACAGACCGGATTTCATTTCGTGCGAAATAAATCCACATCCACACCCTACTCTGTGCACCGTGACCTTGCGTTAAACTGGACAACTTAATCTTGTACAGACATGTTTGAAAAACGTATCATACCTGGTGAACACGATCGATAATTTGCTTTACAAATACTGTGTCAAACTTCAATGGCGGTGTCGTGCTATTTAAGGAAATTTTCCTTGAAAGTAATTCCAATCACCGTTACTACGGTAGCTATAATTTTTATATACAAATCTGGATTTCAGTTTTTGGGAAGATTCCACAATGAAGAGTATTGCATTGAGAGAAATACTCCATTAGGAAAAGTGTTCTTACCACACGTTGATCTATTACTGAGAATGTACAGCGGTCATATGAACAGATATCACTCGATTCTACAGAAAAGTATGAGATATTTTTGGTCGGGAAATATGTCACTGGTTATCGTTCTTGACAGTGAACGTAATGAGGATCTGAAACTAGGAAACAATTTGGCTAAGCAATTTCCGTATCCCAAAATTTGTTTCCAAGGTCCTGGAGATCCATCAGTCTATCACGAAAGCGGCCATAAAAGAATGCAATTAGATTATTTTTATCCGGAAAAATATACACTAAAGAAGTATGTCGGATATTTGGACACTGATACTCTGTTCATGACAAGGGTGACAGAGGAATTAATATTTGAAGACGGAAAGCCAGTGATTATTGGGTTTTACGGGAAAGCTTTTGAACCAGCATGGAGCAAAATAGCAGAAGTGACCGCAGCGTTATTTAAAAGCAAAGAAGTTATGAGGGGTATGGCATATTTTCCCGTCATCATGAAGGTAGAGCACATTATAGAACTAAGACATTATCTCGAAAGGCTTCATGGAAAATCATTTATTAATGTCTATAAAGAACACAGTAAACTCTACATTTCACAATTCAACATTATGTGTCAGTATGCATGGATGTTTCATAGAAATGAGTACCGTTTTTATTTTCAATTAAGACCTTTCACGCTCGATGGGAACTGGAATGGGGAGAAAAATTCGCCAGGAAGGCAAAGTCCGGAATTTTATATTACTCAAGTCAGACCGGAGGAAAAGATGCCGAAGCCACGTGCTGCGATACACTATAGATACCACAATGGATGGAAAAGTCAAGAAACTCTCAGAGACGTTATTAAGACAGGGCTGTGTTTTTCTGGAGGATTCGATCTCTGTCCAAATATGTGCAGACACCTAAATAGTAGCGGTTTACAAGAAGAACTGTTCCAGTTTGACTACAGCGATTGGACTTGGGATAAACGATGTATGGCAGCTCAAAAAGAACATTATGAATTAGTTGTTAGACAACGTGACACCGTGTCGGACAAGGCCATCAGACTGGGATGTAGTGAAGTAGATACACTGGAATACGATCCATGGGCCTAATTTTGTAGGGACAAAGGTCGCCATCTTAGAAAATTACCTTATTTGTATGAAAAAATTTAATGATATTTTATCGTGCAAAACACAGCAAGTTCTCAGAAATATATCCAAAAGCCGAGTTGGACATTGTCATCAGACGGGTGTGTTGTGATATAAACACACTGGCATATGGACTGCCATTTTCGATCCTTATCTAACCTGTGCGAAACAAAAAGGGAACTTATGTTGTCAAAGAGAACACCACATGTCCGTGGTAAAGCATTTCGGCGCTAAGTCGAATAATGTTATGAGACTGGCTTGTTATGGAAAGAACACACTGAATTTTGCCCCTGGGACATATATTGAACAGAGATATAAGCCGCCATAATTAATAATTAAATCACCATTACAAAATACAGACAAACTTGCGTTGTCAAAAAGAACATTGCAAATCCATTGTTAGACATTGTGACGCCAAGTTATACAATGAACGAGACTGTGTTGCATTGAAGTGGACACTTTGAAATTCAATCATTGGGCTTAATTTGTATCCATATGTTCCTCTTGTACGTCAACGCTGGCAATTAAGCAATTAGAAGCTGCTATTTGAGTGCATTTGTACATTGTGTTTTACTAGGCGTTTATCTTGTTAAATATTTCGATTTTATCGATGATTAAAATTCTTCAAGTGATTTATTTTGTTTTATGACGAAAATACATCTGAGCATCAGTCCCAAGTATTTTCATTTATTTTGAGAAATATTATAATGATTGCTTCGTTTGACAAATGTTAAATAAGGATGGTCGATTAAGTCCGGCGTAAACTGACTATTGTCATCCAAAGGAAATGGTTCTTTATGCCCGGTGTAAATGTCATTGATGGAGACCAAGGTTCCAATATTAAATAATAGCTTTACATGCATATAACCAAATGGAATGATCGGAACTCCTAGATAATTACAAAAATAGGATATATAAAGTGGATTGATTTCCTAAAATCAGAGTACAAAAAAAAAAAAAAAAATCTCGAACCCATTGATGTCGATGCGCATAATGTAGAGTGTTGATCTTGATGTTCAGATAAAATGCCGAAGAGTTCTGATTTAAAATGAGATGTTTCGGAGCACGCGGGAGAGAGAAGCCCGGGTGTTACGAGTCTTCCCCGAGTACTCCGGCAAACACAGGAAACAGTGTATTTTTGTTAATCGTACATAAATAATTACTACGTACATAAATTATATCCAAAAAACTTTAAAAAGTAGATTTTAAACGCGTCAAGTAAACTGTACTCGAGCAGCACGTGCGATTCTAATTAATGTTTGAGTACGGCTGACTTCACAATAGCGTATACGTCAAACCAGACCGAACCAGTTCATTATGTAAAACTGTATATGCATCAAAACTAGCTTATAAATCTGGGTCATCTCCTCATAATTATTAGTTAATATCAAAACTACTTTTAACTGATCGTGTGTCTTTTTAGTTATGACATTCGAGCTACAGGCACTAATAATCAAAACTTTGGATCAGAAACTGAAACTTGAGATTTAAGTCTAAAAATGTGATATTGATATGCTGTAACGTTACTAAATATAAGCATAGAGTCATAGAACTTTCGGCATAACCTTAACTTCCAATTATCTCTCTCACTTAATTTCAGTGGCATTAATGTACTCCAAATGTATCACCTAATGATTGGTTTTGATCTCAAGTTTGACTACGTACATAAAAGGTTTCCAGAATACGGGTTTTGCATCATAGCACGGACAGCTCATATACCAGTATTAATATTATCTTCGATCACGTGATCCTTTCATAATTCTCAGTCAACCGGAATTGTCAGAATTTTTGTAGCCATTACTAAATTCCCAGTCAACCGGATTTGTCAGAATTTTGTTTATCCCTTAATAAACTGGGTAGCTTTGAATTGCTTGGTAATCTAAGTGCTTCCTCCAAAATATGCTCTACCTTCACGTAAAGGGATCAACAGGAATGCAATGATGAAACTTAACTAAGCAATAAAGTTCTTTCATCGTGCAAAGTTGTTTTACTTCATTGTTTGTTTGTTTTCTGTTTGTTTGTTTTTTAAATTAGCAAAGAACAATTGCTCGTCTTTTATTCGAATTATATCTGTTTCATTGAAACTCAGCTGCCAAAATATGTCTTCTAAAGACGATTTGCAGTGTTAACATTTCCGTTGACCTGACAAAGTTTGTTCAGGATGACTATTGCCAACTCCATAAACAAAAAAAAATATTTAAAAACAAATTCCCATAGTGATAGAACCAAGAACAGAAACAGAGCTGATCGAGTAGAATTCCAAGAGAAAATGGTTTCTACCCCCATTCACCGTTTCAATTTCGATTTCAGGTGTGGTAACGCAAGCGTAGAGACCGTATGTGGGCGTCATTAAACCCGAGTACCCACTCGACTCCGAAAAGAGACAAGCCTCAAGGCTGGGTGCTAATTTCGATATAGAAAAATTCCTCAAAAATAACACTTAATGGGAAGTACTTTTTTGTATGACAGCCATTGTGAAATAAAAACGATTGATATCATAAGTGACGCAATTGGAAAGGTCAATCAAAGGACATGTACTCATTTCGGAATGGAATGTAAATGCTTGCCACGTGTGTGTAACTATGTACTCATCACTGAATGGACTGTACATGTTCTTGCTGCCACATGTGTGTAACTACTATGTACTCATCACTGAATGGACTGTACATGTTCTTACTGCCATATGTGTGTGCCAGTTGAACACCATATAACTGATACCCCTACATAAAGAAAGAAACTATCAGTCCGTAGGAGAGACATTGCTCCTAGTATAATTGAACAATAAAATAGAATGAATATGTAAAAGAGTGACAATTTAGGTATATTTAAAATCACATTCATGTGTTTTATTTAGTAAAAAACAATTACAGAAATAAGTACCTTGAGTATATAAATGGCAGAAAGAGAATAAATTTTCCATCGGTATTTTATGTGTGAAAGATAAATTACATCATACACTCATACAGAAAGCAAATGTCAGTTACACGCTCATTGGTTAATTTAATTGGGAATCTTATAACAGCATGAATCAATCCATTACACCATTAAAAATATTATTGGGGTTAGACTCAGAATACAACGAAAGATCCTAGCTATAGATCACATAGGTTCCATTATAGCTCTGGAGTAAATCTTCAGGTTTTTCTAATTATTGTCGAACCTGTGAATGACGATACAAAGGTATCACGACGGTGGCGGCGTCAGGTGTGTCAAAATGCTGTGTTAAAATGTTTGAAACTCACATATCATCTGTATCAGTTGCTGTTTTCAACTTTATTATATATTTCATAATGAGATACTGAAATGGGAGACAATTTATATCGCCACAAGTGGCGATACCACTTTTATCGCCACAGTGGCGATGTCCCTTTTGTAACTACTTTTTTTTCCCATTTAAGAAATACGTCTGCCCTTATGTACGTTATTCAATAATTCCATATTTAGACCTATTTAATTTCTCTCTCTCCCTCCTTCCCCCCCCCCCTCTCTCTCTCTCTCTTCTTTTGTGCCTCCCCCCCCCCCTCTCTCTCTCTCTCTCTCTCTCTCTCTCTCTGGATGAACAGATCTCACAATGTGCCCAGACGTAGACCTTCTAGTATATATTTATGTAATTAATGATTGACCGCCTTCAATGAATGACTTAAAACGAACTCCAAACAACAAAAAGTAGGCTTCAGATATTAACTTTTTTATATTTTGTTTTCCACATGAATCATGTGAATTGTCAGTGACTGAACTTAATGACTTGTTGCTATTCGATTTTCAGTAACACCCATACAGTATTGTATACATGTTACACTCTACAACATACGGTACAAGTGTTTTAGGGAACATTATTGATTAAATATAGTAATAAAATTGTTTAGGTAACGATTTTAACTCAGGACAATCATAATTATGTTTGAAAAGGATAGAGAAATCGGGGATAGATGAGTTTTGATTGCAAACCGAAATTAAGTGAAAATCGAAATTTGGGTGCAGCGTCTCTTACCGAACTAGAATGCAAGCTTGCTGTGGCTAGACAATTCACGTTTGAATGCAAATGTAAAAAAAATAAATAACACAAATCCTTATAGGTAAACTTACAATCATCAACATTTTTAAAGATGTTACCCTCTGACGTCTGTCGGATAAGACCGCTGTGATATACTTCAGAAATCGACCCCAACAATGTTCACTTTATCAATCCGCGGAAGAAATGTGTTAACAGAAATAAAGATATCTTCATTTTCGTATGAAAACAGTCATTAATTTGATAAAATACACACTTTGAAGCATTATATGTACGAACTAAATTTATAAAAGGTTGCTGTCCTAAAATTATTGTAAAATTTTGGAACTTCATTTTATCGATGTTGTAATGCAGCCGTTAATCGTATTGGCACAGAACTGGAGAAAATAATCCATGCAAATCGACGGATTTTGCCTTAAATATACTTATATATATATATATATATATATATATATATATATATATATATATATATATATATATATATATATATATATAATAAAAAGAAAATCTACGTTTTGTTTTATTAGATATGAGTAAATACTTCACTCGTAAAGTGGAAACATTTTGTATTATCACTTGTGGCTTCGCCACTCGTAACAATACAATGTTTCCACTTCACGAGTGAAATATTTCCTCGTATCTCCGTTGGTGGCAAATACATGATTCCACTTCACGAGTGAAATATTTCGTCATATCTACTCAAAAAGCGTAGATATCCTCTATTATTATTTCGGGGAGAGGGTTGGTGTGGATAATATTACTTTATGATTAAAATGTATGATTAAAGTGTGGACCATGATATGCTAGGAGTTCTTGTCTCGTCTGCGTAAGCAGAATGCTGATGGTATCGTTGCCAACAATGTTAAAGTGTTGTGTTAAGGTTTATAGAAGTATTACATCTTGTACATCAGTTGCTGTATTCATCTTAAGCCTTGTTAGACTGTATGTCAAAGGTTTGCACTCCGATATGCCTTGGAATTATATATTTCTACAGGTTTTACCCTGATATGCTAGGAGTTTTGTTTCGCTTGCGAAAGCAGAAAGCTTGATGTACGTCATCATCACAGGCGTGACACAACGTTCACCGGAATTGTTCTTTTGAGTATTTGTACTCAACAGTAAAGTATTAAATCAACTACTGACAGGAATCAGCGTGTATGAAACATACCTATATGGTTTGAAAGAGCAACATACCAATCGCATATTAGGATAAAAATAGAAGGAAATAAATGCTACGAAGGCCGCCATGACAGTTTTTTTGTATTTTTTGTATTTACAAATTTAGATTATTATTATGTATTCTTTTTTTAAAAATAATTTCTATTCTTGCCGTTTGATTTGCTCTCGCAAAGTCTACTTGCTGTGCATGGTCGTATTCAGCACTATTGACATGAAATTTGTCCTGTAATATTAGTGTGTTAGTCCCAGCCTGTACTGATTGTGGGGACTTTTACACGAGTAGTACAATTTACATTCTTGTAATTCGAAACTCGGGCGTTTTTACTCTATATTCATGCCCCTTATTTTGTCGTAAATATTTATTTTTATTTCTACGGAGACCCGGCCAATTTCTAATTTTATTTCTACGGAGACCCGGCCAATTTCTAATTTAAATTTTGCAATTGGTTTGCTATCTATTTAAGTGTATTTTTTTAGGACTTATAGGAGACGTACGGTTATCGAGGAACAAAATCACCGTACACTAATAAAAATAATGTACACTCATTATTTTCATCCACTCATACTTCAAGTGATTAATTAATTAATTAGTCAGTCAATGAATCCATCCATCCATCAATAATGAAGAAAAGAAAGAACAAGATTTGTGCTTGTAAAACACTTAGGTTCTTATTGCAGCCTCCCCCTCCCTATTGTTAAAGTTAAAAAATGCAACAAAAAAATTAAATATTTATTTTAATGGCACAGAAATTTAACCAGGTAATCTCTATATGCATATAAAAAGACCAAACAAATTTATTATGCATTGATCAATAATTTTATTTTATTTTATTTTATTTTTTCATAAAGTGATTCATCACTTCATTAGCACTAGCTCTCATAACACAGACCTAGAGATTTACACTACTGGAAAACATGCACACATTTGGATACATATTTATGCAAGATAAAGAAGGTACACATAAAATAGAAGATTAATACAATTAGCAGCATAGATTAGAATATTAAAGTGAAAATTAGTTGCATTACAGACCACCACTTGTATGAACAAAACCTGGTCTCTCAAGTCAGGTGGTCGGTTATTAGAGGTCATGGCATTATATAATACAGTTCATCTGTGCCAGAAAAGTGGTATTTCATGACAGGTGGTTTTCCAAAACAATGGTCTTTCAATTCACGTTCTGACTCTTTAAACAGCATACTGGATAAAGGGATCAGACCACTAATTCATTTTCTGTGTTAACGTTTTAGAGAAAATAAATCTATTTTGTGTGCTAGAAGACCCAGTACACAACACATGAACTTTCTGATTGAAGCACAAACAATATGAACAATCAAAAGTATTTGCTTTGTGGCTTTTCTCAATATAAATGTCCCTAAAGGGGAAAACCAATAAAAGCTACCTTAATCATCAGTTTCACATCGGGTAGGCACAAGATAATTTTAGCCTTCCAGAAAAATCGAAATTGTGTACGTGCACAGACAGAATCCATATAGAAGTTGAAAGCACTGATAACAATCTCAGAAAATTAAAAAAGAAAAACTTCACAGTCATAGTACAGCCAATGGCCCACTCTCCAAGTATTAAGCATGGTATCGAATGTTCCCCACACTTCAAGACTGGTACCCTGCTCAATTAATAATTAGAGGCCTGATTCCTATAATATGACCAGTATTGTTGACATACAGAATATACCCCAATAATGTGACCTGTATTGTTGACATACTGTGTTTACCCAAGTATAATATGACCAGTACTGTTGACATACCGTATTTATGCAAGATATAATTAGACCAGTAATGTTGACATACTGTATTCACTCAAGTACAAAACACAGCAAACAGGAAATCAGCTTTATAAAGAACCAGATCTGCTGGCACATATTGCACTGATAAATTAGAATTGTAAGTTGAACAAAAAGCACTGTTAGCTTAAAATCAGAAGTAACACAAACAGCACAGACCCAATCGGAACATCCTTGTCTCTTTCTGATGCGAGTCAGAATTCTCTGAAATAGACTCTAGTGATATTTTCCAAATTGCTAAGTTTTTGGCGAATGAACGTCCAGCTAGATGTGCGAAAAAATATATCTTTATAAAACGATAGGTGATAAAAAATAACACTCGATGATGTTTCAACCATCAATGAAATATCTGCACTCTTAATTTTAATGGTACACCTGCAACTTTTTAATGAAAAAATTGAGGAAATCATTCAATTTCAATAACCTCAAAATAATGCTTATGTTGCTATTAGTAATGACATGTCATCAAGTTATGCTGATGTCATCAATGAAGTTACTGTGATGTTATAACACCACAGGCTTGAAGGCACTTCAAAATGGGTACCATTTACATCATATATCTTCTTCTCACATGCGACAAAAAATAAAGGCTGAGAACATTCCGAATGAATGCAGTCCCCCAACGAACTTCTGGCACATTGTATGCGAGCGATATAGATATGCAAACAAGGTACATTAACTGTTGATATGAATTTCCTGAATATATGCACACCAGGACTGCATTTCATAAGGAAAGTATTATTTGGTGAAATGTGTCAACACATGCATCTCTAAGCACTTGACTGTCGTTTCTATTAGTCAGTTTGTGCTGACCGAACAAAGGCTAATGTTTGAGAGAGGAACTTGCTGTGTGTAAAGTATGCAATTAGGGTGTCATTTACCACTACTGAAGAGTTTCCTTGGAAGGAATTATGACAGGACCTAAGATTAGGTAAAGATTTTGTCAACCACAGTGAATCCTGTGTTAGCAGATATATTTATACATAGGACACCTGCTTATAAGAACAACATTTACAAGTCCCTATTCTCAATTTCATCATTTTCGACCTCCAAATATTGAAATGGTACATAAGAAGCAAATTTGTGTTGTTATTGAATTCATCCAATTACTGTTGCCAGTAATCTACTAAGGGGCTGTTACACCATCAGCTTATTTTGACAGAATGGAGCAGCTTTATTAAATGTGTCTAAACATGCATCTATAAGCAATATTTGTTGTTGTTGTTGTTGTTTTTATAAGTTTTATTGACATGAAGCATATGACACATACATGTGATACATTAAATATTGTAACAGTATTGCAACAACTTTTCATTAAGACAAACAACGCAGGCGATTCTAAACAATTATTTTTGTCACTGTTAGATGAAAGATAAAAGCTAAGGAAAGAAAGAAAAATAGGAAAGAAAAGGATATATTATTGATATACATACTTTTAAAGTTGGCATACTAATATATGTATAGAAAATATTGGAATTTCAACAGAACAAATATCTAAGCATGCATATATATTCCCTGACAAAATACATCATCAAAATATTCTTAACAATATTTATCAGATTCCATCTTTCCTGTTGGGTAATCTACGTTACAAAGCATATGTTTGCTTGCCAATGTGCAAATTCTGGAAATAGACGTGGAATTCAAAGACCTGAATAGCGGGTTGATAGCTATCGTATAACTCTATTAACTGTTTGTACAATGACCATCTTTTGTCAAACTTTTCCCATTGACAGTTTCTATAAGCTCTATATTTTTCCACATTGAAATTAAAAGCAACAATCTTTTTGAACTGAAACAGAATTGGCCTGTCTCTATTAAATCTGCGTATATATATATATATATATATATATATATATATATATATATATATATATATATATATATATATATATATATATACTGTTTTGCATATAGAATTATTAAATTAATTACATCATCAGTGTAGTGTTGTCTCTAATTCCAAAGATAATATCTATTTTTTAAAATTCCAAATTATGTGTGACAACACTTACTTTTTATCTATTGTAAAGCGTCATTTTAAAAAATCTTTGTTACCTGACAATCCCCAAAAATATCAGATATTGTCTCTGCATGCAACATACAGAAAGAACAGAATTCGTTTGGAATAACGCTAATTCTTTTGAGAAATACATTCGTAGTCAAAAGTCTATGTAATATTTTAAATGCAACCATCTAAGGTGTGGACATTTTGTTGTTTGATATGGTAATAAGAAACATGACTGCCAGTCTTTTTCTTCTAACTCACCAAATTAAAAATTCCACTTCCTTCTAAAAGTTGGTATTTCGTTTATTCCAATGAGTTTTTCATATACACTTTTACAGCAGTGTTTATAAAAGGTTGTTGTAAATTTGAGCCATAATTGATTCTGAATTTACTTTTGTATGACTTTATCGCTGTATGCTTTGAAAATCTATGAAATTAATGTGAATAGAAAACTTAGTTTAAATATTCTCAGGATATCATTGATTTATAATTTCTAACTCGATTGCCACCAAGCGGTCCCTAACATTGTTATCTTGTTCGCGTTTAGAAACCTAACGGAAGTTTTCAATGTAAACGAGAAGACTGCTCACTGTCATTTTCCGGTTGCTGGGAGAGTCCATTTTCGGTGAAGGGGTGGATGCTAGGCCGACCGATACATAGAAGGTAAACACTTTGTCGTCTGCATCCACTGTATGCAATGTCTAATTTTAATGTTTCCAAAAATTTTAAAAAAAGGGAGAAAAATATACTTTTACATCTAAACGTTACGGAAATTTACGGAATTATCCGGAGCTTACGGAACACTATGAACTACATCACTCATGTTGTGTGAACAACACATACTCGCCAATGCAAATATGGACGCCGTGTTAGTGTTGAAGTTCTGTAAGATTTGAAACGCGATGAAGTTGACAAATATTAGGGACCGCTTGGTGGCAATCGAGTTTGAAATTATGGATCAATGAATGAAATAAGTAAGTTTTGTGCATTTTTTTTTTTTTTACATCCTTGATGCTTATCGTTTTTTAAAATCGGTAGGGTGGTACAAGTTGCCGGGAGGGTGTACGAATATTATAGTAAAAGTCATAGAGGTCATGTATGCGTTCAGTACTGATTATTTCAGTAACGGATGTCGTTTTTTATAATTTGATTACAAATACATTTAAATGGCGATTATTCACTTTATTTGGATCCACATACATCCACATTCCTTTGGAAGGTCACTGTTTACACACCCCGAGAAACACATACGGCAAAACACAGTTTTAAAGTACGTGGACATTTTTGGACCTAAAGGTGTGATCCAGTACAAACCGGATTGAATGTCGCGCGCTGTGATGTCACAATGAAAACTTCGCATGTTGAAAAAAAAATTTAAAAAATCGTACTACCCTATATTGTGACGATTAGACCCGACGTGCTCGTTTATTGACCCAGTTTAGTACCTGGCCACCATTGTAAAAGTCAATAGCGCTCGATAATTTTCATCTGGAAGTTTCTTGATGATAGTTAAGGTGCATAATCAGGATTGAATAGACTTTGATTAAACTATATTAGTATTAAATTTTAGAACAACAATTAATATTTAATTTAAGATGAGTAAATGGCCATACATGACCTCACTGACATACACTTTAGTAGGGAACACGTCACAAGTTATAATTACATAGACAATTATTATAAAATGAACTGTAACCCAGACTGGGAATATATCCTATGCTATTTTTAGACGGTAAATGAAGCACCTTCGTTTTTTTAGCTGTAAAACATATTCTAGTTAACTTCCCTTTTATAAACAATGTCAAATACAGCACTGTTTGCGGCTCTAAATCAACAAGTCATAATACTGGTGTCGATTCACATATGAGGAGGGTAGACACATGTTCCTTTTAAGAATTTAGATAAAATTAAACATAAAAATAATGTTAACTGAAACATGCGAGTCTTAAGAGCAGTTTCCCAATGTAACCCAATAATTTAGACAGATCACCAGTAAACCAAATATGCTTGATTCTGTCGTTAGTTAGTTTGGCAAACAGTTTGCAATCAAATACCCAGGCATCTTTCACACATTCCTGTTTTTTTTTTTTTTTTTTTTTTTTTTTTTTTTGTTTCTTCTAGGAAGTCCACTGTATCTTTTGTGATGTCTTCCCTGATCACACACGTAGAACTCTTGAGTTTTTGCGGTTTCATATGACTTCATTTTTCTTCTGTCTGGATACAAATTTGCAAATGACTGGTCTATTTGCCTTTTCGTCCAATTTCCCTAGACGGTGCGCGATGCTGATATCTGTTTTTGGTGATGTCCACCCCAACTTTATTTTTCAGAAACGCTTCAACTTTCTCTGTGCACTGTTCAGGTGTTTCTTTATTCATTCTGTCCTCCATGCCGTATATTTTGATGTTATCGACTCGTGTATATTGTTCCAACTCAACCATTCTTCTTTTTAGATTCTCATTTACGACACTGAGACTTCTGATAGATTCTTTCTGAACTGAGTTCTCCGTCTCCAATTTCTGCATTTTCCCTCCCAACCTCTTATTTTCTGCTAGGGAGTCGAACAGTTTCCCTCTTAGTTTGTTAATTTCTGTTCTCATTTCTGCTAGTTCTTTTCTTAGTTCTTCCTGTAAGGTGTTTCTTACTCTCTGTAACGCAGATTCAAGTACTTTCTTTGTGACGATTTTATTTAATTTTTCTCGAATGCACTCTTTAGTAGCCATTCTATCCATAACCTAAACAAGCGCGTCCAACCTTTCCTCGATTGTATCTTTTTTTCTCCTTTCGCCTTTATGATCTGACTGTAGCTGGCTTATTACAAATTGCCGTATCGATGTTTATTGTGCTGGGGTTGGGGTTGGGTTTGATCCGTTACCCGTGATGAGGTACTCTGCCCATGGCTTCTCTCGTTTTGTGCTTCAGTCTGGAATTCTCCTCTAGGAATGTTAACATTCGAAGCCTCGGAACCCTCACTATCAGCATTTCTAGAAGTGTTTCCTCCTCTTCTTGGCATTCTGACTGATTATATCACGGCTATGGGCAAAATCAATGGAATGTCACGCTCATGCACACGTACACTCAGATTCAAAGAAATATTTATTATCGTCTAGGAAATGGCGCCGTATCTAGTCCATGCAGATGAGACATTCTAGATTATCATTGATCAGAGTTTGAAAAAAGAGCTATGCATGCATGTTTTTGTATAAGAAGCTTCACATGAAGGTCATGTATACGCACCTGTGCGCCGCCATTATTCACATGTACCGCGCGAAAGTCATTGACTCATAAAGTATGCACAGAGTCAACTTCTAAACACACAAAAAAAAAGCAAACTGTGAACACAGAGTCAAACTTCTAAACACCAAAAAAGCAAACTGTGAACACAGAGTCAAACTTCTAATGTTCAAGATACCACCTGTACTGTTTCTGGATTAAGGTCCACCAGCATATCTCAGAATTAAACATATATCCATCTTCTTGGTTCAAACACGACCGGCCCCACTGCCTGACCGTTGACCTCCCCCCTCAGTCAGTTTCTCAGTATTTGTGCTTAAAAGATTTTCACTAACAAAATAATCTTAGTCCAAAAAAGTGCTAAAGAATTATAAGATACGAAAAACATTGCTTAAATGGCAGTTAAAATATAATCAAATCAACACGTGCATATAAATAGACTTACCAAATGTAATCGACCTAGGTCACGTGTTTTCTACATGATTGTTCAAACAACATTTTAAGTAAACTAGATTTGTATTTTACAAATTGCTATATGGGCATGACAGTTTAATCACGTCATCTGCATATGAATACAAACATTCCATACCAAATTGTATTTGTCTACCTGATCTTTTTTTGCCTTATCGTGTTAACACGGTGAAGGATAAAAGCCCCACAAGTTAAAAAATGGGCAAATTGTTTTTAAAAATTGCTATATTAGTCTGAAAATCTAGTCAGGTCATCTACGATAGAATACAAATATGCTTACTAACTTTCAACTGACTACCTCAAGTGGCGTTTGCATAATGGTACAAAATTTCAAAAATGTGTTTTAAAAAATTGCAAAATTGCTGTTATGGCCTGAAAATTTTATCGGATCATCTGCATACGGATATAAAAATACAACTAAAATTTCAGTTGTCTACACTGAGTGGTTTTTGCGCAATCATGCTAACAAGCTTCTTTGGACGGGACGGACATGACCAAATCAAGATACCCCAGCTGCAAGCAGTGCGGACATGAAAAATAGAAATCTAAAAAGTGAAGAAGAAAACAAATGGTATCAAATTCACGTAAAAGCCTGCCTACTAGGTCAAGGGGTTTCTGCATAACTGTGTTGAGAGTTTTATTGAAAATGTCCAAGTCCAAAAAGTACACCCAAATTGTAAAATACACAAGTAGTTTAAATAGCCTAATACTCTAACTAGGTCACCTCTATGTGCACATACATTTGCATATCTAAGTTTGTCGGCCTAACTGGTTGCTGGGTAATCGTGATAAGAAAGTTTACACTGAGAAAAGTCAATGTCTGAAAAGGAAAAAAAAATAAAAAATACTCCCCCCCCCCCCAACAACAACAAGATGCCCAAGCGGGATGATATCTATCACTCTTTGACATCTACCAAATGGCCAAATGCAAATGCAGTTGATAAAGTAATATGGTTCAGTAGAATGCTTTCTATTGAAATTTCTTCCAGTTCTGTTGATTATATATGGTATGAAAACAATTGTTTCACGGTTACTCTAGTTTTTATATCTATTTTCTATCTATGATCTATCTTCATTCATTTGTGATGGCACATCAGCGTAATTTGTCCATTACTGAAAGGTCCATAAGCCAGTTCGCTGTGTCAAAGTTGGTTAAAATCTGTTCAGCATTTTTTTGTTTTAGATTAAGTTGTGAAAATGTTTTTCTACATTCAGTGGTAGATTGGCGTCGTTTGTACAAATTTGAAAGCCCTCTATGCCAGGATTCTTTCTGTGAAATTTACCAAAATTCAGTTGAGTAGCTTTTTAGAAGTTGTTTAAATGTTTTTCAACGTTTTGTAACGGTGTGGTCATATTTGAGGGCAGATCGGCATCCATTGAATACATATGAAAGGTCTTCATGCCAGGATGCCTTCGATCAAGATTGGTAACATTCTAAATAGCGGTTTTGGATAACAAGTCGATTTTTTGTAAGGATATTTTATTATGGATTGGCATCATTTGTACGGACTTGAAAGGTCTTAATGCCGTGATGCTTTCTGTCAAGTTTGGTCAAATTCTATTCAACAGTTTTAGAGAAGAAAGTCGCTTAATGTTGTTCTAGTTTTAATAATGGCGGTCATATTTTATAGCAGATTGGTATAAATGTGAAAAGTCCTCATTCCAGGATTCTTTTTGTCAATTATGATCGAATTCGGTTCAGCAGTTTTGGAGACTAAATAGTTTAACGGTTTTCTATTTTTAGTAACGGCAGGCATATTTGATGAAGGATCAGCATCAGCTGTACAAACTTGAAAGCACTCTACGCTAGTATGATTTCTGTAAACTTTGGTCAAATTTTGTTCATCGGTTTTTGAAAAGAAGTCGTTTAATTTTGTTTTTCTATTTTAAGTAATGGCGTCCACATGTGATGGCAGATCGGCATCAGTTGTATAAATTTGAAACGTCTTGATGGCAGGATGCTATCTGTCAAGTTTGGTCAATTACAGTTCAATACTTTTAGCGAAAATGTTTTTCAAAGGTTTTACTATTTTTAGTAATAGCTGCCATTACTGATTCGAAATTAGTATCGTTTGTATCAGCTTGAAATGGTTGCAGGCTATAATCATTTCTACCATCTTTGGCCAAGTTTTATTCATCAGTTTTTGAAGAAGTCGTTTACATTTTTACTAGCAGTGGTTATTCTATTTTCATCAACAGATGCAATATTAGAAGACAGATCGGAATCGTTTGTACAAACTTGAAAGGTATTCCTGCCAGGATGCTTTGCGTCAAATTTAATCAAATTCTGTTCAGCAGTTTTGTTACAAGAACTCGTTTAAAGCGTTTCTACTATTTTTATAAGATTTTCAAGATGGCCGCCATGGTAACCATATTGGATGTCCAAGCGGCACCATGTTTATGACCAGAAGAGCTAAAACCAAGAGTCCCTCGGATGGACTGACGCTCTACTGTATAAAAAGAATTTCCAGAAATTCAAGATAAGACTATTTCTTCTTTTTAACTGCTGAGTGTTGAAACCATATCTGATATTCTTGAGCGATAAGATGTTCAAAATTAGCCGCTATGGCAGCCATATTGGATATAAGATCAGCACAATTTTCATTTAGGACAAACTAGACACCATTAGAAGACTTTGGCTGTAAACCCCATTCCAACATGACCATCTATTCAGGAAATTAATTGACAAAATTTTAAATATATTCATTCTGGCAGCCATATTGAATGTCTGTGGGGCAGCATTTTCTTTTAGGACCAACTAGATATCATAAAAAGTCTTTTGGTGAAAACCCTATGTCGACGACGGACGATAGGCCATGCCATAAGCTCTTCTGATTTAAAACCAGTAGAGCTAAACATATACAAAAATGCTAAAATGGTATGTAGCAAGCCCGTCCTCTTGGATGTGGTTTTGCTATATAGTAGATAAGGTAATCTACATGTACATATGCATATTGATACGCGTATTCCCCCCCCCCCTCTCTCTCTCTCTCACACGTCGGAAGGAAAAGTTTGGTATTTTACAGCAGTAACACGTGGGGAGTATTTTGTGCCGAGGATATTGAAGTAAAGTACCTTGCCCAGGACACACTACGGTCGCGGTTTGGGCTGATTCGACGGTTGGATTCGAACCAGCATCTTTTCGGATGCTAGTCGGGCACGCTAACCACAGAGCCACTGTGGCTCCTCGAAGGAAAGGACTCGAGGCGCATGGGAACTGACTCGCTAGCCAAACGGAATTTGCACTATATGCACGAAACCACTGGATTTTTATTTAGAAATGCAAGGTATATACATGATCCTATAGTATAAATTGAGACCCCATAAAAAAAAATGATTATCTCTGGATCCTACATTGTATGTATGTATGTGTGTATGTATGTATGTATGTATGTATGTATGTATGTATGTATGTATGTATGTATGTATGGCTTTGTTTTGGGTAGGGGATAAATAGATATGGGCACCATGTGACTAAATGGGACGGCTTTGATGCGAGTATACTTTCTGTCAAGTTTTGTCGGAAATTGTTGATAAGCGGTTTTTAAAACGTTTATAATGAAATTTGCGTTATACTAGCATCAGTCACATAGGATGGTGGATATGCATCGTTGATTACAGGACAGAAAAACCTTGATGCTAGCAAAATTGTTTAGGCGGTTTTCGAGAATGGTTTAAAGGTTTTTAAACTTTTAGTAACGACGGCCATAGTGGATGGCACCTTGAGCTTGTCTGCACTAATATGAAAGGCCTTGATGCAAGGATTTTGTTAAACTGGTCGAGTGATTTTACGCAGATGTTGAAAATATAAAATATTAAATGACACAAACCATACGACACAAAACTGACACATTACAGACGACGCAAGACGAAATGATGGCCATACCATTTGTTCACTTTACCTTACAGGCAGGTGTACTTATAAATTCTTAAATGTGCATTTCTGGGTTTGTATTATAATTTGGCGAAAGAGTTTTTTTTATATTTTGCAATTTTCCTGCTTTGTAGCGCCTGTCTAGAGAAAGCAGTTCGAGTGGAAGAAAATTAAAATCGCAACGATTTCCATGTACAACATTCAAGTTCAGGTAGTAAAATATCGCTCTTCCCTAAACTTGAGTACGATAGGTTTTGGTAATTTGAAAGACATCATGTGAAAAAGAAGAAGTGTCCTTGACCAAATTTGTAAAGTTGAATGTACGGTACATGTGGCAATTGTTTTTATTTTATACCAGTTTAATTATGAGTGAATTATTTATAATCAAGAAGAAACGGAAGTGACAAGTCTTCTGCCTATAACTTTTTTGAACAAGACACAATAAATAACATTCAAGTTCTTTGAAATAACTAATTTTGCTAAGAATAAATTTAGAATCATACAACTTTCAGGATTTCTCTGACTCAGGTTCCTTTTCTTGCATGCTTTTCATAAAATGTTGGGCTGTTGAGCTCTTGTTCGAAATTCCTGCTCAAAGTTTCGAATACATTGTTCCCAAAAATTTGACCTTAAAATAAGAGTCGTTGTAATTTATTTTACATTTATTTTATGCAGCATATATAACCATGAAGTCAGGAGTAAACTGTAAATTTCGTCCAGTATATTTAATTCTGTACCAAACTTCATGCAAACAATTGACCTTGCCCTTTGACCCTTGAAAACATTAATTGCCGCGAATGTTTCTTTTTTCTGTGGATTTATGTGCCAATTCAAACGTATTTGTACTTAATTCTAACGTATTTCTACTTACTTCTAATGTATGTCTAATGTATTTGTACTTATTCTAATGTATTTCTACTTAATTCTAACGTATTTCTACTTAATTATAACGTATTTGTACTTAATTCTAACATACTTCTACTTAATTATAACGTATTTGTACTTAATTATAATGTATTTGTACTTAATTCTAACGTATTTGTACTTAATTATAATGTATTTGTACTTAATACTAACGTATTTGTACTTAATTATAATGTATTTGTACTTAATTATAATGTATTTATACTTAATTCTAACGTATTTGTACCTAATTATAACGTATTTCTACTTAATTCTAACGTATTTGTACCTAATTCTAACGTATTTCTACTTAATTCTAACGTATTTGTACTTAATTATAATGTATTTGTTCTTAATTCTAACGTATTTGTACTTAATTATAATGTATTTGTACTTAATTCTAACGTATTTGTACTTAATTATAATGTATTTGTACTTAATTCTAACGTATTTGTACTTAATTCTAATGTATTTCTACTTAATACTAACGTATTTCTACTTCATTCTAACGTATTTTTACTTAATTCTAATGTATTTGTACTTAATTCTAATGTATTTCTACTTAATTCTAATGTATTTGTACTTAATTCTAACGTATTTGTACTTAATTATAATGTATTTGTACTTAATAATAATGTATTTGTACTTAATTCTAACGTATTTGTACTTAATTATAATGTATTTGTACTTAATTCTAACGTATTTGTACTTAATTCTAATGTATTTCTACTTAATTCTAACGTATTTTGTACTTAATTATAATGTATTTGTACTTAATTCTAACGTATTTGTACTTAATTCTAATGTATTTGTACTTAATTCTAACGTATTTCTACTTAATTATAACGTATTTGTACTTAATTATAATGTATTTGTACTTAATTCTAATGTATTTCTACTTAATTCTAACGTATTTGTTCTGCATTCTAAGGTATTTGTACTTAATTCTAACGTATTTGTTCTTAATTATAACGTATTTCTACTTAATTATAATGTATTTGTACTTAATTCTAACGTATTTGTACTTAATTATAACGTATTTGTACTTAATTCTAACGTATTTGTACCTAATTCTAACGTATTTGTACTTGCTTCTAATGTATGTCTAATGTATTTGTACTTATTCTAATGTATTTCTACCTAATTCTAACTTATTTGAACTTATTCTAATGTATTTCAACTTAATTCTAACGTATTTCAACTTAATTATAACGTATTTGTACTTAATTCTAACGTGTTTGAACTTAATTCAAACGTATTTCTACTTAATTATAACGTATTTGTACTTAATTCTAACGTATTTGTACATAATTATAATGTATTTCTACTTAATTATAACGTATTTGTACTTAATTCTAACGTATTTGTTTTTAATTCCAATGTATTTATACTTAATTCTAATGAATGTCTAACGTATTTGTATTTATTTACAGTGTATTTATATTTAATTCTAATGTATTTACACCTAAGTCTTATGTATTTCTACATGATATGTAGCAGACGCAACGTGGCTTACTGGTTACACGGCAAGCTTGGAATCGATACGTCGCAAGTTCGAATCCAAAAGTGGTCATTCTGTTTACATTGGAGTAAAGTAGTTAACCTCGATTGCTCAAGCTGATCAAACTGTCAACGAGCACTAGCATCCACCTGGGAGTTAACCAGCTATGGACTGTACTTTCAATCGCTTCCCAATGGAAACTTGGATAGCTTACAGGCTTAAGACCCACATTTACCCTCGAAAAAAGTTTAAATATGACATTAATCTGGAGACAGTCATTTATTTCATAATAAAACATGAGCACCGCAAAAGGCACATGATACGCCCGTCTCGTGACCTTTATCCCAATTTATGACCTTGACTGTCGTATGATAAATAGTGGGCCCGGGTAAAGTTTCATCAAAATACTATTGGGGTTAAGAAGTGACAGCCTGGATAAGGCACTGGGCGCTGATTCACATTATACCTTTTGACACTGACCTTGAGGCAAAGGTATGACCGAACACGTGAAACACTGTCAAGTCAAAATATATACAAGACTAACATTTCATTAAAATATCTACAATGGTTCAAAAGATATACTCCAGACAAGAATACAAGTCAGAGTTAATTTTTCATTGTTGTGACCTTCACCTTGGTGCAGAGGGCGTGGCTATAGTATGCGACACACCTTCTATATATGACATATAAATGGCTAACGTTTTCAAGCAAACAAAGCAATCAAATGGACCCTCACCCCTGCACAAAAGAATTACCCGAGTAAACCTTTCCCAGGATACGGAATCCATCAACCAAAACATAAGAAAATATGGACAGGAAATAGAAAGCGCAGTACGCCTTCAAAACACAGAAGGCAATAACTCATCTGCTGTTTTACTTCAATTCAAACAAATTCCACCATCAATTATCAAAATGGGACAACTGGGAAAATAATACCAACTACAGCAGGTTAAAAACAAAACACGGTTTTGCGTCAACTGCAAAAGATGGGGACATTATTCCAGCAACTGTAGGTCAAAGGAAAGATGCAATAAATGTGGTGGTAAACATGATAGGGAATGTAAGTACAATGGTCAAAGATGCGCAAACTGCATGGACACACACGCACCGAGATCAATAGAATGTCCTTTTGCAATTAAGGAAAAATAAATTGTAGATTACATGACCCTAAACCAAGTTTCATACCGAGTTGCTAAAACTCAATTAACAGCTGACCTAAACAAACACATGAAAGTAACCAGTTCGTCTCCAGGAAAAACCAACATAGGGCAAACCTCAGTTCAACCAATCAAAATTAAAAACCATGAGGAGAGTAGAAATACGACAGCCTGCCACAATACAAAAAGTATACACATACTATCTCAAGCTAAATCCCCTAATAAAAGACAAGAGATAAACAAAAGCGCAGTAACTGCAAAGGTTCAACCCCCAAAAAACAAAACAAACCAACCAAACAACATCCAGATCAAAGGCAATATTTACCCTCAAGATCACAAAAATAAATTAACTATATCCACACAAAATACACAAGTCACAAACAAATCTAAGCTACAATTACATTTAATCCCGACAAAATCTACAGAAATCAATACACCAACGCAAAATAAAATAGAAAACAGTCCAAACATCTCAATGCAGCAAGTGCTGAAACTCGTACGGGATATTATCGACGAGGCTTTGAAATTGAATAAGTACAACTATATCCCTGTCAATACCATATGTAACTTGATTCTAACGTATTTCTACTTAATTCTAACGTATTTCTACTTAATTATAACGTATTTCTACTTAATTATAATGTATTTGTGCTTAATTCTAACGTATTTGTACTTAATTATAATGTATTTGTACTTAATTCTAACGTATTTGTACTTAATTATAACGTATTTATAAAGGATCCAGCGGATGTAAACTCATACAGGCCTATCTCTCTCACCAATAATATATGCAAGATCATGGAAACCATGATCAACAACAGGTTGAAATACCACCTGGAGAGCAAAAACTTGATATCCCACTTCCAGAGCGGGTTCCGCAACAATCAGTCCACATTGGATCAATTGATGCGACTGGAATCTAGTATCAGGCTGGTCTTTAATGCAAAGAGAAAACGCGATCGGAATTTGATCGTAATATTCCTGGATCTAGAAAAGGCATATGATCTGATGTGGACCAAAGGATTGATTGCAAAACTAAACTATTACGGAATTTCGGGCCGCATTCACAAGTGGATATCTAACTTTCTGTCAGGTCGTAGCATTCAAACAAGGGTTGGAAACCAATACTCAAAATCATTTGATATAGAGAACGGAACCCTACAGGGGAGTGTACTGAGTCCAACACTTTTTAACAAATGATAAACGACCTAAAAAAATCAGTCGACCCATCCTACCTTGATCTATCGCAGTTTGCTGACGACAGCGGAATCTGGAAAGCGTGAGATCCCGCCAGCGAAGCTGTAGTCGGCCGATTGCAGGTGGGTCTGGATAGCATCGGTCGATGGGCCGACAGGTGGGGTTTTAAACTCTCCCCCGGAAAGACACTGGGTGTAATGTTCTCCCCTAAAACCAAAACTCGCAGGGACCCACCTAAACTATATCTAAATAGGCGATAAATAAAATGTGAAAAGTAGCTAGGTTTTTGGGGATGCTATTCGATGAGCACCTTACATGGAGCAACAACATAACAGAGCTTGTAAGACGGTGTGGGCAGGATCTGAACCTCTTGAGGAACCGACTGGGGAACGGATCAGTCCACACTTCTTACACTATATCGGACACTCATCAGATCCAAAATTGACATTGGGTGCAAAGTGTATGCTTCGGCACTCCAATTTACTTAAAAAATTGGATCAGATCCAACACCGAGCTCTAGTTATCTGTACAAGAGTTATTATAGAGAGATGCAACAAGCTCTGTACGAGGGGAAGGGATAGGCATACCATCTTAAATGGTTCTCAGGATGACAGTCTATCTCCGTCCCCACGACGTGAGAAACTCCACCCCTTTAAACGGACAAGAAAGGGCGTTCCTAAAAATATAAATTCGAATATATGACTCAAATAAACTTGGGATAGTTGCCTATAAAAGACTCAGACATAATAATAATAATATTAAAAAAAATAATTAAAATAAATTACTTCTAAGCGATACAGTTTACCCCACACACACACCCACACACATTAACTACATCATCCTAACTCCCAAATTAACCCAATCCCGAACACTAAATTCTTAACAATGTCACTAACAACAAAAGCATGTAACTTCACATTAACATAGAAATAATCTATTTCTACTATTCTATATTAAACTCTTTTGGTAGCACAGGTGAACCGAGGAGTATTGTATAACTTAACTTTAACCTCAATTTAAAATTAACTTAGTATAAGGTGGTCAAAAGCCCAGACCATCAGACCCAGCCGCACAAAGTGGCATTGATTGGAAATACAAAATTGTTAGCGGCCCCGCTAAACTGACCCCCAACATAATTAAGAGTATAAGGTGGCCCAAAGTCCAGACCATCAGGGTCCCACCGTACAATGCGGTAACTGATACCTCAAAAAATACTTACCCAAATATACGATTAAGCACAGACGCCAAGAGAAAACTATGGACATATAAACAAATTAGTCAATATAAGGTGGTAACATCCCAGACCATCAGGCTAAGCCACACAAGGTGGCAATGATTGAACACAACAACAAAAACTCACTAATAGAAAGTGCCTGTGCTTACAAACCTATAATTGTACTCCTTGAACAAAACCGGGTTCACAGTGCATCCATTTCCTTCTTTTTTCTCTGCTGCTATACTAGTAACCTTAATTAACCGACGTAGGAATTCAGCCAATAGTACAGTGTATCTCATTCAAAAATTAACATTAGATAGGAAGCAAGACGACAACATTCAATCATGGACCACTTGGAGCCATCCGGAGACAAATATCTCTCCTCCTGGACCTTTTCCTCCTTTGCCACTCCGTGCAGTGCATGCAGTAAATCGTCGTATGGGCTTGCAGCCCGGCTAGCCCTCTGACGACTAATTAATAATGTGTGGTGCACACCCCCCCCCCCGAAATGCGCGCACTGGGGGTATATAGACATACATCTAATTCAACTAAACAAACATAATGTTTTTCATTAAAATATCTTCGGTGGTTCAAAAGTTAAACTCATGTCGAATTTACCTATTTTACTATAGTCTGATAATATTCTGTCCAAAGATAAAGGCGTAATTAGTATGAATAGATCTTGTTCATATTTGAACTCATTCAACATCTTGATGATATAAACATATTTACGATGTTTTATCGAAAATCTGACGAGAAATATAGTCTCTAGAAAGGTAAGAAGCTCAGCCAAACAGATGCAAGATCACGTCATTAGCATGTTTAGATGTCACTTACTACAGACTCTGTCTCTGACCATGATGATGTAAGCCTATGGACCAAGTTTCAAAAAGAAACAATCTCCGATTGAAACTCGGTCTCCAGAGTGGTAACAGGCTAAACCAATCAGACACGTGGTTATGACATAAATATGCTTGGATCTGGCTCATAATTAAAATCATGCAGCATTTTAAGATACAAGACTGTTTTACAAGTGTCATCAAAATCTGATCAGAAATAGTCCCCAAGTGTTGACAAGCTTGGTTAATCAGCTGCAATACCACTTCATCAATATATCCATGAATCTTGCTCATCCGTGATCTTGATGATAAAAGCCGAGTTACCAAATTTTATCAAAATCCTATCATACAGTATTTATGGTGGTAGCAAGCTCAACCAATCAAGATCACTTCATTGATATGGATAGGTCTCACTCATAATAAAACTCATCCAACATCTGGGTGATACATGCCGCAGGGATTTACAAATTGTATAAAAGTCAGCTTATTTTAACCATTTACTTAACAATTATCATCTAGTCACCTTGAAATCGACCACATGCATCAAACTAATTTGGGAAGCCGACTTTTGAGATTGAGAACACTTATTTGTATCCGTTTAATTGTTTGCCAAGTTATAGGTATGTATCGGTCTCCTGTAATTATCACGTAAACAATGGATCATAAAAGCCGCTTGTGGGTGCTACATACCAATTAAATATCATAAAAAGTCCGTTGGTGAAACAGCATGTTGATAGGTCCACCCATGTATGAAAAGTACCAATAACAAGATTTTTAAAATGGCCACAATAGCGGCTATATTGGGGGCAGGTAGGCACCATTTAAATATAGAACCAACTAGATATAATCAGGAGTCTTCTGGTGGAAACCCCCAGTCGATATAATTTTCCATTGAGAAGTCGCAATAACAAGATGTTCAGGATGGCTGCAGTGATCGGCAATCAGCTTTATTTAGGTCCAACTAGTCATCATAAGTCTTCTGGTGAAAACCCCATGCTGATATGACTTTCCGTTCTGAAGGAATAGCAATAACAAGATTTTCAAGATGGATGCCATGAAGGCCATATTGAACGTCTGATAGGTACCATTTTAATTTATGACCAACTAGACATCATAAGTATTGTAGTTAAAACGCCATGGTGAAATGACCATCCATTCAGGAGGGTTAGCAATAACAAGATTTTCAATATGGCCACTGTGTGTGCCCTATTGGATATCCGAGAAGCACCATTTTCATTTAGGACCAGCTAGACGTCATAAGAAGTCATTTAGTGAAAATCCCATGTTGATATGAGTTTCTACTGAGGAGTAGCGAAAACAAGATTTTTTTCTAGATCGTTACAGTCGTGGCCATACTGGATGTCAGATCAGCACAATTTTTATTTAGAAGCAACAAGTCATCATAAGAAGTCTTCTGGTGAAAACCCCATGCTGATATTACTTTCCATTCAAGAGGAATAGCAATAACAAGATTTTAAAGATGGCTGCCATGGTGGCCATGTTGAACGTCAGAGCGGCACCATTATTATTTAGGACCAACTAGACATCATAAGAAATCTTCTATTGAAAACCCCATGCCTTTCCATTCAGGAGGGGTAGTGATAACAAGATTTTGAAGATGGCCACTGTGGCGGTCATATTTGATGTCCGAGCAGCACTATTTTCATTTAAGACGAACTAGACATGGGATGAATGTGTGTGTGTGTAGTTTCATGGCAATCCTCTAAGCAGTTTAGGAGGAGTAGCAATAACAAACTTCTGCTAACTTACGACCGGAAGCCAGACGTCGGAAGATGGTAAACAGACCATTCCACAAGATCTTCAGGTCTATGACCCCAGCAGAACTAAAAACAAAAGTAGCCAAAGTGGCATCATACCCTGCCAAAATAAGGTTAGTTGCTTGAAAGTATTTCTGCAGTGTACTTTGAATATAGATGAAAAGACATGTACAGACATGGTTCCAAAGGTACTTCTGGATCACTCTTCACCCTCTTGTGATTTGTTCCTAGTCTAAAATTTCCCAAGAATTGAGATATTATCCTGCATGTAGCTACATCTGTAGTAGACATAATTATAAGTAAAGATATGCAGCCTATGTATTTTGGGAAGAAAGAACAAAAAGAGGCACTTGAGTGAATCTAGTTTTGATGAAATCAGTTGAAAGGGACTTAAGTTCTGGTATAGAATCAAATGCGAAGACCAAAACTATTTTCTATCATCAGCAACCTTGACCCTGAACCCACACACCCCCCAAATCAATAGTGGTTTTTCTTGGGAAGAGGGGAACACATGTACAAACTTTAAAACAAAAGTACTGGGTAGTGCTGAAGTTATTGTCTGGAATGAAATGCAATGACCAAATCTAGTTAGCAACAGCAATCTTGAACTTGCAGGTACTGACCTCCAAATTTTCTACGGTTCTTCCTGGGACAAAAGTACAAAATTTCATTGAATTCTGTTAACTAGAACTTAAGTTTTCATCTGGAAATGAAATGCTAAGGCAATATCTATTTTAAATAACAGCGACCTCGACCATGCATCTAATGATCCTTAAAATCAACAGTGTTCTTCCTTGGGTTAAGGGGATTACCAAGTTGCATTGAAATCTGTTTACTATAATAAAGTATCATCTGGAAACTAAATCAGACGCCTGCCTGTACCGACAGGAGTAAATTATAATACTCTTCAACTTCTGTTGGCAGGGTATAAAACACACAGCAATACATGTACATATAAATGCAAACCTTTGCTAGCTTTTTAGAATTCGAAGTACAGCATACCCTACACTGTGCACAATTCCAATGAGTTGCCAGTGAGCACTGTAGCACCACTTAGAGTCACACCACCACTTAGTGTTACCAGATTACACTAATGGTTGCAATTACAATGTTTAATGTCACGCATGAACACTATGCATTGGTGTCACAACTGCTGGCGTAAACCTTATGAATGGGTTACACTAACTGTTGCTATTACACCATCTAGTGTTCACCAGTAAACACTAAGCATTGACAATGTACATATTAGACTTTTAATGTCATTAGTTAGGTACGACTTTCTGTTTCTTGGACTTGGTAGATCCTTATGCTTTCTAGTACATACCCTGCATACCAAATTGCTTAAAATACCAATGACAGAGTGTAACCAATGATGGAGGGAGTCCACAGTTGGCCTGGTCTCCTGGCACAATGATAATAATACAGTGGACCAGGTGACCAGTCCAGTCCAAGGTATCATTTAGTGTATAACTTTCTTTTTGACTTTGTTGGTTTTAATGGCACTTTTAACACATTATTGGCTATATCTTGCCAAGGAAATGGGAGCTAACTGCCATTTCCAAGGACACACCAAAGCAGCTGACCTTGGCTGGCTTTAGCAGGTACTAAACCCGTGACCCTTGGATTACGAGTCTGACGCTCTACCAACTGAGCTACCACAGCTCACATTTAGTGTACAAATATCAATGACAGCATAAAATTAAAAGATTAAGTTGAGAGAATCTTGGAGTCTGACTCCCCCTGCCCTTTTTACAAAGAAAATACATAGCTTTTCTAAATTATAAAAACAGAAATATGTGTCCATTTTTAGAATAAATAAAGCACCCCTTTTACAATATGACTCCACACCCATTGGAAAAAAAATTCTAGATCTACAAGCCATCAATTTTAACCAAGTTGTCCAAAAATTACACATATAATATCTAAAATCTGGAATCCCTATTGATATAGAATTTACAATAGAAGTTATACATACACACTTAATCATCACTATCAACACTTAGTGTTACCCAATTGAGAGGTTACACTAGTGTTAGCGACTGTAACAGGTGATGCTAAGCAGATGGTGACACTAAGTGGCACAACAGAGCATATCTTGTACGCCTCTGTACTTTGAATCATCAAATCAAATGATAAAAAAAGGCAAGATTAATTTTTGCAAATTGGATTTATTTCAATCACATCTTATAATCATACTATGCATGAATCACAAATACACAAGTACAGTGAGGATTCTGGTACTAAATCTCATACACTCCTCCAGCATGTATACTACATAGTGATACTTCTATTTTCTATCTCACCATCTTTATTATATGTCCAGAGTGCTTTCCAGTTGTATTTACAACCATTTACACAAAAATCCAACACACGCTCTCATGCGGTAATCAGACTTTGTGCTTTTTGTTTTTATCGTTGGCAGTAAAGGTAGAGGACTAAATCTTGCCTTCTGGTTGTCACTTTCAATTTTGATGACCAATACAAAACACATCTGCAGTGGTCATTTTCTGGAAAAGTATGAAGAATATAATGAAACCTTCTCAACTGTGACAACAATAAAATAAAAGGAAAGAGAACACATTGGTTGCAGTCAATGAAAGTCATACCAAATGCCATTCTGTTCCTGCTTCTTCCTCTTTTAATAATAATAAAAAAAGAAACAATGACAAACACTAAAATTTAAATGGATATAGTCAGTCCTTGAAAATTGTAATTATCAAATTTTCATAGGCATGAAAACATAGTTGTTTTGAAGTTATCACCATCCATTATTTTTGCTGGAAAGAGTAGTTATTATTATCTCCACAGAAACAAAAGTATATAACCTTGAATGAAGAGCATGAACCCGATTCTTGTCAAGTCAAGTGACCCTTAAAAAAAAAAAAAAACACTTTCCCTGTGATGGCTAAAAAATCAATTGAATTTAGAAGTTAGTATAACTGGTTTTTGAGGGTGACAACAAGTTGCAAATTAAATCAAAGTGAATTTAAAATCTACCAAATGCTCATGAAAATAAAGCTTGTTTCAATAAAAGCAGACAGCCACAAATATGGTTCTTGGGTTAAAATTTAGAACTGTAAATCACATGCAAGTCTCAATGATCTGATAGTAATTTGCAACACCCTCCCCCACCTCAACTGGTACTCCAAATTGTAAAGCAGTCTTTACTTTTGAAAATGTACTTCAAACAATAAGACACTGAAAAAAGGCTGCATATAAATATAATAAAAAATGACTATGTCTTAAAAATCTGCATATACAGTAAATGCACACATACAATTTCATTTTAATGCATATACACTGATGACATAACATTACACAACTCATTTAATTGAGAATGTAACAAGTACACATTTTACTCTGAGTGTAAATGAGTGCACACAATTTTCTCCCACAGTATTGTTGTAATTGACCATCAGCATGGAAACGAATTCCATTTACACTGTTGAAGTGATAAAATTTCATGTCTTGTCCAAAGTGAAACATCTATCACATCCATCTTACTCACCTTGAGATGCAATGCAAAGTTGATCATACAGGTATCAAATGTCATGTGGCTGTTCATTTATTCAGTTTTATCATGAATATCATCTAATTTAAAACACACCAGTAATAAATGTTTGAAAGCCTTGCAAAGAAAAAACTGAAATCATTCAATGAATTTCCTACATGTCATTTCAATTGAGCACTTATGTAAGAATTTATTCACATGACCATAGGTCCTTTTTATAAAACTTCTCAATGCGAGTACATACTCAACTCAAAATCTTTGTCCTCTATAAAATTGTTACCAAATAAATTGAAGGTCAGTATATTAATGTTAAATTCCAAAATCACCAGCTCCTTTTAAAACAAAAGCTTACTGCAAATACCATATATAATTGCTTATAAGTCAAGTCCAACTGCAAACAACAAAGATTGCTGTTGCATAATGCACCGGCAGATCAGAGTCTATGTTGTTTGTTTTACTGATTACTCCTAACAAACTGCATAGACATATATCTGCTGGCACATAATGCGATGGCAGATCTAGGTCTGTGCAGTTTGCAGTTGGACTCGACTTATAAGCAAGTACGTACAGTAGTCTATAGTAGCATGCCAAATTCGAGCAGAGTTTTTACTAAAAATCAAGATATTTTATGAAAGCACAACCAAATTGCAGATTTTTTAATAAATCTTTAGCCAGTAATTCATTCAGGTGCTTTGAACACTATACTCTGATCTATTGTGCCATCATTATATATGTGATATTTCACGCATATACATACAAAAATCTGAAATGGGTCAATGCAACATTGATGATGTCCATGATAAATGTCTTGTACAGAATGAATTTTAATAATCTAGAACACAACAGTTAGCTCAGTTTTCAATGAAAGCAGTAAATTTCTTCTTCAAAATGAATGATAGATACTACTTGAATAATAAACAAAACCATGAGTAAGACAGTTTTAAATACCAGCAGTAATTAAAATTTCTCATGCTAGCAGAATGGTACTGATTTATAACTGTGAGGTTCATTTAGAGAGAGGCAATCATATTTTGGAAAGCTCTGGGCTCATAGTCACAACACTGCCTGGAGCACATTATCAACTCATGCTCAAGTCATCAAATTTGAAAACAATATGTTAGATTCTCTCAATATGGCTGGAAGTCCATAAGTGCATGTCGATACCAAAGATACTGTATTCCCAAAATTCTAACTATTCTAGTACAAATTGGTGTAAAGTTATTTTTAAAAAAATTAAAATTCTGTATTGTCGAGTCTGAATAAAAAATTTTGGAGCTAAATGTTTTTGTGACATTGGGCCTGTAATAATCAACAATAAAGTTGGAGCTGTAAAACTACTCTAAAACACATTTCATTGCAAGTTATATGTACTCATATTATATATATATATATATATATATATATATATATATATATATATATATATATATATATATATATATATATATATCCATCCTCCAATGCAAATTTTTATCCATCTGAAACATCCATCACAACATTCTGGTTCTTTCTGCCAACAAACACCTCAAGTGTAGTCAAGTTATTGCCATATTAGTATAATCTAAAATCTCATGACAAATCAAATCATAGCTGTGCCCTAAGAAGACAGCTCAATGTTTAGATTACTTGTAGAAAAGGCCAGTGAGGTTAAAACTGTTTCTTACATGAACAAATGGACGGACTTTCAGTGACTGTATCATTTTTGAACATATTAATCCACCATATTATATGGAAGGCTTTTTTCCACTTGCAGAAAGGCCCAAGAAGATGTGACTGCTTGAACATTAGGTAGATCTGATGGTCATACAAATAATGAACTTTATTCTCAATGGTCTATACTAAATCATTTCCACTTCATTTAAGTGTAAAATGATAACTAAGAAATAAATGTGGTTAAATTCTCAACTTTTGACTGAAAATACATAAACAGCTGAATATGAAGATTTAAAAATCAGTACCATAATTTATCTGTACAAAAATCAATAAATAAAATGCAAAGAGTGCTGTGATAAAAATGTCAATGTAATATTATGATTATTTTACATCAAGTTGAGCACAATTCATTATTTGTTTGAATTATTTAATTCACTGAATTCAATAATTGAAAATCAACAAGCATGATGATATATATTAAATCCTGCCAAATCTATGTAGTAGTATCCATGGTGATATATATTTAAATCCTGCCAAATCTTTGTAGTAATATCCATGGTTTACAAAATTTAGCTTAACAACTAAGATACCCATTGTTTAAAGAACTGAAATCTCTTTAGTTGACAGAATCCCAGGCAATGTATCCATAAACCTTTTATCACTACCATGAAATTTCCATACAATACATCAATCACCAAGTCATATTGATGGATTTTTTTGCTTCAAACGAGATTACCACATCATTACACAAAACAAGAGGATAAGGTAGACCTAAGGTCACTCACCTGGCTGACATCTGCCTAAGAACCAAATGTAATAGCAGTTGTCCAAGAAATCTGGATCAGTAGGATGCTTTCTGTAGAAATTTCTTCCAAATGTATCAAGGTTCTACCTTTTGTATCCTCATCGACGACACATCAAGTATCATTTCTCCAAAACTGAAAGGCCTAAATACCAGGATGCTGTCAAACCTGGTCAGATTCTGCAGAGTGGTTTTTTAAAAATAAAGTTCTTTAAATGGGTTGTTTTTAATTTTTAAAAATTTTAGCAGCAGCTCTATTTTATGGCATATAGGCATCATTTGTATAAACATGAAAGGCCTTCAAGGATGCTTTCTTGAATTTGGTCAAAATCTGTTAAGCAGTTTGTGAGAAGTTGCTAAAGGTTTTCTATTTTAGTAACAGCAGCCATATTTGATGGCGGATTGGCATAATTTTTAAAAATCGGAAAGCTCTTTATGCCAGGATGCTTTGTCAAATTTGGTCAAAGTCAGTTGAGTGGTTTTTGAGAAGTCATTGAAAGGTTTATCTATTGTTTGTCATGGTGGCCAAATTTAATGGCAAATCAGAACAATTTGTACAAAATTTAAAAGCCCTTCATGCCAGAATGCTTCCAGTCAAATCGGGTCAAATTCTGTTAGCATTTTATGCCAGGATTCTATCTGTCAAATTTGGAGGAATTCTGTCAAGCATTTCATTTAGACAAAGTCGTTTAAAAGTTAACAGTGACTTTATTTTATAACAGATTGGCATGATTTGTCAAATTCTGAAAGCCCTTCATGAAAGGAAGCATTCCGTCAAATTTGGTCAAATTCTGTTGTGCAGTTTCTTTTACAAGAAGTTGTTTTAAAGGTTTTTCTGCTTTTAGTAATGGTGGCCATATCTGATGGCAGATCTGCACCATTGCAAAAATCTTGAAGTTTTTCAGGCCAGGATGGTTTCTGTTAAATTTGGTTAAATTCTGTTGAGTGGATTTTGAGAAGTCATTTCAGAGATTTTATATTTTTAGTAATGCAGCCATATTTAATGGTGAATCAGCATCATTGTATTAACTTGAAAACACTTAATGTCAGGATGCTTTCTGTCACATTTAGTTGAATTCTGTTGTTTGAGAAGTCGATTCAAGTTCTTCATGCCAGGATGCTTTCTGTTTAATTGGGTGAAATTCTTTTAAGTAGTTCTTTTGAGAAGTCATTTAAAGTTTTTTTTCTATTTTTTTGTAACAGCATCCATATTTTATAGCAAATCAACATTATTTGTACAAACTCGAAAAGCCTTCATGCCAGGATGCTGTCTGCTAAGTTTGGTTGAAATTGGTTAAGACCTTTTTGAAAAATTGAAAATAGAATTATTCATGGATGTACAACGTATGATGCACAACGGGTGCAGGGCCATACCATAAGCTTACTTGGCCTTATGGTCATCTGAGCTAATAAACTATAAATGCCCTAAAATTGGTCTGGGTGTATTTAATTGAAACTTTTGGATTAAATTCTGCTCTCACTCAACCACACAAGAGGCCCAATTTGGACTGATATTGCTCATCAAGCTTACATAACTTAAAAGTTTACCACTGCACTAACCAGGCTTATGTATTATTGTAAGAACACAACCCTATGTAAACTATCTCCTGACCTTTCTACAATGTAAATTTGACCTATTTTACTACAGTTTGAAAAGAAATTATTTCCAAAGATAAAGACATAATTAAAATGCATAGACCTCACTCATAATTATCCAAAATCTTGATGATATAAACCTATTTACCAAGTTTTATTGAAATTGGATGAGAAATATAGTCACACAAGAGATTACAAGCTCAGTCAAATCAGATGCAAATCACCTCATCAACATGTGCAGATCTCCCTCATTACAGAACCTAAGACAATGCTGATATAAGCTTCTTTAAAAAGCTGGAGTGAAATAAGATCTAAATTTGGTCTTCATAGTGGTAACCAGTTCAGCCAATCAGATACAAGATTACCTCATAAATATTAGTAGATCTTGCTCTTAAGCAAGCTCATCCAACATCTTGATAATATTTAATTAGTCTGATCAAAACCTGATCAGAGTAAAACTTGCTTGAGTGCCGACATACTCAGTAAAACAGATGCAACTCATTAATATGCATGGATCTCACTCATAATCATACTCATCTGAGACTTTGATGATATAAGCCAAGTTTGATCAAATTTCTGTCAAAAAATATAGTCTCCAGAGTGGCAAACAAACCACTAAACCAGATGCAAGATGACCTCAATAATATGTCTAGATCTTGCTTATAATAAAACTCATCCAACATCTTCATGATATTACCCTATTTAACAAGTCGGATCAAAATTGGGTCAGAAATACTGTCTCTAGAATGTAAAGAAGCTGCATCAATCCGATGCAAGATCACCTTATTTATATGCGTACATCTAGCTCATAACAGTACTCATTTGACATCTTGATGGTACAAGGCTATTTACCAAGTTTGATCAAATCAGATCAGAGATAAAGTCGCTTGAGTGTTGATAAGCACAACCAATCAAATGCTAGATCATCTCATTAATATGCATGTATCTTGCTGATAATTTTACTCATCCAAGATCTTAATAATACAAGCCTATTTACTATTTTTGATCAAAACTGAATTAGAAATACAGTCTCTATAATGGTAACAAGCTCAGTCAATCACTTCATTAACATGCATGGATTTCAGTTTCTATAAAACTTGTCAGAGACCTTGACGATAAAAGCCTATATTCCAAGTTTGATCAAAATCAGATCAGAAATATGGCCTCCAGAGTGTTATCTAACTCAGCCAACCAGATACAAGATCACCTCATTAATATGCACAGAACTTGCTCATGACTGGACTTGTCCAAGATCTTAATTATATAAGTCCATGTTCCAAGTTTGATCAAAATTGGATCATGAATATGGCCTCAAGAGCAGATGAATGACAGATGACACATAATGGATGCAGGGTCCAGCTCACTTGACCTTACAGCCATGTAAGCTAAAAATGATGTCCAAGAATGTCCTAAATTCTGCTCACATGCTTTTTATCTCTGTGCTCTGTATGACCCTGAACTCAACGTTGCAAAAGATCATATTCATCTGATCATCCGTCAAGCTTTTCTGGTAAAAAACTATTAACACAAATTCCAACAAACTCACTCTGATATAATGTTTCTGGCAGAGAAAAGGAAAAAGTACTAGAAAATTACAACACCTTATGATCTGAGGATGTCATCCTTGAGAAATGTTATCATATTTTTGTGGAGTGACAAATAAACAAGATGTAAATGCTAAAGCTTGAGATTAGATTACCATTTAAAACAGCAAGAAGAAACATTCACTGAAAGACTGCACAATTTCTCACCCAAGTCAATGAAAGAAAAAAATTCTAAAATGCAGCAATTTTGATCTGTGCAATCTTGAAAAACATATAAGTAAACCAACTGGCATGCAAACCTAACTGCAGATCATTTGGATTTCCAAATTATGACAGAAAATGAAGAGAAGGTTCTGATTTCTATTGGATCAACAAAGGTATTCTCTTGTATGCCAATTCAGAATACCAACCATGAAAGAAATCAAAGTTATTTGGCTGCTACTGATGACATATCAGGACATTCCTTATTCTATAGGGCAAGAAAAAATCTGCCAAGCTGTGTTTTAGCTTAGAAGTAATGGAAATCATTCACACAATAGCAAACAAAGGGAAGTAACTGAAAATAATTATGAGCTACTGGTTCCAAATGTAATAAAAAAGCAGCATCTACGACATGTTTCTAATAAAACTGTAAATACTATTAAAAAAGTAATTCCTGAGTCTTTTGTTTCCTCCAAAGGAAAAAATCATAATATCTGCTGTAGATTGTGATGCCTAATCGAAGTAGGTATTGGTATTTTCCCAAAGCGAATCTAGTAAACACCTGTTTATCATGAACAAATACTTTACCAAGACATATATTATTTTCTAAATTCTGCATTTTAATGATTATTATTAGCAATTATTCCTATTTAAGGTAAGAGTGCCTAATTCACTCCTAACTGAAGAATAATCATACAAGTAACAAAGTTCTGACATCTAATATCTTGAACAGTACAGATGACATGATTAAGTTGTCAAACATTGTTTCTATGACAGAGCTATTATAGTGCGTATCATGTATTTTAGAATGCCACCATGACGGAAATACATCAGCTCTACTGCCGTATCAAACCTGGTCATCACTTGGAATGTTCGGCCATCGTTTACCTGTGAGAAAAAGTGACAATGGTAAGTATATGTCAAAGTTTTGTAAGGCAATAGTTTTAGTGTTTGCTCTTGCTTGTGTATGTTGGAAGAGGTGTGGGTAATACCTAAAACCATGAAATTCCAGTGTGCAAATTACTTTGCAGTAGTTTGCAAATGAAGTTGAACTAAATTTGAAGCTAAACATCCAAAAATTACAAATTTACTTCAACTGGATTGTTTGAATTTGTTACAAGTCCATAAAATGATAGCTAGCTGCCTAAGAAATATGGCCTGAAAACTCAAATATAGGTAAAATATAGTCTGAAAACTCTCAAATATTGGTAAAATATAGCCTGAAAACTCTCAAATATTAGTAAAATACAGCCTGAAAACTCTCAAATATTGGTAAAATACAGCCCGAAAGCTCTCAAATATAGGTACAATATAGTCTGAAAACTCTCAAATATTGGTAAAATATAGCCTGAAAGCTCTCAAATATAGGTAAAATACAGCCTGAAAACTCTCAAATATAGGTAAAATATAGCCTGAAAGCTTTCAAATATAGGTAAAATACAGCCTGAAAACTCTCAAATATTGGTAAAATATAGCCTGAAAGCTCTCAAATGTAGGTAAAATACAGCCTGGAAACTCTCAAATGTAGGTAAAATATAGCCTGGAAACTCTCAAATATAAGTAAAATATAGCCTGAAAACTCTCAAATGTAGGTAAAATATAGCCTGAAAGCTCTCAAATATAGAGACCTAGTCTAACCTAATGTGGAGTTGCAACTGGTAACATTTTTGTAAAAATTAAGTAACAATTTGAACCAAAAATCCAACACTGTTACACTATCAGACCTTTGAACACTACTCAAGTTCAACCTAACTAAGTGCAGTGTTATTCAGACTCTAGACTGATGTTCATTCAGCCTTACTGTTTCCCTTCATGATTTGTACATAAGCAGTAGCTGTTTTTTTTTTTTTTTTAAAACTTCATTTGTATTATCTGGAGTACAGTCGTTATTCAGACACTGACATGGCCAAAATTATACAAGTCATGCCCATTATAATTACATTTGACTTAGGTATTTTTGATGAGACTATTCCATAAACTTGAAAAAAATTAATAAAAATAGACAGACTGACTTCCCCTATTCAGGAAAAATCATGCATGGTCTGTTTTAAATCAAAAAATTTAAGGGTGGAGTGGGGGGGGGGGGTTATAATCCGTCCATTTGAAGAAAAGGTGAGATTTTTCTGAATATTTTAGTTACTTAATGAAGAAATATAGGTAGGGCTTGAATATATAATTTTTTTTATAAATCAGCATGAATACTGATATTGTGCATTCTGGAACAGACCTTGAACCATGCAACCTCAAGTTTCTTCAAGCCATAGAAACTCTGATATGCTCTAGTGTGTGAGACATGAATATATTTGAGAAGACATAAGCTTTCTTCAAAAAATGAAAAATTCATATCCCTGAAAAGGATGTCTTCATAGCTACCTTCTCTTTGAAACATTTATTAAACATCCACAAAATTACATGATCAACAAGAATCCTGTAGAAGGGCTTCATATCTCAACGTTCTTTTGAGTTGTTTAGCTACATCCCCTGCAAAAGTGTTTTATTCCCACCCTCAACTATCAAGGGTGGATCAAAGTTCCAAAACTGTTATCTTATATACTTGCTTACAAATCCAACTGCAAACAACATCACATAATGAACCAGCAGATCAGTGTCTGTGTTGTTTTTTCTACTGATTACTCCTAACAACTGCATAGATCCAGATCTGTTAGTGCATTATACGACAGTAGATCTGGGTTTGTGCAGTTTGGAGTTAGACTCAACTTTTAAGCAAGTATATACAGTATTAACATCTGCAGACCAATCCTGACAAAGTCTTTATCTTGACGAGTTATCAAGAAGGGCAGTATCACATGCACCACCCTACTAACCTTAACATCAACAATTTGTCCTGGCTGAAGGTTTTGTGGCAAGTCAATGGTGAATGTCTCTTTCCCATCCAGACCAAGACTTTCGGCATTCTGACCATCTAGATACTGGAAAGGAATGATTCCCATTCCCACCAGGTTACTCCGATGGATCCTCTCATAACTCTCTGCTATCACAGCTTCAACACCCTGAATACACAATATTATCATCATTCACAGTATTATTTACATACCAATACTCAAACTTAAAGTCTAATATTCTAATACTCTGCAATTGTACTTACAACCAGAACCATAACTGAATACCCTTAAGTTTCTTTCCTTGCAAGCAGTATGCAACATCTAATATTATTCAGAGGCCATTTCTGTCAGAAAATGAACAAGGGTACCATGAACAGCACATTATATGTCTGCCCAGTGTTTAATACACACTATGTAGACACGTGTAGGGCAGATTGACTCTGGAGATTAATGACCCATGTGTCTTAATGATCTGGACCTTTGGTCAAGGTATGTAGTCTTGAACTAAACTTACTCAGCAGGAACTATTATTTTCTTAGCAGACTTACCATGACAGTAACCTCTGACCTTTTGACCCCAGAATCTATAGGTGTCTTTATTACACTAAGTGCAAGTTATCCGCAAAGTTTGGTCAAGGAACTTACTCTCAAACAAAAGTTTATTCTTTATCTTCCAAACCTTAAATGCAAGCCCTCCACAAATGCAGTCATCCACACACTCTTGTGAAAGTACATGGTCGAGAACCAAATTTTTTCCCCAGAAATCATTTTTATTCTTTCAGAGAGTGACCATGACGGTTTTATGTTCTGACCCTGTAATCAGTATGATTCATCTTTACCCCAAGTGCAAACCATCCACAAAGTTTGGTAACTGTGATTGGTGAAGAACTCAAGTTATTATGTGGTTTGGTTTTTAAAATTAAGATCAGGAAATGAGACTAAAAATATTCAAACTTCTTGTTATAATATAAAGGACTGAGATAAAACTTCAAAAGACATGTTGGTGATTTTCAAAGTGATAATTAATATAAAATTGGCTCAATTTAAAGAGTCTTTTCTAAACAATGCCAAGGGTGCCACTAAACACTGCCTGCCTATGACCTAAGCAATGGTACAAAGTTGTACTTGTAGTACCATATAACTTCCCAGGACTTTATTAGAAAATGTAAAGACTGTTGCCATAAGAAAATGATACTAAAGTCAGTATGAGACAAGAATTGTGTGCAATGCTATGTGTTGCTTGCTCTAGTGTAACATAATCCATAAACCTTTCCAAGTCAAGTTAGCAAGAAAAGCAGATCACAAATCTACTTTTGTCTGTCATGAGAAGTGTTCCTCAAAATAAATACACCCATCAAATTTCATTACTGTACATGCAACAGTGTCAGAGATAATGAGCTAATTGCAAAAACCAAACATAGTCTCTCGGGCATGAAAAAGTAGACCACAGTGACCTTCTTTAGTTTGTGATGAGCAATTCCCACCATAAATTAATAAAGCACTCTCGAAAGAAGGTACTGCCTGAAGGATGTGGAGGCGTTCCCTCCCATCTTGCTGGGGTGATCTAGTCACCACCGGTCCCTAACCGGTTTCGTTAGCTTTGTAACTCATCAGAGGAAATTGGTCTTGTTGATTCATTTTTTCAACTGATCACCATATCTTGTCGGTGTGGAGTTTATATACCCCTTGCCGCCGGTGCCACCGGTGCAGCCGCTTATTGGGTTGTGTGACAATAGTCATCTCCTTTTTAGGAGGATGTATTGTCATACCCTGTTGTTGCAGCCGGTGTACTGAACCCCGGATTGCATTCATGTTTGATGCAGCTGGGTTTCAAATGATATTTTCTGTTTCATGCAGCCGGGGTCGACTTAAGTGGCGTTTAAACATAAAAACTGAAATAAATTTCTGCTTAAAGCAGGGGTCAATAATGAAGTGGCTAGAAAACTCTTTTGAAATATTTATTTCATAATTACAAGGACTTGTTATCCTTCAAATGTGAATGAACACAGTTAATGTTTGGATTGCAAAACATAAAACTGCCTTGGTATTATATAGGTTCGTGGTTGTGTTAGTGTTTGCCGGGGTATCATATTGTTTGTGTAATACCAATCCTAGAGGAATCAGTTGTCCACAAGATTGATGAAAGGGCGAACTGTAGCATCGTCCAATGAGTCCTTGAATGAGGAATCTGTTTCCTGAATCTTTTCCCAGGAGAAAACGGCTAGATCGGGTACAAATGTATCGACTGGCAGAATGTTCTAATTAAATGTAGGCTAAATTATGTCCTCAAAAGAATATCCTTCATTTGAGTCGATTTCCATGACTTCTGAGACATCACTGAAAGTAGGATGTAAAAGGAGTGGATCACAGATTGTATCCATCACCTCATCAGTTTGATTTAGGTGTCCAGATGAAGAGACGTCCATTGAACTGTGATGCTTCTTCTCATGTTTTATGAGATCTAATTTCTGTTTGAAAATTTTTGACACTGGTGGCAGGTCACTCTCAAACCTAAATGTGTAATATTGACGTGTCGCTCTAAAGATTGGCGATGTTAGTACGTCGCTTCACATAACACACATTTATATATTTTTAATGTGTCGCAGTCGTGATGCATGCTGATCACATCACGATTTATGACGTAATCAATCTAACGCAAGGGCGGTAATTGGAGGAAAGTGTATCCTCAAAAGAGTTGATTTACTTCCAGCATAAGACATTGGGGCCTGAACATCTAAGTTTGCAAGGGAGGAAATAAAATTAATTAAGTTTGAAATGCCTGAGCTCCCGTTTAAACTGAGATGTTGATCCCTACCAGCTGTAGAGTATGTAATTGGTGTATCCAATAAAGTTCTCTATCTTTCCGATTAATGTTGCTACTAGAGAGCTCTGGATCAGATTGGATGTTTTCTATTATCTGATACTGAATAAATAAATGTTGTGGTCAGGTTGGTTAAAATGTTTAGACACTGGGGTCTCCTTCTTATTATGGATCTCCCTTAAGTGTTCTTTAATTCTCACTATAAATTCCCTTTTTGGTCTCACCTACATATTGTTTGCCACAGAGATGGCAGGTGAGTTATTAAATAACATTACGTGTAGTACAGTGACCTCTTAACTTTGAAGTATATGTGAGGTTTGTAAATGTGCTTCTAAATATTTTAGATTTGTCCATTTTCATGCAAAATGTGCAGTTAACGGTCTCGCAATCTAATACTTTGTTTGCGAGCACTGTTGAAGATAGTCAGCTACCTTTTTTTTTTGTTGGTAGTATGACAAACTTTAAGAGTGGGATTAAGTAGTTTTGGAGTAGCAGACGCTTGACTTGTTGGCGTTCTGAAACCGGGTCATCCAGTTTTCTCTTTTTGTTGGTGTTAGCATCTCTCATTGAAGATAGTCAGCTACCTTTTTTTTTTTTTTTTGTAGGCGACCCTCTGTGGGATACCAATTGTATAGATCCCAATTCCACCGAGACCCCGATGAGTCTCTTCGGAAGCACATCAGTACTTCTATCAAGCTCTTCCAAATCCACCATGATTAGAAGAGATGCTAACACCAACAAAAAGAGAAAACTGGACGACCCGGTTTCAGAACGCCAACAAGTCAAGCGTCTGCTATACTGGATACACCAATTACATCTCTACAGCTGGTAGGGATCAACATCTCTGTTTACATGGGAGCTCAGGCATTTCAAACTTAATAAAGCACTCTCTGATCTGGTATGTTTCAAAGTTAAAAAAGAACCCTTTCCTCTAAAATTTTTCAGTCATTTAACATTCATGAAGCACATCAACATCAATAAAGCCCATTTCATGTGACATCTTGCACTATTATTTATAGTATAGATTAGTTCTCTAACCAATTCTCTTCATTAATATTATGACACTGAGATATTGGTTTTCAAATTGATAAACCAGTGTTTCCTAGGAAATTCATCATATACAGCTGCTATAAATAGAACACTAGGAAAGAACATGTACAATATGTATAATCTTTTGAATATGCAAGCGCTACATAGAAGCCCTCTTTTCTGAACTTTATTCACACATAAATATTGTTTCGGAATAATATGGGTTTACACAGTACAAACGTAGCCTTTTATTTTTTATTATTTTGATCAATGTACCTAAAAGTCCAATATATACACAGGTGAGTGTAAGATGTAATTCAGTGTATACAATTATAATGATTATGCCAAAATCGCCATGGTTGCCAGGTGTTTTTCTTCTTGTAACCTTTTTTAAATCAACTACCTACATGTAATATGCCGTTACATTTTTGATAAGCATAAGATTCCAAACTTACAAACCTTCACCAATTTTTAAAAAAAAAGTTTAAATGCTCTTTGTCCAGATTTTACAGGAGATATATTGCTATATGCTAACGAAGGACAGACAATAAAGTATCCAAGCACATCAACTTACAAGCATCCATGGTCCCTTGGCAGCCCAGTCCCTTGAAGATCCAGATCCATACTCCTTTCCTGCCAGTATTATAACCTGATGCTTCTCACTCTTGTACCGCTCAGCTGCATCAAAAATCTCCATCTAACGGGAGATAAACAAATGCAACATTCTGAATCAAGTTTTATAGTAAGCTAGCCATTTTAAAATCAATAAACAACAGATATATTAATACATTAAAGGACCAAACTATAGACTACATTATTAAAAATAAACATTTTAGCACACCCTGGATAATTATCAATTGCAGATCCAAAGGAGAAAAACTCCCAACCAATTATTTCAAGTCTAATTTAATGTTTTTACTGTTGATGGTTGAGCTAATTTCTGTTTCAATGTAGATGTTGAAACTATGAGTAAAGTGAACATAATCCACAGATGCATACAAGAACAAGAGCGAAGTGGGCCCGAGATTGCTCACCTTGCTGATGTCTGCCTGATAGCCAAATACACAAGCAGTTGGCCAAGAAAGTATGGTCAGTAGGATGCTTTCTATGGAAGTTTCTTCCAATGTTGTTGGTAACATATGTAATGAAAACAATTGGTACAAGGTTTCTCTATTATTGATATCTTTATCCATATTTGATGGCATGTCAGCATAATCTGTCCAACACTGAAAGACCTTTATGAAACGGATCCCCGGGTGGCCGAGTTATCTAAGGCACTTGCCTTTACAGATCACTCACACATCACACCTCTGTGCAAGTTCGAGTCTCGGCTCGGCCAACATGGGTATGTGAGAAAGCTTGCCAGTAGCTTCCTGTGGGTCGATGGTTCTTTGGTCTTTTCAGGTTCTTCCTCCACCAAATTATACTGGTCACCATGTATAACCTATCATGTGCTGAAAAATGTCATTAAACCAAACAAAACCAAAGTCAAAACCTTTATGAGAGAATGCTTTCTGTCAAAGTTGGTCAAATTCTGATGAGCAGCTTTTTGAGATAAAGTTCTTTAAATATTTTTCTATTTTTAGTAATTGTGGCCATATTTTAATGGTGGATAGGCATCACTTGTACAAATGTTAAAGTCCTTTATGCCAGGGTACTTTCTGTCAAATTTGGTCAAGTTCTGTTGAATGGTTCTTGAGAACAGTCATTTCAAGAGTGTTATGTGCCGTTAAACCCCTATACTACATACATACAAACATACTATTTTTAGTAACATTTACCCTATTTAATGGTGGATTGGCATCATCTGTACAAACTGTAAAGTTCTTTATGCCAGGATGCTTACTGTCAAATTTAGTCAAATTATGTTGAGCAGTTTTTGAGAAGAAATTGTTGAATTTTTATCTATTTTTTGTAACAGTGACCATATTGGATGAAAGATTGGCAGCAATTTTTCAAATTTGAAAGGCTTTGATACCAGAATGCTCCCTGTACAATCATGTGGTTTTGAGAAGAAACTGTAAATAGTGATTATGAATGATGACCCACAATGAACCATACCATAAGTACAATTGTCTTTACAGCCTGGTGAGCTTAAAAAAATCCCTAGAAATATGGCCAGGTAAGCTATAATACAAAATAAATTGTGTTCATGGAACAATGATGACCCAACACAGTGCCTTAAAGGTGTGACCCATAAATGGACAGGGGTAACACTATATGCAGCTACCATTGCCGTGGTGAGACAGAAAAAGGAACCAATTCAGTGTCAAAGTGGACATAATGTCATTATATGTATCTTCTTTTGCAGCATAGTAAACAAGACAAAAGAAATAGAAAATAAAGAATGTCTACTCTGATTCAGATGTTTAAACTTCTGATTTTCCACTGGATTCTAATAATGCCCTACCTGTTCCCCTGATGGTATATGAATGGTGTTTGGTCCAGGTTTGCTCAAGAACTTGTTGACTAGACGAATGTTGGCAAATGTTCCCCTGGCCATGACAGCATCATTTCCTCGCCTTGCACCATAAGAATTGAATTCTCTTGGCGTGAGACTGGAAAATTAGAAAGAATTATGATATTATATATATTAATGGCTACGATTATCTTTTTCCCAACTGCAGTATACACACCTATGGTCTGATGGTGCTTTGATAGTTAATTTCAATTCCATAGAAATGAATTTGGATCAAGTGATGACTTTAATACAATATTCATTCAATGATACAGAGCAGCTCAATTTGAAAAGAAAACAACCAAGTTGTTTCTGTAAAACTTCTTCCTTCTCCTCCCTATTCCAATATTATATCATAAAGAACATATTCAATGTCAATAAAAAGCCAAACCTTATTAAAAGTTGTGTTTGAAATCAAAGTGTAAACATGTGGCCCAAGTAGGTCTGAAATTGCTCTCCTGACTGACATCTGCCTAATAGTCAAACCCAAGAGCAGTTAGCTATGAAATCTGGGTCAATAAGATGCTTTCAGAAGAAATTTCTTCTAATGCTGTTGAATGCATATGTTGCGAAAATGACTGTTTCAATGTTTCTTTACATTTTATATCTTCATCCATATTTGATGGCATATCAGCATCATTTGTCCAATACTGAAAGGCCTCAATGCCAGGCCAATTTCTGTCCAAGTTGGTTCAATTCTGTTTACTCATTGTCCCCTGGAGATTCTTTTCTTTTTCGCCTGAAATGCTGGCAGCAAACACATTTTTGGGATTCAATCTGAATGCATACAAACAAATCAGTTTCCGAGAGATTTTCGTTTAGCCGGATGCTTAGGTGTATAAAAGATGTTATTTTCGATTAGCTATTTTGCGCACGCATGTGCAGAAGGATGAAAATGTGACTTTTTATTTTCTTCTTCTTTTTTGGCATATTGGATCCACGAATTTTGTCTCCTGGCCCAATTTTACTCCTAATCTCAAACTTATCCTATTTTTAGCAAAGGTTCATCTGTGTGCAGTTCAGACTGGTCAGCTTTAGATCCAAGGCCAGAAAATCTAAAATCCAGACACAAACATTAGTTCCAAAACTGTTAATTTTCGGCCTAAGAAAAATTAGGTCTCAAAAAGTATGTTTTGTCAGCTGTACTTTTTAACATGTGCTGAAAGTCTACATTATTTGGTATCAATGTAGAACTAATCTTTCTCGTTTTCTGTGATACCACCAGCTTTGGTGTATTGTAAATGATGCTGACGTTACAGAGCTCGGAAGTAGGGTACAACTTCAAGACGTGTAAATGTGGCATGCAGGGTTAATGAGTTAAGTGGTTTTTTGAGATAAAGTTGTGTAAATGTTTTCTATTGTTAGTATTGGTGGCCATATTTTATGGTGGAGTGGTATACTTTCTACAAATGTGAAAGGCATTCGAGCTAGGATGCTTTCTGTCAAATCTGGTCAAATTCTGTTGAATGGCATTTTAGAAGTTTTTAAAGTTTTTCAAGTATTAGTATCAGCAGCCATGTTTGATGGCAGATTGACATCACTTGTACAAAATTTAAAAGCCCTAAAAGCCAAGATGCTTTCTGTAAAATTTAGTAAAATTCTGTAGAGTGGATTTTGCGAAGCCATTTAAAGGATTTTCCAATTTTCATAATGGTGGCCATATTTGATGCCAAACTGACATTATTTGTATAAATCTGAAAACCCTTAATGTCAAAATGTTTTCTGTCAAATTTGGTGAAATTTTTCTGAGCATTTCCAAATTAAAGTCAGTTAAAGTTTCTTTCCTATATTTTTGTAATAGTGGTTACATCTGATGGTGGATCAGCATCATAAGATAAAGGTAAATAAAAGGGTAACATCATTCAAATACAATGCCAAATCTGTTATATACATATATAAACTGCACTCTTTTAAAAGTCCAAGACCTTCTCAGCTGGAACATCATTATGGGACACATCCCATGGCAAAATGGTAGCCTCCATTAGTCGCCACTTACGACATTCAGAAGGGCACATTGGGCCTATTCCACATTCCTGAGACCATAGGGGTCTTTTAAGAAGAAGTCATTTAAAGGCTCTTCTAGCTGTAGTAACAGTGGCCATATTTAATGACAAATCAGCAACATTTGTACAAACATAAAAGCCATCTATGTCAGGATGCTTTCTGTCAAATTTGTTCAGATTTGCTAAGCAGCTTTGAGAAGTCATTTATAGGTTTTCTATCTTTAATAATGTGATTAGACTTATTTGTTTCATTAAAGAAAGGAAATTTTTAGTAGATTAAGTTTCTCCAAAAATATTCACCAAATCACATTAACATTAGGAAAATTACTCTCTGCTACCTCCAAATCCAGCCTTCCCTGAAAGACAAAAAAACGTCTTTCCATGTATAAAGGGGTTTATTAGATCGAGCTTGTGGGGTTATATCTTGCTTTCCTGCCTTAACAGGTAGGAAGAGTTTTTGACGGCCACTGCAGACATTCTCCGTGCCCCTCAGATAGCATCTGAGGACATGTACCAGGTTATGCAGCTTTGCCTTTCTTGACAGGTCGACTGAGGAGAGCTGATAGTTATTTGCTGGTTGTCTATCAATGGCTACCTGCTTTTAGAAATTAAACCAGGTTGTGCCAATATTCTGACTGAGCCATTGGAACAGAACTGCATGTAGTTTGGATCCACAGACAACACATGCGCTCACTCACCCTGCAAGCTGAAGCTAGTGCTATCAGGATGCAAGTCTTGAACAATAACTGTTTCAGTGAGGTGGAAGACAAGGGCTCAAACTCAGATGAGTTGAGCAACATCATTAGCCAGTAGAAGTTCCATTTTGGGAACTAGGTGAGTGAGCATGGCCTGGATATGTCAAAATTGGACAACAAATCAGAAAGGTCCTTGTTGTGGCCACTATCGTCTCTTCTATATGTCTGCATGTGTCTGTGATCATGGAATGGTATCCCTTGATTGTGGTAGGAGAAAGAATAGAAAGAAGTTAAAAAGTTGGGGTATGGAGGCTGAGTGGAGTGATGTAGTTAACATGACACCAGTCATTGAAAACGCAATACTGCCCGTCATACACCTTCAAACTGGAGGACTGTCTAGATGTCGCAATCCTCTCCACAACTGCAGTGCAGAACTCCTTTTCACACAGGGCATCCCTGACAAGAGCTAGGAATGGAGGAGTTTCTCTGGAAACAGATGGAATAGTGGTGACCTCGGCCCCTTGAATAGCATGGGGGTTGCTAAGATTTTCCTGGGTATGTCCATCACCAGATCGGTGATCCAGGGCCTGTCCCATTGGATGGGGACAATCAGAACTATCTTGCAAGCCCTGCCCTTCATTTTCTGGATTAGTTTTGGTATTACAAACAATGGAGGGAATGCACATGCCCATATTCCCTCTCAGCTGATTGAAAGGGCTTCGATGGCCCATGCCTCTAGGTCTGGGAATGGAGATGAAGGTGGGCAGTTTGTTGTTCCACCTCATTACAAATAGGTCTAGCACTGGTTGGCTCCATAGGGCACTGACTCAATGGAAGATGGATGGAGACCACTCTGTATGAGCAGTTGGCCTCTCCTTGATAATGAGTCAGCCAGGACACTGAACCTGCTCGAGATGTGTCACACTTTGTATGTTTATATTATACTGGGCAGACCAATGAAGGTACTTTTCCATACCATAATGCAAAGACCTGGTGATTTCATCCCCCCTTGTTTGAAGCGGTAGTTGACTACGAATAATTGTCAGACATTATTAGAACTGTCTTCCTTTGGATGTGTTCCTCTCAAGTGTGGGAGACATTAAGAATGGCCTTCATTTCCAGGAGACTGATGTGAGGAGTCTTCTCCTGCAGTGTCCACTTGCTGCTGACCATCACAAAGTCTGGTAGCAAGTGTGCCCCCCAGCCTGACAACTTGGCATCTGTACACATTGTAATTTCTGATTGTGGCGCTCCCCCCCCTCTGGCCACTCTAAGACTTCTACTGAAGCAGGAAGTATTTGATTTTGGTAGAGAATGTAATCTGGTGATCCAAACAACCAGAGATCAGGTGACACTGTGCCAGAAGGGCCATCTGCAGAGGGTGCATGTAAAGGTGGCTGAGGTATAACAGGCCCACTGCTGCATTGAGCAAGCAGAGGAATTGAAGAAACTCCCTTGCTGAAATGAATGATACTGTTGATGCATTTGGGAGAAAGACGAATTAGGTTGTTACGAGTTAGAAACTAAATACTTAGATGAACAAAATGTTGAAAAGGGACAAGATCTGACTTCTCTGCATCTGTATCCAAGGGTATAGTATTCTGTACAGAAGTGATGCTGCTGAATCATCACTATGTGTAAAAAAAAATGCTCTGCCTGTTGGATATGCTAGTAGAACCAGTTGAGTCATGTCCAGATTGGAGCATCATCCGACTGGGGAATGCTGGTCTCGAGCGGTCAGTTGGGCCAGGCAGGATGGCTCTAATTGTGAGGTCGGTATGCCATGTACTGGTATGATGGATATGGTCAGTCAGGGCAGTCTACTGGGCATAGGATTCTGTCACTGTAGGACCTGTAAAGCGACGTGCTGTTTGCCAGTCCAAGATAACAGATTCATAACCACTGAAATCGTACACTGATTGTCCTGATGCTTGGACTGTTTTGTTAGTAGCCAGGATGGTGTAAGGCAAATGATATATAACTTTCAGGCCCGACAGACTGGCAAAGTTGGAAGGTAATCTCACCCCCCCGCTTCAACATTATTAAGTCCATGCACAGGCAGGATAGGGACTTATGCACAGTGTGCTGCCAAATTAGGTTACAAATGGTCCTCGTTTTATCAACATTCTAGATGAGAGAGCTTGCTGCAGTATGCATATCAAATGCATTCCAATATATCTTGAGTGGCATTGCTTCGCACTGTTTTAGGTATCTTCGTCAGGGGTGGGGGTGGCATCTCAAGGTCCCGCATAAAAACTGATCTACAATTCAAAATTCAGATATATTCTTAATACTTCATTTTCAGAAGATTCAGAACACACACTTTTTTCATGACACTTAAATTGCCTTTTCAAGACATTGGACCAAATGTCTTCTGCCCACATTGCACACACACTACATGGGTGTGAGAAAGAACATTTTGTGAAGGCAAGGCATGTCTCGTGGTTGTCCAACCTGACTTTAAAGTATCAGCACTTCTTGCACTTGATTGACATCTCTGTAATGACAGAGAGATGACAAACAAAACAAGTACATACAACAAATATTCAAATTGTTCAAAGCAAACTCGCGTTACTGAGACGACCTAAGAAGTACATAATAAACCGAAATTTAACAGTGCAATACAATTACATCAGTGAAAACCTGAGTGTTACTGATCGATATCACATGGACAAGAGTTACTTCCCTTTGTCTATATTATATATATAGACAGAAATACTTTTTTTCGTGTTTCAGTGAGGGCTGTATTCAGAGGGAGCAGAGAGAAATTTTCATAATGTTAATGTAATTGGGTAATGTTTTTGACAGAGAAACTCGAGCATTAGTTCAACCAAATTCAGCATTCCTCAGCAACCATCGCTCTTCAACCAACTGCAATCACAGTCAACAGAGTCTGAAAAATGCAACTACTTGACTGTGCTTAGATTTACCTCGATAAGGAAAAAGGCATCAGAGTAAGTATTGTATGAATAGTACTATCAGACTCTAAGCTGTGCAGTACCCAATCTGAATTCAGCTTGTGACATACAGGAACCAATGATGCAATTCACCCGTCCACAACAGTAACACAGTACAGAGGCAAAATGTGTAATTTCTACATTTCTTCTAAATAAATCACTTGATTCATGAAAATCTGAACCAAATCCTAATTTTGTTGTGATTATGCCACCACAGATTCTGAAATTTAGTCCAAAATGTTCAATTTTAGCAGGATTTTCAGCTTGCATCTTATATACAGCCCTGCATTTGGGATTTGTTTTAATACCCACATTTGCTTGAAACTTTTTTTTCTTTCCCCAAAAATATCAAACATAACAGCTACTAACCCTCGACTAGCTAGATATCTTGCAGCTGGGCTGTTCCTGGCTATGCTACCAGCTGGAGAAATGTGGTCTGTAGTTACGGAATCACCAAGATTAAGAAGGACATAGGCATTTTGGATACCCTCAATCCGTGGCAAGTCACGTGTCTAAAATAATAAAAAATTCTGTGCAGTCTATGATCAGGGCTAGTTCATAATGTTTATATAATTTTAAAACTTCATATTCAATAAATTATGAAATAAAATTAAGAAATAGGACTCATTTTTTGTGTGCACATTTTTAATTATTTCTTGTCATAACTCATTCAAAATTTTCAAGCCGTACTCGCTGCTGTCAAAATATGGAGGCAGTTTAAACTGACGAAAATTGCTGTCATTGTAGTTTTTAACTAAAATTAACTGAATATTTCTATAAAGGACAGAATCTGAGAAATCTGCAACTTGAATGGAATAACTTATAAAGTTAAATAAGTTGAAAGACATTACAATGTACCAATTGAAACCTACAATATGTTACATTTTCGCAATATGCACAAAAAAATTAAAATTAAATGTGGTATCTAAAGTCTCTGATGTAACTTTATCCTATGCAGAATTTATGGTACTTATCACATATATTCTATTTGAAATTACCGTATATACTCACCTATAAGACGAGTCAAACAGTCAACAACATAGCCCCTGATCTGCCAACGCATAATGTGCCGGCAGATCTGGGTCTGTGAAGTTTGCAGTTGGACTCGACTTACAAGCAAGTATATATATGGTATACATTTCTACATACCATTCCTTCAAAAAATGGTGGTTTCTTGATGTACGTTGATTTTGGATCCCAGGCATATAGATTTCCCTCTGTAAGTTCAAGGGAATTCCAGCGCTCGTTGCCCTTCTGTCAAAACAAAAAGGTCACAAGAAATGCAAGTATAGCATAACTGTTTTTTTCACACTTGAAACATATATGAAAACTATCAGAATAAACCTCTTCTGACATATGTCTGTTTTTTTTCCTGAAAAACAAATACTGAACCTTTTAGACTATACAGTACACACAAACTCTTATCTTATGGCCAGGTTAGCTAAAGATGATGAAATGCAGAGACAGTAGGGCTTTTTTTTTTCAACAGAAAAAGGAAGGAAAAAATAGTGAGGTCATTAAAAAGAAAGTATGAAAAAGTTGCAAAAGCAGGAAAAAAAATAGGGCCACTGAAAAGACTGCAAGTGACTGATGTAGGTTACAGTTACTTTTTTCTTTGACAGTGATGCTGTATTTCTTAGGATGTATGCTCATACAGTTTAATGACCGCAGAAGCACCATGATCCAAAAAGGTCACATGAACTTTAAAGGTGTACATAATCACCAGAGTAGAAAGTATGTCATGGTAACCTACTTCTGATACCAATGTGTAGTACTCCTCAGAATGTATGCACATGTCAAGTATCATGAGTGTACAAGCAACAGTCCGAGAAACTCACTCAAATATGAAAAGTATACATGATCACTGATGTGTGAAAAGCAGGTCACAGCTACCTGCTTTTGCTATGGTGGTGTAGTGCTCTTCAAGATTCATGCACATATCTGATTTCATGACTGTAAAACCAACAGTGTCCCAGAAAATGATCTATTTAATGCTACAACTTTCTCAATGGTTGATAAAAATATCATCAGCAAGAAGATTACATCTTAAAAAGAATTACTATGAAACAAAATTGTATTTTCACAGCTAGTGGCTTGCTGTCTTACCTGAATTTTGCTGTACACCTCATTGAACATGGCAGGTATGACAAACTCCTTCTCCACTACCTGAAACAGAGGAATGTAAATGCATATATTCCGTGTATATAAATGTCTTGAATATGTACATACAATGTTTAACATCACATCAGCACAGTCTTGGCTATACAGTGCCAAACAAATGCACAGTTGCAAACATGTAAATATAAAAAAATGCAAACAATTTTAGGAAGAAAAACCCTTCCAATAAAATATGCAAGTGTAGTCTGCAAGATAAAAGATAAAATGTAAAGATGATTTTAAAAACTTTAAAAGGTATATACAATCAAAGATAAAGGTAACAAAATAAACTCTTTAAAATAAATTTCAAAATTTGTGATATAAACTGATTTACTTTAACAAATCTACGATTTTCTCTGGTGGTACATCATCTTAAAGCATCTTAATTGAGGTCACATAAAAAACTTCAGTCTCATAGGGTGGACGTCGATACACTTGACAAGAATGTGTTCCACTTGTCAGTGGACACTGGCAATGTATACACTTTGGTCAAGGTTCACCATTCAGGAGGTATGCATGGGTTAGGTCTATGTCCTATATGTGAGTGGCACAATACCACTTCAACTGTGCAATTTGTTGTATACAAGAGATGCCACTATCCAATGTTGGTTTGATGTTTTGAAGATTGTTCATGGAGTTTTCATTCCATATATTTTGCTAAGTATACTGGACATGCTGATTGATATATCTGAAGTCAGTATATGGAATCCTCTATTCAGTAACGGAAGACTGCAAAGCAGTTTTAGCTGCTTTATCTGCTCTTTCATTATCTTTAATAACAATGTGAAAAGGCAGCCAACAGTACAGAACACTTTTTCCGGATTTTATGAGCAAATTATGTTGCTGTAAGATCCGGGATATAACATTGTCAAATTTAAGGTTTCATAAGGCTTTCAGTGTAGAAAGGAATCTGAAAATATGATGAATTTTTGTTAATGTTGTGAGGTTTCAATGCAATTCAATGATTTCAGTATGGCTGTGAGCAGTAAAGATGGGAGGCTTTGTGTGGTAACTGGCTAGAGATGGTGCCATGGGGTATTGCTATGTCAGCTGTAACCATGTCTCCATCTTTCAAACTGTCTATATGTAGAGATGTATGGCTAAGATAGGAGGTCCAAATTTTATTGAACTGACTCTGAAAATTGAATGAATGATTAGAGGACTTCTTGTAATGGCAAATATCAAATGGCAAGATTGATTTTTGCTGCTTCTAGATAAGTATGAATTCACATGTCAAAAGGTGAAATAAAATGTGGTTTCTGAGCAAACAAGGTTTGTTGGTCCTAAAGACATCATCTGCAGGGTTAGATGGATTAGGAGATAGTTTGGTAGTATACTAAAGAGCCAGTTTTGTTCATCTGAGATACGGTGATGGTTCAATTACTTGGGCATAGAGGATTTCTTAAGGGGAAGTTCTAAATGGGTATTGGTATCAAAGCAGCTTCTCGCTATGATGGTGGGAAGCTGTCAGGTTCCCAGATTTTACTGAATTTTTTTTTCAGTTTTTGTTTAAACTGTATTAGGGAAGTGTCTCAGAAGTTGACAGTGGGGATTATTTGTTACTGCCTGAAGTGTCACTGGTTTGATCAAGAGGGTCTTGTAGTTCTCTGACAGTAAATGTCTTTTGTAGTCTTCAGTGTTAGCAGATTTAAAATGTAAATGAACCTTTTCTTTTCAGGTTTTGGACACAGTGAAAATTTGAAGCATAGTTGAAGAATTCTGGAGAATGTTTCAGCTAATGTGTTTGAAATTTCTCGTAGAGTCAATACCAATTTATCAGATTTATTTGAATGATTGATACAGCTGTTTTCGTTTTTGCAATGATTTTCCATACCATATTCCATACTGATTTTTTAATACAGAAGCAAGGGTTCAACCTAGAGACATAGAATCTCCATGTATTTCTGGGGAGCTGTAGTAGCTTCATTGGAAAAGCATTTGACTCTTAATTTAAAAGCTTTAATTTAAGTTTGAAACCTGCCTAGGTCGGCTGCCTTGGTTGTGATTTCCAGAAAGACACTTTGCTCCCATTTCTCTGCACGATGTAGCCAAATAAAGTGCTGAAAATGCCATTAAAAAACAACCAAGCAAATTTTCTCTTGCTCTCTCTCTCTCTCTCTCTCTCTGATGGAATATACTATATTTATTCAGATTCCAGTTATTAGATTGGCATTCAAGTTTCCAAGGACTTTTTTTCCATTCCCTGACAGCTTCCTTACAAGCATCATCAAACTGATTTTTGAAATGTTTAGGAACTGCCCAAGATTCCCAGAATTTGTGTGGCCTCTGAGCAAGCATGCTGACAAGGCAGAAGCAGAAGCAGTACCTGATGAATGACAGGATTTGGCTTCAGTCTCAGTAAGCAGATGACATTTTTGCACATTTAGGTCCAAAACAAACACAAAGACGCTATTAATGTCTTTTTCACCTGCATGTCTAGATTTGTGATGTAGTGGAAGGACTCCTGGCATACAGGGTCTATTCTAGAATGTGTGTTTGAGGGATTGACACTAATTTCTTGAAAACTATACCAAAAGTTCAACTAAATGCACAAAAATTGCACAATATATTTGCAAGTCCTAACTTTATTTCTTTGCTAAAACCCTCCTATATTTAGGAAATCCCCTCTTTTCTTTAAAGGGATAGGAATTTCACCCCTGAATTTTCAATTCTGGAACTCACGCTGAACATATTATGAAAGGGTAATGTTTTTGAAGAAATTTACAAATAAAAAAAAGGAAAATTGCACAGTGAAAACGGTTGTGAGACCACCCATTCTGCCACAGAGAATGATCTCTGAAGATGGGTAGACTCTAAAAAGGAGTCACCAAAGTACATAATAAATGAATCTGTGTACTGCGAACTGAATCCCATCCCACAATCAGATTTTTGTCATGGCAGAACCACTGTAATTTTGGCCAGCCTGAATAAATTTGGGAACCTGTTTCATGACATCCAGACATAATTTTCCACAATTCATGCATTTTGTCCCTAAGATATTTCTGTCCAATAATTACATTTTTTTGCAAAGCCTAAAGATGACAAGGTGTCAGCTATTTCTGTATCACTGCTTTCTGCGATATCTTCAGTAATTATCAGAACATCAGACGATTCCTATTCCCTAGTTTCTTCCTTATCAGATGCTCTTTCTGTCTCCCCCACTCTTCTAAATAAATTAGTTATCTTTCATTCTGACATGACTTGCTGCTGTTCGACTCTAGAAATTTTCCTCATGGCAGATCAATTGATCAATTTTCTATACCCCTCCAGGAGACAGTTCAGTTGTCAGTTGGAACCCCTCGATAATTTCTGCAAAGCCACAGCAGATTTTGATCATACATGTGCTTGTATTCAAACTCAAATTCTACCTATATATAGATTGAGATCATGGACTAAAAAAAAAGAAAAAAAAGATGATGCTTTGATAAAACTTTACTTTGAACAAAACTGCAGTTATTTGCATGATCTACCCCTACTGGATTTTAAAAATTGTGACTATCATGTTTGTGAGAAAGCAAATTATTTGTGTAAAATATGTTTCTCTGATAATACTTACCAGATCACATTACATTAGGATAACTTTCTCTGCTACCTCTGAATCCAGCCCTCCTGGAAAGATGTAAAACCTCTGTCTATATATTATATAGACAAAAGGAAGCAACTCTTACAGGTTAACTCCGCTTTCTACCCACTAGGTGGCTACCGTTATACCCAGATGTAACCAGTTTTTACTTGCGTGAAACCTTAAAGGATGCTTGCATTGCTGGGAAGGGTGGGAGGGATTATTTTTAATGTGATCAGGTAAGTACTATCAGAGAAACGATATTTATTAAAAAATTTCTTTTCTCCATTCAATAGATTATCCGATCACATTACATTAGGTGAAGAAGTAAGAGGAGGAGGAAATGCTGAGCATCCTACCTCTACCTGTGTCACCCAGTAGAAGCATGATTGCCTTCCTAATGGATGAATTTCTCCTAATGTTAGTTTAGCACAACAGGAAAATGTTTGTTTATACACATGCAAAAGAGATCCCTGTGGGATTCCGCACATGATTATAGTCTCACCATTAAAGTTTTCCAGCCGAATCCAGCAAAAGTGGCCAATACCACCTGGTTCCAAGATTATGCAGTCATGAATGGGGAGTGGTCACTCTCTGTGTAGCTATCACTGGCCCAACAAGGTTCAGTTCTCTCCTTTGTGAGGCCATGTCCCGCAGATAGAAGCTGGAGAAAATGGTCTGGGCAAGCCATCCGACTGACTCCACTATGTCTCGAATTGAGACATTATGTTTGAATGCCAGGCTTGTGGAAATGGCTCGTATTTTATGATCCAAGATTTTTATGAGTTGTACCTGCTCCTAAGAGAGTTCAGTGTACGCAGATTTTATAACTCCCCTTAACCAAGTGGTAAGCGCTTGTGGAGCTATGTCTTGTTTTCCAGACTTCAGAGGCAGGAAAAGCCTGGTCCGGCCATTACGGATCTCTCTGTACACTTCAGATAATATCCGCAAGTGCTTATGGGATCCTGGAGCTTCACCTCCCTTGACATATTGATTAAGGAGATGAGATGAATAGTTATTTGTTGATTGCTCAGCGATGGCAACCTGTTTTTAGCAATAAAACCAAGTTGTGTCATTAAGAGGACTGACTGGGCAGGATGGAACTGCATGTAGTTTGGGTCCACAGATAGTGCATGTAGCTCACTCACTCTGCATGCTGAGACAAGCGCTATCAAAAAGCAAGTCTTATATGATAGCTGATTGATTGATCTGGATGACAGGGACTTGAACTTGGATAAGTTAAGCGATGTCAACACCCAGGCGAGATTCCAATTCAGGAATAACATGAGTGAGCATGGTCTGGATAAATCAAAATTGGACAGCAAGTCGGAAAGGTCCTTGTTGTGTCCAATATCATCTTGTACATGATGTCAGAACGTGTCCAAGATCATGGATTGGTATCCCCTTATGGTGATTAGCGCTAACTTCTCTTCAAAGGGAAAGAGAAAGAAGTTGGCCAGTCGAGGAATGGAGTCAGAGATTGTGACACCAGTCATTAAAAACCCGCAATTTTCCCTCATATGCCCTCAGAGTCGAAGGCCTTCTAGCTGTTGCGATCCTCTCCGCAACTGAAGTTCCAAACTCCTTTTCATGCAAGGCATCCCTGACAAGAGCCAGGCATGAAGGAGGAGTTTCTCTGGACATGGATGGAACAGTTGTGACCTGTGCAGCTTTAGCAGAGAGTGGGTCACAATGACTTTCCTGGGTACATCTGTTGCTAGGGTGAGCAGCTCACTGATCCAGGATTTGTCCCATTGAAAAGGGATGAACAGAACTACATGGCAGTTCGTGTCCCTCATCCTCTGAACTACTTTTGGGATCAGGACTGCTGGAGGAAAGGCGAAGGCCCACATTCCCTACCAGCTGATGAACACAGCATCAGCAGCCCATGCTTCTGGGTCTGGAAAAGGGAGATGAAGGTGCGCAATGTCTGGGCATGCCTTGTTGTTCCACTTCGTCGCTAACAGATCTATCATCAGGTGGCCACATAGGGCACAGACTCTACCGAATGTGGATGAATGGATGGAGAGATTACTCTGTGTGAAGCAGTTGTCCTCTCCTTAACAGTCAGTCAGCTAAAACAATGAACCATATGGGAATGTGACGGATTTGGATATTTATCTGGTATTTGGCGCACCACCGAATGTAATCCCATACCATGACGCAAAGGTCCAGTGCTTTCGCCCCTCCCTGTTTAAGGAGGCATGTGACAACTACTGAATTGTCAGACAGTATCAGGACCGTATGTCCACGCATGCTTTCCACCCAAGTGTGAGAGGTTTTGAGCATAGCTTTCATTTCCAAGAGGCTGATGTGAAGAGCCATCTTTTGAAGCATCCACTTGCCTCTGACCATCGTAAAGTCTGGTAGCAAGTGTGATCCCCAACCCAACAAACTGGCATCTGTACAATTCGTTATTTCCGGTTGTGGGTTTTTGAGGGGTATTCCTGCTGTGAGCCACTTCCTGTCTTGCCACTGGAGAGGGAAGTTTTGGTCAAGATGGTAATGTTTTGATCTAGATGGCCCATGATAGGTTGTCATTGTGCTAGAAGGGCCATCTGTAATGGGTGCATGTAAAGACTCCCAAGGGGTAACAAATCTGCCACCATAATGAATAGGCCGAGGAGTTGAAAAACTACCCTTCCGAGATAAATGTTTTGCTTAAAATCCTCTCTGATGCATGAACAATGTTTTTCAATGCATTTGTGAGGGAGACATACGAGTTTGAAGTTGATTATCCACCCTAGACTGTGAATGAGGGCAAGAAGGTTGTTCATATCTTGGACCAAAACCCAATTTACTGAATGTTTTTGAAGTATGTCATCCAGGTATGCCACTGTCACTGTGGAGGCGGTCGCCATGAACCTTGATATTACACAATGTAAATTTTTTGTGAAGGCCCTAAGGCTTAGGTTGAGGCCAAAAGAAAGAGCCCAGAATTGATATACTTTGCCCTGATAGGCGAAGTGAAGATATTTGCATTATGTTGTATGGATTGGTATATGAAAATACACATCAGACAGGTCTAGGGTGATCGTGTAGTTGTCGTGTCACACTGAAAGATGGACAGACTTTGCCGTTTCCATCTTGTATTTTGGTGCAGAAATAAACTGACTGAGTCTGCTGAGGTCGATTACAGGTCTCAATTTGCCATTGGACTTCATTACCAGAAACAGTCTGGAGTAGAAGCCTGGTGTATACGGCTTTCTCTACCACCCATATCTCCTTTTCTGTAGTATGTCCACCTTCATGGGATCGCTTGGGGTTTCTGTCATGAAGGGGGACGTCGGAAGTGGAGGCCGGATGAATGAGGTTCTGAGGCCCTCTAACATGACTTTGATCACCCAATCATTTTGCGGAAAGAGGCTGATCCAAACCTGACAAAAAAGAAGGAGTCTGGTGCCCATGGGTGGGTCACCAGTGCACAGGGGACACTAAGTCACTGAAAGGTGGCGGACAGCTTGGAAGAGGAGAAATGTTGTTTTCTTTTTCCCCTCCCTGCCTGCTGGTGAAAAGCAGGGGTGTATGACCTCCTGTAATTCGCCTGGTCATGGTTACTCTGTTGTCATTGGAAATTGCCTCTATTGTATCTTTGCTGACGATTGTCCCTTTTCTAGAATGATCCCTGAGCAGGACGTCCAGATATGGGTTCTTGTGCTTACAGGTGAATGGGGCAACTCTTGTGCCACCTATTTTTTGACCTCCTCAATTTGACTCCCAAACAGAAGAGAAGAACTAAACAGGAGGGTGAGCATAGCCGGCGCATGATGTGGTTTTGAAGAAGAGTGCAGGAGTGCATCTCTTCTGACTAAATCCATGTTGCAGGTGGCCATCAAGGCATCAGCCGTGGTATGGTGAGATGCCCTATTCACAACCTTGGCGATATAGCTCACCAAATCCCAGGTGTGATCATTTCCGACCTTCTCAGTGAGGTGAAAAATCACCAAAGACGCTACGTCAAGTAGTGAGGAAGTTGATGTAATGTTCCTCACTAGCTTGAAGGTGGCACTGAAGACTACTTGCCAATCCACCTTATAAGAAAGTGGGGGCAGTCACACCAAAGGCAGAAATATCCTTCTCGACATTAGGTATTTCTGAACAGTATGCGACAGTGTGCAACTTGTACCAGTGAGACAAGAAGCTAGCTGGCAACTGACTCATGGAAAAGAATGCTTCTGCATTACTGGTGTCATGAATTTTTTTCCGAGAGACACCCTGTAATTTCTGCAACTTTTGGTGATGGAATGTCATCTACAGAGGCTTTAACCTTGTAGGTAGTGATGACTGTAGGTGGAGGAGGATATTTGGATGAAGACTTGATAGATTTCTTCTATTGCTGCCTTAAAACTGAATTCCGTCCGAATCATTGATGTATCGAATAATTCTGGCATTTCCGTTTCATCTCCTTCATCAACCTGGGGATTATCCTCCTCTTGTATGCCTTGGGTCCATGGGTAGAGCATTCCATATGGCAATGATCATGTCATATCGTTGGCATGCATCATTTTGCCCATAGGGCATGATATTAAGAGTGGTGGGATAATAGGATGCCAGTTCGGTGTGGCCATTTTGGCTTGGTTGGATGACCCTATGAATAAATCTGGTTCACTATGTAGCCAGCTAGGTGTGCAGTATGTTCGGCATACGATACCATAGCTGTCAGAATACATGGATGGCCAGCTGGCTCAAGAGCCTGAGATAACCGACTTGTGACCACTGTAGTCATATATTACATGTTCATACAGCTGGACCGGTTGGCTGACAATCAGAAAGGCGTACTGTAGATGTCAAATGCCATGATGGTCAGTCGGGAAATTCCACCGGTGAAAATGTATGTTACCACTTTATGTCAATTGTGACAAAAACAAACAATACAATAATGCCAAAATATCAATAAATTCACCAGATTTTACAAAAATGTTGTATGCACCATATAAAACAATATTTTTACTTACTGTACCACAGAAAAGAAAAGATGGATGATGAAATTTATGTGGCAGGGGACAGTTGTGTCAATTGACCCGTCAAATTTCTTAACTTAAGGCTATGATGTGACTTTTTGAGCTATTACTGTTTAATAATTACAGATATAGATATATTTGCAAATTAGGTGTTTTGGACTTGTGTTGTTCTTCAAATTGATGTAAAGCATGTACACCTCCCATAGTCAGTTCACAGTATGTAGACAGTGAAATACCAATATTCAGCTAGGAAGCAGAGCTAGCCACCCATAACAGTAGACATGTGGGTTCAAGGCAAGTAGAATATCTCAAAAACGGCCTGGATGGCAACTATTTTGAATTGCATCAAGCTGTTTAGTACACAATGTTTTTCAAAATTATCACCAAGGGAAAGGGCTTGCCATTGCACTGTGAGCATCACTTTGTGTCAAAAATGGCCTTCGGACGTGAAAAATGCATATATAAATTGGGGGTTGGGGTTCATAAACTTTTTATGCTATGAACTTCCATTGACTTGTCAGCTCAAGTGAATGATATTTTTTGTTTTGTTGTATTATAGCTAGTATGGACCTTTTTGACCTCACTTGTGTAATTTTTTTTAAATGAATGTTTATATTAGGCAGGTGGACACATTAAATTTGTGCATAAACATGCACCTTTACATGGTTCATACAGGTAAAATATGACAAAATTCAAGGACTTTTCAAGCACTTTTCAAGGACTTTATTTTGCGTTTCAAGGAGTCTTATATCTGAACTCGCCATTGATATATACATTTTGGAACAACCTACAGACTGACTTGTCACTCATGTAACTGCATTTTCCTCTACCAATAAAGTTTACTAACGTAGGTACAATAAACAAAATGTCAAACTAACATTTGCTGATGTTGACTGTGTGGTTGAAGCTGCATCAGATGGGGGTGGGGGTAGCATCAATCCCACCATTAATTTATTTTAATGTGACTCTATCTTAGATATAATGTCAATATCTCTGGCACATGTCTTGATTTTGTCTGTTTTTATTCCAAAACCATCCAAACTCATTGCTGGCACCGACGCTTCAATTTTCTGGTGTTTTGCACCGTGTGATTTAAGGGCACTCTCACCCATAGCCCCAATGTCTGTAACTTTGTTGTACACACAACACAAAGCTTTATGTCTTATAGCAGCCTCTCCATTCACAATTGAAAACACACTTCCCCGGCAGCATTTTCATGTAGAAATCAGTCACCTTTCTGTTCCATCATATGCTTTTCTTCAAAACAAAGCCACAAGATGCGAGGTAAGAAAGAGAAAGCCGCCATATTGCCATTCCCACAATGCTGCTAAATGGAAATATTAGTAATCTCCCTTTCCTTAGTTACCGACCAAGCCACAGAAAGTAAAAGGCATATACACGATCGGACATTTTCTGCAATTTGTGCACCTAGGTTTCTTTTTTAAAAAATGTTGTGCCTTTTATTTTCTTAGAAATTCAAGCACTTTTTTTGGATTTTTGCTCATTTTCAAGCACTTTTTAAGCACTTTTTCCCACTGACATTAAAAATAAGCACTTTTCAAGAGGATTTTCAAAAAATAAGCACTTTTCATCCAGCAGTTGAAAATTCAAGTACTTTTCAAATCTGTGCGAACCCTGCTTTAAGTATAGAATAAAATGGATTTTTGGAGGAATGATTTTACAGCATGACTGTAAAAAAAAAAATGGTTACATCCAGGTATAACTAGCCATCTAGCAGGTGGAAAGGGGAGTTAACCTGTAAAAGTTGCTTCCCTTTGTCCATATAATATATATAGACAGAAGGACGCTTTTCGTCGTTCTGGGAGGGCTGGATTTTAAAAGTAGCAAAGAAAGTTACACTAATGTGATCAGGTCATGTATTTGATGGTGAAAGCCATGTTCCTGCAGACTTGCAGCATCTCAGCTCTCTGATCTAATCAGTTACCTAAAGTTGAGTTGCCTCCCTTTATGTATAAAACTGACCTAAAAGGCCCCAGTATCTATACTATTTCAATAATTTTATTAAGTTTGTTTGTTTGTTTTGTGGGTTTAATGCCATTTTGTCAGCACATGATAGGTTATACATGGCAGCCAGTATATTTGGTGGAGGAAGAGCCTGGGAAAATCCCGGGAAGAACCGGTGACCCATGGGAAGCTACAAGCAAGCTTTCTCACATACCCACGTTGGCCAAATCGAAACCTGAACCCACATGGACAAAGGCGAGATGTGTGAGCGATCTGTAAAGGTGTATGCCTCAGACCACTCAGCCACCCAGGGTTCCTAATTTTAGTAAGACTATCAAGTTTGTTACTATTATTAGTAATACAACCTATATTTGGTAAATAGACTCTATGCTTTAGGCATGAAGGCATCAAAATCCCTCCAAGGCAAAAACAAGGATTTCATTGAATATTGCCTGTAACCCATACTATAATTTAGTCCTACTGTACCCAACTTGCAAAGACTATAAAGAATCTTAAGTAAACTCAAAACTTACTGTGCAGCTTGTCACTTGCTATTTAAGTGCATGGTAGCAACATGAATTATGGGAACTATTGGATATTAAATGACATTGTTGTGACTTCTGTTCATTATTAAATAATCAAAAAGAAAAATGCTTCAACAATTTTAATAATCACAATAACATTTCTGTGAAAGAAAATGATAAAGTCAACAAAAGTATGCAAGACCTTGAGAAATCATTAGCAATTTACAACATTAGTAAATGTCGATACACACAGGACTTCAGTTGCAGAAAAATGATGTGATCTCAATACTGGTGTCATACTAAAACAATTCACTCACAATCTTACTTTTCATAATGTATCCAATACAAGGATTCTAATATCTTCAACCTGTGCAAATTTGATGAATTTTTAAATACTCATTCAGCTATTATTTTTATGGGAAATTTGTGACAGGGTTCTTTTTCCCATACTTTCTTTTATGTAAAGACTCTTACTTAGGTATAGATATTCAACTAAGAGTAGTGTAATAAAATGCTCAGAAACCAATAACTTTTTAAGCGATTCTGGATTGCTTGGATCCTTAGCTATGTAAAAACATACATTTTTTAAAAAGTTGAATACTTCATCATTTCACAGTCGAATATTTACATCATTTCACAAGCAATCATCTCTAACACTGATTTCCAAGCTGCCAGAAAAAGTGGCGCCTATATTTGCCATTTGCTAATACAGGCAAGACACAAGTGGCACATGCTGCCAATACCAGATTTAGTTCAGACTCAGTCCTATCAACAGAGATTGACATGAAAAGAAAATTCATAACAGATGGACAAACTGGATGGGACAATAAAACAGACAAGAGGTAATACTATATGACACCTTCAAAAATATGGTGGAGGCATTAAAAACAAACAACACATCTGCACTTCAGTAAAGAAAATCCTAACTATTGGGCTGGGCCTACTTCTTTAAGGGTTAAATGTTTCCAGTTTGAATGCTTACCTGGATTTCCTCTCTTGATGGCCATATATCCTTGAGGTATACTGGATTACCCTCCTTGTTAAAACCTACAAAAGAACAACATATCTCTGAGATATACTGGATTATCCTCCTTGTTAAAATGTACAAAAGGGATAACATATCTGAGATATACTGGATTATCCACCTTGTTAAAACCTACAAAAGGGATAACATATCTCTGAGATACACTGGAGTATCCTCCTTGTTAAAACCTACAAGAGAACAACATATCTCTGAGATACACTGGATTATCCTCCTTGTTAAAACCTACAAAAGGGATAACAGATCTGTAAGGTATACTGGATTACCCTCCTTGTAAAAACCTACAAAAGTATAACATACATATACATTTATATCACATGAACTTTGAGCTTTTGAAGATTCTTATTTATCACAATAATGTCTCCTATAGTAAAAACTTGCTTGAGATTAAAATTGGATGAGCTGATTTTATGGGAAATTTTTATTTTATTTGAAAAAGAACTTACCTTAGGTGTTGACTTCTATTAAAAGTGTTAGATATTTTTTTTGTTTTGTCAGCCTGATATTACTCACCTGGCTCACATACAAGTGCAAATGTTGCTCATAATCAAACTCATCAAAGAACTTTTGATATCAGCTTATACACCATGTTTGATCAAAATCTGATCAGAAATAAAGCCTCTAGGGTGGTAACAAGCTCAGCCAATCAGACAACAAAATAATGTGCACAACTGAACTCCTCCAAAATCTAAATGAGATATTAAGTGTGATCAACATCTGATCAGAAACACAACCATTCGAGTTAAAATATGTTCACACAAATCAGATGCCAGAAAGCTTTATGAAATATATAAACTAACATATCAACGTGCCCTATATCTTAAGGATATTAATTTTTTGCATTTGTCTTGTTTTGATATCCTTTTTGAAGAATTTTAACATCTATACTGTGTATCTCTGAGCTTATATTTTAAAGATCTTTAATTTTTTTACTTTGTTATTTTATATACCTCTTAATGAATTTTCACATCTTTACATTTTATCTTTGAAGAGTATATGATTATGTTTATTTGGAAGGGTTTATGTTCCTAAAGTTTTTAGCAATTTTTACCTTTACATTTTTAGAGCTTGACTTTTAACCAACACAATATAGCCAGGGTTGTGGTGATGTGCTGTTAAACCTTATACATACATACCAACTTTGATTAAAATCTGATCAGAAATATTTGCTCTTAATCAAACTGATTTTGGTAATATAAGCTAATATACCAACTTTGATCGAAAGCCAAAAAAAAAAAAACACTGCCTCTGGATTGATAACAAGCTCAGTCAATTAAGTGCAAGATCAACTCATTAATATTTATGAATGGTGCTCATCATCACACTCATCTAAGCCAATATACCAAGTCTGATCAAATTCCATTCAACAATACAGCCTGTAGATTAGTAGCAAGCTCAGCCGATCAGATGCCAAATCAATAATATATGTAGATTTCACTGACTCTAAAACTTGTTCAAGATCTTAAACAGGGGTGGACAAATCGGTAGTCTGCACGCCCAGGACTACCAAGTTTTGTTTTCTAACTACTTAACTGTAAAGTTCTAAAGACCATGGGACTACCAGCAACATTTTTTTTCAGCATTAAATATAAACTGTAGTCATACAATGTAAGATGGCAACCCTTATATTTATGATAGGGATGGTTCAAAGTCTTACTGCTCAAATAAGTAGTGCCGTGACATGTGTTGGCAGCCCATACTTACATTGTTGTGCCGATTAAAGTCTAACTGCTTTAGTCATACTATACTTACTGTAATGTCTTTTCCTTATCAAAGTATATCCAAGCACAATCAAGTGGTTGCCATATCAGTTGGCTGAAGAGTGATGGTAGCCGAGGAATGCCAAAGTTTGATAACATGCGGTTACTTTTCTTTAATGAAACGAATATGGCTAATCACATTTGGCCAAATGTTCTAAATTTTATTTTGTACTTCATTTAAAAACTAAATAGCATTTAGCAATGCTCTAATCCTTTTAAAGACTTTTCTTGAAAGTTGAAGAATTTCTATTTTTGAAAAAGAAAAAAATAAATATAGTTATGATATGGACAGATCTGAAACAGACCAAGCTGCACACTGTCAAAGGCATTTTTATTTTCATTTGATTTATAATTTAAGGTATACTGTTTATTTTTTTAATTTATTTTGCAAAAACTGAAAACAGATTTCTAATGTTTGAAGCATGTGTACTTTCTTGTAACAGTTTCACTTGACTGTTTGTCAAGTTTAAACTACAGATATTTGAGTGCTGAATGTTAACAAAAAAAAAAAAAAAAAACCAACTCGTAATTACATAAACTATTTTATGTACCTGGAGTGTTTGTTTATTTGTTTTTCTGAACCTTTTGCCACCTTACAATTTTATCCATCAACATGATTTTTTAATGGCACATTAAATGGAAATGTTTATCCATTGATAAATGTGGGCTACCAAATTTTGTTGTGGGTTACCATAGTTTTTCCTTTTGGTAGCCCATCGGACTACCACATATATTAGTGATTTGTCCACCCTTGTTAAAGATACAAGCTTACATACCACCTATATCTGATCAACAATGTGGCATATAGATTGGTAACAAGCTTTGCCAATCTGATTCAAGATCACCTCATTAATATGCGTGGATGGTACCCATCATCAAACTCACCCCAAGATCTTGAATATATCAGCATATATACCAAGTTTTATCAAAATCTGTTCAAACTTGAAACCTTGAGTGCTAACAAGCTCAGACAATCACATATAAGAATGCCTCATTAATATGCGTAGATCATGCTCATAACCAAAATTGCCAGAGACCTTATGATTTAAGCTTACAAACCAAGTTTGATCAAAATCTGATCAGAAATATGGCCTATAGAGTGGTAACAATGTCAGCAAATCAGATGCAAGATCATTTAAATTAATATGTGCAAATGTTGTTGAGAATTTATCTCATCCAAGATTTTGATGATATAAGCATATATACAGTGTTTGACCAAAATCTGTTCAGAAATGAAGCCTCCAGATTGTTCACAAGCAAGTTGTGATGGATGACGGACCATACCATAAGCTCACTTTGCCTTTGGCAAGGTGAGAAAACAATTGCAATATTCAAAAGGTCAGTCCAATTTCCTCAGCATGTTAAAAATGCCATTAAAACCAACCAACCTACCTACCAACCAACAAAAATGTCTGATTACTGCCTTCGATATTCCTCAGAATTTGTATAAAGTCCTTTCTATGGTTTTGTTTTTATGTCAACTTGTTGTATTTCAATATCTACATGAGACTACTGGAAAGTGAACTTTTCTGATGACAGTACTTTCCTGAGACATGCTGAAAGTAAGAAAATATTAACAGGCATAAACTGGACATGAATGTCAACTGAATATTAATCAAAATTAATATTACAAGAGTAAAGTACATTCTGTTACTTACTTTAGTTTATCCATCAATTTTAAGATTTCAAAGAGCTAAATTCCCCAAATTTAATGAAAATGAATTCTCAGCTGAATGGCAGAAAGGATGACTGTATTGCTTCAAATTACCTAGTGGTTCCGTTTCAAAGTCAATGTTAATTCGACCAGCAATGGCATATGCAACAACAAGAGGTGGGGAAGTGAGGTAATTAGCTCTGGTAAGTGGATGGATGCGGCCCTCGAAGTTACGATTTCCTGAAAGGACTCCCACTGCCACAATGTCACCCTGAAAGACAAGACAATGCACTGTAGCTGCAGTCATTCAAGTTTCCACAACAATGTCCAAATCAAACTTTACTTTTAAGTAAAGGTATAATCTTAAACAAAATCTAAACATAAAAGCAAATTTTTAAGTAAATAATGTTTCTCCAAGAATGCTTACCCAATCATATTAACGTTAGAGAGATATAAGCCTGCTACCTCTTGAATCCTGCCCTACTAAAAGACGACAAAATTTTCTGTCTACATCATATAGACAAAGGGCAATAACTCTTGCCCATTACCTCCTCTTGTTGCTGCCACCTGGTGTTGCTAGTTTTTAAGCTGAACGAAATACCTATGAGGATGCTTGCATGACAGGGTGGCTGGGAGGTTATTAAGTAATGGGATCGGGTAAGTATTCTTGGAAAAACATAATTTACTTACAAATTTGCTTTCTCCTTCAAATACGTTCCCCGATCACATTAATGTTAAGAGAATAGGTAATAGGAGGAGGGAATGTTGAGCATCCTACCTATACACTAGGTATCCTTCTTGGGAATAAAAATGCTGCTCTCCCAACTTGAAAGTAACACAGACCACGGTCACGTGATCTGTGACCCCTATTTATAGGCTTAGAAGATAATTATTGAATTCTTCTTACCGACAAAATTTCATTGACGAATCCAGTGAACCTAAGAGGCTGTATTGTCTGGTGGTCGTATGGGGTGTCGCCACAGGACCCACCAGATTCAGAGTTTGTCTCTGCTGTGCTCAATCTCTAAAATAAAAACTGGAGAAGGTTGATTCTGCATGCCAGCAAACTGCTTCTATTATGTCTCAGATCAAAACGATACATTCGAAAGCGAGGCTCGCAGAGGTCGCTTTGATTTCCTAAGCTGATATCCTCATGAAGCGACTTTGATCTTTTGAGACTTTAGAGTATGCCAAGCATATAACCCACTTCAGCCACAAAGATATGGCTTGAGAGGTGATGTCCTGCTTCCCAGCCATCACCGGGAGCTGTTTGCATGTGCCATGACTTGACTCTGTGCGCTTCAATTAGTGCTTGAGGGCATGGACAGGGTCTTGCATGACCGCTGCTCTCGGTGTGTCAATCAAAGAGGGGAAGCGTATGACTCCTCTTTGATTGTTCACTGACAGTAACCCATTTTTGGCAACAAAGCCTGGTTGCATCAAGAGGACCACCAAACCATCTGATCTGAACTGAAGACAGTTTGGGTCAACTGAAAGGGCATGTAACTTGCGCACCCTGCATGCTGAACCTAAGGCTACCAGGAAACATGTTTTGTATGATAGTTCGGGCTAGAGGCTCGAATTTATCTGAATTGAGCCATGTTAAAACCTAGGACAGATTTCATTTTGGAAACAAGGTGAGGAATTCAAATCAAAATTGGCTAATAGGTCTGACAGATCTTTATCATGACCAATATCTCTTCTGCCATTATGCCTGAATGTGTCAGATATCATAGAGTGGTAGCCTTTGATGGTAATTGAGGCAAACTTTTTATCCTAGTTGAGCCAGAGAAAGAAGCAAAAAAACAGTCAACCTGTTGAGGCATCAAGGCACTCAAAGGGACGATGTTATTGACTTGGGACAAGTCCTTGAAAACATGTCAATTTCCCTCATAAGCTTTCAGAGTGGAGGGCCTACTTGCTCGTGAGATTCTCTCCACAATCAAAAGTCTAAACTCTTTCTTTTGCAAGGCTGTCTAGACTAGAGCCAGGCATGAAGGAGAAGATGGTCCGGGCAGGGTTGGAACACTTTCGCCCACTGTTTCTTGCGAAGATTCAGCTTAGTTGGAATCTTCCTGGGCAGATCTTTCGCTAGATAAAGTAGATTGTTGACCCAGGACTTGTTGCCTCTGAGAGGGGCTATCAGAATCATCTTGCATGTCTGACCCCTCAACTTCTGTATTATTTTTGGTACCAAGACTGTGGGTGGGTAGGCAAAGGCCCACAACTTCTCCCAACTGATTGACAGTGTATCCACAGCCCAAGCTTTTGGGTCCGGAATGGAAGAGATGGAGGTGGGCAACTTGTGATTCCACCTTGTCTCAAAAAGATCGATCATCAGATGCCCCCAACATGTGCAAATCCCATGAAAGACTGATTGATGGAGGGACCATTCCATATGAATGACTTGATCCCCTTTCTGGATAGAGTGTCAGCTAGGACATTGAGTCTGCTCGAAATGTGCCTGATTTGTATGTTGAAAAGGAGTTGGTTGCACCAACGTAGAAACTGCCAAACCAGAACACACAGGATGGGTGATTTGGTGTTCCCTTGTTTGAGGAGGTAGGTCAGAGTTGTCCAACATGATCAGGACTGTTTTCACTGAGTCGGTCCTTCCAGAAGTGAAAGGCGTTGATGACAGCTTTCATTTCAAGAAGGTTGATGTGGAGAGGCAGTTCCCCTGACTGTATCGAAGCCCAGCAACAGGTAGCTCCCCAACCATATGCACTGGCATCTGTACATATTGTCACTTCTGATTGGCGCTTCTCCAGAGGAATTCCTGTCGTGAGTCAACTGATGTTGCGCCACTGACCCAGGAAAGATCGTACCTTGTTCATAATCCTGACCTTTTGATCGAGAGGACTAGAAAATGGGCTCCATTGAGACAGCAATATCATCTGTGAGGGGCACATAAAAAGATGATATAGCGGGATCAAGTCCTCTGCCACACTGAATAATCTGAGGAGTTGCAAGAACTCTCTTGCTGAAATCCAAATCCTGTTGGAAATGGATTAAAGGAGTTTGATGATCCGTACTATGTGAACAAGAGGAAGTCATACCAGCTGGAGATTGGTGATAAACTCCAAACCCAGGTGGACAAAACACTGTAATGGTTTAACCGAGATGATTCAAAAGTGATAGGAGATTGTTTCTGCCCTTAAAAAGAATAGAACTTACCAAATGTTTCTGGAGGTTATCATCCAAGTATGCCGGAACAGGGTGACGATACAATCCATGATTTTGGCAAAGACCCAGGTGCTAATGTTTAGTCTAAACAGAAGAACTTGAAACTAGTCAACTTTGTCACAGTAAGCAAAATGAAGAAATTTTTGCAACGCTGGGTGGATAGGGACGTGAAAATATGCATCAGTCAGATTGAGACTGATGTCAAACTCATTCTTTCTGATGGAGAGTCATATCAATCTTGACATCTCCATGTTGGACTTCGGTGGATGAATGTACTGATTAAGGTGACTCAGGTCGATGATCGGCCTCAACTTGCCATTGGCCTTTGTATAAGGAAAAGCCTTGAATAAAACCCTGGAGATTGTGGTTTTCTCACAATCTCTACCACCCTCTTGTCAATGAGCGATCATATCTCCTGTTGTAGAATATTATCCTTCTCCAGATCTGATGGTATGTCAGTTAGAAGGGGAGAGGAAGACAGAGGAGGGGGTTGGACAAATGAAATCCGAAGCCCCTTGGAAATTATTTGGATCTCTCATTCGTTTTGAGGAAATATATTGATCCAACGAGATTGGAATTACAGGAGTCTGGCACCCACCGGTAGGCTGTCTGTGGGCTATGGGGTTGGTAGGTCAGCATTGAGAGTTAGGTGGCTTGGAGGAGGAGACACCCCCCCCATAAGGTTGCCTCCTAAACTGGTTAGGTTGTTGCCTCGTGGCATTAGGCTGGGATCTGAACTGAACCTGTGGTGTAAAAGATCCTTTCCCTTTTCTCGCCTATTGTTCCTCTGCTGTGGCAGGGGCAGATTGGTCTTAAAAGACTGTGCTGGGTGGGCGGTAAGTTGGAGGGGCAGTTCCTGAACTGCCTACCTCCGAACATCTTCAATTTTCCCCCCAAGGAGTAATGGCAAGCAAAACTGCTTCATCTGTAATGCCAGGGTATGATGTGGCTTGAACGACATGGAACGCAAACATGCATCACGTCGTATCAGGTCGAGATTTGCAGAGGCAGTCAGTGCATTTGCCATGGAATGGTGAGCTGCCATTTTAATGACCAGAGCAATTCGGGCCATTGCCTTACAGGCATGCTCATTACCCTGATTTTTCCACAAGTCGAAAAATTGCCAATGAGGCCAAGTCTAACATCAAAGACGTGGTGACAACATTTCAAACCAGCTTTGATGTGGTATGGAACACATTCTAGTCCACTATAAAAAAAATGGGGCAGGCATGTGTACAGACACTAAATTCTTGTCCTGAGCCATGAGTTCAGTATGGAAGGTGTTAGAATGTGTTTTGTACCAACATGATGAAAACGACACTGGTACTTGGCCTTCAGAAAAGAAAGTCTTAGCATTCCCCAGATCACAGACTCTTCCAGACAGTCAGTCATTAATCTCCCTGATCTTCGCTGACTGGGGAAGCAGCCGGAAGGATAGAATCTCTTCCTCATTGTCGATATTTACCAAAGCCTTGACCTTATATTCATGTGTGGCTGTAAGGGTGGAGGACATTCTGAAACCAACAACACCTGGTATATCTCTTTGACAGAAGCCTTAAAGCTGAACTCAGTGCACTCCATGGTTAGATCTGAGTAAGGCTGTTGTTGAGGAGTATCTTCACACTCACTGTATGTTGTGTCCTGTTCTGGTTCTGCCTCTGTATCCGGATAAACCATCCTGTATGGCATACATGATGCAATATAAGTCATGGTAACTTCTCTGTGGGTAAGCCATGAACATATAGTAAGCCGTCTCTGCTGGACAAATGTATTGTACAGGTATGGACGGGAGTATGATCAGCACAGTTATCGGCCATGTGGAAGGCGTTTCAGTCGGCACTTGTGCCAGCCATGCTGTAGGCATGGCTAGACAGATGGGTCTATCACTAAGATCCTCGTAATTGTAATTGTATGTAGATGTAGGCATGGAAGGATGGACAGATCAATTATTAAGATCTTCGTAATTGTAGAGAGATGAAGCTGTAGACCTGGTGAGACGGATGGATCTATCACCAAGATCCCCGTAACTGAAATTGTATGTAGCCATATGCATGGTAGGACAAACAGATCTATCATTAAGATCTCTGTAATTGTAGAGAGATGAAGCCATAGGCCTGATGAGACCGACGGATCTTTCAGCAAGATCCCTGGACCGAGACAGCTGGATTGGCTGGGTGGTTGGCAGGATGAACGGCTCGGCTGGCTGGACAGTGGTGGATGGCTCTGGATGTTTATATAGTAGTATCGGATAGATCGGTTAAAAACCCTATGTGCCCAGACTTATAGCCTCGAAGGCCATACTCGGACATGTGGGGGGACTTGCACTTCCATGTCTGCCAAAAAATGGAGGGGACACTCCCCCACTGTATCATAATTACCTTGTATGAATAAGAGTGTGATAAAGAGGCAAAATTTGCCCGGAATTTAATAAGAGTGTCATCGTCTCCCTCTTTTCTTTGCCTTGGGTCAACTTCTGAAAAACGTTAGTCCAGCCAACTCTTGAACAATATGGCACACACACTGCATGGTACTGACAAAGGACAATTTGTACATGCACTGCAGGACTCATGCATGTCTTTCCTTGTGCATTTATTACACTTTGTGAACATGTTTCACTGAAACAACAAAATAAAACAAAACAAAAAATGTATAAATTAATAATGCAGTGTGTTCATAAGTCGCTAAAACAACACCTGTTATTGAATGAGTGAACAATAGGCAGTGTGCGCGAAAACGTGAATCACAACATACATCAATGATAGGGTGTTGTACCATATGATCTAAATAGACAAAGTCAGAGAAAGTGACAAATTCACGATAATACTGGAAAAAATTTAAAACTAATGCATACCTGCCAATCCTTAGAGAGATATGAGCATAATCTAAGTGGCAAAAAAGCGTAATCTGAGCATATAAAGTGTAATCTATATACTACATGTCATAATTACAATAAACTGTATGAAAAATGTACATTTAGTTCTGCTACTAACCTAGATGAGCAGCTGGTTAAAGTTCTTGTCACAAATAAGCAAAATCCATTTGGATTAGTACCAGAATACAAACAAAAAGCATATTGACAAATTATATATACAACACACACTTTCACTAGTCTATATGTCTAATTTTCCCTGAATGATTGTAAAGTCAACTCTACAAATCCTGCACTGAGCATGACGATGTTCTCAACCTGAGTGCTGTATTACATCACACTCATATTTTTTTAAAAATTGGTAAAGCACTATTGATTTGTCCTTTTTCTCATCTGACATGTTAAAAGTTTAAAAAAGATCCCTCTCCTTAACATTTTTCAGTCATTTAACATCCATGTGTCACATCGATAAAGCTGGTTTCACTTAACATCTAACACCATTTCTTTAAAGTATAGACTGGTCTGCTAGCCAATTCTTTTATAATGAATCTGCAAGTTTTCAAATTGAAGAAACCCATCTGTTTTCTTGGAAACTTGTCATATACAACTGCTATAAACAGAACATAACAAGTACATGCAGATTTACGATGGACAAGCGTGCTCTTATGATATTTGTACGCAGCAGCCTTATTTTCTAGATTATCAAGTGTGGGATTGAAGAGATGATACTAAACACAACAAACACAACTTTTTCTTGCTTTATTTAATTTTTTTTCAATGTACCAAAAATGCATATTTCATATACAGGCAAATGTAAGATGTAATTCAGTGAAAAATAGCATAATGATTATGCCAAAAGCATAATTGTTGGTAGGTATGAATAATGTATACCACCTGTAGAGGAATGATTAATACACAATATGATTCCAAATTTCTGGATGGATGGTTAAAATTCACATCTATATTGGCATGGATTGAAGGGAGGTTTTTCGTTCGATTCGACACCTGGTGGAAGCAAGGGGAGGTAATGGGCAAGAGTTATTGCCCTTTGTCTCTATGATCTAGACAAAAAGACTGGATTAGGGAGGTAGCAGACATATCCCCCTAACATTAATGTGATCGGGGAACATATTTGAAGTAGAAACAAGAGACCCAAGTGGGCTTAATATTGCTCACCTGGCTTACATAACTTAACAAATCACCATTTCAATAAGTAAGCTTATGTAGTATTGTAAGAACAGAACCTATGTGAACTCTCTCCCAAACTTGATATCATGTTGATTTTACCTATTTTACTATCTCCTAATAAAAATTTCTTTCTAAAGACAGAGGGATAATTAATTAATATGCATAGTCTCTTGCTTGTGCTTGATGTCATCAAAGATATTGACATAAAACCATTGATCAAGTTATTTCTTTGTTTCATACAATACACATTACTGTGGTTTCACTCATTTTTGTGGTACCAATTTTTGTGGATTTAGTTGTTGCACTGAACCATGAATTTAAAGACCCAACAAAAACTTAGCCACATGTGATACAGACCCCCCCCCCCCTTTTCTTATTGATACATTCCAAGCAATCTACAAAGCTATTTGATAAATCAACTTCATTAGTATAATCTGGTAAGGGCTATTAGAGAAATGATGGTGTGGGAGGGTTGGACAGCAGTACAATTAAAATATTATACCTGATGGTTTATTTTTTATCTATGAATATGCATTATGGGGTCAAAAATGATTTTTAATTTATGCTTGGTGATGATTTCTGGCATATGATGCAATTGATATAGAACAGAAACAATTGTGAAAGAGCAACATGATGAGAAAAAAACACTTGCACGTTCGACCTATTGTACTATTTTTGTGGATAATTTTTGCAATTATCCATTCAGCATGAATGCGGTTTTAAGGTCCAAAAAAATAGTACAACAATGTTCACCAGTAACATCCCACATGATCCCCATGACCTGTTTAGTATACCAGTTGTGGAAGTGTGATTTTAATTATTCTTTGTGGTCTTTATTTATTGTCAAGTCTAGTGGTTGAATTTGGTCCGTACATGAGGCAGGCACAAACAAAGGAGTGATTCCATTGTCTTTCAATTTACTTAACATCTTCACACTTTGATGGGCTCTGAAGACATCAAATATTGCCACTGCCTCCTAACTGCACTGAACAAGGGGCAGCTGGTCACGTTTGTGTTCACATGCAGAATTATGACATTATTAAAAATGTGTGCGGGGGGGTGGGGGGGGGGGAGTGCTCTAAGTTGAATTTTACCACTCTTAAGCCACTGTGTTAATGCCTTGATTGGCAGAAAGTACTGATGGTGCAACTTTATAGACAGTAGTTTAAGTAAGAGATCATACAGATGTACTCTAATAACTGATTGGCTTAGTGTTGTTTGCTGCATCAGCTCCATTTGATGTTGAGCACTCGGACAAAAACATGGTTTAAATAATTGATCTTGACAGGTGTTTGATTTGTGCTCATACAGGTGGTATTACTTTTTAAACCATTCATGTGACCACAGTTTGTAGTCGGCATAGTTTTGTTCTTTTGTATTCTTTATTTAGGGTATTTCTAGAGGTTAATCTGCAAAAAAGTAATACTTACAAATAAAGTTTTGACAAGCAAATCCACAAATTTAAGTAACCACAAAATGTAATTTTTTTTTACAAAACCCTGAAAATTGAGATCCACAAAAAATAACTGAAACCACAGTAATGTGTAAAAGAGAATATTACTGCATCAGTTTCACATATTTTTACATATCTTGTGAAGGAGATACAATGTTTGTTATTTTACAATGTATATGTACCTTTTCAATGGTTCCTGCTACAGATTCTGGCAAAGGTCCACTGTTACCAATACATGTCATACAGCCATAACCCACTATGTCAAACCTTCATAATAAATGAAAAATATAAATTAACATCAACACATTTCTACATATCCTATTTGTATCAGGAGCTGCAGACTTCAATTAATTAGTATGGTGATAGTCCTAAAATGAAGATCCTTAAATATGATCAAAGAAAAAAGAGAAAAGGATACTTACTACCAAGTATCATAGAAATGAAGGAATGATTTTCCTAAAATTTAAAGTTTATGTCGAATACAGTCAAACAAGCTATAGAAACCACTTGCATATAACCACCACCAAGAACAAAGGTCAAATACATCAGATTCCACTTTAGTGCATCTAATACTGACTTATCCTTTCCTAAGTTCATAATGACCTTTATCATCAAGCCCAAGAGTATTGTCACTAAACTCTGTCCAAAAACAGCACTTTTTTTTTACGATACCCATTTTATTTATAATCTGAATAGAAAAGTACTAGTGACAAAGTAAAATCAGGACAACTACTGCCAACTTCTCAAAAAGGTCTCACCTTAATAGAATGTACATTTTCATCACTGATCAGATAACAATTCTGCACTATTCAACATTTTGGCAGAAAAACAAAGCCCATAACCACACCCAATAGTGTGTAGTTTTGAATAAATCAATATCAATGATTTGCCTTCACATCGGTCAACATGGCTAAATTATTTGGTCATTATTCACCTACTATCTAGGGCACTAATTCCTTTTTATCTTCAAATTTTGTATAGTAACTCGTTTTTGTCCGCAGCATACAACTCTTTTTCATAATTACACAATTCACAATTTGTAAATTTGTAAATATTGCTATAAGAAATGTTGTTTGTGCTTTGCATTATTTCTTGAATAAACCTTTATTCCTCTAATTGGGCCCCACTCATTATAAACTGTCAATGAACACAGAACAGCATGTGATATTGAAGCAGGTAAAGCCTCCCCTAGTGCTTAATTGGTTATGATAAAGTCCTCACATGCAATCTTATCAGAAGTAATGTAATTCAACAGAAAAGGGACACTTTAATTTATTCTAAATGACAAAGGTGTTGGGCATGGTTTACAGACTAAAAGTTTTTCTGTGAAAATCTAAAAAAATGTGTAAAACAGTTCTGTTCAGTGATGTGCATTTACATTGTATTAAGATGGGACTTTTTTTTGAGAAGTTGGTGACAGTCATCCCCAACAAACTTGGTCACTGGCACTTTTCTAGCAGATTACAAACAAAAAAAGCAAATTCAGTTAATTTTTGTCTCTGCCTATTATGGTTAGGTCAAAAAAGTTCACAATAACAAATAATAATAATAATGAGGACTTTGTATAGCGCCTAATCTTTAGAAGCTCTAAGCGCTTTACAACATTAGATAACACCTAAAAACATATATAATGATATGATTACGAAAAACAAACACCATGAAATTAGAAAACAAAAACATGCTGAAAATAGTTAAGGTAAGGAAACATTATTAAGTCTTTAAGTTCATTCTTGCAGTAGAAATAGGTGAGTTTTAAGAGCACTCTTGAATGAGATCACTGTGTCTTTGTGTCTAAGTTCAGTGGGCAATTCGTTCCACGTTGCTGGGCCCTGGTATGCAAAAGAACGCTGTCCATATGACTTCATTTTGATAGTGGGAATAATGAGAATACGAGTGTTGGAAGAGGAGCGTAAGTATCTTGCTGGTGTGTACACATGGGTGAGGTGAGATAGGTATGTTGGACTGGAGCCAGTCAATGAAACGTAGCATAGAGAACAAATTTTGTGTTTGATTCTGGATTGAATGGGTAGCCAGTGTAGGGTACAGAGCAGGGGGGAGGTGAGCTCTGTTCGTGCTACTCTAAGAATGATCCGAGCAGCTGTGTTTTTAACTTTTTGAAGTTTCTGGAGTAGATACTGAGACGAACCAGATAGAATTGAGTTACAATAGTCCAGTCTTGAAAGTACTAAGGAACAAACAAGTGTTTTAGTGGCATCAACTGAAAGAAAATTGCGAATGGAGCTGATGCGTCTCAGCTCAAGATATGCAGCCTTGCATATGTTCATGACATGTTGGTGCAATGAGAGAGTACTGTCTAGAATAACACCTAGGTTTCGTACTGACTGAATTTAATGTTGGTATTGCTGATATTTATTGTTTGAGGTAAAGGATGTGCATGAGAAAGTCTTAATGTTGTAATCAGAATGGCTTCAGTTTTATCATCATTCATCTGCAGCTTGTTACATGTCATCCATGATTTCGCACCGGAAATGCACCTCTCTACACCTTGGATGGGTGGCTCGATTTGTATATTTGGGTGTCATCAGCGTACAATTGGTGAGACACTGGTTGACGATCTATGACACTTGAGAGTGGTTGAGTGTATAGAATGAAGAGAACAGGTCCAAGAACAGAACCCTGTGGCATAGCAAAACATAGATCAACTGGGCTGGAGTGTTTTCCATTTGCGGACACAATTTGTGTCCTGTTGACCAAGTAGGACTTGAACCATAGTAAGGCTGTATCGTGAATGCCAAATACATGATGGAGATGGTGAAGTAATATATCATGGTCTATTGTGTCAAATGCTGCAGACAAGTCAAGGAAGGTAAGGACTGTAATCTTTCCACTATCCAAAGCAGAGAGAAGGTCGTTAACTACTTTCAGAAGGGTAGTTTCGGTACTGTGGCGAGGGCAATATGCAGACTGTACATTGCAAAAAAGACTGTTTGAATTCAGATGAGATACAAGTTGGGATAGAACAACTTTTTCTAAGATGTTTGACATGAATGGGAGGTTAGAAACTGGGCGTTAGTTCTTTAAATCGTTATGATCAAGTGTTGGTTTCTTCAGCAGAGGCTTTAGAATGGCAGTTTTGAAAAATGATGGGAATTCCCCGGATGAGAGAGAAGAATTAATAACATCAGTTAGTGAAGGCAATATTGGCTTTAAGCACTCAAGCAGCAGTGATGTCGGAATCGGATCAAGTTCACATGACTTTGGGGCATTCTTCATCATGATTGTATGTACTAAATCCATAGAGACAGGTTCAAATGCTGCTAACGGTTGCCACTGAAATTCTGTATCGCAACTGTATGGCGATGATGAGTCAATTGAAACTGTGTTGTCAAGCTTATCTCTAATGGTTTGTACTTTGTCACGGAAGAAATTTGCAAACTGGTCCAGAAGGTCGATTGGAGAGAAGGTAGTTGGAAGTGGTGTATATTTGTTCCTTGACATTAGCTTGTTAGTAATCTCGAAGAGCTCTTTGCAGCTGGAACTTTCAGTAATCTTAGTACTGTAGTGGGCTGATTTCGCTGCATGGACTATGTTTGTAACATTCTTCTTAGCGGCTTCATAGATTTGTTTATGAATAGTGAGTCTGGTGGAAAGTCAAAGCCTCTCAGCCTTACGGCGGTCTCTTTTAGCAGTGCAAAGCTGGTCCCTAAAACTGCTATACCACGGAGAACACTTTTGAATTGACACTCTGCAATTGGTTGCTGGGGCATGTTTGTCAAGCAATGAACGCAGGCAGTTATCAAGTTGTTCTGCTGTAGGAGGTAACAAAGTTGTTAGGATTGCTTGGATGTCATGCATTAGTTTGGTTCTATTTATCATACGGAGGTTTCTCTTATTAGCAAATAAAGGTGGAGGGTTAGGGACTGATACGTCAAGATGGCATATAATGCAGAGGTGATCTGATTCAAGTTCGTGGGACACCAGGGAGGACTGTAGAATATTATCATCAGGTCTATGAAGAATCCAGTCTAAAATGTGACCATGTTTATGGGTGGGTTGGCTAACTGACTGTTTGAGGTTGAAAACGTGAATGGAATCAAGGAGTTTTGATGTGTATGGGTTTCCAGGACAGTCAAAGTGAGAGTTGAAATCTCCAAGAATAATCAGGTTGCCACCAATCGAATTTCCATACTCCAAGAGATTCGGAAACTGCTCCAAAAAGAGAGATTCAGTCAGCTTGTTTTTGCTACTTAGAGGAGGGCGGTAGAGGCAGAAAAAATGGACTGACCTTTGTTCCAGTGTGAGTGTGGTTTGGACTAGTTCAAACGATGTGTGGTAGAAATTGAAGGTTGTAGTGTGATTAAGACAGTTGATCATGGAGTTCTTTGCAATGACAGCAATTCCACCTCTGCGGAAGTGGCGGGGGAACGACTTAATGGAGTAACCGAGGGTGTTAGATCCGTGCACTTGGGCTCATCGCCTGATGTTTTTAGCCATGTTTCTGTCAGGAAAAAGATGTCGATATTCTGATCGTTGATAAAATTAACTATTTCTGTGTGCTTTTCCAGTGGTCCTACTGATTGGGCATTGAATAATGTGATGCGCAGTGGTATCTCTTGGATAGTTGACACAAAGGTTGATGATTTCAGAGGAATTCGAATTAAGTTATCTAAATTAACGGCAGAGTTTTCAAATTGCTGTGCCAGATATGGCGAAAGGGAGATAACTGGAATTCTTCCGGTTCTACGCTGGCCAGCTTTGAAACAACGTTTCTTTTTTCGCTTCCGTTTACATTTAAGTAATGATGAATGTAGTCCCAGGTCGTTTAGTCTAGTGCACAATGTTGTGTGGAGAGCCAAGGAGTGGTCATTTAAAGCAATTAATGAGGGTCCATCATAGCATAAACGGGTGGACTGGCGAGTATCACCTGATGGTGGTATATTCAACAACAAAGGTAGTTGTAGCAGTGGAGCAAGATGGCTGAGAAAAAGTCTAATAGTTCTCGTTTCCAAAACAAGAAGATGATGAAACACATTCCAACAGAACAGCCAATGCATGATGAACACAATAACGTAGACGAAGACAGACAAAAAGCACATAAATCATGAAAAACGGCACAAAAATCCGGAGCAGCTGCCTCAAGCCTGTTAAGCGATAGCGGCCATCTTGAAAGTGAAATCAAACTATGACCTTTAAGACAGTGCTGTAAAGTTACTGGGCAGACATTTAAAGTCACCAAGTTTCTTTGTCCTATCATAAGGGCTGTTCCAGTAAAACATACTTGGGACCCAGAGAAGGAGCTTTTAATATGGAGCAGTCACCCATTGATGCAATTCAGAATTTTGCATCATTTTAATATGAACTTTGTGAATAATCTGAGTACCATGGCATATATATCTAAACAAATGCCTTCCTGGGTACCATGTATGTTTAAATGGAACAGCCCTAAAGATCATTAGAGGAAAAGTGCAGAAAAGGGGGGGGGGGGGCGGGGAAACAACTGATCAATGACACTGACCTTGAAGATAAAACCTTGACTGTGATACACAAGATGCCATCAAACTAAGAAGCGTAAGTGTACCCTGGTTCATCCCCCTATACCTCAAAACAGCTTGTATGATATAAAGTAGAAACAAAGAAACATTAAAATACTGACTTGGACCTTGAACTCATGGACAAGACCCCAAATGTGCCATGCAACACATCTTAGTCACAATATATAAATATACCATTTATCTTAAACAGCTGTTAAGTTAGAAAGCATGATGGAAAACATGACTGAAAACTAAAATATTGACCTGTGACCTTCATATTAAAGACAGGACCTCCAATGTGGTACACCTTTTAGTGATGATATATAGTTATACCAAATTTCATCCCTACATCTCAAATGGCTCTAAAATTATAGAGTGGAAAGAAAAGTGTAATAGAAAAATCAAAACATATACCACCATGACACTGACCCTGCAGATAAGAATGCCAATGTGGTACAAAACATAACCGCTAATGATGACATACAGGTACACCAAGTTGCATCCCTTAATCTCAAACAATTCTAAGTAATCAAATGGATAAGAATGTGATGGAAAACAAAAAATATTAAGCTGTGACCTTGATCTCAAAGATAGGACCCCCAATGAGGTATATGACACACAATGAAGTGATGATGAACAAGTATACCAAGTTTCATCCCTTGCTCTCTAATGGTTTTAATGTTATAGAGTGGAAGGAAAAGTGTGATGGAAACGCAAGATATTGACCCATGACCATAACCCTGAAGATCACATTCTCAATGTCATATGTGACACGCCTTCTAGTGATCATGTATAAGTATATCAAAAAGTTCCATCCCTTAATCTCAAATGGGTTTAAAATTATAGAGCAAAAGAGAAAGTGTGATGGAAAATGTAGAATATTGAGCCATGACCTTCATCTTGAAAATACCACTCCCAATGTGGTATGTGACACACCTTCTAATAATGATGTACAAGTATACCAAGTTTCTTCCCTTAATCTCAAACAGCTTTAAAGTTATAGTGCAGAAATGGAAGTGTAATGTATGAACAGAAATGCAAAGAAATTGTGAAAAAATGTTTGGAGAGAGTTTAGTAGCACTAAGAAATAGGATTAATTGTTGAATGAATTTACTGTTGACACTGTTCATTATATTGACACCTGGATCATGTCATTATCTCAGATTACGCTACTCCCTACAAGATAATAAAACTTCCAAGATGTTGGAAAAGACATATGTGATTCAGTCACAAAACAGACATACCCTAGCTTATCAAGGTATGGTGTTACCCCAGACTCTCTGAGGTAATATGTGACCACCCCACTGCCTGGGGACAGACTGGTTTTGATGTATGGTTTCACTTTGAGTCCTGCTTCCACTGCTTTCTTTGCCAAAAGACCTGTAACATATAATTAGGGTATCTAAGAAAATCAAATTGAGAACTTTCTCAAAAATTAAAATAAAAAAGAATATTAATACTGGAGGAAAAATAGACACTGGCTTTAATCATCTCCAATCTCAAATGCTTGCTATTCATTGAATATATGCCCATGTGCTACTAACAATGGCAAAATCACCTGTAGTCAAAGGAATGTAACTCATTTGAGTAGCTCAAGTCTCTGAATGCCCATACTTAGAGAACTTGCAGATATCAGTCTGGGGAAAATACAGTAACAACAGGCCCAAGTGGGCTTGATGTCATTCACTTGACTTGTATAACTTAAAAGTTGGCCATTTCACCAAGCAAGGTTATGTAACATTGTAATATTGTAAGAACACAAGCCAATCAGTGATGCCAACTCCTGAGCATGTTTATTAGGAATCCAAGCATAAATTTTTGCAGAATCTAGGCAGGCAGCCCATTCAGAAACGATGAAGGTCCAATGATAATAAATAGTGAATATATTCCTTCAATTCCAGAACCTTGAATACCTTAACATTTTTGGCCAAAACACTAACCATAAACATTTGTCCTCACAAATTATCTGCATCTTTCTTTTCTCTTTATCTCTGTTGAAATTATTCACCTAATTACTGCCTAATCAATTGGTTTCTCGTTATGTAAATATTTTTTTTTTTACACTGAGAAACAACATTCTATCATGTTGGTGCTGAAGCACTTTTGGTCCTACCTGTATAAACATAGAAAACTCCTGTTCAAAATTGTATCCCATGAAACACGAATTTTGTCAATATAATTCAAAAAGCAGAATTTTCACTAAATTTTTTAAAAAATTATGCAACAAATCTGTAATGGTTGACATTTCTAGCCTATGTAGATTATATCCCAACATTTATATCATGTCATTTTCACTTACTTTACTATAGTCTAATAAAAATAAAAGATAATATACATAGATCTCACTCATAACTGAAGTTATCTAAAGTTCAGCCAATCAGATGCAAATCACCTCATCATTATGTGCAGATCTCACTTATTACAAAACCGGTTTAAGACCATGATGAAATAAGCTTATTAAACAAGCTAAGTAAAATTCTATTGGAATTAGGTCTCCAAAGTGGCAACCAGCTCAGCCAATCAGATATGAGATTATCTCATAAATATGCATAGATTTTACTCATAATCGAATTCATCCAACACACATCTTCATGATAAAAGCCTATTTACCAAGTCTGCTGAAAATCCTATAAAAAATATCTCTAGAATGGAAGAAACAAAATCAGCCAATCAGATGCAAGATCATCTCATTAATAATCATAGGGCTTGCTCGTAACAGAACTCATCCAACATCTTGATAATTGTAACCTAATTACCAGGTTTGATCAAAATTCGTCCAAAAATAACATCTCTTGAGTGGTATGAAGCTCAGCCAATCAGATACAAGATCACCTCATTAATATACATAGATTTCACTCATAATAATACTCATGTGACATCTTGATAATAGAAGCTTATTTACCAAATTTGATCAAAATCAGATCAGAAACAAAGTTGCTTGAATGTGGACAAACTCAGCCAATCAGATGCAAGATCACCTCATTAGCATGCATAGATCTTGCTCATAATTGAAATAATCCCAGATCTTGATAATAGAAGCTTATTTACCAAATTTGATCAAAATCAGATCAGAAACAAAGTTGCTTGAATGTGGACAAACTCAGCCAATCAGATGCAATATCACCTCATTAGCATGCATAGATCTTGCTCATAATTGAAATAATCCCAGATCTTGATAATATAAGCCTATTTACCAAATGTGAGCAAAATCAACTCAGAAACAGTCTCTAGAGTGGTAACAAGCTCAGCCAATCAGATGTAAGATCACTATGAATATTCATCAATCTTGATCATTGTCAAACTTGTGCAAGATTTGCTGGTATGAAGCGCTATTCCATGTTTTATCACAATTTGATCAGAAATATGGCTTCCAGAGTGTTAACAAGCCCAACCAAATAGATGTGAGATCTCCTAATTAATATGCATGGATCTCGCTCATTTTTAAACTCATCCGAGATATTGTTGATATAAGCCAATATTCCATGTTTTATCAAAATTCAATCAGCAATATGGCCTCCAGAGTGGTAACAAGCTCTGCTAATCAGATGCAAGATCACCTCATTAAGATGCATGTATCTTGCTCATTATCAATTTTGTCTGAGCTGACAATATAAGCCTATAGTCCAAGTTTGTTCAAAAACCAGATAATAATAAGGTCTCTATAGTGGTAACAAAGTCAGCCAATCAGATGCAAGATCACCTCATTCATATCAGTGGCTCTCTCATTATTAAACTTTATTGAAGATCTTGATGATGCAAATATATATTTCCAAGTTTAATGAAAATCACGTTAAAAATATGGCCTCTAAAGTGGTAACATGCTCAGCCAAACAGATGCAAGATCACCTCATCATTAATATGCATCGATCTCACTCAGAAATCTACCCCCTGAAGACCTTGATAATATAAGCCTATTCACCGAGTTTGAGTGGTAAAAATTTCAATCATTCTGATGCAAGATCACCTAATTAATATGTACAGATTTCATTCATTATCAAACTTGCACAAGTTCTTGTTGTATATCAACAAGAACTTGTGCAAGTTTGATAATGAATGAAATATATATGAGCCTCATTTCATGTTTCATCAAAATCAGATAAGAAATGTGGCTTCCAGAGTGCTAACAAGCTCAACCAATCAGATGCAGAATCTCATTATTATGCATGTATCTCACTAATTTCTGAACAGATCAAAGATATTGTTGATATTAGCCTATATTCCAAGTTTGATAAAAACTGAATCAGAAATATGGACTCCAGACAGGTAACAATTCAGTCTAGACAGGTAACAATTTCAGTCAATCAGATGCATGACCCAGGCTAGAGTAGCTCCTGTTGCTAATCCATGAACAATATGATATAGTGAATACAAGTTTTAAATTTAGAATAAAACCAATGAGTATGCAGTTTTCTTAACACCCAACTGTACAAACAGCAATCCCTACAAATCATTATGACTGCTGACATACAGTTGAGATCTATGCAAAAAAACTATATACATGTTTCACTCCGAGTCAGCAGAAAGAAAGAGTCTGATATGGCGTCAGGATATGTTAAAGCTATTAGGCTGAGACATATTCATAAACCATATCAAACGATTTCTTTCTGTCTACTCAGAACAAAACATGAATGCGATTTTGTATTTATTACATACTCCCTCTATTACGCTTTCTCAATATTTTTAGCTTTACAGTGGGAATGAAATTCAATATGAACTGGGATTTATACAAATTTGATTCAATGCATCTGCAAGTATCAACACACAGACCTCTAAGATAACACCTAAGTAGTTCCAATCTGGGTGTGTGATATGGAAATACAGACTGAACATCTGTGTTGAACTCAAATCAACCATGTAAGATTAAACGGGTATGTAATAAAAGCTCAGACTGGAACTTTGAATTTACTAGCAAAACAAGAACTTCAATCTACTGAACAAATGTTAAGTACCAAGATAAAGATCAGATCTGGAACTCATCTTTTTGACAGCCATGATTGCTGTTCTCTTACTTCATGGAAATTTACAATGTGTTAATTATATAAATCAAATTCAGGGTTCATGACTGAATACCTGCTCCAAGCATGACAGTGGGGTTGCTCGTGTTGGTACAGCTTGTTATGGCTGCGATAACAACTGAGCCGTGAGTTAGAGTGTATTCATGGTCACCGAACACAAATGACACCATCTTGGTCTGCTCGTCTGCAGGAATTGCAAAGCCCTGAAATCAACAATCTGATGAAAGTCAGCTCTTTGTCAAAATTAAATGATAGGATTATTATCAGTGAACCAACTTTTCTTGACGTGTTACATCCCAGAAATTGTGTAAATACCTGTAGATAAATATTTGTATAAAATTAATAAAATTATCTAAACAAGCAGTGACAGATCTGCAAAATTAAAATGACTCTGAAATAGTTTCATATCTGAAGACATTGAAAGTTAGTAGCCATGAGAAATAAGTAGGTTTATAGTATTACCAACCTTATTATGAAAAGTATGAGAAACAGCATAAAATGGTGACAAAAGACTCAGGTCTTCTACTGTGAAATTCATTTCTCAATTTTCATAGCTCCCTCAACCCCCACCTCCCCACCAAAAAAGACATTTTGTCAGCACCTAAATTCATTGATTGGGGAAGAGGTTTCTACTTGTTTTCTGAGGTGGACCATTGTTCATTAGGCTTTAAATTTGTGGTATATGTGGCACCAAAAAATCCACAAAAATGTGTACCCCATGAATAAAATATTTACAGTTCCTGTCATGGTTTATATTGCTTGGAAAGAGATTTTAAATTTCCAGTTGCTGTGCCACATTTGGCTTGCTTTCTTGCAAGGAATCTGCAATCAAGCTATTCTGCCAATCAGATCTGTATAATGACACTTATGATGATGTCTACTTAACATTTCTACCTTCTTCTGTTGGTATTCACACCTGACAGTCTTAATTCAGAAAATGAAAGAGTTCTCTTTATTAAGTTCAGGAAGTGTTTCTCCAACCTTGATCTATAATCAATATAGGATCACCTTGATTGCTAAACAAACGTTAATCTTAGGATAATTTCAGAAACCAGTTTTATGTACAACTTTTCTGGTTAACCTGATGAATACCAAATGTGGTATCAAATGAATGACAAACAATACTATAAGTAAATACTGAGGGCTATTCCATTTAAATATGCAATATCCGGGGGTAGGGGAATGTACTTTAAGTATTTCTAGGATTTTTCAAAATAAGATAAACTCCTCCATCATTTTCCAAAAGTGGGCCAATTCTAAATTCAATGGGACAAATTTGGCACTCTTACTTTAAAAATATGTGTCACACAGAAGAACATATTTCAAATGATTGTGGAATCCTGAAAACAGGCAAGCAAAAGGCTATAGTTAGACTTCTTGTATCTATGCAATTTTCTTTAGCTTGTATACCTGATCCATGATTTAAAAAATATTTAACAATTGCAAATGTGTTGCTTTTTGATGGTGTTCATGTATGTCAAACATGAGTGTAATAAAGAGAAAATTAGCTTATTACATGATTTTAAATTATGAAATTTAAATTATTGAGGTTAATGAGTTCTTAGATCTATAGCTGAAGCACAAATCAAAAATATCAAAATCTAACTTGGTATGGAGTTCAGCAAAGAGAAAAAAGCAAGATTAAGTCAGGCCAGTAATTACCTGCTCAAAATTCGTTTTTCATGGCTTCCACCCATACAGCTACCAAATGATCTGCTAAATTTATGTGCCTGTCTATTGTACTCATCCTACAGTTTGTGCATTCCACAGTATAATTGTTTGTATTTCTGTATTTCACATACAGTTTACACAGCATCCCCTTTCCTGACTTTTCTAACCACAACAAGTTCAACTGGAAGTTATGCTCGAATGTTTGGGGTTGTTTTGCTGGCACTTGATGCACAGGGGTGGGGGTGGGAGTGCTATGTTTGAATCATGAGTCTGTTTCAACAAGAGATTTTCTTTCGCTGTCTCTTTGTTCAATATAATCCAGCAATATTATTTTCAACATTCCACGTGAACTTGTGCATTCCTCCTAACTCTGCACATGTCAAAGCAGTCTTATGTTGGCTATCCATATATGAAATGGTGTGCATGTAAAAAAATTTCCCTATTTCATTTCCACCTAGGTTATGAGCTTATAAGTACAAAATACATACAAACAGAATATGTATCTTTTAATGTCAGGCTTGAAAATAAAGTGGAGAACATGAGAATAGAATTCTGTACAAAATCACAGTCTCTAAATGTCAAACTTGTCATGGACAAAAAATATACATGAATGAAATCTCTTGTACATCATTTAAATCATCTCAGGCTACAGGAACGTAATATAGGCTGAACGTCTGAAAGGTCCAGATGAGCCAATTATTTTGGTAGCTGAGGTGTTCTTATTAAATACTTCACAATGTGATGAGAAATATATCTGCTTTTCTACACTACTTTGTCTTAACTCTGATAATTTTTTTGTAAAAACCCAATCTATCCAGATACAGAATTTGCACCAGCATCAATCAGTCTGTGGGACTTTTGACACATAGGTTCATTCAATTTGGGCTAGCTTGTTATAAGCTGAGGGATTCCCGCACACCCACAAAATAAGCAACACTGTACTTTTATTTTTTTTTGGGTGGGGTCGGAACCATTTTATTTCTTTCCTTTTTAATTTCAGTTCTTTCTAGTGCTGATAACTCTAAAAAAGTGGCATTACCCCCCTCCCATGGTAGATTTAAATGGAATAATATTTGAAAACAAATAAACATTCACACTGTGATTCATATGCCTTCTGTATTTCAAAGAGGAGCTGCAGTAAACTCACCTTAAAGCCTATTTTGTTGCTAAGACAGTCAGCAAAGTCCTTCTTCATGTCAGTTACAGGAACTCTATCATGTGGTCTTTTGGGGCCTGAACAGCAGGGCACCACAGTGGATAGGTCTAGCTCTATTACCTGTTACACAATTGTAAATAGACCATATAGTTCTTTTTTAAATAATAATCACTCAAAAAGAAACACATCAGTTTGATATCACTGTGAATTCATTTGTTTTCATGTGCATCAATTTTTGTGGTTTAGCAAAAAATTTATATTTTTGTTGATACTTAAATTTATGGTATATTCCTTTGAAAGAAATGGCATTTAAAGCAGACATTTTATGTGGGTTTGAAGCAACCACAAAATCTGTGGAAACTGGTGCTGGATGAATAAAATGAATTCACAGCATATACAACTTGAGGAATGGTGAGCAATCTGGGCTCCCCCATCTCACCCCTAGCCATATGATGGAAATGAATCTGCAATCAACTATTTTCTTTTGAAAATAGTGTGAGTACAATGAGTGGTCAACATGCGTATCTTCTGGTGATGACCAAGTTTGAAAGGAATCCACTGAAAACTGCGAGAGTGGTTGCATTCACAAAGTTCAGTCATAAGTTGCATCCAGCTGTAAGTAATAATGGGCAAAAACTCTTTTAAAAAATCATGGGAGAACAAAGACTTGTCAGTGGGTGCATATTTAGACGATGACCATAATATGTACCACATTACACAACAATCCATACAATAATGCAAGATAAGTAGCATTCACATGATACTGTCTTGCACTGCATTCAGCTGCAGGACAAAGAGGGCAATAACTCTAACACAAATTGCGAGAGCACACTGATTTGTCAAAATGTGCATCTTCAGATGATGGCCATAAATGTGTAAAAATTTTCATGGCAATCCACTGAAAAGTGAGAGAATAGTTGCATTCACAATACTGTCATACACTACATCCAGTTCCAAGTCAAAAAGAGCAATAACCCCAAAAATAAATGCAGGAGCAGTGATTTGTCAATATGCACATCTTCAGACCATAATATGTACAAAGTTTCAAAACAAGCCATCAAAAACTCTGCAACTAGTTCTGTTCACAAGATTCTATCATATAGATCATAAAACAGGTAATTTTACCAGTGAAACAAAAATGTACTGCAAACAGAATGCCAAATTAATACAAATGGAATTCAGAATGAATACAAACAAATAGCAGAATGAACACAACTGAAATGGTGAATGCATTTTGAAGAAAACAGAGCCCAAATGCAGAAAGTAGAATGATGAATAATAAATGAAAAAAAAAACGGAAGAAAAAAAACACAAATGCATTTCATGAATGATTTTGAATCAGTTATTTTCAAGCTGCTGCTAAATTTCCATGGTCAAAACCCCTTTTGCATAATACAGGATCATATTCTTTACACTAACAGACTATTTGCAACCCTCTACAAGCCTGTCATATTGTGCATGTTGAGGCAAACATAAAAAACAACCACGACTGAAGTGATGACATCATCACTAGTTGCTGTATCTGTACAATCTTTATTTGAATAAAACAAAATAATAAACTTTGCTGACAAATACACTAGAACTATATTTTTACACTTGTTACAGCTGTGGTTATATTTTAATTTACCATAAATTCAACGGGTTTTTTTTGTTGTTGCATTTAATGTATTTGCTATTTCATTAAAGAGCATATTTATTATCACAAAATATACAACCTATAGTTTTTTTTTTTTCCTTTAACACTCTTGAAAACAGAAAACCAGGCTTAGGTAAATGCATTTCTATTTCATTCCAAACAAGCAAAAATTAAAGAAAAGTATGGATGGAAGGAACAAGTGCAAATTCCAAATGCATTTCTGAGACCATAAACAAACAAGAGTATCATGAATGGCACATTATACTCCCATCCCATGTTTAATAGTCCTCTATGTAGATAACTGACATTTTGTGCAGAAATAATTTCCTCTTTTCAGTCACAGTAACCTTGACTTTTTACCTGCTGACCCCACAATCAATAGGCTTCTTCTTACTCCTAAGTGCAAGCCATTCACAAAGTTTGGTCCATGTCTTTGATGCAGAACTAATATTATCATGCAGAAACCATTTTTCTTTCTTCAGTTAGTTTCCTTGACTTTTGACCTTTTGACCACAAATCAACAGTCTTCCTCCTTACCCCAAGTGCAAGACATCCACAATGTTTGGTAACTAGTTTGAGAAGCAGAGCTAATGTTAATGCATGTAAACTATTTGTATTCCTTCAGTCAGTGATCTTGGCCTTTGACCTTTGACTCCAACATCAGTAGGGTTCTTCCTCGCTCCAAGTGCAAGCCATCCACAAAGTTTTGTAACTGTAGATGATGAAGCTACTGTGCAGACACCATTTTTCTTCTTTTAGTTAGTGACCTTGATATCTGACCTTTTAAGCCCTAAACTGACAGGGTTCGACCTTACCCTAAGTGCAAGCCATCCACACAATTTGTTAACTGTAGATGGTGGAATACAAGAGTTATAGTGCAGCTACCATTTTTCTTCTTTCAGCTACAATGACCTTGACCTTTGACCCTAAAATAGATCGGGTTCTTCCAAGCGGAACGTATCCACAAAGTTTGGAAACTGCAGATTGTGAAGAACTTTAGTTATTCTGTGGAAACCATTTTTGCTGTTACAGTCACAGTAACCTTGACCTTTGAGGGTTCTTCCTTAGCCCAAATGCACGCCATCCACAAGTTTGGTAACTGCAGATGGTGGAAAACTGGAGTTATTGTGCAGAAATGAAATTGGTAACAGACAGACAGATGGGTGTATGGAAAGACAGATGGAAGTATAGATGTACAACATCATAACATAATACACTGTGTCTTATGGAAAGCATATAAAAACTAGATGAAATGCAAATGTGAATGGAATGCAAACTTAATGCAAATAGAATGCCAACAAAATGAAAATGAAATGCAGATTTGGTAAAATTACCCATTTCAGGGTCTGTACACTTCATTCATCTGCAAGACAAAAGGGGCAATAACTAAAACAAAAACTGTGCCAGCAAAGTGATTTGTCCATATGCACATCTTCAAATGATGACCATAACAATTACCAAGTTTCACGGCAATCCACTGAAAACTGTGAGACCACTTACAAGATTTTGTTGCATACTGCATTCAGCTGCGAGTCAAAAAGGGCATTAACTCTTATAAAAATTGCAGAAGCAAATTGATTTGTCGTTATGTACATCTTCAGGTGATGACCATAATATTTACCATGTACAGTGGCTATCCATCAAAAACTTAGATTAGTTGCATTCACAATATTTTGTGATGGATGGAAGGATTTATGGATGAATGGATCACACAAGGATGCTTATATATCCCTGCCTCTAACGGGGTATAAAAAGTAATGTATATCCTTGTACTATAATTAAATTATCATAAAGTTTCAAATACTATCATGGGTTGCTTTTCTGTAAATTGAAAAACAACAGTTGTCACATATTACTAACAAGAGAGACATATGAAGAAAAAAAATGCATTAGCATGCTTTACAAGTCTTTTATGTTTGATTGAAGAAAAATAGAGAATGGACTCAACACTGTGAGTTTGTAAGTTTGAGACTTGTCATGGGCACTACTGTTGGGTCCTTGGGCACTTTGAATTTTTCCAGCTTACCTAGCAGTATATAAATACCACAAACAATTGCATACTGTCTGATCGGCAATAGCTTAAAATACCATCCAAATATAGTGTAAGTCACAATATTTTAGCATCATTAAATTTTAGCGAATCTTTTATTTTAGCACATTATACGTGAAATAATACGCCTGTGCCAAGTATCAATACATATAACGAAAAACAACGTACAATACGAATCCATACATATCAACATGAACTTCATGTCATCTATAGGACTTGCTGTACTAAACAAACATAAAATAGAGTATATACAGGTTTGGAGGGACATGATTGGTAGATAATGAAAAGTAATATTTTAGTAACAAGAATCTTTTGAGACCTTATCTTATATATAACTGGAAAAAATACAATGTTTTATGGATACAATTTCAATTTCAGTCTTTTTACAGACTTAGGAACACTCAATACTGAAAGTATCACCTGATTCTTTAGGTGTGGAATTGGAAACACATTTAATACACATGTCGATTAAAAAAATGCCATGGCTTACATGGTTTCTTCCTCACAGAAGCTTGCATCAAGGATCCATCTATACTTAAGAGTTTGATTGTGAGTATTTAGAAATTCAAAGTTTTTGAAATTTTAATGTTATGGTGTTTCCATAGTACTACTGTGGGAGTTGAATTAGTACAGCAAGTTCTTTAGAAAGATTGTCATAGGGTGGTGCTGTTTCAGATGTGTTGACATATTGGTCATATTTCCAGTATGCTCAAGATGTGTAAAAGAGATTGCTGACAGATCTTGACTCATCTACTGATCTGATGCCATTTTCATTCTTGACAGGATAACCAAAATACTTCCAAACGGACTACCTGATAATCATCAGTGATTCTAATTCAACCTTTTGGTCACTTCTGGCTGCTCCATTTGACTGGATGCAGGACCCATCTTGGCCACCACACCATTTGTTTTGCATTACATGAATGCATCACAAATGTCTAAGTGACTAGGATTAATCAGTGACCATTAGTTCTATCACTGGTTCCAAACCCATACTGCTACATGAACCCCCTTGCACAGAGAAAAAGTTGTCTCTTACTCTACTGTAAACATTTTGAAGAAAAAAAAAATCTGTTCAAAAGCTATTACCAATTTCATGTCTTTGATTAAATTTGGAAGGCATCACAATGTTATCTTAAAAAGAGACGAAATGGTGCACTTTTCTCGTGCAAGGAAAATTTTATCTAGCATGGGTCCAGATGCACAAGCTGGGATGACTAAAAACTTAATTCCTTGCACTGTACTTTCTGCAGATACAAAACACCTGCTGTGACAGCTTACTCTGATGAATTCTCAATTTAAGGAATAAAAAGGCAAACAACTAAAACATTTTTATGACAGCTAAGATTAAAGTAACTTGTATAAGGTAAATATCATTTTGTATCATTTCCTGACCTTTTGTATCGATATGTGTATCGAAATGGCAAAATTATTGATGCATCAGTGAATCATTTTACCCCAATTAGTGAAATAAAATTGTAGCGAATTACAAACGGGTAAAGAAATACAATTTTGGTGTTTTTCATCCTACCTAATTAAAGCAAGATGTGTGTGAATTCTGCACTATGTCAACACACGTGAAACAAAGTGAGGTCACTTGATTCCAACACAAGTGATTGAAAGACTGAACATGAATCTGTGCCAATATGTGGGTTGTCAAAATATAATTTTATAGGAAACATCAGTCAAAGCATTTCTTTAAAGTAACATCCACAACTCCATTTCTTCACTCATTAATATTACATCCTTAGTATAAAAGATGACTACCAATACAGTATTAAATATCCAAGGTTACAAACTTTAGAACTGTCCGTCTAGATCAGTGATTTCCAACCTTTTTTTGCTGTTACCCAAAACTGGCCACCAACAGGACCTCCTGACCCTCAGGTTTATGATATCATTTCTCCTGATGACCATTCGCGACCCTACTGAAGACCTCTCATGACCCTGAGGTTGGGAACCGCTGATCTAGATAGACATACTGTCTATTCTCACTTGTAAGTCGAGTCCCACCGCAAACTGAACAGACCCAGATCTGCAATCACATAATGCACCAGCAGATCTTGGTCTATGCAGATTATTAGGAGTAATCAGTAGAACAATCAGTAGAACATTTAGACCCCGATCTGCTGGCTCATTATGTGACAGCAGATCAGGATCTATGTTGTTTGCAGTTGCACCTGACTTATATGTGAGTATATATGGTAGGTATTCATGTCATACATAATCATCACAATATTTTACTGACCATACAATTTTAGTGAACAAAATAATTGCTCAATACAATTTTTACTCCATAACATTTTGTGAATTATAGCATATATTTTCAGTTCAAGGATGCCATGGTAACCATAATAAATTCTGGCTTCACGAGTCATTTATTAGCTTCGAAAACAAGTCACGGTTATTAGCTATGGCCAAAAATATAAATCACTAAAATGTATGCTCCCTAACATTTTGTGATTTACGGCATATATTCTCAATCCGTGGACGGAATGATAACCAGAATAAATTTTGACCTCAGGAGTAATCCATTAGCTTGGAAAGTTTTCTGTCAAGTACCATATATACTCGCATATAAAGCGATACCAACTGTAAACTGCATAGACCCAGATCTGCCATCACAGAATGCCTGGCAGATCTGGGTCTATGCAGTTTTTAAGGACTAATCAGTAGAACAAACAACATAGACCCTGATCTGCCGGCGCATTATGCGACAGCAGATCAGGGTCTATGTTGTTTGCATTTGGACTTGGTTTATACGTGAGTATATACGGTAATGTACACATTTACTGACTTGTGAATAAACAGGATCCTCTTCTGGGTTGTTGAAGTCCCTGAACATCTTGTTGGCCCTCAGATAGGCCTCTATATACTCAAGCTTACTCTCTTCACGACCTAGACAAACGAAGACAAATGACAAATCTACATAAAAGGTGAGTTGGCCTAAAAGATGAGTTTGCCAGGTAATCTGGGTTAGTATGATACTTTCTGACATATAAAAGTTTTTTTTTTTTATAGCTTTAGTAATGTCAGCCATATTGGAAGGGAGATCAGCACCATCTGCAGAAACTTGAAATGCCCTATGCCAAGATGCTTTATCTGAAATTTGGTTAAATTTTGACGAGCAGTTTTTGGAAAGTCATTCACAAGTTCACTATTTTCAATAATAATAGCCATATAGATAGTGCAATATGACCATCTGTTTAAAAGTAGCAATAAAGAAATGTTTCATCAGTTACACATATGTGTATCCTTTAATTAAGTTGGAAATCATTACTTAAATTTACTGTGAAATTCCTGAAATTATGAACAAGGATCTGAATAATCATATTGATTTCTCATGTAATGAGATGGAATATTTCACATTTAGGATAATTAATTAGATTATATACATTAATTATATACATTACATTTAACTGTAATATGTAGATCTATACTATTTCTTGTATGTCTGAAAATAACATGACAAGGTCTATAAACCTGTGTGCTTACCCGAGTTGAGATTAAGCTGTTGCTGATGATGATACTGATGATAACCACAATAATTATTGTGTTATTAATAATGATAATGATAATCATCACGATAATAGCTATTACATTAAATGGAAATATATAGTGATGAAGATGACAATATGGCAGCCAAATTCATGACATACATGTACTTAATAAGCAATGTTCTTTTTTATTCAGTGTCAATATAAACTTACTGAATGCCAGACTCTGGTTAAGCCCCCCTCCACCCACTTCTGCCCACATTAGATAACTGGGTTTTTTTGAGGATTCATCTTATTCTTCCATGTAATGATTGGTCAACTTATAATATAATACATATGCATGGACCACAAGATGAAAAAAGCAACTTCTCAAACCTGCGCAGTATCTGAAATTGTATTATGTAAAGAAAAGAACTAAAATATCATTTGAAGAAAGATGCTGATGACAAATATCCTTAAAGTAATTCCATTCTGTCCACAGATGAGATTTCAATGATTATATTTTAACCAAAAATTCCTAACTTCAAAACAAACTATGACTTATATGCTTAAGTTAAAACATTCTGTATGTTTATTATAAGATATTCACTTTTTTCAGTAAAATGTATGATTTTCACTGATAAATAAAATAATATAAACTACTATTTATTTAGTTAAATAAATGAAAATAAAATCAGTTTTTACATTTTTTGCAAATATATTATTAGGTTTAATATTAATAGTTTTCAAAGTCTTTCTGTTAGCAAGCCTGTGTCATGAGAAATAACCAGTCTTGAAAAATGACACAATTTTTTAGTTTTTGGGTTATGCTGAAGAGAATTCTGTTTATACCCCAGAGTTTTCATCTTGGACCAAAGAAGTTATCCATTGCAAGATCTCTTCCATGAATGTAATTAAAAGATGCATATTTGGTGCATCAAAAGATATGGATCATTAAAAAAATGATCCATTAGTAGGACACTAAGTGCGGGCTTGAGCAATTTTTCATCCTATATCCCCCAAATTTTGACCCTGGGCATGCTTTTTCGTCAAAAAAAAAAATCAACAAATTCACATACAACTTTTCATTAGTAGATGTCCATCCATGTCTCTGTTGGTGCTAGCAGTGGCCAAAGTCACGAAAGGTGATAAAAACAGTAAGATGGTAGTGAATATCTATTTTAAAACAATGTATCTGGCAATGAAAACATTCAAGGTTTGTGGTAGTCAGCCGAGTTGCAATGTAAAGTGCTTGATGTCCGTTAGTGTAGCCTATTTTCGAGGCTAAAGTCACCCCTATGGCAAGGAAGATTTAATTTATTTTGGGGTTGAAATAATGACAAAAGAGACTGAATTTATGCAAAAACACAACTTGTCATATAATTAATAATTTGTTCATTTGGAAAGAAAAGTAACTCAGAAAACATAGATATTTGTTATAATAAATGCTGGTAGATAATGAGTGTGTACTTAAGTTAAATGAAAGCAAGATTTAGAATGGAAAATTCCATGGTTCAGCTCATTTCAAGTTAACCAGATACTATGTTTTCATGAGTTGCTTGAGCACATGATGAAACTTGTATTGCAATAATGTAATTGTCCCAGGAAAATATGATTGTACAGTGTGGACCACAAAGTTAAGATGGCAAAACCGTTCAGAGCAAATAAGATTTCATTTTTATAGCACTAATAGTGCATTATGTACTATTAGTTTCCTTTGTCCCTCTAAAATATTGTGTCCCCCAAATTTGGACTATGGGGAACACAGTGTCCCCTGCCCTTGGGATACTATGTGCAACACTGCATACGAAAACTTAATTTCATTCCTCCAAAAATTAAACAATATTTTCAAGTACTATGATTTTATTGTTTTAACGTAAGAGTGGAATAATCATAGCCATCACCGTGGTAATGGAGCATCCTCTCTATATTTATGCTCTTTGTCTACTGCATGTGTGCTTTTGAAAACTAATTCTAACAAAACAAGAGTCCCTAAAAGGGACTGATGCTCTACTGGGCAAAAAGAATTTCCAGGAAATCAAGATAAAACCATTTCTTCCTTTTATCCATGTCTACCATTTTGAATGATGAAAACACGTGGTTTTGCATCATTTCATTCATGCTGCAAGATGGTGGCCAGGTAAACAATTGCTTATAAGTACTTTGTCAAAATCAGTGAATATCATATGATTATTCATTCATCTAGAATTATTCATCATGGATATTGTTCATATAAGTACTTAAATACTTTTGGTAAATCCTTATTGTGACTGATGCTGTTAAAAATGTTATAATTTTTTTTTACAAAAAACTTACAAATAAAATGGTGGTAAATCTAACAATGTCAATACTGTAGAAAATTTTCAATGGATCCAGTCTATTAGAGTTCTCTGGATTCACCCAAGAGGATATCAATGATGTGGAAGTAAATTCAAACAAAAATGTAGCCCCAGATTTTATCTACATCAAAGAAAATCAAGACAGTATCCATATCCATGTCAGGAACAACTCATCAATGAAGCAGATGAATGAACCTAGGCCTAATTTCCAACTCTACAAATACTCATAGCAACATGGGTATGTGTCCAAAACAACTACTTCACATGAAAATAAAGTACTGTATTCCCATCAACAAATACCATTTTATTTCAGGGCAGTGGATGCTTGGCTTGGACTTATAATGGATTTCTTGAACTGTGTTAAGACATAAACATAGATCTAACACCAGCACTGTGTCACCACAGCCATCCTCAGCTTGGCCCATAACCTCCACTCCTATCAGTGCCTGCCAAGCAAAGCAATAATTAATTACAAACTAACTTGCTCAAGTAGACACAAGCTACACAGGGCCTAATTAATTAAAAACTACCTCTCCACTGGCCCTGGTAGACCCAGATACACTTCATCAAATTGTAGAAGACTGTAACAGATTGGGGGGGGGGGGGGAGGTACATGTGTAAGCTTATATAATTGTAACAATAAGTTTTAAAAATTCTTCAATTCAGAACCTTTTTTATTTTTGACTGTGTAATTATAATAAAATGCTAATAAAAGGAAAAGATGACTTAAACATGAATATATAAGTATGTGTGATATACAGAGACTATTATATGCTGGCCTTCATAACCCCAATCTAATTATTCAGCACAAAATGGATGGCCTACAGTGCAGGTATTTTGTAAGTAAACCTTGAATTCTTAGTGTGGCGGGAGATAGCTGCTTATTTTTAGTATGGCACATTATTAGTTTTGCATTAAACCGGAATCAGTAGCAGTGAATTGAATTGATTCAGATTATTGTACTACAGATGTCATTTCAGTCTTTATTTTGGTAATAAAGAAATAAAATTTCATTGACTTGTCTTATTTTTATAACTATCTATTAGCTTCTTAATGTGGTTTAGTATACCGGTATATGTCATTATAAATACCTCAAGACAGTAATGTTTTTATTTGGTGGAGATCTGTATCTATGGATGCTATTACTGTTGACAGCTATCTGCCGACCTTCAAATTTTGCTCCTATTTATACTCTTCGGAAAATAGTCATGTGACGTAATTCTGACCAATTATTGCTTGTCTGGCATGCCAAACAGGTCGGGTTGTGCTGAACAGATACTCTACAACCAGTGACGCAAACTGAGGGTTATCATACAATGTAATTAGCATTACTTGTCCGTTTACACTCAGTTAGTAGCAAATATATAAACATTTTGTATTATCTCTTGTCCGTCAAACATAAAATCCTTTTAAGTTGTAAAAAAGGTCGCTAGGCATGGCTGAAGAGTAAACAAGTACTAGTGAACACTGACAACATTGAAAATACATTGACTAGCATAAAAATGAAGAATACAATATTAAAAGTTCAAAACATACTCACACTTGTATAAAGAAGGCCAGCATTTACAAATAGAAATGTGAAATAGGAAATTTTGTGTGTGGAACCGGTCATATGATCTAGCGTCGGCCATCTTGGCTGCAGACGTATTTTGTAGTGTCAGCTGATGAAGTCATCAAACTTTGAGCTATTCAAATGCTGATTTGGAACGGAAATTAAGTGTGATAAACATATTTATGGGTGTGATGAATTCATATTAAGTAAGATTCTACAACATTTTATGAGTATTTAACGATGTGCAAGATCGAACTTGATGACAGAGCAGTTGCTACCCACATGACTGGCGATCACACTTGACACCCAACATGAACAAGTGCATACAAACATCAGGGACAGTCACGATCTCTACATTTCCAATCACGCTACAATGTTCAAATTCACTCTTTCAGCAGTATATAATCATTGACATTAACAACATATTTAATTTACGACATGGAAAAACCACCCTCCCTACCCATCGTATTAGAGCTATAGTCCCCCAAGTCTATTACAAGACAATGCCAGTAATCAAGATAATGAAAATCCAAGTACATGTAGTGCTAGCCAAGCAAGACCCCACTTGTTTACACCTTCACCTGCACAGGCAGGCACAAGCCTCATAGTGCCTAAATATATAACACCTCTAACACCTCACTCTCTCCAAGCCCAGGTAGATCCAGATATACTTCATCAAAGTGTAAAAGACAATGAAACTAATCATGGTAAGACTTCTTTCAAACACAATGCAAGTCACACTTTACAGTGCCATGGAAAATTATATAGTTTCAAGGCAATCCTGAAAGTAGTTTAGGAGTAGCAATAACAAACTTGTGCTAATGGATGGATGGGCATCAGATGGCAGATCAGCACTATTATCAATTAGGACCAAGTAGACACGATAAGGGGATTTGTTTTAGTGAAAACCCAATGTTGATATGCCCATCCATTCAGGAGTAGTAGATACGACAAGATTTTCAAGATGGCTGCCATATTGGACATCAGAGTGGCACCATTTTCGTTTAGGATCAACAAGACATATAAGAAGCCTTCTAGTGAAAACTGCATACTGATATGACTATCATTTCCGGCACAGTAGTGTTATCAAGATTTTTGAGATGGCTGCCATAGTGGCCATATTGGGCATCAGATCTGCCCCAATTTCATTCAAGACCAACTAGACATCATAAGAAGTCTTTTAGCGAAAACCACACATCAATAAAACTTTCTGTTCAGAAGAAGTAGCAATAACAAGATTTTCAAGATGGCTGCCATGGTGGCCATATTGGACATCAGAGCGGCACCATTTTCATTTAGGACCAACTAGACATCATAAGAAGTCTTCTAGTGAAAACCACATGTTGATATGACCATCCATTCCAGCGGAGTAGTGATAAGATTTTCAAGAGGGCTGCCATGGCAGCCATATTGGACGTAAGATCTGCCCCAATTTCATTTAGGACCAACTAGATATCATAAGAAGTCTTCTAGTGAAAACCCCACGTCAATATAACTTTCTGTTCTGGAGGAACAGCGGTAAGATTTTTAAGATTGCTGCCATGGGGGCCATATGGGCATCATAGTGACACCATTTTCATCTAGGACCAACTAGACATCATAAGAAGTCTTCTAGTGAAAACCGTATGTTGATACGACCATCCATTCAGGAGTAGCAATTACAAGATTTTCAAGATGGCTGCCATGGTGGCCATATTGGGCCCCAGATCAGCACCATTTTCATTTAGGACTAGCTAGACATCATAAGAAGTCTTTCAGTTAAAACCCCATGTTGATATGACCATCCATTCAGGAGTAGTAGTGATAACAGGATTTTCAAAATGGCTGCCATGGTGGCCATAATTGGATGTCAGATTGGCACCATTTTCATTTAGGACCAAGTAGACATCATAAGAAGTCTTCTAGTGAAAACCCCATGTTGATATGACCATCCATTCAGGAGTAGTAGTGATAAGATTTTCAAGATCGCTGCCATGGCGGCCATACTGGATCTCAGATCAGCACCATTTTCATTTAGGACCAAATAGACATCATATGAAGTCTTTTAGTGAAAACCCCATGATGATATGACCAATTCACAAGGAGTAGAGATAACAAGATTTTTAATATAGCTGCCATTGCAGCCATACTGGATGTCATATTGGCACCATTTTCATTTTGGACCAAGTAGACATCATAAGAGGTCTTTTAGTGAAAACCCCATGTTGATATGACCATCCATTTAGGAGGAGTAGTAATAACAAGATTTTCAAGATGGCTGCTGAGGTGGACCAACTAGACCATGGGATGAATGTGTGTGTAAAGTTTCATGGCAATCCTCCAAGTAGTTTAGGAGGAGTAGTGAGAACAAACTTGTGCTAATGGACAGATGGAAGATGGACAACAGACCATCCCATAAGCTCTTCTGGTCTAAAAACTGGAGACATGCCATTGCCATGGGTGTTTACTTGTAAGTATATTGCTTCCATTTCATTGCAAGTCCAAACAACCTGTATTTCTATTAATATTGCGTTTTGCTGTATAAACACCGTGTTTGATGCAATACAAGTTTTGATTTAATTTGTATTTTCCTTTTCCATAAGTCACATTTAATTCCCAAGTGATATTTCCCAAGTTATCTGCCAGTGCACAAGGGCCGATAAGCCCTTGACTTGTAAAGGCAACACTCACTGTTTTTAAGTTGACAATCCTTTTGATCGAGCCACGAATTTAATACTTGTTCAGTGCCAAGTAGTTCTACAACTTCATGTGCATGTTTGACCTTAATCCCTTAACTTGTAAAGGCAGAAACCTCTTTGTTTTCCCACATGACAACCCTTTGATCAAGCCGCAAGTTTGATACTTGCTCAGTGCCAAGTAACAGAGGGTGGTTATTTGAACTCCCTGTGATCTTGCCGCACAACTGACACATGTTCAGTTGCATTCTTTAATAGATTTCACATACTTTATGATCAAAGTGTTACTTATAGTGCCCAAACTCTGTCTCTACATATGCACCCGCATATGACAGTAAAGCTGAGAACTCAGAGTCAGACAATATTTACGATGACGATTTACAATGACTAGATGATGATGGAGAATTTCAGAACTTTATCAGACAATGAGGATGAATTCTTGGACTTTGTACCAGATGACATTAGAGAGTGACATTTAGAGGATACCACGAATCACAAAAATGTGGACTCCGTTTATTTGTAAGACGTGTGTAATTAACATATTATGGGATATTGTGAATCGGATCATTCTGTACTATTTTTATACTAGTATGTGACCAATAATTGAATTCATGGATTTATCATAAAAATAGATTTAAAATGTCAAGCATTATGGATTTCAATGGATTTTATGACACAAAGATGGACAAACTGTAAGTTATCAATTTATTTGTGACCTATTCCACTCAATAATATAATTATATTTTATACTGGTTCTGTCTTTATTTTTCCTACCTATCTAATAATCTATCTATCCTGTTTGGCTTGTTTATTTTTCCAAAGTGCAACTCTGACTCACTGATGACAAGTCACCCCTTCTCATGGATCTGAATTGCAAAATACATCCCGACTTAGAAGAGGGTCAAAGAGAAATTGACTTTTTGCAGCCCTAAAAAAAAAAAGGGGGGGGTCGACTTATAATCGAGTATATACGGTACCTGGCACCTGGGTGAATATCCCAACAGGTCACCAAAGATGTAATAGCTACTGAAAAAATGATACCTATGTCTTGCCATACTACATAGGCAAACCTGCCAACCCCTACAGAGGTATAAGCATAACCCAAGTTGCAAAGAAGTGTCATCTGAGCATATAAAGTGTAATCTATATATTACATCCCATAATTACAAAAACTGTAAGAAAAATGTACATTTAGTTTTGCTACTAACCTGGATCTTCAGCTGGTTAAAGTTCTTGTCACAAATGGGCAAAATCTATGTAAATTAGTACCAGAATACAAACAACAATACATACTGACAAATTATATATACACAACACTAATTTTAACTAGTCTACATGTCTAACTTTCGCTGAGTAAAGTCAACTCCACAAATTCTGCAATGATCATTACCATAAGCTCAACCTGAATGCTGTATTACCCCTCTCATGTTCTTCTTTCTAAATCTGTAAAGCATTATTGATTTGTCTTTTTTCTGATCCGACATGTTTTAAAGTTTAAAAAGATCCGTCTTCTCTAACATTTTTCAGTCATATATAACATCTGAGAGTCACATCGATAAAGCCGGTTTCACTTAACATCTGCCACCATTTTTTAAAGTATTCTGTGTATTAATATAATGAATTAGGGAGACAAGTTTTCAAATTGAAGAAACCCATCTATTTTCTTGGAAATGTGTCATATACAGATGCTATAAATAGAAAATAAGAAAAGTACATGGAGGTATATGACAAATGTACTCTTACACTATTGTTATGCAACGGTCTTCTTTTTTAGAATATTCTCAGATTTATGATGTGTGGGATTAAAGAGATGATAATAAAAATGACAAACACAACTTTTTATTGCTTTATTTTTATTTATTTTTAATTTACCAAAAAAACTTAATCCATATACAGGCGAGCGTAAGATGTAATTAGGTGAAAAAAAGCAGAATGATTACGCCAAAAGTGTAATGGTTGGCAGGTATGCATAGGTAAGACAAAAAGTGGGTCACCACAACCTCAGCAGGCTACAAAGGCAAGACAAAAATTGGGTCAAGACATCCTCAGCAGGCTACAAAGGCAATACAAAAATTGGGTCACCACATCCTCACCTGGCTACAAAGGCAATACAAAAATTAGACCCCCACATACTCATCAGGCTACAAAGGCATGACAAAAATTGAATTCCCACACTCACCAGTTTGTCTGAGGTAGGCAAGACTTTTCTCATCAATGGGAAAGAATCCTATAGTAGCACCATATTCTGGACACATGTTAGAAATTGTTGCCCTGTCTGCAATTGAAAGCTCAGTGACTCCAGGACCGAAGAACTCTACAAATTTTCCTACAACACCAACTGTACGTAAATGCTGCAAAAAATTCAATTAAACTTTTCAGTTGACAACTGCAACCATTCAAATAATTTGTGCACTCTATAACTTATGACACCCCACTGTGAGAAAGGAAATGCTTTAAAAAAAAAAAACATCTTTGATATTCTTCAGCAATTAGAAGATTTTGAAATTAGCTGCTGTGGTGGACATATTGGATGTCAGCTTGGCACCATTTTCATTTGGGACCAACAAGGCATCATACGAAGTCTTCTGGTGGAAACCCCATTTTGATACGACTTTCCATTTTGGAGGAGTAACCATAACAACAGTTTCAAAATGGATGCCATGGTGACCATATTCAGAATCAGATTGGCACCATTTCTACTTAGTAACAACTAGACATCATAAGAAGTCTTTTGGTGAAAGCACAACGTCGATATGACCAGCCATCTAGGAGAGGTGGGGGATAACAAGATTTTCAAGACGGCCACTGTGGCAGTCATATTAGAAGTCAGATCTACACCATTTTCATTTATGACCAACTAGACATTATAAGCAATCTTTCAGTGAAAACCCCATGCTGGTAAGACCATTCATTCAGGAGAATAGTGATAACAAGATTTTCACGATGGCCACCGTGGCAGGCATACTGAATGTCTGAATGGTACCATTTGGACCAACCAGACATCATAAGAAATTGTTTAGTAAAAAACCCCTGTTGATACAACCATCCATTCATCAGGAGTAGTTTCAGATCAGCACCATTTTCATTTAGGACCAACTAGACCATGGGATGAATGTGTTTGTAAGGTTTCATGGCAATACTCCAAGTAGATTAGGAAGAGTAGCGATAAAAAACTTGTGCTAACAGATGGACAGACAACAAACCCTCCCATAAGCTCTTCTGGTACATGAACAGTTGAGCTAAAAAGGCAAAACTTTCAAGATGGCCACTGTGGCAACCATATTGGATGTGCCAGTAGCACCATTTTCATTTAGGACCAACTAGACCATGGGATGATTGTGTGTGCAAGTTTTCATAGCAATCCTCCAAGTAGATTAGGGGGAGTAGCGATAAACTTGTGCTAACAGATGGACAGACAACAAACCATCCCATAAGCTCTTCTGGTATATGACCAGTATAACTAAAAAAGCACATGATGTGTTTAAGAATCAGTACAGATTGTTCACATGTTAAAAAAAAAAAAAAAAAAAAAACAATTGAGGAAAAACTGACTTACAACATACATTTAACCCAGCACAAAACATAAACATGTTTATCTTTAATATAGTTTCCAATAAGTATTATTGGAATGTAATTTTGAAATTGGTTTTCTAATGTTTTAGTGCCCGACTTCAGAAACCAGGCCTGATTCATTAGTCTGATAGTCTGAAAGCAGTGTTCTGACACTCTCTGACCAATATATATCTACTTATAATACTGTATTTTAAAAAAAAAAAAATATGTATTTGAGCCTAAAGTATGAGCAAAACCATTATTTGTTCTACTTTGGTTTTACTGTATTTATCCAATGATGAACACTGAAACCATTTTTCATGTTTAATGATATTTACTAATGATGGTACTGGTAGAAGATTAAAAAAAAGTCTTGTCTTGTAATACATGCTTTCCTTTTCTTGTGGATTGACATAATCAAATACAATTCAATGGTAAATGTCTTTTTCCTAGAGCAGCAATGGCTCAGTGGTTAGCATGCTGCACTTGCAACCAGAAGTTTGTGGGTTCAAATCCTACCATCGGATCAGCCCAATTCAGCTACCATGGTATGTCCCTGGTTAAAACACCTTACTGCAATCGCTTCAGCAATAAATAATCTTCATGTCTTCATGTGCCATAAAACACATAACCAAACCAAATCATTCATTAACCATACATGTAAAACATGATAAATTGGCTGTTTGATTTCAGGGGTACCACACTATTATAGATACTAAATTTGTTGCTCGGGTGAGAATTTTGTTTGCCTGTTTCTCAAAATGTCTGACAACAAATAGTATTAACATTGGGTATTAAATAAATTGTTTACAAACATGAAAGTACATTAGTTATACTGGTATCCTCTCAAGAACAAAACCAGAGTAAAACATTATCCCCTTTAAACTGAAGTATATTTCTGGTTCCTAATTTATCCTTCTCTAATATCAAGAAGAAAAAAACCTCACTAAACAGCAATACCTCTATTATGAAAATGGAAAGGAATTTTCAGTCTAAACTATATCATTTTTGCTGTAAAATCATGTACTCTGATCATGTAGCCAGCCCATGGTGAAGAAATAACGTAAGGCCATGCAGAGTAAAATAAAACCCAAACTCTCTCTCTCTCTCACACACACACCACTCACAATGTCCAAAATATGTCATTACAAATGATTAGCTAGTTAGTAGCCAGCTTTCAAAGTCAATCATTTATAATTTCATGTTTTTTGCTGTGCAAATCAAAGGAGATTATGTCTCTTTACCATCTGATCATTTCTAAGAGGACATAAATAATCAAATCTCGTTCTTGTTTGAAAATAGAGAACCCCAGTAAAGTGCAAACCCCTGAAAACCAAAATTTTATCCCAAATTAGTTTTCTTAAAAATTCTTAATTAAATAAACACTGTATGATGATACTATATTTAAAATTACAGATTATAAGTGTTGGAGGGGGGCTGAAAGCACTGGTTTTAATTAAATATGGGTGGTGGTGTTGTAATGAAAACTATTCAACTATTCCATTGTGACCAGTCCATTTAAAACTTGACGAATGATGCAGGCTTAAAAAAAAAGGCTTTAAACCCACTTTCCTCCCCTACATCTAATTCTGTAATAGCCCTGCTAAAAATGTTAAGTTCAATTTATTCATTGCAATCTATTTATCAATAATAACATACCTTGGTAATGGTCAGCACAATGTCTGTAGATGTGGTCATTGGGTTGACCGTTCCTGTAAGTTTGTATCCCAAAACCTCAGGTAGTACCATACTAATGGACTGTCCAAGCATCACAGCCTCTGCTTCAATACCTCCCACACCTGTACATAAAATCAAGAATAAGTTACACACAAATATGCATAAGATTTATAAGAACCAGTCATTTAGTTGAAACTGCAAAACAAATAATTGATGATTCATTTTATAGTTATCAATTGCTTCAGGGCTACATTCAATAAAAAATACATTTGGAAATGTTGGAACAGAGGACAGGTGGGGGAGTTATTGATACAAGGCTTGATTTTTAAAAAATAAACTGAACAACAATGACCATGTTTTCAAATGCATTCTTCATTGAATGAAAAATGAACAATACTGACATTCAAACGAAGTGTCATTTCAGTCACTGGTTGATTGATTAATTGATTGATTGATTGAATAATAACCTTTATATGTAATTATTTCAGAATAAAATGTTTTTAATCATTGTCAGAATATTTCACGTGGACAAAGTCTATGACCAATCTTAGCCCTCTAAAACTTTGATAAATCACAATCCCTACTGAACACTTCCATGAATGAAACCACTGTTGCATACTCTTGGTATGGTTAGCTGGAGTTGCCATGGGTCAGTGGTCAGTGGTCAGTGTGCCAGACTTGTAACCAGAAGGGTACAGGTTCAAATCCTTCCCAGACCAGGCCTGGTCAGCTGCCATAGTGTTCTCTGGGCAAGACACTACACTCCAATGGCCTCAGCATGATATAAACTTTCATAAATGTATATACCATTACACACCACTCACTCACTCCATCAATCAATCAATCATTAGCTTTTCATCCCTGCACTTCTAAACCAATGCAGATAGAATGTAATAGTCTGTAAGCATGTAAATACTGGCAGTGAGTTGTAAGTCTCACATGTCTGAGAACTGGCATGTGTGATCAATGACTCAAGTGTCACCGCATGTTTGACTGGGAACCCCCCCGGTGATGCCTTTGTGGTTTTCATCCCATAAAGAACTTAGCCCATGGGTCATAACATACAAACTATTATGATCCCAATCATAAAGCCCTATATACACTTACTGGGCATGAAAAGACAAAATGTATACATACCACTGATCTTGACTCCAGGATCCATCCCTATCCCCAGGACTTAGCCCCTGGGTCATAACATGGAAACTATTGACAGCCCACCTTATAACCATATAAATGCTTACTAGGCGTGAAAAGACATATTTATACATACAAATGACATTGACCCAGGAGTCCATTCCTACCCCCCCCCCCCAAGCATATATACACTTAATGGGCATAACAAGATAAATTTATAACTGCAACTAACATTGGCCCCAGAGGTCAAACCTTACCCTCCAGAGGAAATAGTGCTTGGGTCACAGCTTTACAACTATCGAGATCCCCACCTATAACCATGTACATACTTTCTGGGCATAAAAAAACAATTGCACATACCCAACTGACATTTACTTTAGGGGCAGTCCGTGTCCTCATGGACCTACTCAAAGAGGCCCAAAATCCAGGATAGAGGTCAAAATGGGGAAGTTTGAGGACACAAGTTTTACGAACACAAAACTCTGTAGGCTTTTTTAGGTTGCCACTATCTTACAACTCCTCTATTCTGGCTGAAAACCAACCAAACAAATTCACCATGTTACCTTTTCCTTCTTGAAGGCAGCCAAGATTTAGATTGAACTACAACATAGTTGGAATTTGTTAGGTGTGCATTTTATGATGTATTTCCAAAATATAATGGGTAGTTCGAATGAAAATGGGGATGCTGCAATAATTGTGAAGGAACTCAAATAAAAATAAGTCATGTCCTTCAAGATTTTTTTAATGGAAAGATACCATATTTCATGTAATTTTTTGTACCCTTTCATTGTTCGTATATAGTTCAGTCATAAAAGTCACAATTATTTGTTTGTACTAAAAATTTTCCTACAAAGAAGTTGGTTTAATAATTGAACATTTTAAATTTTTTATACAAATGAAGTCTGAAATCTAAAGATCGACATGTTTGAGAATTAATGTATACATATAAATATTGCAACAACAAACAAAATAAAAATATGGCCATAATAAAGCAGATCGATACTGAAAATCTCTATGCATCACTTATGTTTTACCTGACATTTTTACGAATACTTTAAGATTTTCTCTTCAATACAAGTGTGAATAAAAGTGTGTATACAAGGCACTACCTATTTTCAATAAAATGTACATTAAACTGAAATTACTATAATAACTTTGGCCATTTTGTGCATCTAAATCATCAGGTATAGATCTTTCCAATCATATTAAAATAATACATACCATGTCTTTCATTGAGATCTAAATTTGGATGGAGTGTTGACAAATATTTACAGTACTTCATGTCTTCCAGTTTGCAAATCTTTTTATAAATCATAATGAAATAGTCTCCATTATTATAAATGAGTTAGTGCCTTTTTTCACAATGACATGATCATTCTGTACACATGAGATTTGTGTTACAGAAGTCAAAGAACCCTGTAAGTGAAACAATGAGGGAAACAATCAGGATCTAAGGGACTGACCATTTAAGTTTCATGGTGGTGATGGTGGGAAACCTGGGATTTTTTTGAGAAATAGCTTGAAACAATATTCTTACTCCAATTTATAGCAACAACAAAAAATTCAGTTGAAAAATAATTCATTATCTTGAGGTAAAAGAAAAAAGAAACTTCACAGCTAGAAAGAAAATCCCAGACCATCCCACCCACCCCTTAAATGGTCAGTACATGTTCCATTTGAGTGGTGATCTCAGAGTATCAGTACATAAAGCTTGCGTGAATTCATCAGGACAACAGTTCACATCTGCAGTCTCAAGCTCTTTAACTACCATACATGTACCAAGATTAATTCATTTTCTCTATAGAGCCCACATTATACCCCACCTTTACTATTTATGACCAACTCTTAAGGCAGTGAACAAGGTTTGCTAATTAATTAATTTATTTTGAATTAGTTTTTTTTTACATGTGCTGCTTGGTATATATTTTCAATCTTTCTTAGTTTCATCTAATGGTATTAATTTATGTCAATATATACAGTATAGTGTAATGTCAGGTATTTACTTGTGCAAGTTTCTTAACCAGTGACACCTTTGTACTGGTAGACAGAAGTATTAAATGTTTGAATTTAAAGTAACAACTATGCATAGCAAGAGCAACGATCAGACCAAATGTCGCCTAACTACAGGAAGTATATATGCACTTACTGACAATGGGTAATCTTTAGTGGGAATGGAGATGTTGATTTACTGGCTGAGAAAAACAACACAGCATTCTAAACAATCATTCTTGCGATTTAAACTAATTTGGAGTTTATATGGACATAAATATTGTGAATATTTCAATATAAATTAGATATATTTGAAACTGAAGGAGTATGGTATGTATTTTGTATAGTTTTCATTTACAATTTTATTACTATTTTCTCTTTGAGAAAACTTCAGCTAAACGGGGGCAGTAAGGTACATTAAACAAAATGGCACGAAGAAGGGCTTAAATCTCTCCCTCTCTCTCATATCTAGACATATTTTATTTCGATCGCGTGGTGTAAGAATTAAATGTGTGATGGAATACCTATGTCCATGGCATAGTTACTTGTATTCAAACTTATCTATTCCTATACACTCCTATGAAAGCAAATTCAAACAACAGATTGTACTAGTGCATGCTGCTTAGCACAATTATGTCTGATGCACACAAATTTAATATTGAAGATCATATAGATATTTTGCAGACCTCCTCAATATCGGGTCCTTTTTTTTTTTCGTACACAAAACGAAAAATGATAATTTTTTTTTTTTTACACATTATTTTTCATGTACGAAAAAATGTATGAAACACAGTAAATGAGCAATTTAAAAACAAATTACAAGAATAAATATTTTTTTAAGCACATGGTACCCAAGCGCCATCTACCATTTTTGTCTTTACCATACCATTCGTATTAAATGACAATAATGTGAACGAAAGCACCATAAAATCTTTGTATTCAAGTAAATGACTCAAAAGGGCAGCAAAGAGCTTAACCAAGCTTTGTGTAAATGATGTACAAAACAAAGATGATTTTCTAACCCCAGCCGACTACTCCAAGTCCATTGATCATGGTGGTATGTGAGTCTGTGCCAACTAAACTGTCTGGGTAAAGCATGCCATCGACATTGAACACAACCCGTGCAAGGTATTCCAGGTTGACCTGATGTACAATTCCTGATCCCGGTGGAACAATCTGCAAGTTCTTGAGAGCCTGTGCTCCCCACTGAAAAAAAATACAAAAAATGTCAAAAGACGATTTGTTAAAACCAAAGAAATTCCTTATCTGTGTTTTATGTTTACAAAAACAATTTGAGAGCTGTTCCATTTAAACATATAAGGTACCCAGGGAAGGCGTTTAAAAAAAATATATATGCCAGTATGCCAGAGTACCCTGATTATTCAAGGAGTTCATATGATACAAAAATCTAAATTGCTTATATAGGTGACTACTCCACATTGAAAGTGCCTTCCCTGGGTCTCAAGTATATTTTACTGGAATAATTTTGTTTCTATATCACTACATTTGGCACACTGACATAATAATGTGTTTTAATAAAGGGTTGTATTCTACAAATGTCACTAAAGTGTACATCAATGTTGTCATGTAGGCGCCTTTGTTGATCTTAAATAAAATACTAATTGTTGCTCCTAAATTTAAAGTAGTTTTACCAAAGTCTGTTCATTCCTGATTGTTGAGTGATCTGCACCTTAGCTGTCATCACAAAACTTCAAAATGAAAATTATTGATCGCTATGGACTTTTACAATGGTGGTTATGCACAAAACTTTGTCAAGAAAAGCAGACATTGGGTCTAATCATTACCAGGGCAGTGGGTAGTACAAATTTTTCCAAATACATGGCACTTTTATTGTGACATCATAGTGTATGACCTTCAATCCGGTTTACAATGGATCACACCATTTGGTTGGCCTTACCTAAAAATGTCCATGTACTTTAACACTGATTTGGTCAGATTATTTCCTGGGGAAGTTATATAATGATCTTGCAAGGAATACAGATCGACAAGCACCAAAATAAAATGAATAATTGCCATTTAAAGGTATGTGTAATTAAATTCTAAAAAATGACACCTATTGCTGAAATAGTCGGTACCACATAATTCTCAACATATTTATTTTGAGAACAATGGTCAGAAACCTGTTGATATCACTGCAACCTGGAGAAAGCCAGGTTCAGCAATAAGAGAATGCATGTCAACACTGTAGTCACATGATACCAAGAAAAAATATCGTTGACACATGCTCTCTGCTTGATGAGTCTGGCTTTCTCCCGGTTGCTGACATGTTTCTGGTAGTTGTTATTGGAATAAATATGTTGAGAATTACATTTCCTTTAGTTTTTTTTTACAAACCTTACGTGATTTTCATTTAATAGTTTCAAATTGTTTGTACAACAACATTGGAAAGGAGGTTTTTGTTGGTATCCCGGTGACTACTGGAATCTGATGCCATGGTCATGTAGGTTGCAAGATTTGGGTAGTCATGTGACTAGCAACGCAAATGGCGAAAACCAGATCAAATTTCATCAACGCTTTAGTTTCATCTCATGTGTCAGTGGATTAAACACATAACAAATGCTATACTCGCAATTTCTAAGAAAATACATCATTCTCTTATCGATCTGATTCAGGTATGGCTTGATGTAAGGTTGTTTAAGTTTGCTAGGCTCACTAGTAAGCAGCTACCCTATGCCGACACCACGCGACATTGGTGAATTCCAACTTTTTGACCCCACACCCCAACATAAATGTCTAAATATCTAAAATGGGGTGGGAAGGGTCAGAGGAAACTTGGACTATGGAGGCTAAAACAAATTTGTTGTCTCAGGGAAATAAACAAACACTATATACTGCACCCTAAATCCTGAAAATTTCAAAAAAACAAGCTTAGGGACTGCCTTTAATCTTAATATGCATTTATGCTTGGCTGAATTTCCACAAATAAATTTCATGCATGGTGGTGGTTGAAGTAATATATATTTCATCTATGGTGGGTGATATTAATTATATTTTATGCCTGGTGGGTGAAAATAAAAAGTGCCTTCTGACTACCCCATGCCATTATTTCTGGAATAGCTCTAAATTAAATCTATTTTGGCAGTAATTCTACAGGTATCTACAAGCATACTGTAAACTCTTAAGGTCTATTGTTAACTCTGTCAGTATTTTAAGTACTGATATGGGGAAAAAATTACAATCATGCAAATGCATATGATAGACTTTAGCATATGTTAATTATGCCTTGTTTTCATTGCTGAATTATATAATTTAGAGTTTTTTTTACCTTAAGGAAGACAAATCTCTCTTTGTTCCTTTCATACTCTAGTTGTTGATTCTTCTCTAAAGCATCAGCACTGAAACAGAATAGTAATTAAATACAAAGATATACATTGTGGACACTTTAGAATAAAAATACCAGACTATCATGACCATTATGGTCTATTTAGTACTGTAAGTATATTCAAGAGAGTTTTAAATAGATCCTTTTCAACAATAAGAATTTACCATGTATGTACCATATATAACATAATACCCACACTGTGTGCTGAAACATTTCATGAGGTTCAAGCTCAAAATAACTGCACACTGATGATGTCATAAAAAGTTCCCTTCAAGTGTATGTACATACTATAAGAGTTAGCTCCCTCTTTCAAGATCACACTCAATAAAACACATTTAATATCTGTTTTTGAGACTGATTCAATCCACAAAGTTAAGTGTCCATATGTATTTTTTTTTTACTGATTGGTAGGTTTCAAGAAATCATTGTGTTCTATGCAGGTTTGAGCAGCTGTTTCCTGTTCTCCCACTAGGCATATGTAAGGATCAAGACACGTGCATTCAGAAATGGATAATTTTTATGTGGGGTGTGCATTTATTAAGGCATGTGTGGCTATTATGTTGAATACAATATATGTTGTTCTTATTAAGTTTCAGTTTAAGCAATATATTCACAACCTTAGTTTCTTCACTAAATTTGCAAACATTTTATGCACATTTAAGTTTTGTAATTTAAAGAACACATTTGATCAAATCTTTTGAAACAGCTGTAGATAGCACTTTAGTGGGGCACAATAAATATGTCATATCTGTGTTGGAACCAAACCAGAGGTTATGTTTTTTCACTATTACCTATAGTATTCATCAAACCCCCTGGCAGATTGTACCCCCTTCTGATTTTAAAAACAAAAGGCCTGAAGGATATAAAAAAAATGCACAAAAAGTAGTCATTTCATTCATTAATTTATAATTTCTAACCCAACTGTCGCTAGGTGGTCCCAAACACTGTCATCTTCTTCACATTTCAAACGAATCAAGAGTTTCTATACTAACACAGTGTCCATATTTGCATGGGCGAGTCTATTTTGATGAATTTGTACAATAAAGTTACAATTCGTCAAATTACTTACTGTGCATGTTTTCAAATTTAAGGGCACATTTTTTCCTCTTCTATTTTTGTCAGTTTCTTTGGAAAATATTAGAACCAGAAAATAAATAACTGGATGCAGACAATGCAGTGTTTACCATCTATGTATGTGTAGTCTAAAGATCCCATCCTTTCACTGTAAATGGACTTTTCCAGGAACCAGAAAATGACTATGAGCAGGCTCATCATTTACATCGAAAACTTCTGTTTGGTTTGAAACATGAAGAAGACAGTGTTAGGGACCCCCAAGCAACAACTAAGTTAGAAATTATGAATTAATGAAAAAATGACTACATTCTATGCATTTTTTGTATATCCTTCAGGCTTTTCATTTTTAAAATTGCAAAGGGGGTACAAACTGCCAGCAGGGGTTGGTGAATACAATAATTAACCATAATGTAAACTACTGCACTGTAAAGCCTTTTATTCCAAATATTGTTGGGACAAAGAAGTATGTTCAGAATAGACAGTGATTTAGAGCAAAAAGGTTAATTTTATGTTTACAGATTTCTAATGGAGACTACAATGTTTGGAAATTACAAGAATTTGGAATAATCAGAGTTTGGCTTTGCCAGTAGTGGTCCCTGAGTATTAAGAACATTGTTATAGTGAATTCTTTGATAACGCTGATCCTTGAGAAGCCTCAACACATGTTAAGTGGCTGCATTTCTAGGTTGTACAAATGTCTCATTTTAATAACAACAGCACCACATGAGGACCTGATCATGGCTTAATATGCCCTTTGAGCTAAGGTCCTTCTTTACAATATGATATGCCCACCTTGACAAAGTTGGCAGTGGGGGCATGAACAGTACGCCGTACATGCATCTTGAGTCATCTTCCATTGTGATCTTTAAACCTGAGACTTCATTATCATATGTGACAAATTATCTTGTCATGATATTTGTATGAGTAAAATTTCATCTATCACTAATAGTACAGAACAACAGACCAGACGAGGATACAAGTCTTGAACTTGCATTCTTCTAGAAAGGCAAACTGCACAGACCCAGATCTGCCAATGCATAATGCACCAGCAGACATGGGTCTATGGAGTTTGTTAGGAATAATCAGTAGAACAAACAACATAGATCCTGATCTCCCTGCACATTATGCAACAGCAGATCAGGGTCTATATTGTTTACAGTTGGACTTGAGTTATAAAGTGAATATATATGGTATATGTGAGTACACTTTCATCAAATTATCTCCAGTAGTTCACATTTATAGACCAGATGTGGAAATAGGTCACGAAGTTTTATTTTTCCTTGCTATGACCTTTATTTTTCAAACTTTGAAGTTGGGATCTGACTATAGAATGAGACAAACCATCTAGTCATGATGTAAATGTGATTAAAGCTGCATCAACATATTCTGAAAATTTCAAAAGTTCCAGCCCAGATGCAGAAACAGGTTACAATGAAATTGGTAAAATAATTACACTTGCCTGTAACAACCTTAAGTTTTGAGCAAGAAGTCTGACTACTGTACACAAGAAACAATCTTGACATGATGTGTGTAAATGGGAAGTTTCATCCATTAGTTCTAAAATTACACAAATAGCTCAAACAGAAACTGGAAACCAAGTTACATTTTCCCTTACTGTGCCCTTGACCTCTGAGCAAGGGGCCTGACACTGTCTAGTAATGATGTAGACATGATCAAAACTTACATATATAGACCAGACACAGAAACAGGTCATAAAGTCTCTCCAAGGATTGGAAAATTATGAGCCAAAGAAAGATGTAAACCGATGGACCAATAGGCACCCTGTCAAGATGGGTGTTTAATGGCAATTTTGCCCAATTAGTACGAGAAGAAAGAAATACAATAAGGTCAACAAAATATGAAGGTGGGTATGCCACCAAAATTTCATTTATTAGTGTTGCATGGATTTCAGTAATGCACCGAACAAACTAACTTGTGGGCATGTAATATACTTATCAATCAACAGACACTGCAATTGCAGTGCACAAGCACATAAGCAGTGGCATAGAATAAAAGCTATTATAACATAAATATACTTTCAAATGCTGGCTAGCTGGAATGTTTGCTTTGGTTTGGTTGGGTGTGTTACAGCAAAGCAACACAAGTGGGTTATTTGGTGCCAAGGCAATTGGAATAAAGTGCCTTGCCCAAGGATGTACCACGGTAGCCGAACTAGGCTGATCCTTTGGTAGGATTCAAACCCGCACCCTTTTGGTCACTAGTCCAGCATATTAACCACTGAGAGATTGCGGCTCCTATCTCTATATGTCACCTCTTATGACATGCAGGAGAGTACATTGGACCTATTCTACAGTACATCCCTTGAGCCCACAAGGGGTTAGCTGGAATGTAGACTAATTGTGGCTACAACAGTTCATGAAATTACAGTGTCTGTTGACAAAATATACAATATAGATTTTAAAGGAATTTACATATTAAACACTATGTACTTTTCAGCTGTTGGCAAATGATATGAAATGATGTTGGCAAATGATATGAAATGATAGTCTATCATAATTATATACCATCTCTAAAAAATTAAACTATAGTTACAAGTCCAAGAGAGGTCAAAGGTTAGATGCAATGGGGTTACAGGACATATAAACATGTAAATGTATGACAATAAACCATACAGTACATACATGTTTCTGTTGCTGCATGTTACTCTGTATACACCGACTCAACAAGTGAAATAATGAGTGTAATTTAAAATCTTTTGGATGAGTGTATGCAACAATTTTTTGTATACACCAGCCAAAAATTTATCAGCCTGAACCATTTTTTTGTGTCAAAAAAATGTTGGCACCAATAATAATAATAATAATAATGATAATAGTTCTTTATTTAAAGAGGCTAAGTATAACTCAAATAACATGCACCAACAAGTCAATTTCCTCACGCCATGAAGTTAATCAAGCTCACAGCTTACAAGGATATATATTCAAGGGCTGTAAATTTCTAACGGGGATAAATATCTTGAACTTATTAAGCCAACCTTCTACATGCAGAGCAATTTTAATAAATTTAAATTTAGTTTTGTCTTGTAAATTCAACTTTTGTAAATCCAACTTCACTTTTCTTGATACACCACTCCCTCGATAACTCGTGCCCGGATAACTCGCAAACCCGCTTATAACGCGGGGTCAGGCGTGGATCCCATTTTGTAAAACTAGAAAAAACAAACAAAACTGGCCCCTAGTTTTCCACATTAAAAAAATCGCGATCAAAATTGGTAAATGAAACATTGATATATTGCTCATTTTATCGTTGAAAACAGTGGTTAGTACCCGGAAATTTGAATCAACATCATGAAATTCTCAAGTTTTAATAAAAAGTAATATATTTTGTTCAATTTTCTTTTCAAACAACATTCTCAGTACACTGAAAATAACAATATTTTATGAAATTTCGACCAATGAAATTGTCGCTAATGCTGAATGGTGGGAACACTTAAAAAATTAAATACCAATTAAAATAAGTTTTGTCAAGTGAAATTTGTGTTTTAGTTCTATCTTTTAATTTGGTTTCATTGTAATCATCATAAATGCAATATGCCCTCTTGTATTCAAACGTGAAAAATGTCATTCAACCGTCACAGCTATGTCCGCGAGCATTTTGGTGAGAACCTAATTAAGTGCCGACCATGTTTTGATCTCTGCGGAAGTATTTGTTGTGTTGTTACACTCAATTAAAAGAAGACCTGCTTTGTATTATCACGTTAATTATGTCTTTTGTATCAAATAAAATAAAGGGGGTGGAATAAAAGAAAAGTTAAAAGGCATGCAAATCCTACCTGAGTAAGAGCTAGCGGTCATGGCGTGTGTCAGGTCAACTCATTTCAATTGATCAATCAAATACTGTTATAAATATTATTATGTTAGTAAAACTACCTTAAATTAGCCTTCTCATTCACAAATGTGATCAAAGATAGCATGGCAACCAAGTGAAATGAGCATTTGGTGAATAAAAAGCTCTGTTTCACAGATACGGTTCATTGCGGAGAAGAAAGTTACAGAGGTTGTAGTGAACTTAAAATTTCTAAATTGGCACTCAAAGATTTCCTGAAGGGAAAGTTTCACTATTACTTGCAATGAAATCACGGCATGCATATTTTACTAATAGGACAATAAATAAAATGAGTTTTGACACTGACGATTGTTTCACGAAATAAATGTTCCTACTTTTAGAAAAAAAGGAATCTTGTTTTGTTGTGAATCAACAACAACAAAAAGCAGTGACGTAATATACAATGTTTTTGCGTACACGTGTTGCTGAAACCACTTGGACTAATGTTGTTAATGATCTTTCAGCGATTGGGTATCTTGAAAATAAAGGTAATTTATACAAAAAAGCGAACAACTACATTAGAAAAAAGCTCTTTATTGACATTTATTCCCAATGCAATTATAAAACGAGTATTCAGCCATTAAACAGCCCGATTACCCCCCCCCCCCCCCCCCCGCCGCGGTTTTCCCGATGTCCAGCGGGGATGGCATCCTCTTCTTAATTTTTTGGAGATCCCTCGGTAACTTGTGCCCTTACTTATAGTGCGGTCTATGTTTTTGGACCCCATTGTGTGCAAGTTAACGAGGGAGAGGTGTATGTCTGGTAGGTGTAAAAAATGTAACATTAAAAATCATTGAAAATTTTTCAGATAACTTTAGTTAATTTGATATTTTTCTGGAATCTATCCGATATAACAATCCAGTTATCTACTATTTAGCTAGTCTGTTTCTGCAAGGTTTTGGTTTGGTTTTTGGTGGTTTACAGCACAGTAACACTGTAAAGGTTTATATCTTGCAGAGGCAGTACAGTTTCTTGCCCATGGACACACCATGGTATCCAATCTGGGCTTATCCAATGGTGAGAATCAAACCTGCACCCTTTTGATCACAAGTCCAATGCCCTAAAACTTCTGAGCCATCATGACTGCATGTTTAAACAAGAGTTAACAGTTGGTTAGTTGTTTGGTTTTTAACAGCACTTTCAGTGCTTTAATTGGTTGTATCATCAGGGGCTGAGATTTTTTCTGTGGCCTTGGTCCACAACATTGTTGGAGAAATTGTGACTGGATCCAGAGGAGTTTGAACTGAAGTTACACAAACTAGTATGTAACTGTCATTGTCTACATGTGTTCTTAAATTTATGTGTATTTTAATTTAAGCATGTGAGCAAATATAATGTAACTGAATAAGACCAGAAAACAAAATCAGTTTTACTTTTGGTCTATATCACTTGACTGGGAGTGCAGACAGGCCTCGCATATTCAATTAAATTTAAAATTTAAGAAAATAATATTGCTCCATCAAACACATGAAACTTTGACAAGCATATTTAGAGTCTGTTCCAGGAATCAGTCGCATTCAGACTTTATTCACATCTGAAATTCACAAAGGTTGCACATATTCATTTGCTCTAGGTCCAGATACTTTATGGCCCTTCAACTGTTTTGTGATCAGTTTGATTGGATTAGTTTTGGTGTCAAGTGCCCCTCATTAAAGCATCAGTTTTGTTACAAGTTGAGGAAACTGTCTATTTTCAGAACATCTCTTTTTTATTTCAAAATCATTAGTCTTTTTTCTTTCAAGTGGAGCAGAAATATTTTGGTGCATTTCTCTTTGTCATATTTTTTATCTTTGTTCAACTACTAATTGGACTTGACACTATGATTTGGCCTTTATGTGAGTGTACTTGTGCTCTCATCATTATTATTTGCAAGCCTTGTGAAAAATCCTAAAAGGTTCATGACAAGTCACTGGAGAATTTCCTAATCATGTGTTAACCTAAATTGCCTGTCATGGATCCTTCCTGCTGTCTCATTAGCTGAATCACAAAAATGGACTCTTGTTATACAGTGTTCATATAAAAATCTGATCTACTTGAATATTTACATTTTACCTCAGTAGTTCATAAATGGCACTGCTCAAAGGTAAAGCGATGAATAACTTTGAAAGATTCGTTTGGCTGAGGTTCAAGGTAAATCTTAACTTGTCATTTGTAAACCACATTTGAAAATTGCCTGCTTTATTGGCGAATGAAACCCAAGGTATATTCTACTTGTCTACATTAGGCAATAATTGATAGGCACACACCGAGTTCTGCAGATTTTTTTAAATGGAGAAAATAGCTGGATCCCAAATTCTAAATTCCTAGCCCCAAATCTCGAGTTTAATGAATTTTCAGCCCCTGATCATGACATGGAAATGGGAGCCAAGTGCTTTTCCCCCAACACACAGCTAGACAACTGACTCAGACACTAGATCTTTCGAATCATGCTGTGGTATACCATCACTGTGTTCAACTTTCAAAATTATTCAGACAAAATGTTGAGGTTGAATATAACAATGCTGCTCCCCATTGCTAGGTTGGTGGTAAAATTTCACATGCAGTGTCCAATTTTTGCCCTAAAAAATACTGACATGTTCGATCTTATGTACCAGAAAAGGGCTGCACTAAGGAAATTTCTAATCTGAATTTGGCTTATATTTAACTTCATCATTACCCATTATTACCAGTATCTCTGTTCACAATTCCCCTCTGAATCTGAAATTTTTATTTTCAAACAACAAAAGTTGATTCATTACTAAAGTATGTATTTATGCGTATTCCAGTGCTAAGAAACGTAGGTAATGTAGTCTCCTACATCATTTATGCAAGCTCAAAAATATGTTACACTGGTAGATGTCAACGACTTTACAACAAAAATCTGCAGCCATCAAGACAAGTCCTAAATTTTCCATAACCAATTATGTTGTTTTTATTGAATGAAACAACCATCATCCTTGCCACAAGAAAGTGATAGCCATACCTTGCTACATGTCAATGCAATTAAATTAAGGCTGCTGCAAACAATTCAAACACTTTCTGTGTATGCATAAAATATTTGACAAGGCAAAAAGAGACTATATTATGCATCTCAATTATTGAGTTTACTATTTGGCAATTGTTTAAAGAAAATCATGAAAAGATTAATGGCTAATAAAAATGTATGACAATCTAAGCAGAAAAAACATGAAAGCAAGTTTTTGTCTACCAACCCTGGTGTAGGATGTCCATGAAAGGGACATACAGTATCTACAATTGGAAGGCCAGATTTAGGGGCACATATTCTACAGGCAGAGCTGTCCTTTGAGCCCTGATCTAACCTCTGACCTCCGCCTCCAGGATTGGGTGAATATGTCATGAGACTGAAACAAAAGTGGAAGGTGTAGTAAGCAGGTATGCAGAAGTGGATGGATTTTGAGTGGCTCGAATGTGGCTGTTAACCTTATATACTGTTTACAATAAAATCTACAGAGTAAAATATTTTCAGGAACAAGACCCCTCACCCCCACCCCCAATCTCTAACAAAAAAGAAGACTAGAAATATGTTCATGGAACATGAATGCCCTATCACTGAGAAACTGATGTATGTATGCTATAAATGCACAACTTAAACGGACAGCCAGGTATAAAACTATATACCCCTACCACGTTTGCGGTGTGCATCAAATAATCCAGAATGTAATGAACAATTACATAGTTCACCTCTATAAAGCTTTCAGTAGTCTCCAGTAGCCATAGTAAACAATAACAACCAAGCAAAAAATACAAATCTGACTAAAGTGATCTTAACAATGAAACATTGGCCCCTTTTTTAACTAAAGTTCTGTTTGGAATTTGTATCTTTACATTTTCCGAAAACTGTAAATTTTAATCAGCATTATATAGCTAGAAATATACATAGATATATACAGACATACTGTAACAGGGCATACAAGACATACAAAAATAAAAAAAGAACATTCTTGTCTATAATTTCAAAGCAAAAGTACTAAAATGAGTTGATAAAAATCAGAGATTATATTTTTTGTTTAAATCATCGTTCTTAAAATCTGCTTCAGGAGCTGTTATTTTTGTCCACAACAAGAAGCCATATTTTAGTGAAAGTCACAGGCTTTGAGTGACCATGGAGTAACAGCGAGTATTAGGAGCACAGTTCATGTATCAGTAATTACCTCAAGATCAGCCCTACAGTCGAGGCCTCACATGAAAAGCATGCAGTTCACTCAACTAATTCCTATTACTCATTCATATATATAATAAACTATTAACCTATTGAGGGTAACCTATCACAATATACAGTGTATAGTCATTAATATGGAAAGTTTACCACTGAACAAACGTATGTATCCCTACTTCTGACTGCTCTGGTCAGAAAAGGCTTTCTGTGTTGGCTAGGATGTATATACCATCGAAAAAGCTATGTGGTCACAAGCTGATCACAAACACTTTACCTATATTTATAAAGCATAAAATGTAGGTCACACTGCTGACCTTTTGGTTGTAAAAGATAAAAGATGCATCCAATTATTAAGCTTCATGATTCAAATATACACAGCACCCAATAAATGAACAAAATTTCAACAAAGTCATTGAAGCACGAAATACTGGTCACAGAGACCTCTGTTTGCAATAAGGGTGTAGTACTTTAGTACTTATCAAGGTCCATCCTCTCTAGAAGTTTCAGGACTCTGGGTAAGATAGCATGCATACAGCATGCCAAAACTCATGTGGTCATGACAGGCTCAAAAATTCCACTTGTCCACTCATAATTATGAGTGGTGGCTGAGGAAGGGCAAGTCACTTTTCAGGACTGAGCAAATACCAAAGCCCGACATCCCAGACTATTCATTTTTGAAGTCAGGCAAGTAAAATTCTCCAAGTTGCTAGTCCGGGACAAGTGCTTTTTTCCTATTTTAATAAAGTCAGGAAAGTCCTTATTTTCGTGCTTTAATCACTATATCTACCTTTATTTAGCCATTCATACACTCCAGGTGTACTGAATACTTGATTCTACCCCTCTCCATGTATAAACATTGCATGTCTTAAGTGAACTATTTGTGTGACATTAACCTGTAATTAATACATTCATTCTTTCTTTCTTTTACAAATATTATGTACATGTATAGAATGTTGTATACCCCTGAGAGCCTCATGAAAGATTAGCTAACAATTTGGCTAAATGAGTTGTACCCTCTGAAAATAAAGTATTATTATTATTATCATTATTATTATTATTATACATTTACATCCTGATAACACCTACAGGTGGTCAGTGATAACTGTCACATATGCACATGTTCTATTACTGCTTCACTGCATATTGGGCTAAGCGACCAAATTATCAGTGTTTTAAGCGGCTTTGTTGTAATTGTGTTTACTCAAACCAGATCCTCACGAAAGGCTCACTCTGATTTTAATCCAGCAAGTCAGTGTAATTAACTTAATGAAAGGTACTTTACCGACATCAGAGTTTCCTTTATGAACTGATTAAATGACAGTAATGATTTGAATTCATTTTACAGAGGATTAACTTCCACGTGCGATATTACATTTGAAGCAAAACAATTACGCTAATTATTGAGCTGTCTCTGTTTGTATTTACAAGAGAAAATGTATGTTATGATCACTTTATAAGTAGTTGTCAAGCAAGCTGATATTTACTCTGTGGATAAAATGAGTTTGCTAAATTATTTTTGCACGGAAGGTAATAAGGAAGATTGGGAGAAGGAAAATTCTTGTGAAAGTGGAGGGATAAAACGTAAGACTGCCACTGAGTGTGAGGTAGCTATTTCTCCAAAGAGACATAAGCCAGAATCCGTGGCAGCAAAAAATATCAAATATGACACTACTTAGAGACAGAGAAATTTTCAGCCACATTGGATTGATTGTTATCCCTGGCTTCAATTTATTGACTCGGAAGGAAAAATGTTTGGCAGTTATTACAAACAATATCAAAAACTGGCACAGGTTGGAAATTCAACCAGTGTATTTGTCAGTGGAAATGACAAATTCAGGATTGAATTAATCAAGTCTTGTGACATTTCTGGACCCCACAAGGCCTGTCAGCACAATATATGCATGACACTACCCAGAATGTGCAGAAAATCAGTGAAGTTAGAGTTGCTGACACTCCACTAGGAAAGGCCCTTTCAAAACTAAAATGAGACTGAAATGAAAAAAATGAGAGCTCTCTTTAACACAGCCTAGCCCATTATGGAAAACCATTTTCTGATATGGAAATGATGGGTGCACTCCAGGAGAAGAAAGGTGTTGAACTTGGTGCAAATTATAAGAACAGATTCAGGGCAAGAGACTTTGTTCCATCATCGATCAAGTCTTCAGAGAAGAAGTTAGAGAAAGTCTGAATTCCATTAAATTCCTTTCCATTCTTGCTGATGGAAGTACTGATGATAGTGCATGTAAGATACCTGGACAATGGAAAACTGAAAACCTCATTTGTCAGCATTGAGGACCTGAAATCAGCTGATGCCTTGGGAATTAAGGCACTGAATTGGGTTTGGAGAAAGCAGGTCTTACATTGGCAGATCTTAGTGATGTTACAAGCAGGAAACCAACCATTGTATGTGCCAATTTTGATGGTGCCAATGTGATGCAGGGATTAAAGAGCATAACTATGAAATACTACAGTGCTCCATGGATATTTTCTATGCATTGTGTTGCTCACAAGTTAGAACTTGCAACTCTGGATGCTGTCAAAGATAGTTCATATCTGAAAAAGTTTGAGGAGACTGTAAAGGGGATTTTCCTGTTCTATCACTATAGCCCTAAGAGATGAAGAGAAGGGAAGTCAATTTCAGACATATTTAACATGCCCTTGGCTCACTTGAGTGGTATGAAGCAGGTTTGAACCTTTATGCACATATTGTACCTACAATTACATTTTACATTGTTTGAAAATCATGGATAACTTGTGTTATTATCTGAAATACTTTGTCTTGAATGAGATTTGAAATTGACTGAGTATTATGTTATTCTTAATTTTTTATCTGTGATCTAATAATTCTTCACAATTAAATATTTGATGTGGAAAAACTTGTACTTTATTACAATCAGTTACAAGTGGGCTCTTAGAAAATGGATGCTTATGAGGAGGAGAATTAGAAGATTAATGATAGGTTAATTGGCAAAGGACAAAACAGCATTGTAATTAGTTTTCTTTTTTGATATTTTTATTATATCTTTCTTTGCTTTAATATCATAGTTGAGATGGTTTGCGAGCAAGACAAGAGCATTAAATGCCCTTAAGACCAGCTTGACTGTCATTTGAAGTCATCTTAACACGTTGCTCCAAAAGGGTCCTCTGAAGAAGCTGCCAGAGCAAAGGTCTACATCCGTGAGATTTCTTCAGTGAAGTTTGTGTTGATGCTGCATGCAATGTGTGACATCTTAGAGATTGCATCATCCTTGTCCAGAGTGTTTCAGAAGGACAACCTGCTGGTGACAGAGGTCTACTATGAAGTAGAAGCTCACATCCTTAGACTGGAAACTCTAAAGCATGAGCATGGACCAATAATGAAGGTATTAAATATGTTAGCTTACTACTTTTATTTTCCATTGTCTTCATAAGAAGTTTAGCTTGATGAACCAATTAAAACTTATTCACTGACAGTTTTCAAATATTTTGAATGCTTTTGATGTCTTACTTTCTGTAACATATAATAATATATTATTAAGTTCTATTATTTTGTAGAAATTTATCTCAAGTATTGAATCCACTAGTAAGACATACAATACCATCGATTTGAAAGGGGAAATGCTCAATCCAGCATGTGTGACTGAAATCATTGATGACGTGATAAGCTACATGACAAGTGGTGAGTATAAGAAAAGATTCAAAACTTTCTTAAAAAAGGCAAATATATTGATCTTTCCTAAACTTAGGAAATTGCTTTAAGTAAAGTAAAAAGTTTTGAAAGGTTGAGCATAACAAACTTTAGTTTAATGACTTGAGATTCATAAATAGGAAGTAAAATATTTGACAGATGCTTAGAGTTCATTTTTTTAGGTTAGTTATAACAATTCAATGATATTAATACCATTCACATGCTTACATTATTATTTTAATTAAATATATTCATAGTAATTCAAAATGAGTTACTGCTTTAAAGGAATTTTCTTTTATTTCATGCTGGGTTTTTTTCTTCAGTTTTGGAAACTTCAATGAAGAATCTTTAAGATGCTTTAGAGCATTTGACTACAGGCACTTTCCTCATGAGAGGGCAGCTCTGTTGAAATATGGGAGGGAAGACTTGCAGGTTCTATTTTCAAACAGGAAGACCATCCTGCCATTCATGAGCAGTATCTAGAGTTCAAAGCGAAGATGAGGGCATACAAGCATGTCACTGGATCCACCTGCTGAAATTCTTGGAACACTCTTAGTGAATACTCCACCTTGTCTCAGTCTGTTAAGCAAACTAATAGAAACCATGTTTGTTATAATCCTGACCACTGCTGAGTGTGAGCGAGGATTTAGTTCAATGAACCTAATCAAGACTTCATTAAGGAATTCCTTAAACCAAGAGAGTTTACAAATTCTAATAACATTTCAGCAAATGGACCAGAGCTTGAGGACTTCAACTGTTGGCTTAGTGCTGGTGCAGGTGGCAAACATGTACATGGACATTTTTTCAAATCCAGCAGCTAAAACATATATACCTGAAGTAGTCAAATGTATATTAACCAATGTTTTTGAAAAATTTAATTCTTCTAAGAAATAATTATGTTGTATATTTATTCGTTTGTTCTTTCTATGGATTAAGTGCATACATCTCATCAAATCTTGGCAAGTGATTACAATTTTGGGACAAGTGAAAAGTAACGTGCGACAAGTTAATTTTCTGAAACCACTTGTCCTGGACAAGTAGATACTCAGCCCTGCTTTTTCAAGAAGCTCATCCGATTGAACAAGTGGCATTTTAAGCAGATTCATGAGCAAAATCTGATGTAGAACTAGCAACAGTTCCAAGTCTCTTGCCCTGCAGGACAAGCAGCCAACCAAACATTTTTCAAGCCCTGCATGATCTAAATGAAAAACTTAACCAAAGCCAGTAAAATATAAAATATAGGTCACAATGAGTTTCTTTTGTTGTAAGCATGTGGTACTATTAAGAATGCATATCATAATCAATTCTACAATTCTAGCATCAAGTGTTTGAGAAATGAACATCAAACACAAAATTTACCCTAAGTGAAGCATAAAATATGGGCCATAATGACCTACATGTACTACTGAAATAAGGGAGTAGTGCTCATCAAGGTGTATCCCTTCACAAAGTTTCATGACTTTACATATAAGTTTATATCCAGAATGCAAAAAACCTATTTGGTCATGAGCTAAATGCAAAAACTTAATGTAATCCAGTAAAATGTCCAATGTGTGTCATGGTGACATTTTTTTATTGTAAGGGTGTGGTATTAATTGAGATGCATACAATCATCTAGTTTGATGGTTTTAGCATCAACAAAACTTGAAAAATAAACTTAAAACACAAAATTTAAACAGTCAGTGAAATATGGGCCACAGTGACCTACTTTTGTGATGAGGCATAATACTTGCCAAGATGCATCCCCTCATGATGTTTCATGATTCTATAACAGTATGTATAAAATGTGCAAAAAACTCAGAGCTCATTGCAAAAACTTCACCAAGAATGCACAAATTAATGTAGATGTACAAAGTTAGCCCTCTTAACCCACTCCACTGGAAATAGGTGCTATGAACCCACTCCAAACTGTTGCCAAGGACCTAGAAAGAAGGAATGATTGTGGTACAGATAGACTGTACATATGTATGTATACACCTTTATATGTGCTGACGCTGATGCCATACAACAGTTCTCCTCTACTTCATAGAAGTGAGCTAAAATAGTACAAAATGTAACACAGATAAAGCCATAACATTCTAAAAGCCATCTCATTTAAATACACTGGGTAGTGGTGGTGGAATGCCAGTGAGGTGGGAATAGGACAGAAATCTGAACAAAGAACACTGCTAAAATACCATGTATACACCTACTGAGATGGCTGGATGTTGAAAAAAGAAGGTGGCAACCAGTCCATGGTGAATTTAAATAAAGTAGTCTGATAAATTAGCCGCCAAATCTGTATTGGTATGTTGGTGGTTTGGGATCTGATTTCAATTATTCATAACACATTGCAATTACTGCAGACTGATTTTGTCCGCAACACATCAGTGCACATATTGGCCGTTTTTAGACACTTATTGGTATTTCTCGAAGCTCCTGGGTTATGGTTGGTTGAAGTGATTTCTACAGAATATCTCTATATCAAATCCAATGTCTGACAAGTTGTAAATCTATGTGGAAATATGTAACCCTATGTCCTGTCGCCATTTTGCATTACTGGGCTACATCAGCAGATAAATCAGCAGTTCCATTGAGCGACCAATCAGATGCAACTTTGTGCATTCATAATGGTTGTTTTGGTCATGTGACAAGGGTATCTGTGGATTTGTGTTGTGACTGTCACACGATTAATATCTAGTCATGTGACTACTATCACAGTTCAACAAAGGGGCCAAATTACAAAATGGATGTATTAATTTTACATTGTTACCAAAATTGTTCAGAATACTGAATTAATCCATTTCATAATTTGACTTATTGCTGATAGTCAAAACGCCCACAGGATTTAGGGTTACATGATTCCACATGGATTTATAAGCTGTCAAAAATCGGATTTCATACTGAAATATGCTATACAAATTGCCAAAAAGCCCCTTCAACCAACTGAGACTCAAGAGCCAGGAGAAATACCAGTGTCAAAAAACAGTCGACATGTGCACTGATGTGTTGTGGATAAATCTGTCTGTAATCGTTGCAATGTTTACATGAACAGGTGAGATCAGACCCCAAACCACCAACATACTAATACAGGTTTGTGGGCTGATTTATCAGACTATAAACAAAGTAGCCTGTAATATGAAACATGCCTTAAGTTTGTCTTCTTTTTTTCCCCTTTCCTTCATAAGGAGGTATAGGATATTTTCAGAAATTTTGCAAACATAATGTTACAGTATTTGATTTATAATAAATAATAATCAGTTCTCTACCAGAGATATATTCCCCAATAAAATTGAACGAGCATATCTGATCTGTTAGAATGTTTGCTCAAGATGACAGCTGAAAAATACAGTCATGTATAATAATGACTGCACGAGATGTAACCTTTGGTGCAATCATTATACATGACTGTATTTTAGTCCATTTAGAATACTAAAAAGACGAAAATTCATCTTTTCTGTCCCTCTCATATAGACAAAGGACAATAAATCTGCCCATTACCTCCCCTTGCCACCACCAGGTGCGGCTAGTTTTTAAGCTGAGCAATATAACAACAAGGATGCTCACATGGCGGGGTGGTTGAGAGGGTGTTTAAGTAATGTGATCGGGTAAGTATTCTTGGAGAACATAATTTATGAACAAATTTGCTTTCTCCTTCAAATACGTTCCCTGATCACATTTAATTGTTTAGTTTAAACATATTTTATTGACATAAATGTTAACAAATGGGGTTGGGCTACAAGTTCTCACAGCTTAGAATAAGCCTTTCCCCTACAATCGATAAGAAATTTACATGGACAGCAGCAGTAAATTAATATGACTTCATACAATTATATGTAAATATACATGATTCAGGCAAAATATGTACGATGGAGAGAGAGAGAGAGAAATGAATACATTAATGAATTAATGATGAATTAATGATCGTGACAGAAGTTGGACTTGAGTACATACACCAAAATGAATTCAGTGGATAACAATTAAGAAAATCATGTCTTTTCTAAATTAAAATTAGCAGTAATTAATTGAGTAGAGAAATCATATTGTGAACACTCCTTAATTATGTAAATTGTTTCTTGTCTTTAATATATGTTTGGAACAAATCAAATAAGCGATTATTAAAGTTCGCTGTCAAATCAGATGATCAGTACAACAAATTATTTATAGTCACTGGTACATAGAGATGATTTAGATTCTTAACCAGTTTCCTACACTGTTCAATATAGTATTTGCAAGTAAATATGGTATGCATTTTCTAAATCACACCACAAGCACATAATGGATTATCTCTCAGATAATTACAATATAAATCATTATGTAAATCACTACAGTTATTTGTAATTCTAGTATGCAGCATAGATAATTTCCCGTTACCAACGAAAAAATCGGCAGGCACATGTGTTGTCTTAGTCTCTATTATACTTCTTAAGATAGAATAGTTACTTTCACCTTTTACTGAATCTGGGAGTAAGTTCCAAACTTGAATAGAAGAGTGTAGGGTTGACTTTCTACTTATTTCGATTAAAATTATTCCTATTTCTAAGATTATACCTGTTTGTCTCACCAATCAGTGGTGGTAGAGGGTCAGAAAGATAAGTAGGAGAGACACTGTATACTATTTTAAGAAAGTAAGATAGTTTATGAAACTTTACTCTATCTGACAAGATAGACCAACCAGTTTCTTCATAAAAGTTATGCCAAGATGTTTATGGAACTCAACAAAAGACAGGATTTCATTTTAGAATTTTAGTTCAGGAAAAACCAGTTCTAGCTTATGCGAGAATAACATTGCCTCAGTTATGGTTGGATTGAAGTCAACTAACCACTGCCTTGACCAATCGTCAACCATTTGTAAATCTGTGTTCAGAACATATTCAATTTCGTAAGTATCATTAGATGAACATGCCAGTGAGCTATTATCAGCAAAGAGTCTCGTTGCAATCTGGAGGTTATCACCTATATCGTTAATATACACAATAAATAATAACGGACTGAAAACAGAACCCTGAGGTATGCCATCCACAACATAATGGCTACTTGATTCGGCAGTATTTACAAAAGCTGTTTGAAGTCTGTTCGATAGGTAGTCAGAGAACCAATCAATAAGAGAGCTATCAATGCCATTGCACTTTAATTTATGTACTAAACCTTTATGCCAAACCCGATCAAATGCTTTAGAGTCATCACAAAAGACCACACATGTCATCCTTGTTATCAAACGCAGTACATATACTATGATACATAATCTATGAGCTGAATACTGTAGAATTGTTGGGAAGAAAACCGGATTGATATTTGCATATAAGATCATTTGAGTGTTGGTGGTTGTAGAGATGCTTAAAAATAATTTGTTCCATAACTTTCCCAACACAACTCAATAATGAAATAGGCCTGTAATTTGAAGGATCAGTGGTACATCCCTTTTTATACACTGGCATTACTTTCGCGGTTTTCCATAAAGATGGGAACACTTTTTTAGCAAGGGATATGTTGAATGGAACAGAGAGTGGTTTAACTATGGATGCGATGGTTCCTTTGAGCATATAGTGACTTATTTTATCCACGCCACATGCTTTGTGGGTTGGTAAGGTGTTGATTACATCAAAAACGACTTGTTCTGTTACTAATATATTAGTTACTTTGATATTAGTTTTCAAGTGTATATTCGGTAGATGGACTAACATTAATGTTAGGAGAATTGGTAATAGGAAGAGAAAATGCTGAACATCTGACCTATACCTCAGGTATCCTTCTAGGGAATAAAAGCTTGATTCCCCATGTGACTGATAACCAGTTTTCCTACTTTGATAAGTAACACAGCCTAGGGTCACGTGATGTGACCCCTATATCCGGTTAAGAAGATGATTAATGAAATCTTCTTACCAACAAAATTTCGCTGGTGAATCTAGCAAAGCTAACAGGCTGTGCTGTCTTTTAACTGGGTCTGGTGGTCATTTGGGCTGCTGCCACAGGACCCACCAGAATCAAAGTTTGTCTCTGTGAAGCTAAATCTCTGAAATAAAAACTGGAGAAGGTTGACTCTGCATACCAGCCAACAGCTTCTATTATGTCTCAGATTGAAACATTATGTTTGATTGCCGACTGATAGTACCTATTTTTGGATACAAAGCATGGTTATGTCAAGAGGACCACCAAACCATCCGATCTAAACTGAAAATAGTTTGGGTCAACGGAAAGGACATGTAACTCACTCACCCTGCATGTTGAAGCTAAGGCTATCAGGATGTTTTGTAGGATAGTAGCTTCAGCGAAATGCAGACTAAAGGCTCAAATTTATCAGAATTGAGCCATGTTAAAAGCCTCATAGAGACAGAGAAAAAAGTTGGCAAGTTAAGGGATTGAGGTGCTCAAAGGGACGATGTTATTGACATGGCACCAGTCCTTAAAAACATGCCACTTTTTCTCATAAGCCTTCAGAGTGGAGGGCCTTCTTGCTCGCGAGATTCTCTCCACAATCGAAGGTTTAAATTCTTTCTCTTGCAAGACTGTCCAGACAAGAGCCAGGTATGCAGACGACAGTCCAGGCAGATGGAACACTTGCAGTTGTTTGAGAAGATTTGGCTTGGCTGAATTTTTCTGGGCAGATCTATCGCTAGGTCAAGTAGATTGGTGACCCAGGCCTTGTTCATCTGAGAGGGGCTATCAGAATCATCTTGCAGTTCTGACCCCTCAACTTCTGGATTATTTTTGGTACCAAGCTTGTGAGAGGGTGGGCAAAGGCCCACAACCCCTCCAAACTAATCAACAGTGCATCGACTGTCCAAGCTTCTGGGTCTGGAACTCAAGAGACAAAAGGTGGGCAACCTGTGATTCCACCTTGTTGCAAAAAGATCAATCATCGGATACCTCCATTGTGTGCAAATCTGATGAAAGACTGATTGATGGAAAGACAATTCCGTATGAATGACTTTACCCTTTCTGGATAGTGTGTAGGCCAGGACATTGAGTCTGCTGGGAATGTGCCTGATTTGTACATTGATATAAGTTGGTCGCACCAACGTAGAAACTGCCAAATCAGAACGCACAGGTCGGGTGATTTGGTGCCCCCATTTGACGAGGTAGGTCACCATTACCGAGTTGTCTGACATAATTAGGACTGTTTTCCCTGAGAGCTGATCCTTGCTGAACTGAAAGGCATTGATGAAAGCCTTCATACTGGCATTGGTTCATACTGTCATTTCTGCTTGGGGCTTCTCCAGAGGAATCTGTTGTGAGCCAACCTGGGTTGAACCACTGACTCAGGAATGATCACACATTGTGCATGATCCTGACCTTTTGATCAAGGGAACTTGAAACGGGGCGCCATTGGGCCAGCAAGGTCATCTGTAAGGGGCTAATAAAAAGATGGCAGAGCAGGATCAAGTCTGCTGCTGCACTGAATAAATTCAAGGAATTACATGAACTCTCTCGCTGAAATCCAAGTCCTGCTGGAAACGGACTCAACGAGTTTGACGAAATAGACTACACAAACGTAAGGTAGCCATAGCAGATTGAGATTGGTGAGAAACTCCATACCCAGATGGGCAAAACGCTGGGATGGATGAAGATCGGACTTTTCCCAGTTCATGAGAAAACCTAGATGACTCAGAAGTGATAGAAGATCGTTTCTGCCCTTGAGAATAGAACTTACCATATGTTTCTGGAGGATGTCGTCCATGTAGGCCACCATCGCTGTAGATGAAGTTGACCTGAACAGGGTGATAATGCAATCCATGATTTTGGTAAAAACCCAGGGGATGATGTTTAGTCCAAACTTTTAAACTGATAAACCATGTCACTGTAAGCAAAATGGATACATTTCCGTGACGCAGGGTGGATAGGGATCTAAAAATATGCATCGGTCAGATCGAGGCTGATGGCATACTCCTCCATTCTAATGGAGACGTATTGATCTCGCTGTCTCCATCTTTGATGGAAGAATGTATTGGTTGAGGCGACTCAGGTCGTTGATCAGCCTCAACATGCTGTTTGCCTGCTGGATAAGAAACAGACTATAATAAAACCCCAGAGATTGTGGTTTTCACACAATATCCACCGCCCATTTGTCAATGAGTGACCGTATCTCTTTTTGTAGAAAAGTTGAGGGTGTTGGATAAATGAAATCCAAAGCCCCTCCAAAATGACCTGGATCACTCATTTGTGCTGAGGAAATAGGGTGATCCAGTGAGAATGGAACTGTAGGAGTTGGGCGCCCACTGGTAGGTTGTCTGTGGGCGGCGAGTTTGGCAGGTCAACATCGAGAGTTAGGAGGCATGGAGACAGAGAAAGCTGATTTCTTGCCTCCCCTGTAAGGTTGCCTGCTAAACTGGTTAGGTTGTTGCCTCCTGGCATTTGGCTGGGATCTGAACTGAATGTGTGACGGAAAAGATCCCTTGTCCCTGGCCCGCCAATCGTTCCTCCGCCGTGGCAGGGGCGGATTGGTCTTAAAAGTCTGTGCGGATTAGGCAGTGAGTTGGAGGGGCAGTTCCTGAGCTGACTGCCTCTGAACATCTTCAATTTTGCCACCAGAGAGTATTGGCGAGCCAAACACAGTTATCTGTAATGCCAGGGTATGATGTGGCTTGAGCAATGTGGAGCTCAAACATACATCACATCATATTAGGTCAAGATTCGCAGAGGCAGTCAGCACATTCACCATGGAATGGTGAGCGGCAATGTTAATGACCCGAGTAATTTGGCCAGTCAACTCCAAGGCATGCTCATTGCCCGATTTTCCACAAGTCAGAAAATTGGCAATGAGACCAAGTCTAACATCAAAGATGTGGCGACATTTCAAACCAGTTTCGAAGTGGCCTAGAACACATTCTTGTCCACTTTATAAAACAGTGGGGAAGACATGTGAACTGCTGCTAAATTTTTATCCAGAGCCAGGAGGTCTGTATGGAAGGCATCAGAGTGGGTTTTGTACCAGCATGATGAAAGCATTGCTGGTATTTGGCTTTCAGGAAATAAAGTCTTTGCTTTCCCCAGATCACAGATTCTTCTCGACATATAGTTGTTAATCTCCCTAATCTTTGTTGACGCTTTGACCTTATAGTCGTGCATGGCGGTAGGGGGTGGAGGGCATTCTGAAGCCGACAACACCCAGTATATTTCTTTGATGGCGGCCTTGAAGTTAAACTTAGTCCACACCATGGTTGGTTCTGAATAAGGCTGTTGTGCCAGAGTATCTTCACACTTACTGTGTGTAGAGTCCCGTTCAGGTCTGGCTTGCATATTCAGATACAGCATACCCGGTGACATAAATGACACAATGCCATCGTCTCTATATAAGTCATGGTCACTCCCCTGCAGATAAGCTGTGAACATATGGTAAGCCGGGTCCGCAGAATGGACGGCTGGATCATCAGAAGTATGGTCAGTAGTTGACTGCCGGCTGTGCAGAAGGAGGTCTGGATGCGCCAAGTGCATGGGTGGACAGACAGATTTATCACTAAAATCCCCGTCATAATATGGGTATGAGGTTCAAGACGTGGCTTGATGGATGGATGTCACAAATATCCCCGCAGTTGTAGAGAGATGGAGCTGTAATCATGGCTAGATGGACAGATCCATAAATAAGATCCCCAAACTGAGGCAGCCGGGCTGGCTGGATGGCCTGGATGGCTCTGGATGGCGATACCACAGTATAAGAGGGATCAAACGGATCTGGCCAAAACCCCATGTGCCCGGATTTACAGGCCCAAAGGCCATGCTTGGACATGCAGGGGGACTTATACCAACTGGGCTGCCTATTATTGGGGGGACACTCCTCCAATGAGTCAGAAATACCTGTAGAAGCCAAAGAGGGAAACAAGGGTAAAATTTGGCCTGAATTTAATAATTGCGCCGTTGTCTCCTGAACCATGTGACACATCTGTAGTTCAGAGGCAGTAGATTGCAAAACCACAATGTTTTGTTCCCCGATTTCCCCTGAGGTAATGGTAGCTATAAGTTGTCGACGTCGCACTTTGGGGGGGGGGGGGGAGGGGACCAGCAACATCCCCCACCAAGGCTCGCAAGTGATGCTGACTTCGGATGTATACTTAAGATGTTGGCGTTGTCTTTGCAAGATTTTCTTCTCTTGTGTTTCCCTTTGGCCACTTTCTATAATAGAGTGGTCCAGACGTCTTCAGACCAAACCAAATGGAGCACACACTGCAGGGAAGAGATAAAGTACATTTGGTACAAGCTAAACTTGTGCGTATCTTCCCTTGCCTTAAATCTCTTACATTTAATGCCCTTGTTTGACATGTTTCACTGAAATGACACAAGAAGAGAAAAAAAAGGCACAAATTAAGAACTCAGCATGTTAAGAAGTCACCAATACAACACCTGTTACTAATGGAACAATAGGCAGTGCACGCTAAAAAGTGAATGACAATTGGTGTTCAACGATAGCATGCTGTATATGCAGTCTAAGTAGACAAATTCCAAGAATGTGACAAATTCACACAAATGTTGGAAAAATTCAAAAATAATGCATACCACCTGTAGAGGAATGATTATTACACACAAGAAGTCCAAATTCCTGGATGAATGACTAATTTTGACAATGATATTAGTGTGGATTTATGTGAGGTGTCACGTATGAAATTGACAGTACGGAAGCGTAGCTTAAAAGCCAGCAACACCTGGTGGTGGCAAGGGGAGGTAATGGGCAAGATTTATTGGCCTTTGTCTATATGAGATAGACAGAAAAGTCAAATTTTCATCTTTTTAGTAGGGCTGGATTCGGGAGGTAGCAGGCTTATATCCCCTAACATCAATGTGATCGGGGAACGTATTTGAAGGAGAATTGAAATTATGATGCAACTGAAAGGCAAAGTTCTTCATGAAGCAAGGGTCCTAACTCGTCTAAATTTTATTTGAAAATGGAAAGAAAAAATGAAGTAGATCTTCTTATGTAAAGCCTTATACCAAATTTTGTTTGAATCATTTAAGTCCTTCAAAAGTTTGAGCAAAAACAAATTTTGGGATGGGATGAGACAGGACAGGATGGATGGATATGGGGAACATTATATGCCCTCTCTATAGATATGACAGGCTATGAAAAGCAAAATTATAAACATAACTTGTTGTTTACATGGCTGAAATTTGGCATTTACTCATGGTTTTCTGCATAAAATTAGGGATGAGATGGAAAAGTCAATGTCTTTGAATAAGACCACAGCTAATAGCTTCTACAGATATAAGCCATCTTTGTTTATGACAAATTCCAGTGTTTTTCAATAACAAGAGGTCCAAGTAGGCCTGACATCACTCATTTGGCTGACATCTGCTAAATAGCCAAATGTAAGAGCAGTTGTCCAAGAAATCTTGGTCACTAGGATGCTTTCTGTTTAAATTTCTCCAGTGTTATGAAAACAAATGTTTCAAGGTTTCTCTAACTTTTGTATTTTCATCTATAACTGACTGCATATAAGTATCATTTGTCCAATACTGAATGGCCCTTTTGGCCAGATGCTTTGTGTCCAAGTTGGTCAAATTCTGTTCATCATTTTTTAAGTTAAAGTTGCATAAATGTTTTTCTATTTTTAGCAATAGCAGCTTTATTTGATGGAAGAATAGCACCTTTTTGTATAAATCTGAAAGGCATTCAAGCTAGGACACTTTCTGTCAATTTGGTCAAATTCTGTTAGGTGTTTTTTTTAAAGAAATTATTGAAGGTTTTCCTATTTTTAGTAACAGCAATCATATTTGATGGCCAATAAATGTGCAAGGTTTTCAAGCCAGAATGATGGCTGATAAATGTGAAAGGTTTTCAAGCCAGATTGCTTTCTGTCAAGTTTGGTCAATTCTACCCAGTCTAGTTTTGGAGAAAAAGTTGTTTAAAGGTTTTTCTATTTATAGTAACAGTGGCCATGATATCTGATGGCAAATCAGCATCATTTGTACAAACTTGAAAGGTCTTCGTGCCAGGATGTTTTTTCTGTCAAGTTTGATAAAATTCTATTCAGTGGTTTTGGAGATGAAGTCATTTAAAGGCTTTTTCAATTTTTAGTACTGGCAGCCATATCTGATGGTAATTTGGTATAATTTGTATAAACTTTAAAGCTCTTCATGCCATGGTGCTTTCTGTCAAATTTGATCAAATTCTGTTCATAGGTCTTGGAGAAGTAGTTTAAAGGTTTTTCTATTTTTAATAACAGCACCATATTTGACAGTGGATCATAATCATTTGTACAAACTTTAAAGGTCTTCATACCAGGATGCTTTCAGTCACGTTTGGTGAAATTTTATTCAGCGATTTTGGAGAACTTGTTTAACGGTTTTCTTATTTTTAGTAATAGCAGTCATATTTGATGGCTGATCAGCATTTTTTTAAACAAATTTAAATGGTCTTCATGCCAGACGCCTTCTGTCTAATTTCATCAAATTCTGTTCCAAGATTTTGTAGAAGGCATCATTTAAAGGTTTCTTATATTTTTAGTAATGGTGGCCATCTTTGATGGTGGGCAGGTACCATCTGTACAAACCTGAAAGGCTTTTATGACAGGTTGTTATGTGCCAAGTTTGGCTGCATTTAGTCAGAAGGCATTTGAGAATATGTTGAAAATAGCAATTGTTGACAGAGGGCAGACATGTTTTACTATTTTTGGTAACAGTGGTCATATTTGATGCCAGATCAACATCATTTGTATAAATTTGAAAGATCTTCATGCCAGGTTGCTGTATAATTTGATCAAAATCTGTTCAGTGGTTCTGGAGAACAAGTCATTTAAAGGTTTTTCTATTTTTAGTCATGGTGGCCAATCTTGATGGCAGATCAGCATCATTTTGTACAAACTCTAAAGGCCTTTATGCCAGGATGATCTGTGCCAAGTTTCACCGAAATTGGTATGGAGTTTGTTTTTTTTTAGAAGTTGAAAATAGCAATTGCTGATGGACATTGATGAACAACAGACGAGAGTGACAAGTCACGATGGACAAATGGCTATATCATAAGCTCACTTGGCCTTATGGCCACTTGAGTTAAAAATTGTTCGACACGAAAGAAAATCCCAAGAGATGTTTTCTTTTGTTACACAACAATCAATGATCAAATTACAAAATTCAATTCACTTGTTCTAGTGGAACACAAATGGGGTCAAAATTAAATTGCAATAGTTTGTAATAGTTGTCCACACAAGGCAAACCAAGAAAGATATTCTCCCTATCTTTTTCCTTTGTTTCTCCAAGCGATTAGATGTCTCTTGCACAGAGACACCCTTTAACTCTAAGCATATTATGCAACTTACTGCATGAAAATCATTTAAGACCAAATAAGAAACCCTAAATCTTTTAAAGTAACAATGATTACCTCCTTGATACATCGACCTGGATGGAATGGTCAATGACCAAATCTGCTGGGCATATAGGGTTAATCGATTCTGGATCTCCACCAAGTTCCTCCATGGCATCTCGCATAGCAGCAAAGTCCACTACTGCTGGTACACCTCTGAAAGCATAAATGCCAACTAAAGGGCATAGAATAAATGCAGACCTTCATCAATATAGAAGTCTTTTGTTACACCTTTAATTGAGATAAACCATACGATTGTCATATCTGTAATAACAGATCAAAACATAAACCCACCCATGTTTAAATTCACAATTACAACAAGTATTCTGCAGAACTCAATGTCTCACATACATCCATGTAATAATGTATCCTACCTACATCCATGTAATAATGTATCCTCCCATCCCTGCATCTGACTTGCAAAAACTTAAACACAAACCTTTAACCACAGGCTACCTTATTGTTTGATTGTTGCAAAACAAATCAATGACACACCACTCCCTTGTTTTAGTATGCTCCAATAACTCATAAAATTGCTTATAATGCAGGGGCAGGTGTGGGTTCCATTTATTCTTATAAATTACCACTATAAATTGGCCCCAATTTGCAGAATACAAGTAAAATTGCAATCAAAAATTGGTAAATTAAACATTGATATATCGCACCTTGTATCATCAAAAACGACAGTTAGTGCACAGAAATTTTGTAATCAACACCATGAAATTCACAACTTTTAATAAGAAATCATACATTTTGCTAACTTTTCTTTATTAAAAAGTCTCAATACACTGTAAATAACAATATACGATAAAATATCAATGAAAATGTTGGTAATGCCTACTGTAGGGACACTTTAAGAAATAAATACCAATTAAATAAATTTTGTCAAGTGAAATTCATGTTTCAATTTTATCTAGTAATTCAGTTTCAGTGTAATCATCATAGATGTGATATGTCCTCTTCTATTCAAATGTGAAAGTGTCAATTGATCATCAAAGTGATGCTCACAAGCACTTCTGTGAGAACCTAATTAAGTGTCAATTGTGTTTTGATCTGCAACTTGCAGAAGTGTTTGTTGCATCATTACAATCAATTAAAAGTAGACATGCCTTGTATTATCACGTTTATTTTTTCTTTTGTATCAAAAAAAGAAGATAGAATAAAAAAGTTAAAAGGCATGGAAATCCTACCGGTGATATAACTAGTTGTCAGTCAACTGGCACATGAAAAGCTTAGCATCATAGATAGGGTTCATTATGGAGAAGCAAGATCGAAAGTTTGTAGTGAACTAAAAATTGGCAATTACCCAATCTCATATCAGGTATCACAAAGAAGCTCCGGTTTTGCTGTGTAATGGATTTATTCATAAATGATTTCTCTTCAATAGCAGCATATTCTCTTCCCTGTCGCTATAAACTTGACCGTTTCCAAATCAATTCTTCTCAAAACTTCACATTTGTCCAGTCTCACACAAAGTAGATGTATATGAAGTGCATAGTGCATGTGCTGTCAGGTTTGTAGACTTAAAAAAAAACAACTATGTTTTCGCTGTCACATCTCAAAACCAGAGAACATAAACATATTTTATTTTAAGAATTTATCATGAATATTGATTCCATTACAAGCCTACATGCCTGACTACATATGCGCTGTGCACTTGATGTACATCTACTGTGTATAAAGCTAGATGTATGTGAAATTTTCAGCAGAATTTATCTGGAAACTGGATTTAGGTTAATAGTGATGAAGAATAATTAATAAAAAATTAAACATTTAAATTAAATTTATTAAACAATATTTAAATATTGATACTTTTTATTATTTTAACTGTAATTTATGAATTATGACAATATTGAAAACTGTATAATAATTGTACAAAGGGACATAATTCAAACTAATTCTGAAATGGAACATATTTTACAGAAAAAAATATAGATTGGATTCACCGTTTGGATACTGGCAGACATATCTAAAAAGTTCGAAGTCTACGATTATTTTTAATCTTCAATAATTTTTCATTCATAATATTTAATAAATTATACATATTTAAAGGGAAATCAAACAGTTCATCTCTATTGCTTCATATATGTTCTAGTGAAGAAGAATGGAATGTCATGCAATTCAAATCATATGTGAATAAATACATTATAGTAAAATAGAAGTTTGTTTGTGATATTTGATATGAGATTGGGGAATCCCTGAGTTGGGGTACTACTCATACATACTTAGTGAGCAGCTGTGCCTGTTTATTAGTCCACAGAAATTTCTATCATTTATTTTGTTTTGCAACAATCAAATGATAAGTAAGTCAATGCTTTAACAGTGACACTACTGTGTTTGTCGCAGATAAAAATTTCATACAGCTCACCATGCTTATCAGATGAGACAATAAACAAGTAAAGCAGTCATAGTACATTCAACTTTTTTCATCCTGTCCACTCCAGGACTCAGAATTAACATTTTTCCGTACTGGCAGCATTTTGATAAGTTTATTATTTTCAACTAGCAACAATCAGGCTATTTTCAATTTCCACTAGTGTATTTTGTAGTTTTAAATAAAAATTAAAATACTCTTCCAAAATATCACTAGAAAAAACTTGTAGTTCATTTCAGCTAGCAATATCAGAATTGTAACTAGTAAAATGCTAGCTTGCTAGTGTCAATTTTGAGCCCTGCACTCAGATGCCCACTCAAAATTTTGCCCATTCTATTCAACTGTCATCAATGTAACTAGAGTGGATATTGATCTCCTATCTCATGTGGCTATGGCATCACTATATATGCATTTTATCAACATGCTTGTCAAAGAAAAGATAGAGATTATGTTATTCTGGCTGTCTGGATGTGGGTGCACAAGTAATGTCGCACAACTCCTCCTACACAGATTAAGATGGAGACTTGAAATTTTGTGACATGATTGTAGATGTACACCGTGGTTTTGGAATTTGACTCTAACTCCTGCCATGGTAGCAGAGCTTGGCAGGGTGGGGAATCCTATTTATATATGAGTAATGGGGGGTATTGATAGCTGAGAAAAGCATGGGGAAAATGCTGCTCTGCTGCAGACTTCCAATATTATCTGTCTTTAAATTTATGTTTCAACTTATAATTTCCACATATCACTCCAGCTATGTGTGAAAAACAAGAAATCCATAACTGCTTTACTGTATTTCTGTTGAAAATGTTCATTTATGCCTGCTTAAATTGATTCAAGTATACTTTCAAGGTGATATGTTTAAAATATGTATCTCTGAAATCTGCCAAATTCATAATTGCTATCTGTTAAAGCAATCATCTGGTAAAAAAACTCACTCTTTTTTTTGTTTTAAGGTTTATAAATTTAATTATCACTTTTAGGTCATTTGTGACTTTTTCATTTCTGAGTCAGATACAGTCAATCCTGTCCTAACGGTCACCTGTATTCAGCAGTCACCTGGTCATATTGGTCATTCTAATTCCCCCCCCCCTGAAAATTTCTTATATAAAGTCCGTGTATTTAACGGTCAGGTGTTTCCTAACCAGACAATAGTTTCACTTTGCCTTACATGGTCACTGGAGCGTATCAACAGTGACTGCTCCAAGCATTTCATATCTCGATTGTACTTACCATAGTCCAATCTCGATGTCCGTCAAACTCAAAGGTGTCAACATATCGGCTTCAAAAGCGAGGCGGTTTTTTACCTTACATGAGAGAATCAAAGCAATTCGTTTGCTGTATAGTGGACAAAGTAGTTGTGTCATTGCAACAAAAATGGGAGTTGGGCAAACTCAGATCCAAGGGATTATTAAGTGTATGCGAGATATTATGGCCGATTTTGAGAACAATGTTAATCCAGAGTGTAAGAGATTATGTAAAATCACACCAAATGAGTAGAGATACATGTACACTGCATTTGTGATATTCTTTATGGTTTATATGCTACTAATAGCCGCAGGAAGCTTCGTTTCATTCCATAATCATCAAAGGTCTCTCACAAAAGCCCCCAGTCTTTTGATCTCAGTGAGTTCGAGCAACTGCTTAATCCATCTATTGTCTGAAGTTTGAACACCTGTTTTCATGCCTAATTATACCAGCTGGCCTAATAAAAAGTTGGTCCTGTGTTTGACAACCACAGATAAACTGTCAATTAGTAATTTTATTTCGACGCCGTTTCTACTGATATATGATGATTTAATGTACATGATGGATTAAAGTGGAACCTTTTATTTTATCATTTTCTTTTTTGCTAAATAGTGAAATTAAATATATGTATCTTGATAGTATACTACTACTAATAATAATAATAATAATGCAAATGCTATTCGGTGCATAGTACATGTATTTGTCATGAACCAAGTTTGAGAACTGAACCTGTCTTCAGAGGTCACCTGTCTAGAAAGGCCACTTTGGCCTTTTCCCATGGGTGGCTGCTGTAGACAGGTTTGTCTGTACATTTTTTTTCTTCAGCCCACCTGTATATTGTTAAAGGGGCCCCAGGTGGACGAGTGGTCTAAGGCGCTTGCCTTTACAGATCACTTACACATCTCACCTCCGTCCGTGTGAGTTGGAGTTTTGGTTCAACCAACATGGTTATGTGAGAAAGCTTGCCAGTAGCTTCCCGAGGGTCTGTGGTTCTTCCCAGGTTCTCCCTCCACCAATTATACTGGCTGCAATGTATAGCCTATCATGTGCTGAAAAATGGCTTTAAACGCCGCAAAACCAAAACAAACTGTACTTTGTTAAAAATTACACAATAAATCAAATTTTGCCAAGAATACAGATATGTCTTTTGGCATTAGGTAGGAAAATCCCATTATTGGGATTCTGACATACGTAAAGTCTTGAAGGATGACCCTGGAGGGCTTGAACGGAATCTCCACGGATTTGCTTTGATTTTCCTCCCAGTCGAGTACATTCTCGACATCTTTCTCCAAGATGTGGAAGTTATCACAGTTACGTATTGCAGACTCTAGCAGGACCCTTACAGAAAATGGCAATTTTTCTGAAAGGAAACCAGCACAATGTTAAGAAATTCCTATATAAAGCACTCTATTTAACATAACTCCCTCACAGGAACTGTAGCTCTATTGGCCAAAAATAATTCCAGAAATGTATAAGATGCATGTATCTTTTGTCCTTTTATTCATTTAACTGCTGTGTATTGAATACACCAGTCAGATGTTCTCGAGTAACTCCATCATAGCAAATTTTGTAAGAACAATATTTTCTTCTATGTTTGAGTCAACATGTTCACAAGATACCGTATATACTCATGTATAAGCCGGGTACAAATGCAAACAACATAGACACTGATCTGCCATTGCATAATGTGCCGGCAGATCAGGGTCTATGTTGTTTGTTCTACTGATTAGTCCTTACAAACTACATAGACCCAGATCTGCCAGCGCATTATGCAACGGCAGATCTAGGTCTATGCAGTTTGCAGTTGGTATCGGCTTATGCACGATTATATACGGTAAGTGTTTACATGAAGTCCGAGTAAAGATGGTATTAGTACAAAAAAGTTCTAATTTTAATCCATGTGCCTAAGCCCATTTGCAGGAATGCAGAAAATGACAGTTATAAATCTGAATAGACCCAAGACTGAGTAAGCATAACATCATGAGTGAAGCTGCTTGGATATACTATCTGTGGCTAAAGACCATTTGAAACTTCCAAATACAACGTAACTCATCATTATGATAGTGACTAAAAATAGCCTGCAAATTTAATAATTTTCCAATATAATACACTTTATCATAAATGATTAGGACATTGGGTAATTGGGTATTACAACAAGTTTTATGGACAACAACAAATTCAAACACATATTATCACAGGCACTCCTGTCATGGATTTATTAATTTCTGCAATAAATATTCACTTTTCATGTCATTATATACTTACAATTTGTCATTGCAGAGTCAGGCTACAGCATGTTTTGTTTTACAAGTTTGATGTCCACTAAAATAACCGTGTCCACTGTTCTGGACATGAAGGCAATACAGCCACTATTGTGCTGAGGTACCAAAAGCAACTAAATACATCCAGACATGGTTATTTTAGTGCACAATGAAACCATAGCAAATTACATTGAAAAATCGACAATTATGTGGGTTTTACTGGGGATTAAGAAAGTTAAATAACATTAACATTTGTTTTATCATCCGATAATTGCACTATGTAACTCAGTAACCTGCTCAGTCCCAGATTCTGCATTTGCCTTGTCCAGGTTGGTGGGTTACCTCATACATATATCAATTATCTGTTGATAAAACAAATCTCAATGTATTTAACTATTACTTAAGTGGGATCTGTAAGAAGCAAAAGGTTCAGGTAGATCCATACAAAACAGGAAGAAATGCCAAGAATTAAATCAGAATAAAGAAAGCATAAAAAAACTAGATTTATATTAATAAAATATGAATGCCCCAACTGCAGACCAAAATGTCTGTGTTCAAAAATTTCAAGATGTGATAAAAAAAAAATCAAATAGTATAATGGCAAAAAACTCTATTAATGTCTTCCACTTATGAATGCAAACAGGCCAACCAAATTTCATTTGTCTAGCTCAAGTGGTTTTGCTGATTTGTGTTAACAAGGTTTTCACTGCAAAATGCTCAAGTCCAAAAAGTCAAAGTTTAAAAATGTATATAAAATTTTAAAATTTACATAACGGCATGAAATCTAATTAGGTTATCTATGTATGGATACAAATAAGCTAGCAAAATTTAATTTGTCTACGCCTGATGATTTTTGTGTAACAAGCTTCTTGGGAAGGATGGCTGTACTTAACCAAATCAAGATGCCCCCTCTGTATGCAGTGGGGGCATACAAAAAATACAACATATGAGAATACCACATTTTAAAATGAATTAGGTCACTATATCACATTCACAATTAAAACAAGAGTCCCTCGAAGGGAGTGATGCTCTACTGACCAAAAAGAATTTCCAGGAATTCAAAATAGGACCATTTCTTTTTAACTGCGGAGTGTTGAAGCCATCTCAGATATTCTTGAGCAATAAGATTTTCAAATTAGCCACTGTGGCAGCCATATTGGATGTAACATTGGCACCATTTTCATGTACGACTATGATAACATTAAATAAAGTGCATCAATGCGCTTTAATAAAACAATATGATAATTAAGGACAAGACTTGCTTTCAGTTTTATACTGCATTGTCCCTTACCATATCTTCGGTCCTGCAAATCTGACAAGCTGTAATATTTAAATTCTTCACCACTAACTGTCAGGGTCTTCAGGAGATTCTCATAGGGACTAAGTCCTGAAATAAGACATTATATTTTATTACAATGAACACCTCCAGACCTAAATTCCTACTGCCTAGGGCAAGTTAATTTTGACAGGGCAATCAAATATCCTGATGCAGATAGCCTGTTGGGAAAGAAGAAATTGGATACTATCTTTAAAATGTATTGGCAGGGGGCAGAGTTCCCACTAGCAATTCCATATTAGGAGTCAACTGACCCCTAATTATCAAATCTAGGAATCACATTCAGACTTTTTAAGAGTCAATGCTTATGGTTAATACTAAATGTGTCAGAATAATGCCTTATTTCCTAGTGTAGTGAAACACACGACTTCCATCGATGTACATGTAGACTCGTACATGTTGGTGCATAATGTGCTGCTGCTGGTCTATGTGGTTCCGATCGAATGATCAGAATTATAAAAAAAACAACAGGACAGATTCTGATCTGCAAACACTATGCACCATCGTGTATGCAGTTTGTACTAGTGAGTTGATTATACTCAGGAAATACAGTATTAAAACGTGTGCCTTTGTTTAATATTCGTCCAGAGGGATACAGCAATTGACTGATAATCACACAGTGGAGAAGGGTAGCTAACAATATCACTATCATCTGGTGTTTGTTCAATACCTGTCTAGAGGAAAATTGGCAACTGACTGACAGTGACACAACAGAGTAGGGTAGCAAAAAATATCGCTAAGGTGTGGTGTTTGTTCAATACTGGCCTAGAGGGATATCAGGAATTTAACATTGGAGGTAAACAGAAATCCCTGTGATTACTAAACCTGGGCAAAAAGTTTGAACTCTCGTTGCTGATATATTGTATTTACTTTGGTTTGATTTCTGAGTCTGTAATACACACAATGCAAGCATATCTTGCCCCATCTTTGTTAAATCTGTGTAATTTATGCATAAGTGGAAGTACAAATTTAATGGGCAGGTAAAAATATCAAATTCACTTGCCCATGTGTAAGTCAACTTTCAAGACCAGACCTATCTCATGTCTACAACTCAAGGACTGATTTTAAAAATTTAAAAAAAAAAATGGTAGACAGAAACCATTACAAATATTGGCACTTTGGCACATGCGACCTTCTGACTTGGATTCCCTTAAAGACATCCAAGATATGAAACATTTTTGGGTCATCTGCTCATCATGAAACATCATAAGAAATATCATCATTGCATCTCGGTGTAGAAGGAGTTAATCATTCAAAGAAGACCAACTGACATGACTGACTGTTGCATAGACCCATAAATGGAAACAAGGTCACATGTCCTTACATGGCCAATCACAATACAGATCTTCATTAGTTCAGATATAAAATATGAGCTGCTGTGCCTGAGTGGTTAGCGTGCCAGCCTCATAACCAGAATAGTATCCAGACCAGGTTGAGTTAGCTCCAGCGGTGAATTTCTGGGACCAACCTAAGCTCCCAAATTAGGAAGAAATCACTTCTCCTTCAAGACAGAAGAGGGAGCTGTGAGAGACCATCAGGGAACTTGATGAATATTTGTCATGATGCCAAAGTGATATATTGTATTTTTTAATAATAATAATAATAATAACAAGAGTCCCTCGAAGGGAATGACCCTCTACTGGGTGAAAAGAATTTCCAAGAACTGAAGATAAGACCATTTCTTCCTTTTAACTGTCGAGTGTTGAAACCATCTCTGATATTCTTCACCGCATTTAGGACAAGTAGTGATAAGATTTTCAAGATGGCTGCCGCGGTGATCACATTAGACATCAGATTGGCACCATTTTCATTTAGGATCAACTAGAGAAGTCTTTTAGTGAAAACCCCAAGTTGATATGACAATCCATTCAGAAGTAGCAATAACAAGATTTTCAAGATGGCTGCCTTGGTGGCCATATTGGATGTCAGATCGGCACCATTTTCATTTAGGACCAACTAGACATTATAATAAGTCGTTTAGTGAAAACCCCATGATGATATGCCCATCCATTCAGGAGAAGCAGCAATAAAATTTTCAAAATTAACACTGTGGCTGTCATACTGAATGTCTGAGCAGCACCATTTTCATTTAGGACCAACTAGACCATGGAATGAATGTGAGTGTAAAGTTTCAAGGGAATCCTCCAAGTAGTTCAGGAGGAGTAGCGATAACAAACTTGTGCTAATGGACTGATGGACGGACAACGGACAACAGACCATCCTGTAAGCTCTTCTTGTCTATGACCAGTAGAGTTAATAATAATAATAATATTTTCAGTTCTAGTAGAAGTAGTGCTAGTAGCCAATGCTGCTACTACTGTGGTGTAAAATTATTTCTGTATGTTTGTTTATTAGACAAGATTGAGAACAGCTTGTTTTATTCATGTTCAATTATGACTAAAAATAAAAATATTTACTGGATATTAATTTATCTTAGTCTACTAACATGATAATCATACATGATCTTGAATCAACTTTAGTTTTTGCAGGAAGTGACATTTAATTCAAGCATTGAAATGTAAGCAACCTAACCTCGTGGCAGGAGAACAGTCTATCTTTTTCAAATTGATTCAGCTGAAGCTAACACAAATATACCCTGCCTATTCTGCATCCCACCAAGACCTACATGATGGAGACGAGTCTACAGTCAAACAAAGTGGACATGGCCTACATGTCAAGTCCATGATCAAAGCATTGGTGCAAAATGAGGGAACTTCACTTCAAGGTCAAAAGGTTAGCTCCATAATGATTCATCCCAAAAGTTTAGCTCCATAATGATTCATCCCAAGAATGAAGAAAATCCATTCAGGGGTTTAGGAAATATAAACAACCAGAAACACTTTAACCAAAACCTTAATGCAAATTTTCTATGATTGTGACATTGACCCAACTGTCAAAAGGGCAAGCAAGCATGTCACAGAACAAATTGTCTTAGCTCATAATGATTCATCCTAAGTGCATGTATGAAGAAAATCCAACAAAGGGTTTAGGAAATATAGGTAAATGAAAAAACTTTAACCCAAACCTTAGCACAGATTTTCTGACTGCAGCCTTGGATAAACCCCAATATCAGAGAGGCAAGGGAGCGTGTTGCAGAATGAATTGTCTTAGCTTCATAATGATATATCCCAAGAATGAAGAAAATCCATAGGAAATATAAGCAAATAAAGAAAGTCTGAACAAAAACAATAATGCAATTTTTTTTATGACTGAGCCTTTGTCCCTAAGGTCAAATGGGCACGCAAGCATGTTGCAGAATGAACTGCTATATATTTATAATAACTATGTATGAACAAAATCCATCATTTGGTTTAGGAAATTTAAGTAAATAAACAAGAGGTCAAAGTGGGGTTGACATCGCTTATCAAGCTATTTCTGCCTAATAGCCGAATGCAAGAACAGTTGGACAAGAAATCTCAGTAAGTAGGATGCTTTCTGTTGAAATTTCTCAATGCTGTCAATTGCATATATAATGAAAACAATTCCATTCAAGGTTTCTCAAGTTTTTGTATCTTCATCCATAGAAGTCAGCATCATCTGTACAATAATGAAAAGCCCCTCTGCTGGGAGACTCTGTTAAAGTTGGCCAAACTCTGTTCAGTTTTTTTTTTTTTTTAGGTAGTGTTTTGCATATTTTTCTACTTTTTATCACAGCATCCAAATTTTACTGTAGAACATCATCATTTGCAGAAATCTGGAAGGTTTTGAAGTTAATATGCTTTCTGTCAAATTTGGTCAAATTCTGTTAAGCAGTTATTTAGAAAAAGTTATTATAGGTTGTATTTTTTTCTTCATAATAGCAGCCATATTTGATGGCAGATTGGCATCTTTTGGATAAACTTAAAAGCCCTTCAAGCCAGAATGCTTTCTATAAATATTTGTCAAATTCTGTCTGATGGTTTTTGAGAAGTTGTTTTAAAGATTTTCCATTTCCAGTAACAGAGGTCATATTTGATAATGAATCAACATCATTTGTACAAATTGAAAGCCATTAATACCAGTTTGCTTTTATCTCAAATTTCATCAAATTCTGCTGATTACTTTCTGAGAAGTTGCTTCAAGTTTATTTCCTTTTTTAGGAATGGTGGCCATTTTTGACATCATATATATATACTCTGAAAGCCCTTTCTGTCTACATGCTTCCTGTAAAGTCAGGTCATATTCTGCTTAGGAGGTTTTCAGATATATGTTTTTCTATTTTAAGTAATGGTGGTAATAGTTTCATGGTGGTTTGGCATAATTTGTAAAACAAGTTGAAAGCAACCAATGCTAGGATTTTTCTGTCAAATTTGGTCCAATTCTGTTGAGCGCTTTGGGTGAAAAAGTCATTTAAAGGTTGTTCTATTTTTAGTAATAGTAGTTCAGGAATTTTCCTTCCATTTCTGATACGAGGTCCACGTGTGAAATTCTCAGAGGATGCACCTTTTCTCCATGTAATGTGTCCCTATGACATGCCTCATTTTCCCCCATGATGCTTCCCTTTTTATATCTTTGGTCAGCCATGGCAGATCTGCATAATAGCTAATGCCCAGACTTAGGTAAACTGGCATGAAGTCAGCATGACTAATTAACTGTTAATCCTTCTCTGATGTGATGACTTCAGAAAAACCGATGTTCTGTTGAATGCGTATGTAAGCACCTGCAATTGTTCGGCAAATAAACGATGCCTTTTGTTGTTTTAAGTGTTTAAATTTTGACAATGCATATATAAATCATGAAAGTAAACAAAGCTTTCTCAGAGTTTGAGTTGGCCAATACTGTCAAATCATGAATATGCCATAATAATAAATATAATAATAATAATAATAATAATAACCGCTACTTAAGTACGTGCAATTTAGAAAAGTGTACTACAGTATCAGTGGACACTTTAAACGAGTGCAGAAAAATAGTTTGACTCATAAAAAGGAGTCCACAAAATCTGTTTTCATTTCATAGATGTGAGAGCACAAGTGAAGACAACAAAGAGAACTCAAACTCGGAATGTATATTTAATGCGGACTCTATCTAGATTATGGTGAAGGACCCTGATAAAAATGCTGGCAGAACTAAGAACGTGAGAACTTTGAGACATGAGTGGGAGAAGCAGTTCCCATGGTTTAAAAAATTCAAATCAGATGGTCCATTAAAAGCAGTTTGAGAGTGGTGTAAGACTGCTGGAAAGCAAAATCCTTTCAGCCTTTTATCCATCATGAATTTAACCCAGATTATTTAATTCTTGTTTAGGGTTGTCATGCTAAGCAAAAAAGACAGACAGTCCGGTAAGCTGTTGAGAAAACTCTTGAAATTGGTGTGAAAAATGATGACTGCAAAGCAGCACAGTTCCATACAATGAAAGAGTGAATAAATTAATCAGAGTAATGGAGGAGTATCCTGTACTTAGATAACCAGAATGCCATACATATATTTGTTAAGTCAAAGTACAATCAAAAGTAAAAATTAAACTAACTCATTTGAAAAACTACTTTGCAGATGGTAGAATGCAGAATGATATAAAGCTTTTTGGACAATTACTGAAAAATGGTTTCTCTCTAATGTGATATTATGAGGCTGAGAATTGAATCCACATATGTAATAAAATAATGATCATATACTTTTTCATTTTCCTTTCGATCCTTTTGAAAGTGAGGGACTTGCGAGTTTGTGCCTGGGTCTCTCAGAAATAGGCTGGGGACTCCTCAGTTCCATGAGTGAAGAGTTCAGGACTCATCATCCTGAAACTGCTGAGAGCCCTGTATACAACATAATAACCCTTTATTTTGCTTTAATTAATTTAAGTGATAGGGTCAGTGATCTCGGCTCAAAGATTTTTTTTCCACATATAGGTCAAGGGCAAGTGGCTTAAAAAAAAAAATCACTAGCTCTGACAAAAATTCCACTTACCCAAAAGGCAGGGGACATATTTTGTACCATTATTTTCATGCAATGTTGAAATTTATATACTTTAAATAAAAACAAAAAACAAAATAACTGTTACAATGCTTAAATTGACTTATTTCTGTGTTTATTTGCCTCTCAAAATAGCGTACTTCACAAAAACAAAATTCTGATTTCATTTAATTTAGAGCAATGTTTTCTCAGTGTTTAGCATACTGGACTTGCAACTGAAAGGGAATGGGTTTGAATCATACCACATTGGATCAGTCCCATTATCATGGTGTGTCCTTGGACAAGGCACTTCACTACTACTGTCTTGGCACTAAATAACCTACTTATGTTGCAGAGCATTAAAATACCATATCAAACCAAACCTGATGTAAACAAGTACTCAGTACCAACACAGTTTATGCTTAACAGTGTTTCCAAACAACATTTACATCTGACTTTGTTCCTTCAAACTTTGATTCCATTTCACTTAAAGCAATGTTTTCCTTCAGATCCTGCTGTCAACCAATGTCCTCCTTACATTACAATGTAATTACCTCTCTTCCTTTAAGGTAAAAAACATTGTCTTGGGCACTTTTACAAGTCACTAATTCCCTAGCTCAGCAACAAAAGTTTACATGTCCCAAAACATGTAGTACATGAAAAAATTACTATGATTTCACGTCCCAAATTTTATAGACATTCATATGATAAACATTAAATTACATTTAAACACATATCTGTAAAAAAAAAAAAGTCAAGACCAGTGAGATAGTGGCAATACACAGCATCCGAACTGTGTACTAAAGATAGCTTCCGCAATGATACAAATGTGAACATGTCAAAAAATGAAGTCTACTCTTATGCCAATGAGCTGAACATTTTACTAGACAAACAAAAAATAATCACAGTGTTCAAAAAATCTGATAGCCCAATGCCCGGGGCCCCTCTAATTTCAGATCGGGCCCCTCCTATATTTTAGGTGAAAAGCCCGTCGGGCTTGTCGAACAAAAAAAAATCTAAATTTGCATGAGAAAACTTCAATCTCACTAACTAAATGCAGACTTTTATTGCAATGTTGTTGAAAAACCAGTACATTATAAATATTTATCCCCATGTGGGCCCCTTAGCCATTTGAAGTTCATCTACCGATCGTAATTCTATAGAAAGCTGTAAACTTTGTGTACAAGGCGAGGCATGTGACCTATGAATCGGGAACAGATTGCCTGGGGTTACATGTACCTAGAATTAGTGCTCAGTTGGCTTCAAGGAATAAATTGAGCTGCCCCTTGCTCACGCTTCAGTCTTCAAAAGTATTTACCTGGGTCAGTTACTATCTAGCTGAGGATTATTTAATCCCTTTATACCTTACAAAAATTAAAATCAAGCCTTGTTCCGTCTGCGCAAACTTTTTTTTAATTTGGAAAAGTACAATTGTTAACGGCGAGAGCAATGTTAAAGAACTGCTATTTATAGTACAAGCACAGCCTAATATACATCTTGTGCAATGCGAATCCTCATGCAGAATAAGTAATAATTAAAATAATAATTAATTATAATGTCTACATTACATGCTCTTTTTAAATGTTACTCAAATCGCTGGCATGCTAAATGCCATGTAAATATAAATTTAATATGACGGTACAGTGAAGACCGATTTGGTCAATATAGTTGATTTAAAGGCTGCAGATGCTAGGGGTATTTAAAGAACAGCAATTGCAACGTGCAACGTCGTGTGAAAAATAATAGTAAAAATATAGGGCCCTTTTGGGCACATGGTTTTGGAGTCAGGGCTTGTGGATTTTGAGTCAGGGCTTGGGAATTGTTTCAAGGCACTAGCCCTGGGCCTGTGTCTGAAAACATTTGTCTTTTAACACTGAATCATATATATTACACGATTCAACTTTGATCTATAATATATTTTGCTTTTATAAAGTAATAATGAGAAGATGGATTGTACAAAAAATAAATACAACAATGGCTGCTGGACTCGAAACCCGACTATACAACCTGTACATGTAGCTAAGTCGATCAGTGCACCTGTCTGCGGGACACTAACTTCAACTGCTTCAAGTTTTAGAGTGTAAACTGTTGCAATTAATATTTATTTTGATTGTTGTGAAAGAATGCTCAAGTGATGATGAAAATCAGGGAGTTTTTGCTAGTATGTGCACACTATGAACACAGTATAGAAGATCATGTGATGAAAGACTTTAGTCAAGTGATGAAAGAGATAGTCCCCATAATTGTTCTACATTGGAAAGCATGATCATAACACACATATAGGAATAGGGGCAACACTGTTATATTACATTATGACAGCCAGACCTATCTGAATACTTAGCATGGACAGAACATAAAAAAGAGCAATATTATCCTCTGAAACAAGACCACATTTCAATCGAGTCCATTTTACCAGTCCTTTAAGTGATCTTAATTGGGAGGATTTACCCAAGCATTATCATTTTGTTGTGTACCTTGCATATCAAATGTGTTTAAAGTACAATAAACAGGGGCAGACACATTTTTAAAATACATGGTTGTCCCTGGGCATAGGGCAGTGAAAAGCTGGTTGTCCAGCCGATTTTTCTGGTTGCCTGGTAAATTACTGCAATTGTCCCAGATTACTGTAACAAAAATCATTCATCACCTTTTGTCATATATATAACTAGCATACAATACTTGTAACTCGCCATCAGTGCTGCTAACAGAAAGTGTCACACATTATATCAAACTTATTTAATCTGTTTCAGATCAGCAAATAAAAGATAACTGAACAATTTCCTTTTTTGATGGTGTTTTGTAGTCCAATCAATCAGACCACAAACCTATAAAGGTATTGAGTTAACATTATTACAGTTCACGTTATCGTTAATCCGATACTATTATTCCTTTGTCTAAACTGTAAGGTAAATGTAAACTTTCCATGTGGGATTTTTGTTTACTCATTACCCTACATGTCAGTACACTATGCAAAAACAATAATGATTGGTTTGTTTCTTTATACTTGCGATATTCCTTTTGCTAAAGTTAGCCAACAGAAACAAGTGTCACATGCTCTACAGCAAGTGCTATTGTCTTCCACTGACCAATGGGAAAGTGTACTACTAGATCATAGGCATTCAGTGTGTGTTAACAAAAGGCGAGCATTCGCTGGTCTTGTTTTTTTAAGGGTTCACTGCAAGAAGTATAGACTGCAATTACTCGTCAGTTAATGAGCAGCCCATACATGTGGATTAATGAGACTTCTTACTGACAGAAATCACCCAACACTCAACTAGGAAATTATATGGAGATAATTTGGGCACCCTGCTAAAGGTACACAAAGGGACAATTTAACTGTCAAATGTATGTCACAGGAAAAAAATATACAATTTGATTATAATTTATCATGGTCAGTTTTTAATAATATTTTTTTGGTTGCCCAACTGGGCTTCCACATTGGGAAAAATGGTTGCCCAGTATTAATTTTTGGTTGTCCCAGGCTCCCTCGCGATGGATTTTTCTCACCCTGAATAAAAAAACAAATCACTTGGTGTTTAATTACCTTTACTGAAATGTCTCCTTGTTGATGTATAAATCATGATGAATATTTATTCCAGTGAATCAGTTCTAATTGACTTTCCAAACACACTGTAAAATGGCACCTTTAAGTTTTACATCAACAATATTCCCACACTGTACCAAAGGAAACTACGGTGGCCCAAAGGTGCCAAACATTCAAAACAATATCAATGCATTTACTGATGTTCAACAGTAAAAAAAATACATTTTATTTGGTTAATAGACTCATTTTGTCTGTTTAGAAAGGACTTGATAATGAAAACAAATATTTTGGCAAAGATTTAAAATACTGTAAGAAACTACAAGCATTCACTTATTTGTCATTTGTAAATACCTTAAATAATTTTCCCTGACAAGGCAAGTTATGACATGGGCAGTAAAATGTGTCCCTAGACCTCAACTAGGTGAATGCACAGTAATATTTTAATTGTCCAATTAGTGTAAGATTCAAATATACAATGTCTCCATTTGGTATAGTATACAGAATCAGATTTCTCTAATTTATCCAGCTGGAAAAGGTAACCACCGCAACATGTTTCAGATTCATCAATGTGTAATTTATCATAATTTTCATCTTCAGAACAGTAAATCTGGACAGGGCTCACATTTCTGGTGTTTATATTGGATGGACCTGGCAGGGCAAATGAAGAAGCAGGGGTTGCCCGGGTTGTCTTCTTATTCTGCACTATCTGTGGAGCCTCCCTACTATATATCTTGCCATTCATTTTTACTCTTCACACTCATTCTTCATTCCCAACAATGACTCTTGATGTTCAAATATTCTTGGCCTAGTATTATCCTCTGTAACTGCTTTCCCTGGCATTACTGAACTGAAACACTTTTTCTTTGCTGCCACCTTCTTCCTTGGATCTATACTTTCTTCTCTTCTCTTAAAGAAACTGTCATTGATGATTTGACCACCATCAGTTTATTTTTTTTATATTTGGGTCATATCTGGTCATTTGTTTCTCAAGTTCAGAAAAGCAGTATGTTACTGTTTTCACAGAAGTTGCTTTTGGCTCTCTGGAGTTCTAGGCTTATTGGTTTCCAAACATTTAAGTCAGGCCATCTTCTCATAAAATTGCAGAACCACAAAGTCATGGTTGATAATCATTTCTCTTCCCCAAACTTGCAGCACATGTACTTGCCATATCAGACCAACTGTAACTACCGGTATATCTGATTTTGGACAAAACTTTTGCAATGTTCCACTAAATAAGCCTCCTCATCCTCTGTAAATAATGGATCTTTTCCTGATTTGCTTACTCTAGGCACAACCCCTATCAGTAACTAAGGGCTGCTTCTTGAACTCTCTATCCTCAGCAGCAGCAAAGTAGGCATTTATCATGGTTGTTGCTATTTTGATCTGTACACTGATCCAATCTGACATTGCAAAACTGGACTTGTACATATGTATATTCTGAAATTTACAAATTGCAAAATTAAAATATACCCAGAATTTTTTTTTATATGGCCAGTTGTTTACATGATAATTACAGGAGACTGATACATACTTACTACCTGGCAAACAATTAAATGGATACAAATATGTAATCTCAATCTCAGAAGTCGACTTGTCAAATATTTTTATGCATGTCCCCCGAGTTCAAGGTGACTACTTGATAACTGTTAAGTAAATGGATAAAATAAGTGTTCACAAATCTTTCAGTTATGAGTATAAATATATCATTACCAAAAGCTTTAATAATTGTTCATGTAGTTGATGAGATGAGTCTGCTATCTTATCTAGGCAAATAAAGGAAACTTGATGAAGTTTCTAGCTCTAATGAACCTGCACCTTAACACCTATCTCTATCTCTCTGTCTTAAAAATCTAGCTATCTCCAAACCCTTTTCTACCTATCCATTTATCTGTCTATATACACGTACATGTCTGTTTTTGCTCTTCTATCTACATATGTTCTAACCCTTTCTCATCTACATATCGACATGTATTTTTTACTTATATATTTGTTGAGAACTTTAATTATCACCATATGGTTTTAAGGTGCCAACAAAGATAAAAAGAACACATAAGTTAAAATAAATATAATGCATTTTTCCTTCAAATATCCCATATTTTTATTTTTATTTTTTTTTACTTACGTTGGGATATTATGTATGTTTGGGGCACGCTCAAATTTCCCAATGGCAAGTTCAATTTTCCAGTCAGCTTGACTTGGGCAAGCTGACATTTTATAAAATTTGTAAATCCCTGAAAATGATTTGCTTATTTGCTGATAATAATGTAATATCCTATCATTCAACTGAATTATATTTAGGAAACTGGATTAGACCATATTTGCCCCATTTGAGCATAATGACTATGAAGATATAAGGTATATGTCCTTTTCGATCTTCCGTAGCTTTTTCTATGAGCACAGTAACCATGTGACAATATCTTCAATAAACAGAGGGTGGGCACAGTCAAGAGGCAATCTGTAAATGTTATGGACATATACAAGGTCAACTTGACATTTTTTTCACTGGGTCACCAGTGCCAGCTCACAAAGAAATCAACTGGCCCCGCAGAAAATCAATTGCCCCCCCCCCCCAATTCAGTAAAAATAATGACTCAGTGTTCAAAGACAAATGTTTTCAGACACAGGCCCAGGGCTGGTGCCTTGAAAAAATTCACAAGCCCTGACTCAAAATCCACAAGCACTGACTCCAAAACCATGTGCCCAAAAGGGCCCTATTTTTACTATTATTTTTCACATGACGTTGTACGTTGCAATTGCTGTTCTTTAAATACCCCTAGCATATGCAGCCTTTAAATCAACTATATTGACCAAATCGGTCTTCACTGTACCGTCATATTAAATTCATATTTACATGGCATTTAGCATGGCAGCAATTTGTGTAACATTTTAAAAGAGCATGTAATGTAGACATTATAATTAATTATTATTTTAATTATTACTTATTCTGCATGTATGTGTATGTTGTTTTTTTTGTCTTCTATAATAATAATAATAATGTCTAAATTATTTACTATTTAAATGTACTTAATTATGATTTTTACAAAAATATTATAATGCCATTTTTATTCAGACTGCGTTATTTTGGAAATGTGTGGCATATAATTAACAAAGAAATGATAAAGTCTATATTCTACTTGCATTACACTTTTATGATTCAGAAATTTTTTTCACTGTAGTTTCATAGCCTTTATTTTAATGTTACTGATTATAGCGGATGGTATTGTGCACGTTTTATACAGTATAAATGTACCAACTTTTAGTTTTACCTGTGCGAGGATTCGCATTGCACAAGACGTATATTAGGCTGTGCTTGTACTATAAATAGCAGTTCTTTAACATTGCTCTCACCGTTAACAACTTTACTTGTCCAAATTAAAAAAGTATGCGCAGACGGAACAAGGCTTGATTTTAAATTTTGTAAGGTATAAAGGGATTAAATAATCCTCAGCTAGATAGTAACTGACACTGGTAAATACTTTTGAAGACTAAAGGTGGTGTACGATTCAGAATTTAACGAGAAGCGTGAGCAAGGGGCAGCTCAATTTATTCCTTGAAGCCAACTGAGCACTAATTCTAGGTACATGTAACCCCGGGCAATCTGTTCCCAATTCACAGGTCACATGCCTCACCTTGTACACAAAGTTTACAGCTTTCTATAGAATTACGATCAGTAGACAAACTTCAAATGATTAAGGGGCCCACATGGAGATAAATATTTATAATGTACTGGTTTTTCAACAACATTGCAATAAAAGTCTGCATTTAGTTAGTGAGATTGAAGTTTTCTCATGCAAATTTAGATTTTTTTTTGTTTGACAAGCCTGATGGGCTTCTCACTTAAAATATAGGAGGGGCCTGATCTGAAATTAGAGGGGCCCCAGGCATTGGGCTACCGGATTTTTTTAACACTGTGACTTCCGAAAATTTAACTGACCCTGCAGATGTCAGTATTAACTGGCCCTCCTCAAAACCAACAAGCCACGGGTCGGCAGGCCAGTGGCTAAATTGACACCTGGGTAGAGATGTCAGTGTTCTCCCAAGGGCCTTTTACCATTGCAGTTCCGCTATGCTATCATTTTGGCCCACTACGCTTTAGAACCCAACGATACGCTATGTGCTTGTGCTGCTATGCTTTTATGTTTCCCACCATCCTTATATAAAATTAATTTGTTAAATAATTCAAACCACTATAACTTAAAATTATCCCAGTTCTTACGTCTTCTTGGGTACTGAATTAATATAATCCAGGATAATTACTCACTCACTTAGCTGTTATCTTTTTGTACCTGGTTTGCCCGACTGCCTGTGTGCAACCTTTGATGTGGGTTTTCGTCTTTGCACTGACAGTCATATGATCAACCAGTGATGATGGAGTCTACTGGTAGTGTGTGTTACATATATTTCAGTCATTTCCACTACCAGCTAAAAAAGTTACACATATTACATTTTAAGTTAAGCACATTTTTTGTGAAAAACAGACACGCACCACCTTAAAAAAAAACACCATAAAATTACCCAGTGCCTGGCTAGCCTCTTGTTGGCCTGTCCATGAAGATCAGAGATTGGTGTCACCAACAGTGATTCCATTTCAGATAGTGTGATTTCCCAAAGAAGGAGCATAAGAAACAAAGAATGGAGTTCAACACTGAATGGAAGACTTCACATCCATCGGTGGAAATTGCTGGAGTGGATGGTAAGTTTTCCATGTTGATAAATTTTGGTCCAGATCAACTTACTTACCATCTAGTGAGATGGGGGGGGGGGGGGGGGGGGGGTGTGTGGGTTGCAATTCCTCTGGCATTTTTACAATATTTTTGTTTTTACAGTAGTAGTAGTTGTAGTTGTGATTGTTGTTGTTCTTATTAATTTCCAAAAAATGTGACGAGGAAAGAAAGTTGCACTTTATCCAGGAGTTGCTCTTATATTTACATAGTATACTCTAAGCAAGAGAAAAATAGTTTGATCAGTAAACCTCAACTTAAGTGGGTGCTGCTCTATTAATTTCTCATTTCTCTTTCTGTCTATCCAAGGAAGAAAAGGGTCAATTTTTATCTTCTAATTTTACCTTTTTTGCAAACATGTAAATAAAAAGTGTTGGATTATTCCAGTCCTTCATTGATATTTTAAATATTTCTCCAACAATAAACAACTAGTTTGCAAATTTAATGTATTAGGATTCAGGTGGTTTTGTATCTTTGTGTACATCCATTCATAAATGTTATGTTCCAATTTTTTCAGACCGTAAAACATCATTCTCTATGATGAACAGAATCAAGAGTGTGTTAAGAAACAGGTTGACACAGATGGTGCTGAATTACCTTATGACAATTAGTACAGAATGACTTTGCCTAAAATACTTCAATTTTAATATTGCAGTGAAAATATATGGGGAAGTGAAGAAATGAAAGATATCATTCATTTAAATGCAAAGACAAACGAGTTTGACATTAAATCATGTTATAAGCTAGGGAAACTATGAAAATATATGTACTTCTTTTATATTTCATTGATATTAATTTTTTCACTTTTATGACGATAACACACATTTTAAAAAGATTTTATGACCAAAAGCAAGCTTACCCCGATGTTATCAAAATTGTCTGGTGAAATCACTGGATGTCAACATCTTTTGTATATTAGCAAAATCATGAAAAACGAGTAGGAAAGATATTTCTGCTAAGAACTTACCAGCATACTCTTTACTTACCACGTGATGCACATGGCGACTAGTGAAACTTCCAATTGCTACAGATGTGGTTGTACATCACGGTTTTCTACATCACGAGAAAGACAGGTGCGCGGTTACTGATGTGCGTGAATTTATATAATCCGATGATACTATAACCAGGGATCGCGCTGGGCATTGCCAATGTCGCAAATTGCGATTTTTTTCCTTATTGGCGACAAAATATACCTTCTGGCGATTTTTTGGGTGACAATGTTTTTGGCTGTTAAAACTTGTATATACAATCTTGGGTTTGGAGTGGATGGAATTCAAAGGCACCATGAAAGGAAGCCGCAAACTTGTGTATACAATGCACTGGAATCTATCTATTGTTACATAAACAAATCCTTTGTTCATATTGACTGCTTATGCTGACATATGGCCTGAGTACTGTATGCGGTGATACACTCCAATAGTCATGCTACCGGACTAGCTACAATCGACCAAATGACCGCTAATCCTTTTTTTTTTTTTTTTTTTTGAAAAATGTACCAGAAAAAGAAAGAAAAAAAGTTTTGCTGAAACTTCAAAGAAAACTGATTACCTTTGAAACCCCAATCGTTCTGTATAAATACGAAGTAAATGAAAAATAAAATTCAGTCTCAATCAGAACTATATACTGTAATGGGTAAACGTAAGTTAGACTTTTCGTGTTCATCATCTCATCCTAAGATTAAGTTAACAAAATTAACAGCATTTGGATTTAGTGCAAGTGCATCAGACAACCCAGTAACTGAAACAGATGTTATACCTGACAGTCCAACATCATCTACTTGTAGTGCAGCTGGTAGTAGTGCTCTAAGTACAACACCACATCATGATGAACGGACACCGAAATCCCGAAATTTTGTGACAGCTGGAAATTTGGGCGTCCATGGCTGAGATATGATAGAAAATTAAAACTGATGTTCTGTGATATGTGTATCAAGGCGCAAGTCGTCAATTCATTCACAACTGGTTGTGATATTTTGAAGAAGGAATGTGTCACCAAACATGAATTCAGGTGGTGCAAGTAATAGAGTTACATCTGTTAATTTTGCTCATTTATATTTTACTTTTGCCATCGATCCTGATGATGTTTCTTTAAAAAAAAAAATGTGTGTGCATATTTCCACAATTTACCTTCAGATGTCTTTATTTTGTTTTCACATAATTATGTGCATAATATTTTCGCAGAGATCTAGATTCTAAATTACCTTAAAGGAATGTTATTATATCCCGACTGAAAATTTCAGAGGTTTTCTCAACAGGTCTAGGGATCTTCCCTAAATTACAATTACGTACTGTTTTTGAGAGAGAGGTGGTCGAAACATTTGCTACATTTGGAATTGATACTATTACAGGAATAATTGCAAAACGGGGGCTGGATTTTGTGTGTGTGTGTGTGAAGGGGGGGGGTGCGTTTCATACTTTTCGGACAATCTTAAATTTGTTTACATTCAAACAATTAGGTCCATCCCGATTGAATATTTCCAAGGTTACCGTTTATTCTCATACATAAATTGATTTTACACAAATGTATTCATGTATAAGGCTTTCTTGCCCTATAAGAGGTCAACTATTTTCAATAAATCTTATACACATCAGAGCATACTCTCGATTTTCCGGGTGCTGATTATCTGTGTGTCAGTGCAGGCAAAAAAAAAAGAAGAAAATATTATAAAGAAAACTAGTCTTGAATGGTAGTCTTTAGAAACTTTTGAAAACTATATTGAAATATGTACATAATAAGTCTTTGAGGCACATGACAGGATGTATCAATCATACCCCTGTGACCTTATGACACTTAAATATTCACGGTTCTGGTCTAGCTAAGACAGGCAGCTTAACATTCTACTGTTCAGCCGACATAAGAAATTTACAAATAAATACAGAGTCTGTAATAAACTGGATACAGTGTATCATTTAATATGATAAAAAGTCGGCCAGTTTATACAACTGTTTAAAGACAATTAAAAGGCAAGGCGGTCAGAGATAAACAGACATCTTTCAGAGATTTATTGAATTGGCTCACAATAGCTAGGGTGATGTGTCATGTCAAATCCTTTGAGCACTGCTGTGGGAGAGCCCATTAGGCTAATTTGCATAGGTAAAGTACACTAAGTGGAACAACCCAATTTGTCTGAAGTTAAGTACATCAAAGAGTGAGAGCACGTACGAATGTGAAGGAGACTTCGACTTTGAAACTGCATTCAGCAAGTGGGCAGCCATAAAATCACGACGCATACTCATGTGACATACGATTTTATTATTTTTATGAAACATTTTAATTGTGCAAAACATTATAAATAAGCGTACAAAACAGTCATGCAATGATTGATTCTGTAATATTGTGGTACTGTATTGTTTGCTGTCAATAAAGTAATAAATACTCCATCTTTTTCAATTTTAATTGCCTACTACATTAATAGACATGGAAAAATACTTACTCCTTGCTTGGCGACACTTTTTGAAAATTGGCGACAAAATATTGAGATTTTCGATTTTTTGGCGACAACTTTTTTAAAGCCAGCACCATCCCTGTATAACTGACCAGTTGATTGCAATATCTACCCGTCATAGTTGCGCGATCAACACGTAAAACTTTGACTTTGGATCACCTACTATAACTTTTCTTTATTTCACTTTTAATTAACACTATTTTACACAGCTTAAACATGCTTCCGAAACTATTGCAGCTACGCTGTGATATCATCCCTGTCAAACAAACAAGTCCTAATAACTGAGGCAGTGTTTATAATCGAAAACAGGTGAAACATACTAAACTACTGGTCGATAAGACGTTTGAATAAAGCTTGGGGAAAAAAATATTATTTTTCAACGAATTCCAGTGTAAGTATTTTAAAAATCGCTGAATCATTGTAAAAAGTAAGGCGCAAAGCTCGTTAATAGCTCGAATACTTTTCTAACAAACCTTTCTGCTCGAACGCCATTTTGCACTTGCTGGAAATCACGTGCATGCATAAAATGCCACACTAAGTGCAATTGGTCAAAATATGAGGCTGCAAGTTTTATTAAAAATTACAATATGCAAGACAAATTTATTGTGTGGCTGTTCATTTTCAATCAAAATATCATAGAAATTCAAGAGCAAAATTAGTTTAAATAATATATTAATTAAAACCTGTATTCGTGAGTCAAATTAAATCCAGTAGCGGACAAAACGATTGTTGAACAAAATACAGGATACAAGAAACTGATCTGGGCAACATAAGAACACTAACTCTAGTCTCGCTATTTTTCCGACGCGACATTAAACAAAAACGACGTATTAAGACGGACAGGTACAAATATAGTACATAATAAATACATTAAAATACCAACAGCAACGAAAACTTGAAGGACAAACGAAAATATAAATGACATTATGATACATCACATAATGTGTATATATGAATATTTAGACATTAAATATGACAATTTTGTCAGCAAGATGCATGCACAAAGGACAGATCAATAATTACGATAGCAGGACATGATTCTGCTAATAATTGAATTTAAGATAAATAAATAAATAAACAGTATGGGAACAGGGAAGCAGGTCAAAACGTACCCAAACCGAAACGTACTCAAGTCAAACCGTACTCAAACCAAAACGTACCCAAGTCAAAACGTAGTGAAGTCAAAATGTACCTAAACCGAAACGTAACTAAGTCACGTTCAAAACGTACCCAAGTCAAAACGTACCCAAATTATAGCAAGTCCCAACACGTTGATACTAATTCTCCTTAAGTCGTCAATAGGCATTTGTGATTTGAGATTGATTTTAATATGTGTACAAAAAAAGATATCTTGAATAATGTAAAAACATCTTGGCCGCTGAAATTTCATTTGATATATATAGACGCCTTTAAATAATTTAATTTGGAATAACTCAGGAGGCAGAGTCTAAACACCGTGCTCTAAGAGGTGTACATTGCAAATCAAATTTGTCTGTAAGGGGTGATTTGTCATCAGTGAGTCGGAGTTAAATATTTGGAAAAAATAAACAAGCCAGACTGAATCGATTTATAGACAGAGAGACAGGGAAAATAAAGACAACAAAAAAAAAATTTTTTTAAATTAAAAAAATGTAAAATAAATACGATTATATTATTGAGCGGAATATGTTGCAAATAAATTGACAACTTACATTTTGTCCATTTTCGTGTAATAAAATCCACAGAAATCCATAGCGCTTGGCATTTTAAATCCATTTATATGACAAATCCATTAATTCAATTATAGGTCACATACCGGTATAAAAATAGTATTTCATAATGATCCGATTCACAATATCCCGTAATATGTTAATTCCATACGTCTTCCAAATAAACAATGAAAGTAAAGTCCATACCTTTGTGATTCACAGTGTCCTATAAATGTCAGTGTGTAATGTTATCTGATACAAAGCCTAAGAATGTATCCTGGTCGTCGTAAACATCGTCCGACTCCGATTTATGATCAGCACTAAATCTGATTAATGTAAAAATTTTATTTTGTAGGGCCATCGTGCAAAAAGGTGCAAGAGCGCGTAACGCACAAAAATCGGCCTGTGCACTTTTTTTTATGATAATTAGCCTTCCCGCAAAGATCACAGCAATTAATGCGGAGAAATTATGTAATAGGTGTTCATTTACTGTGATAATTAACTGCCCATGATCAAAAGTTGCCGAGAAGACTGAGAACAGAGAAAGCGCTACAATTGGGATTTAGGTGGATTATTACATGTGTGTAATCACCTTTCTCCAGTTTATTTGTCGCTTATCTGATTAATGTAAAAATTTAATTTTGTAGGAATAAGTTGATTTTAATGTAACTAAATATTTTGTATTACTCTTTAAATTCCATCGTATTCAACAAAAAGAGACGCGCAAGGATATTATCACAGATCATTCAAGTTGATCACATACTTGATCAGAAGTTGATCTTTGATCGCAAAGATCATTGGGCCCAATTTATCATGGTTTACTTTATGCCAGTGATACCAACGGTTGCTTTTTTAATTAGGTGGATGAACTGCAAAATTTATATTATAATGTATTTTTTAATAAATCGCAGAAATCGGGTACGTTTTGGTATGGTTACGTTTTGACTTCGTGAGTACGTTTTGACTTGGGTACGTTTTTGGCATTCATGAGTACGTTTTGACTTGGGTACGTTTCGGCATTCACATGTACGTTTTGACTTGGGTACGTTTTGATTGTCAGAATTTCCAAATTTAAAAAAATAAAGATAAAACATCTATCTTCCAAACTTTATGGATAAAATATTTAAAATCAGGGAAGCACTGTTAGGTGATCCAGTTTACAATGAAGAAAATTTCAACGGAGGGGATATAGATGTTATGTGTTACGAACAAGTGTTACCTCTAGACGATTAACAAGATGACATATACAAAGTTTTAAAGAATGTTGAAGACCAAAAAGAATTACCAGTAAAAGGAGTGTGCTCGCAAAATGGAACGGATATGAAGATTCATTGCGCAGTTGGAAACCAGCTATAAACATTGTGCCATAAATAAATGACACGTATATAAAAAGCAGTATTAGGAAGCATGAAACGTTTAAGCTTTTGAAAAATAACGAGTTTCTAAACTGTTACAGATCTAGAGAAAACATCGCATTACACCATTAAGGAGTTAAAGCATGCACGGCATGCGAAATCGTGTTGATCAAAAAGCCAGAGGGAAAAAAAGAAAGTACATCCCAAAACATCAACAGTAAATAACAAAATGTTACTCATGATAAAACGTGCTAAAGTGAGTGTAAAATGTAGACCAATGTCCAGTCAGGTTAATGCATGATATTACAGAAGAAATTAAAAACAGCTAGCATTCAAAAATAGTATGCTGATTCTAACTATATATGGAAAAAAGCTGAAAAACAAAATATGATGTAAAACATATCAGGTTTGCCCATGGTAGTAATTGAAATTAAACTACAGAAATAAATGATGCAATCAACACAGGATATCATGGAAAAAGTTCAATCGCGCCAAAGGCAACGTGATTCGGAGATAGAATCAGATGTTACAAATGCAAAAGAGAAAAACGGAGGGAGGAAACAGAGAAACGATATACAAATATAGCAACGATGTCAAGAACGTGTAAAATCAACGAAATTAAGATGGTTTTACATTGAAGGAAATGAAAAGCTTGGAAATAGAAATCAAGAAAGAACTACATATGAATGTGAGTCTTTGTTGGTCACCAATGTGATTCTCCGTCAGTAGTATAGTGAGCCTATCGAGAGCCAAAGGAGGCACTTGAGAGCCATACGGCAAATTAACATGGAGAGGCACCTGAGAGCCATACGAGAGCCAAAGGAGGCACTTGATAGTCATACGGGAAATGAACATGGAAAGGCACTTGAGAGCCATACGGGAAATGAACATGGAGAGTCATTTGAGAGCCATACGAGAAATGAACATGGAGAGGCACTTGAGAGCCATACGGGAAATGAACATGGTGGGGCACTTGAGAGCCATACGGGAAATGAACATGGAGAGGCACTTGGGACCCATACGGGAAATTAACATGGTGGGGCACTTGAGAGCCATACGGGAAATTAACACTTGGGGCAGAAGTGTTAATAGGGTAAAAGTGTTTATGGGGCAGAAGTGTTGATGGGGGCAGAAGTGTTGATGAGGACGGACACCCCAAACTATACCATCAACACGCCGTGTGTAGTGACCAATACCCCGTCATCTACTATCCAACACCCCACACTATATCATCATTTTAACATAGGAAGGGTAAGAGAGTGTTTATAGACACACGCTATACAAACACACTCTATACAAACACACCAGGGAAAGGGATTTTTTGGGGTTGGGGAAAAAAAAGACAGACACAAACATACACTTAGCCTACAAACACACCAAATTTTGTTTTAGGCAATCCTAGAGTAATCTTTCCTAAGAGATGTGGGTGGCCCTGAATAGGGCCGTTGGAGTTTTGTGAACCAAGTTAACACATATCACACCTCTTCACTGGTCTTCTTCCCCTTAAACTTCTAGGCACTTCAAGTTCGTAGATGAGCATCCGTTTCAGACACCCTTGTCTCCACATAAATCGTTCTCTTCCAAATAGCCGTGGCAGCAATCTTGGTGACAGCCCATGAAGCTTTCACAGACATCGGATAGGCCGGGTTGAACAGCATGCCCGATACGATCGATGATGACTCTTCACTTGAGGTCATAGTGACGCTACATGTAAACCTATGGGTCTATGAATTTATAGTCTCAAACGGGATTGCTAACGTTAAAATGTTTAGATACAATCCAAAACACCACACATACTATCCAGCAGTCGCTTTTTAATTACAACACACCCCCTACAGTCTAGCACCCACTTTTTGATTACTATCCAAAACAAACCCCCATACAACCCATCGCCCTATTTTTTTATGACAATTAAAACATACACCCCTACACTCCAACAAAAAGGGTCCAACAAAAAGAGTAGGATTGTTTATTGGACACACTACAATACCCCCACACAAACATACCACACAATCACGCACAGGTAGGCAAGGGTAGATGTGCTTATTGGCACACTACTATACCCTCACACAAACATACTATCACAAGAGAAGGGGTTTTAAGTTTAAGTGTGCAACATAGACAAAGACATACACAAACATAAAAATATTGGCAATGATTCAAGGTTGACAACGTTGTAATTTGAGACTAGAGCTCCAATCGTTTAGTACAGTGTCATTTTGCCATCGATGCACACACTACGTTTCTAAGCTAACGAAAATAGGTAACCATAATGTTCACAAAACCACTTTTCTATTTTTTTTTTTTTTTTTTTTTTTTTTTGAGGCATTGTAGGACAAGTAGAAATTAATGAGGTTACCCTTTTTTGAGTTTCTAAAGATATATTTTCCTTAAGAAATTTCAAAAACACACATTCCATTTAAAACAACACATCGTTAGGAAAAATCTGCTTTTTTCGGTAAAATATCACAAGATTGAATTAGAGACATAGTCTACTAAAATCCTTCTTTTGAAAACGTAGATGTAAAATTCTCACAAAATATTACATCCAAACATTCCGTGATGTATTTTGACCTAAGGCTGACACAATTTCCATTGATCACAAATTATACGATTGAGTTGTGCGTTAGCTTTTATTTGTAAAGAGACTAACGGTCAGGCACAGAAAAAACACGTCTAATCTTCTCACTGTATCAATAGCAACTGAGGGCGATTCAAAGCGAACGCGGTAAGAAAATATTTGTAGCCAATGAAATTTTGTATAATGAGTGACGAAGTGTTTGGTTACAGATTCCAGACAGTCAGTGTGGCAAAATCATGCCTATGGTCTGGCTTTTTACGATTGCGGTGCAGCAGACTAGAGGGAATTTGCAAGCATGTTAAGAATTCGTGTCCTGTAACATTTTTTCTCGTCACGCTAAATACTGAAATGTAACATTATTGGCTCGGGTTTTGAAACTGGCAAAAATGTTGTCACTGAGTCATTTTGACATACACACATAGGTAGAGAGAGAAGGGCTATACTATTTAGGGGCCGTTTTTTAAAACTAGTGAATTTGGAGGCTTGTATGAAGTTACGATTTCTGGTAAAGTTACAAGTTTGTGTGTTTGGAAAAAACGGCAAACATCGGATTGACATTTGTGTCGTGACACATGCAAAGTTGAGAGTCTGTGCAAGTTTCAAAAACTACAAATCAATAACTGCATCTTCAAAGAATCAACACAGAATGAACTCCAACAACAGCAATAACAACTTTATTACCAAACCAAACTAACTCTCAATTGCAAGCAAGATAACAAACACATCACTCCATGACCTCATGCTACAACCATTCCTAATCTGATATAGAACAACACCCAATGTCCGATATAGTTTTCAATTACGTCCGCGCAAAAACTGGTTTCAATCCTACATGAACCACTAAGCTACAGACAGAGCATTCCACCCAAATTCCGATATAGTTTTCAATCACGTCTGCGCAAAAACTAATTTCAATCCCTTTCCAAGCAATAAGATATACATACAACACAGAACCCGATTATCGATATAGTTTTCAATTACAATCACAATTTTCAATCCATTCGAAACTTTATTCTCAACCTTATTAGAAATAAACATAACCCACAGAGAGAGAAAGAGAGAATATAGCAGACACAAACACACACACAAGTATTTAGACACCTTGTTGTATTTTCTTTATAATTATATTATTTATACTTTTACTTAGGGTTTTACATAGCTCAAAACCAATTCTGAATTTGCTTAGATAAGCCTATCCGTCACAATAAAACTGGCTACAAACACAACACAATACACCACTAAAAATTGGGTAGAAAAAGACGATTTGATTTTTAGGCACACGTTCTCCACACCACAAGCACAGAGGTTGTTTTTGTAGTTCTTGAAGAGAGGAACTCTAAGAAGGAGAAGTAGCTGCTGTGTTAAACGGCATGTTGGTTACTTCTTCTTTTTATAGTCGATGACTTGGGAAGCTGCAATACATGAATCAAAACGAGGTGGATATCCTTTCCAACGCACTTTGACTTCTTCAAGTCGACGTTTGCCCACTTTACGTGCTCTTCGATCGAGAATGCTATAGATATCGTACACGTCGTCTTCTTTTTTGGTCACTCGTTGTAACTCAGGCAAGTAAAAGGTTTCTTTTAACACTTCTCCGTTCATATCTTCCAATTTATAGTTTTGTTGTACCAAGGCGAACCAAACATCCCTGTTTTTTTTGTTTTGTTGTTGTTGTTGTTGTTGTTGTTGTTTTTTTTTAATTCTTCTTCCCTCAATGATGCCTCAGACATTCAAACAATCGCATTACTTACACAAGATATACCCACAAGCGTACTATCACACAAGATGGTCAAGTATAATGGAGTGATTTTGTTGCTGTTTCAATTAGGAATCTTTTGAGTAGTATCTCTTTTCCAAGTGATCAGAGTTTCTGTGGAAAGGGTTATATATGTCTATGTCTTTTACGAAATACTTAACCGTAAAATATATGTATGCTTGAAGGTATAGTGTGGGTAAGCACTACTACCCTTCGCGTTTTTACCGATAGACAGGAAATTATTTTCTTAATAACTACAAACACTTCATGTTCGATGCATAACTTCCTTCTCTCCATTCTGTTTAATGTCTGTTGAAGATTATGACACTAAATTTTTATCGTTTTCAATCTTGAACAGAAAATTTTACTTTCTCTCTGTCAGTCTTTGGTTTGGCACAAAAATTTTTATATCCAAAGCAACATCACCACCGAAAAATTGAAAATGAAAATTAAAAATGAGAACTAATGAAAATTGAAAAAGCAAAATTTGGAAATGAAAATTATAAAATGAAAAATTTAAAATTAAAATTTAAAACTATGAAAATTGAAAAACGAAATTTGAAAATGGGAATTAAAAATGAAAGTTTAGAAAAATGAAATTTAAAAAAAAAAGTGAGAAAATGAAATTGAAAAAAGTAAATCTGGAAATGAAAATGACAAAATAAAAAATTTAAAATGAAAAGTTAAAACTATGAAAATTGAAAAACGAAATTTGAAAATGAGAATTGAAAATGAAAGTTTAGAAAAATGAAATTTAAAAATGAAAAGTGAGAAAATGAAATTAAAAAAAGTAAAACTGGAAATAAAAATAAAAAAATGAAAAATCGAAACATGAAAATTGAAAAACGAAATTTGAAAATGAGAATTGAAAACGAAAGTTTAGAAAAATGAAATTTAAAAATGACAATTGAAAATGACATTTAAAAAAGTAAATCTGAAAATGAAAACTTAGAAAAAAGGGAAAAAATAATGACACTACCTAAAGAACCCCTGCCACCAGGTGTCAAAATAATTTGTTTTTTAGTGTGTGGATCCATTCTGGGATCTGCCAGTTTTTTTTGAAAAAAGCGTTGGGTTTGATGAGGGATGTTTATGATGCCTTGAAGTAATTGACGTGCTGTCAAAGTAAACCATCGTAACACTTCTTTGAGACTAGCTTTTAACAAATGGCCACGGACTTGTACATATTTTTCGCGACTGATGCCATACACGGCACCAATCAATTTGGCATGAGGATGAGGCAGGAGGAAGACTGTGAGAAAGAAATGACGTGGTGGATGTTTTTATAGTTTTTTTTCTTTCAGAGAGTGGCCGAAGGGGACGTGTAAATGACAGGACCTCCTTCTTGACACCAATGGTGAAACAATTGGGTACGAAATCTTAAATAATCGGGAGTGGTGGGTTTTAAATCGATGAGTAAATACGCATGTGGTGTTTGAGTGGCATCGTCGTACGCATAATTCAGCCAAGGAGTTACTAACTGTTTGGCTAACACTTGCACTTGAGATTTGTCTCTGGGGCTTTTAAACAACACCACGTAATGATCATTGAGACTGATGGTACGATGGGCTTTACTTTGTTGAAATTTTTTTTTAGTAATGTCAATGATGCTGGCATTCCGATGATGTCCTTTTCGTGTAAATCAAAGTTTAATTTCTTCTTCGTCTTCTCCTAACATGTCATCGAAGATGACCAGATGTGTTTGACTCAAGTCAGACACGATCCCATCGTCTTCGCGAGGAATGCCTTCGACAAACGAAATGGCTTCTCCTTGACTTTCACGAGGTAAGGTGTAAGACGATTGCCACTCTTTGTAACACCACACGATACGTTGAGGTGGACGATCAAACAAATCAGATTTGTGTTCGATCTAACGTTTGACAAATTCGGTTTTGCCGGAACCACTGGATCCAGCAATCAACATGTTAAATGGATGGCGCAGATACAAAGCTTCCCAACTTTGACGATCTAACTTTTCGTCGATCACTTTGAGAACAGAAGAAAAGGAGGAAGAAGGGGATGCAGCCATGAATGTGGTGTTCAGAATTTTGAAAGGAACACGAAAGACACAAGACATTGTATACATTTCATTCACGTTTAATGTTTTTCAAAAAGTGTCAACGTAACAAAACGTATTTACATGTCATGAACATAACACATGTTTTCTTTCATGCTGCAACCAATTCATATTTTAAAAAATACAGTTTATGATGCAACATATTGTCATGTCATAAAAACCAAATCATGCATTTTCTTTTATGCTGCAATCAATGTCCATTAAAAAAACAAAAATAAAAAAAAACACAAAGTTCATGTTTTTCTTTCTTTGTCTTTCTTTCATCCGTCACACGCGATATTTTTGGTATGGTCAGCTACCTCTGATGCCCAAGCGTTGAATCCAAGACTTTTCCAGTCACGTACATCTTTTCAGTCGTAAATCTGTTGGTGTATCCAACATGCTATACCCACTTCTTGGTAAGCATGAAGAGTAGATCAAGAACAACGGCTGTCTTCTTCACTTGGAGGTGAAACCTGTGTCATGTGAATAGTCACTTTTCCATCGGTAATGTCAAATTCTTCTCTCATTGATTGAGCGTCTTGAATTTTGTCCAAGAGTTTGGAAGAAGTTAATTCTGGCGGTGTACTAAAGCCGAGCCACACAGGAGATTTCAAACTGTTGTGAGACATCGATAGACTCAAACGATCTTGATCTTTGACTTGGCACTGTCCTTTCAGTTCATCTAACAATGAGTCAAATAAGTCAGTAATGAAACCTGCTGCTTTCTGTGCTGGAACTTCAGACGTGAAGTCCTTAAATTTCACCGTATAAGTGTAAGCGGTGGTTCTAAATTTTCTGGATGTCACTTTGTTAATTTCTCGAATGTGATAATAATCTTTAGGGACTACTGAATCATTTTCCTTCTTGGACGAACTTTACTCTGACGTTATTGTGGAGACAAAGGTAGATGATGTTGGATATGGGGCTTTTATCTGTGTGAAATTTATCTTTCTAGGTCGACGCCTGTATTTGCAATGAAGTGCTGGTCTTGGAACTTGCTCCTTTTTTATACTGAAGATCGGCGTGTCCGTACGGCAAAGTGGTGTGGTCTGGAAGTCGCACTCGTTTCTGGTACACAAGTTGGTAAACTTTTTCTAAAGGACGATTTGGTGATTTGGTGATTTTGTGAGGCTCTAACGTTTTCACTCGAAAGTTTTGAGCTTGTCCAGACTGTAAAGCATTTTTCAAGACATCAAAGTGCACAACTTGGCTGGTTCGATAGTTCAGTGTCAATCCTTTGACTTTGCATATGGTATGAAGTTGGCCTTGTTGGTCTCGGTATCGGTAACCGTAATTTTTAGGACCACCGCTGGCAAAACTGAGGATCGTCTCTTGAGGGTGCTCGTCCGTCCATGCTCCTAACCGATCTCCTTCGATGGTGGAGTGTGGGTAACCAGAGCGATGGATGTACATACAACTGTCGGTGTCAAAGTACAGGACACGATCTCCCAACACTTCTAAAGCCTCGTCGTACAATATCAAGCGAGCATTGGCTGTCACGTAGGCTGCAATGACCACATTGCTAAATTCGTGTACAAACTTGGGTTCTTCTTCGCAATTGACAAAGATCAAATCTTCACGAATGATTTCCACGTGTTTCACTAGTTTTCCTTTGTCGTCCACCAGTTGAAAGTAGCGACTGGAATCTGCCAAGTATTCCGTCTTAGGCAAGATCGTACGTTGTGCCATTTTTCCCCACAAGCAACTGAGCATGACTTTGGCAAACGATCTTCTTCCTTCGTTCTTTTCTACGTATTCCAAAGTGATGCCTTCTACGGCACGGTACTGTTCTTTGAATTGGACTTGGTCTTCTGGCGTCCGACACCAAGAGGGATAGCCGCTGGCTTCTTGTTTCAGTTTGAGAAATTCGTTGACGTAGCCTGAGAAAATGCCTGGATTCGAGGAGTCATCCTTTTGGTATTGTGCTGTGGTTGGAAAGTGCCAAATTTCGTACACTTTCAACAGGCGGTATCCCCGATCCAGAGCCCGAAACAATTCGGCGCTGACCCACGTTCCTGTCAAAGCGCGTTCTTCCTCTGTGTGGTGACATGGGTGATCTTGATTGCATGTTTCGGCACACATACGGCATAAATGAAACATCAGTTTTCCTTTGCAATGACAGGATGGTACAAGTTTGTCGGGGGTAAGACTTTGCATTTGATCAATCCTTCGTATTGACGAATGTTTTCCACCTCTATGTGTTCTGTCAGAATTTCAGGGTGTCCGGTAGGAAATCGCTTGTATTTACACACTCAAGGATACACGTCGATGTATTTGATTTCTTCTCCTCGAGATTCGTCTACGTCGTACAGCAAGCGTGTGACATTGGTTCGCCCTCCAAAGAAACTGTGGCGTGGGTCCAAAGGTTTGATGTCGACCACGTCGTAACTTTCGGCAATGCGTCTAAATTCAGGATCCGAATTAAAACGTCGATCGTACTCGTGCTCCCACATTTCTACCACTTTGTATCCTTGACTTTCTAACTTCAGGCGTCGTTGGTATGTGTGTTCGTACAACTTTTCCATGGTGGAGTCTGAAAAAGGACTTTTCAGGTGTCGTTGAGGAAAACAGGTAGGGCATCCGTGAAACAAGCATCCCTGAAATTCGCACACCGTGTGCGGGTTTTCTAAATCCCAGCTATCCACAGAAAGACTTTCCACTTTCTTTTCTCCCCCTCCGTTTCTGGCATGTTGTATCCGTTTGTCTTCCTTTTGGCACAAGTAATGCAACCAACGCAATGCTTTGGCCGAGTATTGACGGCTGGCCGAGAGAGAAGTGTTAGGGTCTATGATGGCTAGTTCGTTCTCTGACATGAACTTTTTGGTGTACACTAATGTACAGGCTTTGGGTAGGGCGCACGCTTCCTTCAAAGGATCGACTTCTCCGTGATCCAGAAATAATTGTCGAAACTTTCCACAGCAACGGCGTAAAACGTCCACATCGGATCGGCAATACTTTACCATTTCTTCTTGAAAGTCAAACGGTTCTGAAGCGTGAGCGTGATATCAAGCGTGAAAAGCTTCTCGGTGTTCGGTGTGCATTCCGTCGGGGTCGTAATAGTGAACGTCAGGCAAATGCGGCAGCACTACGTGTTGATTGGCTTCCGTATTGAAGCAGTGGGGAAAATATCCTTTGGCCATTTCTGTCATTCCAAATGTTTTAGGCATTGGACTCAAAGGCATGGCTAAATAACTCATGGAATCTTTGAATTGTATTTGTCCCACTTGCATGTAAATGAGTTTGGTTCCGTTCATGGTGACTTTGGGGCATTCGGTACCTTTTTCTGAATAATATTTCAACAGAAACTGTCCATCGTATCCTGATAAATTATGAGCCTTGACGGTAGCATATCGATGACAGTCCCCGTAACGTTGAATGTCCTCTTCGCTCCAAGTGTCGTCGATGGGATCTAAGATCCATTGGGAAAAATCGGGCAGAGTGTTGGGGCCACGAAAGATTTTTTCACGTCCTCCTGGAATCCTACTACAATGAGGACAGTGAAAATGAATAGGTTCTTGTATGCACTTCTCACAAGCCCGATGAGCGACGCAGAAATTAGGGATGTGAATCCCCGTCTCTTGCATGCATTTAAAGTAAAAAAAGATGAAATCCACTTTGGTCTTGTTCTTCTTCTGATCACCCTTGAATTCTCTCTCCAGTGTATTGTCGTATTTTTGCATGTAACATTGATGATCAAAGTCCACGATTTGGTCGCAAATGCGACATCTTTTCTTTCCGGCACAAACGTGTTTTTTTTAGGTTGTTGGTTCGAATTAGATGTCCACACTTTGAGCACAATTTCAATAAATCACGATTGCTTTTTTGCTGGTGAGCTTGTGTCCTGTGATGTTGTTCGTAACAAGAGGGACTGACAAAGGTTCGTTGACACGTCTGACAATGCACGTGTTTTTCATGAAGGCATGACGTGGAAGCTAAACAGCCCCGACATCTCTCTCCGCAATGAATGTGTTGGTCCCGACTACAAAATACTTTGTCGCATTTCTCGCAGTAGTAAGAGTATCCAAGAAATCCTGTGATAGTCGTGATGGCATCGAAATGTTCTTGATGATGATACACGTGAATGTATTTTCCCTCGGGGAAATCGGGTCTTCGAAACAGCAGAGCTCCGCGAACTTCTTGAGGGTGTACTTTCAAGGTGTACCGAGGAGCCAAGACGTCTTGAAGTTATTGCATTTCAGGAATGCCACACACGGTCTCTTTTGCTATGCCTGCTTGTTGTAACAGGAGTTCTGCTTCTTTTCGTTGTCGGGGTCTCTCCGATCGTCGAATGTTCATCCATGACCGTTTCCACTCTGCGGTCTCGTTCTTGTCGGCATACGTTCGCCCCACCACGATGGCACGGGCTAAGCACATCTGGTCCTGAGAATTGTCGATTTGGACGATACTCTTTTTGGTACTGCGAAGGTCGTCCACCAATAACACTTTCTTCTTTCGTCCGCTACCTCTAGGAGGTGAAACGTGGGTCATGTGAAGTGTGGTTTTTCCATCGGTGATGGTAAACTCTTCGTTTGATTGTTGAACGTGTTCAATTTTGTCCATGACTTTAGACGGTGTTAATTCTGCCGGCGTGCTAAACTCGATCCAGACAGGAGACTTCAAACTGTCGTGATGGATGGAAAGTCTCAATCGATCGTCCTCTTTGGCTCCGCTTTGTCGTTTCAAGGTCTCTAACAAGGAATCCCACAAATTGCTAATGAAGCCTGCGTCTTTCTCGAGAGGTACTTCAGACTTTAAGTCTTTAAAGCGAACCGTGTAAGTGTAAGCCGTGGTTCTAAATTTTCTGGATGTCATTTTGTGCGTCTCTTGAATGTGATTTTCGGGAGCAATGGAACGACTTTCTTTGTTAGGGATTCTAGACTCTCTTGGTCTTGTGGAAGGTGTGGTTTCAGGCTCACTCATCTCCTCTTCGAAATCACTGGCATGCACTTGGGCTAACACTTCAGCTAGCTGTGTATGAGGCGACACGGAAAGTCGTCGTCGTAGCCTCTTAGTTTCTTCTGTTTTCCCACTGAAATGACGTGATCGTTTCATCTTGATTATTGATTCAGATATGATTTATCTCCGTTTGTTCTCTCTCTATATATACCCCTGTCTCTACCTATGTTTGTGATAATGGCTTACTTTACTTAAAATTTGCCAAAGTAGAAATGTCCTCGAACAATAGAAAGCTATGTGACGTTAATTTTGAAACTTGCACAGACTCTCAACTTTACATGTGTCACGACACAAATGTCAATCCGATGTTTGCCGTTTTTTCCAAACACACAAACTTGTAACTTTACCAGAAATCGTAACTTCATACAAGCCTCCAAATTCACTAGTTTTAAAAAAACGGCCCCTAAATAGTGTAGCCCTTCTCTCTCTACCTATGTGTGTATGTCAAAATGACTCAGTGACAACATTTTTGCCAGTTTCAAAACCCGAGCCAATAATGTTACATTTCAGTATTTAGCGTGACGAGAAAAAATGTTACAGGACACGAATTCTTAACATGCTTGCAAATTCCCTCTAGTCTGCTGCACCGCAATCGTAAAAAGCCAGACCATAGGCATGATTTTGCCACACTGACTGTCTGGAATCTGTAACCAAACACTTCGTCACTCATTATACAAAATTTCATTGGCTACAAATATTTTCTTACCGCGTTCGCTTTGAATCGCCCTCAGTTGCTATTGATACAGTGAGAAGATTAGACGTGTTTTTTCTGTGCCTGACCGTTAGTCTCTTTACAAATAAAAGCTAACGCACAACTCAATCGTATAATTTGTGATCAATGGAAATTGTGTCAGCCTTAAGTCAAAATACATCACGGAATGTTTGGATGTAATATTTTGTGAGAATTTTACATCTACGTTTTCAAAAGAAGGATTTTAGTAGACTATGTCTCTAATTCAATCTTGTGATATTTTACCGAAAAAAGCAGATTTTTCCTAACGATGTGATGTTTTAAATGGAATGTGTGTTTTTGAAATTTCTTAAGGAAAATATACCTTTAAAACGTAAGTGTCGTGATATTTTTAAAAGCAGGAATAAAATATTCTCTCTCTCTCCGTCGTAATGTCAATTCTCTTTGTTTCACAAACACACACTAAGTTTCTTATAAAATGATTTCGATTGAAATGATAATGGTATCTGTTCCGTTTTAAGATGCCTCTCCAAAAATGTTGGCAGTAGTCACAATGATTACGTGAAATGTTACGTTAGTTTTGTAATTTTTTAAAAAAATTTTACCCTAAAAATTGTAGAACGATTTTTCTTCCATAGGTAAATAGTGGATTATATACAATCTTGAGTTTAGTTGTGCATGTGCATGTCAGGTATCTTAGTTTTGTCCTATTTTGGCACTGCAATGTGTCACGAAAATATTGTCTAGATCTACCGTTTTCCGAAGGAAACAAAATATAAAAAAAACAAGCACACAGCTTTACGGTGTAAGAATGACTCGAGTATGACCCATCCAATTCTGCACTCTATGACCCGTCCTATTCCGCACTCTCAATCTAGAGCCAAAACATGCGTTCAGTAAAATTGTAACAATGTATACTATATTTTCAGTCAGTCCATTGTAAACTGCCAATCGAAAAAGACGTGTTTTTACTGTTCTCCCGTCTACGGTTTTGGGAAATGTTGTAACATTGTTTGTAATCTCAAGGCGTGTGCAGCAAAACTACATAACATATCTTAAATATTTGGGAGGCTAACAGCAAGTGTTACTGCAGTCATTTGACAATAAATATAACACTACTGTTTTAAATCTGATAAATGAAAAAAAATTCCAATGAACATTTCTAACATAGGATTTACCCTTGCCTTCAGAAACTCAAAAAAGGGTAACCTCATTAATTTCTACTTGTCCTACAATGCCTCAAAAAAAAAAAAAAAAAAAAAAAAAAAAAATAGAAAAGTGGTTTTGTGAACATTATGGTTACCTATTTTCGTTAGCTTAGAAACGTAGTGTGTGCATCGATGGCAAAATGACACTGTACTAAACGATTGGAGCTCTAGTCTCAAATTACAACGTTGTCAACCTTGAATCATTGCCAATATTTTTATGTTTGTGTATGTCTTTGTCTATGTTGCACACTTAAACTTAAAACCCCTTCTCTTGTGATAGTATGTTTGTGTGAGGGTATAGTAGTGTGCCAATAAGCACATCTACCCTTGCCTACCTGTGCGTGATTGTGTGGTATGTTTGTGTGGGGGTATTGTAGTGTGTCCAATAAACAATCCTACTCTTTTTGTTGGACCCTTTTTGTTGGAGTGTAGGGGTGTATGTTTTAATTGTCATAAAAAAATAGGGCGATGGGTTGTATGGGGGTTTGTTTTGGATAGTAATCAAAAAGTGGGTGCTAGACTGTAGGGGGTGTGTTGTAATCAAAAAGCGACTGCTGGATAGTATGTGTGGTGTTTTGTATTGTATCTAAACATTTTAACGTTAGCAATCCCGTTTGAGACTATAAATTCATAGACCCATAGGTTTACATGTAGCGTCACTATGACCTCAAGTGAAGAGTCATCATCGATCGTATCGGGCATGCTGTTCAACCCGGCCTATCCGATGTCTGTGAAAGCTTCATGGGCTGTCACCAAGATTGCTGCCACGGCTATTTGGAAGAGAACGATTTATGTGGAGACAAGGGTGTCTGAAACGGATGCTCATCTACGAACTTGAAGTGCCTAGAAGTTTAAGGGGAAGAAGACCAGTGAAGAGGTGTGATATGTGTTAACTTGGTTCACAAAACTCCAACGGCCCTATTCAGGGCCACCCACATCTCTTAGGAAAGATTACTCTAGGATTGCCTAAAACAAAATTTGGTGTGTTTGTATGTTAAGTGTATGTTTGTGTCTGTCTTTTTTTCCCCAACCCCAAAAAATCCCTTTCCCTGGTGTGTTTGTATAGAGTGTGTTTGTATAGCGTGTGTCTATAAACACTCTCTTACCCTTCCTATGTTAAAATGATGATATAGTGTGGGGTGTTGGATAGTAGATGACGGGGTATTGGTCACTACACACGGCGTGTTGATGGTATAGTTTGGGGTGTCTGTCCTCATCAACACTTCTGCCCCCATCAACACTTCTGCCCCATAAACACTTTTACCCAATAAACACTTCTGCCCCAAGTGTTAATTTCCCGTATGGCTCTCAAGTGCCCCACCATGTTAATTTCCCGTATGGGTCCCAAGTGCCTCTCCATGTTCATTTCCCGTATAGCTCTCAAGTGCCTCTCCATGTTCATTTCCCGTATGGCTCTCAAGTGCCTCTCCATGTTCATTTCCCGATGACTCTGAAGTGCCTCTCCATGTTAATTTCCTGTATGGCTCTCAAGTGCCTCCTTTGGCTCTCGTATGGCTCTCAGGTGCCTCTCCTTGTTAATTTGCCGTATGGCTCTCAAGTGCCTCCTTTGGCTCTCGATAGGCTCACTATACTACATCCGTCGAATCTCTTCATTGATCGATTTCATGTCGTACGCGACCACGAGAAGTTTAATATTATTCCACGTGACGCCACTGACCGTCGAAAACCAAATGAGTCAAGCCCCCCAAATGGCTTTGATCGGATATTGGGTCAACTGTAATAAACTCGCAAGGACGCTAACGCGATCTCGAGTGTGCGTGATTCCCCTGCGTTATTTGGTGTAGAAAAAGTCACATCAAATTCTGGATCGTTGACGAGATCGTGATTATCGAGGTAATGCTCGGGGTTGTATTTGCAACGACACGCTGCAACGCAGCGTTGATTTCGCGAAAAACACGAAGAGTTTCAATCGCCTCAGAACTCATCATCTGTGTTATATAAATCATCGATGTCTTCAACAAGTTCATGCATTAAGGCACGAAACGTCCTAAAGTCCATGATGTCATTGGTAAGTAAACACTGACAAATCGATGAGGCATCATTAACGACTTCGGGTGTGTTGTTGCCTGCGCGAACTGATCCCACTAATGTTCCCAACCGATCCACGAGTTAATTTACCGGTTAGTCCACAGATACGCATTCGCCTGCGGGAGGGTTTGTATCCTTTAGTTGTCATGGAACCTTTAGTTGTTTCACGTTTACGCCCGCGTTTGCGTGCTTGACCACCGAGACCTTTTCCATGTTTGGGTGGTTCCGGAAGATCCTCAGATGGGGAGAGATATTCTTCCTCGTTTGGCACATCCTCTTTTTGAGGATCAACCCCATATTTTTTTGTTTTGTTTTTTGTTTTTGTTTTTTTTTTTTGCAAGAATTTTTTGTGCCTACAGCGAAAATTATCCCAGTATGGTTTAGCTTTTTCTTCATAGAAGTTTTTATAGAGTCCAACGATCTTTTGTAAATCGATCCATAACTGATTATTACTGTATAATCTTTTATATCCAGTCCACTCCTTTAATACCCATCCGTCCCATTCCTTGTTGATGTAATTCTGGCTTCAACATATAATCTTTTAACTGTTTCGAACCAGGTACTTCAGCGGCAAACTTTAAGGGATTGATAAAGATCGCCTGCCGTGCTGTTTCATTAAATCTTTGAACTGGTTGTTCCAACTATGATATGTGTCTGGGTGGTTGTTGTTGTGGAAGATTCACAAGTCCTCTTGCATATCCTCTGACATTTGTTGAATTTGTGTTAATTGTACTGGCGCACGCCTGATAGGACCAGGTCGTTGTTGTGTTCCCATCATCGCGGTAGTGGTTTCCGCGACTTTCATTGTTTGTTTCACAGTTTCCTCAGCCTTGGCCACAATTGCTTTTGTTGGTTTAATTAACGGTGCAAATGTTTGTTTGAAGCCCGCTGTGAGATCTTCTCGTGCAATTTGCTGTAACATATCTTTGACGCGCTCGCACTGGCTACAACATCGCGAATCAGTTCCTGGTCTTCGCAGGCAGCTTGACTGCGTCTCTTTCCATACTCTGCTATGGTATCACTGGTGGAAAGCGGAGTTTTCTTCGGCGGGGCTTTCTCGGTTTCAACATTTTATATAGTTGGTATGGTTGTTAAATTGCTTTATCCAAACCGGCTCGATATTTTCCGGGTCCACTAGTCAAGTCGCAAACATATTTTGAAATTCGACCCACGAGTGGTCGGCGCACATTAAGTTCAATGACTGTTTGCAAGACCATGTGCGTCAGTATCATCAAACTGTTGCAGTTGTCTCAGATTACTTTAGGCACGTGTGCGTATCGTGGAGTCAAATAGATCACATCTGTGTTTTGTGTCGACCTCGGGAAAATATTCGCACGGGATTGATTTTGTTGTCCAGCATTACGTCATCGTACACAACAAGATTATTCGCGCTTGAATCAAGATCATCAATCGTAGTAGCTTCATTGACTGTGGAAAAAAAATCAACCGTGGACAATGAAAACGTCCCAGCTCCTTTTAACACTTCTACGTTCATATCTTCCAATTTATAGGGGTTCACACGCCCACTTACTTGTCCTGTGGCACAAATTATATCGTCCAATTGGTTAAATAACCTTTGTCAAAAGTGCATTTTATTTTTCCAATGCAAACCCAATCTCCGGTGTTTAACACTTCTTTCTTTTATTTTTTTTTTATTTTTTCTTTATCTTTGACGTTCTAAACAATCGAGCAAACACAATCACTTCTTTTTGAGGTGCCATTTCTTCGGAAGCACATCTGATGCTACGATGGTACGATTGATTGTAAGTTTGGAATAAACGTGGTAACACGTTGACTTATTTGGGAGTATGCTGATGTGTACAATATTTCCACTTACGTTCGTTTAAAGTTCTTGAAAACGTTTCACGACACTGGTTTTCGTTTCAGGATCTTCAGTGGTAAAACAATGACTGTGTCATTTATCAATTCTTTTTAAAACTTGATTAATAAAGTCGGTGCTTTTGCCTGTTTGCCATCATAGAGACTGCCAATCACTTTTGTTTCAAGACATGTTTTAAAGTTTAATTCTTTTTTAAAAACTTGATTAATAAATTCGGTACCTTTGTCTTTTTGCCATCGTAGAGGATGTCGATCACTTTTGTTTCAAGACGTGTTTTATAGCTCGCAATAACTCGAAACTTGTTTTAGAAGTCAAATGAACTACACCAAGTTGATATTGAAAACATATCGATAACACAAAACAAATATTTGCAACCTCGATTGTACGACGCTAAATGAGAGACATTTGCTAGATCTGCTTGCCATTAATGATCGATTCCTGCTACTTTAGTTGACTTTTGGAAAAGTTTCGTCGAATGGGTTTGTGTAATGTGAACATCGATTGTTCTTGTAACAATTGTCGTACATGTAGCAGACGTAAATTTTTTAATTCCTCCAGCGGCATGAGCAGGATTATAGTTAACGCTGGCTAAAACTGGCTCCATGTGTATGTTGCTGCTGCTGCTCAAGAAGTTAACCACTGTTCGATGCTGCTTTTAAGTTGTTCGTGTGGTATTTTGGATTGCGATGCTTGACGTGTCTGAGCGGCAGTAGGAGTAGAAAATACTCATTGGTTCTTTGGTGACTTTTTTCTTGATTTCTTTTGTTAACGTCTATCTTTCTTTCCTTCTTTTTTTCTTCTGCAGAAGAGGGTGTGGACATCAACGTTTGTGACCCAGGCGTTCATTTCTTCTCATCTCGGAGTAGGAGAAAGTGCCAACAAGGTTGTCAAACGGAAGGGAAAAGGAGCAGACAGAATTTTAAACACTTCTTCTTCTCCTTTCTCTTCTTCCATCTCCGTGTAGGTGTCTGTCATCGTCTTTGCTGCGTTTCGTTTTCATGACAGTCTTGAAATCTCTCAAAGCAGGTTTAGCTGTCTCGTCTAAAGCTTTCTGATGAAACAGTTGAAAAAGTTGCAATTATTGTCCGTAGCATTGCAATTTTTCTGTTTGTGACAAATATGTTCAATCCCTTAACGATTGTAACTCTTATTGTAAATGTGATATCTTGGTGAGATTAGGACAAGGAGGTAACTGCACTAACAATGGAGTTCCATCCATCGTTTGTAAGGAACTACAGTTAATTTTCGTCCCTCCATATGATCCAAGGGTACAAGTGTGATGTCTTTCCAGCAAAGGGTGTCCTTTTTATCTTCTTCTTCAGCTCACCACTCCTCCTAAAAGAGATCCAGCAATCAATCGATCCTAACAAGGGAGCAGCCACTTTTAACAACGGTCATATCAGCTTGGGTAGAAATCCTCCTTGAACGTGTATTTTTTTCTTCTTCTTCTTTTGACTGATTGGGATTTTCATTTTTACCATTTGTCGAAGAACGTAACAATGTCGTCCTAATCTCCGTTTCTATCTCTGGGTCAAACGATCCGATCCTTTCATTACATTCAAACAACATTCACACACGGTATCGATGATTTTGTTGTTGTTGTGCTTTTTGAATGATTTCTTTTGGCATCGAAACATTGGATTTGGTAAGTACTGACAAAACTATGTTTTTGGAATATCTCTTTTGACTATGGTACAAACTTTGCGACATCTTTGTTCAGGAAGAAAATTGAACTTAGTCGTGTTCAACACATCTTTTATACTGGAATTTGTCTCAACTGACTGTCGGGACGTTGTATCAACTTGATTTTAGGTACTACTAGTGTTCTCAACGGGCTAAATCGTGCCAATTCTTGTTTGGACAAATCCAGTACAATTGGTAACACATCTGTTCTGTCTTGTACATTCGTCTTAGGAGGCGCCACTATTTTGTCTGTTTAAGTAGTTGCGAGATATGAAGAAGAAGACGTCGATTAAGTAGACGTTTCTCTGAAATGATGAAGTACTGGTTTTAAATCAGGTTTAGCAGGCAGCATCATTAACGGAGGATGATTAGAGAAGACTTCCATCTGCTTTCAAAATAATTAGTCTTTGGGTTTGAGTGTCTTTTCTTGGATCAGGCAAGTTATGAAAAAGTTACTTTATGTTTTTCAAAAAAATGTTTTGTTTGATGTGGTATGTGAATGATACCTTGTAGTAATGAACGAGCTGTCAAAGTAAACCATCTTAACACTTCTTTGAGACTAGCTTCTAACAAATGTGAAAGTACTTGTGCATTTATTTCGCGACTGATTGCATAGAGTGCACGAAACAATTTGGCAGGAGGATGAGATTGAAAGGAAGTCATGTTGAATACTGTTAGAAAGGAAAGAAGTAAATAGTGTTCTTATAGTTCTTTTACATAGACGAGGGAGGTGACGTGTAAATGACTGAACCTCCTTCTTGACACAAATCTTGAAACAAATCCGTACGAAATCTCAGATAATTGGGATTGGTAGTGTTAAGACTCTAGTTCTTAAAATAATGTAACAGGAAGAAAGTGAAACCAACAATGTAAGTAAAATCAACAGTAATTTATATATAGACAATTAAAGTAAAAATTAAAAAGACACTTACAGTAACGTGAATTAAAATCCCAATAATCCAATAATCCTAAGTGTCCTACTCACAAATCCTAAATATAGAATTTCCGAATTAATTCCAGTAGCCTTGAATGTCCTGATGTGTCAGTAATCTTGAATGTTCTGATATGCCTGAATGATGTAACCCAGAGTATCTTTGAATAAATTCACATAAATCCCAAAGTCAAGTATTAATCCAATGTGAGAATGAGCATTTTTAGTAATTCCAATGAATATTTAAAATATATAATTCCTCTCTCTGAATTTGCTCTGATTTTCACAACTGTAACATCTGATTACTAAAATAAATTCCTTAATAGACTGGTCTTAATAATATGAAGTTTAGTATAGGAATGAAATCTTGTTTACCAAACCTGTATAAATATAAAGATAAGCCACTTGACAGAATATTCTCGAATATGAGTAACTCTAATGGAAATTTACTCTGCGTACCTGACTTTTCTCACATCAAGATATGGAAAATTCGAATCTAATTGTTAAATGTTATGTAAACAAGACTGACCTTGAACTCAAATGCAATAAATATGTTGTTTTCAAAATGACTAAGTACAACTTAGCTCATGGACACATATTATACATTCAATATACATAACAGTAGGTTTTAAATCGATGAGTAAATAGGCATGTTGCATTTGAGTGGCATCGCCGTAAGCATACGTTAGCCAAGGTGTTCCTAACTGTTTGGCAAAAACTTCAACATATAATGTACATTGGGACTGATAGTGCGATGCTCTTTGCTTCTTTTGAAATAAATTTTGAGTAATGTAAATAATACTAGCATTACGTCGAATTCCTTTTCGTGTAAACCAAAGTTTTATTTCTTTTTTGTCTTCTTCTAACTTGTCATCCAAGATGACAAGATGTTTTTGACTAAAGTCAAATACAATCCAATCGTCTTGGAGAGGAATTCCTTCTACAAATGAAATGAAATCTCCTTGACTTTCTTTCAGTAACGCGCAAGAGGATTGCTAGTCTTTGTAACACCTCTCGATACGTTCTGGAGGATGATCTTACAAAAGTGATTTGTGTTCGATCACATGTTTGACAAATTCCCTTTTGCCTGAACCACTCGGCCCAGCAATCAACATGTTAAACGGATGGCGAAGATACAGTGCATACCAACTTTGACGATCTGACCTTTCTTCAATCACTCTGACAACGAAGGATGCAGCCATAACTCTCGAGTTGTGTATGGAATTCTGAGATTACATAAAACGACACAAGACACTTATCCATTTTATATGTCTAATTTTTTCTTTCAAGGTACAACAAATTCACATTTAAAGAAAAACAAAATATGTTTTCTTTCTTTCATGGTGCAATAACATATATACATTAAAAAACACAGTTCGTGTTTTCTTTCTTTCATGGTGCAACAATTTTACATAAAAAAACATGTTTTCTTTCTTTCTTGGTACAAAATATATTGACATTTTAAAAAACACAGTTCATGTTTTCTTTCACTGTACAACAAGTTCACATTAAAACAAACAGGCACGTTTTCTCTCTTACATGGTACAACATATTTACAAACAAAACATTTCTTTCATTGTACAAAATATATTTCCATTTCCAAAAACAACCTCCACACAGTTCATGTTTTCTTTCTTTTATGTTCTTTGCATTTCTCTTGAATTTGTACAAAAATCTCTGAAAACACATTATCGCAGCTCTAGAGGTAAACTACGAATCATCTCCTCTTCTAAAGTATCCACGAGAATCACATTCTGGACCCACCAAAATGAAGCGACAACACGGAGACCATCTGGAATGTGCAAGGTAAGCTACATCTTTATACTCCCATTCGTGAAGTTTCACACCACATCTGAAACACTCTACTTTATCTCCTTCTCCCAAGTAGACAAATTCTGCCATGGGTAAAGATTTAGGACTAGGTCCTTCCATATATTTAGGCCATTTCCCTTTGAACGTCTGGAATCTACCGTCAAACTTACAATACCAAACCAAAGAAAACGTGTAGTCTTCTTTGATTTGTAATTCTCGATCAACTTGTGGTAACCAGAGAGGTTTGTGAGTGTGTGGATGAAATCCATAGAGCGGCATAAGAACGGCATCCCTTTCGATCGTAGAGCGGCACGGTCGTGCTGCATCGCTGATGTCACAGGGTACAGCATCATTCTGGTCGCGGGGCACAGCAACCTACTTGACTTCGTTGGCATTGGAGTTAGTTGGTCCATTAGACTGTTTGTGTGTCGAATTCATCTTTTTCGGTCAGCGTCTGTACTGAAAATGACCTTTCTTTATTTTGGGGGAACTTTCGTTTATACTGGAGATCGGTGTGCCTGTACGGTAACGTGTTGTGGTCGGGTAGTCGCACTCGTTTGTCGTATACGATCTGATACACTATTTCCAAGGGTCGACTAACGATTTCATGATCTTACAACATACAATTTTGAGAGAGTCTACCGTTTTGTCACGAAAGTCTTGATCTTGACCTGACTTCAAAGCTTCTTTTAAGACGTCAAAGTTGACTACGTGACTCGAACAATAGTTCAGTTTCAGTCCTTTTACCTTGCTTTTGGTATGAAGTTGTCCTTGTTTGTCTCTGTACTTGTAGCTGTAATGTTTATGTCCACGACTGTCAAAACTGAAAATAGTCTATATGTTCGTCGGTCCAAGCTCAAAAACGTTCGTCGTCGATGCGTGGGTGGGTCGATTAATGTAAATGCAACTGTCGATGGCAAAGTAAAGGACGCGGTCTTCTAAAGTTTCCAAGACGGAGTACAATTGTAAACGGGCGTTGGCTGTCAGGTAACCACCAATGACGACACTGCCAAAATTGTTGTATGGTGCAAACTCTAGAACTTCTTTGTATTTCCCCAAGATCAAGTCTTCACGTGTGATTTCCACGTAATTAATGAGTTTTCCTTTATCGTCGATGAATTGAAAGTATCAACTTGGATCTACCAAGTATTCAGTCTTTCTAAATATCGGACGTTGAACTAGTTTTCTCCACAAACAATTCAGCATGACGTTAGCAAACGATCTCCTTCCTTATTTCTGTTCTGCGTATTCCCAAGTGACGCCTTCTAGTGATCAGTACCTTTCTTTGAATTTGTCTTTGAATTCTGGAATGCGACAGTAAGAACGATAGCCGCTAGTTTCTTGATTTTGTACACTTTTATCAGTTGGTTTCCATGATCGAGGGCATGAAACAATTCGATATTCACCTACGTTCCTCTCAAAGCTCGTTCTTGGTCCTCGTGGCGACAAGGTTGGTCTTGATTACACGTTTCAGCACACGTATGATATAAAGGAAACATCAGTTTTCCTTGGCAACGTTGGGGTAAAACGGGATTGTACAAGTTCGTCAGTGGCAAAATTTACATTTGATCAAACCTTCATACTGGCAAATATGTTCTACGTCAATGCGTTTTACGTCAATGCGTTCTTTCAGGGTGATTGGTGGAGAATCGAACATATTTACTCATCCAAGGATACAATGAACACATATCGATGTATTTGGTTTGTTCTTCTTGATTTTCGTCCACGTCGTACAGCAAGCGTGTATCATTGGTTTGTCCTCCAGACAAGCTGTCGCGTCGAAACAAAGGTTCGATGTTCACCACACCATACTCTTCGATGATGCGTCTGATTTCTGGATCTATTTTGAAACGTCGATCGTAGTCATGTTGCCACTTTCTATCACTTTGTATCCTTGACTTTCTAAACTGTGGCGTCGTTGGTATGTTTGTCGTACAACTCTTCCATGGTGGACTCTGGCAAAGGATTTTTCAGGTGTTTTTGAGGAAAACAAGTAGGGCATCCATGAAATAAACATCCCTGAAATTCGTACACAATCTGCGGGTTTTCTAAATCACAACCATCCACAGAATAAGATCATATCTTTTTTCTCCACAGCTCTTGTCTTGAGTTTCACACAAGTAATATAGCCAGCGCAAAGCTTTGACTGAATATCGACGACTGACAGCTTGAACTGACTAAGGTGGTATGATGGCTAGTTTGTTCCAGTATGAAATTCATTCCGTACACTAATGCACGCGGTTTGGCAATGGTAGAAGCTTCCTTCAAGGGGTCGATACCTCCGTGATCCATAAAAAATTGTCAGAATTTTGGCACAACAACGTCGTAAAATGTCCACATCGGATCGACAATATTTCAACATTTCTTCTTGAAAATCAAAAGTGTTTGAAGAGTAGGTTTGGAACCAAGCGTAAAATGCTTCTCGTTGTTCTGTTCGCATACCGTCGGGGACGTACATGTGAACTTCTGGCAAATGCGGGAGCACGACGTGTTGATTAGCTTCGGTATTGAAAAAGAGTGGAAAAATATCCTTTAGCCATTTCTGTCTTTTCAAACGTTTTAGGCATACTAGAATAGGAAAAATCATTTGTACTTTTTAAATTCTAAAAATACATTATAGGGATGGGTGTTAGATTCAGATAGGCATAAATAGAATCTGAAGATGGGTCCAGCGTGTCAATTTTGGATCTAGAGTGCCATCTTTGAAACCAAATATTATAGCCTCAATGTTAAATTCCCATTAGAGGCCAAACAGACCCATACTGGTACAAAGTTCCCTTTCCCACCAAAGAGACCAATTGGTTTACTCTCTCTCTCTCTCTCTCTCTCTCTCTCTCTCTCTCTCTCTCTCTCTCTCTCTCTCTCTTTCTCTCTCTTGAAAATGTAACGCTCTCACACACAAAACAGCCACATTTTCACTCTACGTATGAAATGTACGACAACAAATGTAACATTACGTAAACTAATGTGTGTTTTATGTTTGTGTATGTCATAATGATTTCCGTTAGTAGTGAAAATTTGTCGTAATCAAAGCGTTGCAACCTTATAACAACCAAACAAATCTTAATTTCATACAGGCCAAATTCGTTAGTTTGAAAATGTAGCAAAATAACGCTGGTCTCAAAACCAGCTCATAGGTAATATTTTGACTCCTAGTCTAAAATCCAGGACGATAAATGTAACATTGGGTAAGCCAAGGTGAAGTCAGTGTAGACTGGCAGAATTGTAAAATTTTTAACAAAAAATTTAAGAACCAAATCTAGCTCACGCCAAATTCTGCCTTCATTTGACAATGTACAAAAGAAAGAAAAAAAACAAAAAACGCCGCGCATTGCGTAAGTTAAAAGGTCAAGTCAGTGGTAGGGTTGACAAATTTGTAACATTGGTAAGAAATTGATGAATGACTCAATCTGTTTCAAATACAACTTGCTGCATGTTTGCGTAGCAATTTTCGGTGAGAATCTTAAGTTTAGGATAGCCAAAATATCTAAAACTCTCCTTCTTGACCTTCATACAGGATTTATAAAGGATCAACATATGGACATTTCTAGCATAGGATTTCCCCTTGTCCCCATAATCCTACAAAAATGGTGGCCTAATGTTAGTATCCCCTTGTTGCCATAATGTAAAGAAAAAGAAAAAAAAAGAGCGGCCTAATGTTACTTTCCCGTTAGACGCTATTATCCGCAGCCCTTTTTATTACAGGATTTCCATTTGAGTCTAAATCGCCATTCCCATGTTAAATTCCCGTAAGAGGTCAAAGTGTCATTCCCATATTAAATTCCCGTGTGAGGCTATAATCCGTAGACCCTTTTTAACACAAGATTCCCGTTTGAGTTCAAATCGCACACTTTACTACTAATACACTTGTTATATTGTTCTCTGTTTTTATCCCTCCATTTTCTCATGTAGTCTTTCTTTTCATTTCCCAAATGACGAAATGTATGTCATTCTACATGGTTTGCAAAAAACACACATAAACCGTCATGTAATTATCTTTTTCACATGTAGTAAATACCTTTCTATCTATTGTTTTTATTTACTCAATCAAATCTAAAATTATTTTTCACTACTCAAAGTATCTTTGAGAAGGGACATCTTTGATAGGCATTGTCTTGGAATGATTACTTACAACTAACCTTTTCAAGCATCCTGAAATCGTTTTGATTTACCTTTCTAGATTGTATTACAAAGAAAAAGAAGGTGAAGAAAATAAAAGTGAATTCGAAAACAAGATAAGCAAAGAAGCTGAAAAGGTTAATTCACAAAAACCACATAGAGTTGAAAATGGCAGACAGGATAGAAAACGTCAACAAGAATTTATTTTAAAAAATTTACTGAAAAAAATTAAATCCTCTAGAGGCTATGCAAAACATAACTAACACTTTTTAATTATTTTATTCTGCAAACAAATAAGGAGATACAAATTATTTGGTCAGAGAGATTGAATAGTATGAGGCCTTATAATGAAAAGCAAAGAAGCAGACAGTTTTAAATTTAGTAGAACTTTGCATAACAACCGTTATAGGTGGTATAGGTGGAACAGCAGCTGAATTAGGTGATGTAGGAATAGTGACAGGTGTAACTGTTCTTCTGGTTTTTAATGGGTTTGGTACAACATTAATAGGGTTTGTTCCAAAAGCATTCAATGAAAAATTGATCTACAATAAAGTTTTAAAATATTATGAAATAGTAACATCTGCATTTAGCAAGTTAAACGTATCAACGACATAATAAGCAAAGGGATCAATGACAGTGAAACCAACCATGGGGAGTTTATTTTGATCAACAACGACTTCAACAGGTTTAAATAGATCGAAAATGTAATCGGGAAAAATATAAACAATACAGATAGTCAAGGCGTCGGACATTCATCGAAGGAGTCGATGTCTTCCTCTGGAACAAGAGCAATGCTGGACATTAAAAAAGAAAAGAAAAAAAAAAATTTTCCACAGAAGGAAAGAAACTGAACAATAACGAGATCTTGAATAAGTTATATGCGAAGGTTTCACTAACGCTGTACGTTGCCTACGGCACGCTTACAGACTGAACCGACAAAAGAACACTTAACGCCAAGCACGCTGTTCCCCAGGAACAAATCACGTCCGGTGATAGATAAAGTCCAACTCCTCCATGTTAAAAGTTTTCTTATACAAATGTTTTGCTGAGAAAACTGAAAACCTTAATTGTTGCTTTTGAGGGACGTATTAGAATATTTCCGATGAAGTGAAAAACAATAATATATTTTACTACAACAATCACCATGAAATGCACATGAAAAATGTCAATGGAGGAATGATTGCTAATAATGACAACAAAGAAAGTATAGATATTGAATATTTGAAACACAGCTCGAATGTTCTCGTCACTACTAGCAACTACACTGTGTACATAACCAACCAAAACTCAACATTTCATGGTTTAATAGCGAGAGATCTAGACAGACATCTACTGAATTGGATAGAGTGTGTGTGTATTTTTACAACTAAAAATGTATACATTTTCTTCGATCAAATTAACAACACGAGCAATTATTATAATGAATATTATTCGTGCTTGCAAGAGTCTCTGCCTTTACAAATGTTTTTTCAGGGAGTCATTGTGTCATACAATGTAAATTTTCATTATGGACAATTACAAACGGGTGCCATTAACAGACTGAATATTTAGCATAAAAGATGAAGATAGAAAAGTTATAGATTTTCACTGTGTGGATGTAAAATACGTTTTTAACTTCAGATAAATAATAAAGTCATGACAGAAATATCTTTGAGATGACCTGGGGACTTTTTACCTTTAAACAGTGAGATATTAGGAGAGGAGAACGATAAAACACTAGATCAAACAATTAATACTGACGTAAACCTCAACAATAACCATATCCCAATTTTACATGATTCTGTTAATTAACTGATGCAACATCACTTTGTACATAAACGGGTTGATACTCAAATACATAAGACTTTTGAGAATAAAAATTTGAATTATATCAAGACAGAGAGAACAAGCTAATATTAATTAATCGTCATTTAAGAGAATGATAATAAATGTCAGGAACAGAACTTGCTTTGAAGACAATCTACGGGCCACAGTCTTCAGGAATGTCTCCTATGCTGAGTGCTGACAGCACCACATTGCTCACTGACAAAAAAAAGATACTTCAAAGATGGGCAGAACACTTCAACAATATCCTCAGTCAATAGTCATCTATCAGAGAGGAGGCAAATGATCGACTGCCCCAAGTCAAAATCAACAGATCATTTGCTGATCCTCCAACGTTGACTGAACCTGAGAAAGAAATTGACCTGCTGTCAAATGACAAAGCACCTGGTGCAGATGCTATACCAGCAGAAGTCTAAAAAGCCAGAGCTTCGCACATGGCAAAGAAACTAACTGAACTCTTCCAGTCAATGTGGACTCAAGGGACTATACCCTAAGAGTACAAGGATGCATCCATAGTCCACTTGTATAAGTGGCAAGGCAACAGAAAATAATGCGACAACCAATGGGGCATCTCCTTGCTGTCAATAGCCTGCAGAATCCTCGCCAGAATCATGCTGAATCGCCTTGTGCATCACATCGATCAAGGGCTCCTGTCTGAGAGTCAGTGTGGCTTCAGAAAAGGTCGAGGGACCACATACATGGTGTTTGCAGCTCGTCAACTCCAGAAGAAATGCCAGGAACAGAACTCCAACCTGTACACGACATTCATCGACCTGACAAAAGCCTTTGACACAGTCAGTCGTGGGGGCCTTTGGAAGATCATGTCAAAATTTGGTTGCACAGAGAAATTCATCGTGATGGTTAGGCAATTCCATGATGGCATGCTCGCTCGTGTCGTGCATTAAGGCGAGTCATCTGAACCATTCCCAGGCACCAATGGAGTAAATCAAGGCTGTGTGTTGGCCCCAACCCTCTTCAGTACGATGTTCTCTGCCATGCTTACTGATGCCTTCCGTGACTATGACACTGGGATCGACATCAGATACATAACTGATTGTAAGCTCTTCAATCTGAGGAGAATACAGGCGAAGACGAAGTTACAGGAAGTGACTGTTCGAGATCTCCTATTTGCTGACGACTGTTCCCTGAATGCCAAATCTGAGTCTGACATGTAACAGAGTATGGACCATTTCTCTTCAGCTTGTGACAATTTCGGTCTCACAATCAGTATCAAGAAGACAGAGGTGATGTACCAATCTGCACCAGGAAAGTCTTATGTAGAGCCTACCATGACAGTAAATGGCCAAACCCTCCTGGCAGTGGACAAGTTCACCTATCTCGGAAGCACACTGTCACGTACAGTCCACATCGATGATGAAACCGACGCCAGAATTGCTAAAGCAAGTGTGGCCTCTGGCAGACTTCGCGCAAATGTGTGGGAGCGCAGCGGCATCGGTCTACAAAGCCATTTTGTTGCCGATCCTGCTGTATGGTTGCGAAACCTGGACGGTGTGCAGACACCATGCCAAGAAGCTGAACCATTTTCATTTGTGCTGCCTGAGGAAACTGATAAGGATGAGATGGCAGGACAGGGTCCCAGACACTCAAGTTCTCACACGGGCAGGCATTCCAAGCATCCACGCTCTGCTGATGAAATCACAGTTGAGATGGGCAGACCACGTCACCAGAATGTCAGAAGAGCGAATACCAAAGAAGATCTTCTACGGCGAGCTGAAGTAGGGAAAGCGATATCAGGGTGTCAGAAGAAACGCTTCAGAGATTCCCTCAAGTCATCCTTGAAACACTTCAACATTGACCCTGAGTCTTGGGAAGATCTCGCACAGAATCGTTCCACCTGGCGCAGTCTCATCCGTACTGGAGCTAAAAACCTTCAACTGAAGAGACTTGCAGAGGCAGTGCAGAAGCGCGAGCAGTGTAAATCTCAGAACTGCAGGACATCCTCTATTGATCAAGCAAACCCATGCGGCATCTCCTCTGCAGTGTGCCGCAGACAGTTCAGATCAGAAATTGGCCTGATTAGTCACTCATGTATTCACAGAAGCCAGACCAGTTTGTGATATCATGGTCATCTTTAAACTCGATGGACGAACAACAACAACAACAACAAGGAATGCAGTTATGTTGTTTTTAAAAAAAACGCTTGTCTTCATACATAGACAATGTTATTTGTTTTCACTGCTATACATATTGTGATTGTATGACCTAAATAAATTAATTTTCTGGTAATTTGTCTTGTTATTGAACCAACGATCATTGTACGTTTTGCATTTTAAATTATTTATTACACATTTTGTAATCCTTCAACAATTTTATTTTTGTCTTTATCAGTCATAAATGAATAATGTTTTGACCTTAACCTACAAAACTCTCTAACTGGAAGGCCATTTAACTCACCCATTGTGTGTATTATGTCGACAGGAATCGAAAACTATATATAGTGCATTTCTTGCCTTCTTCTTTTTCTTCCCCTCAAAACCTTTTGAACTTTTTTTGGTCTAAATTTGTTTTACAGGTAATTGATTAATAAAAGCAGACATGTGACAAATAATGGCTTATCTGGCATATAAGAACAGCAGTAAGCAGGCGATATATCAAACTTGTAGTATTGTTAAATGTTAAATACTTCCTATTATAAGGTTCATTTTGAAACTCTGATAACTATTCAGATAAGCTATCAAGCCGTACACATATACTAGCAGAAGATATTATCCAAATATAAAGATTTGCCCCTACCCCCTTCTTTTGGGTCAAAATCTCAAGCAGCAATGCAATTTTCAATTTGCTACTTGTTTTTAAACCGATCGAAGCCAGTCTATTCCAGTGCATGCCATAGATACCATCTGAACATCTTCGGCATCTTCCATCAAGAATAGAAGGAAACCTCTGAGGTTATTCACTGCCATTGAGGTCTCAACGGATAGTTTCGTATTTTGGCACCCCATGGTAGAGGGCATGAGCCTGAAAAGCATGAGCCTTGCGTTTATAAATTCACACATAAACTAAATCTGCAATTTGGTTTACAATTAATTTGAGTTAGGCTTGAAAATGGATTGGCTTGTTTGGTGACTGCCTGTCACAGCTAGACTAGTATTGCAGATCAAATGCGTAACTTGGGCGGCAAATGACTTGGTTTACCTATTTATGTATGTCTGCTACTAATGCTGCAACGTTTACCAAAATGTCTAAACGTGTCCACGGTTTACAATAACTGAAACGATGCCGTTTAAACGAAATGATTAGAAACTCAACTTTCTCCCCTATCTACCCGCTAATCTAACTGAATAGTTGACAGCTATTATAATGTCCATACCTTACCTCGCTCAACTTGTGATTGTAAAAAAAAAAAAAAAAAAAAAAAAAAAAAAATTCCTAAGAGTATAGTGATTTTGTTTCCTACTGTTACATATAAGTACATCATGAAAAACAGAAATGCGCATGAGATGCTATTATAGGATCTACAATGACCAAGAAATTTTGCAAGGGCTTACAAACTTTAAACGGTGTTTCTTTCTTTTTAAAATAAAATAAAAATGTGCTGCTAATCAAAGATTCTGTTAACAAACACGTTGTTTAAAGGTAAATACTGTCCTTTAAAGAACTTTTTTTATTATTCAGCATTATCAGTAAATGAACCGGATGTGTTATGTTGCGTACTGTGCGCTGTGACTACTTCTCATTAACTTCTGCTCTTTATGTAGCGATGCCACATTTGATGTGAAAATCATAGATACATGCTTTAAAAAAGGAATGAACATAAAAATCCTACTAAACAATCTTCTTAATCAAACCTGTAATAATGTATAATTTAATTGGAAATGGTTGTTTCTGTGTCAATGACAGCCACATGCGTATTCATTTAATCGTTTACCGATTTTGTAAACATTTACAAGCAGTAAACGAAGCTAAGCCGTTTACACGTGTAAAGTTGCAGCCTTATCTACTAGAGTGGTAACTATCTCAAAATCGAGATGGTTAATGGGTGATTAGAGGTATGCATGAGGCCCATACTGATTATTTGAGCCGCATTGTCATAGGAAAATATTCCAAATAACTCATTTACTGTCAAAAATGAACGTAAAAAGAGGAGTTGGAGTAGTGTTAGTTCAGTGTATAAAAGCTATCAGTTGTACAATCAATTAACCTGAATATCTGAAAATAAATCTGACAAGCATGCTTTCCACAAAAAGCATTGGCTAGTTTTTATTGGTATATTTAATGTACAAAATATTCTCATATTTCTGCAATCTGTCTTAGTCCGAAGAAAAATTCACACACACACACACACACACACACACACACACACACACACACACACACACACACACACACAAAATAATGGCCAGTGAGACCTGAGATATAGTCGGAACTACAATATTATCGGCCTTTTCTGTTCCAGTATATTTGGTGCACTCTGACGAAGGCGAATCATCTCGCCCATAAAATGTATGTGCATTCCTTCAACCACATCCGAGGTTATTTCTCGACTTGACGGAAATGGCCGAGCGATGTTCAGATTATCCGTCGATGGTAATACAAAAATGGAAAATTTTCTTTCTTTCGGACAGATCTAAACTGCGGCCCCTTGCGGCCAAATAAACTGCGGCCCATCGCGGCCATCTGCGGCCCATAATGTGTAACTGGCTAATTTTTGTGGCTTTTGGGATTACTTGAAACTACAAATTAGTGGCTTAATATTTTGTTTACTGTTCAGATTATTATGCAGATTTACTTTCATTAATCATGATTGAAAAAAGATCAAAACAACGGTAAACCGTTGATTTATGTATGGATACCAGGTTCCTCCGGTCATTTCACTTTATGTTCTGTGAATGACTACCAACAACTGCTGCATTTACTTCACTATACTGTACCCCCATCCTTACCCATACTACACTACGTCATGAAAACACTACAACGGAACTATTTTTACAACGTTAGCAACACTTGTGACAAATTTTAACAGTGCACAAATTTGTATTACCTTTAACGGACACAGCGTTGTCTTCCATGAAACCATTGATATACTATTTATAGTAGTCCCTTAAACACTAAAGCAAACAACGAACACGACGAATCATCATTGGTAATTATAATTGATCTCGTCCAACAGATATAAGGAATAGTTTAAAGTCATCACATAAAAAGTATTTTAAAATGTACAGTACAAGTACAATACCTATCAATCAATGAATGTGAACATATGCAGTCACATGTACATGTATATACCAACGCATATCATGTTTTAATGTTTAGATTAAAACAAAACATACACTGGTATGGCGATAACGAATGCACGCTTAATTTATCATTCAGTTTTTAAAGAAATCAAAGTTCAAACACTAACCATTTAAAAAAATTCATGTTACGAAAACAGCAGAAATATTCTCACACTCTCAAAGAATTATAGGCGTGGTAATGGTATTTAACATTTAATAATAAGTATATAAGCAAACGCGAAAGGATGGTAATATTGTAAGTTGCAACATTACATCCACTTACTGTTGCAGCTGTCTAATTTGTTCCTTAATGCAAACTTTATGCCCGAAGTCATGAGCGGGTCTGTTCATTTGCAAGAATTAAACACGAAAGTCTCGCTGTCATTAAATGATTCCTTGATGCATATTTTATGATACCACTGTATTTTACATTTTTTTTACTAGAACACTGTATCAAATCGTCCACACACGAAGGTAAAACGACATGAACAGTACAAAACTATTTTTTAAAAACATTATTTGCATTACTAGGCATTATTGGCATCTTTGCAATTAACGCAAATCGTTCAAGATATCCACTCTTCAAGCACCGTACTAAATGCTGCCGCATTTTATTTATATCTAACCTATCATGTTTATTAAAACTAAAGTTATTGAAGCATAGTTCTGTTAGAAAGGCAATAGCAAATACATCACAATCAGAACCGTTTAGTTGTTCTTGTACATGGGGAATGTTTACACAAATGTTTTTTTTAACTGTTTTGTTTGATTTTAAACTATCCAAAACGCATACATTATCTTCAGTATATGTTAATGAGACGAGCCAATGACTGGACCCATGAAAATAAATTTGGGCAGACGGTCCTGTTACATATTTCATTCGAGTGTTTAAATTCCACTTCTTAATTTTATCGTTGAAATGCGGTATATTAAGAGTACTTTGAAGTCCTTGGATACTTGGGAATTGCCGTTTCAATAAAGTAGACACTGCAGTCATATGCCTGTCATTTAACAAGCCCTTTTCGTCTGTAATAAGTTCCGTGTCTGTTTGATATAATCCTAGATTTTCTATCAAAAAATCAGGCGGACCCAAACTTTCATCATTTCTGTACAAATCTTGTTGTATTTCACATATATTATCATCAAAATGTATTTTCTTCTTTGACTTACTGCTTGGAATGCTCATCGACAATTTTCTTTTTAACGAAGATGTTTTATTTTCATTTCGTGGAGTTTAATACTAATTTTGGAATATGTTTTCGGCATTTTTTATTTACATTCGCATATTTCGACGCAGTTCGTATCATAAACAACGGGCGAGAAACAGTTATGGTCACAAACATGTGATTCAATTTGCGGCGAAGTAACTAAACGTTTTGGCGTCAACGCTTCCGTCCAGTCGGGTGCAGGAATAACATCAAAGTCTGTCTTACGAGTCTTCTTTTGGACAGTCTTTTTCGCAACCCTTGGTCTGCTATTTTTTTTAGCAACGTTAAGTTCTTACTTTTCTTTGATTTAGTGTCTATTAATTTTCTGTTAAGCGATTTATATACAGCCAATTTGTGGTAACAGGTTCCGACGGACGGGCAGCTGTCTTTTGGATCTAAAGCGACAACATACTTTTTACTCTTAACTCCTTCTACTAGAAAGGGTTCATACTAGCAACCAAGAATATTTTATTATCCTTAATCAGTTTATAAGAAAGAAATTATTGTGAAAGCAATTTCTCTCGAATTTCTTTTCTTTGTTATCTTTGTCCATTATCAATGTTTATAATCGCGTCGTTGATCTTTTTACAATTATCTTCTTCATTTTCGTTACAACTTAAATCAGGGGAGAAATTTTCAGTAGTTTCTGTGACACTTTCATTAGTTTTCTCTTCTTTCTGATCTACCGATACCGTTGGCCTAATGAATAGTATACAGAAGTATCCAAGATTTACTCAAATTTTCTATATCCTGTAATATGTTTGTAATATAAATAAAAAGAGTAATTGTGACTCGTTAACTTCGTCGTATTATTAAAAGACTATCTGAACTTCAAAATATATTAAACGCTGCCAGGATTCTTCGGACCTTTACAATAGTGAAGTACGCACAAAAAAGTAAGAAAAGTTACTTACCTTAGTAGAGCATATTAATTCCGGCACAGATTCTTGTTTCAATAAGTTTTCTACCCTACAACCACTAAAACACAGTGGCACAATGTCACTATCACTCAAGTATTCACTAAAATACTTAGTCTGAGAATGACCTAATATGATTGCCATGATAACAAATCAACAGTGCACAAGTCTCTGAAAGTCAGTTTCTATAGATAAATCACCACTGAATGTAGCAGCGAAATGATTTTCTCTGGAAAAAGTGACGTTTTTATAGTATACAATAATTTTTGATTGGTCACCAACTACTTTTCTTAAGAACAAATCGGACTGGTCAGTTATTTTTGTTTGAATTTAATATAATTGGATATTTCTGCACATCATCACTAATGCAAACCGCTAATAGACCTTGTTTGTTTCTTTCTTTCCAGTTCTCTGATCCTTCCCGAAATCCTGAAAAAGTAACTAATTAGGCGTTTAATTTTCATCAGTCCGTTCAAACTGCGTGTTGGCATGGAATAGTCTTTTGTTAAGCAAAAACCTCTCATCATCGCCGACAAAAAGTAATTCAAACAGCTAATAGACCTTGTTCTTTCAATTCTGTAATCAAAGGATGCAGTTAATTAGGCCGTTCATTTTAATTTTTTTTAAATTTTTTATAATTCTTTCGGCATGGAATTCTCTTTTATTAACAAAGTCCCTAATCATAGCTGATTTTTTAAATTTTTTTATTGATATCGCAATAATCCTCATGACAAATGAAACGAAAGATTAGTAACCCGTTTTATTTAACTTTTCTTTTACTAGCTCTCATTACACTAATCATTCATTAAGTTTATATAATAATAAATAAATTAATGATTAATAGTAAACAAAACTGGAAAAAAATAAGCAGTACAATTACCCATCTAGATAAGGCATCAATAATTCAATCATTCTTTATTGGCCGCAGATGGCCGCGATGGGCCGCAGTTTATTTGGCCGCAAGGGGCCTCAGTTTAGACCTGTCACATTCTTTCTATGTGATAATCTCTTCTTTTCTTACTATTTCTTTCTTCATTCTTTATTTCTTTCTTTTTCTTTACTCAACCGCTTTTTTTCTATCAAGTAGAGCAGTTGTACTGTATACAGCGACAGGAAACGACTATATATCCGGAAAAATTGCAAATAATGGTTTCAGTGTAGAAAAAGATCTTAACTGAAGATTTTTTTTTTTTTTTAAATTCGCCCTTCTAATTTGGTTTTAGTATATTAGGTATCGAATTACTTCCGGGTCAAAATTCTGATCAGCTGACACCGACAGACGAATTTTTAAAATAATTTTTAACTTCTGGCAACCTGGTTAAAACGCTCATTTTATATCACTGTAATAACCTTCTACTTCTGTACCTGTCACTTAAAGAGAATCTTTGGTAAATACCCTAGATAAGTGTGAATCATTCATTCAGAATGTACACCGGTGTACAACAATCATTGGCTTCTTACTTTTAAACCGGGTTAAATGCACACGAAGAAGGCAATGTCTGCTGAGTATTATTTAATACAACATCACCAGGTTATCTTTGAAAATTAAAACTGGATTTCAGCTAATAAAGGTCGATTATAATTTTCATTTTTAAAACCAGATGTTTATTGTGTAAAACCTATTATACAAGGTTATCTTGCACATATAGTAGGCCAGTACGTCCTACCTACTTTTTAACTTTTTTATCTTACTGCATCAGTAATCTACATGTGGTGCATTTGTCACGGTGAATGATTTTAATTTCCTATCAACAGAATCGCCAAAGTGCTGGATATTCCGAGGTGACCTCAAACGGGAGGCGCTCTAAACAGAACGTCCTGTTACCGCGGATATTGAGAAATACAGTGACCGTCGGTAGTACAGTATCAACGGTTACTAGAAACACCGAAATACACTGAAAACCCGAAATACGCACCGAAATATTTACATGTTCTCGGTGTATATATCGGTGTACACACAGGAATTATGATTTGTTTTTGTTTGAATAGTAATATAAAGCAAAATAAAATATGATTAAAGTGATTTTGATACGAATTATTTACTTTTTTCCTAGTTATAGCACTCGTCACTCGGTTGTACTGTGGTGTATGGGATACTTCTGCTGGTGCATCCCCTATATCGTACTATTTGCTGTCTGACAACTGGAATCTGACCATGATTTTTTTTAAAAATGGGAAGTATTCTTTAAAAAGCCAAGTCCAGCGGAAAACTGAGTATAGACCTTTGGATCCGCAACCTGGCAAAGATCAAGTTGTCGTGATCCACAGGTACTATACTCAGTTGAAAAAGGACAATATGTACAAAAAGAGGGTCACATGGCTTGGGGAGGGGGATCTGGCAAGTAATTAGTCACTGGTTGAATATGTCGAGAAATTTTGTAATCCAGGTCCAAATGCGCCGGCAGATCAGGGTCTATGTTGTTTGTTCTACTGATTAGTCCTTACAAACTATACAGTTTGCAGTTGGTATAGGCTTATACGCGAGTATATACGGTAGGTAGTGTGTTGGAATGTTCTTTAAAAGTAACAAACTTCTATACCATAATATTGCATCTTCCAATCAGCCTATATTACTGAAAATAGGTGATCCTCAGAACAAATTCAGTACAAAAGTATGTTTTACTTCTAAATTTCCTCTATGTTTAATAATATTTGGTTTTACTTTTAGTCTTTCAATTTGCAAGATACATCCTTTTCTCCCAGTAGCCTTATTGGGATCATAAGGAACCAAAGAAGTCTCTATGATCAGACCAGTTTCTTGATGACATCACTCAGGTCAATCTAGAGTGAGTTTGTTCACACTCTAGTCTGACTATAGACCCTTTGGTTAGGTGACTGAACTCACTATTCATCTCTGCTGCCATTTTTCACCTATTTACAGTCTAACTGAATGGTTTCTTTTATGATCATTCGTTATTTTACACTGAGAAACTATATTCCATATACAGGTCTATGATATTGGTGCTTAAGTGCTTTTCTCTCTACCTGTGTCAACATGAACACTCATGTTCGAAACAATTTCAATTTTCCTGAATTTCATCACTATAATTTAGCATGCAGAACTTATGGATTTGAATCTTAACAGCCTGGTAATTGGATAATTGGAAGTGATTATGAGAAGGCTCTAGTCAAAGACATTAGGGCAGTTCTGCCGAAGCAACACACGTTCTGTGCAAACGCAATTCACAAGAGAACGTTAGGCATATATTGACAGACAACGCAGTTACCGTGACTGACCGGAACAATATCTTGAAAGAAATTTTTGGGGAAGACGGACTAGTTGACGCTAATGACAGTATTTGCTTTGACGATAAATGTGAAGCTTTAGAAAATCATTGTGCTGGAATTTCCGAAAAATTTCTTAATTACTTTCGGAAAAAACTAAAGACAAATATCAAACTAAAAGTCAATAATCCATTAAGAATCTATCAGATAGACCGCATATGGAAAAATAATAATTGTGAATCTATGAACCACGTTCTTAAACAGAGAGTTGACTGGAAGACAAAAATGCTCAAGAAATTTGTACAACTGACATATGAATTAGTAACTGGACAATTCAGAAATCTGAGGAGTGCTCTTGTATGCACTGGAGAATTCCGGCTTGCCGACAGTCATAAACAATTTCAGTCGACAAAAACAGACTGGATAAAAATGAGAGAGCAACAACGCACAAACTTGTTCAAACGCTTTAGATGCCACATTGACATAGACACAAAATACATGATTTCTACAGACGGTCAGACAACTGTTGTTGCACCAAGGACTAATGGATGAAAACCTGGACAAAGGAAACTAGATATTAATGTACGAACTGTGACAATTACTGCCTAAAAATCCAAACAGGAACAAGAGATTTCGTCATAATGTGCTATATTTGATTGTTTTCGGTTCGGCTTATTTTACCTTGTGTAACATGACTTGAAGTTCGATTTTCAAGAGGAACAGAATCTTAAATCTTGGATTATTTACTTCATCTGCGTGCTCAAATTATTCATTTGTTGTAACGCTGAATGAAATCTGATACCTTATGTATGTAATTAAATGTAAATCTTAAATTCTGCCAAAGAATGCAAAATACATGGTTTTTAAAAAAAATGCTATCCTGAGTTGTCTTTGACTGTCATCATATATCCTGGCTTGTTACAATCGCACTCTTAATCTCACTCTTGCATATACTATCTTATATACTTTTGGTACTTTGATATCTTATATACTTTTGGTACTTTGATATCTTATATACTTTTAGTACTTTTATACTTTTCATTTTCATTCTGTGTATGTATTTTGATTCGCCGTTTATCATACCTGTCCAATCAAGTAAAGAGTAAATAATTTGTGTACATTTAAATGAAAGTTTATTTTGCTTTTTATTATTATTCAAACAAATACAAACAAAACTAAAGATTAATGTACGAGCTGTGATAAATACTGCTAAAAGATCCAAACCTGAACACTGAAATATACTTCCCTAGAGATTTCGTCATAAACAGGCTGTGGTGTATATAAATGTGAATCAGGCACATGATTGTTTTCGGTTGGATTTATTGGAATAAATCAATTAAACACAATTGGTTAACGACAGACTGTCAACTTATTATTTTTCATACAAGCACTTATTATTTTCGCAAAGAAGTCAACACCTTCCTCAAACAAACAAAAAAAACTTGTTTTGTCCTTGCTCATTAAAATGCATCTTGTTTGCATCATAGTCTTTTGGGAATCTAACATTCAGTCTAATGAATCCAACATTCAGCCTCGAAACCAGTTTACTTATTTTTGTGTCTTTGGGAATTAAATGAATTCTTTGTCAATTCAGAATCCTTTATGAATATTCCCCGTTCACAATTCCAAGAAGAAGACTTTCTTAACACCCTTACAATCAACTGTCATATCATCAAAAGGAGTATATAAGTACATGTTTCACTATTGCCAAAAATTTGGAAACCTTTTAAACAAAAATTAAATTAAATGCTATTTATTTGTCAAAAACTATATCATTAAAAGTTCAAGTAAATATATAATATAATGTCGGCGAATACTTTTGGTACTTTTCACTTTCATTCTGTTTATGTATTACTACGATTAGCTGTTTATCAGATCTGTTGAATCAAGTATGACCGAGTAACATCATTACACGAATTGTGCTATAAATAGGAAAAAAGTAAATAATTCTTATCAAAATCACATAACTCATATTTTATTTTGCTTTATATTATTATTCAAACAAAAACAAATCATAATTCCTGTGTGTACACTGATATATACACAGAGAACATGTAAATACATGTGTATTTTGGTGCGTATTTCGGTTTTTCGGTGTATTTCGGTGTTTCTAGTAACCCCAGTATCAAGGTAAATTTTTTTTACAAAATCAGGAAATATTATGTAGAATCAACACATTTAATAAAAAAAAATGTCAACATTAAATTCATACATTTAATCAAGATCTTTATATGCACAAGTTGTAGCAAATCCATGAAATAATTATGGTTTATGATATTCTTGTGTTATATTACATGGTATATTTATAGAGTACCCCAACCCACATAAACTTTAATTGTATGCCCCATGTCTAGAAAACACCTTTTATGAATTTGAAGGGATAACAGGGTTCATTAACTTGCCTTTATGCTACTGATATACATGTAAGAACCCACACTAAAACAAAACTCACGTGTGACAATACACCCTTAATGGGCCCTCCACAAGTTAGATGAAAATTTTTTATCGAAGAGCATCAGTCATGTCACCAATTCTGCTTGTATTGTTTAAATTGTGAAGCAGACATTTTTTAGACATGCAGGGTCATTCTTTGCTTTGTTTTGAATTCATCTATCGGTGTATACCTTGTGTGCAAAATTAGACAGTTAAAGGATGTTCATTGTGCTTTCTGGATTGAATTCCTTTATTGGATATATAGCCTTCTCCTATCTTTTGTAGTAGCCAGCTCAAAATTCTGGCATAAGGGTCTTTCAAGTTGGTACAAATGATGTTGATCATCTGACATCAAATATGGCTAGGTATTATTACTAAAAATAGAAAAACCTTTAAACAGCTTCTCAAAAACCACTCAGCAAAATTTGACTAAATTTTACAGTAACCTAGCATTAAAGGGCTTTCAGTTTTGTACAGATGATGTCTATCTGCAATAAAATATAACCACTGTTACTAAAAATAGAAGAAAAAAAACTTTAAGAAACTTCTTCTCAAAAACCACTCAACAGAATTTGACCAAATGTGGCAGCACTCTGATATAAAGAGCTTTATTTTTGTTTACAAATGATGACAAACTGCCATAAAATAAGACTACCAGACCAGGGGTAATTGGGGTAATTGTAATCAGAATTCATAATTAATGCAATTGATTGCATATTTTGAACTAATCACCACTAATTGATAATCAGATATTTTCTAAAATTAAAAGTACTTCTAATGTAATCAATTACAGTAAAGAAATATCCTGTAATCAAGATTACTTTCTGATTACCACATGATTACATTTTCAATAAAACATGCAACTTGAAGTGTGATTTTCAATTGTATGTAATCGATGGGGAGACAATTCATTCCTGTTGGACGACTTTTGAAATAAAAAGAATGTCGCATGTAATTGGGAGTCTATTTATGTTTGTTTTTCTTTAAATTTAAAGCACTTACTGTCATAAGGACATAGTTATGACTTTAATAATATGTAATACACATTGAAATGCATGTTTGTGATTTTTTGTGAAATACAATTAAATATAATCAGAAAGTCTTTGCCTAAAAATGAGTAAATGTAATTGTAATCAAAATTGTCATAAGTAATTGCAATTTAATTGATTACATTTAAAAGAAATTGACCCCAGGTCTGATGGAGACAGTTACTAAATATAGAAAAATCTTTAAAACACTGCTACATGTACTTGAAAACCTCTTAACAGAATTTTACCAAATTTTATAGCAAATACTGTGGCATAAAGGGCTTTCAAATTTGTACAAATAATGACAATCCACAATCAAATATGGCAGTTTGTAGTAAAAATAGAAAAGCCTAATAACTTCTTCTCAAAAACTGTTCAACAGAATTTTAGAAAAGGACTACGTACTACAAGGTGCTAAGTTTTGTACAAATACTCTTTAGGATGCATTTTGTGCAGAATAATAAAATTTTGTTGAATTCAGTCAAATTATATATGCTAGAGGCATCAAAAGTTTACCTAGATAAAATGACGTTACTTCTGGTTCCATGACGTTATCGTTATTTTAATGATGTCATGAATGCAAATTTTTTAAGACTTGTTGGTTATATATATATTTATATATATATATATATATATATATATATATATATATATATATATATATGCAAATCATGGGGACTAAAGGACTTTGAAAAAAGATTTCTGAAAATATCAACAAAACATCCATAAGAAAAAATATATTTTCAACTTCACTGCGTTTATTTGTTTTATATTTTTTTTTGGTACCCCGAAGGGAGTGCTTTAGGTTTTCCATGCATCTTTACAGAACACACTTACTTTAAGATGCTGTTTAGTACTATGTGTAAATAACATTATCATCAATGGAAGAAAAGTAATTTTAACTTGCTCCAAAATTTAATTTTTTTTAAAACATTGACATCAATCCCATAGAAAATCCTTGAAGTGAAAGATAATAAAATCTTATAAAATCCGCTGTGATATAGACATACACTGTGACATAGACATACACTGTGTTAAGAAGGTGAAGAAGGAGTAGGAGAAGAATAGAAATTGTCATTTGTCAATTGCAAACAGAGAAATTGGTTATCTGAATAATTAGTTACCTAAGATGTTGTTCATCATCCAAGCATATCACGATGTTAGCCTAGCACATGCTACTTTATACACAACCAATTCACAATTGACTTGAGAGTTGGCACAGTAAAGTGTAGAATATGTATTTGAGAAAACAAAATTACGATAAAAAACAGTTACTTAAACACAGTGCATATTAACACTCTTTGCAAAGCTAGTTTCGTTTTTAAAACATCCATATCACTTAGTGTAATAAATAACACTTTTCATCCAGAATGCCAGTACTTACCCGAAAACTTAACTAGCTACAATGGACAATTTGGATGGAGTAAAGAGAAAGAAAATCATTTTTACGAAGTAATGATCAACAAAGGACACGCTTGCAAAACTTGTTAGTTTCAAATTGGTTTCGGGTTGGGGGAATGTCGCTTTAGCAGATTTTCAAACATTATCTACCATTGCCCTAAAAACAAACAAATGCTGTGACATTTACATGCGTAATGTATGGTAAGAAGAATATTGACATCAAGCCCCTTGTCGATAACAATTCCAATACAAATGAGGTAACAACATAGCAAATATATGAATATTTCACCATACAATTATCATAACAAAAATCTAAATGTTGTACATCATCACTGGCTGGTTAAAAGAACTAATTATGTACACATATATATGATACTATGTACACTTGTTTTCTTTTACAAAAATAAATAAGTGGTGACTATTAAGATTGTTTTATATTCATCTGGAAAATACATTTATTACATGTTAATATCTTTACTTAGTGGTACAATTTATTTAAAAAAAAGAAATAATTGGTGACCATTAATTTTTTTTCTTATCAATCTGGAAAATAAAGTTATTATGGATTACTATCTGTACTAAGTGGAAAGGAGAATTTTTTTTAAAAAAATCCCTTTTTGGGAATTGAACCTAGATCATCTTTGTCTATAAAACAGACATTTTACAATTCGACCACAAAACTATGTATACACAACAGGTATTTATATGAGCTATATAAAACTTGTTGTACTCTGTAGCAGCCACTGGGACTTTTTTTTCTATTATATATTTCTGGTATTTAACACACTGTATATATAAGATATGGTTTTGAACTTGTTTGCAAATCAATATAAATACTCTTCTCATAGTGGGTTTCCTCGCTAACCCTTCCAGTTATAAATAGAGTGAGTTTGGAACTAGGGTCCTAACCCCTAGAGAATTTGGCATCAGTTACCACACTATCGTTAATTCTCATGGAGTATTTTTGTTAATTGCAGAGACAAAATGTACCTTATATTGAATGTTAATTATTTATTCTGCCATTTGAAATTGTACTACATAGAGTCTTGAATAAGTGATGGACGTGCGGTAGGCCTAACTGGTTCCATGCAGCAACTGCCTCAGACCCTCTATACCAGGGGTGTCAAACAAATGCCCACCAGACTTGTTATTTATTATTATTATTTATTATTATTTATATCAAACCTGGCCCATCATAGCAAATTAGATTGATACCGCTACTCTATACAGTAGTGTCTACATGCACAATGTATGTCATATGCTTTCTATGATTGGAATTTTTTACCAAAAAAATTCAAAATGAATTGACATCAGTTTCACAATATTGCATACTACTGTAAATAATGCTCTTATAGAGAAATATTTGTCCAAAATACCAGTCTGATAGAAATATTTTATAAACCAAGATGGATTGTCTGTATTGTCATACAACCTATCGTATGCAAATCAACACCTCCTGGAAATATTTCAACTGAACATTTTCCTTAATTTCTAAAGAATATGTGAGTCTGATAAAGTAAAACCGCATTTAATTTCATACTTTACTCATTTATTTTGGCATAATAATTGTAAAATTAAAATTACATACCTTGTAAACTGCTGCTGTGATAAAAGCATCATTGTTGTCATGTACTGTATGATGTTTTGAAAATATGCAGCTGATCCGGTATCAAAATAATTTATAACGACACAAATTCGGTTTTATATACATTTCTTGCACATTTTAAAAATAAATTTTGTTTCCTTTAGGAGCTGTAAATTACATAGAATTGACACGTTCAAGTACTGATTTTATATATCGGATTCAACATCACATCAATACCCATGGATCAGTAATGCCTCCCATAGAATCCAACCATTTTCTTTATAATTAACGTATCCCGCATGAGTGAAACAACATACAATTTTCAGAGATTACAACTTATCTAATAAGGAAAACATTTTGAAAGTTTCTTGTTGTTTCATGACGCGGGAATAGTTTAATTTGTATAAATACATTATAGTCAGATGAATTTTTCACATTTTCCGCATTCTACACCTCATGCGCGGCTGCCGATTACGTCATCACACGTGATAAATATGAATAAAACATATTGTTAAAGACAAAGGTATGTCTATACAAAATATATAAAACAGCTTTTAAAATAAAGAAAATAAATTTTGGACATTTTCTGAGGCCATTACAGAGATCTTGAGTCCCTAGTCCTTTGACAGTATGCATCCTACCTCGAAGGCATTTCAAATTATAAAAATTTTGCCAATCTGCCATCAAGTATGACCACGTTGCTAAAAATAGCAAAACATTTAAGCAACTTTATCTAAACAAATATCACTCAACAGAATTTGACCAACATTGACAGAAAACATCCTGTCATAAGGACCTTTCAATATTGAACAAATGATCCAGATATCCCATCAAATATGGATGAAGATACAAAAATAGAGAAACCTTGAAACAGTGGTTTTCATAACATATGCATTCAACAGTATTGGAATAAATTTCTACTGAGTCAGACCCAGATTTTTTGGCCACTGCTTTAGCATTCATTCATTAGGCAGATGTCAGGCAGGTGAGTGATTTCAGGCCCACTTAGGCCTCTTGCTAATAGAGTTATGGCTCTTATCGATCTATGTGATATTTTCACTTTAGAAGTTGACTCAGATGAATATGTGCCTATATGGGGCTTTGTCTCTTCTGCTTCATTTTTGACCGTTATGGGTTGTATAGATCAATTTGATATCTTCCTAATTAAAATTGCACGTAAACAGCATAGCTGAAGAACCATTTGACACTGTTGCAAGACAAGGACCTTTGTGATGATGTAATTCTTTTTAGTGCCTGTTTTGTAAACCGCATAGGCCACAGTACACTGCTGCCTGTAGTATATTCAAGGCTGCCAGGACTTGATGTAAAATCTTGTACAAGTGACAGATATCAAATTTTTTCTTTATTCTTTTTTCAGGGTGCCAGCAAAGTCTGTGTAATAGAATGAGATCTGTATAGAATTAAAACTGTGGCACCAGCAACCACCACCCATAGATGACTGTCCAAGACAAGAAAATGGAATGCTCACATTTGTGTTGTATTTTCTGTTTATCCAGTTTCCAGATATATGGCTCTTGGATAAATCTGATTGCTTTTTAAGATAATGATAAAATCACATATAATAATTAATTGCAAAATTGTTCATTAAGCACAATACAACAATGGATAGCATAGAGACAGAAGAGATACGTGTTGTGGAAATGTATATGATGGACAAAAGAAAGTATTATCCACTAACAATGTTAAGTGGGTTTACGATACGTGGAGTTTTATATCCATTCAGCTTGATTAAGACTCGACTTCAGATTCAAGTTGGGCAGGAAATTTACAAAGGTACCTTTGATGCTTTTGTTAAAATTTCCAGAAATGAGGGTGTGCAAGGCCTGTATCGTGGTTTCTGGGTGAATTGTGCACAGATTTTTCCATCTTTGGCATATATCACAACATATGAAAAAATAAGAGACTACCTCAGGACTAATACAAATCTCAATACAAGTCAGATAAAATCATTTATATCAGGGGGATTAGCATCCATAGTTGGTCAAACTCTCACTGTACCATTAGATATTGTCACACAGCATATGATGTTGCTTGGAAATCAAGAAAATTCCTCAGAGGCCAATGTACAAAAGAAATTGAAGTTATTACAGAGGATACATGTGCCTCCAGAGATGAGAACAAGGCAGTTTGGAACTGTATCTACTGTGATTCAAGAAGTATATAGACAGGATGGGATCCTAGGTTTCTACAAAGGGTACTTTGTGTCACTGGCTCTTTTTGCACCAAATAGTGCCTTATGGTGGATGTTCTATGATACATATTCAGGTAGGTAATACATATGATTATCAATGTCATGATTAGGGCTGCAACTGGTACCAAATTTAGGAACTGAGTACTCGAAGTGGCAGTCTCAACTTTGTCACAAGTACTTGAAATTGTGGTTGCTGATGGCACTCTCTCTAAACAGCTCTTGAAACATGCCTATCCATACACTCCTTCCCAGAGAGGTTAGAAAATTTGAATACAAAATAGTAGTTTCCATCAATCAGAAATGCAGAGTTTGCTCATATATTGAGTATACATACACTGAAAAACTGCACATGAGTTTTAAAAATTGCAATAGAAAGATTCCAATTGTCGATCATTTTTGGTTGATCAATCAGAATACAGTATTCCATTCAGTGAATTATATCATCTTGGCTAGCCAGAATTACCATGGCCATGTGTTGCTTTAATGTAGGAAAATGGGTTGGCAGTATTTAGTGGTAGCCAGAGTGACTATGGCCATGTGTTGCTTTAAGGTAGGAAAATGGGTTGGCAGTATTTAGTGGTAGCCAGAGTTACTATGGCTATGTGTTGCTTTAATGTAGGAAAATGGGTTGGCAGTATTCATTGATAGCCAGAATGACTATGGCCATGTGATGCTTTAATGTTGGGAAATGGGTTGGCAGTATTCAATGGTAGCCAGAGTGACTATGGCCATGTGTTGCTTTAATGTAGGAAAATGGGTTGGCAGTATTCAGTGGTAGAAAAGTAACAGACTACGCTGTAGCATGAGAAGTCGAATATTTGAGCTAAACATTGGTTTTATTTTATTAGGCTACATGTAGTACAGATTGCAAAATCATTTGATTAAAAGTAGGTCATGTAGAAGTGCCCTACCTTGAGTTTCTAAAATAGTATTTTATGTAGACCTCACATATACATGATGTATAAGAAAAAATGAGGTCCCAAATGATTTCTGTGAGGCAAATTTAACTTAAATGAGAAGAAATTTTAACAAATTGTCAGTAGGAGCTGTGTCCTCTTTTTGTCAGATACTCAAGTCCCAGATTTGGACTTGAGTCAAAGATGTAACCGACTTATACTTGGGTACTTGAGTACTCATTGCAGCACTAGTCAAGATGGATAGTTTTCTTAAGACAGCATAAGTTTTCCATGATTACCTCCCCTGAAATAATTTTCTACCAGCTTATACGTCATCATCCTTTAAGAAATGTATGGGAAAAATTGATTGCTTACAAATTGAATTATTTGCAGAAACCTACATTTTCTAGGAAATAAATACTGTAAAGATATTACCATAATTATATTGGAAGATATATGTAACTCCAATTCTAACATGCTTTACTGGCAGGGATGATGTGGAGAAAATGGCCTTAAAATCAGAAATTAAATTGTTTTTTTCTATATAAAAGTTGGGTTACTCAGATTACTTAGATTTACATGAAATTTCACTTTCTCAGCTTTAAAATATTTATCAAGGCTAGTTGGGTTAGGGAATTGTCATCCCCTGAACTCATTTTTCTGTAGCCCAGAGATATATGTTGCAAATTAGTAGTCATATCAATCCACTGCTATGGAAGTTTTAACTGAAAAGAAGGCAGACACTCTTCACCACAAGTAGCACTAAACAGTTTTGTTCAATTGGACATAGGGTAAAGTTTTGATTGAAGAGACCTCCATACTCATTTCCATGTTGCTCCCTTTTTATTAACATTGGTGTCAAGAATGCATGATTTTGTGTTGCATGCACAAGGGGATGATCCTAGTGCATTTTGTGCTAATGGGATTTGAGATTAAGTTTTGGCCTACAATGTGCATGAGCAGGTACCCATTTTCTCCAAGCTCTGTGTTTTTTTGTTGCATTGATGGTAATTTTTATCATGAGTGATGTTGTGGGAAATTGGTCCATTCATGGTCCAATTTCCTCTTTTTTTAAGTAATAAATGGGATGCAATTGTCACCACCTGATATGTGAAGTATTTGATTTTTTTTCATTATGTGTTCTTGATGGGGTTGAAAGTACTGAGTTTTAGGGATTTTAAAAAGTTGCGGGGATTGGGGTTGGTGTGACTGTAAAGGGGGGTAATCATAGAAGGATCAGATTTGCCATGACATTCTTTTTACTAATTTGGTTTCTCCATTATTTGATGAGTTTTAAAATGTCTGCATGTTGATGGTTATGGGGTTATGGCAGTGATTCCAAAACCCCAGGTCGCAACCCAACTTGTACTGCATTTTGGGTCACAAAAGATGGTGTTTAGGGTTGCGATCAAAATAGTTTGGGAACCAATGGGTTATGGGGATGGCTTTAAAGGTGAAAATGTGCATCCATGACCTCAGCCATATCCAAAATCTTTAGTACTAACTTAATGAGTATTTACATACTTTTTAGACTTGATTCTGCAGATTTTAATTTCATACTTGAAATTGATTGATATTACTCTTATCCCTGAAAAAAAAATTTCTAGGAGAAAAGAATAATTCAAACACTTAAGCATCATGAAACATGACCTTCCCTCTTTTCCCACATATGGATCTATATAAAAATGTAATTGTTCAGTATGCATACAACACCTTTTCACTGTTGCAAGATGAGTAATGGTAATATATAGGAATTTAACTAATTTACCACATATCTCTCAGATGCACAGATTAATATTACATTGTTACCATTGGAAACGAATATCAAGGTTAACCAGGATCAAAGGTCATAAATTGCAAATGCATGATACATGTATTTCACTACTTTAGCTCAGAGCTTGAGGTACACCACTTAGAAAATTGTTATTCCTATACACTTTATGAAATATTGTTCTATCTTTTACATTAAAAACCATGATGGTGTTTATTGTTGTGTTTTGCAACTTTTTTGTCACAGATTTTCATGATGATATGCAGCTGATGTTTCCCATACATGGGTAATACAAATGTAACAAAATGCACTCATAAATGGTTCTTTGGTTGGATCCATAGCATTTAAACAAATTTAAATTTGTGTACTGCTTGAATTTTTTCACAAATGGAGCAAAAAAAATCAACTTGCAAAATCCTATTTCTACTGTGAATTATTTTTTTATATCGATTACGTGTATTACCTATACAGTAATCCAGTAGTTTTGGAAAAAGAAGAAACTATGATCCTTTACTACCAGTTTCAGTTGTAATTTTTATTATCATTTTAAATATAAACAAAAAGTACATTTACAACTGGATTTGTAAGTTTTTTTTAATACTGAAGGCAGATTTATACATACATATATGTACAAGTTTGTATTTTTGAACCATGAAAGGTTAATGATCAGTCTGACTCATCAGATTGAACAAAAATGTATTAGGGACAACTGTTTTGTTTTTAGAGAATCGTGAGGATAATATGTGACACAAATATCTGCGATAGACCTTCCTACAAAAGAAAAATACTAGCAGAGCAAGTCATCAGAGCAACAGCAATTGAGCAGAGCAACAGCAACATAGCAACATATTACATCTAAATGAAGATAATATCAGAAATATTTCCATCTTTGTGAATAAATGGTTGGGTGCAAAAGAGATATCCTGCTTCCCCATGAAAACATAATGGTTGTGCTCTAGTCCACAGTGTATTATCAGGAGGTACATGTATGGTCATAATATTGAGACTACACCCTATCGATCATGCTAAAGGAATTAATGCCAAAACAAGCTTTATTTTATGTTTCAGAATTATACATGTGTATTTTACTGAATTTACATACTTTAGGGACTTATACTAATGATTTGCTGTATATCATTGGAAAATGCAACATTTGCACACAAAAATTTGTAAGAACTTGAAATCTCAGCTCACATTTTCCACAGGTAACTGGCATCTTACAAGTATGCAAGTGTTTAAATTTAAGCTATCCATAGGTAGACTATTTTTGTGCACAGCAGGTAAAAGAATGTTTCTTATTATTCATAATTAAGTATATTATTATGTACCAGTAGTACTGAGAGAGAAGATTTGTCAGACTTATGTAATTTCCTTAAGGTAGCACTAAACTGTTTTGTATGATTGACCATGGTGAATTTTTTATTGGAATGACATCTATACTTCATCTCCATTGTTTCTCCCTCATCATTTATAGTGGTGTAAAGAATGCATGATTTCATGTTATATACACAAGTGAAAATTCTAGTGCAGAAACATTTAGGCTAGCTGGGTTCAAGATTAAGTTTTGGCCTACAATGCACTTGAGTGGCTGCCATTTTTCTCACACCCTGTTTTTTTATATGTTTATAGTAAAAAAAATTCCTGAGTGATTTTGTGGAAAATCTGTCTCTTCATTGTCCACTTTTTTCTTCATTAAAGTAATATCTGGGATGCAATTGTCACCACCTTATATTTAAAGTATCTCCAGTTTTGTGCAGTATAGGGTTGAAAATTGCTAATTTATAGGATTTTTACATGTTGCATGGAGGGGGCTTGGCTCGACTCTAAAGGGGGTAATTATAGAATGATCAGCTTTGCAATGCCAATCTTTTTAAAGATACAGTTTCTCAATTCTCTGATGAGTTTGAAAATGTCTGCATGTGTTGTTATGGGGTTTAATTTTGATAGCAGATGTCTTCAGAGGTGAGAGGGTACATCCTCGACTCCAGATGTAGCCTAAAACTGTTTGATGCTACCACAGGACATAAATCTGATTGGGACTGAAGTCTGACAATATGACTACATTCACGTCATGCATTCCGTAGTTATTAGAGAGCTATGGTGGCTTAGTGATTAGCTTTTTGGACACATGACCAGAGGGGTGTGAGTTCAAATTCTGCCATTGGATCAGCTCATGTTGGCTGCCTTGATGTTTCCCATGGACAAAACACTTTACTTACCTCAGCACAATATAACCTTCATGTGTTGATATGCCATAAAAAACCTGCATCATCCTAGACTTCCTCACCTAATGACATAGCAGGTCTTTGTCATCATTACAGCCCTTGTAGTTAGTAGCCAAGCACTGACAGGGCAAGAAAGCTGGTAATTAATCTTGTAATCAAATTTCCACATCAATACAGTGTACCCGATATAAAGTTGTATACAGTAAATGGTTATGATCTAGTACTTTCTGGGCAAAGTTCTGTATGAAACTGATTTCCGTGTTAAATTTATCAGCACTTCACAACTTGATGGGTATAGGGTTTATAATTGACTTAATGACTGTACTTCACCTATTCAGTAAACATATCAATTTCTACAACCTGTACTGTTGATGTACAATCAATAATATTGGTATATCAACTTATGCAACTTGTACAGTTGATGTACAGTCAGTAGCATCAACTTGTACAGTTGATGTGAAATCAGTAACATATGAACTGCTGCAGCTTCTACAGTTGAAGTGAAATCAGTAACATATGAACTGCTGCAACTTGTACAGTTGATCTAAAATCAGAAACATAAACTTATACAACTTGACTGTACAGTTGATGTACAATCAGTAACATATCTACTTCTACAACTTTAAATTTACAGTTTATGTAAAATCAGGAACATCAACTTCTACAACTTGTACAGTTGATGTCAAATCAGTAACATATCTACTTCTACATAACTTGTACAGTTGATGTACAGTCAGTAACATACCAACTTCTACAAATTGTGCAGTTGATGTAAAATCAGTCACATATCAATTTGTACAACTTGTACATTTGATCTAAATTTGATAGACTTAATTTAAATTTTATTTCAGATAAACTCCAGGATGCACTTCCAGATCGGGTTCCCCGTCTCGCCATTCAGTGTGTGTCAGCTCCTTTTGCGGGTGTAACAGCTGCAGTTATCACCAACTCATTAGATGTGATAAGAGCCAGAATTCAGGTGTCTGTTTCCTTGGTTCAGTCCTTAAAATCATACATGGTTTAGATTTTTTCCATTTGTTGTTGTTTCTTTTCTGCAAAATTCTCCTTTAGCAAGACCATCAGAGTTACTGCATCTTACAGAGTATCCTACATGTTTTTCACAGATGCTGCTAAGTGTAGTAAAAGGAATAATGTTAAGCCTAGAAATATGCAGGTGTCAGACTTAAAGATCTTTTTACAGTTCAGATATCATTGACTGACTCATGTGAATGAAAGTTTTGCTTTACATGTTAGAATTTTGCTAGTTATTGTTTTGTAAGCACGTTTGGTGGTAACATATTTATACATGGTGGTTTTCTCCAGGTTTGTTAGTTTTCACAGCTTTGAAAACCACCCATTACCATCAACTTGGACTAGAAAAAAATGAAATATATTTTACTTGTCCATTTTTTTATTTTCTTCTTCAAATATTACCCGATCATAATATGTTAGGAGTCCTTCCAATAGCTTGCAAATCCAGCCATACCAAGCAAAAAATAGAAGTTAACAATGTCATTTGGCTTATTTTAGCACTAAAATGCTAAAATTTTGTCTGTTTACTGCGACAGAAGTCTGATGAGAGTGGTCTCCCCTTGGATAGAGGGATTGGCACCAAATCATTCACCAGTTACAACTTCCACTTGTGCCTTGGCATCACTCTTTTTCATCGACCTAACAGATTTCTGTCAGTTTTGTGTTCATTCTCAAGTCTTGAGAGATCCAAGGATTTTTTTCTTATCATAAGCAAAGTATACTCCGTTTATTCCTTCACTGAATTTTGCTCCATCTTCATCACAGAGGAATATTTTTTTTAATTATGTGATGAGTAATAAAGCACCATCTTATTTCTTGATTTTAATGGTCATTAGTACCTTATTAAATGATCATTTATTCTCAGATCATTTCTGTAAGTCTCTCTAGCATTTATTTCATTTCTAAGCATCCACAACACTGTAAGCTTTGTGTGATGTTTGATAGATTTTACCTGTAAATGCCATTGTTTTGTTCTCTCTAGTTACAAGTAACAGTATGCAGGGTTAGCTCTGGAGATTGCAAGAAGTTTAAGCTGTCAGAGGATAATCACCCCACCAGCACTGGCTGCATTGGATGCCAGTTGGATCACACTTCTTAAATCTGGACACTTTGGTCAGTGCACAGATGGGTGATGATCTGGGTGAAACGACTGACCCAAAACCAGTGAGAGAAGTAGGAAACAGTCCAACAAAGGATGCAGACATGATCAGCCTTGCTGCTGATGCTGCTTAGGTGGAGAATGACTTAATATATTGCAATCACTCAAGGCTGAAAAATTGCTGATTATGAAGAAGGCCCAGAAATCTTTGCCTTCACGGGAATTTCACCCACACTGCCATAGTAACTCTCTACCACTCGTACCAGCAGTGGCCAGTTTTTCAGACCAGTGCTGCCATGGTATAGGCCCCCATGTGAACCACCCTGGAAAACCCTATACTGCATCTACAGACTGGTACCAGTCATGGTGATCTTTCCCTAGATAGTCGATATTAGCTGGCTCCATACCTTGACAACTTCAATTCTGGCATTGTCACAATTTACACTGAGCTGACCTGACACTGGGTACAGTGGTTGGTCTCCCCAACATACCCATTCCCAGTCCAGGAAGTTGACAGCATCTGTCACTGGGCCCTTGATGCACAACACATTCGGTGCCTGACTGTTCCATTATATCCAGTACTGGACCAAGGAAGTCAACATTGATCAGCACCAAGCCAGGCCATTCCATCATCGGTCACAGCTCACACAAGTATCGATTACAATGATCCCTTTACCAGATGCATGCTAATAATCTTGAGCTATTATTGATGCCCAAAGCCAATGCTTGGAGATTACCAATTCACTACATTGGCAGACTGCCAGCTTAGTTTATTGTCCTCAGTGACCTGATTTCCCCATTCAGCCCTCTGCACAATCACAGGAGGCTTTTCTTTCACCTCACACATTAGACATCAAAGATGGACAGTTGCAAGCCCCTTCTTCTCTACCAGAACCCACAATGTCCGTGCCTTCATAGAGGAAGTCTTCCAGCCTCTACCTCCAGAGTTATGCTCTCCTTCTCCTGCTCTTTCAGTGACCACCTATAGAATTCCCAAATTCGTTGACATTTTGACCAAGTGGATATTCAATCTGTCCATGCTGTGTCCACAATGGACCTAGTACAGTGGCATGTTATGGACAGATTAAGTTTTATTGCCCCCACCAGGGTGGTGTATTACATTGCATGGAACTTGCCAGTTGACTGAGCTATAGTTAGTGCTCCCTCTCTCTCTCTCTCATGATGCCTAGTTGGTCCTAAATGAAAATGGTGCCAATCTGACATCCAATATGGCAGTCATCTTCAAAATCTTAATTGTTACTACTCCTAGACAGAAAGTCATATTGACATGGGGTTTCACCAGAAGACTTCTTATGGTGTCTGGTTGGTCCTAAATGAAAATTATGCTGATCTGATATTCATCTTGAAGATCCTGTTATCGCTACTCCTTCTGAATGGATGGCCATATAGACACAGGATTTTTCACCAGAAGATGTCTTATGATGCCTTTTGGTCTTAAATGAAATGGTGCCGATCTAACATTCAGTATGGCAACCACATACTTGCCATATTTCCAGACGGTGTTGGGTTTTTTTTGAGACTCAAAAAGTGTGTTTTGAGGTCCCAAGGGTGGGTCAGTGTGCGTGACCCCCCAAAAGTGACGTCATCCAAATGAGAATAAGCTATCTTTTCAAATCAGCCTATAGCAAATGACTGGAAATTCAAATCTGAATAAAAGAAAATACCATCTGTTTTCTCAGAAGTATTTAATATACTTACAAACAACAACAACAAAAATGGTAGACTTAGCATTGTCAAATAACATCACCACAAACATGGTCACAACCTCACAGACATTAAATACAAAAATAAACCAAGTTACTGTCTTTAAAATCCATTGGACAGTGGAATGTAGTTTTAATTACATGCAGTCTTTGCTGCTTTCAGTAGTTCAGTAGTTGGTTTGACGGTAATGCAAGTGTCATTTGTGTTCACAAATATGCCTACACTTTTCCTTCGCGAATGTGCATCCATGTCTTTGTTGCCGCAAGCAATAGCCAAAGTCACTAAAAGTGATAAAACCTGTAAGATGGCATTTCAAAACAATGAATCTGGCAATGAAAAATATTCAAGGTTTGTGGTAGTTTGCCGAGTTGCTCAAGTCATTGACCATTGCTATTGAAACGTATTTTCGAGGTTAAAGTCACACCTACGGCAGTGAAGATTTAATTTATTCTCAGGCTGAAATTAATGAAAAAAGGTAAAAATTTATGCAAATACACAATTTCTCATTTGATTAATGATTTAATACTTTTAAATTATTAAAATTCCATGGTGCAGTTCATTTCAGGTTAACCAGATATTCAAACATGTTAATGTTTTCACGAGCTATTGATCACATGATAAAACGTTTATTGCAATCATGTATCCAAGGAAAATATGAGAAAGTTAAGGTGGCAACATTGTCGAAGCAAATAAGATTATCTCATTTTTTTAGCACTTCTAGTGCATTACGTACTACAGTTTTTGTCCCTTTAAAATGTTGTGTGTCCCCCCAAATCTGAAGGGTGAGGGACACAGTGTCCCCTGACCTTTGGATCGTAGGTGCAACACTGCATTAGAGATTGAATGGTGCTGTTGTTCAATCTACCGAAATAATCACGTTTTGAATTTTATATATGGAGTAAAAATCTGACTTCAAAGAAATGTTGTCGCTATCACAAACTTTAATAAAGATGGCTTCAACATTCTGATTCAGTGCAGTCAGTGATGTGTAATAACATTTGTTTTTCAACATGCATCTGTTTGATGTACTTAACTTCAGTCAAATTGGGCTGTTCCACTTAGTGTACTTTACCTATGCAAATTAGCCTAATGGGCTCTCCCTCAGTTGTGCCCAGAGGATTTGACAGGACACATCACCCTAGCTATTGTGAGCCAATTCAGTAAATCTCTGAAAGGTGTCAGTTTATCTCTGACCACCTTACCTTTTAATTGTCTCTAAAACAGCTATAAACTGCCCCGAGGATAGTTTTACATCAGCTCTGAGCAAGACTGTTTACTGTTTATAATACCACAGATTACGGGCATATATCACTGTGGTCAGGAAATGTACATTTTCTTGCTGTTGTTTTGTCTTTTTTGGGGGGGGGGGATTTTTTCTGCTAAGATTGCTGAAAATCGTGTTTTTCTAAACACGACCGTGTCGGGGGTTTGGGAGTCCAAAATCGTGTTTTTCATGTGACACGTCGTGTTATGGCATGTATGCAGCCATCTTGAAAATCTTGTTATTGCTACTTCTCCAAGATGGATGGTCGAATCCACATGGGGATTTCATCAGAAGACTTCTTATGATGTTTAGTTGCCCCTAAATGAAAATGATGCTGATATCATGTCCAGTATTGCCACCATGGTGGCAATCTTAAAGATCATGTTAGCACTGCTCCTCCTGAATGGATGGCCATATTGACCTGGGGTTTTCACCAAAAGACTTATAATGTCTGGTTGGTCCACCAAAGCAGCCAATTTGAAATTTTTTTTTATTGCCCAAGAATATCAGAGATGGTTTCAACACTCAGCAATTAAAAAGAACTGTCTTATCTTTAATTCCTGTCAGAGATCCCAAGAGCTGGGGTGTATGACACAGTTATTAAGAATTCCACATGTGAATATGCTGAAATTGTGAAATTGTGGAAATCATGTTAGATGTGAGCTTCTCTTCAGCAGAATGTCAGCGAGGGCTCAGTCTCATGAACAATATAAGAATTATAAAGAAAAGTGTTAAAAGCAAGTGTTTGGTCAAGTGCTTGTGAACATCAATACTGCTGATCCAATCAGGAGGATATTCATCGAGCATTTAGACACTGTTTAACATCCGGATGTGTCAAAAGACATTCCTTTAAGTGAAATGGAATCAAATTTGAGTAAACAAAGTCAAGCATAAGCGTTGTTTAAAAACACTTTAAAGCACAAACTATTTTGTTACTGAGTACTGGTTGATATTAGGACCAGAAGAAAACATTACTTTCAATGAAATCCAATCAAATGATAATTTCACACTATTTTGAGAAGCAAATAGACACAAAATATGAGTCACTTCAAAGCATTTTCATATTTCTTTTGTTTTAGTTCAAGTTTAACAATTTCAAACCAAGGAGCCATAGTACTAGACACGTGTTTAGACTTACCATAGAGCTACTGTTGATAAGAAGACCCTACTAAGCACACAGTGCTGTAGTTATTGTTAACAGTTCAGAAAATATACTTATAACTGATGGTTTTAGGCACTTGACTTGTTCAATATTTCTAAATCTTAGGGTGAAAGGGAGATAAGAGTTTATTTTAACCTGATGCAGATACGACTTCCTATGGCATGTTTTTCCAGTCCATATGACATGTACTGCAAAACTGTTTTTGAATTTCAAGCAAATATTGCTTAATTATCATTTAAGTTGCTAGTGTATTACTAAGTTATTACATTTTAACCTGATTGACCTTCTTTAGAAGTTGGCATGATTACAAATAAAAGTTGTCGCCAATAAGTGTACAAAAACGTATTTAGACTTGGTTTGATAATTAAGCTAAGAGTATGAAATGACCAAAATGGAGTCTGTACTCGCCAAAATAGTCTTAAAGCTTAGGGAAATGAAACCAAGTTTAAAGTCACTGTAACAAACTATGGACTCCAAAGCAGAGTTGACAGCTATGTAAAATGCCTAAAGGTATTACATATATGTACACAGTACAAAAAGAAAAGGTTGTGGGGCCAGGTAGTCAGTATTGGATAGTTTTATTAAGTTTTTCTTGAAACTAATATTATTTTAAATTTTAAACAACAATCTAATCAATGCACTTACTAGAGCAATATATTGCTAGATAAATAGCTATAGTATGTTACATTGAGGCAGAGAGAGATAGAGAGAGTTGCTAGCCACTTTTCTTGGAATGGCAATATATATCAATACAGCTGACTTCTAAAGCACCACTATAATGGTTTTAACTGTATAAAATGTTGTGGTGATAAATGTGTTGCATGTCTCAACATTTTGCACTTTAGACATGCTTAGTGTGGCTTCTATTTTTCCATTGAGAAAACATTTCTGTGGGAGAGAGAGAGAAAGAGAGTCTTTCAGAATTTGTTGAGTTTTTTTTATCTTCTTTGGATTAGAACTACATATATTGTCTTCAGCTGTGTTGATGTGGTGCATCATGTAACGAAAAGGAGGTTCAGCCTTAACCTAAGACATTTTGTGTGAATGTATTTACAATTAAACACAGACTTACAGACAAACATGTGAACAGGTAAATCTGGTTAAATATATATACCGGTAGTTGCATACATGTTGATTATCGTGTAAACTTTTGAAACGCGAGAGAAATATTTGTGGAGGGAAGGGACATAAAGTGACATAAAATTGTTGCCATTGTGCAATGGCAGATCATTGATGACATCATTTACCAAAATTGTTTTATTTATTTGATAGTGCTTGCAAGTGGTTGCATTATGCAGCCTAATGATTCCATCTTCATGAATAATTCATTGCCTTCTACATGAATAAGTTATCCAGATTGTAAAAACATTTCCAAGAACCATTAAAGATTTAATTTACATGTATATCATAAATTTCTGAGATGGATAGAAGAGAAAAATTCAATTGAGACAATCAAAGACAGTGCAGTTAATGATGATTTCTGGTTCGGCAATGAGGCTTAATTTGCTGGCTTCCAAATTAACAGGAAGAAATTATATTTGATTAGTTTATGAAGGTGGATATCACAGGATGTGCAAGCCATGGTGTGCACAGGGTTATGAGGTTCCACTGGGTTCTTCCGGTCTCATTTGCAGATAATAAATTGACATGTCAAATCTCACTGGTTATATACTTTGGGTATTGTGTTTGATTTCGTCACTGAAACCAAATTTAAAAAATAAAAAAAAACAACTATCCAACACAATATGTCTAATATAATGTTGAGTAAAATAAGAAAGAAATGTAGTCATTGTCAAATTCAATAATATATCTCTTTAAACTTTTTGTTTGGTTTTCATAATGCACAGGTTTTGGGTATGCTAAAGTTTTCCTGGAATTATCACATGAAATCTCATAGTTCACTACGTATAAATTTGTTGAATTAACTGCATCCAATAGAAACTCACCCAGAGCAAATTTTTTCAAAATAACTCAGAAGTTAATGAGACCTGCCACTGTATACAAATTAAACACAATACTGTATATGTCTTGGATGAAATGAATAATCAGTTGATATAAGAATCTTTTTGATATTTCATAATGCAGTGAGATGTTTATCAAAAAGAAATAATGATTATATTAGGAATGTAGATTATTTATGCTTACCTATTGACTTTTTGCAGTCATATAAAGGTTACTCTGTCTCATACGTGGCTATGTAGTCGATTAGAATCCAATTCAAGGTGTACCTCTCAGCAGAAGAAAGATCCTGGCTCCTATTTGCCTGCTGAAACAACAGTTCATGCAGGTGTTCCATCCCATCCTGGGAATGCTGAACCTGCATGCCTGGCTCATATCAATTAAGTCCTCAGAAAGGAACATTTCTGCAAGAAAGCAAGTGGTGGACAGAATTCCTTGGGCAATAAGGCTTACCACTTTGAAATCACATGAGGAGAAAAGGAGGATTTACTTCAAGTAATGTGACCAGAGAAGCATTACTCCTTTAAAAGCCACTGTACCATCGCTAACTTCTTCCTTTGGATTTTCAAGGAGAAGTTAGTCCTGATCACAATCAAGGGCTAACATTCCATGATTTCTGACATGTTCTGTCATCATGGAAGAGAGGATATAGGCCAGAAGAAAGACCTCTCTGACCTTCAAGCCAATTTCGACTTGTCTCAACCAAAGACCTTGGCCTTTTGTTTGAAATGGAGCTAACCTTGGGTTTTGATGTGGTTAAACAAGTCTCCATCTGAACCATGGTCCAAAGCCTCACTGACTTGCCATTCATATAAGACCTGCTTCCAAGTCACCCTTGCCTTAGCAGGCAGAATCAGTGAAATTCATGCCTCATTAGTCAGCCCAAACTTCTTGCAGTTCTACCATGGTTATTCAGTTTCATAATGGATCCAGGTTTTGTTACCAACAACAGGCACCCATTCATGGGAAATCATTCTTTTGTTCTGACACTTTTTTGCAAGGGCTTCTTCATGACCCTGTCAAAGCAATGAAGTGGTACCTTAAATATACTAAGCCATTCAGAAGAGAGAGATCTCGCTTGTTTATACCACTCAGTGAAGGAAAAAACGATATTTCCGACCAGGCTGTTTTGTCCTGGTTTCATTGGGTTATTTGTTCAGTCTACAAAGAATTAGCCCAAATCATATGAATTTCTTACACATTTCAGTTCATGAGGTCAGGACAGTTTCTAACAGTCTAGCATTCAAGTGAAAGTGCTCTCTGACATCATTCAAACTGTGGACTGGAAGTCTCAAATCAACCTGGTAGGGCCTTTATCGGAAGCTCAACATACTACCTTCCCAGGTCTCTCAGCAGCTTCATAATGATGTGGGTTAACCTACTTTGCTAGATTTGTAGGAACAAAATCTTTCCTTTTAAGTCAGCCTCTCTTCATATATTAGTGTGATCCTTTGCCCATATCTCATATGAGACTCAAAGATGCTGCTGATATGTTAGGAAACCAAAGCCTGGGCTATCTTCTGGGTAAGGGGATGTAACTCTATGTTTTATCTATTCTCCTAGCATATTGTGATCAGGTAAAGTGTTTGAAGAAGAAACCAATTTTTGAAGTAAAACATGTTTCTTCAATAATAATTACCTGATTATGATATGGACACACTCTCCCAAGCCCTCCCCAAAGTTACATCTCAGGAAGAGTATAAGCTTCTGTTTCTGTAGTAACTGATGAATTACAGGATTTTGCACTAATTCCTGTATTTGAGGGGAGACCACTCTCAATTGACTGCCATCTCGGTAAGCAGATGACATTTTGGCACTTGGATTTGCGAGGTAGTTGAAGGACTCCTAATGTATTATGAATGGATAAGTATTATTTACAATAAAACTTGTTAAAATTTAAACCCTGTAAAATCTGAATGCTGAAAATTATTTCTCATTGGGAAAGAAGAATTTGATTATACCCTTCTTCAAGAAGCATTTGAATATGGGATCCACTTAAGTTACACTGAAGGTGCATCTTATAATGATGTGTGTTGTGCACCAAATGGGGTAACTTTGACCCATTTTCCATGACTTATTCAAATTTTCTTCAAATTATGTTTATCCTTCTTTTACAGGCTTAAACCTATATGCCACTATACCTGTTGACATCAAACTTTAACTCTGTGTGCATTTTGGTCATATACCAAAACTGGATCAACGAAACTTACTTTTCAGGTTTTAATAATAATTGTCACAGTTGTGTTCAGACTCGAATTTCAAAACTTTTCACTTATTACAACCAAACTTAACACTGAGAGTACATCTTAGGAATATTCATTATTCCTTTTAAAATATATGTTGTTTAAAGAGTACTAAAAGATAATAATGTATAACCTGGGCAACACACATTGATAATTTGTGTTAGGAAATAGCAGTTCTGTTTCATGCTTTCAAATGTGCACATTTTGGGGAAGTCTGCATTATCATTTAAAAAATAAATGGGACAATAGTTGTAACATATATTTTACATTGAAACATTTTATTATTGATAACAGAACAAAGAATTTTTAGATAACTGTTCTTTATACATGTCATATTTGTGAAAACTAGTTTATTAGGAATCTGTAGAAATTGGAACAGGGTAGAAATAATAGTTTTTAGGCATTTATCACATGTTGCACTATAAACTTGAAATTTTTGATCATATGTTACAAGAGATTTAGGGCTAATAAAGGAATCATTATTTGCCCAGATTAATTTTTTATTTTCCCATGCAGCCATCCAGTGTATTTTTCCTTCCTTGTACCATTGCCTTTGAGAGAAAGTGGAACTTTTTGTATCACCACAGGGTTGAGCAAATCCCATAGCCCGACGTCCCTGACTATTCATTTTTGAAGTCGGGCAAGTAAAATTTTCCAAGTCGCTAGTCCGAGACAAGTGCTTTTAAAAAAAGTCGGGGAAGTCCTTATTTTCGTGCTTTAATCACTATATCTACCTTTATTTGGCCAATCATGCCCTCCAGGCGTACTGAATACTTGATTCTACCCCTCTTCATGTATACATTTACATTCTGTATAACACATAAATGTGGTCAGTGATAATTTTCGCACATGCGCACGTTCTGTTACCGCTTGACTGCATATTGAGCTTAGCGACCAAATTATCGGCAAATCAAAACACGTCAAACAAAAGAAAGCCAGTATGATCAATTAGCAGTGTCTTAAGCGACTTTGTTGCATTGTGTTTACTCAAGCCAGATCCTCACGAGCGGCTCACTATGATTTTAATCCAGCAAGTCAGTGTAATTAAATTCATGAAAGGTACTTTACCGACATCAGTGTTGGTTTCCTTTATGAACTGATTAAAAGACAGTAATGATTCTTTAATTTTTAATTGATTATACAGATGATTAACTTCCACGTGCGATATTGCGTTTGAAGCGAAACAATTACACTAATTAATGAGCTGTCCGGTTCGTATTTAAAAGAAAAAATGTATGTTATGATCACTTTTTAAGTAGTTGTCAAGCAAGCTGATAGTTACTCTGTGGATAAAATGAGTTTGCTAAATTATTTTCGCAAGAAAGGTAATAAGGGCGATTCGGAGAAAGAAATTTGTTTTGAAAGTGGAGGGATAAAACATAAGACTGCTACTGAATGTGCGGTAGCTATTTCTCCAAAGAGACATAAGCAGAGCCTTTGAGATACTTTAGAGCATTTGACTACAGGCACTTTCCCCATGAGAGGGCAGCTCTGTTGAAATATGGGAGGGAAGACTTGCAGGTTCTTCTTAATCATCTTCAGGGCTGAGCAAATCCCATAGCCCGATGTCCCGGACTATTCATTTTTGAAGTCAGGCAAGTAACATTTTCCAAGTCACTAGTCTGCGACTAGTGGATGAAAAAAAATTTGCTCGGTCCTGCACCATAAACAACCAAAGGTCAGAGAGTCTTACAATTGTCAATCTTTCTAAGAATATTTGGTACTAAGTACTTGATTTTTGTTATGCCCTGCCATTTTCATTCCATGAGGGAGCAATTGGTGTTGTATATGTTCATCCATCCCATCACATCAAGTTCTGTCCCATCACAATTTTCTTTTCCACTCAGTAACATTTTAAATACTGCATGGATTGAAACCTAGTTTGGTATGAGGCTTTAAATAATAAAAACATCTGTCAAGTTTAAGTTTTACCATTTACAGCCAAATATTATAGAATTATGGCCCCTGTTTTTTCCTTAGTACTTTGCCCTTCACTTGAATTGTTTTGGCAGGTGCATCTGTGTCATATGGACACACTTCTAGTTAAAAATAAAGAAAAATTGTTTAAGTTAATTCTTTATATTTTATTTTCACACAGTTTTTCTTGCTCTTTCTTATAAACCCTGTAGCTATGAGTAATTGTGATTGTATTTCATTTCCAGGTTGAGGGGAAATCTTTCCATGTAACTGTGCAAAGACTGTGGAAGGAGGAAGGAGTGTGGTTTGCTATTAAAGGACTTTCAGCCAGGATTGTGCAGTCAGTTGTGTTCTCTTTCTTCATTATGCTGGGGTATGAAAGCCTCAAGCGATGGAGTTTAAAAGATGAATATAAAGGTCAAGTTCGATGGTGATACAAGCAGCAGATTATGTTCAAGTATATGGTTTTGGGGTTACAGCATGGTTTATTGAGTAAAGTCTGAAAGAGAATCACTAGAAATTAATTTGATTGTAATATAGGGTAGAAGGTGTAAGAAATAAATGGACTTAAGGTACAGAAAATGTCATTGTCATGAGTGGAGTCTGCGAGAGAATTGCAAAAAAATAATTTGAGTGTAGATAATAAATAATATTTATTCTCGATCATTACCTCAATAGGAGATTTACCTATGTATAATGTATTGGCAGATCCGGGTCTATGCCATTCACTTAAAATCAACAGTAGAACTGATAGTCCAGACCCTGATGTGCCAACCATAGTATAATGCATTGGTAAACCAATAGTCCAGACCATGATGTGCCAACTAGTGTATAAAGTACTGAGAAAACCAATAGTCTAGACCCTGATCTGCCAACTAGTGTATAATGTACAGCCAGATCTGGGTCTGTGTATAATGTACTTGTAAAACCAATAACCCATGTCTGATCTGCCAACCAGTGTATAATGTATTGGTAAACCAATAGTCCAGACCATGATGTGCCAGCTAGTGTATAAAGTACCAATAATCTAGACTCCAATTTGCCAACCAGTGTATTATGTATAGGCAGGTCTGGATCTGAACTTCACTTGAGATTATTAAGTAGAACCAATAGTTTAGACCCTGATCTGCCAACTAGTTTATAAATTTACTGGTAAAACCAATTTTCTAGACCCTAATCTGCCAACTAGTGCACAATTTTCAGGCAGATCTGGATCTATGCCATTCATTTAAAATCAAAATCAAAATGAATAGTCTAGACCCAAATCTGCCAACTAGTGTATAATATACTGGTAAAACTGATAGTCTTGACCCAAATCTGCCAACTATTGACCCAATTCTGCCAACTAGTGTATAATGTACAGGTAAAACCAATAATCTAGACCCTGATCTGCCAACCCGGGTATATAGTACTGGTAAACCTGATAGTCTTGACCCAAATCTGCCAACTAGTGTATAATGTACAGGTAAAACCAATAATCTAGACCCTGATCTGCCAACTACTGTACTGGTAAAACTGATAGTCATGACTATAATCTGCCAACTAGTGTATAATGTACTGGTAAAACCAATATTCTAGACCCTGATCTGCCAACCAGTGCATAAAGTACTGGCATATCCGGATCTATGCCGTTCACTTGAATTCATAAGTAGAACCAATAGCAGGGCTTCAAATTAATGCTAGTCTGCTATCCCATGGTTGATGATTTTGCCGATGGATCACTAAAACCCAGCCATCACTAACCTGTTGGAGCAGTGAAAATTACCACCACTCACTATCATAATAGTTAATAAATGTCATGATTCGTTATTTCCTATAATGGTTAATTGATCTGTTTATTGTATTAATTGAGTACCTTTCAACATCCTGCACTTGACAAGGTACAATAAATGCTTGTGGGATTAAACCACTCATCCAGTAAATTACTGTGATTATTCTCAAAACAGTCTTTGCCTGGTGTGCTGCCACCGAGCACTGATTTCATTACTGGTGATAACAAAAGGTATAGGGCATCAGGTTAGTATTGACCAATTGGAAAAAGTCGCATTCGTTGATTCAATGAAGTATCAAGAATTATATTGAACAGTGTGTTTTACTATTTATATTGTTGTTGATAAACATTCAATGCATTTGTGCGGTGACAATTGTAAACATGTGGAAGTATCTGCAAGGTGCGCAGCCATTACCAAAATGGCAGAAATTAGATGATGACCAGAGAGAGCACAGTCGCAAATATGATCAAGAGAAGAGAATAAGAAAGTATCAGAAATGCTGGGAAAATGAACACAAATGGCTGAAGTATGACCAAGGAGAGGCTCAGGTGTTGTGCTCTTTCTACTCTGAGTATTTGGAGAAATACAAAAGTGCGCAGGGCACTTCATTCATGAGTCTTGTTGGTGAAATAGTTATTATTGTTTTGAGTTATTATTAATGAATAAAAATGTTGATTGAGAAACTGAACTGGCTTCTGTTTGATTTTATTTTGGTGATCCTGTGGGTTAGTGGAAAAAAATCATAATTTTGAGCCCTGCAATAGTCCAGACCCAGATTTCCCAAACAGTGTATTATATACAGGCAGATCTGGGTCTATGCCATAAGTAGAACTGATAGTCCAGATTCTGACTTCCGAACCAGTGTACTATATTCAGTGTATTATATACAGGCAGATCTGTGTCTATGCCATAAGTAAAACTAATAGTCCAGATCCTGATTTCTCTACTAATGTATTATGTACAAGCAGATCTGGGTCTATGCCATAAGTAGAACCAATAGTTCAGACTCTGATCTCCCAAACAGTGTATTATGTAAGGCAGATCTGGGTCTGTGTCATAAGTGGAACCAATAGTCCAGACCCTGCCAACCAGTGTATAATGTAAGGCAGATCTGGGTCTATCCCATTTATAGTTGGGTTTGGTTTAAATACAGGTAAATACTGTATTATGAGAGAGTTGACCAATGTGACAAAAGCCTGAGCACACTGATTAGATTGTCCAGTGTCATCTTGCTTGCAAAGTCATGGAGGTCTGATGTTTTCAAAGTTATTTTTGTTGTTTTTGTGAATGGTGAAGTATAAGTATCACTGTTGCAGTAGTGACGGTGGTAGCAGTTCATCAGATATGTTAAGAAGTTGTTACAATTTTGAAAGTCACATCATTTGCTTTATTCAGCTGCAACTTTGGGATAATATTACTGCATATCCTGCAGGAAGATTTCATCACAAGTCTGTTCACTTGCAAGACACTACAATCTGTGGAACCCTTGTCTTATCAGAAAGAAAAGATTTGCTAATATTTTTACAGCAGAATTAAATTTACAGCAATGCTATGTTATCCACTAAACTTTTTATGCTCTTTATAAGGACAAAAATTTATTAAAAAATGATTGTATCTCTCAAAATCCACATAGTATATGTACCAATATTTTTCCAATGCATACTTCAATGATATTTGTGGGGTAAACTTAAAAGAAATTCAAACATGAATACCAATCTGTTGCAATTTCTTATACACTGGAATATGTCTGTAAAGCTACAGTAATTTCTGCTGTACATATTCATGTATAAGTTAAAAAAATTGAAAGAAAGAAGTTTTGTCAAGCCCACCTCGGCTGAAGCTGAACACAATGATCACTTTGGCATCTGTGTGCATATTTGTCCCCATCTGCACATCCATCCATCCACATTCTGGATAAACCTTAATGTTAAAGCTTTTTTCTTTCTAATAATTTCAGCACAATTTCGTCCAACCTTCTTTAGATTTGTAATATAGCTTCAGTATGTACTTATGCATCACTGACTTTGGTTAAGTTTCAAGTTCACCTCTTTTTCTTATGCACTGTTGGTTAGGGAGTCATACAAAATAGTTTGTGAATACATCTTGCTGGGTAAAATACCAAATTGCCAAAGATAAAGCATTTTTACATAGATTGCACGCTTTAGTAACTGTGTTTAAATTTTGTACTTTGGTCATTTTCTTGGGTACTATTGGCCAGAGTCATGGAAGTTGTGTCAATGTGTCATAATTGATATAACACCATTCAGTCCAGAATAGGTCACTATGTCCAATAAATCATGCTTTCATGTTATATTTCTCTTCTCTTTTTTTTTCACAGTGGTAGTACATTAAGCTTGGGATTAACCTTGATGTTAGTTTTTGACTTTGCTTATACTAATAAGTAGTGTTGTCAGTTTCTCAAGTTCAGTTGGCCACAGAGTCATGTTGAATCTACTGCCACCACACCCACCAGTCCACCACAGCCAAGAACTGACCAATTACAAGTCGGCAGTGATTGCTAATAAGACCTAATTAACTGCACAAGCCTTAGACATTTATACAAATGATCATGTTTCTGTTGAATTATATAGTCACTTTGAACATCACTATTTTTAACAAATAGAAAACAAATGCTAATGAAGTATGAGGAGTTTGAGGTCTACCAGAGTGGTTCATTGTGACCTACATTTCATGCCTCACTGACTATGGTCAAGTTTTTCAGTTATGCAATTATGGTTGTGGAGTCATGCAGCCTAGTTTGTGGATTCATCTAGTTGGGTAAAATACTGAATTGCCAAAAGTAGGCCAATTTGATCTAAGTTTCATGCTTGGGTGACTTTAGATTGTGCATTTTGCTCATTTCTTGGGTACTATTGGCCACATAGTTAGGAAAATTTATGTTTTTGTGTATTGGTGGGTACAACATCTTTCCACCAGAAGTAGGTCATTACGACCAATATTTCATGCTTCTTTCACTTCTGTCAGTGTCAAGTCCACTATTAGTCACAGTACAGTGAAACCCCACTATAACATGATGGTCGAGGTCCAAAAAGTGCCATGGTGCCATGTACCATATCGTGTCATGTCCAACCCAGTCAGTTAAGTGAAGAAAATATTGTATGTGTATTCTCTTAGCTAGACAAGATGAGGGGGGGGGGGGCACACAAAACTACGAAATTCAGATTTCAGTGATGCGGTTACCAACTTGATGCATATTAAAAGAGAAATACTGAAAACAGTTATTACATATTTAATATTTATTTTTTTGGCAGAGAACTATTCATTTGTACATATATATACATGTACATGTATAAGAAAATTGGCAACTGAAGTGTAAATAGTTAGAAGATGTGTACTCACCAGCTGATTTCAGTCATTGTATTCATAATAGTAATTCGGTTGATAATGTGCACAAAGAAGCATAATTTCTAGAATTTCTCTGCTAGATTCCATTCAAATCCAAATACCTAATTTATTGTTTTTACACTTGCACTAACTTATGAAACACTGTATTTTCTGAAACATTTATATTTACTGGATATGTCCAAAGTGTCTGATTTTGACTAATAATAAAATGCTTAAATCAGACATTGGGAGTTTCTAAAAAGAAACTTGTATTTAGGCTTGAAAAATAATTTAACTGAAATTTATACTGGAGTTTAAGGGTATTGACCTTGTAATGTCCTTGAGATGAACAATTCAGGAGGTGTGTATAACAAAGTTTGAAAGTAAACCATTCAGTTTCATGGGTAAAGCGCAATCTCCATAAGAACAGTTGAGTCATTCTCAAAAAGAAAAAGGAAAACCTGTATTTATTGAAACTTATGTTTATAACTATGACTTTGCATTACTGCAGAGCAAAAACAGGGAGTAGTATGTTTGATTATAATAGCAAATCCCTCCACTCCTACAACTTAAATGGTTCTATTTCAGTCATTGTTCAACAACAGTACAGCTGTACATGTAACTTTAGCATTACAGTGACAAGTGGCCTGTGTATATGGGAGTGATTAACTACTGTCTGCATTTCTGACTCGAAAATAAAAAGTATTAAGATGAAGGGGGGAGGGGTATGAAGCAGTGACTAAAACTGATTCTGACAATTCAGGCAATAAACTTGTTTCAGCAGGCGTGTATGACAGTTGATTGAGGAGGCATTGGTGGTCTTTTGTTTTCCTTTAAATAGGTAGGTAAATTAATTCGTTTATAAATTTGGGTGAGAAACTTTTATTGACCACCACATTGTTTTGTGCTTGGATGTGTATGCCAGATGACTGAGGAAACGTCTGTTGGCTGTTGTTTACCCTGGATTGAGCAACAATTGTACACAACACATGATGCATTGAAGACAAACACAAAGAATACTTAATGGTTTTATTGTTGATGCTTCAATAGAAATGAGGTTAACAATTATCAGCTTTTTAAGGAGCTAAAATCTTTCAAAAGAAGCAATTGTATTTTTTTTCTTCAAGAATACAATGTATCTTGGCAAATTATTAAATCAAATTCATTTGTTTTGGCACTAAGGATTTGTTGTATTTGGTGAAATTATCGTAAAATTTAGGGAGTCATGCCATGACCGTGCTATATCCGAATTTGCGTTATAATGAAGCATGTTATAGTGGGGTTTCACTGTATTGTGCAACTTATTGCAAGCATGCACTTGAAGGAGTTTTACATCATTTTGCCAAAAGTAGGTTATTTTGACCTATGGTCAAGCCCACCTTGGCAGAAGCGCAACATAGTAATCACTTTGGCATCAGTTACATGTCTATTTATCCATTAATACATCCAGCCATACCCTTGATTAACCTTATAGTTACAATATCTTGGGGGTGGGCTCGACATGCAGGTCATGACCAGTTTCTTGCCTAAACTGATGTGTTGCAATCAAATTATTATACCCCCCACCTATATAGTAATTCCCATGTCTGTCCATCCTTCCTTCTGTCATAAAGTGCATCTAGTCCCGCAGTGTTTGATGGATTGCTATCAAACATTGTAAATATTATGGTCACCTGAAGATGCACATATCAACAAATCACTTTGCTCCTGCAATTTTTTTCCAGTTATTTGCCTTTTTGTCTTGTAACAATGTACGACACTTGCATTACTGCAGCTAGTCCCCCAGTTTTTGATGGATTACCATGAAACTTGGCATTGTCATCAGACATCATCAGCAGATGCGCATATTAACAAATCACTTTGGTCCTGCAATATTTGTTACAGTTATTGCCCTTTTTGTCTTGTAACAGTGTATTGCACAATCTCATTAGTGCAACTAGTTCCTCAGATTTTGTTGGATTGCAATGAAACTTGGAAAATATTATGATCATCACCTGACAATGCGCATATCAACAAATCACTATGCTCCAGCAATTCTTAGCTCAACTGGTCATAGACCAGCAAAGCTTATGGGATGATCTGTTGGCCATCATCCATCCATCTGTTAGCACAAGTTTGTTATTGCTACTCCACCTAAACTACTTGGAGGATTGCCATGAAACTTTACACACACATTCATCCCATGGTCTAGTCGGTCATAAATGAAAATGGTGGACATCCAGTATGGCCACCACAGCAGCCATCTTAAAAATTTTGTTATTGCTACTCCTCCTGAATAGATGGTCATATCAACATGGGGTTTTCATTAAAAGACTTCTTATATTCTCTGGTTGGTCCTAAATGAAAATGGTGCTGATCTGATGTCCAACATGGCAGCCATCTTGAAAATCTTGTTATCACTACTCCTCCTGAACAGAAAGCCATTTTGACATTGGTTTTTCACCGGACGACTTCTTATGATGTCTAGTTGGTCCTATATGAAAATGGTGCCACACAGTCCATCTTGAAAATTTTGTTATCTCAACTCCTCCTGAATGGTCTTATCAACGTGGGGTTTTCACTAAAAGACTTCTTATGATGTTTAGTTGGTCCTAAATGAAATTTGTGCTGATCTGACATCCATTATGGCTGCCACAGCAGCTATCTTGAAAATCTTGTTATTACTACTCCTTCTGAACAAAAAGAAACATTGCCATGGGGTTTTCATGAAAACACTTCTTATGATGTCTGGTTGGTCCTAAATAAAATGTGTGCCACTTGCACATCCAATATGGCCACCACAGTGGCCATCTTTAAAATTTTGTTATTGCTACTCCTGAATGGATGGTCATATCAACATGGGTTTTTTTCTGAATGACTTCTTATGGTGTCTAGTTGGTCATAAATGAAATTGGTGCTGCTCAGACATCCAGTATGGCTGCCATAGTGGCCATCTTGATAATCTTGTTATCACTACTCATGTTAATATTTTCCTATCATAAAAAAACTCAATATGATGCCTAGTCTGTCTTAAATGGAAATGGTGCCAATCTGATATCCAGTATGGCCACCATTGCAGCCATCTTTAAAATCTAATGTTTGTGACTTCTCCAAAACAGAAAGTCATATCAACATGGGGTTTCCACCAGAAGACTTCTTATGATGTCTTCTTTGTCCTAAATGATGTATTGTAGGTCCTGAAAGAAAATGGTGCCAATCTAACATCCACAGCAGCTAATTTGAAAATATTGCTGATGAATATCAGAGATGGGTTTCAACACTCAGCAGTTAAAAAGGAAGAAATGGTCTTATCTTGAATTCCTGGAAATTCCTTTTGGCCATTAGAGGGTCAGTCCTTTGGAAGAACTCTTTTTTTTTTAATAGTCTTTGCCTTTTTATCTTGCTTAATGCAGTGTGTAACACAATCTCAATAGCGCAACTAGTCACATTGTTTTTGATGGATTGCCATGAAACTTGGTAAATATTATGGTCATTACCTCAAGATGTGTATATTGTCAAATCACTTTACTCTTGCAATTTTTGTTAGAGTTACTGCCCTTTTTGTCTTGTAGCTTAAAGCAGTGTATGATGCAATCTTGTTAGCACGACCAGTCCTGCAGTTTTTGATGGATAGCCATGAAACGTTGTAAATATTACAGTCTTTGTAAATATTATGGTCATCACCTGAAGATGTGCATATTGACAAATCACTTTGATCCTGCAATTTTTGTTGGAGTTATTGCCCTTTTTGTCTTTTAGTTTAATGCAGTGTATGACCCAATGTCATTAGTACAACTAGTCCTGCAGTTTGTCATGCAGTCTTTTATGGATCACTGAAGCTTGGTATAGATTATGGTCATCATCTAAAGATGCACATATTGAACAATCTTTGTGCTTGTGTAATTTTTGTAAGAGTTATTGCCCTTTTGACTTACAGCTGAATGCAGTATATGACAGAATTTTGTGAATGCAACTACTCTTGCCTTATTTGGTGGATTGCTGTGAAACTTAATACATATTATGGTCATCAGAGAAGACAATATGCATGTTGACAAGGTGTGGGATGCAGGAAAGGTGAGGGTATCTTTAATTGCTCACCATTCCTCTAGCTTAATAATGATGTAAGTTGTATTTATTTGTCATAACCATAAATCTGTACTGAATATTACTTATGTATGTTGCTGAGCTTTTATAATACTAGCTTTTTTAGTCAAAACAGGAAGGAATGTTTTATATGTAATGAATTTGGGGTTATGGACTCGGGGTCACTGTTGATGTTGAGAGGGGTGGCAGGAGGGGATTGTGGATTGATGGTGGGGAGAGTATATGTGGCAGATTTGTGATGTTGAGTCACTATGTTGCACTATTTCCGATTGTTGTCAGTTTGAAACAGGCAACAGTTCCAAAAAGTGGGTATTTAGCAGTGCCATGCCATTGACTTTCCTCTAGTCAAGAATTGTATTAATAAAATCATACTTACAACGAGTAGACCATCATGTCTCTATTGGAAAATGAAATTGTTCATATATGAAAAGGATTCTGCTGAATATGTGAAGATATGTATGGCATGTCATAATTGAAGAAATTGACAGTGGGCCTTGTTGGCTTTATTCTCGGATATACTCATAATTTTTTGCTCACTTGGCCATAAGGCCTAGTGAGCTTATGGTATTGTCCTTTGTCTGTTGTGTGCTGTGCATTGACCTTCTGCCATCTGTCCACATTTGCTATTTAGAACTTATTAAAAACCATTTGACCAATTTGCACATAATTACACATGGAGCATTCTGGTATCAGGGCCTTTCAGATTTGTTCAGTTGATGCCGATATGACATTCATTATGGACACAATTACTAAAAATAGAAAAACCTTTAAGCAACTCAAAAACCACTCAACAAAATTGGACTATTATTTGCAGAAAGGCATGCTGGCATAAAGGTCTTTCAGATTTGTTCAAATGATGCTGACTCACCATCAGATATGGCCACCATTAATAAACAATTTTTAAAAAACAACTTTCAATGACTTCTTAAAAAATATTAAACAGAATTGGACCAAAATTGACAGAAAGCATCCTTCCATAAAGGCCATTCAAGTTTGTACAAATGATGCCAATCCTCTTCAAATATGGCCACCATTACTAAAAACAGAAAAACCGTTAAGTGACTTCTCAAAGATCACTCAACAGAATTTGAATTAGAAAGCATCCTGACATAAAGAGCATTACAGATTTATACAAACAATGCAGATCCATCAAATATGGCTGCTATTACTAAAAATAGAACAACCTTTAAATGACTTCTTGACAATTGCTCAACATAATTTGACCAAATTTAAAAGAAAGCATTTTGGCATAAAAGGGCTTTCAAGTTTGCACAAACAATGCTGATCTACCATTAAATGTGGAACCATTAGTAAAAATAGAAAAAACTTGAAACAACAACTTCTCAAAAACCACCCAACAAAATTTAACCAAATTTGACAGTAAGTGTCATGTCAAGTGGTATCAGGTTTGTACAAATGATGCCAATCTGCCATCAAATATGGCCACTGTTATAAAAAATAGAAAAACCTTTAAATGTTTTCTTCTAAAAAAAATGCTTAACAAAACTGCACCAAATTTGACAAAAAACATTTTGGCTTTAAGAACTTTCAGAAAGATACAAATAATGCCAATCTGCCATCAAAATATGGCCACTGTTTCTAAAAATGGTTAAACCTTGAAACAACTCTTGCTCAAAAACCACTTAACAGAATTTGACTAAATTTGACAGACAGCACCATATCATGAAGAGCTCTCAAGTTTGTACAAGTGATGTAGATATACCACCAAATATAATTACCATTACAAAAAATAGAAAACACTAAAACGACCTAATCGCAAAAAGAAAAATGCTCAAAAGGAGTTTACTAACTTTGACAGAAAGCATACTGGCATATAAAGGCCTGCTGATGTGTCATCAAATATGGATGAAGATACAGAAAAATAGACAAACCTTGAAACAGTTGTTTTCTTAACAAATTTGATCAACAGTGTACAAAGACTGCTATACAGAAAGCATCCCACTGACTCAGATTTCTTGGCCAACTGCTCTTGCATATGGTTAATAGGTAGATTTTGGACAGGTGAGCAATCACAAGCTCACTTGGGCCTCTTGTTTTAATCATGTTATAAAAACATGTTGGATATGACTGATTTATTGTTAGATGTAACTTTAACAAAGAATGAAATATAAAGTTTGTTTTCCTTGATTCACGCTATAGGACTTGAACCTTTCAATCTGCAAGTTAGGTTTACTGTATAGATAGTCTCATTGTACATTTTTCTGTGAAATCTTATTTGTGATGAGTGTCATGTAAAGCATACATTTTAGTTAAAATGTTCCCCTATCATTTATTGATTATCTATGAGCTCTATAAAGTCAACTGTAAAGTAGCAATTTTTAACATGAAATTTATTTTAAGGTCTAACATTGGCAATTTTTGTTGTTGTTACCATCAGGGAATTACTTTCATACATTGCATGCATAGGTACATGGTGGCATGGTCAAATGATAGTAATCAGTAGACTTAATGACAAATTTCATGTCTTTGCAGTCTATGCATCTGACTGTGGCATAATATCAGTCTAAGTGGACATAAAGGTAGAAGGTCAGGTTTGCCATACAATTTGCAACTAAAATGATAACAGATCTTCCTCATTATAATGCCCTTCATTATAATGTGCTCTCGCTTATTATAATGCCCTTCATTATAACATGCTCTCTCTTATTATAATGCCCATTAATTGTAATGCACTCTACCTTATTATAATGCCCTTCATTAGTGTGTTTTCCCATTATAATGTCCTTCATTAGTGTTTCTTATTGTAATGGCAAACATTACAATGTAATTTCCCTCATTATAATGCCACACATATAGTGTGTGCTTCCTCATTTTAATGCCCTTCATTATGATGTGCTCTTCTTCATTATAATGCTCTTTATTATACTGTGCTCTCTTTCATTATATTTTTTATTGTGCCATCCCTCATTATAATGCCCTTCATTATAACCCGATTCTGGACATAACACAGTATCACTATGGGCCTCATAAACAAAATTTTTAAAATGTACCAAAAATAAACGTACAAATTGTTAAGAATTTTCAACATCCATTAGCTGACAGATTTGCATGAAAATAATTATTCTTGAATTGGTATATCAAGTGCATGACAATATAGGTCGAAAGAAAACAATATGAAGCTTAGTATTGTATGTTATTATTTTACAAAATGAAATGCACAAATACCATACAGTGAAAAATATATTAATTTACATTATTACTGTATATTTTACTGGCATTTTGTTTATCCCCAAACCCCACCCCACTACATCCTACCTCTTCCCTGACATACACACATTTTTTGAATTTTGGATCATTCTAGCTTTACCACAGTTCGGTACTTAATACGGTCAGCAGTTATGGACTCCAACTACTGTGTTATAATGAGGAAGAGCTGTATATCCATGTTTATATAATACTAAACATTTACCATTTTTTCAAATTGAAAATATTAATTTTAAAGAAAAAGTCAAAACAGTAATTGGGGATTAAGACAGTTGTCATGTACAATTTTGTACTTAGAGGTTGTTTTTTCTTACTATTGAGAAACTAAAATAGAATTCATTTAGTGTTAAGAGGATCAGAAAAAGATACCGGCTAATAATATTGTAGCGGTTTAGGTATACGAGACCACTCACTAACCAGCCAAGCTGATCCAGACCTTTATATGTAGTGTTATGTGCACATGACTGTGAGGCCATTGAACCACATTCAATTCCTCAACTGCGAAAGTTATATTTTGTATCCCCCATCTGTTAATTTGGGACTTGTCTGACTCTCAGTAGATGGTGGTCTTGTTGAGGATGGGTTTTGACCACTCTGAGAGGTGAATCTGGGTGACATTCAAGGGTGAATGTCAAGGTAAGTTGGGAGGAGTGTAGCACTTTAGGTATATGAGGCCACTTACTAACCAGCCTAGCTGGTCTGGACCTTTTAGTCTACTGGTATGTGTGCCTGATTGTGAGATAGATGAACCGGATTCAACTCCTGATCATGACAGTTGGACTTTATATCCCCTCCCATTGCAATAGCATTCCAAGCATGCAAGATTGGCAGGTTTTTCATTTACTATGCAGATTTGTAGCTGAAATGGCATTTTTTTAAATGGATTCCTAAGGAATTCTTACTGCAAATTACTAATATACAATACTGATCTTCTTTTTTTATACTTTTTGTTTGAGTACATGAACTGTTTCATATTTCACTGTAGATACATGAAACCTGAATGCATTTTTCAGTGGTAGAGAAACAGTTTCTTTAGCTGCAGTGGATGCAGTAGATATTAAAATATCCATTGATAAAAAATCACACGGAAAAAAAGAGTATTAAAAATGTCTCATAAGTCCTTTTTATAAAGTTCATTGCCTGCTGTATTTTAAGTATGATCATTTTTCATGATTGAAATTTGGTCAACCTGCATTTTATAGCTTTTGCATGGTAGTGAAAAAGTCTCCATTTTACATGATCCTGGAACCCAAATAGTGTTACATTTCTTAAACTTTTGAAGAAAAAACTATTAAATACATCTTCACTCCACTGTCATTTTTATTCAATGTGTGGGGTGTCATTATCAATAAGATACAAGTGCAGCTTTATTTCAGTGTGTGGGGTATTCCCATCAATAAAATATGAGTACAGCTTTATTACAGTGTGTGGGGTATTCCCATCAATAAAATATGAGTACAGCTTTATTTCAGTGTGTGGGGCATTATCATTAGTAAGATGAGTACAGCTGTATTTCAATGTGTGGGGTATTATCATCAGTAAGATGAGTACATCTGTATTTCAGTGTGTGGGGCATTATCATCAGTAAGATGAGTACAGGGGCATTATCATCAGTAAGATAAAAGTACAGCTGTAGTTCAGTGTGTGGGGCATTATCATCAGTAAGATGAGTACAGCTGTATTTCAGTGTGTGGGGCATTATCATAAGTAAGAGAAGAGTACAGCTGTATTTTATTGTGCAAGGTATTATCATAAATAAGATACCAGTACAGCTGTATTTCAGTGTGTGGGGTATTATCATCTGTAAGATAAGAGTACAGCTGTATTTCAGTGTGTGGGGTATTATCATAGTACAGCTGTATTTCAATGTGTGAGGTATTATCATATATAAGATATGAGTACAGCTGTATTTCAGTATGTGGGGTATTATCATAAATAAGATATGAGTACAGCTGTATTTCAGTGTGTGGGACATTATCATCAATAATATATGAGTACACCTGTATTTCAATGTGTGGGGTATTATCATAAATAAGATATGAGTACATCTGTATTTCAATGTGTGGGTTATTATCATAAAAAAGATATGAGTACAGCTGTATTTCAGTGATTGGGGTATTACCATAAATAAGATATGAGTACAGCTGTATTTCAATGTGTGGAGTTTTATCATAAATAAGATATGAGTATAGCTGTATTTCAGTGTTTGGGGTATTATCATAAATAAGATAAGAGTACAGCTGTATTTCAGTGTGTAGGGTATTATCATAAATAATATATGTGTACAGCTGTATTTCAGTGTGTGGTGCATTATCAGTAAGATGTGAGAACAGCTATATTATTATCAGTATGAAACTATTTCAGCTGTATTGTCATAGAACACGAGTACAGCTGAATAATTTATAGGACAAAGGTACATCTTTATTATCTCCAATAGTATATTGGCACAGCTGTATTATTGTCAGTAGGATATTACTACAACTGTATTATCATCAATAGGATATTAGTGCAGCTGTATTATTGTCGATAGGTTATGAGTAAAGCTGTATTTACTGTGAATTCATTTATTTTCATGGGTATCAATTTTCGAGGTTTGCGACAAATGATGTTTTTGTCAGCACTTAATTTCATGTATTGGCACCACTTGAAAAATGATGAATTCACAGTATGTGTGGAGCTTGTTTTCTATCTGAAGATGGTTGATAGAATTTTTACATATTTTTTTTATGCTGATAATGTATTGTGTATTTTTAAATTATTCTATGTTGCAGATATTTCATTGCCTACCCAATTATATAGTAAGTAAAGATGAAAATGAAATAAAGATACATTCAGTAATAAATTTACAATATTTTACAATTATTTGTTGGATTTTCTTGACTAAACTCCATGTAATACACAATCATGTGGACTTGTTAGCTTGTATAAGACTTGCTGTAAGCTTTGCAAGATGATACATGTTCCTCCATTTAAATCCATATATAGCCAATCCTTCTCAGTAAACATACAATCAAACCAGTTGATGTGATCACCTTCATATACTACCCACTTAAACAATTGGTCTGATATATTAAGTTTATCATTATGTGTATATCCATATATATATATATATATATATATATATATATATATATATATATATATATATATATATATATATATATATATATATATATATATATTATATATATATATATATATATATATATATATATATATATATATATATATGCATACTAATTTCCTGTCCACCTCTCCCATTTTTTTATACTACAATTTTAGCTACATGGTTTTCAGATGTCTCACCACTCTACTTAGTTTCTACTGTTATTTTGCCTCTTCCATCCCTTTTTATTCTCTCTCAATCTATTTATATATACTATGTCACATATCAAACACCCACTTCCCTTACATACAGAATATGATTGGCTAACCCTTACTAAATGAAGAACAGGCCCTACAGACCATCCAGTAACTAAATGATGCTGACCCAGCATTTTAGAAGAATATGACCCAGTTCCCCAGATTTGTCATTGATTTCCTGACTCCCACAACCTTATCTTTTCAACTGTCTCTGATGTTGATGTTTTCCAAATTCCTCCTACCCACTTGTTGCTAATTTGAAACCTGATAATGGTAACTGTTGATTCTGTTATTTCCATTCATCCTGCCCTATCTAACTACACAACATCTTGAACTTTTTCTCACTCTAAAATCCCTTTGGTCATATGTGCCCCTCCTTCATTTAAGTTTGCTCCACAAACTTCATATCAGTTAAGCTACAGTACAGACATATATCCTACAGTATTATTATGTGTATTAGAAATTCTTAAATGTAGTATGAATTTTTTTTCTGAAACAAAATATAACACATTTGTTCCTTGGAAGTACTATAAACATACAGCTAGAGCAACCAATTAACTTTACTGAATTTTGATACTCCATTATATAAACTTCAACATTTGTAAAACATAATATAATCTCAGTTTCTAAACAACATGAAAATAATGAAAAGATGAAGGTGGACAAGATACCTCAATTTACAGCAATAATATCATCACTAATTGTGTCCATCATTAATTTTGTCCATCACCAAGTGTGCCCAAATTCCTTCTGATTTGTTTAGTTGAGTACCACCATAGACACATGCATAACTGTTGATTCCAGTGTGCACTATAAAGCAAGCATGGTAGACATTACATGACAGAGACAATATGGGCATGGATATTTCTAAAATTATGACAATTAGAAATTACAAGGACCTTTTTACAGAATTTTGTCTTGTCTGGTCAAATAAATACTTCATGTGTCACATCTGCTTCCATACACCACACCTTTATATTTTGTAAAACTTCTGAATTCTCAGATTATCACTACTATAACAATCCATTCCATCCTATTTGGCCATCCTACCATGAACTTAGTGGAAATGAACACTCTTCCTCAGAATGTGTGCACACTTTAGTTAGTACTTATGTCATTTTCTGCAGTTTAATATTGTTTTATCCTTTTTCTGTTCCCTGGGTCAGAAATTATTCAAATTCAGCTAATTCAGATACTGGTAGTGGCAAGCACTGCATGCTCAAAGGCATAACTGTCAATTATTCTATAAGAGTGAAAATCGAGCAATACAAACCTAAACCAATCTTATAATGAAAACAAAGACCCTTTAAAAACCAAAGGTCCTAATGAGTGGTACCAATTTTCACAATTTTGATGACAAAAATTGGCTCCTGGCTTCCATTTAGTTGTTACTCACAAGTATAAGAATGAAGACTTAGAAAGCCAAATGGAGAATTGTGTGGGTCTCTTTGTTATTGATATTTGTTTTATTTTTAGTTTTTTCATCACATGCTTGTAATAAGTGGTGTTTCATTCTTTTACAGATTATGTAGTTTGCGTGTATTTTTTCTTGTTCCATGCTTGTAATAAGTGGTGTTTCATTCTTTTACAGATTATGTAGTTTGCGTGTATTTTTTCTTGTTCCTTTAAGAGTTTTATGTATATGAAACACCCTAATTAATTGTCTTTGGCAAAAACTTCTCTATTCTTACCTAAAAATATTTGTAATTTTGTTATTTTGCCCTCAGCTAGGTCAGAATTAGATAGATTAAATCGTAGGGCCTTAGCTATACTGATATATTTCTGATCAGTATCCTGGACAGAAGTTGAACCAAAGCTTACTGTACGGTCTGATGCTTCGAGTGTGCCATCTGTTGAGTTGTTTATTTTAGCAACATAGAGCTGATTTAAACCCATGATAACAATGCCAGGATCCACTTGCTGCATAACTGTGGAGAATAACTGTTCTAGGTTAGTCGAGTCACCAGTGTTCAGTTTGTGAGAGAGTTCACTAAGTACAGCCTCTGAACTTCCTTCACCAAAGCTAGTGGCTGATTTTGCTTCAGTTTGATCTCCGAGTTTGTTGGATTTAATACTTGATAGGTAGTAATGTTACCTTTCACTTCTGCTAAGTTGGTGACCTAGTCCCTAAAATATTGAGCTTTGCTGGAAGACTGACAACTGGTTGTAACAAGTTAGTGGTTGTAACAAATTAGTATGTGCTCTTGCCTTTAACCCTGTTTTAACCTGAACTGTTGTTATAGACCTTGGTGATATAGCTATATTTCACATTAGCCTTGCCAGACCAGACTTCTTTTCTAATTGTGACAATCCTACCACCGATATACCACCCTGCAACTCAATGCAGTTATTTGCATAATCTATTTTTGCTTTTTGGTTTTGCAAGAAATCTGTGCCTAATATGACTGAGTAACTGAAGTTTTCAATTACTTGACATTTTTTTTATCAACTCTAAGTGACCTACCATTATAGGTAATATCACCTGTGCTTTAGTAGTGATACCCTTTCCATCTGCACCTCACAAATTTACCAAATCTGAATTTTCCAAAGAATACTCATTAGATAACCCTGAATGTCTGTATGCTCTCTCCGAATGCATGACACCCCCTGAGCACCTGTATCTATTAAAGCCTGAAACACTTGTCTACCTATTCTAATATTTATCATGCTTCTGATATAGGTACCATTATATACAGTATTTTCTTTACCTTTATGCCCTGCATTTTCCCCAACCTTATTGGAATTTAGCTGCCTATCCCAGGAGCTTTGTGTATGAATCCCTGGGATAGGCACATGTCCCTATATTGACTTGACTTTTGGTGGTGTGTATCTGGGAACAGACCGACATGCAGCCTTGATATGCCCCATGTTTTGCATTTAAAGCACCTTGCATTTCGGAATCTACATTCTGATGCTTTATGGCAGTACTCATCACATCTGTAAAATGGACGTGTTGTCTCGCTTGAATCCCAAACAGTTTCAACCTTCTTGCTGCATCTTTTCTTCTGTAGGACATTAAGAGCTTTAGTTCTTGAATTTCTGCTTTCAAGATCAAGATCTCTCCTTCTTGCCTTTTGGAGTAGACTGCCACCAGTGAATGAGTCATGCTTCCATATTTGGCAACATCCTCCAGTGTCTTGACCTCCTTGGACAAGATGAATGACCTGACACTTGGATCAAGTCCATTTATTGCAATGTCAAAGATGTCTGATGCTGATTTTCCCAGGTCTATCCACTTTGATTTTACCTTCTCCTGATAACACAGCAGTGTCACTTCCCTGCACCACTGAATATAGATCTCGCACTCAATGCTGAATTTAATGCATGGCCTCACTTTCAACCTGGTATCTGTATCACATGAAAACTCTTTTCCCATCAAAGCTGCTGTCATTTATGTCAGTGTCACAAATGAAGATTATAAAACGTGCACAAAATAAGAAAGTCTCAATACACCTGTTGTACACATTTTTGTAGCTGATAATGTGTTCAACAAAATCAGAGAACCAAACAAGGTCTTTCAGTTGAGTAACTTGATGTGGAGTGTTCACAAGGAAAGCATAGTTTTCTTTGTGGTAGGGTGGAGTCAGCCTAGTACTTTCTGCCTGTGACATTTTACACAAAATTCTGGTCATTGCCGAGAGCAAAATTAGATTTTCTTTATTCTGTATTTATTTAGTTCTAAAGTCCACTCTTCATTCTATTCTTAAATATGTCAAAAAGGCTCCATTCCTGATTACCTTGACCAACAAACATTAAAACGCTACCATGACCACAAGATATTGCTTCCATTTTGCTGATGTGAAATCCTCAGATGGCAGATTGGACCATTATAGTAGATCTCAACAACAGTGAATATAAACCAGCTAGTAAGCCACCATCAATGGGTTGGTAAACAGGAATTGTAAGACATTTTTGTTGCAATGATCTCTGTCAGTTTTGGAATCAGAACATGTTCAGATTTGATTGGCACATGTAGTATGTGTTTATTATGAAATTCTTATTTGCTCATTGACATGCACTCATGAACATATCTATCTTTTTCCTCATTTGTAGTGGACATCAGTATAGTAGTCCCTCATTATTCAACTGTCCATTGGAGCCATAGAGTATACTGCCCTATAGATTAGACCCCTTTAATGAAATACATTACCAGTATGCATATAATTTTACTACTACATAATGAATAGAGATCCATGACCATAACCACCTTATAAATGGAGCTGCATTACAATGAAATGCTTTATAGTGAGGGAGTGCTGTATTCATAAATGAACGAAGTCTGTAAAGTCAGATATCTCAGCCAGGTCACATTATCTATTCCTTAGATGTGAAGGTACTAGCCCTGCATGGATTTGTTAATCAATAGAACCAAGCCATGGCAACATAGTTTCTCCTGTTTGTTTGTGGTTTATTTTTACACCTTTGAACTGCCTATAGCATATCATGTAGTATTGTCCTTCTAAATCAATAAGATCATTCACACCTAATAGGCAAACACTTGTAAGTTACTAGTATCATGATACTTTGAGGATTTGTTAGCAATTTGACTTTAGAAGTATCATCCAGGCAAAACATGCATGCTCCATTGAATGTGGTAAGGGGTTGTCCATAAAGGACGTCCACAGATAATACCTGTTTTCCTCCCCCCCCCCTCTCCCCTTGTCCGCTTTTGTCCACATGTGGCTTACCCCCCCGGGTTGCGGATGTCCCCATCTAGCATTATACACTGCTCTATGGTCTGGCAGTGTAATAGCTGGTGCATCTTACTTGGCTATTTGTATACTCGCTCGGGTCCGCAGGGCCGATATGTGGGCCATGTAATCAACCTCAGGCACTGGGAGCCAGACCTATGTATTAATGCCAACCCATTCATATATATTCTGTGGCACGAATCGTACAAATTGAAATTAACAAATAATTTATACTTAGGGATCACCCATAAAGGACGTCCGCAAAACATACTGGAATACACTCAGTAGGCCTAAAGCAGCTGTTCAACACAGAATATCATAACAAAAAATACTAGCTTGCGGACGTCCGCAAGGTCCTTTACACCCCCTCCCCCCTTGTCCGCATTTGAACAAACCCCCCCTCCCCCCATCTTTGCGGACGTCCTTTATGTATGATCCCTAAGGTGAAGTACTGTATATACTCACAAGTAAAGTCCAACTGCAAACAACAAAGACCCAGATCTGGGTCTGTGCAGTTTGCAGTTGGACTCGACTTATATGCAAGTATATTTAGTATAAAACAATGGGAGCTGCATCTGCATTTGTATTTAGAGCACTTATACTAGCACCACATATTACAGCATCTGAGTCTTCTGTTTTTTTATACTAGCACCACATACCACAGCATCCGAGTCCTGTTTTGTTATACTAGCACCACATACCACAACATCTGAGTCCTGTTTTGTTTACTAGCACCACATACTACAGCATCTGAGTCTTCTGTTTTGTTATACCAGCACCATATACTACAGCATCTGAGTCTTCTGTTATGTTATAATAGCACCACATACTACAGCATCTGAGTTCTGTTCTGTTTGCATTTGAGTTGTCTTGGTTTATTAGAGAAACCAGAGAAACACAATTTACGCAGCAATTAAGACTGCTTTAATTTGCTCTGAACTAAATGCAGAAGCAACCCCTTTGATGGTCGCTTGATTTTTTAAAATATTTTTTTTTGTCCACACTAAAAAAGAACCTTTGGTCTCATTTGCACAGCTTCCTTTAGTGCAGACAGCTATAGTTCTCACTTCCCCGTTTTTAACTTTGGTGATTGCAGCAAATGATGCATTTTATTTTAATTCAGTAGGTCTTTACTTTTCAAATTCACAAAAGACTCCATGGTTGCTTATATGCCTGACATGGTTATTTTACAACACAACTAAATGTACCACTTTGAAGCAGTATTTTCATTGGGAAGGATAACAAAAACAGAAACAAATCATATTTATCTACATGTGGACCACTAAATGAAGAACCTAGCACTCATATGTAAGAAAATTTTAAAACATTTGCCGAGATAGGTAGGACAATATTATGACCAAACATGCTTGTCTGCTATTATGTCGAATCTGCAGCCCACATATTATCCTCAAACCACCATATTTTGTGCCCTTAACGTGAATTTTAATGCGTTTGTTATAATATTGTGAGAATCTATTCAAATAATCATAGAAAGTGTTCAACTATATCTACTTCATTTAATCATCATTAAAAAATGTTTGGCATTCATGTACATTTGTTTAGAATTACCATTTTTCCGAGCGTGTGTAAGTTTACTTATGTCCGGAAGTGCGTCCATGGTTCGTGCCATTGTTTTGACTCAGTGGGAACTTGCATGAAGAGGTCACTCTTACCAAAAAAGATAACTCAGTTTTAAATGCGTATTTAACACAACCAGGCCCCTCTGTCACAAAATTTTACTCCAAATCTTACTTGCAAATATTCTGACCAATCAAAATGCTGCATGTGTTAATTTTGAGTAAGATTAAGAAGTTTAGAGTTTTATGACGGAAGGGCTAGACCTTTGTTCCCACTTATATCCAATAGCAGTACATCTACATCAACAAAAAGAGAAGAAAAAAACCCACCGGAAATTGCAACCAGTATTCTTTAGTAACTGTTGTAGAAGAAAACACCAAAACAGTATCATGTAAGTGTTCTTTATTTGCTAGGAAGGATATAATGCAACTTAAGTTTACCTAGCCCACTTTCAACCAGCGTTGAACATATGCCAGGCACATCAGTACACAATAGATATTAATTTTCCAGAAAGAATATTTGGGAAACATGACAACTTTCCTCAGTACACAAATTATCTGGACAGTGAGAGAAGTAGTTGATTTTTAATGTTAAAAATTGGATAAATTATGGGTAATATCATAAAAACAGCAGTGAACTGACCTTTTGAAATGTATTTTCTGCAAACCTTACTGCTTGTATTAATTTGCGCATTACTTATAAATATTTCACATAATTATAAGATCTCAGTCAGGCAGAACAAGATATGATATAAGCAGTTTTGTAACCATTTCTTGTGTCGTCCTATTTTTGTGGTAATTTCAAATGTTGGGAAAATGGCAAGGTAACTGTTTCCTGGATTCATGTGCAGTCTGTACAGAATATATTTTAGTAGACATTCGAATATCAGAATAAGAAGGGAAACAGGAAAATTGTTTTGATAATCATAAGTTTGGTTGATAAAACCTGTATTTGCGTGTCCTATATGTTTGAAGGACATGGTGTTGATTGAATTAATCCAGAAATTTCAATAACTTATGTCTATATTAACTGAAACACTATGCTGTATTAAATATTATTCATCAATTAACTTTTATTATCTATGTTGACTTTTTAAAAAATTTGCATTAAAGTGTGAATTCAATAATTATTCACATCCATCACATCTATTTAAATGTCCTACAACTACTTTATTTTGGACGTGTGAAATAATTACTACAAAATTACTACTTTCTCTACAGTGATCCTCAAAACACAGATTAAAGTAAAAGTTAATAATACAAGTAGCATTGCTAAAAGTAACAACTCCAAGATATCTGAATGATTATTACCATGAAAACTCCACTAAAGTGTCCATATAGTGTTTCTTGAAAGACTTGGAGTCAAAATACAGCTTGGCAGACAGCGAATTGGGATTCAGCATCATTATAATTTGTAAATTATTATGCATGCCAACCTTGTCCCGAAAATGTCTATATAAGTTCAATTTCTCTTAAATTCAACCTATTAGCTTAGAACTTAATTATTCTGATCTTTAAACCTCTCTCTTCATAGATTAATAAACAAACATTACTTGCTTTAAGAAAATATTACATGTCCTGTAATGATCATCTCTCTATAGCAATAACCTCTCATATTCAGCCAGGTGCTGGTTTTTATCCTACCATTTTTGTTACATATTTGAATGCCTTTCAACAGTAATTCCGCCTAACAGCCAAAAGAATTCCATCCCACCACTGGCTGTTTAATAGGGTGTAGCCATACAGTAGTCAAGCACTGCCAAATAATAGCTTTACTGAAAGCTGCATAGGTCTGTAGCAATTTACATATCATTAAGGTTAAATGTAAAACATATCTTTGGATATCAAAATCAGAAAGCTTTCATAACTTGATCAAGAAAACCACAAAATGTAACAGAAGATCGACTCTGTGAGAGACTCCTGGCAAATGCAGGAGATATCACATGGGTGAGTGAAGATCTTTAAATTGCTGTTTGATGCCCATACATTGTAATGAAAAGCTCACTGAGCAATGTTACATGTTGGTCATAACAAGTGTAGTATTTATTCAGCTTCAGAACTTAATATAGGTCTTTTGTGATAAAGGATTGTGAACAGAGGATGGATCATCTGAGAATGTTGGCTAAATAAGCAGATTCACATAGAAAACAAAATAAGACTGCAGTAAATTGCTTAAAGTTTATTGAAAATTTATATCTAAATAAGCATATTCAACTGTTAACTTCTGTATTCCAATATTAAATACACAATTTCTTATTTCCATACTAGGGTATCTTTTACTTGTACATGTATTTTGGCCTTATTATTACAGTCTTAACAAAAATAATCTTAAAATTATTACTACCCAATTTGTAACATGACAATTTATTAAGGATGTTCACTTTTTTTAAAACAAAAAGGTTAATTCGCAGCTCAATATGACGTTATCATTGCATGATCATTAGATTATGATGTCACTTGTTACCCAAGTGTATTGTAGCACTTGAACTTTTGGTCATATTAGGCATAAAATCACTTTGTTGTGAAATGTCTTTCATTAAATAATGAAAAGAAAAATGTTAATACAATTTTAATAATTGCAATAACATTCCTGTAAAAGAAAATGATAAAGTCAGCAAATGATATTAGAGACCATTGGAAATCATGAGCGATGTATGACCTGACATAAATCAGCTGTGCAGGTTTTCTGTTGTGGAAAATCAATTTGATCGCAATAATTGTGTAATACTGAAACAAGAGTACTGCAAACAGCGCATGGTTCACCTTTTTCCTACTAATGGCCCTGACCCTTGACTAGGGACTTGACTACTGTATGATAATGTTTGGACCTGGGTCACATTTCATCAGAATATCTGTAGGAGCTTAATATTGACAGCCAGGATAAGGAAACTGACCAATTACTTACATTATCCTTTGTGATGACCTTGACCTTGAGGGAAGTGGGTATCACTGAACATGTAAGAAACTGTCCAAAAAAATAACAGGCTAAAGTTTCATTAAAATAGGTTCATTGGTTCAGAGTTATACCCGTATATGGATAAATAGCTTTATTGGTTCAGAGTTATACCCGTATATGGATAAAGGCCACCGATGTATATTTTTCCTTGCCATGACCTTGACCTTTAGGCAAGGGGTAGAGCTATGGTATGTGACATACTGTCTAGTCATGATATATAACTGGTCTAAGTTTCATTATAATATCTTCTGTGGTCTTAATATGTAGTCTGGACAAGTATACAAGTTACATGACTTTGACCATGAGGCAGATGGCATGGCTATGGTACAAGCAAACCATCTAGGCATGACAATATCTTTAGTGGTTCAAAATGTATACTCTGGACAATGATACATATCACATAATTACATTTTTCATCACTGCAGTGACCTTGACATTTAGGCAGGGGACATTGCTATGGTACATGATACACCACCTAGTCATGATATATACTTAGGCAAAGGTTTATTAAAATATCTACAATGGTTCAAAAGTTGTACTACAAGGAAGAATACAAGTCACAATTACATTTTGCCTTGCTGTGATCTTGACGGAAGGTTATGGTGATGATATGTGTCACATCATCTGTACATAATATATAAATGGCTAAGTTTCGTTAAAATCTCTTCAGTGGTTCAGAAGTTATACTCTGAACAAGGATATAAGTTACAGAATTACATTTTCCCTTGCTGTGACCTTGATCTTGAGTGATGTGTATGGTGATGGTATGTGTCACATCATCTGTATGTAATATATAAATGGCTAAAGTTTTATTACAATCTTTTCAGTGTTTCAGAAGTTATAGAATTACATTTTCCCTTGCCATGTGATTGACATTAACCTTGAAGCAGGGGGAATAGCTTTGTGACACAGTCTAGTCATGATATATACTTGGCCCAAGTTTCATTAAAATATCTTAAGTTGTTCAAGTTATTCTCTGGACAAGGCTACCAGGCACAATTGCATTTTTACTTGCCATGACCTTGATCTTGAGACATGTGGGCCTGACTATGGTACATGACACACCATCAGGTCATGATATATAGTTGGGTCAAATTTCATGAAAATCTCTCCAACCATTACAGAGATATGAGCTGGGCAAGCAAATGTACGGATGCACACGCATGGATGAACACCATAATACACCCGACTTTAGACGTGTATAATAATTCCCTCACCAACATACACTTTTCTTTGTGTATTTTTTAAGAGAATTCTATGATCTTGAACCTGTACAAATTTGAAAAATTTTTAAAGACTCATTTGGTTATTATTTTATGAATAATTGGATATTTTCTCCTATATTTTTCTTAATAATGACACTTGGATATACATGTTCAACTAAGAGAAGCACAAGAAAATGGACACCAACCTATACATTTTTAAGTGATTATGGATTGACTCATACCTATCTAAAAATATCAAATTTTCAAGAAGTTAAATACTCCAGCATTTCAAAAGTGATCATCCTTAAATAAAATGTTCAGTTTCAAATTGCTCATTCTCTTTCGACTAGAATTAATATATATCACTTCACTGAGTCCCAGTATAATAGTTATCTCAACCAAACAAATGTTTTAAAAACTTACAGCTTAAAATATGTACTTTAACTATTAAATAAGAGTAACATGAAAAAAATTAATACAAGAAAGACAAATTAAAAAAGGTTCCAAAGTACACATATTCACACTACTTTTCTGCCTAAATATCTTGATTGTCATATTTTCTGTGGAATGTTAATGACATGAATGTTTTTTATAGCCTGGTTGGCAAGAGACAGGTACCACTTTTATGGCAATAACATTAACATTAAGCTACTGTTTTAAAGTAATAAAAAGCATTTACACAACAGTATCAACTACAGTATTCAACTACCTGGTATGGTATACACAATATTACTAGATACCTAAAATTTATACCCAGATATGCAAAGATTTATGTCCAGGGGCAGAACAAATTTTTATTATCATGTAAACTCAACAAAAAAGAGAATATATCACAGAATACCTGAAGCAGACTGAAGGCACAATCTTATGCTGAATATGAATTAATTTATAAAATACCTATCTTTCATAAAAATTAGAGCTATAATAATAATAGGATATGTCTGTGAAGACACATTATGACACACACTATAATATTTGGCTGCGGTTCATCCAAGTTACCTAACCCATTACTACTAGAAAACAAAACACATAAATATTAACATGAGCACAGTCGAACAATCTATTTTATCCATTATGTTTAATATATCCCACCCAAGTATTCTTTTTTTTAAAAAATCAAGCTGAATTACACCAAACATATCACATCTCTCTAGATAAGCTTAATGGTAGAGAGTACTTGTTTACATTTTAAACTTATGTGTTGCTGACCTGAATGGGAATAGAGAGCACATTTTATTGGTCATAGTGGGAGACAGACCAATAATAAATAAATTTGTTTTGCTTTGCTGACTCAAGCAAACATGTGTTTGCAAATAAGGTCATGGTGCCACTGGTTTGATAAATTTAGCCTGGCCTCATTTACCTGTGTTTAATGTTAATATGGGATATCCACCCTCAGGATAATACTTTGTAGCTAGGAACTCTGCAAAGCCTCATTCTGGCCTACAAGTTCTGACCCTCAGGTTGGATTTCCCTATCCCATAGCAGTAAATATGATGAATTCTATTAATCTCACCCTGCCTGTACAGCACATGGTGAGATAGAAATGATCATGAGCTCATTTCTATTTGAATGAGGTCTACTTCACTGATCAAAAACAATAAAATACATAGACTGAGTACTTTCTTAACATAATACCCAATTAGGGCTGTAATATCTTTGTGCATACTTGATATTCTATCTTGCTCTCTATTTCCTCTCTCTTTCTCTCATCTCCCTCTCTGTCTGATTACATACAAATCTCTATACAATTTTTTAAATTTTAAAACCTATGATTCTGAAGAAAAAAAAGAAAAAAGAGCATCAAAATGTGTAAACTACAGGTCTATTTCATGTTGGGGGTTGGAATAGCAAAAGTTGAAAAAACAATAAACAAAGGTATGGTGACCTGCATAAATGCATGTTATCCATGTGGAAAACCAAATTACAAATGCCATCACCACTCAGAAACTACAGCATGTACAAAATATTATATCCTGGTAAAGTTTTGTGTGGAGAAGGCAGTAAAGGAAATGTCTCATGAGACTTGTAGTAGGGTACTGAAAAAAATTAATAAAAATTATAAATTTCGTGTAAGAGCTAAGAAGGATTTACATGGATTAAAAACTGTCTCAAAGATTTGCATTTGGGTCAAAGCTGATGCATGACTGAAATACTGACAAGACTGCATTGGGGAAGTTAAATTTGTTCATTTATATCAATTCTTATGTGTACATTATATATTGGTCCACTCCAGGTTAAACTCAATTGGTAAAGGGATTCTAATGAATGTCCAGTTGAGTTGTATTGGTTGGTGAGTTTCGCACTGATTTTATTGCAAACATAACTCTTATGATTATTCATTCGCTTTTCTAAGTCAGTGGTTTTGCCAAAATATTGGAAGGCACAGATTTTGTACATCAGGTTATACAGTACATTTTTGGCTTGATATCTTAACTTCTGATTGATAGTAAAGCTAACTCCTCTAGCTGAACTTCTAAATGATTTGGTCTCAGTTATATGTTTGCAGATTAGACCACGCTTGTCTTTGCAACTGTATATATGATTGCATCTGTGGTCCTGTTTGAAGTTACCATAGTCCTTCAGATTTATAGGTCTATGGTATGCAAGCATAGGAACTTGTTGAAATATGTCCTTCAAATGTTCCGATGATACAATCTGGTGCTAATGGTTCTGAATGATTTGTTGTAAGTCTGGGACATTGGGTAATGAAACTAAAACATTACTGAAATAATCCATAAACAACAATGCAATTGCAGTGTCTCCTATATTTCATCTCGAAAAACCGAATGTCAAGATCACTGCACTTGTGTGAACTGTTTTATATCTACAATATCCAACTTCTGGTGATTGTTACTAAAAGTGATTTAAAATTAGTGCAATCTATGCAGAAAAGGTACATGTATTCACATATTCTATGAAAAATATGCATTACTCTGATTAGATTTTGTAATACTTAAAAGACCTTGTTTATCTTGTGGGTTTTTTTTAAAACAACTATTTTGACTCCTCCTTGAGTCTCACCAGTTGGTGATAGAAGATCTACAAACAAGCCCCAAGGAAGTTTCTATACATCTTCTCTCTAATGATCTCAACACATTTTCCATAAATAAATTAAAAATTCCTTAAGTTGACTGTGCTCATTCAGGGACTGATACTTACTGATCAAATGAATAGGTGTTTCTAAACAGCATTGTCAAAGTGTCAACACTTTGTCAAGCATAGTAACAAGAGCTGCTTTTTGCTGCATTTTCAGCTTTTGAGGAATGTATATGTTCTTTAGATCCTGCATGGTTGACCTGGGCTGACTTCTCAAAATGTCAAACACCTGGACTGACAAAATCGTTCTGCTGCTTAATATGCTTTTGACACAAGTCACAAAACATCACTTTAAATTTGTCATATATTAACCCTGATAACTGGTTACCATCGGACTTGTCCAGCATTGTGTGTGTGTAAATATATATATATATATATATATATATATATATATATATATATATATATATATATATATATATATATATATATATATATATATATATACATACATACACACACACACACACACACCATATATTGGATATATTCCATGGTATATCCAATATAACCTGGGATACCTCTAAACCCATGGTCAGTCTAAGATGGGGACAACAGCAACAAAATTAAATCTGGACAAATATTGGTACAGTAAAACCTGTCTTGAAAGACCAGGTTCCTAAACCACTGATAGACTGATTATAGTGCTTTTACCTGTAATGGGAGACCACCTGTCTTGAGAGACCATAATATTTTTGGCAGAAGTGGTGGTCTTTCAAAATTGGTTCTACTGTATTAAAAATATTTTGATAACTGCAGGATAAGCAAGCATAAATCTGAGTGATTTCTGATTAATTGATTTACAACTTAAAGAACAGGCCGCATAATCACTTAAGTATTAAAATGTCTTGGGTTTGTATTTGAGCTCACTTTAATGACTTCACTTCAAATAAAGATTGTGTTGACAAAATTTTAATGTTAAATACATCTATAAATAGTTTCGATCTAAATATCTGCTAAATTTATTATATGTTAAAGGACTGAGAGTATGCTTTCTAATTTTGAAGTCTTTAGTATGTATGTATGTATCTGTTTATAGGTTTGATGGCACATCAGCACAATCATGGCTATATAATGCTGATTAAAAGTACTAAAAATGTAAAATTAACATAAAAATTGCAAATAACTTTAGGAAGATAAACCCTATCAAATAAATGTAAATAATTTATGTAGTCCTACAAGAAAAATGATAAAAATGTCAATGTTAAAGTCTTTAAAGGTACATAAAATAAAAGATAAAGTAAAAAAAAACATAAACTCCTTAAAATATAGGGCCTAAATTTGTTATATAAAATGCATTCTTTTAAAAAAAGTCTGAATTTTCTCTGGTGGTGCAATAACAAAAAGCTTCTTAATTGAGTTCACCGAAAAAAAACATCTATCTAACAGGATCGAAGTTGATACACTAGAAAAGAAAGTGTTTTGCTGTCGGTGTACACTGGCAAGGTATGCACTCTGGTTGAGGTTCACCATTCAGAAGGTATGCATGTGTCAGGGAAGTGTGTCATATATATATATATATATAAGCAGCACACTGAGGTTCATCACCTTTCATGAGGTATGCATGGGTCAGAGAAGTGTGTCGTATGTACAAGTCTCGAGTCTGAATTCAGTTTCATGACTATGGGACCAGGTTCTCATTGGTGCATATTCTAGGTTTGTGACCCGGGGCAAAATCTATGGGTAATTTTAACAAATTGGAGCAGAGTGGCATACATGAAACAAATGTTATTTAACCAACCAGTAAGCAGCAAAAGTAGTAGTCATACAATCTGCTGACAGTTCTTTCTAATGCATATAAAAGCTTTGTCAGGTGAAAAAAACTGGCTCTTAATTTGGTTTTGGTAAATTTTATTTTATGTTGATTGCACCAACTGAAATACATTCCAAATTGCTCAGATATTGGTATGATGTGGTTCTCAAGGTGGAAAAAAATGGAAATCCCACAGGAAACCACTGACTTCGGATGGGCAACCACATACCCATGTATATGCCAGAAAGTGGGACTGAGCCTAGGACTGCATAGGTTCAAAGTAAGCATGCTTCCACTGTGTTACATAGGCTCTTAATTAGCCCATAAATTTGAAGTAAGCATTCCTGCCTGCAGAAACATGTGACTGAAAGAACAAATTGAAATGATACTAGAGATAAATCTGAACAAATGATCATTTTAAGCAGAATTTTCTACAATAAATATCAATTTGGATTTTTTTTATTTTTATTCTGAGTACTACATATAAATAGGAAATTAATGAGATATTTGTAGAAGCATTTACCTGCATAAAGGGGGCTTACAATTGTTCTTAGCAAAAGATTTACACTTAAATATAATGTAATAAAACAAATAGAACAATCTGATGATGGAAACAATAGACTGACAACAATTATACACAATAATAAAAAAACAATAAAAATACTGAACAATATGTATCAACAAACAGTAAAACAGCATTTGACTTGCATTATATGTAAATAGAATACAACAACTTCAGCTGAGGAGTGACTATTTAAATAACTCGATCTTAATTTTATGATCAGTATATGTTTTGCATTTAACAGACATAAAGATTCATTTTAAATACTAAGATATCCTATTAACCACCTATCCCATTGATTTTATTAACAAATGTGTACATAAATGTGCATATATATGTTGTCACGAGTAGCAAGAATAAGTCAGCATATTATATCATTATACACTTGTCCTGTGTTTGTTAATAATGCATGCAGCAGTATCATACAGAAACCCAGTCCTTTTTTAGAGTGTCTGTGACCATGACCTTTGATCTCTTGACCCCATACTGATAACTTAATTCCTCCAAGTGTAAGTAATTGATAAAGGTTGCTGAAAATAGTACTGTCAAACTTATCAAACAAACATACATTTCTTCTTTGGGTCAGAGACCCTGACTTTGACCCTTTTAAATCCAAAACCAGTAGGTTTGTTCCTAAACCATTCATTATGTTTGTTGAAAGAGGAAAGTGCATAACACAGTTTATCATTTAGAGACCACTATTTCCTTCTACGGTTACTGTGAAGTCTACCTCTGAGCTTTTGAACCCAAAATCTACATCTTTCATCCTTGCCATAACAGCAAGCCATCCATAAAGTTTACCTTAGGTATATAGTTTTATTCAAGTCATTTTTCTGTAACTATTTCCCTTGTCCGTCTCATAATGACCTTGATATTTGACCTTTGACCTCAAAATACATTGGGTTTTTCCTTGCTACAAGTGCAAGTAATCTAGGAAGTTGTGTAAGCAGATATTTACAAGAAATAAAGTTATTTTACAGAAAAGTGGAAAGATCCCAAGACAGACATATGAAGAGAGCTCTTCTAGTAAAGTATACTCGCTTACAAGTCAGGTCCAACTGCAGACAACACAGACCTGATTTGCCATTGCATAATATGCTGGCAGATCAGGGTCGTGTTGTTTGTTCTACTTATTACTCCTAACAAACTGCATATACCCAGATCTGCTGGTGCATTATGCGACAGCAGACCTGGGTGTATGACGTTTGCAGCTGGATTGGACTTGTAAGTGAGTATATATGGTACATATATACCCACAATGAAAACATTGTTTTTCATATTGCTGTGTGCACTCATCATGATGAGCTTTTAACCTCATGAAATTTACCCAAATAATATTTTTTTTAAGTGCACAGTTTAGGTATTACATGGAATATAGTATTACAATGTAGACTCTGATATGCTGCCACATTATGCAACTGAGTCTAGAACACACAGATACACAGCTTGCAATATACGATGTGTAAATAGTCAATATGACAGCTTGTCACAGGTTGGTGGTGTCTTGCACTTTATTCATTGCATTCTTCTGTAAAGTCTTCATGCAAAAAATGTTATACATTCTGTTACAGTGCCATCTATTGCAGTGTCTGCCTAATTAAAATGTATGTATTCTGTGTCCATTAAGTTGTAACTGGTAATCTGTTGTATGAGGTCTTGTACATGTACCTTGTAACTTCTATGGTCTTGCTATACAAGTCTTGTAGATTAAAACACAGGTATTCTGTCTCTCCTTGCAAGAATTATATCATCATCTAATGTAAGCAGCACCTGTTGAGTAAATAAAAACGTGGTTTAGGTAAGTGAATTCAGTGAATCGCATCATTTTGGACTGGGTATGTAAGTCATTACTGAAACCTGCTTGAAGCCAACGTGTGCTAGCAAACTTGTTACTTGGAGATGCTCACTTATCCCTGCTAATGGGTAGGTACTAGCAGAAGGTGAGGTACAAAATCAAAACAAAAAAATGAAGTCATCACAAATTCATATATCTGTGCTCTGTATCACATATAAAAATGTGACATGACCCAACCCATCAGAGATGCATCCAGGATCAGAACCCTTCATTGTCATGTACTCATCCTCTTAACCATACCAAATATGATTACTAGGAATTTCCTTTACTCAGAGCATAAATGTTTTAGAGTTCAAAATTTTCAGCAATATCACACTGCCTTCATCAGCGACTACTGTTGATCATGTGACTTGTAATGGTCACATGATACGAGGAGGCTGGAGTAGATAGGTGATAGTTCAAGCCCCTCATCCCTGTTTAGTGTCGGCCTCCGCTTTCGTATTTCGATTGCCTCCTTCACCTTCCTTTCCATAGGTTGTCTTCAGCTGTGATGACCTTGGTCTGATTGGGAATGATGGAATGTCCCGTATTGCTGCAGTGTTCACATATTGCAGATGATTCTCTACTGGTGTGTTCTTTCATCCTTGTTTCTAACACTCTGCCTGTTTCACCAATATAGTAATTCTCACAATCACTACATCTGATATGATAAACCACACCACATTTCTTCAAATTTTCTGTTTTGTCCTTAATGTGTGTGAGTTGTTGTCTTAAAGAATTGTATGGTTTGTGGTATATATTAACCCCATGTTGTTTGAATATTCTGGCTAGGGCTTCTGACGTATCGTGGATGTAAGGCATACCGATGTTGGTTTTATCTGGACCACTATTGTTTTTGTCAGGTGTTCTCTTCTTCTTATTTGGTAGTTTGAAAATCCACTCTGGGTAGCCATTTGCTCCTAGTGCAGTTTTACATGCTCTACTTCTTTAGTCCGATCTGTCTCATCAGTGACTAGGGAGTTAGCTCGATGAAGTAAAGATCTTACTACTGACCTCTTGTGTTCCAGATGATGATTGGAAGAAAAGTTAAGGTACTGGTCAGTGTGGGTAGGTTTCCTATATGCAGTGACTTTGGTTGATCTGTCCTCATTTAAGTGTACACATGTGTCTAAGAATGGTAATTTGCCATCTTCTTCTTGTTCTTAGGTGAACTGAATATGTGGGTCAATGGAGTTGAGATGATCAGAGAAATCCTGCACATGGTACTCGTGTAGTTCAATCAAGGTATCATCCACATATCTGAACCACATAGATGGTGGGTTCATGGCTGATTCCAAGGCCTTCTTTTAAAAAAACTCCATATACCAAATATGATCACCCTCCCTCATTCAGTGTTGACCAAGTTCAGGTTACAAGTTCCTCCACTCCCCCCCCCCTCAATTCCCCCATCCCTATTGGCTTCATCCAGATCTGAAACCTTTGTTGTTATAATTCTGTTCATCCTCCTGAAACATTATACCAAATATATACACTGTCTCAATCAGTGCATATGGAGTTCAAGCATAACTGACTGGTTGGCAGACTTGACTAATCACAGTATATCTACCAAAGTGTGCATATAAGTGCATCAAGACAGATATTACAATATATATTTAAAAGGTGCTTGATTTTTGTTGGACCATGGCTGGTTAAATATGATAATTTCCAAATAAACTCCTTAAGAAAAACCACATAAAAAGTTATTGAAACAATTAAGTTGCATAAATGGAGTCATGTATTTACTGATTAACTAATAAGAATTATCGACTATTACAGAGAGACAGACACTGCAAATCACAAAATGTTAGTGTCTGATTAAATTTTAGCATATTAGCTACTTAAGTTGTAAGAGAATATATGATGTTTGAAAATATAAATTTGTGTGGACCATAATGGTTTTATGTTATCAAAACAAAACCAATTTGTGCTATGTAACATAAACGAAATAGAGTATGACTTTTATTCTGACACAAGGATTATCAAACCGCAAATAACATGATGCTGCTGACATGGAGGGATGCTAAAATAAATGTACAGACAAAAGATTAATATCCACAGATCCATCGACTCACTTGTTAGCAACACTGCACTTATTAAATGGTGGTTACTAATATCTAACCCTGGTTCCAGAACTATCTGATTAGGCGTTAGCCTTTATAACTATACATTATGATCTTTTTCATCACAAAATTTTAATGTGGATGAAATTTTAGCAAAAATTGTCTTACTCGCTAAAATATTATGCTTGCAAATATTTTGTGACTTAAAGCAGATAGATAGATAAATATTCAGATTTGATTTAGTATTGGTGTTTTAAGGCACAGCAACACAAGTAAGTTATTTTAGTGATGTGGCAATCTGAGTAAAGTGCCATGCCAATGGATGTGCCAGGGTAGTTGACGTGGGCTGATCCAATGGTATGATTAGAACTCGTACCGTTTCGGTCATGAGTTTAGCATGCTAACCACTAAACGACCATAGCTCATACCTCCATTAGTCACCTCTGTTACAACCCTATGGTCTATCAAAAATGTAACAGAAAGAAAGTGAAACCAACAATGTATGTAAAATCAACAAACAATTTATTTCTCTGTAATTAAAATGAAAATCAAAAGACACTTACAATTTTTGAACTAAATTCCAAATAATCCAATAAGCTTAAGTGTCCTATTCACAAGTCCTAAATATGGAAGTTGTAAAATGTTCCGAATGAATGAATGTTCAGAGTTAATGAATGTTCCAAATGAATTAATGTTCCAAATGAATGGGTAATCTGGAATGTCCTGATGTACCAACGATAATGTGATCCTGATAATCTTTGCAAATGTCCACGAGTATCCGAAAGTCATAAATATAAATCCAAAGGTTGATGAGCACTATGGGTAACTCCATTGGATGTTCCAATAAATAATTCTAGTCGAATTATTTATACAGCATTAAAGCATTACAAGATTACAGCATGACTATGATTCCAAACATCTGATGATTCCAAAACTGATCATAAAAACAGATATTTTTAAAACAGGATTTAAAATTGGAATGAATATAATGAGTATATCCAGGTCCTATATACTCTTTGCAAATGGCATATTTCACAACAGGAAATGTGTCGTATTACGACCCAGAATGCAATACTAAGTGTGTCTTTAGTAGAAAAATTCTCAAAGAATGGTAAACAACTCTGACCTTGAACTAAAATGTCAGTAAATACCTTGTTGACAACGTTAACTAAACTTAAGTGCGACTTACTATTTGACACAATTTTAAAGTACAGTCATAGACCAAATGAAAACTATATTATAATTTAAAAGATGATACATAATTCCGTAACACCTCTTATGGCATGCAAGAGGGCACATCGTACCTATTCTACATTCCTGAGCCACAGGAGATTGATAGATTTTGTTTGATGCTTTATGGCACAGCAACACATGTAGGTTATTTAGTGCCAAGGCAATTGGAGTAAGTGCCTTGCCCAAAGACACACCACAGTAGCTGACCCAGGCTGGTCCGATGGTAAGATTCAAACCCGCACCCTTTTGGTTGTGAGTCCGGCACACTAACCACTGAGCCAGGGATTGATAGATAGATAGATGGATAACTGTAGTTAGATACAGGCATGAAAATGACAAAATGTCAACAGATGGGTGGATGGATGAACGATGCCATTAAATGACACACCTTATCTTCAAGTTGGAAAAAACAAGTAAACCTGACCACATACTTCTGTACATGTCATAACTGCATGGTGTTCAAACCTGGGACCACAGAGGTGCAAGACAAGTGTGTATCCACTGTGACAGTCAATTCCCAAGGTACAGTGGTCCCTCGCTATGATGCTGCGCAAGGGAGCCATAAAAGTGACAGGTATGGTTCAATGTCAAAATTACATTCATCCTGAAAATAGGGTCCAATAATCAAAGGAGGGTGATCCATGTAATGCGTGTTATCTGTACCAAGAACCAATCCATTTGACCTAGCTCCAGGCTAAAGACAAAGGACAGAAACTATCTGTAATGAAAACAACACCATCTAAGATCAGAAAGTACAAAAATTATGTACTAACAAGAGTTCCTTGAAGGGACTGACACTCTACTTGCTGAAAAGAATTTCCAGGAATTCAAGACAAGACCATTTCTTCCTTTTAACTGCAGAGTGTTGAAATAGTGATAACAAGATTTTCAAGATGGCCACTATGGCAGGCATACTGAACATCTGAATGGCACCATTCGGTCAAACCAGACATCATAAGAAGCTGTTTAGCAAAAAAAACCCATGTTGATATGACCATCGATTCAGGAGGAGTAGTGATAACAATATTTTCAAGATTGCCACTGTGGTGGCCATACTGGACATCAGATCAACACCATTTTCATATTGAACCAACTATACATCATAAGAAGTCTTCTGGTGAAAACCCCGTGGCAATATTACTTTTCATTCAGGAGGATTAGCTATAACAAGCTTTTCAATATGGCCACTGTGGCAGCCATACTGGACATCAGATCAGCACCATTTTTATTTAGGACCAACTAGACATCATAAGAAGTCCTCTGGTGAAAACCCCATGTCAATGTGACTTTCCATTCAGGAGGAGTAGCAATAAGATTTTCAAGATGGCTGCTGTGGCAGTCATATTGCATACCAGATTGGCCCCATTTTCATTTAGGACCAAATAGACATCATAAGAAATCTTCTGGTGAAAACCCCATGTCAATATTACTTTTCATTCAGGAGGATTAGCTATAACAAGATTTTCAACATGGCCACTGTGGTAGCCATACTGGACATCAGATCAGCACCATTTTCATTTAGGACCAACTAGACATCATAAGAAGTCTTCTGATGAAAAACCCCTTGGCAAGCAATAACAAGATTTTCAAGATGGCCACTGTGGTGTCCATATTGGCCATCAGTTCAGCACCATTTTCATTTAGAACCAACAAGACACCATAAGAAGTCCTCTGGTGAAAACCCCATGTCAATGTGACTTTCCATTCAGGAGGAGAAGCAATAAGATTTTCAAGATGGCTGCTGTGGCAGCCATATTGCATACCAGATTGGCCCCGTTTTCATTTAGGACCAAACAGACATCATAAGAAGTCTTTCAGTGAAAATTCCATGCTGATATGACCATCCGTTCAGGAGGAGTAACGATAATAAGATTTTCAAGATGGTCACTGTGGCTGCCATATTGGATGTCCTAGTAGCACCATTTTCATTTAGGACCTACTAGACCATGGGATGAATGTGTGTGTGAAATTTCATGGCAACCCTCCAAGTAGTTTAGGAGGAGTAGTGATAACTGTGCTAACAGATGGACAGACAACAGACCATCCCTTAAGCTCTTCTGGTCTGTGGCCAAAAGAGCTATGGCAATCCTCCAAGTAGTTTAGGAGGAGTAACGACAACAAACTTGTGCTAACGGACGGATTGAGGACAGGCAACAGACCATCCCATAAGCTCTTCTGGTCTATGACCAGTAAAGCTAAAAATTATATCATGGAAATGTTATGTGTGGAGATTGCAGTAAAGGAAATGTGTCATGAGAATGTTGTTGTGGGACACTGAAAAAGAAATAATAATAATAGTAATAACAATAATAATAATAACTGCATGTAAAGAGTAGAGGAGAATTTACATGGGTAAAAATTTTCACAAATATTTGTGTATGGGTTATAAACTGATATCCAACTGAAATAATGACTAAACTGCATTTGGAAGGTTAAACTGTTGGAAGGTAAAATTGTTTCATATATATATATATATATATATATATATATATATATATATATATATATATATATATATTTTATGCTAGGCAGTGAATTACTGGATTTTCAGAGTAAAATAATTGTGATATTTCACTGCAGTGGCCGTGAATAAACATTGATAACATTATAACTAGAAATTCCGAACTTTATATAAGACGCTTGCGTGGTTTAAAGGTTAAGATGGCTGCTTCGCATCCAGGTGAACCGGGTTCAAATCCAGGAATAAGCAAATATTTTTTTTTTCATTTTCTTTTTATCTGCTGTTTTACTTTGAATTGGGAAGGAGCATTATGTAACTACTGATATTTTATGTGCAAATATACACAAAACAGAGCAAAATATAAACGGTAAACTGCTGACATTATCGCGTGGAATGCAGTAAGAAATCAGCTACTTCAGTGTTATACAAATTGCTAGACAATACGCTTGAGCATAAAATAAAATGAATATTTGCTTGCTCCGAGTGAATAACAGATATATTTCATCTCGTGGGTGAAAAACTTAAGTATTTTCACTCGTGGCTTCACCACTCGTGAAAATACTGAGTTTTTCACCCACTCGATGAAATATATCCGTTATTCACTCGTTTCAAGCAAATATTCTCTCTCTCTCTCTCTCTCTCTCTATATATATATATATATATATATATATATATGGGCCATGATGTAAGACAACATCTCTTCAGGAAACAAGAATCCCTCTATGAGACTGACACTCTAGTGGAGAAAAAGAATTTCCAGGAATCCAAAATAATACTTTTGTCTATTACTTCTTTTCAGATGGTTATTGTTGAAAACATCTCTGACATTCTTGAGCAATAACAAGATTTTCATGATGACCACCATAGTGGCCAATACTGGATGTAAGATTGGCACCATTTTCATTTGGGACCAACTAGACATTATAAGAAGTCTTTTGGTGAAAACCCCATGTCTATATGACCATCCATCTACGAGAAGTACCAATAGCAAGATTTTCAAGATGGCTGTCATGGCAGCCATCTAAGAGGTTAGATCAGCACAACTTTCATTAAGGACCAACCAGACTTCATAAGAAGTTTTCTTTTTGGTTAAAATCTCATTTCAACATGACCATCCATTCAGGAGGAGTGGCAATAAAAAGATTTTAAAGATGGACTCCATACTGGAGGCCAGATTGGCACTGTTTTCATTTGGGACAAACTAAACATCGTAAGAAGTCTTTTGGTAAAAATCCTTTGTTGATATGACCATCCATTCAGGAGAAGTAGCAATAAGAAGATTTTCAAGATGGCCATTGTGATAGTCATACCGGTTGTAAGATTGGCACCATTTTCAATTAGATCCAACTAGACATCATAATAAGTCATTTGGTGAAAACCCCATGTCTATATGACCATCCATGTACAAGTAATAGCGATTACAAGATTTTCAAGCTGGCCACCATGGTGACCATATTGGAGGTCAAATTGGTACCATTTTCATTTTGGACCAACTAGACATCATAAGAAATCTTCTGGTGAAAATCTCATGCTGACATGACCATCCATTCAGAAAGAGTAGCAATAACAAGATTTTCACAATGGTGATCATGGTCACCATATTCGATGTCAGATCGGCCCATTTTCATTTAGGATCAATCATAATAAATCTTTCAGTGAAAATCCCATGTTGATATGACCATCCATTCAGGAGGAGCAGCAATAACAAGATTTTCAAGATGGCAACTGTAGTGGCCATATTGGATGTCCAAATGGCAATATTTTCATTCAGGACCAACCAGACCTAGGGATGAATGGGTAAATTTCAAGGCAATCTAACATATAGTCTAGGAGGCATATTGATAACAAATTTATGTTAACAGACAGACAACTGATGGACAATAGGCCATCCCACAAGCTCTTCTGCTCTGTAACCAATAACTAATTGGAGGTATAGATAAGAAACAACATGATCCCAGTCTGATACCTCAGTCAACTTTCATCATTTGGAATATAGTCCTTCTCTGACTTGGACCAAGACTGAAATGACATCAGAGCGGGGAGGGAGGAGGGAATTTGGCAATAATAGCAGGTAAGTATTACTTAATTAAAATTAGTTTTACCCCCCACCCCCATCCCCCATTTAAATGCCTTTTATTATTGCATTGCTGAATATGCCAGTCCAGTGGAAGGCTGATAGCCTATGATAAGCTGTCAAAATGAACTACCATTGCTGTCAGTAGGGTGCTCTGCTGCAGACTGGAGGATGGAATAACAACTTGCTGGGCTGACACAATTGGGCCTAATGCATAAATACCTTTGCTCTGGTGTGACACTGATTGAAGGCAAAATGACAAGAAGGCAGAATAAGACTACCAGAATGCAGCTTCCATGACATAATCCAAAGAAGATTGATTAAAAAAGGTCTAAGATGCAGCAATAGCCCTGACTGCATACAATTTGGCTTTCGTCTTTATGAAAGAAAGATCTCTCTCAGTGAGAGATTGAAAAGCTCTTTCAGTGCTCAAAGAATTTTTTTCCAGACATTGGCCACGGGCAAGTGGCTTAAAAAAAAAAGAGTCACTTGCCCCAACTTAAAATCCACTTGCTCGACAAGGCCATACATTTGTTATTTTGACACCCACAACCCCTCCAGAAAAATTAAATGGTTGGTCCTTTGAGACTGAACCCTTGTCCACATTCTGCTGAAGATTTCCAACAACTTCACATTTTCTGCATGCTCAAGTGGTGAATTCTGAATAACTGTGGCATACACCTCTGCTCTTGTGATCTCCAATAGTACTGTATGCCTTCAGGTTGATGTACAGTCTGTGTATTTCATCATGATCTGTAGAGATGAGTATTCTGGGGCCTTCGATAAGTTTCATTTTCTGAATGCTGCATAAATCTCCATGTTTCTTGACCAAAGTTTAAAACAGAAATGAATTCGGAGAGGCACTGATCTTTTTTTTATATCAATCAGTAAAAACAGCAGCTTCACGTTTCGTAATTAGTTCATGAGATAGATAGTATTGTGGATGTGACATGATTACAGAAAACACTCACTCACTATCAATAGAATCAGCGGTTAGCAACTCTTTGAACTAAATGGATTGAAATATAATTTAATGATCTCAGTTCCTATAGGGTGAAAAACATTTTATTGAAGGCTTTTATAAAACGCTAATCCCCTTGCTTAGCTTAATTGTCAAACAATCGCATAGGTACTGTTCGATATATTTAACCAGCGATGCATTACCAAGTCAGCATGAGCAATGGACAGCTTATTATTATTCATGCTGTACAAGTAAGCACTAATTATAGGTAACTAATGAAATACACAGAACAGAAATTGTACTGTTTCCCATTCATAGGTCACATGCTTCACTTTGTACGCAAAGTCTATAGCTTTTGGTACAATTATGCGGATGATCTTCATAATGTGGAGGGACCTACAAATGAAGCCCCTCCAGGGTGCTGAATATTAATAATTTACCAGTGTCTTTCAAGAACGTCAAAATAAAAATGCTGCATTTCATTGGCAGGCTCAATGTTTCTTTCAGGCAAATTAGATAGCACTTTTGTTTTGGACGGGCCCAAAGGGCAACTCACTTAGAATATGAGAGGGGCCCAATCTAGATTTAGAGGGGTCCTGGCTGTCAGGCTGTCAGATTGTTTTTAGCTCGGTCTTCTTTTAGTCCAAACAATCCACCTAGAGTCAAAATAAATGAGGTACCCTTGAAAGGGTGATAAAGATGGTTCTTTGTTTTTATTCAGACAGATAGAAATATAAAGCTCTAACAGGGAAAAGGAGTCTATCTTGATCATCCTCAGCACAGATACAACTGAGACTGGGGATTTCAATATGAACAGAACCTACCATAGGTAGCTGATTCCAGACCAGAAACCCTAGTTGGCAAAGAACAGAGACCAAATCATTGCTACCACTGAGCCGTAAACAACCCTTTCCCACTGACAAAGCATGAATTTCATTCTTTCTCGTTGCCAAAACTAGGGAGAGAAGGAAGAAGGGTAAAGTTCTTGAAGGAAGCTTCATTGAAAGGTTAAGATAACAACCAAAGAACACAGGAAAGGTTCCTCCTAGGCATTCAGGAGTGAGAGACTGGTCTCTGGAGCTCAGAGTACTTGATCAGTTCTGAAAAATGTTGGTCTGGCCCTGTACTGGAGACAACAGAGAACTTATGGGTATTGGAGAGGGCTGCTCTATAGCCCTTAATAGCTGATACTGAGCTGTCTCTTTCCTCGATGAGAAAAGAAGAAAATCTGCAACTGCAGTTAAAGGGGTGCAGATAGGATCAATACATTTCCCACTGTGGCAATTACAGAGAATTCTCCACTTGACATCATACACCTTGGAAGTCGACTGCCTTCTAGCCTGAGCGATAAATTTGGCAACATTGCCCAAAATGTGATCCCGCCAGATAGATTGTTTGATTTTAGCCAAACATGAAGGTGGAAAATTTGTGGAGTATTGTGCCAGAGGATCCTTCTGTGCTGCAACAACCAATCCTTCCTCAGTGGTAATTCCCAGGGGTCATCGACCAACAGGTCAAGAAGATTGCTGAACCGTAATCGCTGGGGCCACAAAGGAGCTATCAGGATGAACCATGATTTGGAGGTCCTGACCCTGAAAAACTGGAGGGATTATTCTGAAAGGTGGGAAGGCATAGGCATACAGTCTATACCACCTGAAGACTTAAGGCATTCACTGCAAATGCCCTCTGCTATAGCATTGGAAAGATGAATAAAGGAGTTTGTTGTTCAACCTCATTGCGATCAAGTTTACCACTGGCTTTCCCACAGATGAAAAAGTGTCTCTGCTACCAAGTGGTGCAGAGACCACTCTATGGGGACTGCTCATCATCGCCTGGACTGACTGTCTGTCAGAATATTTCTCTTGCCTGGAATGTGAGTGATTTTAAACGAAGCTGTCAAATGGGGGAGGTTCCAGACTTCCAAGCAGATAGAGGGGGCATGAGTGCCCCTTGATGTCTGAGGTACACAAAGAGCAATATGTTGTCCATAGTGACCATGATGATAAACCACAAGCCCTGCAGGACTACACCCTCAGACTCTAGGTAAGCACCCTAGCTTGAATCTAAGGCACTGGTGTATTGAAAGGAGTGAGGTTCTTGTGCATGAATTGAAACTCCTGCCAGAAACCTGTCCTGATTTTTCCACTAACTCAGATGGTGATGAAATCTAGATCCTAATGGGACCTGAGCAGACATGGGGTTCTTGTGAAAACTGAAGTTTGCCAGAAGCAAGAAATGGAGAGGCAGCATATGAAGCCTTCCCAGGAGAACTAAGTCCACTGACATGTTCAGAGTCTCCAGGAGAGAGAGGTAGAGGCAAGCAGACAAAAAAGTTTTCTCATCCAGACTTGCTATGAGAGAAAGTATTTGTGAGATTCTGTTGGAAGGAATGCATACTGTCCCTTGACAGGTGAGAAAATTTATTTGCACATAAATGAAATTCTAAGAAGGGATCAGAAGTGACTTATCCTGGTTGGGGATAAAACCTAGACGAATCACTGTCTCCCAACAGAGACACAGATCCCTCAGAAAGGCATGCCTGAGGATATTGTGCATCAACCAGTCATCAAAGTAATGGCATATGGGGACCCCTAGGGACCTTAAAAGAGTCACTATTATACCCCTCACTCTGAGGAAGACTCTTGGAGTAGAAGCTTGACCAGAAGAAAGAGCCCAACATTTTAAAGATTTCTTTTCCTGGACAAAACTGCAAGAATTTTCTGTGGGATGGGATGATAGGGATGTGAAGATAGCATCCTGGAAATCTATGGAGACCCTACACTCTTTCAGCCTGATGGCATTCCTTACCATTGTGAAATGCTTTTCCAGAAGGAACTTGTTCAATGGGGAAAGACTGATAATTAGTATATACTTTCCCCCTTTTTTTTGAAACAAGAAAGATCTGGCAAAATAATCCTTGATTTGAAATGTTTGTTGAAGAAGTCATCTGAAAAAAGATTGGCATGAGAGGTAATGGCAACAAGTGTATGAGCCTTCATCTCCAAAGTCTCAAGAGACTTAACATGGAGACAGGCCCAGGTCCCTGCCAAAATCCCACATGGGAAGCACCCAAAGTCCAAGGCAGGGGCGTAAGGGGCCAAATAAACCTTGAAAGTGGAAACCTGGGTTCAAAGCATGAAAGTGGGAACAGACCACCCCTTCTTCTGTGTGGCCACCTCTTGGTCTCATAGCAACTTCTGAGTTAGCTCCCTCATGATCAATGAGTGAGGGAGCAGCTGCAGGTCCAACTTAGGCTGTGCCCTGGAGAGCAACTCCAAACTGGAGATGATCCTAGCGTTTGAAGAACCCGAGGGTTTAGGACACAGATCTGGGGTAAGGAGGTGGTAAACCTCATTTACAGCCTTGTCAAAAATCCACACTTCCTCCTCCCCAGTCATCTGCCTATAGGGTGTTATGAAGATGAAGACCCCATAAAAAGAGAAGGACCTCATCTGTGTCAACCAGAATTGATAGTATGTCATCCTATCTTTGCTCTTGGGGCTAGACAGACAGGACTATTCTGTCTTCTCTCCATCATTGGAGAAGGGGTTTGCATGATTTGAGGTTTCATTGTCCCATCTCCACTCATGGGGAGTGAGGAATGGGAACAGGGCTAACCTGTTGTTCCTCTTTCTCTAAAGAAGAGATTGAAAATTTCCTTTTAACACAGGAAACAGTGAGTGGTGGTACCCCTCCCCTTCCCTCAATAATGGCTTACCCAGTCCGCTGATCCATGGAACCATGGCAAAGTCAACCATGGTGTTATGTGAGGAAAGGGAGACATGGCTGACTCACAATGAAGTGGTGGCAGTCCTCATGCCATGTAGGAGTTTAACAGGAACATCAAGGAAGGAGGGGCACCAATCTGATCCCTTCTCTCAAAACTCAGAGCCCATTCCTCATAGGGATAAAACGATAACATAAAGAAAAGTGAGTTTATCAACCTGATCCCTTTCTCTAGACCGATGATCAAAACCCAGTGCCTGGTCTGAAGACCTATACCTGGCACTTGCTAGCCAGAGACAGAAACCAGAAGATGGGTACCAATCACCATACACAATGATTGATGCTCAGTGCCTGGTAGCTGGTGACCGGTGCTTCATCCTCATTGACCGGTGACAGACACTCGGTGACTGTCACTTGATACATGACCTGGTGACCTGATAACCGGTACACAGTGCTTGCTGTCAGATGACCAGTGACAGACCTGTTGCTTAACACATCACCCGTTACCAGGTACTTGGTATCCATTACCTGGTGCCCAAAGACCCGTGACTGTTGACAGACCTTTAATGACTGTCACTTGACATATCACCCGTTGACCGGTCACCAGGCAATGAACAGTCAAATGAGGTAGACTGTACTGGTAAGTCTCTGCTCAGGGAACTCAACTCTGATGAATGAGATTCCCTCATTTAAAAACAGGTCTACTTGAGTGAGAAGACCACACTTCCCTCATGTCAAGGAGCTGGGACTTGCTACTGGGTGATGGTGACTTCCCTCCACCAGTGAGTGCCATGGGTCTATCCCTCGCGGAAACTGACAACTTCCTTCCGAGTGTCAGTGATTCTACCATTGCAGGAGTAGGCAATTTCCATTCCTCACAAAAAAAACATGGACACCTTCCTAATGGAAGCTGGTGACTTCTCTAAATTGGAAAGTGTCCTAGACTGTCTTGGGAATGGAGGGGGTCTTCCAGTGACTAAGTTGAAGAAGTAGGTCCCTTCTTCCTGATCCTAAAGGCACTGTGACTTTCCGCTAAGTCCCATACCAAAGGCAACAAAAATGACAACTTTCAGTGCAACACAAGCTGTGTATGCCAAGCAGGTAAGGCATGTGTCCCAAGCAGTCTTTCTATCACCGCAATTACCCACACCTTGAGGCATTTTTAATGCTGAAAGGAAATACAAGAAATAACAATGAAATGAACAAAGTTGATGGTACCAGTTACTAAGAGAGGGATGAAAACGAAGTACTGCTTCACTAGTGAGGTACCAAAAACCCTCAAATTTAAATGAAAAGGGACAATGATATACAAAACTTAATCAAGGACTGGGGATAAAATGCTAAATACAACCCATAAAAGGATACAACTGATAGTTGAAATACCAAAAGACAACTAAGATAATGAAAATCCTGAGAGCCCAAGACATATATCAAAACTGCATTAAGTCCAAGGAAAGGAGAACAATATTCCAAATGATGGAAGTTGGCTGAGGTATCAGACTAGGAACATGTTGTATTTTATACTAGACCTCCTATTATTTTATTATTACTTATTATAGGAGGGAATAGGGACTAATCACCTTGGATTGGGACTAGTGCCATGAAGATATATTGCAAAACAATAATAGTAGGTAATGTATTATTGTCTTCTGGATTTGCAGCTGCTTCAGTTTTAGTATTATCCTTCCATCTTTCATTTGTTTTTTCGAAAACTGTTCATTTATAAAAATAACATTTTCTTTCTGAATATTGTACCATAAAATTTCACCCAATAACAGTATTTTATGCTACTCTGTTTTTTTTAAAAAAAATTAATTATTTATTTCCAACTTATAAAAAAAATTAACACTTAAATGGCAAACATATCCAGTCAAGACAGATTGTAAAGTTTTATCTAATTAGGTCTCCAAACAAGTATTGGAGAATGGCAATAAAGGTCAGTTTTGCTACTTGTATCCTTCTTACCAGTAATTTAGTTTTAATTAGGCCCTAGGCCAGACTTATGCTATTGTAATGGTCTGGTATGTGTTGACACCACTGTCATGCAATCACTACAAATCACAACTGTTCTTTGATTTGTTTATCCATTAATATGCCAAATAAACACCTTAGCAAAGTAAAATTCAAAGGTCAATAGGTCTAGTTTACAAATTGTTTCTTTGTCAGGCAATCAATAAAGGTGTTGCCAACTTAGTTTAATTCAAAGGAGACTAGGTCTAGTTTACACAGTTTTTTTGTCAGGCAATTAATAGAGGTGTCACCAACAAAGCTTGCTTGGTCATTATGTTTAAACACTCTATAGCCACAAAACACAAGACAAGAGATGTGAAAGCTTATCTCTTGGAGTTATTAAAACCCTATAATTGAACAATATCCCCTGGGTAAGAACACAGGAGCTTGACATTATTGTTTACTTTTTTCTGATTGTATCCTCCATTTAAGTCTTTATTATATAAAGGGTACAATCCAGAAAAAGTAAACGCTATCTAATGTAAAGTTCCTGTGGGTCTGTACTACAGCCATTACATCAGTCCTTCACACCACATGGTTTTGAACTATATTGTGTCACAGTGCATCAGCACATCATAGGTTTAGAAAAAAATATGTAAAGCCTAGGTCTGAATTAAGAAAAAAAGATACAGCACTAACAACTAACTTTTAATATCATAATCCAAGACTTATTTGGAAACCTGATCAAATAAAATGTCACCATCAGACTTTACCAGAAATGTCGGTCAATTAGGTGTTATGTATTTTCAAGGTAGTAAGTCAGCTTGTTGTCAATTAACAATCAATTTTTAAAACAGCAGAGTGGAATAAATATTTTTTTTTGGGGGGGGGGGGTGAAAAAATGATTTTTATAAATAATTAGTTCGAGAGGAAACCAATTAATCATGGAAGGATAATTCTATCACTAAAGCAGCAGCAAATCCAGAACCAATAATGACACATTTTCTGGTACATTTAACTAACTAGGTATATCAATTTTCTCTTTTTTGTCACAGCTTGTTATCACTTGTTATATCTCCTTTGAATATATTTATATTAAATTTCACAAATTTCACAAATATATGTCTGCAATATTCATTTTTAGAGTAATTACAACTTCACGATCCCTGAAATGTATATACATGTGTGTGTCATGTGTGTGCATATATATATATATATATATATATATATATATATATATATATATATATATATATATATATATATATATATATATATATATATATATATATTCAATAAGCATGTAGTTCTCTAGTTTCCTCAATGTACTTCAAAGACCACCTCACATCAACACCCAGACCATTTAAACTTGTTAGAACAAGTGATTAAAACTTGATAAACATTCTAGTTACTACTTCTGTTCCTTTGGTGCACTATGTCATTTTTGTGAAACATTACTTACAGTAAAATTAAGGGCAAAACTTGCTTCAAATCTGACACCTCCTTCTCAAAAAGCATGTTCAACTTAAGGTAATTTTCTGCTTAAAATTTTGCTAGTAGCAAAGCTTTGTGAAAACAATGTAGTGCACCATAGACGCTAAAGTAGTAGCTATTTATATCAGCCAGTTTTCTTGTTTGACAAACTCAATTTTTCACACACTTTGACCAATTGTTTCAATCAGCTGAGATTTATAGTTAATGCAGAAAAGCCCAAATTGATCCAAATGCCCATGACATAGAATGGTGAGACTGTACATTAGACACTCAATAAATACAGCTTACTTCTCAATTAATCTAAGAACTGCAAATTACTCTCGACTGACTATGAGCATAAGAAATAATACCACTCCTCAATTACAATAACATCTGGTCATTCCCAGCAACCATGTAAAATAGTGACTTAATGCTCTGAAATCACACCACTCCTAAATTGATGATTATCAAACTATGAAGAGTTGTGTCACGTACCTGACTCTTCTATTAGGTCTGGCTACAAATTGTCAGCCTGCATTATACAAGGACTGCTATTCACTTTGACAAGGCAACAGTGACTGTGTTGCATGCTAGATTTGAGACTTGCATTTAGGTATTTTTGATTTTTTTATGCAAGTGATTAGCATATGAATTCCTAATTAATATAGTAATAAATAAATGTATTTTCAAAAACTACACTTAGTGCTGTTTGTGTGTATTTTTCCAACCCAGCTGCTGATTGAGTACACATTAATGTTCAAAGAAAAGAAGAGGCTAACATTAAAATACATTTTAGGAATACATTTTTTATATATTTTTTTCTTTATTGGCAATAGGAAGAAAGTCTATAAGTCCTCTCAACCCTCGCCCACTTTTTGACTTTACACAGTGACCCATAATACTGTGTCTGGGTAACTGTTAAAAAAAAGTACAAAATTACTTGAAATCTCATGAAAAAGAAAGAAGAATTATTTCCAGCGAAAATGTAAACATTTATGATAATATCAATTGATAACAACTTCCCTAATCAAAAGCTTAGATTTGACAGATCAAACAGGAAAGTGGCACGTGAGACTTCCCTACTGTAATGCTAGCAGCGTTATGTTGAGTTGTCCTTATTGCCTGAGAAAAGGCTTAGAGGTCACAGGGGTATTGTCCAAGAGAAGGAAGTTGATTGTCCATTAAAACCACTTTTCCTCAGTTCAATCAGTGGTCTTGAATGGGAGATTTCTGCACCTACCAGAAAGGAGAGGAAAAGGCTGATTGCTGAAAGGAAATGCCAGACATCATGGGCATCATAGAAGTTGAAAAGGATGCAGTCCTTATTCCCTTCCCTTGATTTGGCTGCTGTCACCTACAACATAAACAGAGAATCTTAAAGAAGTGTTCATTTGATGTGAAATTATAGAACAAGCTAAATAATATTATATGCCAAAAGCTGTCTGAAGTAAGTGGCATGTTGTATCCAATAATTTTTGGAAGCTTCAGATATAATGAACAAAATTTTTACATTATTTATCAGATAGCTGCAGAAATTTTATGTTACTCAAAGATATCATTATCTAAGATCAGTAGATAGTATGTAACATATTTTTATGACATGGTAATATGACACTAAAAAATACAAACACAAAATAGAAAATCTGGATTTTGTGAGTTGTGTCTGTCATCATATCACTCAACTAAATGCACTGTGAAATAAAGTTGTTTTTGTGTCTTTAAATTTTGCAAATATAGAAAAATAATGTATTTTCCTAACATAACATTTTGTCACAAATTATTGCTTCAATTGATTGTTTTCTATCATGCACCATGTAAAAAAATCAATACAGTTGTATGATCTAAGAGCAATCAAAGATCATCATCTGTTTCTGTTCTTAGATTTCATAATCATCTCCCTCAACATTAATGTCAAGCATTTTATGGGCTGACATCCTCCATTAGAAAATATCTAAATAGCAAAAAATATACAGCCATTAAAAAAATATAAGCAACTAAATTAAAAGTCAACACAAAAACAAAAAACATTTTAAGTTGTGAGATTAGAATTCTGTGTTTCTAAAACATATATTCCCCTACATTCCCATTTTCACCTCCATCCTAAAGTTTGAGCCTCTTGGGCAGGTTCTGGAGGGTAAGAATGACCCCAAGGCAAATGTCAGTTGGTTGAGTGCATTTGTTTCTTCAGGCCCAATAACTATGTACATGATTGCATGGCAGGGATCTCAACTGTTTCCCTGTTATGACCCAGGGTCTAAGTTCATTGGGGTGGGGTCCATGTACACATTTGTCTTTTCATGCCCAGTAGGTCTATGTGTATCATTCTTGGGTGGGGATCTCAATAGTTTCCAAGTTATGATCCAGAAGCTGAGTAGGGATGGACCCCAGGATCAACATCAGTGGCATGTATACATTTATCCTTTCATGCCCAGTACATGTACTACTATAGTATGAAAAATTAAAATCTTAATAGTTTATATGTTATGAATGATGGCCTGAGCCCTAATACCACATTGCATGATCCAGAGGGTGCAGTCTGACAGGTATTGATACTTGAGTCCATTGATTACACAAACCAATTCTCAAACATGTGTATGTATTGCATCATAAAATTACTTGCCTAGAGAGAACAGCTAAATGATTATTAGTATATAACCAAAGGTACAGTTTAAGGAAGATATATGGTGCTCAATCTGTAGCCAAATGTTTAAATATATGACAAATTATACTGTATGTAATATCCCCCCCCCCCACAAAACCAAACAGAAGGCTAAGGAAGATTGATCCACAAGATGGCAAGACAACCTTTTCCAGGTAGGGGAGGGGGGGGGTAGTAAATATGACTGGAACATAAAACTTCCTACACTCACCTGCCAAGATGTAAGATGAGCAAAGAAAAAGTAGAGGGCAAAACCCCAGGAAACAGCTGCCATCCCTATACATGATGTGGTCAATAAACCAAGTTTTTCCTTGCTTAAAATCTGAAAAAAAAAAAGACCATGAGAGTACTATTAAACCCTTCGTTCACCATCAGCATTGTCAAAGACAAAACAGCATGAAAAAAAGGTTTAAAAGCATGCAGTTTACACGAGGCTCAAGTGGGTTGATATTACTCACCTAGCTTAGATAACCTAAAAGTTTATATTTGTACTATGCAGGCTAATGTAGTATTGTAAAAACACAACCCTATGTAATCTCCAAACTTCTATACCATTTTAATTTTACCTATTTTACCATAGTCTGATAAAAGTTATTTACAAAGATAAAGGAATAACTAATATGCATAGATCTTGCTCATAATTGACTTCACCCAAGATCTTGATGATATAAACCTATTGAACAAAGTTCTATCAAACTGAAAAATAAAAAGCTCAGTCAATCAGATGCAAGATCACCTCATTAATATGCAGATCTCACTTATTATATAACCTGTTTAAGACCATGATGACAAAATCCTATCTACTAGGTATGAGCAAAACCTGACCAAATTTAGTCTGTGGTAACAAGTTTAGCAACTCAGATACAGGATTAACTCATAAATGAGCTTAGATCTTGCTAAAATCAAGCTCATTCCATGTCTTGATCAAATAAGACTACTGAACATGTCTGATCAAAATCTGATTAGAAATAGAGTTGCTAGACTGTTGGCAACATCACCTAATTAATATCTATCTCCCTTATAATTGTATTCATTTAAGATCTTGGTGATATAAGCCCATGTACCAACAATGATCAAAATAAAAAATAAGTCTCTACAGTGGTAATGTGCTCTGCAGATCAGAGGCATGATAGCAACATTAAAATGAGCTGATCTTACTCATTACAAGCATTTTCCTAGATCTTTGTGATATAAGCTTATATATATCAAGTCTGATAAAAATCAAAGAAGAAATATGACCTCTGTAGTGGTAGCAAGCTCAGCCAATCAGACGCAAGATCATCTCATTATTATGTGTGGATCTAGCTTTTTATCTAAACCATCAGAAATCTTGATACATGGTTCACACCATTTTATAAAAATATTGGGTAAGGACTTTGTAAGGACTTTATAAGGAAAAATGTCTTGAATGTAAGGGCCAAACATCAAATTAAACACAACCATGAATTAATAAGAAAAGGTAAATTAAGTTATACAAAATGGCTTGTTAAACTCACAGTAATGAAATATTCAATAAAATTAATCCAAAAACACAACTTAAAGTAGTCAATTATTACTGGTAATATGCAGTACACTATTCAAACAAGTATTTGCAATGATACACAAATGGTCTTTGAAATGTCAGTGTTTGAGCTGTTGGAGCCGTCTCTCAAGTTCTCTTTCAAGCTCGGTCAGAGAATTTTGCTTTTCTTCTGCACTCCTACAAAAACTGTTTGTTTTAACAATTAAATCTATTTTTCCAGATGTCTCACATTTGTCAGCAAGTTCAATAGAACTAGAAGTGAGATTTTCAATGTCTTTCTTCAGCCTCTTAATGTTATTTCTTAAAGAATCCAACTGCTCCTCTCCTACCTTTCTCTTCTTGCTGCACCGTTCCTTTTCTTCTTTCTCCTCCTGCTCTCTCAAGTATCTCATATATCTAGACATTCCTTCTCTGGCAGAATTTATTATTTCCTGAGTAATACACACTTTTGAAATGCCACCTACTGACACAGTGTACTCTTAAATAAGCCTCCTTGCAATAAGAGTATCATCATTCTGATTTTCACAGATGATATCTTTGTTAACAGAAAAGCCCCTTTCAACAGAAGCTTGGCCATGACTCAAGATTAGCAGCTTTCTTGTAACTTGCCACAGCTGAGGATATTTTTCTGCCATGGCAGTGTAAAGAAAAGTGTCCAGCCTATCGTTAGTTTTATTAAATGAATCTAAATGTCCTGTGTCACTTCAGACAAATTCGGAAAATGATGACAAAATGTCATCACAAATTCTTTCTTCGAGATGCTTGGATTCAACCATTATCCTTAAAATATTTTGCATCAATCTGACAGTTTCTGAAGGATTTTGTACACAAAACTTTATATCTAGCAAGAGGATAATGCAATGGAGAATTTTCTTGCAGCTTCTGACAGAGATTAATGCAAATCTTCTTTGCATCCAATTTCAAACCAAGAAGGCTTTTCTCTGAGACTTTAAGCTTCTTTACGGATGTGCTTGCCAAAATCTTGTCTGCAGAAAACCCAAACCACACATCTTTATGCTCAGAAATACTACATAAATCATGCTTCACAAACTGATAGGGTGTCTTTATGCTCTCATGAACCTCAGGCTTCAAAAATCTTTCCGCAATGCCCTTTAACATTATAAATAAATCTGTAGTCAGAAAAGGTGACAGTGGCTTGTTATCCTGTTAGAATTTTAGGAAGGATGTACTTGATTGGCAACAGAAAGAATGAAATGCAACTTTGCATCAAAAAGAGGATCCTTCAAATAAGTGTGCACAACTTCAAATGATTATGTTACAGGGATTTTGACCTTCCTGTCTGACACTGCTTTTACATAACTTCTAATTTGAGGCAAAATATCAATACAGCGTTCCAAAGCTGCTACATTGATGTTGTACAAATTTAAGCAGAAAGGTAGTGCTGCCACTAATAGACTGGAAGTCATCTTGTCTTGCTTGGGTATTCTTAAATAAGATGTACAATGATGACAAGAAGCGATTTACATCCCAGCCATCACATGAAGACATTGCATTTTTAAAGGCTCCATGAACTATATGAAGGCCACATAAACCAAAATTCAGAAGCTTTTTTCCAGCTGATTTTTCAGTATCTTCAGAAATCATTTCAAAAGCTTTCCAGTTAACATTGGGTCCATCCATTCCAACCTGGATTAAATTGTTGTGAGGAAGGGATACAATGTCATCTTTGATTTCAGATGCAATATATGTGGCGATTTCATTTCCCATAAACATAGAGGTGAGGTAGTGAGTTGATACTTCTGTGTTCTCCCAAAAACGAAGATATGTCCATTTGTTTCTTTTGCATTTTTTTGTGAAGTGAATGTGGCTTCCAGAGTTGTAAGAAGATTGGCCAATTGGACGCAAGATCACTTCATTAATCTGCATGGATGTTGCTCATTATCGAAATCATCCAACATTATCATGATATAAGGTAGTGAAGCAAGCACTCAAATCCTTTTCAGCAGACTTTTCATTCTTGGAAAAATTGTAATTTGAAAACAAATTATCAATATCAAAATATTCTAAGAATTTTTCATTAATAAGGCCATAAATTGATTTGAATTGTACAAAATAAAAGCAACAATCCATGATGTCATAAGAAATACTCTCATGTATTTACAAAGGATAAAAAAAAAAATCCCAAAATGCAATACATAAATATTTTGGTGAAAAAACATTCACACAATGACAACATATTACTTGCATGAAAAATCAGCAATACTTAATTTATGAAGTCAGTCGTTCAAACTTTGTTAGCCTAGGCTCAGCGCTGTCAGATTACTTCATTGCTGACGATAATACCCTCTGAATCTGATTATTTGGCAAATTTTCGAAAAGTAAAGAGATATGTACATTATAAGTTAAAACTTATTTCGCTTTATTTGTTAATTTTTTACTGCAAAGAAAAACAGTCTCTCAATAGTTTTATTTGCCCTAAACTTGAGCATATGATATGGTCTCGGAAATTTGACTAGAAAATAAAATACACAATCATGACAATGACCGGTCACTTCATTTGTCGATATTTACCTCATTTTAATAAGTACATATATAATGAAAAAGATAGAAGCAATATTGTACTTACTGGTAATTTACTAGTGAATTATTAGAAGCCATTTTATATCTCTGCTAGTGCTTTTCACCACTGCTGATTTCCCCATGGAGGCCACTGAAAATTCTTTGCTACATAAAGTACACACAGCTGAATGTGGATCTCTTTCAACCAATCGTGACCAAGATTGCCATTCTGGCTATTCTAGTCATAACAAACTGAAGCTACAAAAACGTGTCATTTTCATGAATGCAGCAACATAAAATCGACTCTGTCTAAAACACAAATATTCCCGCAATTAATACCAAGACTCAAACTATGTGCACCAACAACAGTTCACGTGATTTAATGACCTCTGATCTTGCAAATTATCTCATGTGATTTCGTAATGTTAATACTGTACACTGATCCCTCATCACAACTCGGCCGATTCAGTACCTCTCTACTTAAAGAGTCCACTGATTCTTTCTAGGTGTGCCAATTGGTATACTGACTTCTGTTTCCTGTTTCCAGTGAGTTCTTCGTTTATCGTTCGATAAACAAAAAATCTGTTAGTAACTGTCACGATAAAGCTGATATTACCGATGAAAAAATTAAAAAATTAAAAGTAAAGACTTTTTAACAAACTTTCTTTTTTTTTTTTAAAATAAGCACTTTTTCAGGCCTTACTAAGGTTTAATAAAAAGTAAGCATGTTTCCAATTTGTAAGGACCGGTATGAACCATGTGATAATGTGAGTCTAAATTACAAAAACAACAGGCCAGAAATATAGCCTCCAGAGTGATAAACAAGCTCAGCCATGATTACCTTATTACCATGTATTGATTCATTTTGTAAAATCTTAATTAAGATCTTTAAAAAAAAAAAGCCGATATTCCATGTTTGATCAAAAATTGGATTAGAAATACAGTCTCTAGAGTGGTAACACGCTCAGCCAATCAGATGGAAGATCACCACATTAATATGCAAGGATCTTGCTAATTATCAAACTCATCCAAGATCTAAAGAAGATAATCTCATATTCCAAGTCTGATCAAAATTGGATCAGAAATACAGTCTTTAGAGTAGTAACAAGCTCAGCCAATCAGATGCAAGATCATCTCATTAATATACATATATCTCACTCAATATTGAACCCATTCAAGATGTTAATGACATAAATCAATATTCAAAATCTGATCAACATTGGATCAGAAATATGGCTTCCAGAGTGGTAAGAAGATTGGCCAATTGGATGCAAGATCACTTCATTAATCTGCATGAATGTTGTTGCTTATTTTTCAAGTTTGGTCAAAATTAGATCAAAACTGTAGTCTCCAGAGTGATAACAAGCTCACCCAATGTGCTGTAAAATCACCTCAATAATATGTGTGAATCTATCTTGCTCACTATCAAACTTGTTTGAGAGCTTGATGATATAAGCTTATTTTCCAAGTTTTATCAAATAAGGATCGGAAATATGGCCACCAGAATGGTATCAAACTCAGTCAATCAGATGTAAGATCACCTCATTAATATGCATGGGTGTCACTTGTTATCAAACTCATTTGAGATCTTGTTAAGATAAGCATGTATTCCAAGTTTGACAACAAAAGTACTGTAAACAGGACATTATACGCCCACTTCATGTTTAATAGTATGCTAGGTAGATAAATGAAGTTTTTTTTGGGGGGGGGGGGTGTTGGGGGGGTTAAAACTAACTTTAATTATGTAATACTTACCTGTCACTATCGTGTAGTTTACCCTTTTCTAATATGGAAAACCCTCGTCCATGCCAGATGTACCAACCTCCCATTCTAGAAAAGTTCTAGAATATGTACATCATAGACCCAGTCTGACTCCTTGTCATTGGCCCATGAACAGTAGTGCTCTTTGTTCTTCTCCTAGACCTTGACTACTGAAGAACATCAAAGCGGGGTGGAAGAAGGGCATCTGACAATAGCGACAGGTAAGTATTACATAATTAAAATTAGTGTTTTACCCCCCCCCCGGCCAAAACTACATTTTAATATCAGTAATCTGTTATCTGTCATTATTGTGTAGCTGAATTTGTCAGTAAGGGTCAGTAAAGAGGGAGGCTGATGGCCACCAAAGAAATAAAAAAGTATTAATTAAATTACTCACTTTACAGTAGAACAAATCCACTGCTGTTAAAAAACAGTAGTCAGGGAAAAAAATACCTTCATTTTGATGTGTTAAGGATCAAAGGTAATAGGAAAAGATCATATACAATCGCCAAAATGCAGCCTTCATAATGTCCTCCAAAGACGAGTGATTAAAACATGTACATGAGGCAGCAATAGCCCTAATTTCATGGGATTTGATTCTCATGAATGAAAGATCTCTTTTGGTGAGTGACCGATAAGCTCTCTTGTCACTGAGTGTAAGCCACCTAGAGATGGTGGATGTCAAAATATTGGCGGAGCTCTTAAATGGAGGGAAAATACATTTCCTACCTTTCCTTCTCCCTTTTGAAGACGCCAAATAGAACCTAAGTGCAATAAATGGGCAAAGCAGTCTATCTTAATCGTCTCAAGTGCAGATATGACTTAGAAGGGAAATCTCTATAGGAGATGGAAGTACTGAATGTAGTTGGTTTTTGGCTAGAAAACCTGGCTGACAGAGGCGAGTAACAGACTCATAATTACCATTAAACCATAAACACCCCTCTCTATATAGAGGGCATGGAGCTTGCTTCTTCTCCTTGCAGAAGCTAATGTGAGCAGAAAGACAGTTATAAGTGTAGGATTCTTGAATGAAGCTTCACCCAACAGATCATAAGGGGGTTAAGACAAGGCCCACAAAACTCGTGAGAGATTCCACCTCAGCATAAGCAAGCGAGACACTGGCCTCTGAAGCTCAAAATACTTTATGAGACCTGCTTAATGAGGACCTAAGCCAATGGCTTGATCCTTTGAAAATTTTGAGCATGTTAAAAAGGGCTGCCCTATAACCTTTGATAGTGGAGACTGAGTATGCTGTCTTCTAAAAAAGTAAGAGTAGAAAATCTGCTACTACAGTCATAGAGGGACAGCTAGGATTAATGCGCTTCCTAGTGCACCAATCACAGAAGATTCTCCACTTTGCATCACAGATCTTACAGGCAGAACATCTCCTGGCCTGGACAATGCAACCTTGCTCTAAAACTTCACCTGGCAGATAGATCGCTTGCGATGAGCCAAGTGTGAAGGTGGAGAATCTGAGGGCTGATGTGAAGAAGAGAATCCCTGTGCTGTGACAGTAGGTTCTTCCAGGTCTATCAACAGGTTGAGGAGGTCAGTGAACCACAACCACTGAGGCTGCAGAGGAGCTATCAGGATGAGTTGAGCAGTGGAAGTCATGAGAACACATAAGCAAACATCTGATACAACCTCAAGTTGAAGGCGTCCACTGACCAAGCTCTTTGGTCTGGGACTGGTGGGACATAAAAGGGGAGTCTGTTGTTCAGTTTCATTGTGAACTAGTCCACCAGAGGCCTCACCCATAGACTGAATAGGGATTCTGCTACTTCCTGATGCAGAGACCACTCTGTGAGAACTAACTTGCCTGTTGTGAGCAGACTGTTTGCAAGAATATTTTTCTTGCCAGAACTATGGCGAACTAAGAGGGTAATACCCTCTGACTCTGCCCTGCGGAGATGGTTCCAGACCTCCACACAAACAGAAGGAGTATGAGTGCCACCTTGTCGTCTGAGATATGCAACCACTGACATGTTGTCTGAGATTGTCATGCAATGCCCCCTGATTTGGTCTATGCACCCTTGCTGGGCTAAAAACACTGCCCTCATTTCCAAATTGTTTATGTGAAAGAGAACTTCCCCCAGAGTCCAAAGGCCCTGGAGAAGTACACCTTCTGACTCTAGATGAGTACCCCAACACAAATCTGACGCATTGGTGGACAATAAACTTTTGAAATCTGTTCAGCAGTGTCAGAAAGTTTTGTCATGCAAGGACTTTTATAAGCAAAATGAATGAATGATAAAAAATAGTCAAACTTTTTATTCACTAATTAGAAAAGGTTATGATACTGCATTAGAAATAAGGCTGGAATATTCACTATACCAATCAGAGGCAATAACTATGCAAAAATATAGCCTGTATCTTTTTTATTATTCCAATTATTGAAGATTTTGCAAAGTGCACAGTAAATATGATCAAAATCAAACCCCAAACTGTGCATGTTACAAGTCCTTCAAGGGCCATATCTCTGTACAATATCATAAAACTGCTGATGATCAAACTAATCTGAAAACTTTTTCAGATGAAACACATTTTTTTTAGATCAAATAAAATGTGGAATGCCTAATTTAGATCAATCAAGGACCTCTGCTGATCATCAAAATCAAATGAGACTATGTTCAGTTTAAGTTTCACAGCAAGTTGGCTGAAATCAAAAACAAAAAAATCCTGATATCCAAGTATTCACAAAACATTAAGATGCCTACTGTAAGTCAATCAAAGGCCATAACCCTGTACAAAAATTTCAAAGTCTGATGATAATTAAATTCATCCAAAGCCCTTTAAAGATGAAGTCTTACAGAAAATTGGTTGAAATCAAACAAAAACAATGTAAATGCTAGAGTGTTCACAAGTCAATCAAAGGCAGGAAATGTAATAAAATACAGGTCAAGTGTGTTCATATTTAACTCATCTAAATCTTGTTAGGATGCAGCTTCATAGATTGAAAAATAATGGAAAGTGTGGTTGCTAGTGTGTATAAGATCTGCTCAGATATACTGGAGGATTAGTAGACGTATGGACACTATTTCTATATATGTATGTAGCAGGAGAGAGATTCTAATGGCTCTTGCCATGTATTCTTTCCAAAAAATTAAAGAGGCAGCCATATATTTTGTGAAATTTAATATAAAAACATTCAAAGAAGGAATGAAAAGCTGTAACAAAAAGGAAACATTTATATACTTAATTAGACTTAAGCAACAGCAAATTTTGAACGGGAAATGACATTTTCTGGTAAAATTAGTATACCAGAAAATGTCATTTCAAGTTCTGAATTTGCTAATGTATTATAGTATTTAGTATTATCCTTCCATGCTTCACTACAATTCTCTCAAACTATTTACAACAAGAGTCCCTCGAAGGAACTGATGCTCTACTAGCTGAAAAGAATTTCCAGGAATTCAAGATGAGACCATTTGTTCCTTTTAACTGCTGAGCATTGAAACTATCTTTGATATTCTTCAGCAACAACAAGAAGTTCAAATTAGCTGCTGTGGTGGACATATTGGATGTCAACTTGGCACCATTTTCATTTAGGACCAACAAGGCATCATAAGAAGTCTTCTGGTGGAAACCCTATGCTGATATGACTTTCCGTATTAGAGAAGCAACGATAACAAGATTTTCAAGATGAATGCCATGCATACATGGAGAGGATGAATGAATGAATGAATTTTCAAGATGAATGAATGAATGAATTTTCAAGATGAATGAATGAATGAATTTTCAAGATGAATGCCATGCATACATGCAAAGGAGAGTTTTTCTCCCAAGTTTAAGGGTGTCTCAAAATTATTACTGAAACTTTTCTTTTTCTTTTTTTTTTCACCTTCTGGCTTCATTGTAGTATATTTACAGTAATACTGCCTATGATCATGTGACTGAGCAGGCTTAAGCAGGGCAAGTCATTGTACTTGCTAATTTCATCCTTACATCCTGTAAGCACGGTCAACTGGTTTCATTTCAAGTTTGTCGAGGTGGATTATGCTATGTGTGAGTAGAAGTAATTTGGAAAGGATTAAAGACATTAATTGATTATGGCTGGGTTACTGAAAAACTCAATCAGCATGAAACAATAAACATTACTTTGATTCTGTCCGCAAGGTATGTTCTGCTTTGGTGCTTAAAGTTGTCGAGATGAATTAGACTCTATACTATGTATAATAAAAAGTAATTTGGACAGGATTAAAGATGTTAATTAATTATGGTTGGATTACTCAAGACCTCAAGTGGCATAAAACTGGCTCGGCTTGACTTCGGTGTTTAAAGTTTGTTGAGATGTCAAAGCATGCATTATCTCCCAAAGCCAAAATACCGAAATCCAACCAAGTGAAATATCACACGAAATTCAGTGATGGATGGAAACGGGAATTTCGGTGTTTGCAATCGAGTTCAAAGGGACATGAAGATGCATTCCTCTCTTCCAGTAAAGCTGATCTTAAAGTCTGTTACGGTGGCAAGAATGACATCATGCATCATGCAGAAACCCCATAAAAAGGATAATAAAATGCTGATAAGTCTTAGTTCGTGTTTTGAAAAGATGTAAACAGGATATGAACAAGATTGCTTGGAATACCAGCCTATAACATTGGATCAGCAGAACTCATCTTTGCATGCTTGGATAAAATATTCACATAAGTATTACTAAAGTTTAACTATTTTATTGTTCATAAGAAATCATAATCATAATCACAATAGTATAATAATAATATGAATAATATGAATAATATGGATACAGTACAAGAATTAATCCATAATGCCTGAGATGAATGCGGTCTTTGTCTTCGTCTGTAATTCTAAGTGATAATCATTTTGTGCATTTGATTGTTATTGTTAAATAATGGTGATAGTGATGATAATGATTACAACAAAGGCGTTTGCAAATTAAGCTTAAAATCACAAAGGGTGTGATAGTCTAATTATTAATATATGCATTGGTGCTTCGTGTGGACAATCTTACTGATAATAAAACAACATTAGATGCTTGGGAGTTGCAATAAATACTCACTAATCCGATTAGGTCGGTTTTCTTATCTCCTATGATCAATACATATAATTATCAGTTATTGATGGGTGAACAATAAAAAAATATTATAGGTCTGCACTGATAATTAACAATTGAAAACAGTGATAGGTACATTTAAAAGGAAAATTTTGCTAAGCCTTATGAAACCACTACAACAGATTCTATAATATTTCAGATAGAGAAATCTTCCTTCCCTGGGCCAATTGCATTGGATATGCAAGTGACAATTGCATTATTATATTATAATATTTTAATTTACCTATTGTATTTTGATGGCAAGTAAATTTCAAAGTTCTAATGTTTTGCATTTTGTATTGCAGTGGTGAAGCTGTCTGAGAGGCTCATGACGTTAACCCAGAGTGAGAGAACTGCACTGGAAGATGAAATTAAGGACTACATTCTGACTCCCAAAGAAGAACTTCCCAAATTTGACAAAGACAGTACCGGTCTTGAGCAGTTTTGGCAGACAGTTGGCAATCAGACTCTATTCACAGGCAGGAAACAATTTTAACTTCTTGCTGAACTCAGTAGAGTTGTATTGACATTGCCACATTCCAATGCAGACACTGAAAGCACATTTTCCATTCGGAGGAAAATTCAGGCTGACTCCAGAGGAAACCTGGATCCAGTGACAGTACATAATCTTTAAAGTGTTAACATGAACAATGTTAAGGACTGCCACCAATATAATCCAGGCAATGATCTTGTAAGAAATGCTAAAAACGCTTGTGTTACATATATGGAGAGTGTGAAAGGCAACAATTTAATGTGAAAGAACTGAGTTGCATATTTTAATATTAAAAATATGGAAATTTGTTCAATAGTAGGATTGTTTGCCCATTTGCAGATTAAAAATTGGGTCGATGAAAAACCTCCCTCTTTTGAGGTCAAAACTTCTGACCAAATTCTGCAAATCTCCCTCTTTGTTCCAAGCTAACCCCTCATTTTTATCACATGTATGGCCATGGTAGACACCATAAGAAGTCTTTTGGTGAACACAAAATGTTGATATGACCAGCCATCTAGGAGAAGTAGTGATAACAAGATGTTAAAGATGGCCATTGTGGTGGTCATATTATAAGTCGGATTGACACCAATTTAATTTATGAACAACTAGACACCACACAAAGTCTTTCTGTGAAAACCCCATGCTGGTATGACCATTCATTCATGAGAAATAGTGATAACAAGATTTTCAAGATGGCCACTGTGGCAGGCATATCAAATGTCTGAATTGCACCATTAGAACAAACCAGACATTGTAAGAAGCTGTTTAGTAAAAACCCCATGTTAATATGATCATCCATTCAGGAGTAGTGAAAACAATATTTTCAAGATGGCCACTGCAGCAGCCAAACTGGACATCAGATTGGCACCATGTTAATTTAGGATCAACTATACATCACATGAAGTCTTTTGGTGAAAACCCATGGCAATATTACTTTTCATTCAGGAGGAGTAGCAATAACAAGATTTTCAAGATGGCCACTGTGGCAGCCATATTTGGACATCAGATCATCCCCATTTTCATTTAGGATCAACTAGACATCATAAGTCGTCTTTTATTGAAAACTCCATATTGATAGGACTATCCATTCAGGTGGAGTAGCAATAACAAGATTTTCAAGATGGCCACTGTGGCGGCTATATTGGATGTGTGAGCAGCATCATTTTCATTTGGGACCAAGTACACCATGGGATGAATGTTTGTGAAAGTTTCATGGCAATCCTCCAAGTAGTATAGGAGGAGTAGTGATAACAAACTTGTGTTTATGGATGATGGACAATGGACAACAGACCATCCCATAAGTTCTTCTGGTCTATGACCAGTAGAGCTAAAAATGATTTATATTTCTTCAGAAAACTACACAACAGTATTCCACACAGCAAGTTATTTATTCCACAGTTTTTAAAAATTAAATATTACTAGAGAACAAGCAGACTTACAACTTCAACATTGAAAATACATAATTCTCAATTTACAGGCATTTCTGGTCAAGTGCGACAGTAAAGTTTTACTTGATCAGGTTCCCAAAGAGATCTTTAAGGCTGATAATAAAAATTAGATGCTGTTGAAAGTATATTTTTTTTAATTCAGGCCTAGGCTACACATATTTTGTTCTAAAGGTCTGATGTGCTGACACACCTCGACACAATATGGTTAAAAATCATGTGGTTTGAGGGACTGATGTAATGTCTATAGTACAGACCCATGGGCAATTGCTTCATTATAGTGTTTTGATAAGTACAAGACATAAGATTTCACACCTCATTTGTCTTGTCCTTTGCAGCGATAGTGTTTAAACAATTCGGAAAACATAATGACCAAAAAAACTGCATGGGATAATTATGTGTACCCTATGTCCAATGTTTGAAATGTATAGTTGGCAAAAAGTCATTTGAGTTCATTTGTCAGTCATGTCCAGCAAATACATCTGCTTTGGTATGTATGAATATATGTATGTACATATATATGCATATATATATGCATAAGGTTTAATGGCATGCTAGCACAATACTGGCTATACAATGCTGATTAAAAGTTAAGTTCTAAAATTGCCAAACACTGAGGAAGATAAATCCTTCCAAATAAATGTAAACATGCTGTCCTACACAATAAAAACAGGCTATTCTACAAGATGAAAAAATCTATGAAAGGTATATAAAATTAAAAACTGGGAGCTGTGGTAGCTCAGTAGGTAGAGCATTAGACTTGTAAACCAAGGGTCATAGGTTTGATGCCCACCCAGGCCAACCCCAGACAACTGCCTCAATGTGTCCTTGGGAACTTTGCTTCCATTTCCTCAGCATGATATAGCCATTAATGTGATAAAAGTGCTATTAAAACCAACCAACCAACCAACATTCCCTTGGCATGAGATAATTACAATTGTCAGCACAATAATAATACTGAAAATGTAAGAAAACACAAATTGTATCACCCTACCACTCAATCTGCAATAAGGTGCAATAAACTATGACTATAACTGTTGGGAGATATCACATAAACTATAACTATAACTACCAGTGTTCTGTTTTCATACATGTAAAAATCTTTTAACAGCCTTCAGAGAAATTTGTTTCTTCATTTCCCGCAGATTTTTCAAAAATATATACAATAACTAATGAATATTCTTGATAAGCTTCAGGTAGATCTCCAGCTTTACTCACATTTTTTGCCAAGTTCTAGAGTCTGAATCAGGAACTACCCCTGAAGTTCAAGAAGATAGTATGTGTTCTTTAAACAAATTCTTTCATGCAAGATATCAATTACTGATCATTGCAGTTACCTACTATAAAATTTTGACAATATGGTATAACAACAGAACTAGTTTCCCATATTAAATATTCTTGATATTTGATATGGGTATTTTGTAAGAACATATTTACCTACCTTCATTATGATGTAAAATACACAATACAGGATCAAGTTGCCGATGAATATGGCAAGCAGGTAGCTGGCGAAATTTCCGGGATTGGTGATGGCGCCATACAGTGCTCTGTAGGATTGGGCAGGAAGCAGGAAATAGGAAAGAATGGACATACACAGAAATGATTAGAGTTAATGCTGATGTAAGGACAATGTTTAGAATAGGGAGAAATTATTTACGCCTAGAATGAATTACTGTTAATTCATTTATTTTGTGGGTATTCATTTTCAGTTTTGCAAAACAAAGATGTAATTTTTATCAGTACATAAATTCGTGGATTGGGGATGGGTTACTATCGTTTTCATAGAAGGATTATTGTTCATTGGGTCTTTAAAATTGTACTTTTTAGCAACCACCACATTCACAAAAATTAGTATCCACAGATCTAGACCAACCGTTTGTTCTCTGCCACTTTTAATTATTTTCTGAGATTACACACCATGGCAGAGAAATACCTACAGCAACAAATTCAGTGGTGAACATTCTGCACTTATGCATTAGCAGTTCGCACAGGAGTTCAAGAGTCACTTGAGTGATGGGCTAATATGTGGCCGATGCAGAGAGAAATTACCAATAAAATGTGATGGAAAGATTTGATGCAACTGATCGATACAAGAGGGATTAGACTTGCAGTATGGGTACAAAGGTCAGTCCATAAAAATGACATTATTAGTTGTGAGCCATCTAAAATCCACCACTGAATTTTCCCTTGTACAGTTGATCTCCACCACAGACAATAATATCAGAAAATAATATAAAAGTGCCAGTGAACAACTTGTTAGTCCAGTACAGACCCATACGTTCCATTACATAATGTAGTGGCAGTAAACAACTTGTGGGTCCAGTGCAAACCCAGATGTTCCATTACATAATGCAGTGGCAGTAAAAAATTTGTTGGTCCAATGTTCGATTACATAATGCAGCAACAAAGCAATAGTAGGGTTTACTATGTTCATTTGATTTATTATTTCAAGTCAACATCACTGACCCTAATGAGGTACACAATATGCCATGGCAGATTTGACCTGACATCACGAAACTATCAGTTTCAGTTTTTACTATCAGTCAATCAGAAACAAGCTTTCAAAAGTTAAGTCATTTGTGATTGGTTAGAACAAAATCTCAAGTTCAAGAGTTATATGATTTCCAGGCCTGGATCCACACTACTTGTAGCTGAGAGTGCATTATACATGTTCATGGTAAATATGATATTGAGGGCCCTTACCCTTTTAGGGGCAAATTTTGCCCCTCTAACCTTCCCTATATTACAGACCTGGCACTGAGTATTTCAGCTCGGTGTGACATCTGGCCTTGACTTTTAGTCCCTCTCATGACCAGATTACAGAGGTTCCAATTTATCTTGACAGAAATGGCACTGCACATGGTTATAATTCAAGCCTAATGTAAATCGCAGCTCATTAACATGCATTCTAATTCCAACTGCACTTTCAACTGCTACAGTAATTACAATTGTGACAATATGATTTTTTTTTTTGGCAGCAATAAGATGCTGCAAATTCTTGGTGAAAAGCCCTTTCACATGATAATCCAGGATCAGATTCTTTATACTGTTAGACAACTTTTCACCCCTTACAAGCTGTGACAATGTTCTAATTGAGGAAGACATAAAGAAAACCAACTGCCATTGATATACTGACATCATCACTGGTGGTTGTATCTGTACAATCTTAATTTGAATGAAACGAAATAAGAAATACAATTTGCTGATCAATACTCAACAACTATATTTATACACTTATTGCAGCTGAAGTCATATTTAAGTGTAAATTAAATGCTGTCTTTTTCATTTTAGACATTTTATACTCATTCAAGCACACTTTTAATAAGACAGATACCAAAAAACTTAGTTATCTCCTTTACACACTCTTGTAAAACAGAAAACCCAACTTACTGGGTAGATAAATGCATTTTCAATTTGTTCCAAATGATTGAAAATGAAAGGAAACGATGGATGGAAGCATTAAATGCAAAATCTGATTGCTTTTCTGAGACCACAGACAAAAAAATGATATGATAGATAAAATACAAATATGAATAAAATGCAAACAGAATGCAAACGAAATTGCAGATTTGCTAAAATATATATATATTTGAATGGCACAAAAACCATATTTCATACCAAAGGCCCTACTTGAAGAAAGTTTCTAGCTTTGCCAGCCAATCCAACACATTCTGTAGAAGAAAATATTTGTGCCTCAACTGTGCATTTCATCATTACAAATAACAAGTCAAACCTATTCTGGTACATATAATTTTTCAAGTATTTCATCTGTCTGAAAATATAAATTATTGATTATATGAAACACAAGAATGAATAATACTCACATTGACCAATTTATGACACCTCCAATTAAAAGAAGTACAATTCTGTGCTGAAATATAGGAAAACATTCAGCTGTAATATATGGATTGTTCAGAATGATAAATTTATCATATACTGAAATTGTGTATTTATCATTATATGCTGAAGCAGAGTTTATTATCTTCTTATCAAAATTATATTTGTTTGTGCTTTCACTTAGGATATAAATATACTCTCCAAACTGATGTAAGAGCAACATGTCTATAATGACCACTTGTGTATAAAGATCGAGTACAATAGGATGTCATCTTTACTATTTAAGCTTCTATTCTAGAACACAAAAAGGTCATAACCCTTGCTTTCTACTAAATGTTTTTCAACATAATGAACTTCACTACACACCAATGTTGACTCTGCACTGTCAGTGTTTTGTTTTGAAATTGGAAAACAAGATTCTTTTTTTTAATTGTTGTTAATTTTCTCTCAGTGGTAAGTGGAGCACTGTTATTCTTTAACTGTGAGTCTTAGCTTATCATTCGTTTGCAATTGGCTAATACCGGCATTTTTCATGATAATTTTTGTTTATAATGGTAATGTTTAATAATAAACAGACATGCATCAATCAAATAGGTTACTATTTTCCATATGTGAAGTAAATATATGCAGATGTTAAGTTTAGTGCTACAAAAATAGCCTTTGATAGTCTCAAAGGGGTTTTACAATGACAATTGATAGTCATTTTTGCAGTGTCATTCTTTTTAAACTGGTTCCATAAAAATTAATGTTGCTGAACTGGAATTAGATTTCAAATTTTATTATGAAGTTAAGGGACATTATAACATGGTTCCTGTTATAAGGTGGGTATGGCCATGGATCTCATTTTATTATGTAAAATTATATGTAAAGGGGAATTCATTATAAGGCAATTTTACTATGAGGCAGTATACACTATGGCTTCCATGGAGAGCATTAAAATGAGTGTTATTCCGTCATTTTTTATATGAAAGTCTGTTTAAACTAAAAAAGCCAGTTATAAGTAAAAGATCTGTTAATGCACAAGAAAATTGTATTTATTCAATTTTTGCATTTTTTATAATTTCTAGCCACATATATTAAAAGACAGTAATTGCTGTGGACAGAAAAAACTAATCTGACTTTCCAACCAGCATTTGAAATTGCTGCTTGCCCAGGAACATGAAATGGTTTTTTTTTTAGGGGGGTGGGGGTAAAACTAATTTTAATTAAGTAATACTTACCTGTTGCTATTGCATAGCTTACACTTTTTCGTGACGAAAATCCTCATCTGTTTCATGTGAATACATCCTCCCATAGAGTGGAGAATTCTCAATAGAATACAGTCCACTTGTGCACCTTGCATGCCCATGTGCAGAACAGTTTACTTTTTCATAGGCGATAATTACACCAGGCCATCATAGTGGGGTGGGACGAGGGCATTCAGCAATAGCGACAGGTAAGTATTACATAATTAAAATTAGTTTTACCCAAGAAACATTTTAATAGAAGTAAGACATTGCTAACGTGTAGCTGAATTTGTTAGTTAGCTGGGTTGGTTAATGTGTTAAAACTGATCAAAAACAGAAAAATGGAATGTACTCATCATTTGGGGGAGAGATCCACTTTACGTAGTGCACTAATAGGGCATAACAGCCAATCTTGATCATCCCCAGCACAGATTCGATTGAGACTGGGGATCTCTATAGGTAGTGGAGATACTGAACGTAAGTAACTTTTAGCTAAAAATTCTAGTTGCCAAAGAAGAGACTGAAACAGATTTGTAATTGCCATTAAACCTGAGACAGGCAGTGTCAATAGTCAAGGCATGAAGCTCACTCCATCTTCTTGTAGATGCCAAGGCGAGTAAAAACACAGTCTTGGGTGTAAGGTCTTGGAAGGAAGCCTCACTCGATGGTCCAATGTTTGTTTTTTTTAAAGATCACAAAACACAAGAAAGATTCCATCTTGGCATGAGAGCAGGAGATAGGTCTCTGCAGATCAAAATACTTAATGAGATCAGCAAGATGCAAATCTGAACCAACTGCCATGCCCTGAGAGAATTTAGGCGTGTTGAAATGGCAGCTCTGTAGCCCTTGATGGTTGATACTGAACATCCTTTGTTCTTGAAAAGAATCAAAAGGGAATCAGCAATGGAACTCACAGTGCGAGAGCTAGGATCAATGGGTTTCTTACTGCACCAATCACAAAAGATTCTCCACCTGGCATCATTGACCTTTGATGTAGAATCTCTCCTGGCTTGAATGATGCAATTGGCAACCTGGCCCTAAAACTTGTTCTGGCGGAAAGATCACATGAGATGAGCCAAGTGTGAAGGTGGAGATTGTGAGGGCTGTTGTGTAGGAGGGAGCCCCTGTGTTGCAACAGAAGATCCCTCCTCTGAGGTAGGGACCTTGGTTGATCTATCAGAAGTTCTAGAAGATCATTGAACCATGATTGTTGGGGCCACAGTGGAGCTATGAGAATTATATGAGCAGTGGAAGTTTTGACTTTCTGTAGAACTTGTGGTAGCAGTCAGAACAATGGGAAAATGTATGCGAATAGACAATCCCACCAGAAGCTGAATGCATCCATGCCCCATGCTTTCTGGTCCGGGACTGGAGAAAAGTAAAAGGGAAGTCTGTTCATGAGCCTGGTCACAAACAAACCCACCAGAGGCTTTCCTCCCAGTGTGAAAAGGGACTGTTATGGAGTAGTGTAAAGACCATTCCGTGTGGACTGTTTTGTCTGACCTGGACAGACTGTTCGCTAATACATTCTTCTTTCCCTGGAATGTGGTGAACTCAGAGTGTTGTACTCCAAGGTTGTCCAGTGGAGAAGGTTCCAGACTTCCACGCAAAGTGAAGGGGCATGTGTGCCTCCTTGACTCAGGAGATATGCTATGATGGATATGTTGTTGGAGGAGACCATGACACATCGACCCCTTACACTGTTGATGCACCCTTGCAAAGCTAGAAATATGGCCTTCATTTATAGATTGTTGATGTGGAGGGACGATTCATCCAGAGTCCAATGACCCTGGAGGATTAAACCCTCTGGTTCTAAATGAGTGCCCCAATCGGAATCTGATGCATTGGCAAACAGATAGGAGTGGAGGTCAGGTGCATGTATGGGGACCGCAGTCAGGAACCCGTCCCGATTCATCCACCAGTGCAGATGGTGATGAAAATATGGTCCAGACATAATCTTAGTGTGGTATCCACCTTGCAAGAATGAGAAACTGTAGAGAGTGCATATGGAGACATCCTAATGGAACCAGATCTGCAGCGGCTTTCAAGGTTCCAAGAAGGGAGACGTAAAGGTGATGGCTGGGCTTGTAGTGCCTCTGGAAGCATAAGGATTTCTTCTATCTGGTCCTGTGGGACCTAGACTAAGTTCTGGTTCATGAGGAAATTCATCCCCATGTAAACAAAGTCCTGAGATGGAGTAAGCTCTGACTTCTCGAGGTTGGGTAAAAGACCCAACCAAGTTACTGTTGACCAGCAACAGAACAGATCCTGATGGAGGGACTGTACCTGAACATTGTGGATCAGCTGGTCATCAAAGTACTAAAGAATCAGAATTTCCAGTAATCAGAGATTTTACGCTACTACTCCCATGACTCTGGAAAAAACTCTGGGTGCAGAAGAGATTCTGTAACTTAGGCAGAACCTGGAATTTAAAAACTTCTTGGTCCAAGCAAAACTGGATATATTTTCAATGAGGAGGAAATATTAGTGTGTGCAAGTAAGCATCCTGAAGGTCAATGGAGACTGCCCAATCTGATGGATGCATTGCATTCCGGATTGAAGATGTGCTCTCCATCTTGAAAGATTCCTCCAGAAGAAACCAGTTTAAGAGGGAGAGATCAATTATGAGATAAAAATTTCCTACTTTTCTTGGTGACCCAGAATATTCGGGAGCAGACTGCAGGAGACTGATTGTTCAGAACCCTCTCAACTGCCTCTTTCTGTACAAGGGTGTGCACCTCTTCCTTTAATTTGGACTGGTGAAACAACATGGGGTCCATGATAGAGGGGGTTGTTTCTTGAAACTGTAGCCGGTAACCCTTGATAACAATGGAAAAGGCCCACTCATCATCTGTAATGCTTGACCAAGCCTCTTAAAATATGCCTAGATGAGTACCTACAAGGACATTTGGAAGAGAAATGTATGGCAGGAGAGGGGTTGAGTCCTTAGGGCTGCTCTCCTCCTTCCTTTGGAAAGAAAGGAGGATTAAAAAACTTCCTCCTTGGGGGTCTTTGGCAACCACACCATGGATCCAATAGATGAGGAGGTTAAATTGAGGTTGCAGATTATATGGGGCCTGCATTTGTTTAAAAAAATTTGTGGATAACCCCTGAGGGCGATTCACATTAACACACTTCCTGGCCAATTGCAATGAGCCAGGAGCAGTTGTTAAGGATCTGTGCTGACAATCCTTCAGATTTTGGGAAGCCACTTCTTTAAGAATGAGTCCTCAGAAGAGGGTCTTGACTTCCAAAGGAGCAGCCCTGACAAGGTCTTTACTATGGCTGAGTAAGACCTTCAAGGAGTAAAATGCAACATCATGGTGGATGTGCAGAAGACCTGCAGATAAAGCCATTGACACAGAAAGTGCATGTTGGGAGGTTTTAGCCACAGCTTCCAGCACATGTTGCAATGCGACTGGGTTCAGTGGGAGCTCCTTCAGCATACTAAACAAAGTAACTGAGAAGAGGTCTGCATAAGAAGCTATGGTAACTAACAACTGGGCTTTCTATTCAATAGCTTCGATGGTTTTGATTGGAATAAATGTAATACCAAGATATAAAAATTTGTTGAAGGAAAGACTGCAATTCAGTAAAATACTAGCAACATGCAATGTTTCTCTGGTCACAACTTTGACACAGATCCACTGACATGGCGTCCTTGAAAAAGATGACCGTTCTGCACACAGGCATGTGAGGTGCATGAGTGGACCGTTTCCTATTGACAATTCTCTGCTCTATGGAAAATGCATTCACATGAAATGGAGAAGGTTTTCATCAAGAAAAAGAGTAAGCTATGCAATAGCGACGGGTTATGTATTACTACTATTAAAACCAATAATTTTCTAAGTGGACCAGCAACTTTTTTTTCCTGAATTTTGCTATCTGTTTCAACTATTGCTGGCTCCAAGTCAGCTGGTTCTGAAAGTTTATTTTAAATACAGCTTAAACAGAATACATTTATCTTGCTTACCAAGTACATGGGCTTTGTGCACCTACATATATCTGTTCTAAATAACATCCATAATCTTTTGAAAACATAACGATCTGAAAGTAAAAGAAATGCATGTTGGAAGACAATGGATGAATTCAATAAAGCTTTCATTAAAAAAGTATATTTTCATGAAATATTTATTCTTCATAAAAATTACAGTTAGAATGGTTAGCTATTTTATGTCAACTTCTTAAATTTCCAATAATTTGCACTATCAGAACTATAATTTGCTATGTTTTCTAAAATTAAAGAAAATGTAATTTTCCTCTCAAATAGCAATGAGAAAGGTGGCAGACCTTTACATATATATATATATATATATATATATATATATATATATATATATATATATGTTGGATGTCAATGGTGTTACTGACAGTACAAATAATCTGTAGTTGTCGTTGCTTTTCATTGTACCAACTGGTTAATCCAAGATGATTCAACTATTACTTCATAGCCTGTTCTGTGCAATTGTCATTCCACTTTTCATGTTAAGTTGGTATGTGCAATTGTCCTTCCATTTTTACATGTTAAGTTGGGAACTATGTGAGACTGTCCATATAAACACGGGTATGTATGCATTAGTACACGCATAATTGTGCCCAACTCCCCATTTACTGTTCAAGATAAACATTCTAATTATTTGGGTTGCCTCACAGATAGACCAAATAGAATTCTGATCCAGTGCTGGAATAAACTTAAGCTGCTTTAAGAAGATGTCTAGATGGTCAAATATATTGCATCAAATAAGTGCAGACTAATAATAATAATAACAATAATAATAATAACAATAACATTAATATTATTATTATAATATGATTATTTTTAAAATAATATTATTATTACTTTATTATTATTATTATTATTATTATTATTATTATTATTATTATTATTATTATTATTATTATTATTATAAATGGCAACAACATGAGGAATGAGAAGTAAAGGGAGAAACAAAGGATGAAAAGAAAAAAAAAAGGAAGACCAATACAAAAATTTACAATTAGTACTAATTGACATTAACATCAATAATGTCATTATTTACAATAGTGCTGACATTATTTTTATTTTCCCATCCTCATCATCTCCACAGTTAACTCCACCATCACCACTGTAATCATCCTCATCTTCATCATCAATGGTAGAAAGCAAAAAGACATGCATGTATCAACAATCATTTAGTACTTTGCTATCTGCGTCAAATTTCATAATAATACAAATACATTTATCGACTGTCAGTGAAATTGCTGATATTCCCCCGACATCAAAAAGTAAATAAAGTATCTACTTAAATAAAGTTCACATAACTTACCTAACTGCCATCTACCCATATAGTATATATGTATACTTAATACAAGGGAGGCGAGCATGTATACTAGAGCGAATAGGATCCAAAAAACATTTGTCCCATAAAGCTGAAAACATGAGAAAGGAAATTTTTAGTAAATTATGTTTCTCTGAGAATACTTACCCGATCACATTAACATTAGGAAATAACTTCCGTTACCTCCAAATCCAGTCCGCCCTGAAGACAAAAAGTCTTTTTGTCTATATATCACATAGAATATAAATTAATGCCCCTTGCCCCAGCTAGGTGGCCATCCACATACCAGATGTTTACCAGTTTAAGCTTGAGCAAAACCTACAACAGGATGCTTGCATTTGCGGAGAAGGGTGGGATGGACTGACAGTAATGTGATCAGGTACATATTCTTGAAGAAACATACTTTACTAAAAAATTCCTTTCTCCATTGAATATATTACCCGATCACATTAACATTAGCAGAATAGGTAAGAGGAGTAAATGCATGGGCATCCAACCTCTACCCACATCACCTTGTTGGAGCATGATGACTGCTCTAATGAATGGATGAACTTCTAGCAAGAAGGTAGCACAACCATTTAGATTATGCATTTAACTTGTGCAAAGGAGATCCCTGTGGGATCTGGCACCTGGCTATTGCCTTACCTGCAAAAGTTTCCAGGGCAAATTCAGTGAGAGGTACAAGATCTTGCCCAGGACTGAGGTTATGCTGTCATGAACAGGGCATGGTAAGTAACTGTCTGGGCAGCTTGCAGTGGTCCAAAAAAATTCAGCTCTCTTCTTTGTATGGAAATGTCCCTTAAAAAGAAGCTGGAGAAAGCAGACCAGGCATGCCAGCCATCTGATTCCACTATGTCTCGAATTGAGACATTACTCATGGAAATTGCTTATATTGTGTGAGCTAAAATGTTCACAAGTCATAACTGATCCTATGAGAGTTCAGTGTATGCCAATTTAATGACCCATTTTGCCATGAGGCCAGCACTTGTGGGGTTATGTCTTGCTTTCCTGCCTTAATTGGTAGGAAAAGCCACTGACGGGCACCATGGACATTCTCCATGCATGGACCAGGTCCTGCAGCTTCACCTCTCTTGATGGGTCAATTGAGAGTGAATGAATAGTTATTTTTTGATTGCCTGTGGATGGTAACCTGTTCTTCAAGACAAAGCCAGGTTGCATCATAGTACGACTAAGCCGCTGGAAGGAAACTGCATAAAGTTCATATCCACAAAGAGCACATGCAGCTCACTCACTCTGAATGCAGAAGCTAGTGTTATCAGGACACAAGTCTTGTATGATAATAGCTTCATTGAGGTCAAGGACAGAGGCTCAAACATGGGCGAGCTGAACCAAAGGGCGAGATGAGCCAAATCAAGACCCAAGAGTGATTCCATCTTGGGAACAAGTCGGAAAGATCCTTGTTGCGGCCAATATCATCCCTTCCATGATGTCTGAACATCTCTGAAATCATGGAATGGTATCACTTGCTCATGACAGGGGCTAACTTTTTGTCCTCAAAGACGAAAAGAAAGAAGTTAGCCAACTCTGGGATGGAGGCTAAGAATGATGTGATGTTGTTAATGTGACACCAGTTAGTGACAATATGCCACTTCCGCTCATATGTCATCAGAGTAGAGGGCCTTTTAACTGTCGGGATCCTCTCTACAATTGAAATGCAGAAATCCTAACTCCTTTTTATGCAAGGTGTCCCTGAAATTATCTCCAGACATGGATGGAATACTGATGACCTTGGCTGCTTGAGCAGTGTGGGGGTCGCTATGATTTTCCTGGGTATGTCTGTCATAAGATCAAGCATATCATTGACCCAGGATCTGTCCCACTGGCAAGGAACACTCCTCATCTTCTGAATTAGATTCAGAATTAGAATCACTGGGGGGAATGAATAGGCCCACATCCCCTCCCAGCTGATTGATATGGCATTGATGACCCATGCCTCTGTGTCTGAAAATTGAGTGGCTAAGGTGGGTAGTTTGTTGTTCCACCTCATCGCAAATAGGTCTAGCATCAGTCAGCACCACAGAGTGCAAACTTGATGAAAGACGGATGGATGGAGAGTCCACTCCACATGAAGCAGTTGGCCTCTCCTCAATAATGAATTGGCTAGTACATTGAACCTGCCCAGGATGTGTCAGACTAGTATGTATATATGGTACTGGGTACACGAATGGAGGAACTCCTGTACCATAATGCAGAACTCTGGTGATTTCACGCACGCACATGTGCGTGCATGCGCACACACACAGACACACACATATGAAGCAGTAGTTCACCACAACAGAGTTGTCTGACATTATCAAAACTGTCTTCCCTTGGATATGCTCCCTCCAAATGTGAAAGGTGAGGAGAACGGCCTTCATTTCCAAGAGACTGATGTTAAGGGCCTTTTCTTGCACCATCCACTTGATGCTGTCTGTCCAGACTAACTCAAAAAACTGGCATCTGTATAGATTGTAACTTCCGTCTGGGAGGCATCCAAAGATATTCCCACCACTAGCTACTCCCTGTCTTGCCATCAAAGCAGAAAGTGTTTGATTTCAGTTGTGATCATAACCTGGTGATCTAAACAAATTGAGATCAGTTGACACTGTGCTAGGAGGGCCATCTGCAGAAGGTACATGTTAAAGCGGCTCAAACAGAGCAAGTCCGCCACCACACTGAGCTGGTCACGGATTTGAAGAAACTCTTTTGCCCTAATGGTGAATGTCTCCAATGCATAGACGATACAGTTGATGCATTTGGAAGGAAGACAAACAGGGTTGAGATGAGTTAGAAACTCCATACTTAGATGAACGAAATGATGAGAAGAGACAAGGTCAGACTTCTCCACATTAACTATCAACCCTAAACTGCAAAGGAGGGAGAAAAGGTTGTTCATATCCTGAACTAGATTCCAAACATACCAAATGTCTTTATGCAGAATATCATCCAGGTATGCCACTGCTGCAGTAGAGAAGGGCATCCTGAAGTGGGATATGGTGCAGTCCAAGTGCTGACAGGCTGAATGGAAGGGCTTGGAATTGGTACACTGCTCCATGGCAACTGAAGTGATGGAATTTTTGCAAGATACTATCTGAATAGGTATATGGAAGTATGCATCTGAAGGATTGAGACTGATTTCATCATGCCGCACTGACAGCCAAATGGACCTTGCTGTCTCCATTTTAAATTTCAGGGCAGCAATAATCTGAGCCAGCTCAAGTCTATGACTGGTCTAAATTTCCTGTTAGCTTTCAAGACCAGAAAAAGTCAGGAATAAGCCCTGTGGAGTGCAGTTTTTGGACTACCTCCACCACCCACTTTACAAGCAAATGTTCTATCTCCTTCATGTCCATCTTTATGAGATCACTTGGGATCTCTGTCATTAAGGGGGATGATAAAGGAGAGGGGGATGGATGAGCAAGATCTGGAACCCCTATAAAACGACTGGAATCACCTAATTGTTTGCTGGAAAGAGCCTGATCCAAGTCTGGCAAAACAGAAAGAGGTTGGTCTAAGTGGTGCAAAACAGAAGGAGACTCTTGGCCTGCCTGTAGAAGTTAGAGGCATACAGCTGCCTATTGTTTGCCCAGCCATGAAAAGGTTGTTGTTGCTGAGAGGAATCCCTGTGGCCTTTTTGTCAACATGACATTCCTCACCAACTTTGATGTGGCATGAAACACCTGTATGTCCATCTTATAATTTAAGGGGGCAGACATAGTAATTGCACTTATGTCTTTATCTAGACTAGGCACATCTAAGTGATATGCATCAGTATGTGACTTATACCAGAGGGGTGAGAAAGTGGCAGGCAAGTGACTTGCCAAAAAGAAGGTCCTTAAGTTACCATGGTCATGAGTCTTATCCGAGAGACACCTGGTACTTTTGGCAATCTTTTTCGATTGTGGCAAATTTTCTGAAAGACAGATGGTTATCATCTTTATCAATGTCTACCAAGGCCTTTATATTGTATGTGGTATTAACTGCTGGAGGAGGAGGGTATTCAGAAGACGACATAATTCTGACACTAAGGCCATGCACAGGTGGAGGTGGGGACTTATGCCAAGAGGGCTGCCAAAATGAAGTAAAATCCACTGCTGTTTCATCCAAATCACTCGCTGACAATCTGGAGGACAGAACTTCTTGTATGATATATAGCATCTGCAATTCCAACACAGCATGTGTAGAATCACTTGCCATAGCTTCCATGGGATTAGACGTGATTGTATCTGTTGGTGCAGTTTTGGGAATGTTTGATGGGGGTGGGGGCAGCATCTCAATGTTCCCCATAATGCTCACCATTGATTCCAAATTCAGCTGAATACTCAACATGTTGTGTTTGGGTGATGTCCTCTTCTCTTGGCCCTTCAACTGCCTTTTTAAGATGCTGGACCACACATCTTTGGCCCACAACACACACATGCTGCATGGATGTGACAATAAACATTTAGTACATGCAAGGCAAGTCTCATGATTATCTTCTGTGACTCTGAAGCACTTGCATTTCTTGCACTTACTAGACATCTCTGAAATCATTGAAAGAAAAAACAGGCACATACAACAAATACACAAATTATATTCAGTTTGTCAAACTCATTTTATCTAGATGACCTATAAAAAAAATGCATAATGACCAAAAGTTTAACAGTGCAAATTCAGAATACAACAGTGAAATGACATGTGAGTGTTACCGATTGATATCACATGGACTATAATGAATCGCAGAAATATGAATAAATTCACCAAAAAAGACACCAATGTTCTATACGCTATACCAACCTTTTGACTTACTAAACCACTGAGAAAACTTGCTGGATCATCTAAAAAGTATGTAAAATTACACTGGATTGCAGAGGCACTGTTAACAGTCTTGAGAGAAAGCTTAAACATACTGTTAACAGTCTTGAGAGAAAGCTTAAACTGGTAAACATCGGGTAAATGGGAGGCAACCTAATGGGGGCAAGGGGAATTAATCTGTAGGACTTCCCTTCACCGATATGATATATAGCCAGAAAGATGGGGTTTTTTGTCTTTCAGGGAGGACTGGATTTAGAGGTAGTGGAGGTTATTTCCTAATGTTAATGTGATCAGGTAATGTATTCATGAGAGAAAAAAAAGCATTTTAATATGTATGAACTGGTTAATATTAAACATATAAGAACACTGAGAACATTTAATAATGTACCATATTCTTTCTAATAAACACCTATACCCTAATAAATACCCCTCCCCTTTCTATCCACAAGAAAAACTAAAGCTATTAATGATGGGTGCATCACAAAGGGCCCTGCTCAATGCAATTTGCTACTCACTGTGTTAAGCCAAGATACTTGTGTCGGAATACAAAAGTCATGAGAAGACGGGTATTCAGAGGTCAAGACTTCTCTAAATGATGATGTGAAATGCTTGAAATCCAACTCCTTCAAGGAGTAATCAAGAGTCATCAATATAAGCAACATCCCATGTAAATATATGAATTGATCAACAAAACCATAACTCTGTCCAAAATGGAGATGTAATGCTGAATTGAGCTGAACCATACTGTGCTTATCAGCTGTTAGCATTTGTTATCTTGATAATTATGAGTGGTAATAACAGCCAGTAATTATCAAAGTGACAACAAACCTGACATCTAAGGAACACACAGCTGTAAGGGTAATCGGATTACTTACTTTTTGTAGGGATTACAGTAAGGTACTTTATTGGTATGTTGGAACAAATAACAATGTATTAAATTTAGAAATCAACAAATATTCATGAGATTTCTATCTCTAAACACCAACATGTGTCTGCACATGAGTTGTAAATTGGACATTTTTTGCACTAATAAGCTGGACACTGGCTGCATCAAAGGGGTGGCTGTTCTAAAGAGGTACTTTTGAACATATACTTATCAATGCCAAGGGATTCTGGTCATAAAAAGTGGTGGATCACTGTACTAAGTAAATGGTTCAAAAGTTATAAAGATTAAAAACTGCAAGAATCTTCAGGAAGATAAACCCTTTAAAAGAAAAGTAAACATTTACTCATGAAAGATCAAAAAAAGGTCAAATGTTAACATTCTTTAGAATGTATATAAAATAGAAGGTTTAGGTAAAATAGGTAAAATCTATAAAATATAGTGTAGAATTTGTCATATAAACCTCATTCTCTTAGAAAGTCCAAGACTTTCTCTGGCAATACATCATCAAAAAAACTTCCTAATTTAGATGATATAATAAAATGTCTCACATGGTGAAAGTCAATACACTTGACAAGAATGTGCTCTACTGTCAGTGAACACTGGCAAGGTAAGCACTCTGGTTGAGGTTCACCTTTCAGAAGGTATTCATGGGTCAGGTATGTGTTTTCTATACATGAGCAACACAATATCACCTCATCTCTATCATCTGTTCCATATGAAGGATGCCACTCTCCAATGATGGGTTTGATGTTCTGAAGTTTAAATGTGGAGTTTTCATTTCACATATTTTGCCAAGTAGATGCAACATACCGATTTATATAATATCTGAAGTCACTATATGGAATTTTCCACTTAAGAAATGGGTGACTGCAGGGCAGCTTTGACTGCTTTATCTGTTCTTTCATTAGCCATTAATACCAATGTGACTAGGAAGATGACTATATATGTAGACAGGTAACAAAAAAGAAAATATGGAAACAATGCATCTCACAAGGATGAATTTGCTTTCACAGAATGTACATTTCTTGAATAAAAACTAGAGAAATGGTGAGTATTTTGTATCTGTAATATATCCCCACCACTCCTGCATCCCATCCCTACCCCATGGTGGAGATGAATTTAAAGTAACAAAAAAGCACAGAAGTCTTCTGAAAATAGTGAGCACAATGATTTGTCAACATGCATATCTGATGGTGATGACTGTAATATGTACTAAGTTTCACAGCAATCCACTAAAATCTGCAAGAATAGTTGCATTCACAAAATGCTGTCATACTATGCATCCAGATGTAATCAAAAAGGGCAATAACTCCTACAAAAACCATGGGAACACAAAGATTTGTCAATATGTGCATCTTAAGATGATGACCATAATATTTACCAAGTTTCACAGAAATACATAAACAAGAGTCCCTCAAAAGGACTGATGCTCTACTGGTCCTAAAGAATTTCCAGGAATTCAAGATAACACCATTTCTTCTTTTTAATTGCAGAGTATTGAAACCATCTTGGATTTCCTTGCACAATAACATTTTCAAATTAGCCACTGCGGCAGCCATAACGGATGCAAGATTAGCACCATTTTCATTTAGGATGAACTGGACACCATTAAAAAACTTGTGGTGAAAACTCATGTTTATATGACCATCCTCCATTCAGGAGAATTAGTGACAAGATTTTCTATATGTTCATTGTGGCAGCCATATTTGAGGTCAGATCAACACCCTTTTCATTCAGAACCAATTAGATATCATAATTAGTCCTCCACTGAAAACCCCATGTTGATATGACTTTTCTTTTAGAAGGAGTAGCAAGAACAAGATTTTGAAAATGGCTGCATTGGTGGCCATACTGGATGTCAGATTGGTAGGAGTAGCAATAAACAATTTATGCTAACAGATGGACAATGGACAACAGGTCATCCCATAAAAACTGCCAGACAAACTGAAGTCATACACTACATTAAGCTACAAGACAAAAAAGGCAATAACTCTAAAAAGATCATGAAAGCAAAGTGATTTTCGTCAATATGTATGTCTTCAGGTGATGACCAAACTATTTTGCCAAGTTTCACTGCAGTCCATAACAAAATATAGGACTCGTTGCATTCATGGACAGATAGATGGACACAATGATTACTATATACTCCCACCTGTAGAGGGAAAAAAATATAAACAAATTTTCTTTAAATCAATATTTGTCAACTTGTCCTTAAACATTGAAACTAGAAAAATGTCCCATAAGACATTATGCTCCTGCCAATATGATGCAACTGAAAGGCAATGCTCTAAGTCAAAAAGGGGCTATCATTTCTTAAAATGTTGTTGTGAAACTCAAACTTAATCTAGATATTTTTAATGTGAAGCCTCATGCAATATTTGGTTTAAATCCATGAACTCCTTAAAATATTACTGAATAGAAAGGAAATTAATTATGGACATGACATGATGTCATGTGATGTAAAAGGATACTATTAACACTGTATGCTGCCTACATAGATATTAAGGGGCATAATGATAAACCTCTCTGCAAAAGTATGTGCAGCTATTTTCATCTTACTGTAGATAATAAAATGGTTCTGCAGAACACCTGCAAATGGTGCTATGATGATACAACTACATGCTGATGCAAGTGCTATGATGATACAACTATATGCTGATGCAAATGGTGCCATGATGATACAACTAAATGCTGATGCAAATGGTGCTATGATGATACAACTACATGCTGATGCAAGCGAGACAGGGTATACAAATCTTGGGCATCCTTTAATATTATAACAAAGTTTCACTGAAATACAGCACTGTAACACAGAATTTTAAACCTGCTGACACTGAGGATGGCACAAACCAACAAACAAGTAAAAATATTACCTATGTCAGCTACATGGAGGCAAGACAAGTACAGTCCCTTACCACACCAATGACAGCAATGAAGATGACAACAGCCATTAAAAGGTATGATGAGTGGGCCTTGGCACTTATATCTGGATGTCTGTTCTGGTAGATCTTTAGTATACACAGGCAGCCCATGATGTACATGAAGGAAGTATCTGAAAGAAAACAATGGCTCTTTAAATCAACCATGTCTTGTACAGTTTATCTTTTTTTTAAAATCTAAAAATCACTTTCATATAAATTCCATTTAAGATAGACTGCTTTTGAAAATCAAACTCAGTCAAGATGAGAGCAAATATCAAGTTGCATACCTAATATGGTTGAAATCCTGCAAAATTTAAGGGAATTCCTACATGAAAAGGAAAGTTGGTGATTCTGACAAACAAGGGCTATAACTCAACTAAAGATGCGGCTGCATGCAAAAACTTGACTCAGCAACACTGACAATCATACTCAGCCAAGGTTTCATACATATCAAGCTACTATCAAAATTTGTATTTTTTAAGTCCAATAAATAAGTAAGGGAGTTGTTCAGAAACAAAAGTGGGTGGCTCTGACAATCAGAGCTTATGATTCTGCTACATGATAATGTAAAATGGTGCCAAATGAACTCGGCCCAAATCTCATCAACATTTAGCTGCATACTAAGTTTAACTGTGATCCAGTAATAATAATTAAGATACTAATTGTGCAGCAATGAAAACTAATGGGTCCAATAACCAAGGGCTACAACTCTGCTATAAAATTACATAGAATGCTGATAATCAAACTGAGCCAAGGCCCCATCAATATCAGGCTGTCTACCAAATCTGTTTGCAATCCAATCATATATAGAGGAGTTATTGTGCAGAAATAGATGTTGGTGGGTCTGACAATCAGGAGCAGTAACTCTGCTACATGATAATATAAAACACTGACAATGAAACTCAGCCAAGGCCTCATCAATATGCTGCATACAAAATTTGGTTGAAATCCAATAATAAAGGTTGTTATTGTGAGAAAGCAAAAGTGGGTGTGTCTGACAATCAGGGCCTATAACTCCACTAAAGTATAATGTAGACGACCGACAATCGAACTTGGCCAAGGTCTCATCAATATCAATCTGCATGCCTAATCTGCTTGAAATCCAATAATAATTAAGGAAGTTGATGTGTGGACATGAAAGTGGGATGGAGATACAGATAGAATGACACCCAAACAGCAAAGCCCAATTTAATATTCCTAGCTTTTTACAGAAAAGCAGGGAACAATAAAAAAATTTTACAGATCCCTTTGTCTATGTTTATATTTTATCAGTTGCTATTTTAGTAACTGCTATCATTAACTGAAGTTCCATCTTACCAAACTGGAAGTTAGAAGCATTAGGACACACATGGTAGGATGCACTCATTATTCCTTCCATACAGAGGGCCAGTCCCATGGCATAGAACAGCCCAAAGTGCTGGGGAATGCCAACCAGCTGCAAGAAATATAAACTGATTCATTGTAACTGTACAATCAATCCATAAAAGCTGTTTAACTGTTAGGAATCAAACAACTACAGGCTTTGATATAATAAAGAAATTTATATGACACTGAAGGCAACAGAGTTAAAGTATATAATTAACAAAATAGATTAGAGGATATGGTTTTGTACATGAGGATATGAGGATTTGTATGTTAGTTTTACAGTTACAATGTGAGCATTACTAATGATAAATCATCAAGCAAGTAAAACAGATACTATGTACTTGTGACAGTACAACCAGCATTATTATTCTCAAAAACATAATTGTTATTCCAATTCTAATACATTTAGAAAATGTTGTGCTGAATTTGTAAAAAATAATCAAACTGTGTTGATCTACCATATATACAATTCAGCTCACGTGATTTTTCACAACCCCATGCATCGCGGTGGGGGACTTAATCCCTCCACTTTAGCTCCATGATAACACTCCGCGGTGGAGGCATAAATTGGCATAAATACCTACAAATCACCACCGCGTTTCGGCAGGCACGCCAATGTCAATTCCACCATGGAGGGGCTAGTTGACATTACTGATTGAAATCTGAACAGCCAATGAATGAAGACCACCTATGGAAAGACTGAGACGTCAAGAGTGATTTACAACCTGATACCATTGGAAGAATCAGTTGTCTTTATTTCGATCATATTGGACAATAAAAAAATAATTTCAAAAGGCTTGTATATTCAGTATATATTAGTGTTTATAAAAGGTTGATCGACTTCTTTTGCAATAAGTTTATGATTTTAATTTATTTCAAAGAAATATGAACAAACTTATGCACTGACTTGATGAGAAGCACACATTGCTGAGCTTCTCAAGCAGAATAAATTTATCATTTTGTTCCAAAGGAAAGTAATTCTCTGAGATATGGACAATTCAAATCCAAACTGACGTCCGCTTCTGCTTACCCCCCCCCCCCCAGCCAACAACAAACCTAAAACACTGAATTTACACTGAAATGCAAACCGCGTGCTTAGTCTTTAAGCAGTAATAGCATTGTCACGAGGCTGAATATTATGACTGCATGTGTACTGTAAGGGACTGACCATTTAATATATGGGGTTTATATGTTGTTTTGTTTTTTTTGACCGGGATATTTTTTGTTCTTTCATCACAATATTTATTTATTTTAAGTAAAATATGGAACGGATTAACGTCTTTTTATACTACAAAAATCAGAGAAAGACAACTGTTTTCATGCATTTACCCTCCCCCCCCCTTTGGAAAATTCAATTGTCTCTCCCTAATAAAGACTTGACTTCAGTGGATGTTCTACAGAAATCAAGGCAGTGACCATTGTGAACACTGTTGTAAAATATTAACAAGGGTTTGCATCAAAGGATGATGTAAGTTTCAGCTTGGGAACAGTGTGTTTTTATCACACGAAGCCATCTGACTTGGCATGTTGTACTTTACAGCCGCAATTATGGTCCCACCATTAACAACAGAAGTTTGATAATTGTTAGTAATTAATCTTTACTCGACTTATTACCAAAATGAAAAATAATATGGAAAATTCTAAAATCTGAGATGTTCAGAGATTTTAATTTCCAACAAGTTTAGAGCATTTTGCATGGATGTATTGTCTCCACGAGTATCCTATGATTTGCTCATTTTTCTATGGCGAAAATATAAAAATAAAATATACTCTTTTAATTATTTTTACGCAGATATTAAAGAATGCAGTTTCCTGTTTGTGACTGTTAGAACCTTTGGTTATTGAGCGTGTTTCTGTAAGTGGTATATTGCTTTACAGCTAGAGAGCTCGCGTTACTGTAGCCCAGTGGATAAAATGTGCGACTCACACACACACACACTTGGATGTCTGCAGAGGGGGGAGGGGGGCATGTTGCCTCGTCCCCACCCCGATTTAAAAAATATAATAAATATATCCCTTTTACTTCGCCCCCCCCCCAAAAAAAAATTCCTGCGGATGCCCATGAACACACACATGACTTTAGAGCACGTGCTCGGGAGTTCCGGTGCAGTGGTGGGAAAATTTCTTTCTTTTTTGCTCCATAACACTATAATGTCTAGCATATTATTACTTTTTTACCACTACTGAATGTTTCCAGATTTCAGTTTGTCTACGCTGAGATTTATAATCAGTCAGATTTTAATATTTTAATTCTGACGATTGACTAAAAATGTCGACATGTCAAGCAGCGAAAAAGAAAATTTTGGTTAACATTAATAAGCATTTTAGCATTATTTTTGAAACTCGCATTAGTGAAAAACTCTTTAAAACATAAGCAGAATCACGAAAAACTACTTACTTTTCTTACCACTTGCAAACTTTTCCAGATTTCAGTTTATGATAACTTGTGCGGTAGTGATTTGGATTCCATATTTTATGAGAGAGAGAGACAGAGAGAGAGAGAGAGATAGGAGGTGGAACTTTACTAAGAAGATGATCTAAAATTATTCATCTTATTTTTCTGTATTATGCATCTTATGCAATAGGAAAATGAACAGAAAAGAAAAAGTTAAACATTAATTTCATCTGATGCGCAAGTTTGTCAAATCAATGGCAAAGAAAACAAACCTACAGAAGCGCTGCTGTTGTACTTTTAGGTTAACAGTTAGCACATGAAATTAACACGTCAATATCAAAGAAAACAAGCAGTGTTGATGGCTTCTCTTGTGCTAGGTTACTTGCACATGTCAACTATGTGTATCTAGGATGACCTTTTTGCGACCATTTGGGATTTTTTTAAAAACCGCTACTTTGGTAATTAATGCAAAATAGTACAGTTTAAAATAAAAATAACGATGTGAAATCTTAATAATGCTTTATTTAAGCGATTGGATGTCAGAAAAAATCGTACAATATGTGAATGAGTACTCATGCATGGAGTAACCATCGGAACTTGTGCGATTTTGTTTCACTTCAGTCAGGTATGACTGCAGCTTTGTTATTAATTTGTTCGATGTTTATTGTTCTTTTCATTCCAGGTAGTACAATATCACTGACTTTCATATGATCATTAAAATTTTGTATTGCGTTTACTGAAAAAGAAATAAGGATATGAATGCATGTTTAAATTCTGATAACATAGTATTGAAGAAAAAAAATTAGATTCATTGCGCAAAATGTATTATTAATACAGTTTGCGAGACATTGTCATTACGTTATCATCTAAAATATGATTTGGCACTATGTATCATACATTATCTTCGTTAGAACAAGGAAATATTTATAATTAACTGAATTACTAAGATTTTTTCAGTATCAAAAAGTTAGCAAATTGCTCCCCAGAGGGATAACGATGTAGATAAATCGGTGCCCCCCCCCCCCGTCTCTCTCTCAACCTCTGCTTGCATGGGTGATAAACAGTAAACCATGCCCATATTATCGAGACTACGTCCACTCCGCGGTGGTGATCGGATGCGACTCCGCGAGAAAGCGTGGTGTGCAGGACAATTCTGAAATATCACGTGAGCTGTACTGTACTTGCTTATAATATAAGTTGAGTCCAACTGCAAACTGCACAGGCATAGATCTGCTGTTGCATAATGTGCCAGCAGATCTGGGTCTATGCAGTTTGTTAGAAGTAATCAGCAGAACAAACAACATGGACCCTGATCTGCCAGAGCATTATGCAACAGTAGATCAGGGTTTATTTTGTTTGCAGTGGACTAGACTTATAAGCGAGTATATACAGTACATTAGAATAACATCACAAAGGCATCAATCTTTCCCACTCTATATTGTGATCTTGCTGCCATGATGTGTATTTTCTAGTGCTATACTTAGTTAAATATCTATCACCATGTAAGATCATTACATAGAGATGCATACAAAATGGAGCCCTGTCACAAACTCTGAATTTTTTTATAGATAAATGAGTATTTAAATATTCATCAAATCTGCACAGGGTAAAGACTGCAGATTCTTCTTATCAGATACATTGAGAAAGGTGAATGTTTGTGAGTTAATTGTTTCATTATGACACAATTATTGAGCTCATATCGGAATTCCAACACTGAAAGCCTGCAAGATTGATATATGGAAGTTCATAAATCACTATTTCCCAAGGTGTCATATACTTTCTGTTGACTTCATTTTCTATTAAGCAGCAGGAGTGGCTCAGTGGTTAGCATGCCAGACTCACAAATGAAAGGGTGTGGGTTCAAATCCTACCACCAGATCAGCCTGGGTTGGCTACCATGGTGTGTTCCTGGGCAAGGCTCTCGACTTAACCCTGATTGCCTCAGCACTAAATAACCTTCGTGTGTTGATGTGCCATGCAACACTAAAGCCGAAAACAAACCAAACCATTATCATTTTCTTTCCTAGTACTGTACTTGCAATGATTAAACCTGTATGAAAACGTTTATTTTTGTTTTACTTAATATGAGACAGATATCTCAATCATGTCACCTTACATTCGATTTCTGTGTTCATAATGCCATGATGCACTGAGGTAACATGTCATATTGATGACATAATAATGGAATCATCACATCATCAGTGGTTATGTGGGGGTGATTCAGGTGAAATAGTTATCCTCATCCATGAAATTTTGCTTCACCCTGCCAAGAAAGTGAAGTTGACTTCGCCTTGCCACAAATCGCACCTACCCCCCACCCCACCCCCGCTTTAAATGTTTTGGTTCTAAAAATTACGTGTAAAGGTGTAAAACAGTAGAAACAAATTTTTGAAGTAAAATATGTTTCTTCAATAATACTTACCCAATCATAATACCTTTGCAGAACTACTACTACCTTGCAAATCCAGCCCTCCCAGGCTAAACTTTTTAGCTAAGAAAGCTGAAAGTTACCTGCCTGCATAGGTGGCAGTTAGATAGTGATCCTCCTTGATACAGGGATTGGTACCAAATCCCATATATAATTCAGTTACTACTGGAGCAGAATGCACGCTCTCTAGATGGATGTAGCGGGGGGGGGGGGGGAGGGGGGCTGGGAGGGTGTATGTGTACGTGTATTGCGATTGGGCAAGTATAACCAAAGAAACATATTTTACAGGTATTTAAACTCGCAAAACTTACTTGATAACATGTTGGATCCATGGTCATCTGTTGTTTTGTGAACCTTTCATGACCCTTTTTCATATTTTTATCTAAACGTATACACTGGTAACAGTCTGGAGAGAATTTGAAGGACAAATCATTCCAGTCTGGGTTAACTTCAATGCATTTAAACCCGGCTCAGGTCAGTTGCTCCAAGAAGCAATGATTCTTAAAGAAAATTCTATCCAATGTAAAATTATGTCGTTGTTTGTAAAGACTACTTGGATTTTCTCTTGTCCTTGTGTTGACTTTATTTCCTTGTTTGATATGAAATCAATCTTGGGTCACAACCTTAACCACTCAGTCACTGTGTATCCCCCCTAGGTTTAGTCCACTGTAACTATATGACATGTTTCTTGCAGTAATGATGGTGAAATACCTTGCAAGCAAAATGTCCTTTGGGATAATTGCACAGAGTTTGTTAGTTAGAAATTTTACTTATCAATGGTCATTTAAAAATTTGTTGAAATATGAAACTGAATTGAATTGAGGCATATCACATTAGCTTCCATGATTATATTCAGATTTAAAATGAAAATCCAGTTGTTATTCATTTATTGTCCAAGATTCTGGCTGTATAAAGTGGATGGCCGCTGGTCAGGGGACCACTGTAACATAAAGTTGATTCTGGCACAGTAAGGACTGTTCCAGGTGAGGAGGTGTTGTAGAGAAAATCAAGATGGCATCATGCATCTGACAAATCTACTAATGCAGAATATGCAGAACATTTTTCAATAGCATGGAGACTTTAAAGAAGCATTCATGTACTCGCCCTGATAGTAGGATTTTAATGACAGATACAAATTGCATATTACACATTGTGTCCAGCCAAATATGGAGAAATATCTGCATCTACTGACATGCTCCTTTAGGAATTAGTACAGCCAGAATATGTAGAAATCCCAATCAAATGCCATGTCCATTCAATTGAAAGGAAAAGTCAGAACATACAGAACCGTTCCAACTTGTGTTGGCACTTACCAATCAAGAATAGGCTAGGCATGCCCCAACCAACTGATAACTGTCCAATGAGAACATTTTTTGTATACATCCAATCAAAGTGATAGACATGGAGATACACTTGTCCATTCATAGACTGTTCACTCCTTCATTGCAATGCAGCGCAAAAACTTTGTGTCTGACGATGGGATTTCTAAAGTGGAAGTGTTTAGAACATGTTTGGCTTGCACGTTTAGGCAGACCTTCCCAGCCAGTTATTTCAGCCACCCAGAGAAGCGATTTTATGGAATAAACAACCTGGGACAAGGAATGATTCCAACAATAAAATTTTGGGATCCCCATCATTAGAATTGGGAATTTTTCATTGCAAAATGAGTATTTGGGGGAATTTTTAACACTTAGGCTTATTATAAACCAAAATTTGTTATATAATTTTGTTCTTGTTTTGTAGAGAAGTTGCCTTTTTAAAAAGTAGCAGTAGTAGAAGTTGCTGTTTTTGTTGTGTTCTTGGTATAAAAAACAACTTTTTTATAACAAGTCCTAAATATGAAATAATTTTGTTTGTTACTAACATGTGTTATTGGAATACAAGTGCACTATGATCATATGGTGCCATTAGTTTCACATCAAATTCAAATTTTGTGCTTTAAAGGGCAGGAATCTTTGCTGCATATTTAGCAAGCAGACACAAGTCAGCGAACTAGATTAGTTTAGTGTTTTATGGCACAGCAACACAATTAGGTTTTTTAGTGACAAGGTAATCGGAGTAAAGTGCCTTGCCCTAAGACACACCACAGTAGTTGACCCAGACTAATCTGATGGTAGGATTTGAACCTGCACCCTTTCGGTCATGAGTCCGGCATACTAACTACTGAGCCACCACAGCTCCTCAACAAACTAGAATACTGAACACTATTGAAAACTATATTCCATTTTCAATAAAAAAAAGTATGAAACAGAATGTCATAAAAAACATGATTTGGTTCATCAGAAAGAGTTGAAAAAGTCATTTAGCATTTCACGCTAGACCACGTGATTCCAACCAAACCTTGGCAGATGAATCACAGCCCATGTGTTGAATTTATGCAATTCAAAAGTACAAAATGTGTGTATTGCCCATTACCAATATGTATTGTCAACTATCCAAACAACTAGTCACCAAAATTTTCTAATTAAGGAATACATATCTGTAGCTATAAAAATGGAGAGCTGTCTGTTCGGTTGACAGCTTTTTGACAATGCACATATGTTACAGAATCTGGATCCTTACAGCGTCTGCACTAGGGGGTGATTCAGGCGAAATAGTCACCTCAGAGCCTGTCATTTCACCCAAACAGTTCACCTCATCTTGCAGCGATTTCACAACTTTACCTCCACCCCATTTTGTTTCAATACAATGCATTAATAGCCAAAGGAGTAAATTTTTCGTTCCAAGAGGAAGGTGGAAAGATAGAAAAATAAGTTTTATGTTCAGTAGTCAATTTTGGTGCTAATTTTATGATCATAAATACCAGAAATTACATAGATATCTGTGGAATTCCCACTGAAAATTCATGCATGATCCTTAAAAAACAAGTGATAAACTGAATTTTTGAAGCCCAATCTGAAGCAAATTAGAATTCAATGGATATATTCAGGTCCCTTACTAATAAAATGAATAACTGTATCCAATATTTCATCATACAGACACGTGAAAAAAAGACTTCTGCTATGGAAGCTGTTGCTGATTTTTTACTGTAACCTATTGTCGAGGTTGCTGTTTTATGTTATACAATGACTGTGTTGAAGCAAAATAAGAAAAGTTTTACTATTTTCATAAACTTAAAATAATATTTCATCATCATTTTAATAATCAGACATGAAAATATGAAAAACATAAGGTTAAAATGACTATTTTGAACGTTCTACATCCACTTCTTATTTTTTGCCAACCTTGTCCTATTCTGGCTGGAGAGAGGTAATTTCACTCAAATATTAGGGTCAAGCTTGGACCCTGACTTATTATAATTAAATGCACTATTAAGATGACTTCTGGTAAGGAAAAAAGGTAAAATTACGGTTTTGATCTAGTAACATGTTGCAGATATGAATGGAATGAGGGAAAAGTTCTATCAAGCAAGATTTACTAACTTTTGACTGAGGCATTTCAAAATAAATGTTCTGGGGCCACCAACGGAAATTCATCCCTGAGGGACAGAAGTATTTTTGGACTCTAGCATATATTTTTTAAAACTGCCATCTCCAGTATGTTTTAATGGAACAGCTCTCAACTTTTGTGCTAATCAAGTGGCTTCTGGTGTTTTCAAATATGCACAGAGTTGCAATTTTACCACCAACCATACAATATGTATGTATATAGTACTTTTTTTATGACACCTCAGCACAATGGTGGCTATATAGTGCCACCTGAAGGTAAAGATAAAACAAAGTAAATATTTGGATTGCACAAACATTTAGGAAGAAATGTAAACATGATTTACAACAAGAAAAAATATAAAACATAATGATGTTAAAATTCAGTAAAATGTATATTGAAAAAAATACGATAAAGGTAGCAAATGTAAAATCCTTAAAATATATGGTTAAATGTGAAACACTAGCAAGTGACTACAATCCAAAGGTTTGTCAGTGTCTAAACCAAAGATATTTTGAGACTAAAAACTTTGAAGAGATTAATGAAATTATCCCGTATTTCACCTGAAAACACAGTGGGATGATGAGATGATTTGCCTTTGAAGAGAACTAGTCACCTATTTTTGGGAAAAGTTAATTATTTTTATGTGGCAGTTTTCCAGATTCAAGATAGAATTTTACAAATACTTTCATAAAGCATAATTTATATTTCATATATTCTAGTATGTTTTAACTTGCAGAGACAGTAAAACACTTTCCCATCATTCTGCCCTATTTGGACTGGAGGGAGAAGTTACTTTGCCTCAAATTTTGAGTCCAGCGTGACCTCTGTGTACTTTCAAGATGTGCAGTAAATGTAGATTTGACAAAAGTGGGCATACCGCATATACTCAATTATAAGTCAAGTCCAACTGCAAAAAAATACAGACCCTCATCTGCCACTGCATAATGTGCTGGCAGATCAGGGTCTATGTTGTTTGTTCTACTGATTATTCCTAACTAACTGCAAAGACCCAGATCTGCCAGTACATTATATGATGCCAGATCTGGATCTGTGCAGTTTGCAGTTGAACTTGACTTATAAGCAAGTACATACGATACCTACCGTGAAGCATACTGTTCCCATTACAACTGAAAGATTAAAATAACTGATGCATAAACAGACATTTTTGAGTAAGAATCACTATTTTTCTCTTAAGTGTCTGTACATATTACATATGAAAAACAGTATTCTTGATGTACCCTAATTATCAATTCTCCACATCACAAAATTAGCAAGTGATTGTCAATAAATGTATAGAAACTTTAAAACTGGCCAACTGAAAATGTGCATTGAAGTAAAACATACAATTAACAGCAACAGATCTGTCCATACCTGGTCATGTCCACCACTCTTATGTACTGCTATTTTATGCAAAACATTCCTGGAAAAATAAGACACAAGTCAAACATTATTAAAATTGCACCTGATACCAACATCCATCCCTATTAGTCATCTATCCACCTAAAGTTTTAGGCCTTTAAGTGCAAGCTTTGTACATTTTTATGGACCCTATATCTAAGATGGCTTATAATTTTCCATGTAGTCACCAAATCTGAGCCCCTAACGATGATGACATGTTTGATTATTAGGTTTATACTAAAAGACCTGCATGATGGATTTTCTGCCTCTGATCTTGTTCTCATTTAACTTTAACATTAAGTCTTCACCCATTATCTAACAGTTCCTATGTATTATTAAATAATTCCTCTTTTTAAATTTTTCTCTTAAAACTAATAATTCCTTTATTTAATACAAAATTATATATTTCTGCAAATTTCAAGCTTCAGAAATTGATTCCTTTTGTCATTAATTCAAGCTCAAAATTATTTTACACTAGCAGTCATCAGTGACTATGAAAGTTGACAGACAACTGCACAAACCTTGAATATTTCAATCGCTAAATTTGTTGTTTAAATTAAATAGAATCACCATCTGAAAGTTTAGATCACCTCTGGCAATTTTAGCAATCTGCAGGGCCAACATAGCTACATCATCTGTCAAAGCAGGGAACTATATTGTTACATATACAGTCTACTTTCATTAATGTGACATAGTCTATTGTACTAAAAAAACTGTTTAGATTAATCCAACTACTGGATAAAAATATAAAGCACTCACTCATTATAACAATGTTCAGGGGAGACATAAAAGTGTACTGTGTTCTAAGCAAGGTTGCCTTATACTAAGATAGGTTCAATGTTCATAGCTACATTCATCAATAAACTGATGTCCATGTCCATACACATGTTATGAGGGACTGCATTATACCAAGTTATAGTGTGGTACCACTGTATTATTTAAAGACCTCACAAGTTAGATTCATGTACATTCATGTGCAAGTATGCTAGAAATGTAAGTACATTAGTGAAACAGCTAATAAGAATGAATTATGGCTCCACTTGACTAAGTCAGTGGAACCCTATAGTAATCATGTTTTCTGTCTGTCAGCAATTTAGTTTCTGCAAGATAACTTTACTGGGAATTGTTAGATTTAAACCACAATTGGTATGATGCTTAATTGGATGATGCCTTGAAAGAGTTTGATTTCCAGCCTTCTGTCATCATTTAGAGGAGTTCTAGTCCCTGATTGTCTATCCCCATAACTTATTTATTTCCACTGGTTAACTTTCCAAAGCATTGCTGAACTTCAACCAAATCTGATAAGCAGCTCTTTACTGATGAGGTCTTGAATTAGTTCAATTTACAGCATTCCACAAAATCATTTATAGGAGTTATGTCCCCTGATTGCATGTTCTCCTGACTTCGATTTTTGCAGCAAAACTTTACCAAGGTTTCTTGGTTTTCAGGCAAATCTGATATAGGACATTATCTTGATGAAACCTTGCATGAGTTTTTGTTTTCCAGCATTCCACAACATCATTAACAAGAGTTATGGTCCTGATTAACCATCCTCCAATTACAATATCATTTACAAGAGTAATGCCCCCTGATTGCCCAATCTTCTGAGTTTGGTTTCTGCAGCATTACATTACCAAGAATTGTTGGATTTAAACCAAATTCAGTATGAACTTTTGTACTGATGAGATTCTGAATGAGTTTAATTTCCAGTGTTCCATATTATCATTTAGAAGAGTTATGACCCCTAACTACCTCTCCTTTGGTTCCCACAGAATAACTTTACACTGGATTGTTGGATTTCAACCAAATTTGGTATGCACCTTTATAATGAAACCTTGAATGAGTTTAATTTCCAGTGTTCCATATTATCATTTAGAAGAGTTGTGGCCCCTGAGTGACTGTCCCCTTACAAAGGAATGTTGGATTTCAACCAAATTTATCATGCACCTTCATACTAATGAGACCTTAAATAAGCTGAATTTCCAGCATTCAGCATCACTTAGAGGAGTTTGTGATCCCTGATTGCCCATTTTCCTAACTTTGGTTTTCTGACACAAGCTCCTCTGTTTAAGGCCTTGCTAAGCAAACTGTTGTGCCATGTACCCAGAATTAATACAGTAGCTCAAGTTAGTTGTATAACACTTCTGAACATTTGCATGGACTACTCATTCTGCTATTCAAGGTATAACAACAACTTACCCATCACCGTACGACAATTAGAAGATAATAACATCATCTTAATAAATAGATAATGTGTGTTTCAAGCATTTCATATCAAAATGACGTAAGAATTTGAACACAATACTGTTGGTTAAACTTTTAGTTTTAAATAATAACAGAACAGTTTTGCATTAGTCATAAAAACACAATAGTCTGTTCAAGGGATGTAGGATAAAGTTGAGTAGAATGTACTTCATTCAGCAAGAAAAGATATATGAAAGCTGAGAGGTTGAGTTATTAGTCCAAATGTAACTCAAAATTAAACAGTGTTTGTAGCTGAAAAAAATAGTTGCGAGAGCTTGTTGTACTTGTACAGTGAAACCCCGCTATAGCACACTTTGTTATAGCATGAATTCGGATATAACACAATTGTGGCATGGCTCCTGAAATTTCATATATTTTTTCATGCGTGAAAAAAAAAATTTAAAAAAATTCACAATACGAAAAATGTGTACAAAATTAGTTATCATTTTGGAGTAGAGATCGTGTATGAATTCGGATATAACACAATCGTGGCATGGCTCCCAACATTTTACAATAGTTTCACAATTTTCTTGAAGTACTGCAAAGTTTTGTGCCAAATAAACGAGTTTGATTCAATAATTTGGCAAGATGTATTGTATTCTTAAAGAAAAAAGTGTCTTATGATTGCATCTTTCTTTATATGAATAAAGATGTTAAACGTTTCTAATTGTGAATATTCATTTCAAATGTGTCAGTAGTCAATACTGCATTTTGATCTTAGCTTATTTTTGACAGATGTCAGCTCATTAAAAAGTTGATAAATGTTAATCTTATTACTATTGAATCATGAACAATAAAGCCAGCAAGTCTTCATTGTGTTTTTCTTCAACTGTTTTGATGGAACATGCTGTGTACCCATAGAATCGAATGGTTTACTCCCAAGCTGGCTTCAAGCAGTTTAGGTGCATACACACCTGTAGAATTCTCATCATAAGTACATTACGAGGTCAATACAGTACATTTGACCTCCTGCATGAATTTTCAGCTGTAGTACATGTACTTTTCAAGCCTAAATACAAGTTTCTATTTAGCAACTCCTAATGTCTGAATCATGCTTGTTATTGTCGGTCAGAAATCAGACCCTTTGGACAAGTCCAGAAAATATGAATGTTGCGGCCCAAAAAAAAAAAAAAATTATTCACAAGTTTGTGTGAATGTATTAGCAAGAAATTAAATATTAGGATTCGACTGGATCTATCAACATTTAAAAAAAAATATAAATTATGCTTCTTTTTGCACATTTTTGATGGAATTACTATTATGGATACAACCAGATTCGACTGGTGAGTACACACACTTTCAACTATTTACGCTAAGTTGCCAATTTTGTATACATAAAAATAAATATTAAATGTGTAATGACTGTTTTAATTAGTTCTTGTCTAATATGGAACAAGTTTATAACTGTGTCAATGAAGTCCATAGTATTGCCTAGCCATTCCCCCCCCCCCCAATCCCCCTCGGGGCTTGCATTGAATACAGACACTTAATGATCTTTGAAAAATAACTAAATATTATACTTCTGTGTGCATATTTTCGATGGAATTATTATGGATTCACTCTTACGCATGCCATGAGATCGGTTGATGAGTACACGTGTTGATACTTAACTATTCGTGCTCTGCATTAGACATGTACATATACATGTACCAATGCATGATTCTCTGAATAAAGTAAAATATTATATGTGCTCTCTCTCTGTTTTCACTACATGTGTATTTCTCGTTTAATACACACTGATTTAAGATGGTAACTGTGCCAATGAAGCTTGTAGTTTTGCACCCAATATTATACACCCCCCACCCCACTCCGTTTTTTTTGGTGCATGCATCATTTTCTTCAGCTAAATGACTTGGTTGGTTATAGCATGGTTCAGTACATAGCACGATGTCATTTTGTGGACCCCGACCATTGTGCTACAGCGGGGTTTCACTGTATTACCTTCTTGCCACCATCAGAAGAAAAAGTATCCCCAGCATCAAGTAACCAATGTTACTGAAGACGTTGTTAAAAGAGCTAATTGGACCAAGTGGGTGGGCACAATCAAAGTTGTAATAACACAAATCTTGATTCCCTGTCTCATTCAGAACCTGTCAAAGATAAATTAATTTCAACTGTTTTTTTTTGTTTTGACTTCAATCCTTTCGTTCATTACCAAGCATGATAATGTACTCCCTATGCATCTCTTCAGTTGCAAGTTCAACACTAATTCAGAAGTTTGAAAGGAAGAGTGGTCTACAACACATTAATTATTTAATCTCTGTCAGAGTCACAAAGAAAAATTAACATATTAATTCTATATTTCTGAATGTTAAATTAGAGAATATAGGAAGTTCTAACTGGTAATGAAACAAGCTTCCTAATATGAAATTCCATAAGCTTACCTCCTCATTAACAGAGTGTCATAATAATCTAACAAACATAAAATCAGGATTCTAATGATTGCATAACTGCAAAAAGTGTTATGCTACACAATAATATTGTTACATGACACTGCTAGTTGCTATCTGTTATGTCACAAAGTGTTATACTACACAATAATATTGTTACATGACACTGCTAGTTGCTATCTGTTACATCACAAAGTGTTATACTACACAATAATATTACTACATGACACTGCTAGTTGTTATCTGGTAGGGTCACAAAGTTTTATACTACACAATAATATTGTTACATGACACTGCTAGTTGCTATCTGTTATGTCACAAAGTGTTATACTACACAATAATATTACTACATGACACTGCTAGTTGTTATCTGGTAGGGTCACGAAGTTTTATACTACATAATGATATTGCTATATGACACTACTAGCTGTTATCTGTTAGTCACAAAGTGGCATCAGATTATTATAATGTGATGCGCATCTTTTAACTACAATGACATGTACAACCCCAGTGACAACAAGACAACTAAGATGGAATCTTGACATCAATTGGTAGTGCAATGTGTCCAAACTGACTGATCAAACTTATCTCCCTAATTCTCACTTTACAATAACTTGATGTTTGAAATGAAAAATATTCACATAAAAACTTACTGTTTGGTATGTTAGAACCAGCTGTATAACAGGCAGACCATAAAAGATGGCTATCGTCAAGAGGTTTCTAAAATCAAAAATAAGAATCATATTTCCATTCTGCACTTAGATTAGACAGGGCTAGAATTCAACTTATTTTTGCTACTTGAAATTTCTTTGCGAGAGGAGAAAAATTAAACTTGCAAAATCCTATTGTCTACCATTTTTTACAACCTGTTATTTTACCCTATAGTGTAATACCTTTAGCATAATCTTGAAATTTTAGAATAACAAGCAAAGTCCAGGAATTGATGTTCCCCACTTTTTTTGTTTGTTTTATAAATATCAACCTGCCTATAAAATTTGCTTTAAATCCAATAATAATTAAGGGAGTTCACATGCAAAAATGAAAATGGGTGGGTCTAATGTTCAAGGGCTATAACTCTGCTAAATGAGGCAGAATGCTGATAATCAAAATCAGCTATGGTCTCACGGAAATCAAGCAGCATACCAAATTTAGTTGAAGTCCAATAATAATTGAAGGATTTATTGTGCAGAAATGAAAGTGGATGGGTCTAACAATCAGAAGCCATAACTCCACTCAATGATGATGCAGAACACTGACAATCAAACTCAACCAAGTCTCATCAATATCAAGCAGTAAGGGCTTTATTGTGTGGGAACAAAACTGGGTGAATCTGGCAATCAGGGGCTATAGCTCTGTTTTACAATGATGCAGAGTGCTGACAACTGAACTCAGCCAAGGTTTGATCATTATCAAGCAGCATACTAAATTTGGTTGAAATTCAATAATAACCAAATTATTAACATGCAGAAAGAAAGTGGGTAGGTCAGATAATCAATGGCTATAACTATGCTAAAGGAAAGAGAAGACTGACAATCAAACTCAGCCAAGGTTTCATCAATATCAAGTTGCATACTAAACCTGTATGAAATCATAAATGCAATAATAACTAAGAGAGCTACTGTGCAGAAATGAAAGTGGGTGGATCCGACAATCAGGGGCTAAAACTCTGCTAAACAATGACATAAAAAGGTGACAACTGAACTTAGACAAAGTCTTATCAATATCAATCAGCATACCAAATTTGGTTGAAATCCAAAATTAATTAAGGAAGTTACTGTGCAGAAATGAAAGTGGGAAGGATGGAACTTAGGATTATATTTGCAGCTGAATTGTTTTTCTTGGTAATGACTGAAGTCTGATTACACATCTTTTGACCTTGAAAGGTTATTAGAAATAAAAGATGATAAAGTATTTCACTAATGTGCAATTTCAGCTATGTTTGTATTAGGAACAACCATTTTCTTTTCAGGGGGTGGGCAGCATAACATGTGAAGCAAATATCTGAGATTGGCCATCTGACAAAAAAATACAAGCATTACAAGTCTTAAGAAGAGACATAGTAACAGATTTTTACCTAAAGTAAGGTAATACTTAGAGAAATATTCGATATTTGGTGGATGAAATATTTGAGTTTTTTAAAAAGATGCTGATGCACCTTGATCACAGTAAAGGGCTATATGCCAAATAGATGAACTAATGGAAAAGGAATCAATACCAAAACAAGCTTAATTTTATGTTCAAAAATTACACATCTGCTTTTGCTGAAATAGATAGAAAAAGGATTCTTACAAATGATTTAGAGTACATCATTGGACAATTTGGCACCTGCAAAATGAAGCAAGAACTTAAAAATGTAAACTTGCATTTTCCACAATTAACTCATGTCAGGTGCATATGCAAGTGCTGAATGTGAGCCTTTTTAGATATAAATTATCTCCCTTGAGATATGTGCATGCCATCTTCTTGCTTACACTTCTACATATAATATTAGCAGTGCTCAAAGTACCTTTCAAATTCTAGTATCCATTTCAAATTTTATGTGGCTAAGCCCTGTAAATTCTATTGGCATAGATAATGGGAACAGAAAACAATAGAGTGGGACAATTAAAGGCAAAAGACAACAAAAAGACAAAGATTCTTTTTTAGTTAAGGTAAATTAAGGAGTAATTATGTATTAAAAAAATTAATAGTGTATAGATATGTCTGACAAAATTTTAAACAGTCATCATATGCTTTGATCTCAAGGAAACAGCATGTTAGCTGAGCCAGGCTTATCCAATGGTGAGAATCAAATAAGCACCCTTCTGTTCAATGCCTTAACCAATGACCCACCACTGCTCTCTATTTTCTTCTGATGACAGTTTATATTAATAAAACCACAGCCATATCTACATTTACAGTAGTTTGCCGACAGTAATTTCATTGCTAACTGTAATTTTTCTTTGTTTGTTTCCACATCTACATTTTTCCGCATTTATACCATCAGTTGAGGCTAAATGTATGGTCAGTGATCTATACATTTCAGTAACATTGTTTTCATAGGCAGTGAACCAGACTAGTCATTTGCAAATATGTCTACTTATGTAGGAACCATAGTCACTCAATCAAAAAGGGATTTTGCTGTAAATTAAATTGCATGTGCTAACTGTTTCAGTTTCAGTGCAAGATGTGTTATATCTTTAAAAGTGTTGTTGATGTAATTTTCTAGTTGCTGCATCATGATTCTTAAGATTGCCAGATGGCAACCAGTTGCCATTTTCACTCACAATGGCCAATTTTTGTGTCACAAATGCAACCATTTTATTCCCCACTTGGAGCACTGGTTAGGCACAAACTTATTTCACTACAAACTCAATAGTTTATACTAGTCTTTGTGTCTTTAAACAAAGCATACTTATTATAATATGTACCCAAAAATATATTCCAAATCCTGCACATCAATTGCAATATATATATATATATATATACACACACATACATATACACACACACACACACAGAGTGAAACCCTTCAAAACTGAACCCTAGATATACCGGAATCCCCTCCAGAAGTAATTTTTTTTTTTAGTCCTGAATTTTTCCTTCTTTAATATAACTTTTTCCAAGTAAATCGAAACCCCTCTACTCCGAAAACCGAAACAAATTTCAATTCCAAATTTCAATTTTACACGTAAAAAAACTCCATAAAACTGAAACTCACTTCAAACTTGAAAATGTAGTTTAGCTACTAAATTCCTGACACATGCTGGACCAGATTATTTACAATTAGCAAATACTGTAGTAGGCTTATTAGAGATAAATTGTCCCAAGGACATCCAAGGTTAAAATAATACTTGACACAGATTAGGGCCAACAATAGGCTAATCCAAAGTCTTTGCACCATAAAAAAGAGCCAGCTTTTAAGAAAAATTATTAATAACTAAACACATGTAGATACGCCATTTAAGAAAAATTATGTTTATCCGCTTATTGTCTAATTGTGATTGATGCTCTTCATTTGTATCTATATAACACTTTTTGTTGTTGTTTTTTTTTTAAATTAAATACCTGGGCTTTATTAACCAGGCATGTGGTCCAGCTTTTCATGCTTTGCTGATGAAGACAGACAAAACAGTATTCTACAAGTCAGATTGACTCAATTGATTTTCAAAGGAGAAAAATCATTACATACATGTATTTAAGTAGCCATGACTGTCATTTGTCTTCACTCACATGTGAAAATGTCAAAACAAACAACTAAGAATGAACTATCCTTACAGGATAAAATTAGTCTGATCAGACAGGATCAAGATCAGACAGTATGAATTTGTGCCAAAACCTTTGTTGATGAAACTAGAAGAAAAATTTGGCATAGGAACATTACGAATTATATGGAGCATTTAAACATTATCGATTATTATTCATAATAATAAAAATAGACTTTAGTCAAATTATACAAGAATCTTGTTCCTGAAATGCTTCTTGAGATGAGGACTGTATTTGTGTGTGCACAACTTATTTATTCGTGTGACCAGGTGTGATTTTCAGAATCAACATATGTTGTTCAGCTAAGTTTTAATTTAATGTTAAAAAACAAACAGCTTTCTTAATTTGTGCACTCTTACACACACATGTGTAGATGTTCACTCATACTTACACGCTCTCTCTCTCTCTCATCACATAAGTGCTTATAAAAAGACATACTTTTAACATCTGCGAAACCCTCAGTAAACCGAAACCTCTCAAACCAAAACTTAAATTGGGTCCCATAGGTTTGCGGTTTTTAAGAATTTCACTATATATATATATCTATATATATATATATATATATATATATATATATATATATATATATATATATATATATATATATATATATATATATATATATATATATATATATATATATATATATATATATATAATAGATACCACACATTATTTCCTTCAATAATAATAATAATAATAATAATAATAATACTATAGAAGGTTGACCCAAAAAGAGGACACAAGCAAAAACATGTCTCTTCTTCCTCCACATGACAAAGGAAAAATCTAGCAAGGAGAATAAAATGGAATTTGGTTAGGAGAGTAATGCAGAAAGTCTCCAACTTTTAAGGTCCAGATTTTAGTTTTCCTCTCATAAGATCAAAATGGTCAATTTAAATAGCAAACAGAAAGCAGCAGCTTTGCAAAAAAATGGAACAAGTTTGACATTTGTCCAAAAGAGGGGCCAACAGATGAAATCTTCAACCAAAATGCCCCCCAAAGAGATTTGTGTTCGCAAAATGCTGCAGACCAAAAAAGTTGAAGTCCCAAAAAATTAAAAGCAAAGAAAACTTTCAATAATTACTAAAATAGTACGAACTTCTAATCAAGTACATCTACATATGCCTACGATATGCATGTAAATTCAATTTGTCTACCTCATATGCCTACGATATGCATGTAAATTCAATTTGTCTACCTCATATGCCTACGATATGGATGTAAATTCAATTTGTCTACCTCATATGGTCTTTGCTAAATCATGCTAACAAGACTTTTGTCAAGAGTCTAAACGTGTAGAAAATGGGAAAATTGCTGTAATGGCCTGAAAATCTAATCAGATCATCTACATAATAATAAAAATAAGCATGCCAACTTTCATTTGTTAGCATCATGTAATTTTTTTCTTAAATTTGCTTACAAGTTTTTTTTCCAAAAAATCCAAAAAGTTCAAAAATTTGTATAAATTGAAAAATAAGACCACAGTATCAAGAACTAAATCAGGTCTTGAGACCCACACAGGTATCTAAATATCAAATTTTGTCTATATTGGTCGGGATTGACTCTAAAAAAAAATTTGTTAGCTATCTTGCTTGCAAGAAAGTATGATGGATAAATGGATGGATGAACATACTGTTAAATGGACAGCATAAAACCACCCTTAGGTGAGGAAACATAATTAGTGGTCCTGATATCACTCACCTGATTTATATAATAGCAAGTGGTTCTGATATCACTCACCTGACTTACATAATAACAAGTGGTCCTGATATCATTCAACTGACTTACATTAATAGCGAGTGGTCCTGATATCACTCACCTGACTTACATAATAGCAAGTGGTCCTGATATCATTCAACTGATTTACATATTAACAAGTGGTCCTGATATCACTCACCTGACTTACATAATAGCAAGTGGTCCCGATATCATTCAACTGACTTACATAATAGCAAGTGGTCCTGATATCACTCCCCTGATTTACATAATACTAGTAGCTATAGGTCCTGATATCACTTGGGGTAAGTGGTCTAAGGTGCTCACCTTTACAGATCACTGACATCTCACCCCTATCTGCATGGGTTCGAGTCTCAGGCTCGACCAACATGGGTATGTGAGAAAGTTTGTCAGTAGCTTCCAGTGTGTCGATGGTTCTTTCCAAGGTTTTTCCGGTTAGTTCACCCACCAGATATACTGGCTGCCATGTATAGCCTATCATGTGCTGAAAAATGGCGTTAAACCCACAAAACCACAAACCACAAACCTGATTTCACTCACCTGACTTGCATAACTTAAGGATGATCACTTTTGAAATATTAGAGTATTTAACTGTTTGAAAAATTACTATTTTTACATAGCTAAGAATCCAGGTGATCCAAAATCACTTAAAAATTTACAGGTTGGTGTGCATCTTCTTGCATTACTCTTAGTTGAATACCTTTCCTCGAGTAAATAGAAAAGTATTGGAAAAAGTGCCCTCTCACCAATTGTCCACAAACAATAGCTGAATGACTATTGAAAAGTTCATCAAATTTTCTCAGGATGAAAATCAGAGACTGCTCTTATGAAGTAAAAATAGAAAAGTGTATGTGTAGTGGCACTGTCACAAGCCACAGGCAATAATCCACATGAATATGCAGAAACCTGCTTAACCAATCACTGTGAGTGCGAGTAAATTTTTCTTGCCATTGTGACCCAACATGACCTTTCATGCTGTTTGGATATATCAATCAAAGCTTCTCTTGCAAGCACAGTCAATTATCGATCGATAAAACGGGCACTTTCACTGATGTGTAGGAGATTGATAGATTGTGTTGTTGATGACATATTTTTGTTTATACGTACTCATGAAAAATGAAGAAATCTCAGCACAGCATAGCGGATTATCACCCATGGCTTGCGACAATGGTGTAGTGAGTGAAGTTTTGCAGTATGACTCAATCACATCGGTTTTAAACAACAGAAAACCTCCATGGCCAATTTACAGCAGGTTGTAAATTGCTAAAACTTTCCCAAGGTGTCTTATACTTTTCACTGTCTTATTTTCTTTCAAACGACTGTTTATATGACTATTAAATTAGTATAAACATTTTTCTTTTTCATTATTTAATGAGACAAAAGTTGCAACCAAATTATTTTACATCCAATCTATCACAGAGTTTATAGTGCTACGATACATTAGGGAAACAAGTACATCACAATGTAATGATCATATTGTTTCAAGCTGTGCAGTAAGTGCTGATTATACAAAAGTTGACATCCTTATAGATAGGGATGTAGCATAAAAGGCATATAAACTCAGTTGTGTCATTTTCTCTCTGACTATGGAAGTGAAAAGACCTCTGAATAATAGGCACCTGATTGGACAATTGTGTTTAGTTGTTTTGATAACTAGGTCTAGTCTCTTATATGTACACATGAAACCAAAATCCTCCTTAACAGTTGACCATTTCACTAGGCTTATGAAGTACTGTAAGAAAATGACCCTATATAAACTATCTCAACATTTGTATCATGTTGATTTCACCTATTTCACTTTCATGTGAAGAAAATTCTTTCCAAAGAGAAAGGCACAATTAATATGCATGGCTCTCACTTGCAATTAAATTCGTTCAAGATATTAATGATAAAAACTGAGTTACCAAGTTTTATCAATATCAGATGAGAAATATAGTCTCTGGAGAAGTAACAACCTCAGCCAATCAGATGGAAGATCAACTTATTGACATGCAGATCTCACTTATTATAGAACCCGTAAAAGACCAGTAGCATATAAGCTGATTGAAATTTGGTCACCAGGTGGGAATAAGCTCAGCCAATTAGATACACTATGCAAGATAACCTTATAAATATTCACAGATCTTGCTCATAATAAAACTCATCCAACATCTTGATAATATCAGTCTTTTTACCAAGTCTGATCAAAATCAGATAAAAAAAAAAGACTCTCCAGTGGTAAGAAACTCGGTCAATCAGTTCAAAGACCACCTCATTAATAAGCATACATCTCACTCATAATTAAACTCAATGGACATCTTGAATATACAAGCCAACATTGAAAGTCTGATCAAAACTGGATCAGAAACACAGTCTACTGAGTGATAACAACATCAGCCAATCTGAGGCAATATCACTTCAAAAATATGCATGCACCTTGTTCATTTTTGATGATATAAGGTTAAATGACATAGGCAGACAAGAAATGTGACCTCCAAAGTGATAACAAATTCAGTCAAACAGATGCAAGATCACTTCATTGATGACAGAAACTTGTATTCCAAGTCTGCTACAAATCAGATGAAACATATGACCTCCCAAGTGGTAACAAACTGATCTGCTGCAAGACCACCTCATTACTATGCATGGCTCTCATTCATCCTGTGAGTTTCATGCCATAAGAATATATTCCAAAATTGGATGAAACTGTGGCTCCAGAGTTGTAAAAAGCTCAGTCAATCAGATGCAAGACCACCTTGTTATTATGCAAGGATCTTGCTTGCTGGACTCACCCAAGATCTTGATGATAAATGCTCACTGGATCAAAAGTATGGCCTCTAGAGTGGCAACAAGCAATTGCTGATTGATGGCTGAGAGAATGACAGACAACAGATGCAGAACATACCATAAATTCCCTTGGTTTTACAGCCAGGTGAGCTAAACAATCAACTGCAAGAGTATCATATATACTCGCTTATAACTTAAGTCCAAATGCAAACAACATAGACCCTGATCTGCCATTGCATAATGCACCAGCAGATTAGGGTTTATGTTGTTTGTTCTACTGATTACTCCTAACAAACTGCGTAGACACATCTGCTGGTGCATTATGCGATGGCAGATCTGGGTCTGTGCAGTTTGCAGTTGGACTTTACTTATAAGCGAGAATATATGGTACCAAATGATGTACAGCATAATGATCTTTTTTTGTTAATTCATCAAGTAAGAATACTTCAGCAGGGTCACTTTACTGACACCTCTTTTCCACACTGAACCTGTGCACCAAACGTGGACACAATGAGGAGCACAATGTAAGGCACAGAGATAACGGTTTCTTTGTTCTTTTTTAAAAGCCGCCTAGATTAGTGTTTGTAAAACATGTATGCCCCACTGCATGAAAATAATCTAAAAACAGTACAAGTTACAATATTTGATAAAATGGCAACTAAAACTAATCGGCCATCTACACATGCATATAAACAAGCTTACAAAAATTTAATTTGCCAAGGTTGAGTAGTTTCTCTGTAATTGTACTAAACAAGGTTTTTAGCAAACTATATCCAAGTCCAAAAAAAGTGTAGAAGGCTGATAAAAGAATACAAAAAGTGTAGAAGGCTGATAAAAGAATACAAAACGTGTAGAAGGCTGATAAAAGAATGCAAAAAGTGTAGAAGGCTGATAAAAGAATGCAAAAAGTGTAGAAGGCTGATAAAAGAATGCAAAAAGTGCCAGAATATCTTCAAAATCTAACGAGGTTATCCACATATGCATTGAAACATGTCTATCAAATAAAAGTCCACACTCAATGTTTTCTGTATAACCATGCAACTGAGCTACTCAGGATGGATGGACAGATGGATGTATGGATATACCAACAAGTCAATACACCCACTGCACTTTTGATATAGTGAGAAAATAAAAATGAGTTCTAACCACAATAACATTTTTGCTACAATTTTAAATGCAATGAAAAGACTTTTCTGTATAGAAATAGAAAGGTTCATATTTTGTGAATGAATTTATTTGCCAAAATCTATTTTTAGTAAGCTAAATATGCAGTATGAACAAGGATCTATCCAAATTTCATTCCATTCCTGCAAATCATGCAGTATTTCTCTCATGATAAGCCCTGGGAGTCTAATACATTTTTTAACAAGAGTACCACAATCAGCATCTCGTATGCCTGTCTTGTGACCTTTTCCCTACTAATGAACTTAACCTTTGAGCTAAGAACTTGACTACTGTATAATAAGGTATGGACCTGGGTAAAGTGTCATCAAAATATCTGTTCAAGTTAAAAAGTGACAGCCTGAATAAGGAAACAGACCTCTGACTTACATTATCCCTTGTTGTGACCTTCATCTGGAGGCACTGGGTACAACTGAATCTGTGAGATGCAGTCAAGTCAAGACATATAAAAGGATCAAGTTTCATTCAAATATCTTCATTGATTCACAAGTTACACCCATACATGGATAGAAGTCACTGATTTATATTTTCCCTTCTTGTGACCTTGACCTTAAAGCAGGGGGTATGGCTATGGTATGTGATACACAGTCTGTTAACTGGTTAAAGTTTCATTAAAATATCTTCAGTGGTTCAAAAGTTATACTTGGGAGTAAAATACAAGCCTGAGTTACATTTTCCATTGCTGTGACTCACCATCTATACACGATATATAATTGGCAAAAGTTTAATCATTGTCCCTTGCCATGACCTTGACCTTGAGGCAGGGGATGTGGCTATAGTACTCAATAAACTGCCTAGGTATAATATATATATAAGCAAAATTGTGTGAAAATCTCTTCAACTGTTACAAAATTTAGGGCCAGACAAACAAATGTTAATGAACAGGCAGGCAGACAGCTTGATGGGCAATACCATAACAAAATATGCCCTACTAACGATGGGCATATAACAATTATGGGGTGGGCTTATAATCAGACAAATGTATGTCAGATGAATGTTTGTCAAAATTTTGCAAAAGTGGAGATGGGCTAACCATTAAGCAAGGGCTTATCATCAGTTAAATATGGTAACAAAGACAACTTACTTGGAATAGAGTCTATAATTCTTGGCCTGCCTTTTCTCACTTTTTCTTGCTAGATCTGCCACATAAAGCTGTGTCTGGAATATATTCAATGACATACTTTTTATTCCCAATATCCTGAAAATAAGTACAGTAGAATCTTATTGTATTGACTACCTGCGATCTCCCAAAATGATGTTGTGGTCCTGGCAAAATGCCTATATTTTATACCAAAAAAAGATCCAGATGGGTCAAACGGTACTCCCTCGAACTCTCGAACTTAACCCACTTTCTTTTGAATTAAAAATCAACAGGATTTACTCTTCCAGCCTTGAAATACCTAGTCACTTTACTGTGAAAGTCAGTCTATACCAGAAGTCATCACATAAACTACTTACTCTCCAAATGGTGGTGTTTACAAAGTTATTTAGTGGAATGAATAACAAAGTTTAAATATGATCCATAGGCTATGCACCTGAGGGTTGAGATGGATCCCAGGGTCAATGTCAGTTGCATGTATAAATTTCTCTTTTCATGCCCAGTAAGTGTATATATGGCTTTAGCATGGGGCTCTCAATAATTTCTGTTATGAACCAGGGGCTAAGTTCTTTGGGCAGGGGGGGGGGGGTAGTTCTTTGGGAGTTGGGGGGGGGATGGGGAAAAACACTGGGGGGTGGAGGGGGTAGGGAAAAACACTGGCACATCACCCAGTGGTCCCAGTCTGAAATCTGTTGACACTCAGATCATTTATTGCATATATTGATTCCAAACATTCAACTCAGGAGTTATCTGAAATTTATGCAAAATCACCCCCATTCCACCACCCAGCTCAGCCCCAAGGCATGCAATCAAAAGTATTGACACAATCTACACCCATAGAGCTACCACATATGCATGTTCAGGTGTCTAGCTCTATCAGTGTAGGAGTTCAAATACATTACACACATATGCCCATATGTATATCTCTGTACATAGGACTGTATCAAAATATTATCATCCTTCTCTAAAAGTGTGGGGATAATAAAACTCCTGTCTGTTGGAACAAATAATCAAAGTTTTAAAAATTCTGATTGTGATAAATAATGGACATCTGCAATTATGTAGGAAAAATAAAATTATTTTTCTCCAAAATTTTCTGTTTAAAGTTTAAAAAGATTAACATTTTTACAAGTTTTACCATAAATTTATGGATTTTTTAAGAGTTCCTATTGTTTCAAGGTTAGCAAACATTAAATCCCCCCCCAAAAAACAACAGAGAATACATATATATTATTATCACAGTAATGCGATCTTGATTGCTAGATCATGTCGAGTTGTCACCATCAGAAAATCCGGATCATTACAAGATGTAAAGTGTCGATCCGGATTTTCTGATACTTCAACAATACATGATCTAGCAATCAAAATCGAAGTACTATGATAATCATATTTTTTTCATATATCTATCAATTTTCAGATAATTTAATAAAATCCCTAAACATAACTGAAAAAAAAGAAAGAAAGAAACTGCAAAACATTTCAACCTTTCTGATACAAACTTCATCTTAAGTCATAAACCAAATTTCATTTTGATCAGCTGATATTTGCATGAATATCAGTTTTATGAACGAAAAGTGTGTAACAATAGTCACTAATTTTCACTACTATCAATGTCAATAACACAAGTTCTTCAACACAAGGAGGCAGCAGACTTTGTCAAATAGTTGCTCACACTTGTTCAGTTGTAACCAGGAAACTTTGAGGAAAAAGTAGTTCCAGCCTCGTTTGAGAGTATGGTAATATGGAATCTGAAAATGACAGTATCGTTTTCCTACTTCTGGGAAATGATGGTAAAATTCTGGCCCATTCTTGGGTAGAAAATTGATAGGTATATAATAAATTGTATTTCTAATTACCTTTGTACGAAATACATCCTTGTGACTGTCAACATCTGGCAAAAAGTCATACTCATTTGAATCAGAAGATATGCTATCTTCAGCCTTGGATTGTGATTCACCAGGCAGGCTATGAAGACTGTTTTCTTTATCATATGAAATAAAAAGACGTAAAAGAATTATCACTTTTAACTTTCTTGAAACATCTACTGTTCATTCAATGAATATACACCTATTATCAGATTACCTTGTGTATAACACATATTCAACTGTAAGCATCTTAGTATAATGGGATGGGGTGCAAAGTATAAGTGCCGCTATTGAAAAGCAAACCATGATAATCTGTTTTGCAGTCAGGCACACATACCACTGAACTAAAAGGTCCGGACCAGCAAAGATGGTTAACAAGTGACTTATACCTCAACTACTATACTCCTCCCCACCCCATAACTTTGACATTTGTCCTTGAATGTGTTATGTATATCAAATTTATAACATGTGTCCATAGGGTAAGTTGTACTTTAGTCATTTTATAAACAACATGTTTACTGTATTTGAGATCAAGGTCAGTTTTGTTTACATAGCATTTGGTACCAGAGTGGAATTTTCCACTGCTTATGTGCGAGAAGTCACGTCCGTAGAGGAAAATTTCCACTAGAGTCACGCATTTTCAAGAACATTATGTCACGTGACTTATGTTTATATATGGAGATTTCAGTGGACAATATTTCATTCTTGTTCAAATGGTCAGCCTAAGAAGAATCATTCTAATAATCAGATGTTTATAGTTGTGTTGTGAAAATTCAGAGAGAGGAATTATTTATTTGAAATATTAATTGAAATTACCAAAAGTGCTCATTCTCATATTGGATTAATAACTGACTTTCGGATTTATGTGAATTTATTCAAAGATATTCTGGATTACATCATTTAGGCATATTAGGACATTCAAGACTACTAGCACATTATGACATTCAAGGCTACATTCATTCATTTGGAACATTCTATATTTAGGACTTGTGATTAGGATACTTAGGAATATTTTATTATTTGGATTTTAATTCACGTTACTGTAAGTGTCTGTAGAATTTTCACTTTAATTGTCTAGAAATAAATTGTTTGTTGATTTACATACATTGTTGGTTTCACTATCTTTCTGTTACATTATTTTAAGACCACAGAGTCATTACAAATGTCACCCAGATGATCTCTCAGGGTGGTCAAAACCCATTCTTCACTGGTCCACCAGCAACTGAGAGTTGGACAAACCACCAAATGTAAAGGAACAGGATGTAAAGTATAGCTGCTGTTCTCAAGAATCTAACCCAGTTCATCTGTCTTGCAGTCAGGTGCACATACCAATGACTAAAAGGTCTGGATCAGCTAGGCTGATTATTAAGTGACCGCTACAGTAGACCGAGATCTGCTGGTACATTATATAATTATGGCAGATTTGGGTCTATGCTGTTGGGTACATCTTATATGATAGCTGTAATCTGAGTTGTGAATCAAATGGTCAACAGAACATGACCTTGTATCAGAGCCCATTCTTTTAATAAGCATATCTTGATTTTAATTAGATTGAAGAATGCGACTACTGCCTCTAAAACAACAATAATCGCTGTTTATTTTGTTATTTAAATTTCATTTTCCAAAGTTTACATGAACATTTTTGGGGTCCAAAATGTTCAGCATAGCCAATTAGAAATACAATGGTCCATCAATCTGAAGTCCCTCAGTATACCTTGGCCCTTCATATAGCTCAGATACAATAGTTGCTCAATGAGAAGTCCATCTGTATACCCTGGCCCTTCGTATCCCACAGATACAATGGTCCCTCAGTCAGAAGTCCCTCAGTACATCCTGTCTCCTCATATAGCACATACAATTATAGCTCAATCGGAAGTCCCTCAGTAAACCGTGGCCACTTATATAGCACTGACACAATGAACCCTCAGTCAGATGCACATCTGTACTGCTAATATAATACATGTGTCACATTCCAAAGAGATATCTGAAAAAGTTTTGGAGTTTTGCCACAGACATGAAAGTGTGGATAATGAATGGATGGATGGACAAAAACATAAAATACTGAAAGTAAAGATTGTGAATAGCAAAAGGCCATCTGGACCACTAGTCTAATGTGTGTACCATATTTCACAGAGATATTGTGAATGGTTTTGGACTAAACTCCAGAAACAAAAGAGTGAATAATGGCCAACTATCCAAGCAAAAGGATGAAAATGTTAAAAATACTGAAACTGAAAAGTTCTGAATAGCAAAAGGCAGAGATCTGGACTAATAGTGTAAAATGAGTATCAAGTTTCATAGAGATATCTAAAAATGGTTTGGGAGTTGTGCCCTGGAAACAAATTTGTGGATAATGGATTGATAGATTGATGTTTGGATGAATGGACAGAACAAGCGGCCCAAGTGGGCTGATATCATTCACCTAGCTTACATAACTCAACATTTGATCATTCCACTAAGCAGGCTTATGTAATATTGTAGGAACACGTATCTCACACATTATATCATGCTGATTGCACCTGTTTTACTATATTCTGATAAAAATTCTTTCTAAAGGTATAATTAATATGCACAGTCTCTTGCTCATATTCTAAGACATCCAAGATCTTGATGATATAAACCCATTTACCAAGTTTTGTAGAAACTGGATGAGAAATATAGTCTCTAGATCCAGAAAGTTAATAAGTTTAATCAATCAGATGCAAGGTATCTCATTAATATGCACTGATCTCACTTGTTATAGAACCTTTCTACGACAATGATAATAGAAGTTTAAGGTGGAGCAAAAATTAAATTTGAATTCGGTCTCCAGAGTGGTAACAAGCTCTGCCAATCAGAAACAAGATTACCTCATTAATATTCTTTGCTCTTGCTCATAATCAAATTCATCCAACATCTTGATAATACAAGACTATTTAACAAGTTTGATCAAACTCTGATCAGAATGAATAATTGCTCGATTGTTGACAAACTCAGCCAATTAGATGCAAAGTCACATCATTAATGTGCATAAATTTCATTCATAATCATGCTCAACCAAGATCTTGATGATATGGGCCTATTTACTTAGATCAAAATTCTATCAAAATACAGTCTCTAAGGATGTAAAAAAAAATCTCCAAAATCAGATGCAAAATCACATAAATTTGCATAGGTCTGTTCATAACAAAAATCATCCAACATCTTGACAACATTAGCCTATTTACTAAGTCTGATTAAAATCAGATAAGAAATACAGCCCCTCAAGTGGTAAGAAGCTCAGCCAATCATACTGCAAGATCACCTCATCAATATGCCTAGACATTGCTTATACCAAAATTACATTATATATCTTGATCATACAAGCCTATTTAACAATTTTTTCAAAAACATGATCAGAAATAGAATAGCTAAAGCATTGACAAGCTCAGTGAATCAGATGCAAAATCACCTCTTTGATATGCATGGATCTTGCTCATAACTGTACTCATCCAAGATGTTCATGATTTAAGGCTATTCACCAAGTTTGATCAAAACTGTATCAGGAATACAGTCTCTAGAGAGGTAACAAGCTTGGACTAACACATGCAAGATCACCTCATTAATATGTGTGGATCCTGCACATTAAAGAACTCAGGCAGGATCTTGATCAGATATCCCTATATTTGAATTCTGATCAAAAAAAGTATGGCTTCAAGAGTATCAACAAGCTCAGCCAATCAAATACAAGATCACCTCATTATTATGAGTGGATCCCACTCACTTTTGAAATTGTCCAAGATCATGACGATATAAGCACATATTGCAATTTGATCAAATTGGATCAGAATCATGGTTTCCAGAGTGGTAACAAGCTCAGCCTATCAAGTGCAGTATCACCTCATTAGTATGTGTTGATCTCACTCATTATCAAACTCATAAAAGATCTTCATGATATAAGCAACTATTTCAAGTTTGATCAAAATCTGATCAGAAAAATAGCATCCAGCCTCCAAAGTGGTAACAAGGTTAGCCAATAAGATGCCAGATCACCTAATCAATATGGATGGATCTCACTTTGCATCAAACACGTTTGAGATTTTATGATATACACCCATGTTCCAAGTTTTAATGAAATAGGACAAGAAATGTGGACCCCAGAGTCATAACAAGCAATTGTTGATGGACTGATGACAGACAACACATGACAGATGCAGGGCCATTACCATAATCTAACTTGGCCTTATGGCCAGGCAAGCTAAAAATGAGCAAAAACATATAAAATATTGAAACTGAAGAATTTTAAATAGAAAAAGGCACATCTGGACCACTAGTCCAATATGTGTACCAAGTTTCATCGAGATACCCTGAACAGTTTACGACTTATGCACCTGGAACAAAAATATTTACACAAATTGGAAGACAGACAGACAGACCTAGTGATCAGATGATAGCTATATCCACACCATATCATCTTCAATTGCCCAGTTTTGGTGACTAACCTGTTTTGGTGACCTTTGCTTCATATAAGCATTTTGCCTACCTGGAAGTTACTGGACACCATCCGCTTACATGTGTTTAAAAAAAAAAACACTGCTGTAATTTGTTTTAACGTAACTGGAAAATGCACATAAAACTGGTGATTTAAAAAAAAAAAATTCATACTACCCGACATATAAGCATTTTTTACTAATACCTTTTTTCTGTAACTGGAATCCAATACTGTAAACAAGCAAATAATTCATCAATTCTTTGTCAGAAATAACTCTTTCTCGTCTGCTCTCGAAGATCCCGACTGTCATATGATTAAGGCATCGTCCATAAAAAATACAGTCTTCGACATTAATGACCACTCCTTGGCTCTCCACACTACATTGTGCACTAGACTAAACGACCTGGTAGTACATTGTGCACTAGACTAAACGACCTGGTAGTACATTCATCATTACTTAAATGTAAATGGAAGCGAAAAAAGAAACGTTGTTTCAAAGCTGGCCAGCGTAGAACCGGAAGAATTCCAGTTATCTCCCTTTTGCCTTTCCAGCACAGCAATTTGAAAACTCGGCTATTAATTTAGATAACCTAATTCAAATTCCTCTTAAATTGTCAACATTTATGTCGACTATCCAAGAGATACCACTGTGCATCGCATTATTCAATGCCCAATCTGTAGGACCACCAGAAAAGCGCACAGAAATAGTTAATTTTATCAATGATCAGAATATCGATGTCTTTTTCCTGACAGAAACATGGCTAAAAACATCAGGCGATGAGCCCAAGTGCGCGGATCTAACACCCCCCGGTTACTCCATCAAGTCGTTTCCCCTCCACTCCTACAGAGGTGGAATTGCTGTCATCGCAAAGAACTCCATGATCAACCGTCTTAATCACACTACAACCTTCAATTTCTACCACACATCGTTTGAACTAGTCCAAACCACACTCACACTGGAACAAAGGTCAGTCCATTTTTTCTGCCTCTACCGCCCTCCTCCTAGTAGAAAAAACAAACTGACTGAATCTCTCTTTTTAGAGCAGTTTCCGAATCTCCTGGAGTATGGAGATTCGATAGGTGGCAACCTGGTTATTCTTGGAGATTTCAACTTTCACTTTGACTGTCCTGGAAACCCATACATATCAAAACTCCTAGATTCCATTCACGTTTTCAACCTCAAACAGTCAGTTAGCCAACCCACATGGTCACATTTTAGACTCGATTCTTTATAGACCTGATGATAATATTCTACAGTCCTCCCTGGTGTCCCACAAACTCGCATCAGATCACCTCTGCATTATATGCCATCTTGACGTATCAGTTCTCCCTAACCCTCCACCTTAATTTGTTACTAAGAGAAACCTCCGTATGATAAATAGAATCCAACTAATGCATGACATCCAAGCAATCCTAACAACTTTGCTACCTCCTACAGCAGAACAACTTGATAACTGCCTGTGTTCAATGCTTGACAAACATGCCCCAGCAACCAAGTGCAGAGTATCAATTAAAAAGTGTTCTCCATGGTATAGCAGTGTTAGGGACCAGCTTCACACTGCTAAAAGAGACCACTGTAAGGCTGAGAGGCTTTGGCTTTCCACCAGACTCTCTATTCATAAGCAAATCTATGAAGCCACTAAGAAGAATGTCACAAACATAGTCCATGGAGCGAAATCAGCCCACTACAGTACTAAGATCACTGAAAGTTCCAGCTGCAAAGAGCTATTCGAGATTACTAACAAGCTAATGTCAAGGAACAAATGTACACCACTTACAACTACCTTCTCTCCAGTCGACCTTCTGGACCAGTTTGCAAATTTCTTCCGTGACAAAGTACAAACCATTAGAGATAAGCTTGACAACACAATTTCAATTGACTCGTTGTCACCATACAGTTGCGATACAGAATTCAGCGGCAACTGTTAGCAGCATTTGAACCTGTCTCTATGGATTTAGTATGTACAATCATGATGAAGAGTGCCCCAAAGTCATGTGAACTTGATCCGATTCATACATCACTGCTGCTTGAGTGCTTAGATTTAGATCCAATATTGCCTTCACTAAATGATGTTATTAATACTTCTCTCTCATCCGGGGAATTCACATCATTTTTCAAAACTGCCATTGTAAAGCCTCTGCTGAAGAAACCAACACTTGACCATAACGATTTAAAGAACTACCACCCAATTTCTAACCTCCCATTCATGTCAAAAATATCAGAAAAAGTTGTTCTATCCCAACTTGTATCTCATCTGAATTCTAACAGTCTTTTTTAGCAAAGTACAGTCTGCATATCACCCTCGCCACAGTACCGAAACTACCCTTCTGAAAGTAGTTAACGACCTTCTCTCTGCTTTGGATAGTGGAAAGATTACAGTCCTCACCCTCCTTGACTTGTCTGCAGCATTTGACACAACAGACCATGATAAATTACTTCACCGTCTCCAGCATGTATTTGACATTCATGATACAGCCTTACTATGGTTCAAGTCCTACTTCGTCAACAGGACACAAATGGAAAACACTCCAGCCCAGTTGATCTATGTTTTGGTATTCCACAGGGTTCTGTTCTTGGACCAGTTCTCTTCATTCTATACACTCAGTCACTCTCAAGTGTCATAGATCGTCATCCAGTCTCTCACCAATTGTACGCTGATTACACCAAAATATACAAATCTAGCCACCCAACTGAAGTTGATGCTACCATCCAAGGTGTAGAGAGGTGCATTTCCGGTGTGAAATCATGGATGACATGTAACAAGCTGCAGATGAATGATGATAAAACTGAAGTCATTCTGATTACAACACAAGGACTTTCTCATTCACATCCTTTACCTCAAACTATAAATATCAGCAACACCAACATTAAATTCAGTCAGTATGAAACCTAGGTGTTACTCTAGACAGTACTCTCAAATTGCACCAACATGTCATGAACATATGCAAGGCTGCATATCTTGAGCTGAGACGCATCAGCTCCATTTGCAATTATCTTTAAGTTGATGCCACTAAAACACTTGTGTGTTCCTTAGTACTTTCAAGACTGGACTATTGTAACTCAATTCTATCTGGTACGTCTCAGTATCTACTCCAGAAACTTCAAATAGTTCAAAACACAGCTGCTCGGATCATTCTTAGAGTACTATGAACAGAGCACCTCCCCCTGCTCTGTACCCTACACTGGCTACCCATTCAATCCAGAATCAAACACAAAATTAGTTCTCTGTGCTACGTTTCATTGACTGGCACCAGTCCAACATACCTATCTCACCTCACCCATGTGTACAGACCAGCAAGATACTTACGCTCCTCTTCCGACACTCGTATTCTCCTTATTCCCACTATCAAACTGAAGTCATACGGACAACGTTCTTTTGCATACCAGGGCCCAGCAACGTGGAACGAATTGCCCATGGAACTTAGACACAATGACACAGTGATCTCATTCAAGAGTGCTCTTAAAACTCACCTATTTCGAATGCAAGAATGAACTTAAAGACTTAATAATGTTTCCTTACCTTAACTATTTTCAGCATGTTATTGTTTTCTAATTTCATGGTGTTTGTTTTTCGTAATCATATCATTATATATGTTTTTTAGGTGTTATCTAATGTTGTAAAGCGCTTAGAGATTCTAAAGATTAGACGCTATACAAAGTCCTCATTATTATTATTATTATTATTTATTAATGAGTGATCTTTGTGTATAGTTCACTACAGACAGCCCACCTGAAGGATTTACTATTTCTCCTCTCTTCTTGTGTACTTCCATTTACATATACAAATATATTTTCACATATATAAAAAGACAAAAAGTTTTATTTATAGTATTACTGATACAAATTTAGTCTAATTAGTAAATCTGTTGATCATTTTATTTGTTTTGCCCACACATATGAGTCACATTCTGCAGCCCCTTGATGTTGGGTGTTTGGGCCCATTACAGAGGATATACAACTCAGAATGTCACAAGTTCATGCAAGAAAACTCATCCTCAAAGATGACCTGATGCAGCGTTAGTTCCCTGGCCTCTAAAGCTTATTCTAATACCTTGTCACCTGCCACTCTTAAAGCAGCCTTCAAAAGGACAGGTATATATCCTTATGATCCTTTAGCTGTTGATGCCAAACAACTAAAACCAGCTACAGTATACATAGTGCCTACAGTCCCTGAAAGTAAGAATACACAGGAAAATGAGGTCCATGATGGGGTTTTGACTGAATCAGTGGAAAACAGACCAGAAGAGTTCTTTCAAGCACCAAATCTTTTACTGCAAGCAAGAAGAGTTTTGAGGCAAAATCTGAAATAAAATAGTCTAGCATCAGCATTAATGGAGTATCCATCACAGAATCAGATGTGAAAAGCAGCTGGAGATTACATGCAATAAACAGAAAAATAAAGTGGTAACAAAGTTAAAAATGAAAGCTTAAAAAGGAAATCTCCAAGAAAGAAAAAAAAAAGCAGCCATAAAGTTTAAAGAAAGCCATGATAAAGAGTCATCATCATTTATTCAACCAGACCCTTCAGGGTTATAGGTGATCCCCGTTTCACCAGAGAGTGAAGCAGAACATGGGATTGATGATAGTGAAACTGTCATGTCTGCAAGGAATATCAACCAAAGGAACTGAAAAATTGCATTTCTTTGGATTTCACAAAGTGGGCACAATGTGATTTTCATAACTTCAAACACTGGAGTCATTTAATATACTGTTGTAAGCACACAAAAAAAAGGTGATACGGAGGAATTACATATTTATATGTCCATGCCATTTGGAAGAGTAAGAACTACATAAAACACACATTCTCGTGTAAATATGTTTATTTCAGATGTTTCATGATTCAAGTTACCATTACCTTCAATTTACTTGAAGTTGAAGCCTAAAATTTTTGACTGCACTGTAAACACTCTAAACAGGTTGACATAGTGCAACATGGCAACATGGATTCTCTTATAGCAGTTTTCTCGTCTTGAGGTAGACAGGTTGATTTGTGTTCAATACACTAATGGAGCTTTAGTTTATATAAAAGTAGCTATATGCTTGTATCTTTGTTCTTGTTGCGATATCCTGTAATTCTACTGTGATGCTTAAAGTCACTGAAATTGGGCGGACCACACTACATGCTGGGGGAATAAATATTCAACACCTAATTGAAATATAATCATTACCCATCTTAAACAAATGACTTTTTGAATATATTTCCTGGAGAAAATATGTGATTTACTCCCGATTTGATCTTTTGACAAAAGAAAATACAACATACAAGAGGTCACCATTTTTTTTGCCATTTTGCTGTATGCTGACTATTATTTCTTCCATTTATTAGATTGGTCCCACCAATAGGACTCAGAAAATAATAGTTTACAGCTCATAACCAGTCAGCTTCATGAAATAACTTGAGCTATTAGTTATGGGTCCATCAATCAGAGGAACTTGTATTGGGAAACCAAAGTTAGCAGATGGTCATTCAGGGGCCATGACTCAATCTAATGATCATATGGAATGCTTGCAATATAACTCCTTCAAGGACTCATCGACACAAACAACATCCTATGTAACGATATTAAGTTCATCAACAAGTCTAATAACTCTCTCCAAAAACTGAGCAGACAAGACAATAAAACTGATAAAAGACATATCGAGGTTTATGAAACAATGTTCACATCAAATTGCATCAGAATATGCTGAATGACTCTGGAGTTATGCTAATTACAATCAACATCCTATATAAAGATATAAAGCTGATTAGCATGGGCCAAAACTCTGTCCAAAATGGTGTAGATGAGACAAACCCATCAAATGCACATCTAGGTCTAAGAGACAATGTTCTTACCATATTCCATCGAATATGTTGAATGGTTCTTGAGCTGTCCTGATTACAAGCAACATTCAAAGTTTCCTTGTGAAAACAAGAATTAGCTTCACATGAGGCATAACTGTCCAAAATAATGTAGACAAGATTAAACTCGTATGAGGCAATTAAAGTCTGTGAGACAATGTTCATCCCAAACTGCATCAGAATATGTTGAATGGTTCTTGAGCTGTCCTGCTTACAAGTAACATCTCATGTGAAGATATGAAGTTAATTGTCACTATCCGTAAGTCTATCCAAAATGGAATTTAAAAAACCAAACTCATAAAAGATATATTTATGTTATACCAAACTGCATCAGAATATGTTGAAAATCCCATGTCAATATATGATGTTAATTGACATTGGTCATATTTCTATACAAAATGGAGCTGATGGGACAAAACCCATACAAGGCTCATCTGGGTCTATGAAACAATGTTCATATCAAACTGCATCAGAATATGTTGAATTGTTCTTGGACTGTTCTGGTTACAAGCAAAATCCCATGATAAGATAGGAAGTCAATTGTCAAGGGCCATAACTCTATCTAAAATGGAGCTAAGGAGACAAAACCTATAAAAGGTTCATCTAGGTCTATGAGGCAATGTACACACCAAATTGCATCAGAATATGCTAAATTGTTCCTAACCTATGCTGGTTACAATGATCTTTAGTAGTAGAGATTTGGAATTGATGGTAAAAGAGCAGTAGCTCAAAAATTGGACCAGGAAAAAAAAAAAAAAACATTAAAAGGCACGTCTACATGTAATAGGCAATTCATCTACCGAATAGTATCCAGTTATGTGAGAGGATTGCAGAGCTTTGGTGGTTACAAGAAGAACAAATTGATGGACGGATGAATGGATGGAAAAGATGCATATAATAGTGCTCTTGCATCTCAATGCAAGGCCCTAACAATGCCGACAGCTTGTATGCTGCATTTTCATGTTAAATGATCAAATCGGTAATAAATTAAAAACATCCAACTGGAATATATTCAGAAAGTCAATTGTTGAAGGTAGGTAATGATCATTTTTAATCAGCTGTGACAATTTTTATAGAAATAGCTAGAAAGGCCAACTCATGGTGGGGTGACCCAAACTTTAATGTGGTGTATGTGTTTCATGGGTCTAGTCTAGTCAACAGTGTCATAACAAGTGATTACTGTAATAAGGTATGTTAAGGTACAAAACCACTGTTCTGTACCTGAATCTCTTTCTACTGCTCCATATGAAGCTCCCTGTGTGCTCTGTAGAATAGGATTTTTCACTGCCTCATCAGGATCTAAATGATATAAAATCAATAAATTCACAGATCTGCAACATGGAATTGACTATGAATTCTTTCAACAATATGCCTGTTATGCTATTCCGGCATCGATGTGCAATTTATTTTTAGATTTAAAAAAATACTGCATTTATCTGCTTTTTGTCTTATACAAAAATATATATGATAAATTAAAAAAGAGTCATCTGGAAAATATTTTCATTTTGTGTTAGTAAACACATATTGAAAAAGGAAGCTCTGTCTTCTAGAAACCAATTTCTGGAATAAAAAATGTTTCTTTGATAATACTTGCCTGAACATAATAAATACGTCGGGAGAACATCACTACCATGCAAATCCAAACCTCTCAAGTGAAAAAACATGTTAACAATGTATTTTGGCTTGTTTTAGCAACAACAGTGCTAAAATAAGTTGTCTGCTAGCCAAAACATTAGATGAGAGTGGACTGGTGCCAAATACTGTCAATTATCAGCTACCACTGGAGCAGATGTGAATGCTCTTCCAGGAATATGACTGTTGGAAAGGCTTGGGAGGGTGTGTCTGTATCATGAAGAAATGTATTTTAGTTCAAAAATGGGTTCTTCTTCAAATACATACCCGATCACATTATGCTAGAACAGGTATGAGGAAGATAGAGATACATTCCATTACCTTGGAGTTGACCCTGACTTCATTCTCCCAATCTATGTGAAGCAGCTTTGAGTTTCGTGTGAGATATGGGCTAAGATTGGCACAGGTCGAAGAACAGATGCAGTCTTAAGAAAAGTTTTTGCTCCCACAAATCCAACAGAACTAGTCACCCACACTGTTACAAAGTTGCTGAACAAAATGGAAGGTAGCCTGTTGTGCTGCTGATATAGGTTCCACAAGGTTGAAATGAACCCTTTGAGATAAAGGTAAAAGAGGTACAAGCTTGAGAATGTTGTTTCTAACCTCCATCCCACAGCTTGAATGATTTCAGGGGGAGCTGTTGTGCTGAAATGGTATGCTGGTGGTGACTACCCTAACTTCATGAACCAATATGCAAAGGTAATTCATCTGGTAATTTTTTAGTTCCTTGTAAGCTTAGTCGATAACCCAATGGATGCAGGACAATAGAGCCTAAGCAGGAATATCATCTCTTCCTTCTTTGAGTGGTAACAACAGGTGAAATATCCCTCTTCTGATCAGCTCAGTATGCTTCAAGTATCACTTAACTGCCTGATGGGGTCCTGCAGATGCCTTTGGGAAGAAGGGTCCAAAGAAGATAGCAATTTAAAGATGAAGGAGCAATTTCCCATAAACAGGAGCCTGTTCATAGCAATGAAACAAGGGGATATCATGAGAGAAGCTGAACCATCATGACAGAACTGCACATAGTTCAGATCAACCAATGCAGCATGAATTTCACTGATTCTGCTGCCGCAGCTAGTGACTAGCAAGCAGGTCTTATACAAAAAGGTGAGCCAAAGAGGCTCAAGGCAATGGTTTAAAGGATGCCTTGTTCAACCATGTCAGAACCCATGGTAGGTTCCATTTTAGTCAAAGAGGAAGTAGCATTTGGAATTAACTTCCAGAAGCTGCTGGTCTTTGGGCCAGCAACAACTGAAACAAATAGTAAATTCTTTACAAAGTCACTGGTCTGTCCTGAAAGTTGCCAGTTTCACGTCGCAAGGCAGACAGCAAATTCAAATGGTGTGGCCATGGCCTTCAGTTGAGACAAGTCAAAATTAGCTAAAGGATCAGAAAGGATTTGTGATTTTTGAGGTCTGACGCTACTTTTAGCACATGATAGGCCATACATGGCAGCCAGTATATTTGGTGGAGGAAGAGCCCAGGAAGATCCTGGGAAGAACCACCAAACCATGGAAAGCTACTGGCAAGATTTCTCATGTACCCTCATTGGTAAAGCTAAGACTCGAACACACATGGACTGAGGTGAGATGAGAGTGATCTGCGAAGGCAAGTGCCTTAGACCACTCATACACCCAGTGCCCAAGGTCAGAGAGGCTTATGTCCTCTCTTCCATGATGCTGCAACATCTCTGAAATCATGGAATGGTAGGTGTTGATTATGATTAGAGCTAACTTTTAAAAAAAGCCGTAAGCAAAAGTTAGCTATGTGTGTTGCCAAGGCTTTTAACGGAGAGATGTTTCTCTGTTCACACCACTTTCAGAAAACTCTTCATTTCTTCTCATTGACTTACAAAGTGCTGTGCCTTCTTGCCCAACAAATCAACTTTCTGAGCAGATGAAAGACATTACAGAGATGATTGTCAAGGCACATACTTGAGGAAGACAAACTCAGTTCAAGAAGGTATTGAACTCCATGCCCTGATGAATTAAATGCCGAGACGAAATGAAATTGGATTTGTCCTGGTTCAGGTACTTTGCTTTGTTACCTCTAATACTTCCAAAATTCTATAAAGGTTTGCTCAGATTAAAACAATAAATGTAAATTTCAAAAGGTTAATCCAAGTTTTACATTTGACATCTTCTGGTCAAAAAGCCATGAAGTACTTCTTAAGAACACTTCATCTTCATTATGTAACAAAATTTGCTTTAGAGCTGTTTAAACAGAATAATTTTATGTACTGAACCATTTCAGTATACTTTATTTCAAAAGGAAAATTCATGTGAAAATCTATGATCCTACATATAGTAAAGCTTGCCAATTTAGATTGCTGGTTCAAATGAAATAAAATGGCCTGACTTTTGATTTCTAGGTGCAATTTTCTTGTTGTACAAAGTAAGTGGCAGTGAACCAACGTGATCTTTATGCGGCAGTAGTTCAGTTTCAGGGATGATAGGAAGGAGAAATTTTTACTATTTACCCATGGATAAGATGTACCCAGCAGCATAGACCCAGATCTGCAATGTATAATGGACCAGCAGATCTTGGTTTACTGCAGCAATCATTACTAACCAACCTAGCTGGTCCAGACCTCACAGTCAGTTGTATGTGCACCTGATTGCAAGAGAGATGAACTGGGTTCAGTTTTTTTTATGGCAACAGCTACACTTTGCATCCCTGAGAGTTAAATATAGGTTACATTTTAATGTCAAAGTAAGGGGAGATGGGCTCTGGGTCACTGTGCATGCATGAGAATTGCTTCTTTGGTGGCCTGTTCCTGACCTCCTCTATGTGGCCATGGAATAGGAGGTTGGAAGTTAAAGGTTGAGATCTGAGAATGGCTTTGTGATGGGCTATTAGCAGCACAGACATGGATTGGAAAGCACATCTTTCTGTGAGCAGATTGGATTATTGAAAGCAGTTATTGCATTGGAGAGTGAGTCTTGAGCTACATTGCCGAGTACATGAGCCATGCACGAGACTAACTCCCAGGCATGTCTGTCAGCAGAATTCTCAAAGGAGGGTGCTAGGCTGTTTTCATATTGGTGAAATATAGCCACCTATAAGAGGTCAAGCATGGAGTCAATTACTACAAAGCTGCAAACCAGTTGTTGCATGTCAGGAAAGGATTTTCTGTCCATGGGTACTGAGAAAGGTGTCAACATTCTAGACCTGCAATATCTCTGTTGATGGCTGAGGCTTCAGTATAGACAAAGTGTGTGAGCATCTTGTATTAGACTGGGCTAAAGTTATTGTGAAAAGAAAGACCTGCTGGCACTTGGGTCTTGAAATCGCCCTTCAAAGCAGTGTAAGATACCAGTGATTAAACCAGACCGCAGTAAATGTTTGAAAGAAGGCCAGTCTTTCTTGGTTAAGAGGTGGACATATGCAGGAATTCTGTAAGAGGCCATTGATGAAACAGGAGAGGTGGATAGAACTCTGGAGGCATAAGCTAGAAAACTTCATTGGATGCATAGAAAGCTGTCTACCATCGGATTGAGTAGAGAAGATGGCAACTGTGAGTATATGTCTTTCAAGTCAGTTGTGTGGGGTTACAAGGAAGGTAGAGCTGGCAAAGCAGGTGGTAAGTGATGATCTGCAAAGCTGGGCATCCATCGATATTGGGACATGATGATCTCCTGGTGTTCACTTTGAGTGTCATTAAAACTCCTAGGTGGGTACTGGGTGTCTAAGAATGGGGAATTGCCACAGCCAGTACTGGTGACAGACTTGTCCAGTGAGAATTGTTCACCAAATCCGTTGCCAGTTGCATTTTGTGTCCATGACAGAACCAGGGCTGGAAGTTGTGACAGATGCCAGATGCTGTGTGTATTTAAGTTTGAGACTGGACATAGGCTAAGCTGTGCCAAAGCTGGATGAGGTCTGTGGTCAGCTGACATCTGGTGCCAAGGGTCCTCATACAATCCACCTCAGGCATAGTCTCAAATTCTATTCACTCCACCAGTGACCGGGTATGGTGATCTGTCTTCCTGGGATACCCAGTCCTGGACTTGAGATGCACAGTGTCTGACACCTGGCATACCACTTCTAGGCAAGGTTCAGTCACAGGCACCAGTGCTGTAGTCTATATGAGGTCATAGGTTGTCTAGGACTGGTCCATGTGCCAATACTGGTCCAGTGGTTTGTTCAGTGCTGGCATGATCTGGCTGTGGTACTGTGGGCAATGGTGGAACCAAGGCTGTGTAGGAGGTCACAGAAGTCAAATATTACCAGACCCACTTAGAAATTGGGACTCTTTCTGCTTCAAATGACATGAGAAAGTCGGCAAATGAGGCAGCATTGGTTGCAATACTGATGATATCTATATCCTTATAAGAGTGTTTCTTGGTTCTCTCATTCGACCAGGTTAACTGTTTGGCATCACTGTTGCCCATCTCTCTTTCAACATGTGCCAAAAATTTTAGAAATATGATCCAAACGATACTTCATACAACTAATACAGATGCGGTGATTATCTTCAGCCAGCTTGAGTTTCTTACAAACCAGACATTTAATCAGGTGCATTGTTGCTGATGCCTCTACTTCGAGACAGCAAAACAATGGCATATATAAGAAAAATCAGTCAAGCATTATACTTGGCTTACAGTCACATGGACACTATAAATTAAGATAAATTCTGTTGAAAATTATAGAAATTATTACTGGAATACTTAATGTCATTCTGTGACACTGGTACTTTACATAAAGAAAGGACAAATCTAGCAAGGTAAATACAATTTGTTATATAGAAAGTTCCAATTTTTAAGGTCCAGAATTGAGTCTTCCTCTCAAAGGATTGAAACAGTTCAGTCAATTTAAGTAGCATCTTTGCAAAGAATTAAAGTACATCTGACAATTATTCAAAAAAGGAGTCAGGAGGCTCAAATCTGTGACCAAAGAAATAAAATAAAATATTTGCTTTCAAAATGCAAACTAATAAAGTTAATGTCTCAAAAATTTAAAGCTAAAGAAAACTGTGAAAAATTGCCATAATCTTTGACAAAAAAGAAAAAACAAGTATTTGTGAGATTTTTGGCAGTAAAAACTGCAGACTGGAAAAAATGCAATCTCCCTAAAATATGAAAATAAAGAAAACACTAAGAAAGTGCCATTATGGCAAGAAAATCTAATCAAGTTATTTATATATGCCTACAAACATGCATGACAAATATTTTGTAAATTGTGTTATCAAGGTTTCTGTCAAAAAAGTATAACTGCAAAAAGTTTACAAATGTGTTCAAAATGGAAAACTGCTGTAATCGCCTGAAAATCTAACAAGCTCATCTGAATATGCATATAAATAAGCCTACCAAATTACATTTGTCTACCTCAAGTGTTCTTTGCTTAATCATGCTTAAAAGTATTTTTTGTCAGTCTGTTAAAAAATGTGCAAAAAAGTTGAAAAATAAGGCCACAGTAACCAAAACCTAATCAGGTCTTGGGACCCACTCAAGGTATCTAAATATAAAAATCAAGTGTCAAAATCTGCATAAAAGAAATATGGAAAAATTGCTAAAAAAAACCTGGAAATTTAATCAGGTCATCTACATATTAATACAAATAATCTTACCAAATTCTCTTTGTCCATCTCAAGCCAGCTTTGCTTGATCAAAGTTTTTTTTTATTATTAGAAAGTTCAAAAATGTGTGAAAAAAACTGACAAATAAGGTCACAGTAACCAGAACTAAATGTGATCTTGAGACCCACTCAAAGTATATAAAATGTAGTTTTTTGGGGGGTAACTTTAATGATGTAATACTTACCTATCACTATTGTATACCTTTGTGCAATGGAAAAACCCTTGTCCATGAGAGATGTACCATTCTTATGTTCTAAAATGTTTTAGAACACGTACATCAACCCAGTGCAACTCCACGTCATAGGCCCATGCACAAATAGTGCCTTGTTCTTTTCTAGGACCTTGAATAATGAAGGACATCAGAGCAGGGTGAGAGAAGGGCATCTAATAGTAACAGATAAGTATTACATCATTAAATTAGTTTTACCTATACAAAAATGAAGGACTTAAACTGGTAAAGGAACACAAAATGGAAGGTATTTGATATGTCTCTTTGTGACAACATGCTGGCCAAGCATGAGCAGAAGTAGTAACTGATGACTAATGGGATTTGGCACCAATCCATCTATCCAAGGAGAGACCACTCTCATTTGAATTCCATCTTGGAAAAGCAGATGATATTTTAGCACTTTTGTTGTTAAAACAAGCCAAAAGAAATGGTTAAAGTCTTTTTAAGCCTAGAAGGGTTGGATTTGTGATGTTGCAAATGTTCTCTCAACATATTATGATCAAATAATTTATCTGAAGAATAAATTTTTATGCAGGTAGTCTATCATAAGATGATTTTCTATTAAAGCTGTAATAATGTTCTTGCAAAATATCCCAAAAAATAAGTTTGCAATACCAAGTTTGCAACTGTGGTTATTTCCCACCAGTTTTACTGAAGTGAATGTGACATAAAAGTTACCTTCTTCAGACAGTCGCAGTTCTAACAAGCCCCAATTTTCCTTACTGAAAAGTAGAACATATATCTAAATTCAATGAATGGGTAATGTACCATATAATCCAAGCTGAGTTAAAATGGAAAACATGTTTATTTAATGTATTTAACATAATGTTACAAGTGATCTAGTGCACACACAAACACACACATGCACACACACACATAATCCACTCTGCGTTAACTGACTTAAGGGTAGATGTATTCAGATCGATCAAGACCTTACTGGACAGAACATCTCCACTGTTCTTCTGCACATTTAACTGAGCAAATCACCTGGACTGAATACCACTCATGAATGTGTGATTTGAGCTCCTCCTTGGACAATTTGTTGACAGATAAATATGTGGGCTCTATGCATGCAGCTAGCAGAGTTATGGTGCTCTTTTCCTTTAAATCAGACAGCAGCCTCTCTCCATGATGTGCTTTGAAAACATAAACAACCACAAATTCCTTCTTGTTCACACTGACTAAGCAACAGCGAATCAGAATCTTGTCAACAACTAGAGAACTCTTTACAATCAGGCAGGCCTGCAACAGTAGATTTTATTTCAAGTTTCCCGCTGTTTGACCACTCTGTCAGTGATATTGTGATATTTGAGAAACTCAACTTTAAAAGAACTGTTTATATATTGAAAAGGTAGAAGTTTTGTTTCAAGAAAACCTGTTATTGGCTTTGTTTTAGTGCCTAATCCCTAAATGTCTAGAGCTTGCTGTTTTGACACCTGCAGTCTTTAAGAACACTGAAAAACCTAACTACAATCTTAATTACAGAAATGGAATTAAGCTTGTGTGCTTCTACATACATGCAAAAGGATGTTGGCATCTTTGATTCAGATCTCTGCATTTATGTTAAGTGTTAGCAATGAATAACTTATCTGATGAACCCAACTATTGCAGTAGGGATTAAACCTGTTTGCTCAGAAATGTATGCAAGTAAATGATGGTATAATCTTTTATAGATATTTATCATCGTTCAATATTTTATATTGCTTTTTAAAAAATGTCAAATCCATGAAATTAAGTACCCATGAATATATATCTGACACCCATAAAGTGATTCACAGTATTAGGTTTATTTTCTAGGAAATTAAAAATGCTTGAATACCTTTTTAGGGTCAGAGATGTTTATGTTGCTTCAGGGGATTTTACAGTGTGTTCAAAATGTGTAATATTCAATGCAATGCATAGTCTGTGCCATTTAAATATTCCCAATTAAATTGGCACTGTGCATGAAGATAATTAATCCCAAAGACTTACCATCCATGGTAGAACACCCCAATTAGAAAGGCGGCAATGTAAAATACAAGGAAAAAAAATGCAATAGCCAGGGTGGACTTGTAGTACTCTGAACCTGAAAAATAAATGACATTTGCCATGTATATGATGCATATATTTCTTCTGATGCCATTTATCAAAGATGGACTAAAAAAATGGTCTTTTGACTGGAGGGGTGGGTGGGGAAAATAACAAAGTTGGGGGACAATGAAAGAAAGTATTAGGTGGACACAAAACTAACATTTCTGTGCCTATGATTTGCTAAACAATAGCAATGTTTTGATTTTATCTTCTACTTTTCAGTACTGTCCAGTTTTCATTAGCTGACATACCCTGCAATTGATGACAGTGGTTGCTGCAAAGTTGCTTCTGACTGCGAGTGTCACATATCCGAGGTTAAATTATTGACAAAATTTCTCACTGATGAAACTTAACTCAACTTTAAATCACTGAACTGTTACTCTGAAAAGTGGAAAATTTAAGAGACGGAGAGAATTTATCAAATAAAAAAAAAACTGGTAGATACTAGTCACTAAACTTCAATGAGAGAATGAATAAAAAGTTCACAGTGCAGCCTTTCACTGGTAAACAAAATAATGAAAAAAATGCAGTTGTTTGTATGGAGCCAATTTGCAAATTACTTGGGGAATTCTAATGCCAACCTAGTCAAATTGTATATAAAATTTCAATCAATGAAGTCTTTCAAATGAATGTTGTGATGTTCAAGTCATCATCATTATCATTATTATCATCTTAATCATCTTGAAACTATCACACATCTGCCAAAAGATTAATTCATTGTAAACAAATCATTTTTTTTTTAAAAACAAGAAAAAAGACTGTTTAAATTTACTTACTGGATAGTGCATTCTCCACCCAGAATGTAACATTCTTTGTCCGAACAAGATCCAAATCACCTGCTTGTGTCATGGTCTCAATGCTGCTACAGGATTCATCAATTGGCCTCACCACCATCACTATGTAGAATGAGCCTTTATCAAATTGTTCTTTCTAAAAAAAAAAATGTTGGGATGGTCAACTTAGTAATTTTACCATTTTGTATTATCAGAACAATACCTCTTACCATGTAGTGCATTATTTTAGCAGTCATAAAATTTCATGGATTCAGGTCAAAAAGGTATTAAATATTTTGTGAATGTTACATTTTCTGAGGACCAAGTGATATCAATTTTTTATTTAAGCAAATCCAACATGCACTGATTGTTATTTATGAATCTAACAAAAGGAAATGTTTAAAATACTCTGTAATAATGGATGGATGAACAGACAAACAGACAAAACATTAAAAAAATAAAAAAACCAATGAATTGTGAATAGCAAAAGGCATTTATGGACTATAAGTCCAATACATGTACTATGTTTCACAGAGATACCTTGAACAGTTTGAGAGTTACACCCAGGAAATGAAAGTGTGGATAATGGAAGGATAGAAGAACAAAACAAGAGGCCCAATTGTACATTTTATCACTCATCTAGTGACTTCTGCATAACAACCATATGCAAGATCAGCTGGCCAAAAACCTGAGTCAGCAGGATGCTTTCTTGAAATTTCTTTAAATGCTGTTGATGGCATTCGCTATGAAAACAATTGTTTCAAAGTTTCTTTAGTTTATCTGTCTTCATCCATATTTGATGGCACATCAACATCTCATTTGACCAATACTGAAAGGCCCATAAGTCAGGGCACTTTGTGTCAAAATTTGTCAAAATCTGTTAAGAAGTTTTTTAGATAAAGTTTTGTAAATGTTTGTTGTGGATTGGCATAATTTATACAAATTTGAAAGCCCTCTATGTCAGGATGCTTTCTGTCAAATTTGGTTAAATTCCATAATACCTTAGGAGAACTACTGCTACTTCACAAATCCAGCCCTCCCAAGCAAAAAACTTTGTAGCTAAATGCTAAAAGTTATCTGCCCACCTAGGTGGCAGTTAGCTACAGTGATCTCTCCTTGGTACAGGGATTGGCGCTAAATCCCATGCATACTTCAGTTACTACTGGAGTGGGAAGCATGCTCTCTGATAAGGATGTAACTGCGGGGGGGGGGGGGGGGGGGGGGGCCGCTGGAGGTGTATGTGTATTATGATCAAGTAAGTATAATCGAAGAAACATATTTTACTTAGAAAAATTGTTTTCTTCTTCAAATACATTACCTGATCATAATACCTTAGGAGAATAGGTAAAACGTGGAGGGAGTTACATCCCCTTACCCCGGAGAGGCCATCTCCAGTCCCCTAAGGTATGTGAGACAGCTTCTAGATGACCTGACTGGAGAATAGACTCCATATGTCGGGGATTGGCTTTGAAGGGAAAAAAAATTTCCCCCAGCAAATCCAGCGGAAGTCGTGAAGCCGCTTCCTATGAAGCTGTCAACCGACCTGGGAAGGTAACCTGTTGCACCACAGCTAAAGGTTCTACCAGATCGAGCTGAGTCTTTTGGGATGAAAGATCTCGAAGATAAAAGCTGGAGAAAGTGGACTTGGACCTCAATCACATGGCATGAATGACATCAGTCAGGGAACAGATTTGCTCAAATGCAATGCTTGTGGTGACCCTAACTTCATGAGCCGAATTACATAATAGACTCATATGAGTTGGAGTTATTTCCCGATATATGGAATGAATAACCCCTTTAATCCAGGATGAAAGTGCCTGTGCTAATATGTCGTTCTTTCCCTCTCTGAGGGGTAAAAAGATGCATGATCTCCCTCGACGGACCGGCTTGGTCCTTTTCAGGAACCACTTCAGAGCCATACTGGGTCCTGTAGATGACCTTGAGATGAAGTGTCTAAAGTAGCCAGGGATTTCATTACAAAGGTTTGGTTGCCCATGGATGGTAGTCTGTTCTTGGCAATGAAAGCAGGAGCTGTCATGAGTGATACTGTCCCGTCTTGTCTTAACTGTAAGTAGTTGGGGTCGACTGATAGCACATGTATTTCGCTGATGTGGCCTGCCGTCGCCAATGCAATGAGGAAGCAAGTCTTGTATGAGAGATGAACCAATGAGGCTCGCAAGAATGGTTCAAATGGTGTATTGTACAGCCATGTGAGTACCCATGATAGATTCCACTTAGGGCATAGGCTTTGACTGTGTGAAATGAAAGTTAGCCAGGAGATAGGATGGATCTTTGTTTTGTCCCACATCCTCTCTACCATGATCTTGCAGCATGTCGGAGATTGTGGAACGATAGCCTTTGATGGTGATTAGTGCTAACTGTTTCTAATCAAAGAGCCATAGTAGGAAGCTAGCTATTTGAGGTATTGATGCCTGCAGGGGAGTAATATTTTCTTGGGCACACAATCAGGTGAAAGTTCTCCATTTGCCTTCATAGACTTGTAGAGGGCTGGTTGTGAGAACTGTTTGTTCTTGAGGGCTTGTCAATATGAGCCAGGCATGCAAGTTCAGCAACTCTGGGATGGGATGAAATGCCTGCCATCGTGGTTGTTTAAGTAGATGCAGAAATGTTCTGATTTTCCTGGGGATTTCTGCAGCCAGATTGATGAGGTCATTGATCCACAAATTTTCCCACTTGAGCAGGGCAATCAGGATGAGGCGACACTCCAATTCTCCTGCTTTCTGTATCATCTTTGGGATCAGATGTGTTGACGGATAAGCATAAGCATTCAGGTTGTTCCAATCTATGGAAAGTGCATCGACTGCCCAGGCCATCAGATCTGGGACTGGTGAGACAAAGGTTGGGAGTTGGGCATTCCACCTTGTTGCAAATAGATCCACTATTGGTTGATCCCATAGGGCACATATTCGTATGAAGACCGATGGGTGAATAGACCATTCTGTTTGTATTAGTTGATTCATCCGAGACAGCAAGTCCGCTAAAATGTCAAGTTGGCCTGGAATATGATGAACTTGAACATGGATTTGTCATTGATGACATCAACTGAGAAAGTCCCAAACAAGAACACAAAGATCTGGAGACTTGGTTCCCCCCTGCCGTTTGATATAAGTCACCACAGTTGAGTTATCGGACAGAATGAGAACTCCCTTTCCATATAGAGCCTCTTGCCACCAATGAAAGGCTTTCGAAATGGCTTTCATCTTGAGAAGATTGATGTGTAATTTGCGTTCTTGTGGGGCCACACTCCATTGGCTTCCTGGAATGACAGAAGAAGGTGTGCACCCCAGCCCTCTGTGCTCGATCCATACAGAAAGATTTCCGGAGGTTGTACCTGCAGGGGTACGCCTGACGTGAGCCAGCTGAGGCCGCCCCATCATCTGAGATGGGACTTCATCTCTGGAGATATAGTGAGAGGTTGGTCCAATGGGCAACGTCTTGGCCTTTATTTGAACAACAGGATCATTTGCAATGGGCGCATAAAGAGCCGATCTAGGATGATGAGGTCCGCTGCCGGATTGAGCAAGCCCAACAGGTGGAGGAATTCTCAGGGAGAGAGTTTGTCTTGTATCAGCAAAGAAGCCACCATGGTACTGATTTTCAATGCTTGTTCATGAGGGAGGCATACTCTGTTTACCTGAGTACAGAACTCCATCCCTAAATGGACAAAGTGTTGAGATGATATTAGGTCCGATTTGTCCTCATTGATGAGGAAACCGAGGTTGAGAAGGAGAGTAAACATGGATCTCATGTCTTGCGCCAATATATGATGTTTCTGAATTGAACCATGTCAGTACCCATGATAAATTCCACTTGGGAAACAGGGTGAGAGATTTTGGTCTATTAAATTTGAAACTGGCTAGCAGGTCTGATAAATCCTTATAATAATCCTATATCCGCCCTACCATGATATCAGAATGTGTCCAAGAGCATGGAGTGGTAGCCTTTAAACGTAATTGGCACTAACTTTGTCTCCTCAAACAGCCAGAGGAAAAAGTTAGCCAATACTGGGACTGAGGCACTCAAAGGAATGATGCTGTTGCTATTACACCAGTTCCTGAAATAATGCCATTTCCCCTTATACACCTTCAAAGAGGGCTTTCAAGCTTGTGAGATTCTTTCCATGACAGAAGATTGAAATCATTTTGTTTGCAAGGCTCTCCTGACAAGAGCCATGCATGAAGGAGTAGCTCATCAGGGCATGGATGAAACACCTGTGACCATGGCTGTTTGAGCAGGCTGGGTCTCAGAGGTATTTTCCTGGGAACGTCTATCACTAGATCTAGCAGATTATTCACCCAGGACTTGTCCCACCTTGGTGTGAATTATTTTCGTTACCAGGACCGTGGGGGGGGGGGGGGGGGTAGGCATAGCCCCAAAACCCCTTTCAGTTGATTCATAGTGCATCCATGGCCCATACCTGTGGTTCTGGAACTGATGAGATGAAGGTGGGCAGTTTGTGATTCCACCTTGTTGCCAAGAGATCTACCACCAATCGGCCCCAATGTGCACAAATCCGTTGAAAGATCGTTGGGTGGTTGGACCATTCTGTGTGACAGGTCTGGCCCATTCTTGACAATCAATCAGCCAGAACATTGAGCCTGCCCAGAATGTGTCTGATCTGGGCAGTTATATTCATCTGTGTGCACCAGTGGCGCAATTTCCAAACCAGTATACACAGATCTGGTGATTACATCTCCCCATGTTGGAGGAAATAGGCCACCACCAAGATCTGGTGATTACATCTCCCCTTGTTGGAGGAAATAGGCCACCACCACAGAATTGTCTGACATAATGAGGCCTACCTTTCCATATATTTGGTTCTTCCAGAAATAAAACGTTTATTATGGCTTTAATTTCTAAGATGTTGATGTGGAGAAGCAACTCTTGTGGCCCCCATTTGCCATTGACTGTGCTGAAGCTGGCAATATATGGGCTCCCCAACTGTATGATCTGGCATCCATATTGATGGTAATTTTTGGGTGGGGTTTTGTAAATAAATTCCTGCTGTAAGCCATTGTTTGTTGCATCACTGATCCAGGAATGACATTACTTCATTCGAGATCATGATTTTGTGATCTAGACACCCGGAAAAGGGATGCCATTGTACTAGCAGGGCCATTTGCAGAGGACACATGGAAAGGCAACCACGGAGAATCAAATCCATTGCTGCACTGAGTAGTCCGAGGAGTTGCACTCTCTGACCACAAACTCATCCTTTTTTATGAAAAGTCTGATTGACCTTGCTGTCTCTATCTTGATGCTTGGCACAGCTACGTACATGTTGCACCAGCTGAGATCTATGACTGGTCTGAGATCCCTGTTCGCCTTAGGAACCAGAAACAGCCTGCAGTAAAACCCTGGAGAGTTTGTTTTGCAAACTGCCTCCACCGCCTGTTTGTCGAGTAGTGACCAGATCTCCTTCTGTAAAATTTCTGCCTTCTCCCATTCAGATGGCAAATCCATCATGAAAGGGGATGTCAAAACGGGAGGTGGTTGGATAAACAAACTCTGAAGCCCCTCCAAAAACAACCTGAATCACCCATTCATTGTCGGGAATAAGATCGATCCACATGGTTAAAAAATGAAGGAGTCTGGCACCCACAGGAAGGCTGTCTGCCGATGGTCAGGTTGGCAAGTCAATGTCAGCTGTTTGGAGGCTTGGGGAAGGAGAAACCTTGCTTGCTTTCCCCTTTGCCAAACTGCCTCCATAATTGAGGATTTTGTTGCCACCTGAAATTGGATTGAGGATGAAATTGTTGCCTTTGAGTGTTATTCTGCCTCATATCCTTTTGCTGGTGATGATCTCTACGCTGTCTCTGAAACTGATTCTGACTGAAAACAGAAGCAGTGGGCCAAGCAAGTTGAAGTGGCAGTTTGAGATGCCTGCTTCCACTCTTCCTCAATATTACCGTCAAACAGCAATGACATGCCAAAGAATGACAGATGCAAAGCCAAGGCATGATGTGGCCATAGGGCAGCTGAGTGCAGAAGCAGTGGGCAAAGCAAGTTGAAGTAGCAGTTTGAGATGCCTGCTTCCACACTTCCTCAATATTACCATCAAACAGCAATGACATGCCAAAGAATGACAGATGCAAAGCCAAGGCATGATGTGGCCATTGGGCAGCTGAGTGCAGGCAAGCATCCAATCTCATGAGATCGAGATTAGCCAACACCATCAGGGCATTTGCCATCATCTGATGCGCAACCCTATTAATTACCTTGGCAATGCGAGCCATGTCTTCCCATTCATGATCAGCCAGTCAAAAAATAGTCAGAGATGTCACAGAAGAGGTAGCAATCACGTTTCTCACCAACTTGGAGGTGGCATGCAGAACATTTTTATCCACCTTGTAAAACAAAGGGTAGGTCATATTGACCGCCACAATGTTTTTATCAAAGGACAGCAGCTAAGTGCTGAACATTAGTGAATGTATGCAATACCAACATGGTGAGAACAATGCTGGTAGTTGGCTTTTTGCAAAGAAAGCTCTGGAATTGCCCTGGTCCTGTATTGTAACAGTTGGGCAGTCCGAAAATTCTTTCACCTTCACTGACTGTGGAAGATTGAAGGATGGTTGATCCTCTTTGTCTTCTAAATCCACTGAAGCCTTGACCTTACAGACCTAGCATACAGTTGATGGGGCTGGGCACTCAGCGATTGACAGCACTCTGTAGATTTCCTCCATAGTCGCTTTAAAACTGTATTCCATATGCTCCATAGTAGGATCGGCTTGTGGTGAATCTTCAAGGTTATCCCCAAATTCACTGTAAGGGTTGTCCTCATCATGTATTCTGTCAGCATCAGAATAAAACATCCCGGGGGCAGGGACAATGCCATGTGTAATGTGTGATCTCTCCCCAAAGCATAAGCCATAAAGATTTGTTCCGGCGGTTGCATCTATGACCGGATAAGTGCCTTGATTTGTCTTGTTGGTATGAAATGCCGGTAATTATGATGGCCTGTCAGTTCGGCTATCGGTTGGGCAGTCAGCATGGCTCTCAGCTGGATGGCCAGCATGGTATTTGGCTGGATGGCCATTTGAGTATACTCCTGGTTGATCCATGAGGCAAAATAGATGGCTCGGCTAACTGGATCCCCATATTGCTCCGCATAACCATGTGCAACTAGCCGGTATGCAGCACAGCTCACCAAAGTGATTGATTCCCGGTCACTGATTGTCAAGTATGGCCAGGATGCTGGCTGGACTGGCAGAACAGCAATCAGAATGGATTTATATGGACTGGACTGGACTGGTGGCTATACAGCTCATCCATGTCTGGAAAATACCCCATGTGCCAAGACTTACAGGCCCTAGAGCCAATCTCCAACATGCTGGGGGACTTACACCAACTGGGCAGTTTAAAAAAAGGAGGACAGTCCCCCATAAATTCCAACTCAGTATTGGAAATATAAGATGGGTGAGATGGAACAAATTCACCTGAGGCTTGCAACTGTGTCGTAGTCTCTTGTATTAGTCGCCTCATCTGTGACTCCGACAAAACCTCCTGAGATTGTAAGTCCACAACCAAATGTTCTTCCAGTTGCAGCTTTCCCGATATCACGGTAGCTCTTGATATTGAACACATCACTTTGGGAGGGGGAGGTACCATCAATGTTTCCCCCACAATGCTGGCTAGTGACGAGGTCTTGGGATGTAAAGTTTGCACGTCACATTCCATTTCCATGGACTTACTCCATCTTAAAGCCATAGCCCTTACATTATCTAACCATATCTCGCACACACATGTAGTCATGGATGAAGATTTATTACACACAAAGCAAGTGATATGTGTGTCTTCATTGGGCTTAAACTTTTTACATTTAGTGCAATTTGTCAACATCTGGTCAATTGTCTGAAAGACAAGAACAGCAAAAATGTTTGAGAAATGCCATCCCCAGTTTTGTTACTTGCACCAAGAAAAAATGCTTGTTATTAAATAAACAAATAAATATCCACAGTATATGCTAAAACAACCAACAATGGGTGCAAACTATATCGTGTTTGAGCATGAGGTCCGAAACTTTTGTCAAAACTAATACGAAATCCATGACTGTGACAAATTCACATAAATATCAATAAATTCAAAAAAACAATGATTGCATCATATATACCTTTACCATCAATACTATAACACATTTGTCGACAGATGGTGTAAAATCCACAAGATTGATTTAGATTCTTTGAGAGGTGTATATACGATGTGACTCATATAAGCGCGAGCAAAAAACTGGTAAACAACTTGGAAACCATTGAGATTCCCACTCAAATGGCTGTGGTGGCTCAGTGATTAAGGTTTTCAACATATGACCAGCAGGTTCCACGTTCAAGCCCTATCTGACCAGCCTAGATTGAGTAACAAAATCTTCATGAATTTATTTTAAGGTCATTGGTTTCTTTGCTTTTAGTAATTAAATCTGGAAGTGTTTTAGGAAGAAAGCATATCGAGCTATTATACTTTCTTTTACTTAAAAGCTAAAAAATACAAAATATAACAACTAAAATAACTTGCAAGTAATGGCACTGAATATATGAAATGCCTGAAAATAATGCACAACCAATGGGATAACTCATAAACAACAAATATTTAAGGCACTTTAATATGACAAAACTAGAAAATGTCATGCTCTATTTGACCAAACTTCAAAATATTGAAAGAATTACAAAAGTGGTAAAGTTTTTAGCAATAATTCTCTGCAAATAAATGTACATATAAATGTATTTTACAAAAAGTATGTTATTCTTAAATCAAAATCTTTTTCTTGCATAGAATTAAGTATGTAAAGAAATTCTGATACTTTGATACATTTACTGGTGTGCATTAGAGACACTTTTCGTTGTCCATCAGAGATGCTTTTAGTTATTCAGCCTAGAGGCTATACTTTATTGTCAGTAAATTACCACAAGCCATTTTCCTTAGTAAAAATATTATTGGTGTGTATTTGAGACACACAAAAACATTTCTGGTTTGGTTGGGCTAAGCCAGATTTAAGCTGTTTTGCCAAGTGGCTTTTGTTACTTTTTGTTGGGCAATGAGAATAAAGTGTCTTGCCAAAGACACAAAATAGCAGCCAACCCGACCTAGTCCAGGAATCAAACCTACTAGTACTGTGTAGGAGTCCAGCATGCTAATCATTGGTATTTTACAAACTAGTCTTAAACAAATAATTATATTATCAAATTATTATGTACTTAGAGTGTGACTTGTCATATTGGTATTTTCTATTTTTCTTCAGTTTAAATTTTATAAATCATTTATTATAATACCTAGCATATTATTTTGCTTTTTATGACTTGTTCTATTTAAATGTATGCATTTTGTATTCCAAAAGTAATTTTTTAAAATATATGGCCAGGGAATGAACTCTACATAAGCCCAAACCTGTTATTCTCATTGGTCTTTATCATAGGTTACTTCCTTTGCTTTACTCTAACAAGAAATCTGCATCAGGATTCTTTGTGTTGAAATTTCTTCCAATGCTGTTGACTGCATATGTTATGAAAACAATTGTTTCAAGGCCCCTATGCCCAGACACTTTGTGTCAAAATTGACCAAATTCGGTTCATAAGATTTTAGAAATAAGGTTGTGTACATGTTTTTATAATTTTACTAACGGCAGCCATATTTGTTGGAACACCATCATTTTTATAAATCTAAAGGCACTAGGACACTTTCTGTCAAATTTAATTAAAGTCTGTAAAGTGGTATATTTTAAAAGAAGCTGTAAAAGGTATTCTATTTTTAGTAACAATACCCATATTTGATGGCAGATTGGCATTATTAGTATCAACTTAAAAGCCCTTCATGCCAAAATGCTTTCTCTAAAATGTTGTCAAATTCTGTTATGTAGTTTTTTAAAAGAAGTAATTTAAAAGGTTTTCCATTTTTATTAATGGTGGCTGTATTGGATAGTAAATTGGCATCATCTGTATAAATTTGAAAGCCCTTATTACCAGAATGCTTTTTTGTAAAATCTGGTTAATTTCTGCTGAGAAGTCATTTTTTTAAATTTTTTATATTTTTAGTAATAGCGGCCATAATTTATAGTTGGTTGGCATCATTTACATAATTTGAAAGCCTTTTATGCCAGGATTTTTCTGTAAAAGTTTATAAAATTCTGTTGATCAGTATTTTAAAAGAATTCATTGTTAGGTTTTTCCACATTTAGTAATGGTGGCCATATATTAGATGGCAGATCAGCATTGTATCTAGAACATTTATAGTCATACATGCCTGGATGCTCTCTGTAACATTTGGTTGAATTCTGTTGAACAGTTTTTGACAAGTTGTTTAAAGGTTTTTCTATTTTAAGTAATGGTGGCCATATTTGATCATGGATTGGCATCATTTGAACAAATTTGAAATACCTTCATGTCAGGATGCTTTCTGTTCAATTTCTTCAAATTCTTTTCAGTTGTTCTGGAGCAGTTGTTTAAAGGTTTTTCTATTTTTAGTAACAGTGCCCATATTTGATGGCAGATGGCAACATCTGAACAAACTTGAAAGGTCTTCATGCCAGAATGCTTTCTGTCAAATCTGGTCAAATTCTTTTGAGTGGTTATAAATATAAATTGTGAACAGATAACACACAAGATAAAAATGCTATATTTTGCCATTATCATTTTTATATGCATCTAACACAAATGGTTGTCCACAGAGAATGAACAGCCGGTAACAAGGATTACCCAGTCTAACATTAGTAACCACATGCTTTTTGTGGGTGAACTGGGTCAATGGCTGGGACAAGCACAACAATCCCATGCACATCAAAACCAGTTAACTTCAGCTGACAGCCAAACTCTTCTTGTCCATGGGCTACTAAATCTAAACAACACAAATGAAATAATTCTTTCAAAGTGCTTCTATTTTAAGTATAAGGTAAAAATTTCAACAACACTATGAAAGAAATTCCAGAAATTTTTTACAGTTAGTATGTCTAAGAATAAATTACAAATCGAGATGACTCACAATTGTCTGGACGTTACAAATTTGGAGAAAACTCAATTTTATGGCCAGTAAAGGGAAAACAAAGTTTCAATAAATAAACAAAATAAAGAAATACATTATTTATCTCATGATATGATCAGGGGACCAGCCAAATAAATATGTCATGAAATAGTGGTGGGGGTTTATCACCTAATAAATATGGTAACAAAATCAAAATTGTTCCCCTTTATGCTTACCCTGACTACCATGGCTGCCTGTTTTGACATAGTTTGATGCTGACCAGTGTAAAAGACATTTATGTCCAGGTCAAATATGGGGCACTGCAAAAGACAAAATAAATTCTAATGATAAGAAGAAAAAGATTATCAATAACAACAACCAAGACTAAAGAAACTAAATTGTATATCCCCACCACCATCACAAGCCATGAGTGACAATAAGCTACTCTCCTTTATCACTCGTTGCTGCCTGTGCGGAGATTTCCTCATTTCTGATGAAAATGCATAAACCTGCTTATCCAATTGCTGCAAATGATAGTAAATTTTACTTGCCATTGTGACCAAACATGACCTTTGATGCTGTTTGAATCTGCCAAACAAAGTTTCTCTTCCATGCACAGTCATTTCTGATGAAAATGCATAAACCTGCTTATCCAATTGCTGCAAATGATAGTAAATTTTACTTGCCATTGTGACCAAACATGACCTTTGATGCTGTTTGAATCTGCCAAACAAAGTTTCTCTTCCATGCACAGTCACTTATTGATTGATAAAACGGGCCCTTTCATTGATGTGTAGGAAATTGCTAGACTGTGTTGTTGATGATGTATTTTTGTTTATGCACACTTGTGAAAAACGAGGAAATCTCAGCACAAGCTGACATGTGTGATAAAGGAGCAAAGCAGAATATCATCAGTGGCTTGTGACAATGTAACCCCATTTGCTTTTTGTATACTGTATTTTCGGTGTTGATGGTCCAGGTTTGTTTCTGGACACCAAAAATAATTCACCAAAAGAATTTTTTCTTGCTTTGTAATTTTCTGACACCGTTTCACAATTTTTTTTTCCCTAACATATTTTTGGGGGAAAAATATTGGAGACCTGGTGTCTCATTTTCAAGCAAAGGTCTCAGTGTGTTTCCAAGTAATTAAATCACAATGGATTGTATTGCTGCTTATTTACCAAAAAATATACATGGAACAATATAAATAAATGGTATACATATTACTCTTAGGTAAATTGTAAGCAATGATATGCTGATAATTAACAAATAATTGCTTCCATCGGTTACAAAGAGATATCAAATTATATCAGAAAATAACTGTGCTTACTTGGCAAGAACTATCTGAAGTTACCAACAACTAAAAGATTCATGAAAGAATCAAGTTTTTATTTCTTCTTATGACCGCCATTTTGTACAAGCCACCACGTGACAGTGTCTCTTGTCTAAAAGGGATGCCTGGTCTAGGGATGAAATATATGTATGATAGTGAATGCACAATGATGTCAGGAAGATTTCAGTAGATGTGTAATTGTGTTGATTTCTTTTCCCATTCCAAAACTGAACAAGAGTTCCTTGAAGGGGCTGATGCTCTACTGTGCAAAAATAATTTCCATTCATTCAAGATAAGACCATTTCTTGCTTTTAACTGCTTTGTGCTGAAACCATCACTGATATTCATGAGCAATAAGATTTTCAAATTAGCTGCTGTGGCAGCCTTACTGGATGTAAGATTGGCACCATTTTCATTTAGGGCAAACAAGACACCATTCGAAGACTTTTGGTGAAAACTCCATGTCCAGGAGAATTAGAGACAAGATTTTCAATATGTTCTCTATTGCAACCAGATTTGAGATCAGATCAGTGCTATGTTTATTCAGGACCAACTAGATATCATAATTAGTCTTCTGTGAAAACCCATGTCAATATGGCTTTCCATTTAGGATAAGTAACATTAACAAGATTTTCAAGGTATCTGCCATGGTGGTCACACTGGGTGTCAGATTGGCACCATTTTTATTTAGTATCAACTAGACATCATAAGAAGTCTTCTGGTTAAAAACCAATGTTGATATGACCTTCCACCTAGAAGGAGTAGCAATATAATTTTTAAGATGGCCACCATGGTGGCCATATTGGCTATCAGATCAGCACAATTTTATTTAAGACCAACTAGACACCATAAGTTTTCCAGTGAAAACCCCATGCTGATATAACTTTCTGTTCAGCAGGAGTAGCAATAACAAGATTTTCAAGATGGCTGCTGTGGTGGCCATACTGGATGTCAGATCAGCACTAATTTCATTTAGGACCAACTAGACATCATAAAAAGTCTTTTAGTGAAAACCCCATGTTGATATGACCATCCATCCAGGTGGAGTAGTAATATCAATATTTTCAAGATGGCTGATGTGGTGACCATATTGGATGTCTAGGCAGAACCATTGTCATTTAGGACTAACTAGATATCATAAGAAGTCTTCTGGTGAAAACTCCATGTCAATATGACTTTCCGTTCAGAAGAAGTAGCAATTACAAGATTTTCAAGATGGCTGCTGTGGCAGTCATATTGAATGTCAGATCAGCACCATTTTCATTCAGGACCAACTAGACATCATAAAAAGTCATTTAGTGAAAATCCCATGTTAATATGACATGATTTTCAAGATGGCTGCTGTGGTGGCCATATTGGATTCCCAAGTGGAACCATTTTCATTTAGGACCAGGGGCCCTGGATGGTTGAGTGGTCAAAGGTGCTCGCCTTTACAGATCATTCACATCTCACTTCTATTCACGTGGGTTCGAGTTTTGACTCGATCAATGTGGGTAAGTGAGAAAGCTTACCAGTAGCTTCTCATGGATCAGTGGTTCTTCCTGAAGTCTTCCCAGGCTCTTCCTCAACCAAATATACTTGCCTCCATGTATGGCCTATCATGTGCTAAAAATGGCATCAAACCCCAAAATCTACAATCTCATTTAGGACCAACCATACATCATAAGAGGTCTTCTGATGAAAACCCCTTGTCGATATGATTTTCTGTTCAGGAGAAGTGATAACAAGATAACAAGTGGCAGCCATATTAGTCATCAGATCAGTACCATTTTCATTTAGGACCAATTAGACACCATAAAATATCTTTTAGTGAAAACTCAATGTTAATATGACCATCCATTCCGAAGGAGTAGCAATAACAAGATTTTCAAGATGGCTGCTGTGGCAGCCATATTAGTCATCAGATCAGTACCATTTTCATTTAGGACCAATTAGACACCATAAGGTATCTTTTAGTGAAAACTCAATGTTAATATGACCATCCATTCCGAAGGAGTAGCAACAACAAGATTTTCAAGATGTCTGCTATGGTGCCCATACTGGATGTCTGAGCAGTACCATTTTGATTTAGGAACAACTAGACATTTGGATGAATGTGTGTGTAAAGTTTCATGGCAATGCTCTGAGTAGTTTAGGAGAAGTAGCAATAACAAACATGTGCTGACGGACAAACGTTGGACGACAGATGACAGACAACAGGCCATCCCATAAGTACTTCTGGTCTATGACCAGTAGAGCTAAAAATGCAGTGTTCATGCTTAAAATTATTAAAACTGCTGTTGACTGGCTCTGGAAGTCATGGCTTTGATTAAAGACAACTAACAGTAGAGCTAAAAACTAGGCAAGTAATGTCTGTTTCTTATTTGTTATGCAACACATAAATATTTAAAAAATTGCCCGTTTTTTTTCATGGGCAGCACATTATCATAGGTGCTAATTTTGTTTTTTCCATGCCTTTTTTGTTTCTGGACACCAAATGAAGTAAAATAACATGTTTTTGAACAGTAAAAAGTTATTTTTTGGCATTCAAAAATATGCAGGTACTACAGTTTCCCTAACTAAAAACAATATCAGTTTTTACTCTCTACTACCCCATAACCTCCAATATAATTGCCCATGTTTTGAACTGTGGCCCAAAGTTTGTTTAAGAGAGTCACACATACCCTCCACCCCACCCTGAAATTACCATATAGAGAAAAATTTTTTTTAGTAAATTATGTTCCTCTGATAATATTTACCTGATCACATTACATTAGGATAACTTTCTCTGCCACCTCCGAATTTAGCCCTTCCAAAAAGATGAAAAACGTCTTTCTGTCTATAGATTATATAGACAAGGGGAAGCAACTCTTACAGGTTAACTCCCCTTTCTATCTGCAAGGTGGCTGACATTATACCTGGACATAATCAGTTTTTACTTGAGCGAAACCTTCAAGGATACTCGCATTGCTGTGAAGGGTGGGAGGGATTATTTTTAATGTGATCAGGTAAGTATTATCGAAGAAACATAATTTACTAAAAAGTTTGCTTTCACAGTCAAATACATTACCTGATCACATCACATTAGGAGAATAAGAGGAAGAGGAAATGCTGAGCATCCTACCTCTACCCTGTCAGCTAGTAGGAGCATGATTGCTCTACTAAAAGGATGAACTTATCCTAACGTTAGTTTTAGCACAAGACAATTTGTTTATATATGTGCAACAGAGATTCCTATGAGATTCCACACTTCATTATTGTCTCACAATCAAAGGTGTTCCAGGTGAATCCAGCAAAAGTGGCAAATTCATGCCTGGGTCTAAGGTTGTGCTTTCATGAATGGGGCATGGTCACTGTATGTGCAGCTACCACTAACCGAATAAGATTCAGTTCTCTCCTTAGCAAGGCCATGTCATGCAAATGGAAGCTAGAGGAGGTAGATTGGGCATGCCAGTCAGCTGATTCCTCTATGTCCCAAACTGAGACATTACGTTCAAGGCCAGGCTCATAAAAGTCACTCAAATTTCGTGAGCTTAAATCTTCATTAGTCGCACCTGATCCTGTGAGAGTTCAAAATATGCTGTGGTGTTATGTCTTGCTTTCCAGCCTTCAGCGGTAGGGACAGTCTTTTATGGCTGCTGCGAATATTGTCCGTGCATCTCCGGTAGCATCTGAGGGCATGTATGGGGTCCTGCAGTTTCTCTCAACAGATCAATCGAGGAGAGGGAGCAAATAGTTATTTGATGATTGACTAGTGAAGGCAACCTGTTCTTAGAAAGAAAACCAGGTTTTGTTATTAGAACAGCTGAACCGTTCGGATCTTCAGATATCATATGTAGCTCACTCACTCTGCATATTGAAGCTAGCATTATCATAAGTTGCAAGCCTTGTATGATAGCTACTTCAGTGAGGTGGAAGACAGTGGTTCAAACTTAGACAAGTCTGGCCATGTTAAAACACAGGAGAGATTCCATTTGGGAATAATGTGAGTGAGCATGGTCTGGATATGATGAAACTGGACCACAAGTTGGAGATTTCCTTCTTGCGACCAATATCATCTCTTCCATGAAGTCTGAATATGTCTGAGATCATGGGATGGTATCCCTTGATTGTGATAGGGGCTAACTTGTCTTCAGTGAGAAAGAGAAAGAAGTTAGCCAATGGGGAATCAGTGCAGAGTGGTGTGATGTCATTGATGTGACACCAGTCACTGACAGCACATGATTTCCCCTCATGTCTTCGAAGTGGAGAATATGCAGCTGTTGCAATCCTCCACAATTGAAGCCCCAAACTACTTTTTGATCAGGACATCCCTGAACGGAGCCAGTTTCTCTGGAAATGGATAGAATAGTGGCGATCTCGACTGCTTGAATGGAGTGGAGGTCGCTACAAATAGTCTGTGTACTCTGTCACTAAATCGAGCAGATCGGTCATCCAAGATTTGTGTTTTTATCTTAATGGGTCAATCAAAACTATTTGCAGTCTGTGCCCCTCATTTCTGCATTATCTTCATAATCAAAACTGATGGAGGGAAGGTGTATGTCCACAATACCTATGAGTTGATTGAAAGGGTATCAACAGCCTGTGCTTCTGAGGATGGAAAAAAAGGTCAAGTATTGTATCACACCATAGGGCACAGACCTGATGGAAGATTCACAAATGGACAACTCTGTAAGAAGCAGCTGTCCTCTCCTTAATAATGAGTTGACCAGGAATGTGTCGGACTTGCATACTACCTGATATTGGGAGCAGCAATGAAGGTATTCCCGTACCACAAGGCAAAGTCCAGTGATTTTTCTCCCCCTTTCTGAGGTACGTCACCACAACCAAATTGTCCAACATTATCAGGACCGTGTTTCCATGGATACATTCCACCCACCGAGAATGGCTTTAATTTCCAAGAGGTTGATACGAAGAGCCTTCTTTTGAAGGATCCACATGCCGATGACCATCGCAAAGTTTAGTAGTAAGTGTGCTTCCCAACCCGACAAATTGGTGTTGAAACAGATCCACTGCCACATTGAGCAGGCTGAAAACTGCAAGAAACTTACTTGCCTGACAACATCTTGTTTGATGCTTTCTCTGACACATGAGCTATACTTTTGATGTGTTTGGGAGAAAGACACAAAGTTATTCTGTGTTACAAGTTCCATATCCAGATGGACAAAATGTTGAGAAGGGATAAGGTCCAACTTCTTTACAGTGATTATCCACCCTAAACCACAAACAAGGAAAGTAAGGTTGCTCATGTCATGAACCAAAACTACTTCCTGAATGTTTTTGTAGTATGTTGTCCAGGAATGCCACCATCTCCACGGAGAACACCCTGAATTGGGATATGATGTGATCTAGCGTCTTACTGAAGGTCAAATGCCAACATCTTAGTTAATGCCTTCTCTAACACATGAATCATACTTTTGATGTGAATGTGAGGAAGATGCCAAGTTGATATGCGTTAAGGGTCCCATACCTATATGACAAAATCTTGAGAAGGGATAAGGTCCGACTTCTCTACACTGATTATCCACCACATAATGAGGGGAGTAAGATTTTCATGTCATGAACCAAAACCAAACTTACCGAATGTTTTTGAAGTGTGTTGTCCATTGAATGTTGCAAATGAGGCAGAATAACTTGGTTGGGCCTGCTTAGATCTATCGCAGGTCTTAATTTGCCATTGGACTTCATATCCAGAAATGTTCTGGAGTGGAAGCCATGTGTATGCAGTTTTCGTAATAACTAGATTTTTCTTCTGTAAAACATCACCTTCCTGAGATCATTTGGGAGTTCTTTCATGAAGGTAGGACAACAACATGGAGGGAGGCCAGATAATAAAATCTGGTGACACTGTGACACAGATGACTGGCAGGAGACCTGGGGAAGGAGAAACTGTGTTTCTCTTTCCCCTCCCTGCCTGCCTGCAAAAATAGGGGCATATGACCGCTGTTTTTGAGAATTGTCCTCGCGATTTCTCTGGTGACAATCGTCCCTTCTCTTGTACGTTTCCTGATAGGGTCATGCAGAGATAGGAGCTTGTGCTGAAAGCTAAAGGGGCAATAGGATCATGCAGAGATAGGAGCTTGTGCTGAAAGCTAAAGGGGCAACTCTTGTGCTTCTTGCTTTCTCATCTCCTCAATTCAATGCCCTAACAGCACTGGAGAACCGTAAAGGGAGGGAGTGCATCGAAAACCAGCAATGATATTTAAGTCTTTTCAGCTAGACAACAAAATTATCAGATGCATGAAATGAAGCAGGTAGGAAATCAACACAACATTCCTGACTAACTCTGACATGGTATTAAAGACTTGCCTGTGCACTTTATCAATGTCTAAACAAGGTATGTCTGGATAAAATATCTCAGTATTTTTTTACCAGTGGGGCAAGAAAGTTGTGGGCAACTGACTCACCATATAGAAAGTTCCTGCATTACCAGGATCATGAACATTCCAAGAGATGCATGGTAATCTTTGCAGTCTTTAACAATTGTGGCAAGATGCTAAATGAAGAAGTGTCATCATCATTGTATACATAAAGAAAGGCATTGTTCTTTTAAGTAGAATTGATTAAAGGTGGAGGAGGGCATTCAGAAGAAGACAAAATATATAGATTTCCTCCATCACTCTTTTAAACTAAATTCCATCCGTGCCGTTGTCAGATCAGCATGTACTTGCATTTCCATTTCATCCCCTTCATGAACGTTGGAATTGTACTCCTCCTGTACATCCAGGGATACAGCCTTCCATATGGAAATTATGATGAAGCATGCATCATCATTTTGCCCAATGGATATGCCATCAATAGTTAATGCCATCAATAGTGATTGCATTATAGAATGACGGTCCGGCACAGCCGGTTTGGCTTGGTCAGACAGCTCCATAAGTAATGCTGGTTCACTATGAATTTCATAGCAATGGTCTGTCTGGTTGATCGGTTGGACAGCTGGCTAGCTGTGATCTGTTCAGTGTAATACACAGTTGCTGTTAGAAGAGGTGGACAGTTGGAGATAAGACTCCTGACCACTGTAACCGTACATAGTTCATTCGTACGACTGGATCAGTTGGTTGGCAGTCAGAACTGTGTATGAAAGACAATATATGCCTTGTGGTCCGGCCAGCTGATGCAGTTCGGTCAAATCGTACTGGTAAAATTGCGAACCTTCGTGTCTGTCTTGTTTCTTAATATTTTCCTGCATGGACAGGGTAGATAAAAATAGAGGCAAGTTCAAATTTTAAGAAGTTTTTCTGTGTTATTTTTGCAAGCACAGTATGCAAAATATATAAAAGAAAGAATTCCATGGAATGATGGCATACCTGTTCTGCTGCTGCATGACCCCATGTGCCAATCTTAACCCCCAAAAGTTGGTCACTGTGACACACTTTTGCTATTGATGAGTAAAACTCCTCAAAACCAATGCATCTAACATGTTCCAAATGACTGTACATGCAACAGTATCATTGAAATAGAGCTAAAAGTTATTTTTAACACTTACATCTACAAATTAATATCTATGTCTCACCTATACATTTTGGCACATACCACTTTCTGGAATGTAGTAGTATTCTATGACTAGTAAATGTCCATGTAATTATGTAATTATTGGAATAAATACAGTATCTTGTAATAGTTTCAAGTTACATGGATGATTCTTTCCTAGAATTATGGCCCTTACAATTACAAGATTCCCTCCATACAACCTTACCTTTACATCCTGAATAGAAAACACCATGCAGATGGAATCTGTAGACATGGCTCTTACAGTAACTAAACTCCCTCCCTCAGGGAAGGTGTACATAAAATATACAGGCTGGGATGGGGTGACTGATATTGTTTTCTTCTCATCTGGTCTGAAATACAAAGGTGTATCATTTTTATTCTTAAGGTTTTTTTTACTGGGTATAAAGACCCTGAAAATGGTAATTCTACCATTGAAACTAAAATTGAAATAGAAACTAAATGAAGAATGAAATGAAAATGAATGCAGAGTGAATGCAATACAAATGAAAAGATGAATGCAAATGGATAGTGCAAATGAAAAATGCAGAATGATAATCAAAACGAAGTGCAAACCTTTTTCATCAGTGGCTTAACAAAATCTATAAAACAACTGCATGCCATAAAAGCTGTAAAAATGGGTTTATTCCAAAACATATGATAATGATGTAAAACAAAATTCTACATATTGTCACACCGCAGTGTAATGCATTAACAGCAATCACCATCTTTCAGTCACCTTAACTTATCGGGAAATTTCCTGAATACACAAACCAAGATTGTCTTTAATAATGATTTGAGTTGAGTTTGTGAAATATGATATGTCTAAAACACTTGGATTTTAGAACTGTAAAATGGATCCATATTCTATTATGGTTTGTTTTGTTTTTGTTGGTTTTAGTGGCATTTTTAACACATTATTGGCTATATCATGCCGAGAAAATGGGAGTTAAGTGCCTTTCCCAAGGACACACAGAGGCAGTCAACTCAGGTTGGCCTGGGCAGGGTCAAACCTGCAATGCTTGAATTATGAGCTACCATGGCTTCCATATTCTAATATAGAAATAAAATAAGTCACCAAATATTGAAAAATGTTAGTCACTAGAAAATGCAAATGCATTATGAAAATAATTAAATAATGTTTTGCAAGTATTGTTATTACTTTTATTAGGGTTTCCATGCATCTGTGTGTATGTACACGAGTTACAGAGAGAGTGCATGGATGTGACAAGCATAAGCTTTGAGCATGGTCACTGAAAGTTGCTCTGAAGCATCTGACAAACAGCATTTAGTGTGCAGTATTGAGAAACATTCACCAAATATTAAGTGTGCCCATTGTAATCTAATAATATTACAGAAGTAGCAGAAAAAGGGGAGAAAAGACTGTTCAGCAAAAAGAATCTTACAGTTGAAGATAAAATTGCATGTGTACAAGCATTTATAACCACTTGCTCCTAATTTTGCTACTTTACATGGTCTCTAACTGGAGGCAAAACTTGAAATTTTATGTTGTATACCTTATTTCTCAATTAAATTGAAAAAAATCTTACCTTTAATATACTATGTATACTAGATTACAAGTCAAGTCCAACTGCAAAAGACATAGACCCGGATCTGCCATTACATAATGCAGCAGCAGATCAGGGTATATGCTGTTTGTTCTACTGATTACTTCTAACAAACTTCATAGACCCACACCTGCCAGCACATTATGCAATAGCAGATCTGGGTCTGTGCAGTTTGCATTTGGCCTCAACTTAAAAGTGAGTATATATGGAAGCTAAAATATTTTTTGTTGTTGCTTGAGCATCTATGCATAAGCTGATTTAAGTTGAATACTAATATTAGAAAGGATATTTCAGCTCGAGAGAGACAGTGTGAGGGAATCATGTTAACTTCCTTTTGAGCACAAGATCTCCTTGTTTACATCTCTGCATCTTGGTCTTCAAAATTTTACTCCTAGAATTTCACATGCCAAATATTAGTATTTATAAATACTGATAGTGTATAAGCAGGTGATAAAGGCATTGATGGTCCAAGATGTTTCAATTTTGTCAGTTAAAAAAAATGAAAATGGAAATTCAATGCTTACAAGAGATGAGATCTGAGTATGTGGGATATTTGTCTGGGAGAGAGAGAGCTTCACAATAATTATTTTAATAAAACCGTAGACTATTAAACCTGTTTATCTCACTTTCATTTTCCACTCATTTATTAATCAAATTAAGTTTTCTGAGGGAAAGTTATCAAACTTTTACCACAGTTAATAGCTTGTTATAGTAAATGCTAGATGGATGGCTTCTCCTGACATATCAAACAACTTTCTCGTGAAATCAACTACCTCTTTCAATATATACCTTTTTTTGGGGGGGGAGGGAGGAAAAATAATTTTAATTATGTAATACTTACCTGTCACTATTGCCTTGCTTATCTCTTCAGGGACACAAGTCCCCTCATCCAAGCTCATACTTCTGACCTCCCATTAGATGTAAAGTTCTAGAACACCTACAACAGAAAGAACACAGATCCAGTCTGACTTCCCACATCACAGGCCCATGTGGATTATTCCTCCTCTTTGACTTGGACCTAGACTAAACTTAGGACATCAGAGCAGGGTGGGAGGAGGGAATCTTCCAATAGTGACAGGTAAGTATTATTTAATTAAAATGGTTTTACCCCCACCCCTCCCAAAAAAACCCGGACACTATTGCCTTGCTAAATTTGCCAGTTAGGAGGGTGGCTGATGGCATCTAGAAACTGGTATAAACCTATGTACTTACCATTATGGTAGGAGTATTCACTACTGTAATTGGGCACAAGGTTGGGCCACTTTTTAAGCCATTACTATTGAGCCCAACAAAAAAATACCTTCACTCTGGTGTGCCAAAGATCGAAAGTAAAAGGAGGAGAATGTAGTGTGTGACCTCCAAAACACAGCTCTCATAACATCCTCCAATGAAGAATGATTAAGATAGGTCTGGCAAATGGCAAGAGCTTCAAGGGCTTTAATTCTTGTGAAAGAAAGGTCCCTCTCAGTGACAGACTGATAAGCTCTCTATCCACCTGGAAATGGTGGATGCTGAAATATCAGCAGAACCCTTAATAGGTAGGAGGAGATGCTTCTGACCTTTCCTTCTCCATTTTGAAGCAGCTAAATACAACTGTAAGGCCCTAACTGGGCTGAGAAGATTTTCCTGATCATCCCCAGCACATATATGACTGAGACTGGGAATCTCATTTGGAAGTGGAGCTACTGAAGGGAGCTGGTTCTTTGCTAAAAACCCTGGTTCTCAAAGGAGAGAAACTGATTCATAATTACCACTGAACTGTAAACAACCTTTTTCTACAGAAAAGGTATGAAGCTCCTCGCTGAGAGCAGGAAGACAGTTTTAAGGGTAAGGTCCTCAAAGGGGCTTCACTCAAGGTTTGTGAGGGGATTTTGACAAAGACCACAAAACACATGAGATTCCACCTTGGCATCAGTGAGTGAGATATCAGTCTCTGTAGCTCAGAATACATGATAAGATCAGAGAGATGAGGATCTGATCCAATAGAGGGACCCTTGGAGAACCTGAGTGTGTTAGACAGGGCTGCCCTACAACCCTTCATGGTTGAGACTGAACATTCTCTTTCTTCAAAAAGGAAAGTCTGCCACTGTGATCAAAGTGGGACAGCTAGGATCGAGGCGTTTCCTACTGCACAATGACAAAAGATTCTCCACTTTACATCATAAAGCCTGGAAGTGGACTGCCTCTTAGCCAGGGCAATGCCACTTGAAAACTTTGCTCAAAAACTGGTCCTGGTGAATTGATCACTTGATACGAGCTAGGCATGAAGGTGGAGAATGTGGGCTGCTGTGAAGCAGACACCCCTTGTGCTGTGACAGCAGGTCCCTCCTCAGCAGTAATCTCCTTGGCTTGTTTAGCAACAGGTAGTAAAGATAATGAACCACAACCATTGGAGCCACAGAGAGGCTACCAGAATGAGCAAACCTGTGCTCAGCAGTCACCCATGAGAAAGGGCCAAAGTGGCCTTTGAAGCTTTGAAGACAGGTGACCTCTGAAGGCGGGTTTAGCTCTCAAACTTGGTTCATAAGAAATACATGTACTATGCACCGAATAGCATCAGCATTATTAATAGTAGTAGTAGTAGTATGCTATCAAGATATATATATTTAGTTTAGCTAATTAGCAAAAAGAAAAATAACAAAATAATAAAATACAAAGTTCCACTTTAATCCATCATGTACATTAAATCATCACTTATCAGTAGAAACGACATCTAAATAAAATAACTAATTGACAGCTTACCTGTGATTGTCAAACACAGAACTGACTTTTTGTTAGGCCAGCTGGTATAATCAGGCATGAGAAGAGGTGTTCACACTTCAAACAATTGATGGATTAAGCAGTTGCTCAAACTCACCAAGATCAAAAGACTGTCGGCTTTTGTGCAAGATCTTTGATGATTAGGGAATGAAAAGAAGCTTGCAGCTATTGTTAGTAGCATATAAACTTTAAGGGATATCACAAGTGCAGTGTACATGTATCTCTACTCATTTGGTGTGATTGTATGTAATCTCTTCCACTCCGGATTAACGTTGTTCTCAAAACTGGACATAATATCTCTCTTACACTTAATAATCCCTTGGATCTGAGTTCACCCAACTTCCATTTCTGCTGCAACTACATGACTACTTTGTCCACTTCTCTCTTGTATGGACAAAAACCACTTTGCTTTCGAAGCCGACATGTTGACACCTTTGTGTTTGACTGACAGCGTGATTGGAGTACGGTAAGTACAATTGAGATATGAAATGCTTAAACATCGATTCACATTATATGCCTTTATCTAAACCATGCCCTGTTCAACAAACAAAAGAAGTGTTTAATTTGCATACTTGGAGCGGTCACTGCTGATATGCTCCAGTGACCACTTAAGGCAGGGTGAAACCATGGTGTGGTTAAGAAACACCTGGCCGCTCACCACTGAAAGCAGGTGACCATTAAATACAGGGCATTTATATAGGAAATTTGCCAGGGGGAAATTATATTGACCGCTGAACACAGGTGACCGCTAGGACAGGTTTGACTATATATATATATATATATATATATATAATATGGAATATAAAAATAGTATCTATGAGAACCTACCTCCCCTTGTCACCAAAAGTGGCTACTTGTAAACCAGATGTTCTTTAGTTTAAACTCAAGTGAAACATAAATGAGGATGCTTGCATTTGCATGGAAGTGTGAGAGGATTTAATTGTAATTTGATCGGGTAATTATTCTCAAAGAAATATAATTTGCAAAAAAAAATTCCTTTCTCCGTTGAATTCATTACCTGATAACATTAATGTTTGGAGAAAATGGCAAGAGGCGAGGAAATGTATAAGCATCCAACCACTAACTTAGTCAGCCTTCAGAGGACATTATGGTATGGGTCATCATGTGAAGGATAAAACCACTCTCCTAACAAGATTCAGCAAAATGAGGGATAATTGCTAGTGACATGCGATTACAGTCAAGCCTAGATAAATGGTAAGAAGCAACATATCCTTACCAAGGGAAAATTCCAGGTGAATCCAGGCAAAGCTTTAAACCATTGCCAATGATGAAACTGTGCTGGCCACAACACGTCTGGTGGATTTCTGGGCAAAAGCCACTACAGCCACCAGATTCAGTTCTCTTCTCTGCAAGGCTAAATCATGAAGACAAAAGCTAGATAAAGTCAACTGTGCATACCAGCCAAAAGCCTAAATAATGTGCCAAATCAAACAGTTGTGTCTGAATGCAATGCTTGCATAGATGACTCTAATTTTGTGTGCTGATATTTTCATGAGGCATATCTGATCCCGTGTGATCTCAAAATATGCTGAGCGAAAAACCCACTTCAACCATGACACCAAAGCTTGGGGAAAGACGTCTTTCTTTTCCTCTTTCACCAGAATAAAAAACCTTAGCCAGCCCTGATGAGTGCTTTCAGTTTATTTCAGGTAACACTTGAGAGCATGAACTGGGTCTTGGAATCTTGGCTTTCTTGAAGAGTCTAGCACAAAGTGGGAGTGAATGATTACTTTTTGGTTTCATATGAAAGGCAAACAGTTCTTGGCCACAATCTAGGTTATGTCATTGGAACCACCAAACCATTTCAGTGGAACTAAAGATAGTTCAGGTTGACTGAATGGGCATGTAATTCACTCACACTGCAAGCTGAAGCCTATGCTATCATGAAGGATATCTCGTATAACAGCAGTTTCAGCGACATTCTGGTCAAAGCTCAAACTTTGAGGAATTGAGCCATGAAAGAACCCACAAGAGAATCCAATTGGGAAATAATTTGAGTGATTCAGATTAAAGCTGGCCAACATGACAGAGATCCTTGTCATGACCCACAAAGGAGCAACTTGTGGTTCCACATGGTCAAAAAAAGATCGACCATATAACAACCCCAAAGAATACAAATCAAATGGAAGATTGATGGATGGAGAGACCACTCAGTGGTAAGAGTCTGACCTCTCCTTGGTAGCATGTTGGCTATGACAATGAACTTGCCTGGGCTATGTCTTAACTTTACAGTGATTCAAGTAGTAGTAGTAATAGTATAAGTAGCATTTGATGGCACCTCAATACAATAGTGGTCATATGGTGCCAACTAAAGGTAAAGTTCAAAAAATGTAAAACTGATGAATTGTACAAAAACTTTAGGAACATAAACCCTTGCAAATAAACGTGAACATGAAATACAACATAAAGATGTTAAAATTCTGTAAAATGTACATAAAAAAAGATAAAGGTAACATATGTAAAAGCCAGGAGCACCAATGAATAAAATTCCAGACCAGGAAACTGATGTGGTAATTTAGCCCCCCCCCACACACACACACACAATCACAACCACCTTAGTGGTAACCTCTATAGAGGCATGGGTATAAAAACCCAGAGAGTTCATTGTGATAACTATCTCCACCACCCACTTGCTGAACAAAGTCTGGATCTTCTTCTGCAAAATTAATGCCTTCTTGTGGTTTGCCGGGACTTCCAGCATAGAAGTGGAGGGGGGTCAATGAACAAAATCCTTAGCCCCTACAAAACAACTTTGATCAACCATTGATTGTACAGAAATAGGTCAATCCAAGAATGATAAAAAATAAGAAGCCTGGTACCTACAGGGATATTTTCTGCGGGCAGCAGGAGCAGAGAGCAATTGTCATTTCTTCTGAGGCTTGGGAGAGGAGAAAATGGGCTTACTATCCCCTTATTAGACTGTTTTCAGTACTGTGACAACCGTTACCATCTAAATTGCAGCTGTAGGCAAAATGGCTGCTGTTGATCCAAGTTCATCTGTTTCTCCTTCTGGCAATGGTCATCTCACCTCTGGGACTGAAACTGCACAGACGAAAAGAAGGAGAGTATAAGGTGAGGTGAAGAGGCAATTATTGTGCAGCCTACTTCCTTATATCCTCAATACAGAACCGCATGGAAGAACCAAAAGTTATTGATTATAGTGCCAGAGAGTTTGAGCAAAGATGAATGAAGGAATACATTCCATCTCATTAAATCATGGTTGCACAAGACAGTCAGGACATTTGCCATAGTTTGGTGAGCTGCCCTGTTAACAGCTTTCACAATGCAGCATGTTTACTCCCGAGCTTGTTAGTTACCCAACATCTCCACAAGTCTGAAGTTTGTAATCAAACCCAAGTCAAGCAAAAATGAGGTAACTACTGCATTTCTCACAAACTTGAAGATGCGTGGAGTACTTGATGGACTATTGGCAGATATTTTTACTGCACTATATCTTTGTCCAAACTTGGAAATTCTATTTGGCAGATGTCTGAAAGTGTTCTGTACTACGGCAAAGAATGACGCCAGCAGCAGGCTTTCAAGAAGATTATTTTAGAGTTACCAAGGTCCCACATCTTGTCAAACAAATAATTGGTAATCTCCTTGATCTTGATAAATGTGGGAGCAGACAGAAGAAGGGATGGTCATCCAAACCATCTGCATCCAACGAGGTCCTGACCAGGTATACCTGATTTGATGGCAGTAGCAGTCACCCAGTCAGCAACAACATCAAACCAATCACTTTGACTGCAGTTTTAAACCTAAACTTAGTCTTCTCCATAGTAGCATCTGGGTTCAGAAGCTGTTTGAGGTTGTCCTCACACTCATATGGGGAAGGGGACTGTCATCTGCCAAGCATTCCACATCTGTGTAAATCATATCAGATGAAAAGGAAGATGCAGCATTGTCAAAGGATGTGTCCAGTACCTGCACACATGATAAGCAATAAATTGTACACCTGTCATCTGATCTGATGGGAGCAAGTGGTGGAATGGCCATGTGGACAGACCATCTGGATGGATCTCCATAACAAGACATAGATGATGGAATTGTCAGACAGTTTGCAGCCTGACTTACTACAACCAATCTCTGATCAAAAGTAGCAATGGATGACTGGTCAGCCAGCTGGATGGACTAGTCAGGAGCCATGACACAGACAGATGATATAAACAGCTGGTGCAGTGTGCAGAAAACTCCAGCAAAGGTCAGCAGAAAACCAAATGCACTGTGACTAATAGGCTCTCTGACCATACTCCAGCATGAGCAGCTGCCAAAAAGAAGGAGCAAGTTCTCCCACTGCATTCATGTCAGTAGTCAAAAGCATGAAGAAAGGCAAGAAAGAAAATCCCCTGAAGTCAACATATGCAATGTAGTCTTTTGAATCAGTCTTCTGTGTTTGAAGCAGCAAATGAGAAGATGGCAACACATATGAATCCCTAGCAGCCTCTTTTTCCTGCTCCAGTTGTCCATAAGTGATAGTCACCAATGGCAAAGTCCAAGAAATCTTGGGAGGAGGAGGGACACAGGGGCATCCTACATTATACTGGCTACTGATTCACTGCTGGGATGAAGGCTCATGACTTCAACATCTGAAGACTTTGATCTCTAGTATTTTTCCATGCCTTTCAATTGTTTCCACAGAACAGTGAACCAAGTTAGTTCCAACCAACTCTTCACAGGCACTGCAAGGATTGGACAAAGTACACGTAATACACCCAGGTCACATCTTGTATATGTCCTCTGAGACCTTAAACTTTTACACTTGGTGCAACTAGTCAACACTGTGTACCTGTAACAACAACGAAAACTGACAAAGTACTGCAATTAACAATGCAAACTTTACACAAATTAAAACACTGATGCTGTAAATTATGAAACTGAAAAGAAATTCAACAGTGCCCTCTATATATAAACATTATTAAGGAGTGCAAACAGCAAAAACATTAAAACAGCATGGAAAACATATGCAAAATTACTGATGAAAAACAAAAACATAATGTTACCAATGCATGAAGCAAAGATAATTCAATAAAATACTGGCTTTACTGACAGATGATTGATATTTCCAGTAAATTCCAGTGGATTTTGGGAGGTATACAAATACGATGTAGCATGTATCAAGCGAAAGCTTAAACTGAAGAACAAGGTTTACAGGCAGCCACCTAGCAGTAACAAGGGCAGTAATCATAATATCTTCAAAGAGTTACTTCTCACAGATACTATTTTTATATCCTATATTGTATATAGACAAGAAAGACAAATGTGTTTCAAAGGTAAGGAATGTAGTTTTAAATCAACCTGATGTGTAATGATGTGTAGTATCCGCTACAACCAGTTCTCATCAACTTTTAATTTTTGCTAGCAATGCCACAATTGATGTGAAAATCATAGGTTCTTTACTGGGTAAATTCTCCCCCCCCCCCCCCCATTTGAAAAAAAGGTGGCAATTTTCTAAATATACAAGACATTTAATGAAGAAATAAAGGTAGGGTTTTCATGCACTCTGTTACAATGATGCCAGGTAATGTAGATGTTCTACTCATGTTAAAATATACAGCCAAAAATAGCTGAATCTTTCAGTCCATATACTTTTGGGCAAATACATTCAGAAGCAAACCAGTCCAAATGTCACATGGACAGATGAACCTTACCAAAAATTAGGCAAGTCTGAGGTTTGGGGAAAAAAAGAACCTAGAAGCGAAAATCATGGGTCCAATAACCCAAGATAAAAGCCTAATTTTCACCCATCTGCTCATATGTGGGTGAAATAGCCACCCATCTGCTCATATATGGGTGAAATAGCCAAAGCAACTCATATGTGGGTGCAACTGGTGATATGAAAGTTTCTCTAAATCAGACATGCTTGGATTCAATCAGAAGTAACAAGAAAACTTTGTTTTCTACCCCATCTCAGGTGAAAATGAAAATAACCTGACAGCCTTTGATGAGTTAAATAAAAAAAACACGTTGATATGGAGAATTAACAATAACAATATTTTTCAAGCTGGCCCCCTTTGTGGGGGGCAGATCATCACCATTTTTATTTAGGACCACTTGATATCGTACAAAGTCTTAGTGCAAGCTCCATGTCAATATGACCATCGATGAATTAGTGATAACAAGATTTTCAAGATGGACACCATGGCAACAATACTGCCTGTACAAAAGCATCATTTTCATTTAGGACCAACCAGACATCATAAAGAAGTCTTTTAGTGAAGACACCATGTCGATACAACCATCCATTCAGGAGAAGTAATGATAACAAGATTTTCAAGATGACCATCGTGGCAGCCATGTTAGGATGAATGTGTGTGTAAAGTTTCATTGAAATCCTCTCAGTAGTTTAGCAATAACAAACTTTTGCTAATGGACAGACAATGGATGACAGACCATCACATAAGCTCTTCTGGTCTATGACCAGTAGAGCTAAAAATTAAAAAAAATTATGATAAGGATAAACAAAATTATGATATGTGTATACTGACCCAAAAAACACTGTAGTCATGTGATAAAATAACTATTTGAAAGTGCCAGACACTGTAGTCATGTGATAAAATAACTACTTGAAAATGCCAGACTATAATTTAAATTTTACACATCTGACCTCTGACTCCCGCATAGATACCACATGCAAGGGACCCAAAACCAAAACTCCTCATGCACACTAATTTGGTGAATTTCCACACAGTGGTTAAGGAGGAAATAAGGTAAAAAACATGTGCACATATGAAACGATGATGCATGTAACAATACCCCCAACACTTAAGTATGGGTATCAAAACTGCACTTTCAAAATATTTAAGAATACAAACTCAAGATGGAAATCAGACACAAGTGTAGCTTCCACCATGGTACTGATGTTGATACTGTAGAGTGTAGAAACCTCCACATAAAACTTCTCTTGTGTTTCTGTCTTTGCTTCCACTCCCTGATTGAGGGGACAAAGGGTTCTCCCAACAGTATGGTATGTATATCTGAAAAAACAGTGAATGCTTTCTTCAATTTGAATCTCATTAAAAGGCTTTTGAAAAACTGTCCAAAATAGATTTTACCTTCAAGAGCTGGACAATTTTATGAAACTGCACAAATCTTTTAGTTTTTCTTCATGTTATCTGTGGAAATCTGCAGAGCAACTGATGCTAAGTTTTACTTAATGAGTATAATTTTCAGCTAGCCTCTCGTCATCTTACTGGTACACTCTGCCAACTTAAGATTCAATCTAATCAAAACAGAAATATTTTCAATACAAACAACATCACAATTAAATAATAAGCTGGTTTCAAAATTCCAGAAGCCCTGCATTCTTTTGCCATCAAGCTTCTTGTTGTTTTCACCACTCTATAGAGGCTGCCCACATGTACTTGTTAGGATCAAATATCAGTTCTATATGCCCCAACTTTTAATATCATTCTACTCATCTACACAAAACCCATGTCACTTGCTCAGAGTTCAGTTTCTGGAAGCTGCAGTGGTGTATTGATCTTTAATCTCTTCAAAGAAGGGTGGCTATTACTTTACAAGTAAAGGAAAAAAGAGAGAGAGAGAGAGAGGTGGGAAAAGAGAGAGAGACTTGTAGGGGCATACTTGTAATCCAGGATTAAAGGAATTGGCCATGATAATACACCCTGCTCTTGTCTAACAACAAAGAAAACTGTAGCATTAGTGTGTTCCACATCAGCTTTTGACAGGATCCTTACAGCTGTGGTCTAAAAAGAACAGTAAATGAAATCTATAAACTATAAAATCTGTTGCAAAGAATCACAGTCATGTGTTTTCATCATTATGTGCAAACAATAAATGTCACGCTAGTGATGAATGTTAACTCCTATTTTACAAGTATTATGTGCAGTGGTCTCTTCTGGATCTTGGGATAGATCCACTGTATTGTATTGTATCTACTCTAACTCTGGATTTCTGATATCTCTTCCAGATTCAGCTCTTTATATCTATAATCTAGAGTACAGTTTGGTAAATTAAAAACTAGACCATTTAGTTCCTAATGTACCAAACCACACACAAAAACAATACAGATGCAGATAGTGACTGGATGAAACCGAAAGCGATACCAAACATCCATGGTTGGAGTCGATGCAACACAGGGTGGATCAGTCACTACGATTTTAAGCAAGAGTTTCCTCTTGCAGGTTTATTAAAAGACTATGCAGGGCTTTCCCCCAAAAAAATCCCAGGTATGTGGAACCAGAGATCATCTATTTAAGCAGTAGTGTTTGGAATCAGTTCAAATTAAAAGATCAACGATTGGTTTGTCAGAACCCATAAACCAGGAGTGTCCAACCTTTTCGCATGAAGGGCCATATTGAAATTTTTTCTCAGAAAGATAAGGCATTAGAAGGTACAAGTTATTAAAGGTTGGCAGGCCTGATAGAAACCTTTGGCAGGCCAGATTCTGGCTTGTGGGTCATACGTTGGACAACCCTGCCATAAACCATCAATTATAATTGGTTATGGATATTTTCTATATTTTTCATGCACAACATAACTTTTCTGTTCATTTGGAATGTTCCTTTAGTCATGTTAAATCAAACAGTTATCAGCACATTTATTGTCTGCCAGCAATATGTTGGCACTTGGGTTACAGTAAACTATGGAAGGTTATTTTGACTGTTGTATTTTATTTAATATTTTACTTTTCCATGGAGATTTCATCCCTGAAAGTCAAACACTTCACAGATGCATTTGTTATCTGTCAAGGTGTATGAACTCAGGTTCTATTAAAACATTGAGGTCTAATTAAACCGAAAGCTATTATTGATGTATTTTACATTTTGTAGTTCAATAATACTTCAAGAACAATGGAAAAAGTCAACATACAGATATTTTCATGAAATCATTGTCCTAATATTGTGTTTATTTTCATGCAATTTGTTGGTCATTGTTTTGTTTACCACAATGTCAGTTCAGTGAATTATCATCATCACCAGGTAACAAAATCTAACGAAAGCTCTATTTGGGTAAAACTGGTGATCGATGACAAACTGAAGTAAGTGTCTTAAAATGGTCTCATTTATCTAATACATATCACACTGGTTGTGACAAAGTGAAACATTCAGAATAAAAGGTCAGTGTTCTCCCCAGGGCCTTTTACCGTAGCGGGCCCATTACGCTATCGTTTCAAACCCGATAACCCCCGATGCTTTAGAACCTGCCACAACTCTATGCTCTTGTGCTGCTACACTTCAATGTTTCCCACTACCCTCATAAATTAATCTATTAAACAAACATCCTGTCACCTAATTCAAAGCCCTATTAGTCAAATGACACCTGTTCTTACCTCTTCTTGGGTATTTTATTAAGATAATCCAGGATAATTACTCACTCATTTAACCATTATCTTTTGTACCTGGCTTGATCTACTGCCAGTGAGCGACCTTTGGTGCGGATTTCGTCTTCACAGAGATAGTCACGTGGTTGGCCAGCGACGATGGAGGCTACTGGTAGTGTGTTATATATATTTCACTAACAGCCAAAGCAGTTACACATATTACATTAAAAATTCTTGTGAAAAATGAACACACCACCTTCGAAGAAGCGTTAAATTACCCAGCGTCTGGCTAACCCCATGTTGGCCTGGTTACGAAAATCAGAAATTGGCGTCACCAATAGTGGCATTGGTTCTGATTCCGATAGCTTCAGCATAATTTCCACAAAGAAAGAGATCAAGTAACGAAGGACGGGATTTAACAATGAATGGAAGACGTTATACCCTTGGGTGGAAATTGCTGGATCAGATGGTAAGTTTTCCATATTGCTAAATTCTGGTTCAGATCTACTGGGGGGGGGGGGGGGTAATATATTTTTTTTATAGTAGTAACCAGTAGTTATGGTTGCAATTGTTGTCATTCTTATTAAGTTGTGATGAGGATTGAAAGTTACATTTTATTCACGAGTTGTTATTATGTTTACATAGTTTATTCTGAGCAAGAGAAATATAGTTTGGTCAGTAAACCGTAACTTAAGTGGGTGCTGCCCTATTAATTTCTCATTTCTCTTTTCTGTCTATCCAAGTAATAAATGGAACAATCGTTATCTTCCAGTTTTACCTCTTTTGAAAAGATATAAATAAAAAGTATTCCTTCATTAATATAACTTAAATAGTTTCAGCCATATGCTTACTAATTATTCAGTAAAGTCATTTTTAATTTAATTTAAAATTTTGAACAATATTTAAGCTCTATGACATTGATTCAGTGAAGAAATTAAACAATAACAAACACTTTGATACATTGTATATTGTTCTTAATGGAAAGGAATATGTATTATCTTACTTTGTGATGATTATTTGAAAACACATCACTGTCTTGACTCTTGAAGAGGTAAATAAAGAATACTATGTAAATATATACACTTCTTTTTTATTTCATTGATATTAATTTGTTTCACATCTATGATGTTAACGCACGCTTTTTAAAACATTTTATGACCCTAACACGCTTACCCCGATGCTATCAAAAATTTCTGTGGAGATCACTGAAGGTAATCTAACACTTCCCAAAGAATAACACTGTAATCATTTACATGTATTCTAAAGCTTCCCAAAAAATAACACTGCAATCATTTAAAAGTATTCTAAAACTTCCCCAAAGAATAACACTGTAATTGTTTACAGGTATTCTAAAACTTCACAAACAATAACACTGTAATCATTTACAGGTATTCTAAAACTTCCCAAAGAATAACACCGTAATTGTTTAAAATCAATCAAGTATGGAAAATCACAATCGAATGCCAAGTCATTTGGTTTTACCAACCATTCTTTGATCATTCTGATTTATCATCTCACTACAAATAAATAGATATGGCTAACAGGAATCTTTTCCATCAATATTTAATTCTCTATTTATATTGCAGCCAGTCTAAAACAGTGTCAAGGATTAATTGATAGTGGAAGCTATCCAAGTTTTGCAAATAATCAAACATAACAATGAGCTATTCTAAAAAAAAACTTGAAATTGTTATAATTGTGATATGTATCAGATTGATAATTTTAAGAGATAATGGCAAGAAATTAAGACATGATGGCAAAATAAAGGCACCTGCCTGGCTTATAAGGCATGGTGGTGCCAACATTGCACACCTTACCTTAGTGGCCTGGGGAAAGCCCTCCCATGTTGTAATATAGAGTAGAACCTGTTTTGAAAGACCACCCCTTCTGACAAATCATGGTCTCTCAAGACAGGTGGTCTCTCATGACAGATCAAAATACTATATAATCAATAAAGCCATGCACTAAGAATCTGGTCTCTAAAGACAGCTGGGCTTTCAAAACAGGTTTTTCTGTATTAATGACATGGGTTCTGCAGAACAATGTCTTGCCTTTTTTTAAAGTTATGGGCTTGCACAAAACCTTTAGCATTTGCTGGCACAAAACCTTTAAACTTTCAGTACCAATGACAACATCAGCATCACTAGTACTGTATGTCTCACATTTTTTTCCCCGAAAAAGGCAAGACAATAACCATGATAGATGAGAGTAACAAGTGATTGAATAGGAGAAGAGTAATATAATGACAGAGCAAAGAAACAGACCAAATCTGCATCACCACAGCTTTCAATGTTGAATCTGCAGCTATGAAGAAAAGCCATCCATGTATACATTTTGACAACACAAATCTGGCCCTGTATTCACAACATTATCTGATCACAAAAATTGAACTCATACTCAACTTTACAAATTTTTGATCTTCGGAACTTTGTTCCAAGTAAGGTACGAGACAAGAAATTATACTATTTTTCGGTATCTCAACCTACATGCCAAGTTTCAATAATACTAACAGACCGTAACAATTATTTTTTAATATTTTTGTTTCAAGTTTGAGTTTAAGTTTTGTGTTCAATTGTTTGTTACTAGAGGACCTCGTTCCCAATTAAACTGATTGTCAAGGCTAAGAAATTAGCATGCTAGTTTTACTTTTTTTCTGTATTTATTCTTGTGCAGTGCAGTGCATTTTTAAACTGGCAGATGAAAAAATTAACATGCAATGTAGGGTACACATTGTCTCAGCAACTTGCAAAAATATTGCAAAGAATCAAGAGTAATTAACAATAGTGCGGAAACTTTTAACCAGATGCTAAGCCACTTTTGCTTATCATTAACACAGTGTGGTATTTGTTGGCAGCAGTGAAAAATAAAAAGTGAAATGTTTTTCTTTGCTACTATTAAAGAAATTAACATAATTCAGCATAAATAAAAATCTAGCCCTTTACCAGACTGTGGAGAATCTTAGAGGAATAAACTTCGATCTCCACATCCTGCAAACATTCACTTTGACACGAGTAATTTTTCCCTGTAACTGTTACCAGGAAACTTCATGCAATAATTTAACCATTGCAGCAATTTTTTTTTCTTGAAATGCATACTTGAGTCAATTTCTCTGACATTAATTTATTGAATCTTTGCAATCTTACCTTTCAAAACCACTTTGACATTGCTCCCAAAGGTAAAATCCATGAAAGGTGTAGGTTCCTTGTGTACATGTCTATATGAACTCGTTCTCTATCATATGACATGAGTTAATTTCAAAAGAAAGTAAGGAATAAAAAATGGAACAAATTTTTGTGTGGTGGTAACTGCAAGTGCCATCATTTGTAAGTAGCAGCTTTTTTCCTTCATAAGTTCCTTAAACTGACTGCTTATACTATATTTAATTTAATATCTGTAATATTTGTAATTGTTCCTTTTTCTGACTGATGTCTACAATGTAGCACACCATGATGACTGAAATCTAAATGTCTGATTAAGACAAGATTTCATGTATTTTCATTCATGATAGTAATTGATAATATAAAGAAATTAATAATTAGGTAAAGACAATTAGTTCCTTTTTAATTAATTAATTTATTTATTTATCTATACTCACCCAAACAATTTAAAGGTGAAAGGACAAAACAGTATTCAAATATGCCAGCTCCATCTTATATTGAACACTTTCTTTTATTACATCTGTGTGCATGTAACTGTGTGTCTGTGTGTACATATATATATATATATACAGGGTTCTCCATGATGCAGAATTCCACGTAAAAGTATACACACTATTTAAAACATCCAACAGCTGAGTCCTCAGTACACCATTTTTTTTCGGCAAAATTTTCTTTTATTTGATCCATTTCTACAAAGCGAGTATCAATCATGCAGTGTGCAAGCTACTGTAATGGGATTAGGCAAAGCCACATAGGTTAGATCTTAGCAGACAAGGAGATTAAGACACCTGTTAATCTATTATTGGTTCCTAATGATCATCTTGATCAAAAGACTAATTACATGCATGCGTGATTTGACCCCTCTCTTTGATGATATCATTACTCAACACAGTTTTAATCCATCATCTTATAAATCCTTACATGCTGTTTGGAACAGTTGCATTTTATCATATACCGTATTTAGAAAAATAGTCCCAAATATTTGAGACTTATTTTGCTTGTCGAAGGAATATGAACTCCCATGTTAGTCATCATAAATCATTATAAAACCAGCTGTTTTTCAGTGTCATGAACATCTTTGTTTTCGAGTGATTATTATAAGTGTACTTTTCCAATGGCGACATTACATAATTTCTTTGGTGCCAAGTGCAAGGCTATAGATGAACATGATTCTCACAAGACAGGTTGACAGAAATTAGCAGATGCATCTAGTTTTGCTAAAGAAAACAGAATGCCAAAGAGACTGAAAGATTCGTGAAAGAAAACAGAATGCCAAAGAGACTGAAAGATTCGTGGAATGAAACATGGAATAGGACAGTCCCATTTGCCCAAAAACAGGAAAACAATGAAACATTATTAGCTTTTGCATATGGTGTGACTGTGGAAGGAAAAATGTAATGGCAATCCAATGAACGCCAGGTCCAGAAATTAAGGATTTTTATCATAAACCTGCTGTGGAGAAATTTGTTTTAAATTTGTTTATGAAAAAAAGTGAATGTAGCATGCTGTGTTGCTTCAAGATGAAATGTAAAAACAAGTGAATGGAATAATGTCATTTATTTCTTCTACCAGTGTCTTGGAAAATGTATTTATCTGAATTAAGCTAATTAAATAAATTAATATAGCAAAGAAAGTGTAATCTCCTCCTTGATTCCTTGTAGAGAATTGTTATAGTTGTAACATCACAAACAAATTATCTCAGTTATCAACTGCCTTAATTTTTCATTCATTTATTATAAGGCCAGATAAGAAAAATATGTGTGGTTCTGGTTACATTGAAAAAAAAAAAAAGATTGATTTATATGCATATAAATATGCATAAAATAGAAAGCAAGCATCATTCGCATCCTGAATTAAACTTTGATCGTAGTTACAAACCTTTGATTGTTGATTTTGTTGTTTTAATTGAGGTGGAGGGTGGGTTGGTTTTTGTTTTTCTGAATTAATTTTTTTATATATAAAAATAAGGTTGGCAGAAAAAAATAGGGTCAATCGGGTAACCAGAACCACACATATTTTGCTTGTTGGCCTAATTCTAAATAATTCACAATGAATGAGCATTAGCAATCTGATGACATATATATATATATTGGTGAGACATACACATAATGTTCTGAATTATTGCATGGGAAAAAAGTATCGTTATTGTGTGACTGTCAATCTGCACTAAGAAGTTCTCACAAGAAACTATACTTGTGCTTCTTTACACAAGTGTGTCCTCACTGCCACAGCTGTTTTAACTCATGGATACAGCTCCAAACAATGTGCACAAATAATTGAGAATACATGTAATTTTGATTTGCCAACGTAATTTCAGTTGTCTACATAAAGTGAGTTTATGAAATTATGCAAGCAATTTTTACCTACATTAATCTAAGGCCTTAGGTAAAGATAGGGTTAAAACAGGAAAACTATCTATGGCGGTATGGCTGGATTGAAAACCATTAATAATACAAAGTCCTTTTTATTTTCTGCATGATTATTACTCAATCAGAGTAGTCTATTCTTTGGGCTTAATAATTCATCATATTAAATGTACGTTGGTTCTTTTGTCCGTCATATTATTCTGTATTATCTCATTCTGTGTGTGCATCCATGTGTCTGTGCATGTGTGTGTAAGGAAGTGCGGGTATGTATGCAAGTACATATTTTTTTATACTAAATCTGTTGTGTGCTAAAACAAAACAGTGCATTCCCTTGAAACATATTCCTCACAATGTATTTATTTTGTGCAATGCTTTCTTGCAATTTCTTACTTGTTCCATTTCTAATGTGAAAGCGAATGTTTGCAGAACATGAACATGGGGGTTATTCCCCAAAGATTCTTCGCAGCCCGGTACAGGACTAAAATAAATGTCAATGAAGTCATGTAGGTGCCTTTTCTAATCTTAAATAAAATATGAATTGTTCTTCCAAAATGTAATATGAAAGTAGTTTCAAGCTAAGTCTGTTCACTTCCATATTGTCAAGCAATATGCACCTTAGTTGTCATCACAAAACTTCCAGATGAAAATTATTGATCACTAGGGGCTTGTACAATGGCAGACTGCTACATTGGGTGCAATAATTACCAATGCAGGTGGTAGTTCCAATTTTTCCTATATGTGGCGCTTTTATTGTGACATCATAGCATGGCATTTAAATCTGGTTTACACTGGATCACACCTAGTCTAAAAATATAGACGTACTTTAACACTGAATCTGTCATATTTCTCTGGGAGTTAATATAATGAGCTTCCATTTAATACTGATCGATGAGGAGCGAAATAAAGTGAATAATCGCCATTGAAAGGTGTAATTAAATTCTCAAAAACAGCGCCTAATGCAGAAATAGTCTGTACTGAATGCCTACATGACTTGAACGACTTGTACTGTAATAAAAATTGTACTGTTACTAAAAGTGTATGTTAACATCGTCATGTGGGTGCATTTACTCATCCTGAATTAAATACTAATTGTTGTTCTATAATTTAATACTAATATAGTTTAACCAAAGTCTATTAAATCCTGATTATTGAATGCTCTACACCTTAAATGTCATCAAAAAACTTCCAGACGAAAATTATTGACCACTATGGACTTTTACAATGGTGGCCAGGTACTAATCTGGAACAAGAAAAGAGTACATCGGGTCTAATCATAACAAAAAACAGGGTAGTAGACATTTTTTCAAGACACACAGATTTCATTGTGACATCACAGAGCACAGCATTCAATCTTGTTTGTACTGGATTACACCTTTAGGTTGACCTCGTCCAAAAATCTCCACATACTTTAACACTGATTTTGATGTATATAATGACCTTCCAAGGAATATGAATGTATGAGGATTAAAATAAAGTGAATAATCGCCATTTAAAGGTACATTCTACAAAAACACACCCATTACTGAAATAGTCAGTGTTGAATGCCTACATGACCTTTATGACTTGGTGCTTTACCTGTTCAGTGGCCGAGGCTATATACCCAACTGTCGGGTAAATAATGCCCCAAAATGACTATATACATGACAGAAGTTATATACGTTAGATGTGCTACCGAGAATCTCAATGGATGTTTTACAAAGATATATCTGATAAATGCATGATAAACATTAAATTGGCATAATACACACATACAATCAGTCAGAGCAAGCAAATTTTCTTTTTATTTTATGCTCAAATATATTGGTCTACATGTGTATAACAGACTGATGTAGCGGATTTCTTACTGTATCCAGCGCGAGTGTCAGCGGTTTACCATTTATGTTCTGCTTTGTTTTGTGTATATTCACATCCTTCCCAATTCAAGGTAAAACAGCACATTAAAAAAAAATATATTTGCACATTTTTGGATTTGAATTCAGTTCGTCTGGATGAGAGGTGACCATATTTACCTCTAGACCATGCGAGTGTCATAAAATAGCTCAAAATTTCATAGACATAATGTTATCAATATCTATAAACGGGCAGTGAAAAATTATTGATCGTATTTCACTCCAGTAAATTATCAAGATTATTTGACTTGGAAAATCCAGTCATAAAATAAAATATTATATGCACATCATTAGGTTTGAACTTGGTTCATCTGTATGCGAGAAGGCTATATTTACCATTAGACCACAAAAGCGTCTGAAAATAGTTTCAAATTCTTGGTCATAGTGTTAATGGCACCGAAAAATTATCAAAATTATTTCTCTTGGAAAATACAGTAATTCATGACCTAGCATAAAATAAATTGTTATTTTCACGACGGTTAGGTATATAATCATTTTGACACGAAGAAGACTATATACATGACGGTCGTGCATATAGTCATTTCAGGGCAAACCCGACCCGACTGTCGTGTACTTATTTGTACAAATTGGCTACATACACGACCGTCGGGTATATAGTCATTTTGAGACAAAAAGACTATATACTCAACGGTCGTGTATATAGTCACTCCCCTGTTCAGGACATCAACCAGACAACATTACCTTGTTTGCATATTCGGGATAGGAAAATTCGTAAAGGACCGTTCTATTTGCGTTGACAGTGTCATTAATCTCCTCATCAAATCTTTCGGGTGTTAGCGAAAACCCTGCCTTAATTCTCTGAAGCCTCTGTATTGTCAGATCTTGGTATCCCGACGAATCTGCCTCATTTCCTGGTCGAATGTGCGGTTGTTCTTGTGCCTTAGTAAACATAAAAAGGTGAAACATGCATACAGTTTGGGTCAAAAATGTTCTTCTCATTGCTTTAAATTCTATTTAGCAATATCAAGCTCTATCTAAGGATAAAAAAAAGCAACTTCTGCTACGACGAGATGATGTTTTCATGCGGATGTCCTACTGCTCGATAAAGAAACCGGAATCGATAAAATTCGTCGTACCCAAATAGAAACTACGGATTGCGCAGGTATCGAAAATTATCACAATCGGAGGTATCGGATCGTTTCGCCCTATTCTTTGTCAATCGGAACATCGCTCAACTATTTCCGTCACATTGAGAAATCATTCGGAATATTGTCGCCTCTTTCTGATGAGAGTCGAATCAGAATGTCCTTGGCCTTTTCCATCGTATGCTAGAAATTATTTGACTCGCATCGGAAAGAGACGAGCTTATTTCGAATGGGATAACCGATAAAATTACTCGATTTCTACTACCTCCCATATATCGTGAACAACTATTGAATCTCAAATTAAATGACGAGATTGCTCTACTTTTCAATACTATTTTCAAAGTCGTAGTGAATTTCCTCTGTCCAATAATAGGTGTCAATCTCCTTGTAGTGAACCTAATTTCTTTTTACATTTAATTTCACAATTACTACGATTTCCTTATAATTTCCTCTGTCCAATAATGTGTCAATCTCCTTGTAATGAAGCTAATTTCTTTTTACACTTAATTTAACAATGACAACGATTTCCTTATCATTTCTTCTTTCCAATAATATGTGTCAATCTCCATGTAATCAACCTAATTTCTTTTTACATTTAATTTAACAATGACCACGATTTCCTTATAATTTCTTAATCTATTCAACTGGATATTCGTGAGCTGTTATATCTTATGTGAACGAACAAAAGGAGTACTTCCAAAGACAATCGATCCAGTTTGAACTTCAAATTTTTAAACAGTTTAATTTTTCCCGGTTTTTATCAGAAATGCAGGATAGTGGTTATGTTCCATTTTCGTGATTTTAGCATTGTTTCAATCTTATCCGGATTAAATCTTTTCATTTTCTGAGTTTAAGATTTCACCAGCTAAGATCTTAATATCAACTATCATATATAAGGCTGTATCAACAGCAACGAGTCTAATCGATGATTCTATATTGTTTGCAGTATCATTGATGACAATTACAAATAATAACGGTCTCAATGCGGATGAGGATTTAGAATTTTTAATAACTCATAGTTTACAAAATAACTTTAGTATATATGAATTTATTATTCTTGATAGAATTTACAATAACTCATTGTTTTCTTAACAACAATTAACTTTCAAACCATGATACAAAAAATTCTCAGAGCACCAATACTTTTCAGTTTTGAGAGCAACTCTTTATTCTAAACTCGGTCGAAAGTCTTGCTAATATAAAAAAATGGTAATAACCTTCTTGCCTTGGCGCAAAATAAATTGAATTGTAAATATCTGTCGAATCATCGAGTGAACAACCTGACTGATTATGTGGAATTATATTACATTGAACAGTACAGTTATGCAGATATTTATATATACACTTCTCAGAAACTTTGGATAAAGTACGAAGTGAAATAATGAGATGATAGTTTAACACAGCAGTTTGTAACTACAGTTGCTAATTTCCAATGATCTGGAAACACGAAAGTTAGCAAAGAGATATAAAATATGTAGGACAGTGAATACTTAATTGATTGTGCAAGATTTTAAAGTGATTTCGGATGCAGTAAGTCAGGCCACCTGCTCTCAATGAATTCAGATCTGCTTAAGCATTATAATAATGCTATCAAGAGCAACATACGATCAATCTTGACTGGTTCAGAAATTTTAGGTAAACTTTCGATTTTTTATAGTTGATTCTTCACAAAAGAAATAACTAAAGGCTTATGCTTTTCTTGTGGTTTTTTTTTTCTTTTTCGTCATCAGTTATAACTATGTCATATACATTCAATGATTCGCAAGATTTCCTTTCTAACAACCCTTGCATAGTTTCCACCAGTCGTTCTGGTTACCACATGAAGACTTTATTCATTCCATCAGCGTATTATTATAATCATTACATTAAGACTGCCTAATCTCAGCAAGTGTCTCTTTTGCCTGTGTTCCGATTGAGTTTGTTACAATTTTTCATAGAGAAGAGTTTGCATACAGACTGTAAATCATTGTTACTTTCAGTACAAAAAGATACACTATAGTGATTCGACTTTCCCGTTTGTCTATGTCAGTTAGGGACAGATAACACCTGTCAGCATAGAGATACTTTAGCTCTCTCTCTCTCTCTCTCTCTTTCTCTCTCTCTCTCTCTCTCTCTCTCTCTCTCTCTCTCTCTCTCTCTCTCTCTCTCTCTCTCTCTCTCTCAATGAAAAATTAGTCAGCTGACGTGTTCCGTTATATTATTCAAATACAGATATGTAACGGAGAGAGAAGCATGAGCTTGGTCTCAGGATAAGGTGCCTTTTCCCTAGACTTAGGAATGTGCTGCGCAATAACATGTTGTCTGGTACCAAGTTTTACGCTAGACGACCTTCGCTATGTCCATATTCGACCAAGTTCGGCTTGTCTCAGACGGGGAACTCTATATAAGCGGTTCTCGAGAGGCAGACGCAAGCATATTTGTGTATGTAATCCTGAGAGTTCTCTTCTCTTTGTTACATGTATTATATTATCTTATTCTTTGTAAATTTTAGATTCTTGCCACTTTGTTCCTTGTAGCTTTTAAATTATTTTCTCGTTCGCTATGACAACATAATAATGATAAGTGTTTTAAAACATTTAAGCCATCGTTTCAATTTATAATTTTTAAATTTTCAATAATTGATATTCTTTTTTATTCTTATTATGTGAAATTGTAAAATACAGAGTGACACGGATTGTTAAACATGTATATATAGTAATTTGGAAAATGTAGTAATAATTTAAATTTATTCCTTTTCAATGTGTTATTTTTAAAGGTTCTTGCTGACACCTCTATGCTGTACGATAATTATTCTTGGAAATGAATTCTTCGTCCTTTGAAAGTTATAAATCTTTATTTATTTTTTTTATTATTATTTTTTTTATATTTTTTTGCATTTATAGTTTACTGTTCGAAATTGTGTATTTACTTGAATTCATGCACAACGATTTGAGTAGGCCTATTATTCAAAGATATCGGTTTCCTACCAAATCTCAGGTATATCTTTGAATGTTGTTTTGATTTAATAAAGCATAAAGCATAATTGTGTCTGCAGTCCTGAGAATTCTCTTATCTTCATTACAGATAGTATCGAATCCGGACACCTCTCGCATCCCTGCAAAATTTTAACACCATATTCCGAATTCTTTCGATGGAGTAACACTTCTCAAGTCTCTGTGACGAAGAGAAAAGTCAAAATGCTCCGTGAACTCTCACCTTTCAAGTCTAGGGAGTTTCCTCGCAAAAACTTTCTTTGCAATCGTGGTGAGAACATAACTTCCATGCTCAATCGAAGACGGGAGATGTCAACTCAAAACCATCAGTATGTATCCAAGATGGATACTTATTTCAAATAGTAACATTTTTGTGTGGTACACATTTCCATACTGCATCGTGTAATATATCTATAAAGGTCTCAACACTAATATTTACATCTTTTTCATTAATTACACTGTTCCAAGAGACAGACATGAATATTTAGTTCAAAAGAGTGTACTTCCCGTAGTCGTATAACCAAGTTTCTCTTTCAAAGCATGCTAATTTATAGAAGATAACTTGAAAAGTAGCATATATTGGACAATTACATCCAAGAAAATATTACAAACTTCTTGTGATTCATGACATGAAGGATCGTTCTTTTGTAATGTTTAACGAAGAAATAACGTCGGCTTATAACAAATGCGGTTAAACTGCTGGCATCTAATAGAAAGAAAGAAAAAAAAAAAGCTCAAAGAGTGTTACCAGTAAATGAAATGCAGTCTGTCTACATTTTGCTAAATGTCAGTATTGCTCAGTTCTATATTGTTCGTAACTTCAGACTAGTGATGTCTCACAGTGGGAGAAGAACATCTCACATAACAAATGTTCATCTCAGTTTTCCTCGTTGAGACCAATTTCTCACAAAACATATTTGTCATGCAAAGAGATTTTGTTCTTGTGATACTTAAAACCAAAAGACCATACCGTTCGAATTTTCTTGTAATAAAGAACAAAGTTGTAATGAGCATTTCGCATCAGTGGATGACTGCAGCAATTTTCACATCTCACCGACGTTATTAAAATCTCATTCAAAATATTTTTACAAAATCTAACAGTCTAGTACTCTGAAAGTGTCACATCTACGTAATTCTGTCAAAATTAGACTTGTTTATCTTTACACTGTGCTTACATTTTGTTCTGTTAATATATGCATGTTTATTTATTCATTTATTTTTTACTCGATAACCTGTATATAACACTTATTTTAATTCTGACATGGACCAATGAGTCTGATATAAGGAACTATTTTTATTGTTATTTTAGGCTGGCACAACAGCCTGAATTCTAAGGCAGAACAGAGGGGACTATGTTTGTGCGACATAGTTGCCCTCCTCCAGAGTGATTTAGAGATGGTGGACATCACTGTCGCGGAGGAAGACTTGGAGTGGGATCTGCGACCACGGCATATCAGGCCGGAGAAGAGACTACAAGATACTTGGGATGACTACACGACTGAAGACTTGAAGCGAGATCGGCGACCACAGTATACCAGGTTGTAGAAGGGACTACAAGATGCTTGGGATGACTACATGGCTGATGACATCACCACTAATCACGCGACTTCTTGAAGTTAATCGCAAATCTGTATGGACCAACCGAAACATAACGACCCTGATCTTCCCCCATTGCACCAAATTGCACAAGGTCTTTATTTCGGAATGGCATGAAATGTATCAAGTTTGACTAGCCTTATAATGTATGTATGCTAAAAGCATACAAATAAAATATTGGCCTAATTATTGCGTTGCATGTTTACTGAACCTTGATTACTCTGAGTAGTTATCTTAACATAAGAATGGGGAAATCAATCCGCCTTAAACGTCTGAGGTGACTAGTTGTAAGGATATTAGGTAAAATTACTGTGACAATTTTACCGTCATTTTCCTTCTCACATTTAGGTTCGTTATAAATCACATCATCATCGTTATCACTGTCATTATTATCATCATCATTATCCTCCTCCTCCTCCACTTCCTCATAATTATGATCATCATCAACAAACAACAGTGTCAAATCTAACGACAGCTTAAGCGTGAGAATAATAACAGTAAGAAGATGTCAAAAATTAGTGGTTTTATCCGTCTTTCTTCCAATAGATTTCTTTATCTTTTGGTGTTGCTGTTATCTTTGACAATAGCGTTTGAAATAAATTTTAGATTTTATTATAGAAGCTTGTTAAAGCGTGGGCATGATTTAATGGATCTGATATTAAAATAGCATGCGTAAATCATACATTTTGGACGTGAAATCAGACAAAACAAAGACTCCGATATTCTAGCCAATCGTCCGCTTTCAAAGTATTTCGCACGGTATGGAATGTTCCCCCAACCTCGAGACTGGTACTTTGCTCAGTTATCAATAAGTGGTCTTAGTCCTACATCATTGTTTCAATTATCCTGCCATAGACACAGTCAAGCACCCTTCACTGAGAGGTAACACATTTCATTAACCTTTCTCTTAAATGTTTGATTGGTGGACCAATTTAGGTGACGATAAAACAGTCAGAGTTTGGTCGCATTTTCATTATTTGCTGTAAAATTATAAACCCACCAAATATATAGGCATGCTAAGAAAATACAAGATATGCGTTTTTGTTTTAGTCTAGCTGGAAAGTTAGTTCTGGCCAGCATTTTTAATACGAGCCACAATTACAATAAACATGTTTCATTAATTCCCAACCTTTCAGACATGAATCATTCCGTTGATACGCGTGCCTTTCACGGTTCTTGTTCATAAGCAAAAAAAAAAAAAAAACGTTTTCTATAAATAAATAGTTACAGAAGATACAAGAGGAATACATTTGAGAATAAAATCTTGTGGATGCCCCTCCTCCCCAACAAAAAAAAAAAAAAATAAAGGACATAAATAAAAAAGCTGATTGTTTTAATTCATATTGGACATCCGGTTGTCTTCACCTTAATGTTGTGCTTTTCTTTAAAAATGGTATTGAGATATAAAAGTTTTAGAAAGTCAGATGTTCTCGCTCTAAAATATTATAAAGTCTTCGTAAAAGTAGATCTAATGTCATCGGGTTAAATTAAAAATAACGGGTTTTTTTACAAAGGAGGAATGGACACCGGCCATTCTCAATATGCTTCCATTAAAGCATGCTTTCCTTCTACTGGTCTGACGGTGGCCTTTACATTTGCTGTTCGCGTAGCGTCATGGAATTCACAAAGTGGAAAATAGTGATCGTTATCTTACGAATACGTAAAAGTTTAATTCTCTTAATGGAGTTATTTGATTCAATCAACCGACATGCTTATCAAATCTGCTTGATTACGAACGAGGGCCACCTTGTAATGCTTTTAATGCTTAATTGAACAATATTCACAGCTGGTGTAAAGGGTCGTATTCCATGACGTAAATTAATAAAGGTCAAGACTAAAATTGAAGGTGTAAGACAGACACACCTTATCTGTGGCTGATAGTCCAATTTACGGTTTGTTTAAGTTTATTTGTCAATGAATGTGTTCTTGCCTTTGAGCCAGACATTTTTGTACAAGGACAGCCTTTGATCTGCCTGCATCTAGAGCCTTTGAGGACAGCGTTTTCTTTAAAAACGGCTAGGTTTTGACGGTAAATTCCGTTCCCACGAGTTACCAATGCTCTAGTATACGTGTTCACTTCACTTCGTGACGTCAGTTTTTCGTCATCAGATCTGTATAATCTCCTTTGGCGCTGAGCAAAACGGGAGGTAGGACAATAAACTGCATATCAAAATAATTGTTTTAATGGTGAAACGAATGTAAGTATTGCTAAACGCAATTAAAAACAACGGTTTCGTACATGAAAAAAAGTGTAGTGAATTTTAAAATGAGTTTCATGTATCTCCGGTCATATCGGGTTATCATATTTGGCCCAACAGTGCGTCGACGTTGTAAACGACATATTTTATTACCATGATCAGCCGCATACGTATATATTGAGACTTTAGAGCAAACGTTTGTTACGTCATGGCGCGCATGAATACAAAATATAAATATATTGGAAACATTTGCTTGCGAAAATGTAAGTACACATGGCAGAAGTTCCAGGGATATGAGGTAAAGTTAATGTCTAAATTAGTACGCCATTATTACTGTAACATTTAAAATAGTTATAAATGTCGTCATCATCATTATTATCATCATTGTTGCCGCCGTCGTCATCATCATCATGATCGTCGTCGTCATCAACAGCAACAACGAAAATTATATATCTTTTAGATTTTGCTGATAAAGCTTGTAAAGCGTGGGTATGATTTGATGGATATGATATTTAAATGACATGTTTAAATCATACAAATTGGAGATGAAATCAGGTTAATGCGTATTTGAAGAAAAACATATCGATCAAGACAAGACAAGACAAAAACTCAGATATTCTAGGCAATCGTCCCCTTTAAAAGTAGTTGGCACGGTATGAAATGAAATCTTGTACAGTTAACAATAAGTGCTTGTAGTCCTTTTTCACCGTTTCAGATTGCAAGCCATAGACAAATTCAAGCACTCTTCTTTGAGAGTTAACGCATTTCATAAACCTTATTCTTAAATGCTTGATACGTGGTTCGATTTAGGTGACGACAAAGCAATCAGAGATTTATCGCATTTTCAGTCTTTTTAAACAATTACAGACCCACAAAATAATGTCCCAAAGCTTCTATTGCAATTCTCGAGGACATCTGATTGTCTCTAAATTAATGTTGTGCTTTTTTTTTCTTCAAAATGGTATTGGGATATAAAAGTTTTAGAAAATCAGAAGTTCTGGCTCCTGAAGATACCAAAGCCTTTATAAAATTAGATACAATTAAATTTAAAAAACACGCTGTAATTGCAAGGGCAGTATGGAAAATAGCAGCATGGTCTTTGAATTTACTGTTCGTCTGGTGTCATGTTTTTCTTTCACCAAGTAGATACTAGTGATCGTTATCTTTCAGATCGTCATCGATGTACGCGAAAGTTTAATTCAATTACTGGCGTAATTTGGTTCATTAACTGAACGTTGTCCAAGACTGAATACGCACACTATAAAAATGAACAAAGTGACGGTATTCTGCGCTGATGACAAACGTTATTTAGTTGACAGTATAGATACATTACCTTATGGCTATATATCATAAAACTTATTCAGTTTCATGGGCAATTTAACATGAATTAAATCTTTAAAATCAATTAAATATTAATGTAAAATACGATAAATGCATCTATTGTAAGGGAGATGTGCTGGAATGGTACATGTCAAAGAAAAAATGTTAACTGTTAACTGACATCACCAAGAATGTCAAACTATCCGTGATATTAAAAGTATCATTTGAGCCTGTAATGATTGGTATTCCTAGAAACTCTTACTGCAAAATCATGAAGGAGTTTAGTATCTCCTCGCCACTTAGATACAAAGCATTAAAAAAAAAACAAAAAAACACCTACATTGATAAATGCAGTTCCTGCTGGAGTTATTAGTACAAATAGTATTGTTCATAGCGATGAAGTTTATTAGCAACAAGATTCTAAAACGCTTAGAAGTAGGAGGAGAAGGAAAAATAAAGATGTTTTACCTGGACAACAATCTTATATTATAGGAGATGACCAATTAAATACATGTAAAATATGAATGATGAAGATAACACGAATATAGCTATTGACAAAATTGAAAGTCAGATGAATCTTCCTTAATAAATAGTGAATCATCTCTGCGAGAACGTCAGAATCAATTCAATGCGAAAGTGACAATAACTTGATGCATATATTCAAGGAAAAAGCAAGAACAGAGTTTAAAAAAAAAAATTCATCGAATTCTGGTACAAAAGAACCCGCTCAATGATGGCATACCATGCCTCATTCTACAAGCATGGTTAGGAAATGTTAGGTGATGCACTGAAACAGTCATTCGATAAGATAGATAAACTTGAGGACGAATTAGAAGATACCACGCAACAATTTAACACCTTATGTCTTATGATCCAAACATGGTTTAGAAAGCAGCAGAGACTTTTAAACCATCTGAAAAGCTATAGAACCGAATAATAAAAGACATCAAAAAAGGATCTTACGGTACACCAAGCAATATGTGCAAGACAACAGGCCATTACTGCAAACGTGAATAATTGATGCCTGAAAATTATTCCATCTTTATCGAGGGAAATCAGCCACAAGGAAAGAAGAGTTCAATATGGTTTGGCTATCATTTAAAGAGATTGAAAGAGATTTCAGTCTTGTTGCAACGGGTTACGTACGTCATTTTTGCGTTACATTTGTCTACTCAAAAAATGTAGGGAGGCCACTTTTGTCTACCTTCGTTTCTTAACTTTCACCTTAAAAATTTTGTATTTTAAGATTAGACAACCCAATAAACTAACTTTTGAAGAGTTCATGAACCTAATTATATCTGTAGATTTTGCTGAGTCAACCAAGGACTAATTAGTTCAGGTTTGTTGCTAGGCAGATTATACCCTAGTTATTCTCGTTGCACATTCGGTACAAGAGTTCTTGCGAAGCAACATTCTGGTGGTAGAGATGCTATGCAATTTCTTTAATATATTTATAGGAATGTTTGAATATCACTAGTGCACACCTTATATTTGGAATGTGAACAACTAGTGTAGGAGTATTTGAATATCACTATGCCATACCTTGTATTTGGAACGCGAACACCTCGTGTAGGTGTACTGTCACTTTTCTAGGCCATACATTATATTTGCAATGTGAATGTTTGTATTAGAGATGGCGGGTCATAGGTTACCCCTTCTATCTCGATTATTTTTCTTGTAAAATTTAAAGAACAATAAAAAATGTTGTCAGTTTAATTCACGTTTGCATTGCAGCAAAGTTTTTCTACCATCTTTCAAGGTTTTGAACTCACAGTTTTTACTAGACCAAACTTTTGAAACTTGAATGAATTAATAAAAATGCAAGAGGGTAGCCTAGAACTCTTCATCTCTATACTTCTAGAGTCTATAGTGACCAAACATAATGTTAAATTTCCCTAGACTCCCATAGTGACATCTGTAATGTTAAACTCCAAAGCCCTTAGTACTTAGACCCCTGCCCCCCTCCCTAAAAAAAAAAAAAAATATCTGAACTTCCATCTATCGGTTTGAATTCTCTATGCGGACAAAGTCACCCAGAACAACAGCCCGATTGCCCGAACGTGCGCAATAACTTGGCAGATGATGTTGGAAGTAGCTAAACTACACACGAGTACTCTGTACTTCTTTGAGGATGGTATGACATTCACTTCTGCGACGAAGCGGAGAGAGAACCCAGTTAGAAACAATACATTCTTTAGATGTCATAGTGATATTATACTTACATCAAGAAGAAAAAAAGTGTTCGAAAAGGATAATTATTTTACGTGACAATAAATACATAAACATTTGGTCAAAAATTGACTATATGGTAAATTTAGGCCATATGCACAGAAATAAATATATAAATAATGAAATAAATACAATGTATTGGTGCATGTTTCCTATAAAAGAGGAACCAGGAATATGACAATTACTGGTATTCCATATATGGTTACGTGCGTATAAACATCCAGTTTGCAAAAGCTTACTCTACATGGAAACTAGATACTTATGTAGTTATCGTTTCGATAAACTTTAGGGTATATGTCTTAAGTTGCGCATTTGTATTAGATTAAAAAGGCGTTTTAAATTTTCTTGATTATAGACGAAACCTTTGGAACACCACAAAGGAAATACACGAAACAAAATTGACATTCTTTCTTTTTGCCCATTTGTAACTTTTAGAATAATTTTAGGCAAAATTCAGGATGTTAGTGAATATCAAAATATCTCTGTTGATGCAAATATTATAGATTCGGATTTTCCTATTTTACTCTCACTTTTAGCGTCTATGGCGTTGTATGGTACGCATAATTAAATATATTCATTGACCATTACCTGGGACTAGAATTACAAGTCTGGTTCCAGCCATTACGTAAAAGAGTTATAAATTTACATCTTTTATCGATCAAGATACAATGATAATTGAAAATATATTTGTTTACTGATACTTTGGTAAATTTTTCTCAGTTCTGTCAGTATTTGCAATGTTATACGACTGATAAATACATCTTGCAAGATTTCTGTAGAAACGCAGATGCTGATGATTGTGGCGTTAAGAAAGGCACAAGTGTTCGTCACTCTGTTGAGTGTGCTGCTTGATACGAGATTTGAGCAATAGAAAAGTTATATACCGGAGTGAAAGCTCCTGAAGCTGGTAGAAATTACATAATAATTAGCACAACACAAATTTTATGATTTAAAGTTTTCTTGATTTTGTTCAAACGGGTATTATCAATGCGAACTTCTTTTGAAAAGGTGAAAGATTTGGTCCTTGTGAGACTGACCAGTTTCAGACCTTTAATCCGCTAACAGAGAGGTGTATATCCTAAAAAAGATTTGAAAAAATTGTTTTGAAAAATGATGTTTAATTTTTTTTTCTTCATAGCAGTAAACATTTCAAACCAACAAACATAGCTTTGTTGGTTCAAAGTTTTGGAGAGCATTATTTGATAAATTAAAGGAAAGGGCCATCAAACAATTTAGTATTTGCAGTACAGAAAAAAGTCGGTCTGACTTGAATAATTGTAAATGACCGTGGCATCAAAATCTGAAGACCCGAACTCCTTTCACTTTATTGGACTCGGAGTACAGGTCCTTTCGACCATCTGACTGTCTGTATGTCTCTGCCCTTTACTGCACTTAATTTAATTCCTATTAATTTAACGGATAGTGAGACAAGATAAAAAAGCAAAGGCCCATTCTCAAATCGTGAGTGAAAGAAGTTACCCCACTTTTGACTATGACATTAGCGGCCAATATAAATCTGTAATTGCTTTTATTGTATTCTTGTAATAAAGTACTTCAACTGCTTTGTACAGGCATTTTCAACTTAAAGCATATAAAACAGATCTCGTGCTGGCATTTCAATCATCGTTGCTACAATTCCTTCAAATGAAGATTTGTATTATTTTTTATTTTTTTGAAACACCCTGTGTCGATTGTGGAAAGGATAAACAGTTAACCTTGTCCATTCGTCAAACCTTAGTTAAATTTTGCTTTTACATCACAGCTTCTCATGCACTGTTGGATGCAGGGCCATACTGTATGCGTGGGTAGAGGTAAATGAATGTTGTGTGAGCATGTTTTTAGTTCTGATATATATATATATATATATATATATATATATATATATATATATATATATATATATATATATATATATATATATATATATATATATATACACATACACATTTCTGAAATTATTTCTGTAATTTCTTTGTTTTTGTTCATGAAACATGGTCCAGAAAGATGAAAATGCTACTAGGATAACCCGTATCTATGACACAAGTTATAAATTATTCTCTTTTCTACCTTCTTTTTTATTCCATTATCTCCTTTCAATATTGTCATTATAATATTTATGTTTGAAATTAATTTTGTACATATGCCAGCCATCTTAAACGTTTTGTATTAGAAACTACTCTTTGTTTGGGAAAGGCGATAATAAGCAGTTAGAACTCTTCAGTCAATTCCAACTTCATTGTTTACAATAAAAAAGTGTTTAAACCAATAACCTGATGAGCTTTTTGGGAGTTTTGTTTACATATTAAGATTTTGTAAATAATAAATAAAGATAATTTATCAAGCACAGTGCTGTGTGTCAGATTGTAAAAATCACAATACAAGCAAGCATGTCATCATTTAAAATTCCATTAAAAAAAAAAAAAAAAAACTCCTGTTTAGGCACATACTGTTTATACTCGCATATAAGCTCAGCCCAACTGCAAACAACATAGACCCTGATCTGCCATCACATATTGCGCTGGCAGATCAGGGTCTCTGTTGTTTGTTCTACTGATTACTCCTAACAAACTGCATAGACCTAGATCTGCTGGTACATTATGCAATGGCAGATCAAGGTCTGTGCAATTTGCAGTTGGACTTGTTTTATGACCGAGTATGTACGGTATCAATGTTAATGTCCTTAAAATATTTAAGGATGGGAAATCAATAAATTTTGTGCAAGGTAACAAACAACAAAATCTGAATCAAAGCATATTTCAGATTTAATAAGCTCAACGAGAAGACTGAAACAAATGAAAAGATGGAGAGAAAAAAATATATATATACTTTTCCACTTTATTCACAACAAAATGTCTAGCAACCCGTTTACAAATTGTGTCAAGCATTTCTACTGGGCAAAATACAAAATATAGTTTTGCTATATGATGTAAAATACAATTTTTGCAAATACTTCTTACCAAAGATCCTAAATATTTTTCTTGATGTTTTTGAGGTAAAGTTGTAAGATTTTCACCGACTAATGCTAACAAAAACTAAAAAATAAAAATAAGTAAATAACTAGTTTTACTTTGGTAAAACACATGCCCTCCACTGTAGACCAAAGAAGTCCTAGTATCCCAAAGTTAAACACTGAAGAAAATAATTTAAAAAAAGCTGGTATAATGGCCTGAAAATCTAATCTGGTCATCTATTTATGTTTTCAAACATGTATGCCAAATGTAATTTGTTTACCTTGTGTGATATTTGCTAAACTGTGCAAAGAGAGTTTTTGCAAAATGAAAAAGTAAAAATAATTTTGTAAAAAGTGTTATATAATTGTCTGTAATGGCCTGAAAATATAATCAGGCCATCTACATAAGAATACAAATATGCCTAAAAATTTGGATTTTTCTACTTCAAGTGGTCTTTGCTGAAGGTTTTTGTCAAAAAGTCCAAAAGGTTAAAAAATGCATAAAAAATTGAAAAATTGCTGCAACGGTCTGAAAATCTAATCATGTAGCAGTTAAAACTGATTCCAACTGTTTAAAAAAAAACAACCTTCGAAGTTTGAAATTGACAACTTGAATCAGTCATTTTCAAATCAATAAAACAATAGTTTTTCAGAAAGTGATAAAAAAATTCTTTGTTCAACACAATGAAAGCATCCAGATTGACAATGCAAAGAACCGCTATACTTCTAATACACAGCATAAAGTCTTGTGCATATTTTTTTGAAACCTCATTATCAAGTGCAAGAAAGTGTTCTGCAGAACTTGGCATCTCACATACATGCATATACTTGTCAACATAACCCCTGTATCTGACTTTTATGAACTTTCACATACAATTTGTAATAACAATGTCGACCATAAGGCTTAAGTAGGCGAGACAGGTAAGACAGGAACTCATCGCACATCAGTGTATAAACGTTGGGAATTTGATAATATTATCCTAAATTTTCACTTGAATACAGTAACTAATGTTGAAGATATGTGACTTGCACAAATTTGAACACAAAACTTTAATATTGTTTACAAGAATGAAACAGGTTGTCTGTAAAAGCTGTCTAGACAGGTAAGACAGGAACTGCGCATAAACTTTAGACCCATTATAATATTATATGAAAGTTTCATTTGAATGCAGCAACAATTATAGAAGACATGTGACTTTCAAAAACTTTAACACAAAACTTTTAATATTGTCCACCAGGATGCTTAAGCCAGTGAGACAAGACAGGAACTCCTAGCATGCCACATCATACATTTTAGACCTTTAGTGATATTATAAAAGAGTTTCACCTGAATGCAGCAAATGATGTAGAAGATTTAACACTGCTGATGCTGGCAGATGCCACTGCCAGCAGAAAGTAACTACCATGTCTCACCATGATCATGGGGCAAAAGTTACTGATGACAAATATATTTGTTTACTCTGTGGCTTTTCTTATACAGAAAGAAATTTTAATTTTAGATGTAAGTTAATCTACTAAACAAGGATGAAATTTGGTGTATACATACACACACACAACCAAGTTCTTGAGTAAAATGAACATTTTAAATTGCATCATAAAGTAATGGTCACTTCACTATACATATCATATAAAAAATAAACATACAAAACAATTTATGAAATTTTGCAACCAGCAAAATTTGTTGAAATAATTGATATACACATAAAATAGTGGAGTCTTTTAAAAAATAAAATAACAGGGACAATTAAAATTATTCCTTCAAAACAGAACCATATTCCCCTTGATCCTACTAAACATATCCATGTGTAACATGCATCTAACTGCAGCACAGAAAGAGGATCTAAAATAAGTACTCATTTTAAATGCATTTTATGAAATGAGCCAAATAATTTCTATCTTCTAAAAGCCTTGGCAAGGCATATAATAAAAATTATTTGATGAGTTTCATAAATTTCATTTGAAATGAGCATAAATGAAAAATTATATTTACCACATGGTAAATATTGATTTTTTTAATGAATCTGCATGAAAATATATTGAAGTGACTTTGAGACACATCTGGATGCCTCAGTCAGTAAGTCAGTATGCCTTTACATTGCATGATGTTGTGACATCATTTGCAACATCATGAGATGCTATTATGCATGTTACATAGTGAAAAACTATTATATACCCAGCTTGTGACTTCCCATACAAAATGCACCGCATGGTATGATCTAGTAAATTTTCACTTACTGGATGTTGTCAAGCACTTACTGGGTGCTGTCAAGCACATGTAGAACCCAATAAATTTGTTACATAATATGGCATCACAGCAAAGCTATCATGATGCAACAGCCCTCAAAATCACATCACGTCATACTACTGTATATACTTGCATACAAGTTGAGTCCAACTGCAAACAACATAGACCCTGATCTGCTGGCACATTATGCAGATCTGGATCTCTGCAGTTTGAAGTTGGACTTGAATTATAAGCAAATACATATGGTATGTATATATGCGAGATTCAATCATAAACAAATAATCAGAACAAGATTTCTCTTCAAATATATTAGTATTCATTTTAATTTTGTGAAAAGCAACTGAAATACAATTTATTATTTATTAAATTGGGGTATATAAAAAATAAACTATAGTACTTGTGCTGTTGAATATTGTGGTTTTGTCTAAGTTCATGGGGCTTTCAAGGTTGCCCCATTGTACTTTGATCTCACACTATATCTAACAGTACAAACACTATAATAACCCAGTAGTCTTGTGATAAACATAGATTTGCCATATACTTTTGCATCGGCAGATCAGGGCATAATAAACCATATATAAAATTATTAGCATATTTAACCAGATATCAAGTTATTAACATATAACTATGATTTTTAATGATAAGACAAAGTACGAGTCCAGTACTATGAACGTTGTATAAAATTCCAGACTTGGCCATGATGATGCACTGCTCTGCTTTCATTTATAAGTGGCAGGTACTGATGGGAAAGTTAATCATTCCAAATGTTTGACAAATTTTATAAAAATCCAGGTGTAATCAGGATAATACACTCCTCTGCTTTCATTCATAAATGGCAGGTAGTGAAGGGAAAGTTAATTATTCCAAATGCTTGACTGATCAGATGATTACAATTTTGTAACTGATTCCTGAATTAATCTAATTCCTAAATGAAGTGAAAAGAACAAATAAAACGTGCAGGACAAGTAAAATTTCCAAGTCACTCATCACAAAAGATGATTGCTACTGTAGAAATCTTGGAAACCTTCCTAAGCCTCCCTTTCTTTTGCTGGCATAACAAAAGCACCTTAAAATATATAAAAATTGCTGAATATACCATTAAAAAAAATCACCATCCGAAGAATTGTTGATCAATTATAACCATTACAACATAAAATTAACATAATTCTACCTCAAATGACCTGAACCTGTAATGATTTGACATCATTATGCATAAACCAAGTCAAAATCTAACTCCAGTCACCATGAAGTTTGAATTTTTGATTTCAGTGCCAGCAGCCTTGACCTTATACCTCTTGACCCCAAGAACTGATTAGGACATACTAATGTCCAACTGTATTATACCTATGAAGCTTGAAGAAAATTGGGTCCATGACAGTGGAGATATTATGCAGAAACCAAAAATGCAATTTCTTGTCCAGTGACCTACTGATCACAGGATTAGTAGGGAGCTGCACTTCCTTAAGTGTAATGTCACTATGAAGTTGATAAAAACTAGATGCTGGAAACCTGAGAAAAGTGGATTTATGTGGAACTCAAAATCACAATTTTGGCTCAAGTGACCTTGACCTCTGGGCCAGAAGATCAATAGGGAAGTGCCTCTGGCCAAGCATAGACTGATTACCTATGAAGTCTGATGAAAACTGGATCCAGTAAACTTGACGTATAAAGGGGAAGCAAAAAAATATACAATTTTGGCTCCAGTGAACTTGACCTTTCACCTCTCAGTCTCTGAATTGAAAAGGAGCAGCCCCTGCCCAAGTCTACCTATTGTTGAATGCACTGTAAATTGTGGGGGTGAGGGGCATAATAATCATATTTTTATTTATTGTTTGGTTGGTTGGTTGTTATGGGTTTAACGGCATTTTTCAGCACATGATAGGCTATACATGGCAGCCAGTATATTTGGTGGAAGAAGAACCCGAGAAAACCCTGGGAAGAACCAATGACACACGGGAAGCTACTGGCAAGCTTTCTCACATACCCATGTTGGCCGAGCCCGAGACTCGAACCCATGTGGACAGAGGTGAGATGTCACTGATCTGTAAAGGTGAGTGCCTTATACCACTCGGCCACCCGGGTCCCCTTGTTTATTGGTATCTGTATATTTATGACCCTCAATATAATAAATGAAAAAATACTACATTTAGATCTATTTGACTAAAATTTCCAATCGCAAGTTTTGATGCTACAAAATAAAGTTTCACAATATTTTTCAAGATGCATTTCCTTCCTGGTTGGATATAAATATTTATACTGACCTCAAAGTTTGACAACTTTGATTTTTATTGACAAAATGATGACAAAAAGAGGAAATAACAGCAGAAAGCATAGTAATATTGTATCAAAATAATCCGTACTAATGCAAAAATAATGGAGTCCACTTGAGAATATCACTCAAGAATTATTTTGCACATAATATTTCAAATGTTATTGGTAATTTGCATCACAAATTTTACATGTCATTATGCAAATGAAATGGAATATGTGGAAAAAAGTATTTTTCTGAAGGTAAAAAATCTAAAACTGTACTCAATTTCTTGTTTGTTTATTTACTGGGAATGATCAGATCTTTTACTAAAAATTTGCCAAAAAATATTTAAGAGCACTGAATGGCCCATGAAATAAGAAAACTCAACAGATCTGCAGAGAACTGGCATGAGAGACAATATGGTCCCAATAGTTTGTAAAATTTCAGAAATCGAAGGTAGAAAACTGAATGTGTACTGAACATACAAACACAAAATATATATCCAAGATATAAATCTGAACTCAATTTTAAAACACGTGTTCCACTGTTTCACATGCATCTGTGAGTTGATGTATCCACCCCACAACCAAAAAACTGAAAGCAAAACTTTGACATTGCAGAGGATGCTGCTGTCTCTGCCACCTTCACTGCCAGAAAAGTGATACCCATGTCTTACAATGCTAACACACATGTGAGACAAAAATTGTTTTTAAAATGAACTATCTTTTAAAAAATAAAGAACCTTATGTCATACACAGCAAATGTTGAATTTCTGTGTGACAAAAATTTCTCTGTCATTTGACTTCTGCAATTTTTGTGACATGGCCTAAAAGTTACTGAAGCATTCTCTTGCTCAAACTCAGACTCAACCCTAAATTCTGATTGGTTGGGTTAGTGATTTACATTAGCCAATCAGATGTCAGAAATCAAGTTAATTTTGAGCATGATGATGTTTTTATTGCCTCCAAGCCAGGTCAAAAATCATGAAAATGTAACCCTACTGGAATGGAACATAACAAATGAAAAATTACAACAATTCCAAAAAGAGACCTGCTTGTTGTCGAAACCGCTTTTTATTTAGCTATAAAAGACGTACATAAAATGAAAGTTAAAAACTTTGACATTGAGCTTAATTTAGGACATGGATGGATGTATGGAGGGAAATGCACACGTATGTCAAAGTGATCGCTATGATGAGCTTTCACAAAGGTTGGCTTTACAAAAATTAAACATACAAATCTTTCAAAATGGAAAATTTCTGAAAATGAAATTAAACAAAAATACCCCCATGTATGGGATCTAATTGTCTGAAAGGTTTAGACGGTATGCTAGCATAATGTAACAAAACTGAACAGATTTTACACTTTTTGTGAAGGAAATTTGTAATCTGCGACCAAAACCTATGAATAAAATTAAAAAACTAAACCTAGCTGAAAGCAGACAATCAACTCTACTAAAACCTGAATTAAAACCATCAGCTGGACTGGAGAAAAATTGTCTCAAATGAGATGGTCTCAATTTGGAGATTAGTTCATTTTTTTACATACTAGTAAATGGGACTTGAAAAAAGGGGGTTGCTATTGGGGACTGGTATTTGTTTGGGGGTTGGTTACAATGGAAAGCATTACTATATCTCAGAGCCTTTTTTCGGCCTTGATTCCTTTATCCTGCAATAATTGAAAATGCTGATTTACCCATCACCTCAACAAAAATATCAGTCACATATAAAGTTTGAAACTCAAGCAGTTATAAAAGAATTGAAACATCATGTTGCATGATATCTGCAGAGATGAAAACTCCTATTTATTTGAAACAGGAATGTCATCTTTAAAAATTAAAAATCTTCAAATAAAAATAGGACCACCTAACATTTGAATCCAACAATTTATTTTAAACATTAAACCTCAATGATTCAAAGTGCCTTTTCTTTGAAATGTGCTTCTTTTCTGCCATGTGACATGCTGAAGTCAGTCAAGAAAAGACAACAAAGGCATGGTATTCATCCAATCTTTGTACCTTGCATATCCTGCTTGTAATTTCTGTAGCATATATCTTGTTTTTGATGAGGTATTACCCTCATCATCCATTTGTTTTGACATCTTTCTGAAACTTTCTCAGGTGAATCACAGTGCCAAGCCAACGTAATTTCTGATTATTCAAAGTTCATTACATGTGTGATACAAGCACTTGGGTATGCTTCCACAAAAGAATTAAAATTAAACATTACATGCATTTCAATGGTCTAGATAAATTGATGCTCATGCTGTTGTTTGCCTATATAAAATTTTATGCGACTGAAAAACCAGCATCTGATAGAAGTGATCATATGGCATAATTTTAGGTTAAAATAGGAATTATTCTGCCAAAATCAGAATGGTTGGCATTTCTGTATTTTGGAAACTAGAGGTGGAGAGATATCTACAACAGAATGTGATTACCTTTAATACAGCAACACCCTGGCTTGCTGGAATTAGTGTTTATGACCCAGAAGAATATCTAATTATATAAATCCTTGCTGATCTGAATTGCCAATATCTAAAACTGATTCACTATGACCCTTTGGAGGTTTGAGCAATCAAGATTTTATTATGTATTTGTGTACCTACTGGTAAAGTTACTGCATGAAACTAATGTAGTTTTAGAAGGATAAATCAGACTTTAAATTATCAAGATAAAATCGGACATAGAAATAAGACTTTGTGGAATAATTGTATTGTCTCTCAGTACCTTACTGATGGAGCAAAACTGATATATTTTATCAATTACAGTATCATTTGATATAAACAGTTGATATGTGAAATAAAAATTGTTTAATTCCTTATGTTACCTTTTAATTTATCATTTTGTGAACAAATACCTTGATGCATGGTGATTTTAAATATCTGAATTCAAGAATTATTTCTAAAAGCCAATATTTCAAATATATTTAATTCATTACAACTTTACATGTCCAAGAGACTCCCTTTTGTGGAATGTGAAACTTGATGATTGTTTTTTTTTAACAGCACTTTCTGTCAAGTCTGAACACTGATGGTTTTATTTTTAACATCAAGTTTTGTCGAGACTGAATACGGATGGTTGGTTTTTAACAGCACTGTTTGTAAAGACTAAACACTGATGGTCAGTTTTTAACAGCACTTTTTGTTGAGTCCGAACATTGATGGTTGGTTTTTAACAAATTTTTTTGTCAAAAAAGGATTGTTGATTTGTAACAACACTTTTTGTTGAGTCTGAACACTGATAGTTGGTTTGTAAGAACACTTTTTGTCGAGTTAGAATAATGATGGTTGGTTTGTAACAGCACTTTTTGTCGAGTCTGAACATTGATGTTTGGTTTGTAACAACACTTTTTGTCAATTCTGAACACTGATCATTGGTTTTTAACAACACTTTTTGCACTTTATTTGTCTATATATTAGGCTTAATCTATAAAACATTAACACTGACCGTATTCTAGTGTATGAATGGATGTACAGCCATGCACACAAATGCCTTACTCTGATGTATGAATGGATGTACAGCCATGCACACAAATGCCTTACTCTAGTGTATGAATGGATGTACAGCCATGCACACAAATGCCTTACTCTAGTGTATGAATGTATGTATGGCCATGCACACAGATGCCTTACTCTAGTGTATGAATGGATGTACAGCCATGCACACAAATGCCTTACTCTAGTGTATGAATGGATGTACGGCCATGCACACAAATGCCTTACTCTAGTGTATGAATGGATGTACAGCCATGCACACAGATGCCTTACTCTAGTGTATGAATGGATGTACAGCCATGCACACAGATGCCTTACTCTAGTGTATGAATGGATGTACAGCCATGCACACAAATGCCTTACTCTAGTGTATGAATGGATGTACAGCCATGCACACAAATGCCTTACTCTAGTGTATGAATGGATGTACGGCCATGCACACAGATGCCTTACTCTGGTGTATGAATGGATGTACAGCCATGCACACAGATGCCTTACTCTAGTGTATGAATGGATGTACAGCCATGCACACAAATGCCTTACTCTGATGTATGAATGGATGTACAGCCATGCACACAGATGCCTTACTCTAGTGTATGAATGGATGTACAGCCATGCACACAGATGCCTTACTCTAGTGTATGAATGGATGTACAGCCATGCACACAGATGCCTTACTCTAGTGTATGAATGGATGTACAGCCATGCACACAGATGCCTTACTCTAGTGTATGAATGGATGTACAGCCATGCACACAAATGCCTTACTCAAGTGTATGAATGGATGTACAGCCATGCACACAGATGCCTTACTCTAGTGTATGAATGGATGTACAGCCATGCACACAGATGCCTTACTCTAGTGTATGAATGGATGTACAGCAATGCACACAGATGCCTTACTCTAGTGTATGAATGGATGTACAGCCATGCACACAAATGCCTTACTCTAGTGTATGAATGGATGTACAGCCATGCACACAGATGCCTTAGTGATCCCTATTTCAAACTTATGCCAAGCAGTGTGACAATAACTGAACCTCAGATTTTGGTCTGGTGTTCAGGCAATATAAAATACCAGTACTAAGGATGTCATACATGCAATATACATCAGACTTCCCATATATGGAATTAATGTGATTTTCTAAACTGAATGGACAAAATTTTTGATTGACACAGTTCACACCAAAAGGACTATGATCAATTTCCTTTACATTATTTGTGTACGCTGAGTATGATTTTTTGAAAATATACAAGTTTCAAATTGTAACTTTTGGCTAATAAATTGAATCTAATTGATACAGAATTTGAAAAACATTGAGAAAATATTAAAACATTTGAAAAACACTGAGAAAATATTCAAACATTTGAAAAAAATTAAAAGGTAGACAACTATGAAAAATGGAATGTTGCCAATATTTGGACCCATCTGAGTGGAAATGTGTTTTTAACACAGATGCAAAAAATCAAAGCAAACTTAAAAAAGTATATGATTCACTAAATGATAATAAACACTAATACATGAACAAAAATAGATAAAAAAGAAACTGACTAGTTTAAAAAGGTTAGGAGTTGATACCATACAGTTTAATATGTTTTCTTTTCCTGCTCCTTTCAAATAGATTAATTTTCTCTAAATGGTTGAAATGTACTGGAATAAAGGCAAATTATTGACTGGTCGACATGTGACTGACAGAATAAATAGCTTGTTAAAAATTATCCTCAAAAGAATAATTGTTTAAACCAAACAAGCATCAAACCTACATAACCAAAAAAAATTCATGTACAATTAATATAAAAAAAATAAAAACAAAGAATTACTAAAAAACAGAAGGCTGCATATAGAGACTGGTCAATTCTTTAATTGCTGATATAAATTGCATAGCAAGCTAATCTAAGTTTAATTTTCTCTTTGAATTATATGCATTTGCATAACAGAAGATAAAATATTTGTAAAATGTCATTGGCCTGTTTGACATAAAAAAGATTTACCTGTTCTACATTTTTTCAACTATTTAAAAGCAATGAGCTATTTTTTGTCTACTAAACCAGTTTAACCAGATAAGCTACAGAAAAGTGAACTACTACCAATCTATAAATATATTGTGTTTACATTTGTGTTAGACCAAAATATTTACTTCACATGTAACAGTACAGCATGTCTGTACAACTTTTATAAGATTTACATGTAACAGTACAGCATATCAGTACAACTTTTATAAGATTTACATGTAACATTACACCATGTCTGTACAACTCTTATAAGATTTACATGTAACACTACAGCATGTCTGTACAACTCTTATAAGATTTACATGTAACACTACAGCATGTCTGTACAACTCTTATAAGATTTACATGTAACACTACAGCATGTCTGTACAACTCTTATAAGATTTACATGTAACACTACAGCATGTCTGTACAACTTTTATAAGATTTACATGTAACAGTACAGCATGTCTGTACAACTCTTATAAGATTTACATGTAACACTACAGCATGTCTGTACAACTCTTATAAGATTTACATGTAACAGTACAGCATGTCAGTACAACTTTTTTAAGATTTACATGTAACATTACAGCATGTCTGTACAACTCTTATAAGATTTACATGTAACACTACAGCATGTCTGTACAACTCTTATAAGATTTACATGTAACACTACAGCATGTCTGTACAACTTTTATAAGATTTACATGTTACAGTTCAGCATGTCTGTATAACTCTTATAAGATTTACATGTAACAGTACAGCATGTCTGTACAACTTTTATAAGATTTACATGAAACACTACAGCATATCAGTACAACTCTTATAAGATTTATATATAACAGTACAGCATGTCTGTACAACTCTTATAAGATTTACATGTAACAGTACAGCATGTCTGTACAACTCATATAAGATTTACATGTAACAATACAGCATGTCTGTACAACTCTTATAAGATTTACATGCACACAAGAAAGAATAGAGACAGATGCTATGCAGATGAAGATAATCAGAATTAAATGAGACTACACTAGACCACTAGATGTAAACTATATGAAATGTAAATGTTGAAATATGATTGATCTTGTCACAACTTAAAAGTTTTCAAAATTAACTTGTGTTGAGAGCTGAATTAGCCTTATACAAGGTTACAGTCTGGACAATTTGTCTAAATATCCTATGCTAGCAACTACCTAAAAAGTTAACACAATTTTCACAGCTTGTATTGCACATAAAAAATACGTCAAAATCTGCACGGAAATTACAATAAATCGCTAAATTGACACTATACCAGACCTAAACATTGGCAAATTTTTAAAACAATTATGTTATAGATATTGCAAACAATGTGTGTATGCATATTAAAATACTTGCATGAGATGTTGATTAAAAATAATGTGATATTATACATGGATTTCACCTGGAAACAGGTAAAATCAAGCAGACTGTGCCACCATCTCTATTCACAACTTGATTATAACCACAATACTGATGTTTAAGTATTATGTATACAGTCCAACCACAAACTGCTGGTAAGGTCAAAGATTAAACAGAAGACCGAGTCAAGTGTGCATTCAGGTATGCACAGAGTTTATATGTTCTTCAACTGATATGTGAAAGGCAGGATTATGTACAAAACACTCAACATAGCTTACTCATTAACATTTCATGTTACGATCCCCTGGGTATGCAAATATGAATCTGAATATTAAATATGATAAAATCTACATAAACCTTAATGTACAAAGTCCCTTCCTTTTGACCTCACCATTATTTTGTGGTTGATTACCTATGATTGTACGGTACATGTAGTTTGCAAACTTTGCACTATCAGCACTCTAAATGATTTCAGTTACTGCTACCATTTTAACATTTTAACAGGTGATGCAAACTTTGCACTATCTGCATTCTAAATGATTTCAGTTACTACTACTGTTATAACAGATGATGCAGACTTTGCACTATCAGCATTCTAAACGATTTCAGTTACTGCTACCATTTTAACAGATGATGCAAACTTTGCATTATCTGCATTTTAAATGATTTCTGTTAGTGCTACTGTTTTAACAAATAATGCAAACTTTGCACTATCTGAATTCAAAATGATTTCAGTTACTGCTACTCTTGTAACAGATGAATGTTTTATTAATCTTAAACTTTGATTCTATACTTAAAATGCATGCACTTTTGAAGTCTGCTGACTGTCATGGGATGTAGCACTCAAATGACACTCACATATTACTCCTCGAGGAGGTATTTGTGTACTAAGGACCTACTGTTTGTCTGTTTTAATAGTTTTTGCTGATAAGCAAAGCCTTCTAAACAGAACCAATCTTGAAATCCAAAGAAAGCATTCTAATTAAACAATCAGTCTATAATATCCTAAGTGCACTCACACCATCTGGTAAAAGACAAGAGGTATGGGGGATTCCATTAACATGCATATTATGCTGGAGTTCTAATTAATACAATATCAACACAAGTAGATATAGAAATGTGAAATGTGATCTTGCTGAAAACCTTCTGACCTGCAAACTGATGTGAAATATTATGAACTGCAAACTGATGTGAAGATTTATTTGTCAAGTAGACTCAATCATGTGAACTAAATCTGAATATCCTGACAAGAAAGTTTCGAGATGGCAAGAAAGATTTATTAGTATTTTCACAGAATGGAGACTATAATGTCTGAACTGCATATTACGCAAAAAGTCATTAAAATCTGGCCTATTAATCATAAAACTCTAAGCCTGAGATTGAGCTTCTGCTCACAAGCAATCAAAAATGACAATACAAAATAAAGTCCTTTGCGATTGGCTGATACAATATCTCATGCTCAAACTCAATCTAAAAATTATATGATCTTCAGGCAATGTCCCTGATTCTTGAAACAGTATGAGCAAGAAACTTTAACTCATGTTAAAAGATCAAAACTTTTGAAACTCTAGAATTTTGTTAAAGAATACATTTAGAATCATATAACTTTCTAAATTTTCCTACCTATGTTCATACATGTGATATATCTCCAGTATTTGCTGGAGTCTGAGTCACCCTCTGCATGGGAGACAAAATCTCAATTATTTTATATACTGTAGCAAAAAATGTTATTATAAAAATTATTCCATATGCTTCATTACATTTTGTCCACTTTTGGAATATTATAAATGGATGGACTTCATATCAGAAACATGTACATTTATCATTGGAAGTTAAAAAGGCACTACCTTCATTTTTTAATGTCAAGAAAGTGACTCTTATAACTGTCTCCTGATCCTTTGACAATTTCAATGAAGATTTATTCTGAAAAAAGTGAAAAATATCCATCCTTAGGGATATGAATGTTTATTTTTATTATACCTTATATACTCACTTATAAGTCGAGTCCATCTGCAAACTGCACATACCCAGATCTGCCCGTACATGATGCGCCGGCAGATCTGGGTCTATGTGGTTTGTTAGGAATAAGCAGTAGAACAAACATAGACCCTGATGACAGATCAGGGTCTATGTTATTTGCTGTTGGACACAACTTGTAAGCAAGTCTAAATGATATTAATTTCATGCAAAAATTACATGCTTCATTAGCATAAAAAGGCGAACAGAGCCGACAGTCTCATGGTACACATGATCTCATCTAACACAGGAGAATGACTTCCACCTTATAATGCTAGAAAATCTATCAATATAAAAAAAATATTGAATAAGAATCTTGCAGTTGATACAGCTCTTATTTATGACCTTTAAATCATAAAATTAGGAACAATCAATCAGTTTTATTCCTATTAAATCTCGATAGACCAATACAAATGTGGATAAATGTTGTACATAATGGGGTAAATGGTGTGAAATTAATTGGTGAAATAAAGATCAAATAGCTCTAATGAAATGAAAATCACAAAGATCTCTTTCAGTCTATTATACAGTGAGTTTCTGTTTTTTTCTCTCAATCTCATGTGGTCCTTAAAATGACGATAATGATGATGATACAAAATTTATATAATACAAATTTTGTTTATTTCCTTCTACCTGGATTTGTTTTGCTGATTTGTTAAAATCATATTTTCATTATCTATTATGTATCAGGATTCATTATTAAATACGGTACAATTTTTGTATTGATATACAACACCAATTGATACCAAGTGCTGATATGTAAAAAGCTGGGCAAACATACCTCATGCATGAAATGTGTACAAGATAGTAATACGTCATTTCTGTGTATGAAGTTATTCTGTGCCAATGTGATTTAGTTTAAACTGTTCAAAGGAATATACAAACAAAAGCACATTTTCATGCAAAAAAATTTAAACACTCACAGGTCTAGCTAAATTTCCATTGATTGACTCGGAAATTTATCTTTAACTTCTGAATGAGCTCATTCCACCTGCAGAGTATTTTTGTGACTTTTCTTTTTCTTCACCTATCTGTTGCTTCCCCTATTCCTCTCAAAAGATTTAAACTTCAAAAGGTCACTTATGGTGACTAAGGGTGCAAAGTGAGAGTTTTCAATGCTCAGTATTTTAAGTAGTTTTGAAAAGTTGAGGGAGCAAACAGGTTATTTGGTTCAGGTTGCAAATTGTTTTAAAAAACTGTCTCTTTTACTTCTTATTTGCTCACATTTAATGACTCTAAACAGGACCAAGTTCATAACTTTTACAAAGCAATCAAATTCTCCAAATCAAACATTTCTTTCCGTTAGGCCAAAAATGCAACCAGTGCCTCTTTAACAAACCCTTTTTGTTGTATTTGAACAGGTACATAACTTGTAATGATGTTGGCTATAGATGATTGTCAGTGACTTTTATTTTATTTTATAAAACAGTTCTCCAGTATTTTTCACCACCATTTTATTCATGTGCTTGTAGCATGTATGTTTCCTTTCTATGTATGCTAAATTTATCAATGACACAAGTATGACAACTGCAAACAACATAGACCCTGATCTGTCAATGATGTAATGTGCCAGCGAATCAGGGTCTATGTTGTTTGTTCTACTGATTACTCCTAACAAACTACATAGACCCGGATCTGCTGGCACATTTTGCGACAGCAGATCTGGGTCTGTGCAGTTTGCAGTTGGACTGGACTTCTAAGTGAGTATATACGGTAATCCTAGCAGTACATGTATAATGAACATGAAGATTTTTGAGCTTGGATTTTTAATTCATGCTGAAAACATTAATGGTATATGGTGAAAAGAAATGGACTTGAAAGTGCTGAAAAAACCTCCTCAATAATCCAGAGAGAATTGTTGCTTGGAACAGAAAATGTTGAACTTGTAGATCTTTCCTAAAAGCAATATGGTCATTCCATTTATACTCATATATTACAAGGTCTTTATGTAAACAAAATCACAAATAGTCATTAAATTCTTCTAATGTGGCACATGCTAAGCAGATCTTTAAGTGGCAGTTCCAATTCTCCTAATTTAGCGCTTGCAAGACTGATTGCTGAAAAAGGAAAACTATCTAATAGTCACTTTCCCCAGGACCTGCATGAAACTGTTCTCTCATTTTTCTCATCTCATCTTCAAGCTGATTGATTCTCTTGTCTTTTAGGGTAATCTGCTCTTTCAGGCTCTTTATTTCCTCCACCAGATGAAAGTATGCTTTTCTCAACTGAAATAAGGAAACAAAAATGTAACATGCTTACAATATGCCTCTTTTGCAGATGATTTTTCTTCAATTCTGGAAACATATTTAGATTGCTTAGGTACTGGAAGGTAGAACAGAAGGTCAATCATATTGCATACAAGTCCAGTGTAGAGATAACATTCACATAAAATGCTGAAGAGTAACTTTGTTGTTAGAACTGAAAAATTTAAGTACTGTATTTAAATAGAAAATATTTCTTGTCATGCAAGATACCTAAGGCTTGGTTTGGTGGTTTGGTGTTTTACAGTACAGCAATACAAGTAGGTTATATTTAGTGCTAAGGAAATTGGAGTAAAGTCAGAGTAAAGTGCCTTGCTCAAAGACACATGACAGTAGCTGACCCAGACCGATTTGATGGTAGGATTCAAATCTGTGCCCTTTTGACCGCAAGTCCCGCACACAAACCACTCAGCCACCATGGCTCCTTCCTCCATTAGTCGCCTCTAATGACATTAAGGAGGACACCTCAGGTCTATTCTACATGCAGGAGGACACATCAGGTCTATTCTACATGCAGGAGGACACCTCAGGTCTATTCTACATGCAGGAGGACACCTCAGGTCTATTCTACATGCAGGAGGACACCTCAGGTCTATTCTACATGCAGGAGGACACCTCAGGTCTATTCTGAGCCAGCTAGGAGTAGGACTAAAGTACTAAAACAGTACACTTAAGACAAATTTAAATAATCCCAACCTTACAATATTCAATACCTTTCTTTAAAAGTGTGGAAAGAACAAAAGTCATGTACAACTGTAATTGTATAAAACTTTATCTGCCTTCAGTAGAGTTTTGGTTTGCTATCCCCTAACCCATAGGTTATATCTGTTGGCAGGTAAGTAAATTTTGTTTTATTCCCACTGAATGACTTTTAAACAACAGTAAACATCTGAAATAGGATATAATGTGCACCAAAAATCCTTGAAATTAGGAGGAAAAAATTTGCAATTTTTAAGGTTTGTTTAGGAATTTAAAAAAAAATTTTTTTCACGATATTCTCATATTCATCTGAAATTTTAAGGTTTTGATTTTATTCAATGACTGCCAAAGTAAAGTGAATTTTTTTATTTGAAAACCATTAATGTTGATAAAATTGTTGTCAATGTTATCATAAAAGTTGTGCTGGTGTTTCTTCTCTTCTTTTAATAATGTATATTTAACAAAAAACTTTGGCACAAGATCGTAATATCAAAATACCACTACCAGGAAAGTGATTACTTCATTTCATCATCTGCTTAAAATTGGTTCAAACAGAACCTCAATAAAAACTTCTGTATTGAGCATATCAACAAGAGTCCCTTGAAGGGACTGACGCCCTACTGGCTGAAAAGAGTTTCCAGGAATTTAAGATAACAACATTTCTTCTTTTTAACTGCTGAGTGTTGAAACCATCTCTGATGTGTGACAATATTTTCAAGAGGGCCACTGTAGCAGCCATATTGAATATCAGAACGGTACCATTTGTATTTAAGGCCAACTAGACACCATAAGAGGTCTTCTAGTGAAAAACCCATGCTGATAGGACTTCCTATTCAGGAGAAGCAGCAATAACAAAATTTTTAAGATGGCTCTGTGGTGGCCAGGACCAATTTGACACATACTTCATTCAGATATTTCAACAGGAAATTAAAGCAAAAGGTTAATGTTCAAGCACTATAATTAACTGTGTATAAAACATAGGAAGAATTTCATTATGGTATGTATAGTCCACAAAATATCAGATTTAGGTATTTCATTCTTAACAAAGAACTAATAACTATTTTTTGTTTAACCAGGGCAAGGTAAAGACACTGTAGCTCCAGAGGCTTTTGGCATGGGGGCAGAGCTACAGTCATCTCATCTATATCAGTTTGGGAGTCAGCATTCCTATTTTCTACTGTTTATAAAATATGTCTGTTTCGAAATTCAAGCACTTCTGAAAGACTACTGAGCATTTTCAAGCACTTTTCCAGTACTTTTTGGAGCAAACATAAATTCAAGCTCTTTTCAAGGTAACCACCAAACTTTAATCACTTTTCAAGATTGTGTGAACCCTGTAGACATCATAAAAGGTCTTTAAGTGAAAAACCCATGCTGATATGACCATCCATTTAGAAGGAGTTGTGATAACAAGATTTTTAAAATGTCTGCCACTGCAGCCATATTGGACACCAGATCATTACCATTTTCATTTAAGATTGACAAGACATCATAATAAGTCTTTTAGTGAATTCCCCATGTTGATATGACCATACATTCTGGAGTTGTTGCAAAAACAAAATTTTCAAGATGACTGCTGTAGTGTCCATATTGGATGTCTGAGCAGCACTATTTTCATTTAGGACCAACTAGATCATGGGATGAATGTGTGTATAAAGTTTCATGGTAATCTATTGGATGTCCAAGCTTAACCATTTTCATTTAGTACCAACTAGACATCATAAGAAGTCTTTTGGTGAAAATCCCATGTCAATATGACTTTCCATTCAGGAGGAGTAGCGATAACAAGATTTTCAAGATGGCTGCCATGGTGGCCATACTGGACATCAGATCAGCACACCATTTTCATTTAGGATGAAGCAGACACCATAGGAAGTCTTTTAGTAAAAATCTCATGTTGATATGACCATCCATTCAAGATGAGAAGTGATAACAAGATTTTCATGATTTAGGACCAACTGGACCTTGGAATTAATGTGTGTGTGATGGACAGACAGACACTGGACAATGGACAACAGGTCATCCCATAAACTCTCCTGGTCTATAACCAGTAGAACTAAAAATGAGATATTGTTTTTAAATCACGTTTTGTTTTTGATGACTTAAATGAAACTAACAGTATAATATATATAATATAAAAATTTGATTGTTGATTAAGAAAGGTAAAATTAGTGAATGAAGTCAAAAAAGGCACTGTAGGAATTTACTGAATTGACTATATTTTTCCTTTGCATTAAATTTCAGTTATTTTAGTTATTTAGGGGGGATGGGAGGGGGGAGGGTTTTATGATCTTCAAATTAAACTTTTAATGTCCTTTATGTTTTATAATGGTACTTCTTTAACCTATACTCTTCATCTCGGCTTAGTTTATGATCACTCTTAAGTCACATGTGGTTGATATAAAAAAATGTTGGTGAAATTATCTTTCAGAAACCAAAGTCAGGAGGAAGCACAAATCTTCTAAACAAGACTAAACTCATCTAATGCACATTTAAGTCTATGAGACTGTGTTCAAGCCAGTTGCATTAGAATATGCTGAATGGTTCTTGAGCTATGCTGGTTACAAACAACACTACATGTGAAAAAAATCAAGCTAATTGTCAAGGGACATAACTCTATCCAAAAGATAGTTAACAAGACAAAACCCCCAAAAGGCACATCTAGGTACTGAGACAATATACACACCAAACTGGATCAAAATAAGCTGAATGGTTCCCCAGCTATGCTGGTTACAAGTATCCGCTGTTGCAGTAGCGAAGGTTTAATATTATGGGGAAAAAAAGCAACAAGTCTGTCAAAACTGAACCCGAACAAACAAAACCTTTAAAAGGCACATTTACATACAATAGGCAATTCACCTACCACATGGCATACAGTTATGTGAAAGGGCTGCAAAACTATAGCAAGTTCCCATGTGAAGATTTGAAGTTTAGTGTCAAGAGTCATAAGTCAATTCAAAATCTTGGGCTATGAGACAATGTACACACCAAATTGGATCAGAATATGTTGAATGGTTCCTTAACTATGCTGGTTACAAGGATCTGCATAGTGGATATGTAATACTGATGAATAAAGGGCAATAACTCCATTAAGTTTGGATCTGAAAAGATGAAACCTATAAAAAGAACAGGTAATTCACCTACCAAATGGCATCCAATTAGTATGTGTAAGGGTTACAGAGCTATGCTGGTTACAAGAAGTGTGAATGGAGAGAGAGAGAGAGAGAGAGACAGAGAGAGAGAGAGAGAGAGAGAGAGAGAGAGAAAGAGACAGAGAGAGAGAGAATAAGTTGCTGTGAACTGCAGCAGGTAATGGGTGCCATCAAGTTTTATGACTGTATATACAACATTGTCAGAGAAACGGAGTTGAATGCAAGAATTAAACATAATCACTGGAGCAAGAAAAGAAGGTCTCATACTTTTGCCTGTGGCGAGTAGTACTTCTCAGGAGTAATAAAAAGATTAATAAAACCCGTCAAGTTTGAAGGCTGTTCATACAACAGAGCTTAAAGAAAAAACAAAATTGATGACTGTATATACTTATTAATGTAATCAATGGAGCATATAGAGTCGGTCACTGTGACCTCCTTTAGCCTGTGATGCACAGTATTGTCCAAAACGAATAAGTTTAATGTCTGAGACATTTAATGTCATGAGAAATTGTGCTAAATGCAACAAGGGGCCCAAGTGGGCCTGAGATGACCAAGAAATCTGTCAGTAGAATGCTGCCTGTAGAAATTTCTTCCTATGCTTTTTACTATGTGATGAAAATAATAGTTTCATGGTTTCTCTATATTTTGCATCTTGATTCATATCAGATGGCAAATTAGAATCATTTCAATATTGAATGGCCTTGATGCCAGGGAGCTTTCTGTCAAAATTGGTACATTTCTGTTAAGCAGCTTTTTGGGGGTAAGGTTGTCTAAATGTTCATCCATTTTGTGTAATGTAAAGGCAGATTGGTATCATTTGTATACATTTCAAAACCTTTGATGTCAGGGTGCTTTTGGTCAAATTCTGTTGAGTGGTTATTTTATAAAAAGTTTTTTCAAGGTTTTGCTATTATTAATAACAGCAGCCATATTTATTGGCAGATTGGTATCATTTGTAAAAACAATACATTTTTTCATGCCAGGTTATTTTTTTGTCACATTTGGTCAAATTCTATTCTGTGGTTTTTGAGACGTCATGTAAAGCTTTTCTATATTTAGTAAGTGTGGCCATATTTGATGGCAGATTGGATTTGTTTGTACAAACCTGAAATCCCTTTATACCAGGACGCTTTCATTCAAATTTAGTAAAACTCGGTTGAATGCTCTTTGAAAAGAAGTCATTTAAATGTTTTTCTATGTTTGGTAACAGTGGCCATATTTTAGGGTGGATTGGCAGCATTTGTAAATTTGAAAGCCTTTCTTTCAATGATTCTTTCTATCAAATTTGGTTGAATTCTGATGACTGATTTTTTAGAAGCTGTTTAAATGTTTTTCAATTATTTTTTTCTCTCTTCTTTTTTTTAGAAATGGTGGTCATATTTGATGGCATATTGGCATCATTTGTAAAGGCCTTCATGCTAGGATGATTTCTGTAAAACTTGGTCAAATTCTATTTATTGATTTTTGAAAGGAAGTCATTTCAAGGGTTTTGTATTTTTAGTAACAGCTGCCACTTTGATGGCAGACCAGCATCATTCAAATAGATGAAGCAGCTTTTAAGAAGAATTTTTAGTAATGGTGGCTATTTTAGATGATGGATTGACATCATCTGAATACATCTAAAAAGCATTGATTCCACAATGCTCCCTGTAAAATCATGTGCAAATTGATCAAGCAGCTTTTAAGAAGAAGCTGTAAACAACAGTTGAAAATGGATTATAGGTGACATATGACAGATGAAGGACCATACCATCAGTTCACTTGGCCTTATACTCATGTGATCTAAAAACCTAATGTTCATGACTACATCAGCAACAACAACAATGCCATTAGAAAATTGATAATCTATGTTTTACCTATGCTTCATAGGAAAAGCGAAAATACAATCTCACCACAAAGTTTGGTAAATGTACAAGGTTTAGAATTAAAAACTATTTTGTTGAAACCCAAAACAGACAGACAACTGGATGGACAGCCTTATGACAGATCTAAAAGACTGTAGATGCCATTGCTGCTTCTGATGCCACTGCTGCCAGAATGTCTTGCTATTTCCTAAAGATGGCTTGAAATATAATTAGTACTTAATGATCATCCAGATCAACATACTGTTACAACTAGGGGTTGAATGTAACAAAAGAAAAAACGACTCAAACAAGCTTTCAAAATTTTTCAAATACAAATTTAATTTCCTAAAATATAAAATATTTTAAACAAACAAAGTGAAAGAATTAAAAATAACTTACAGTTTAGAATTTCCTTAATTAGTCCTAAATTGTTCTAGAGAATTCACTAATCCAGAAGTTAATCCAAAGTATTCCAAATGAGAACACTAGTGTGCCTGTACCAACAATTTTCAGTTCTAAATCCAAATGTTAATTCCAACGGAGTTGAATAATGTTCAGATCTTTAGTACGTAATACAAAAAGTACTATTTAGAAATAAGATATTTCACTAAGCTGAATCACAAACAATAAAATAATCATCCTCTCTCTTTTCTATCTGAAGTAATTGTGTAGAATGAAGGAGCAGTGAATAAAATTTAGTTTTATAGCCTGTTACTGCATAAAAGAAAATAACCCTTAACTCTGAAACTACATTCTAAAACAATTCCATCTTCCTGTAAACATCTTTTACTGAACCAATCAGAAACTAGGTCACGCATGTTACTGCTAAAAGTGAGTTCGCACTACAATTATAATACCTTATTCCAAATCAACAAGATGTTGACATGGGATCCAGGTCATGAATCAGCACACGCTACTCACGTGACTCACCACTGTTGTGTTAAGTTGACCAACATAATTATTTATTTTTTTAGAGAGAAGCGATGACTCCTGTGGCATTCTGTAAACAATGTACACAATAGCGTAGGCTACTGAATTAAAGAATTATAATACAAAATGTCATAAACTAAATGAAAACTATATTATAATTTAACGATGATACATAATTCCGTAACAATACCATTTTTCTATGTGCAGAACTGGTATCCAACTGCAAACAGCATAGACCCAGATGTGCTGGTACATTATGGGACAGCAGATTCGGTTCTATGTTGTTCTTTCTACATATGCTTTTGAGCAGTAGAGGTAGACCTGGATTGGCCTGCAAACTATGTGATGGAAGATCTCAGTTACAATGTCTGCACAGTCATGTAAATATGGTAAAACCAGTTTTTTAATGAATTAAATACCATAATTTCCCTTTGTGGTGACCCTTTTTACCTACCTCTGAATCTGTGTCTGGCAAGCATTGCCAGTCCTGTGGTGATATTGGGGGTGACTGAAGTGGGGACCAAACTTTCTTCACATGTATCTTCTACAAGCACAGAGAAATAGAAAAGCTAGGATGTACAATAGGTAAGCAGAAACAAGCATACTTATGAATTGGCATGCAATATGTATACATATGAGCTTAGGGGGGTAAGTATACAGATACAGGTAATAAAGTAAATAAAGCACTACTAGAGAATAACTAATTATTCAGACATGAAATATGATGATTAGAGAAAAAAACTAAAAACTATGAAACAATTGTCCAAATCCCCCTTTTTTGATACTATATTCATCAAACAAAATTTTCGTTTTTTCTTGACCCAAAAATCTGAAATCAGCTAATTAACTGCCATTTTTCATGTCTGATTATTAAAAAAAAAAGAACTTGGGGGAGAAAATGGCTGAATATGTGGATTCTTTGCTCTGAACTGTTCAAATATTTTCGAAACATTTTTAACTCATTGTTTTTATCTTTCATTTAAAGATATGTTTTAAGTAGAAAAAGCTATTTAGGATTATTGTAAAGGATTTTTCTCAATTTTTATTGTTGATATTACTAAATAATAATAATAATAATAATAATAATAATTGCAGATATTTTAGGAAACTACCATCGATATGTTGTTTAAACTTAGTACACCAAACAAATATTTGTAATAAATTATGACTGACTTAATAGCAAGCATATGGAATGTAAAGCAGAAATTATTGCATGTCAGAAATATATATCTCAAAACAGTTTTACACGCTAGCTGAATTTACATGTTGCTGTTGGAAAGTTTACATCATAGTAGAAGTAGAAGTTTAAAAGACAGTATAAATTATAGCAGAAGTAAAGTTTAAATCATAGTACAAGTTTAGATTATAGTAAAGTATAAGTTTAAATCATAGTAAGTACAAGTTTAAATCAAAGTAAAGTACAAGTTTAAATCAAAGTAAAGTACAAGTTTAAATCATAGTAAAGTACAAGTTTAGATTATAGTAAAGTATAAGTTTATATCATAGTAAAGTATAACTTTAAATCATAGTAAAGTACAAGTTTAGATTATAGTAAAGTATAACTTTAAATCATAGTAAAGTATAAGTTTATATCATAGTAAAGTATAACTTTAAATCATAGTAAAGTATAAGTTTATATCATAGTAAAGTATAACTTTAAATCATAGTAAAGTACAAGTTTAGATTATAGTAAAGTATAAGTTTAAATCATAGTAAAGTATAAGTTTATATCATAGTAAAGTATAACTTTAAATCAAAGTAAAGTACAAGTTTAAATCATAGTAAAGTATAAGTTTATATCATAGTAAAGTATAAGTTTAAATCATAGTAGAAGTATAAGTTTAAATCATAGTAAAGTATAACTTTAAATCATAGTAAAGTATAAGTTGAAACCATAGTAAAGTATAATTTTAAATCACAGATGTATAAGTTTTAATCACAGTAAAGTATAAGTTCGAATCATAGTAAAGTATAAGTTTAAATCATAGTAGAAGTACAAGTTTAAATCATAGTCAAATTATAAGTTTAAATCATAGTAGAAGTACAATTTTAAATCACAGAAGTAAAAGTTTAAATCACAGTAAAGTATAAGTTTGAATCATAGCAAAGTATAAATTTAAATCATAGTCAAAGTACAAGTTTAAATCATAGGAGTATAATATTGAAGTATTCTCATTCTGCCATAATATGTTTCAAGAAAATCTGATTTTACCTTGCCGCATGGACAATTAATTAATAAAGTGGACAATTAATTAATAAAGTTTGGTAAACGAAGAAAGAAAAAAAGTTATCAGTAAAACATTTCTTGAGCAACCTATGTGATGAGCAACCACCTGCCATTTATGACCACAATTGTCATGCACAGATTGACTTTATTATATAAATGCACTGTCATGAGCAACCACCTGTAGAATGAGACCAGCAACCACAATTTTTAGGCAAAATAAGTGATCTGACACTGCTATGAAGAACTGCATAGCAAAAACAGAGATAAAGACCACTGACCTTTATTTAATCCTTGGTACCCATGACCGTTTAGGAGAGTCTGCAGGCAAAGTGCAGATTATACTCATCAACACTACTATGAATGACCGCATCATAATAATGGAGATAAACACACTGAACTTTTTATTTAATCATTTGTAAACATGACCACTTAGGAAGGTTTGTACTAAACAAAACAAAAGCGGAGTCTGACTACCATTTCTCTAAAACCTACAGGTGATGCAGGTAGCATCATTTGCTACAGACTATAAACCAGACTAAAGTACATGTCACTAACCGCCATTGTGGTGCTGAAGTTATGTAAATGCTCATTACGATTAACCATTCCTTCTTCAAAGGCAGCAGTCATGGCTGTACATAGTCAATTCAACGGTTCATATTGTTTCTTATCTTTGGCAAAATCTCACAACTGCAATAATATCATGATTAGAAACCTTCTTAAAGGGCTTCACTGTAGTCGTAGAGTACATTGTTTGTGTCACTGGAGTCAATTAGTAATGCCTGGAGTGAACGAGATCTTTCTCTTTAATAAGTGATTATCAATTTCCAGATTTGATTGTCATTGTAAAAGGTTCATGTTGTTTGTTGCTTTTTTGATGTTACAATTAAAACACACTAAGCCGTCATCTGTTCACTGTTGTGCAACTGGTTACACCCTTTGTTTAATCTCTTTATGTCATTGGTAAATTAAACCTTTAGCTTTTATCTCTCAATAAATTTTGTTACTGGATTGGCTAATTCTTTTTTTTTATTTCATTCACTGGTACATAGATATTCCATATTTACCCAAAGCCTGATCAAAACTGCTAATTCATACACAGGATGAGTAAGTGTTATCATGGCTAACTGTGCAATTCATACACAGAATGAGTAAGTGTTATCATGGCTAACTGTGGAATTCATACACAGGATGAGTAAGTGTTATCATGGCTAACTGCTAATTCATACACAGGATGAGTAAGTGTTATCATGGCTAACTGTGCAATTCATACACAGGATGAGTAAGTGTTATCATGGCTAACTGTGCAATTCATACACAGGATGAGTAAGTGTTATCATGGCTAACTGTGCAATTCATACACAGGATGAGTAAGTGTTATCATAGCTAACTGTGCAATTCATACACAGGATGAGTAAGTGTTATCATAGCTAACTGTGCAATTCATACACAGGATGAGTAAGTGTTATCATGGCTAACTGTGCAATTCTTACACAGGATGAGTAAGTGTTATCATGGCTAACTGTGCAATTCATACACAGGATGAGTAAGTGTTATCATGGCTAACTGTGCAATTCTTACACAGGATGAGTAAGTGTTATCATGGCTAACTGTGCTAATTCATACACAGGATGAGTAAGTGTTATCATGGCTAACTGTGCAATTCTTACACAGGATGAGTAAGTGTTATCATGGCTAACTGTGCTAATTCATACACAGGATGAGTAAGTGTTATCATGGCTAACTGTGCTAATTCATACACAGGATGGGTAAGTGTTATCATGGCTAACTGTGCAATTCATACACAGGATGAGTAAGTGTTATCATGGCTAACTGTGCAATTCATACACAGGATGAGTAAGTGTTATCATGGCTAACTGTGCTAATTCATACACAGGATGAGTAAGTGTTATCATGGCTAACTGTGCTAATTCATACACAGGATGGGTAAGTGTTATCATGGCTAACTGTGCAATTCATACACAGGATGAGTAAGTGTTATCATGGCTAACTGTGCTAATTCATACACAGGATGAGTAAGTGTTATCATGGCTAACTGTGCTAATTCATACACAGGATGGGTAAGTGTTATCATGGCTAACTGTGCAATGCATACACAGGATGAGTAAGTGTTATCATGGCTAACTGTGCAATTCTTACACAGGATGAGTGAGTGTTATCATGGCTAACTGTGCAATTCTTATGCTACATTTGAAGTAACTCTGAAATTATGGACATGTGAATTAATTTATGGGGAGGATAAATATATATTACCTTAGTTAATTTTGCAATTCATATGTTAAAATGTGTACACCTAATCTTCAAATACAAATGTGAATGTTTTAGGACAGATGTAAATCTTTATTGCTATATAACATTATTTTGAGAAAGACTGGTTTTACTGTAGAAACCATTTTCTTGTTTTGGTCATAATGTTACCTTACCCTTTGAACTTTTTACCTGAATATTTGAAGCGTACTTCCCAGCCACAAACTTTGGTGAAGGTATGTAGTTCATATTATGTTCTTCTCCTGAAATTGTTTCAGTTTTTTGTGTCAAACTGACTTTGCCCTCTGACCTTTGGACCCTAAATTGATAGATTTATTTCTTGCCCAAAGTGCAAGTCATCCACAAAGTTTGATTAAGGTATGTATTCTACAACTAAAGTTATGTGGATCCCATTACTGTGACCTTTACTTTTGACCTTTTAACCTTTGATCCCCAAATCGATAGGATTCTTCCTTAGCCATAGTGCAAGCCGCCAGATTTTGGTATTTGGTGTCTTCTAATGCAAAATGTATTGACTTACTGAACTGTCAATATAAAATAATTACAGTTTAGCATTATTTATTAAAGAAAAGCATGAGATCCACCCAAAAGGAATATATTACAATGCTATAGCTAATCTCCTATTGCACAGTTATGTAAAATAAATCACTACATAGTTTAATATTAACAGTCCAAACATGTTTAATTTTTATTTTTTTGTAAGTGGTTCTAGGAACCAAGATGATGATATTCCATCACAGAACATTTAATAAACAAGATCCAGATAAATCCATTATGTCTTCAAAATAACTGAAATGCTATTAATAGTAATTTATTGTGGCATTATTATGTTTGCTTTCAGTTGAAAATGGAATGGGTTAGACATACTGATAGAGAGAGAGACAGACAGAAACTGGTTATGGACAGGAATATCATATAGCATTCTGCATCCATTGCTTCTGATTAATCAAATTTTACTAGTTTTAATCGTTACTATGGTAATTGAACTACAATTACCATGGTTACATTATACTGCATGACTTACTTGACTGTTTTCTTGGCTATTCTCTGTATTATTTCCAAGAATCATTCTCCCAAGAGAGGAGTTAGGCCCATATTTGGGCATCTGAGACGAGGCAACATCTCTGCTTGAATTAGTTTTATAAAGCCTGAGATTTTTGTTATTTTCAACAATTTCTACGTCCACAGGATCTAAGAACTTGGCAGGGGAGTCTAATGCCTGAAATCGCCTGGAAGATTTCTATATTTTAAAAAAAAATAGAGAAAACAAACAATGAAAGCTTATCACCAATAAATGTATATCAAAACATATATCAGCTGCATGCACATGCTTGTGATATTTATAAAATATGGGTACTGCAAATGGCACATGATCCCAAGATTTCATACAGTTAGTTGCTTAAATATGTTTTCTGCAGTACACTTCAAATACACGTGATAAGACATATACAGACATGGTTCCAAGAGTACTCCTCTAGATCAATCTTCATCTATTTTCCGAATCTATAGGGCTCTTTCTTTGGTAACAGGATTATATAATATATGTACCAAGTTTTGCTGAAATTGGTAGGCCAAATCTAGTTTTAGGAACAGTGATGTTTGCCTAAAAGGTACACATCCCCAAATCAACAGGGGTCTTTCTTGGTCAGAGGGGAAATTATGTTGAAAGTTTTCATACAAATGTACTCTGTATTGCTGACATTACTGTCTGGAATTGAAATGTAATGGCCAATTCTATTTTTTGTGACAGCAACACATACCTTGGGGCTAGTGATCTAGGGTTCTTTCTATTACTAAGGGGAACATATGTACTGGTACCAAAGTTCATATAATTCTGATATTTGGAACTTAAGGTTGTCATCCAGAAATGAAATGCATAGGCAAAATGTATTTTTAGCAACAGTGACCTTGACTTTAAAAATACTGACCCCAAAATCAAAAGGGTTTTCTTCTTGTATTAAGGGGAACATACTGGTATGTACAAAGTTGCATTGAAATATGTTCACTATAACATAAGTGACACCCAAAAACCAAAACAAACAATGCACCTCCCTGACCATCAATGGAAGACAGTAAACTATAATATCCTGCATCTTTTGTTGACAAGTATAAAAAGTATACTTGAAATGTTGGAAGACAAATGTATTGCTAAATTTCTATTACTATAGTTGTCTGCCATAATTTTTCTCACTGAAATTGTGTGGGGTTTTTTTTTGTATATTTTATTCAAGAAACTTGCAAACATTTTTGTTGGTATACCTTGGAGGTACCATATATACTCCCTTATAAATTTAGTCCAAATGCAAAATGTACAGACCCAGATCAGCCATGATATAATGCACCAGCAGATCTGGGTCTATGCAGTTTGTTAGGAGTAATCAGTAGAACAAACAACATAGATCCTGATCTGCTGGCACATTATGCAATGGAAGATTAGAGTCTCTGTTGTTTTCAGTTGGACTCAACTTATAAACAAGTATATACGGTAATCAGCATATAAGCAACACTTTAAGCTGATAACCTGTGTGATGCCTGCATCAGTGGGGATATTTTCCAAGATCCAGTTGGCGATGTCAAGTAAAATATATTTTGATCATTGTTTATCCATGAGCATTTGATGCAAAATGCTTGTCAGTGACTTCACATTTACAAGATGTGTATAAGTTAAATTTTGTATGGTGTTTACACATGAGAAATGACCCAGTGGGTCCTTATTTTGTTTACCTAATGATTGCAAAAGCATAGCTTATGATGGAACTTGTTATGAAAACATTTACAAGTTAAAGAAGTACATTTTTACATAGGTAAACATTGTGCAAGATGATGAATTTGCCATCAATATCCACAAAGTATAATCAAGGTCAAATCTGGAGTTAGGATATTTATTTCCTTCTGATAAATCACACAAATTGGGAGAGACTGGGAGATCGCTCCAAAAATTTGGCGAGATTTTACACAACAGGAGAAATCACATAAAACCAAAATCTTACTATATTTATAACTAAAAAAACCCCAAAACAATCAATGAATTAAAATAAAATTAATCAGCAATTAGGTTCTGATCCTGAATTGAATATAAAGCCTCAAATATTTTGAAATCTTCTCCCCATCACTCCAGTCTAGTCTCAAGTATCTGACTTGTTTATCATACCAAATCACTATTTGGTTACTTCTAACAGTGTCACAGATGAAATAACTGGTGAAAATACTGAGGAAAATACATGTTTTGCATTGCGAGTAAGTTTAATTATTCATGGATGCCTCAGCTCAGATCACAGAATTTCACAAGCAAGTTCATTTATTTTTGACAGAAGTGAATTAGGAAACATAACAAACTGCCATTTTTGTTTTACATTGAGTGAATGAATATATTCCCCAAACCAAAAATAGTAAAAAATATGAATGAACATGATGTAATGATGGATGAAATGTAAAAGCATGCACATTGTGATATCAAAGAAAGTTTTACCATACTATCAGTGCATACCACATGACTGTAAATAGGTCCCTATCAAATTTGACATATATGTATCTATGATCACTACCATATGACTGATAATTTACCGCTAAATTGTTCTCTGCAATTCACATAATGAAATAGCAGAAATAACAGTGAATAATTTTTAATATAAATAAAGATAAACTTAATCATCAACAGGCAGTTTAATAATACATTTTGAGTTAGCATTGTTTGCCTTGGATTAATAAGACCTGTACAGCCTTAAAGAAAATCGAGAATAAGAAAATAAAACAAACAGAAAGCAATTTATTTATCCACTGATAACCCCCAATGTACGTATCATATATACTTGCTTATAAGTCAAGTCCAACTGCAAACAACATAGACCCTGATCTGCTGTCACATAACTGCATGAACCCAGATCTGCCAGAGGATTAGGTGAGTATATACAGTAATTGGTTGAACTGCAAAGCAAGCTTTAGATAAGGGTTCCATGGAACACTGTGTTGCCTCCCCCCCCCCCCAAGTTATGGACACAAAACTTCAACATTGGCTTGCACAAAAACTTTAATATTAAGTTGATGTTGTCAAACTGCCACCACCAACATAATCATCCACACTATGTCATGGATTTTTCTTTGAAAAAAGGTGTGAGAAAAAAAGCAATGTTGTTAGTTTGCAATAAATAAGAAACAGAACCACCTAAACCAAACTGCTCGTATACATTTTTATTATGATCACACAAGCTCAAATATAACAGCTGGCTTCATTTACAGTCAGTGCAAAATTGTGTATTGTATCACCAATTGTTGACAGATAGACAGACAGACAGGTGGAAGAGCTGATGTATAAAAGTTGTCCACACAAGAAGCTGGATATGACACCTTTTACAGTTACTGTATTGGAGATGAACAAGAATAAAAATTGTATAATAGAACAAATGCAAAGAATTTTTACCAGTATTGGAAGTCAGCAACAATTTCATGATTGATCATCAGATTTTTCTTATTGATCGATGAGCGATTAATAACATGAAACTAGATTACAATATATACTCACTTATAAGTTGATGTTTTATACTGAAAATTTGATTCATTAAGAGTAGGGGTCATCCTATTAGTGTGACATACAAAAAAATTTGATAAATCTAGGGGTAATGTTGGAAATGTGAGATATTTGCAGTACATAAAACTATTGTAACTTCAAATATTTTTACGTTTTCATGCCACTATTCCCATTCAGAAATGCATATATGGTATGCACTGTGTTTATCTATTTCATGATGGTATTCATTACACAATACTTGTATCTACAGTTATTTGGATTTTAATAATTTGAAAATATTACCAGTAAATTAAATACTACCTACCACAAAGTGAAGTGTCCATCAATGTTGTTTACCATAAGTGTTTACTAGCAAGCATATTGCTTCCATTTTCGTGCAAGTCCAAACAACCTGTATTTGTATTAATATTTGTGTTTTGCTGTAAAACCACTGTTGATGCAATAAAAGTTTTGATTTAATTTGTATTTTCCTTTTCCATAAGTCAGATTTAATTCCCAAGTGATATTTCCCAAGTTATCTGCCACTGCACATGGGCTAATAAGCCCTTGGCTTGTAAAGGCAGCATTCACTTTCTTTTCAAGTTGACAATCCTTTTGATTGAGCCGCGAATTTAATACTTGTTCAGTGCCAAGTAGAGTTCTACAACTTCCTATGCATATTTGACCTTAATCCCTTTGCTTGTAAAGGCACCACCCTCTTTGTTTTCCCATGTGTCAACCCTTTGATCGAGCAGTGAGTTTGATACTCATTCAGTGCCAAGTACCGTATTTGCTGGCGTATAAGTTGATGTGGAGTATAAGTTGAATTCACTAATTTTGAACATGTTCCATTCTTCATCCATATATAAGTTGATGTGGAGTATAAGATGAAGCCAGATCAAAACCATGACTGCCTCTTTTTCGCTAGTAATTTCTGGTTTCATGAATATTAATGGTATCACTGTATGCTATTCCAGATTAATTGGGAAAATGATTAAGATGGTCTGTACATGTATTGTTTATAGGTATTATTTATTGACAAATTGTATGCAATGATATTAAACCTTGCTGTCAAAAAGTGAAGTGCAACTTGTATTCTTACAGCAACAGTAACCTCATTATCAAGTTACATGTACAACATGTTCATTTACCTGACTATGGTGATCTTACTCATGTACAAGGGTACTAATATATTCCACTATAAATTAATACCTCTGAATAAATAGTTCATTCTTGTTTTAATTACGATTGTCACAAGAAAACCACATGGCTTTGCAGTGTTATTTACATGCTAATTAAATATGCCTACAACTTTAGCCAGGTCATTCCAGTTGACACCTGTTTGAAGGCAAGATCCGAAGACGATATAAAATTAGTGAGGCTACCAATAGGGAAATGAGGCTACCCATAGGGCATTGTAATTGATCCTGTAAAGAATGTTAATGTATGCAGTACTGTATAATGACCTGTAACACCAGGTGCTTACTCCTGTAAGTTTCTCAACCAGTGACACCTATTGTTCTCGCCAACAGAAGTGTCAGAGCTTGAGCAAAGATCAAACCAATGATGCCGCCTAATCACAGGAAGTGTACATGCATTTACTGATAAAGGGTAATCTTATCTGGTGAGAATGGAGAGGTCATTGTAGTTGCAAAGAAAATAACACAGCATGCTAAATAATCATTCTTGGGATTTAAACTAAATGGAGTCTAATATATGGATATAAATATTGTGAATATAAATTATATCTTTGAAACTGAAGGAGTATGGTATGTATTTTTAAAATTTCCATTTACTATTCTATTACTGTTTTCTCTCTTTGACAAAAGCTTCAGCTAAACAGGGCAGTAAGGTACATTAAGTAAAATAGCATGAAGAAGGGCTGAAATATAGCTCTTTCTTGCTCTCTCTCTCTCTCATATCGGGGCATATTTTATTTCGATCACGAGGTGCAAGAAGAAAAACATGTGATGGAATACCTATGTTCATGTCATGGTTATTTGTTTTCTAACTTGTCTATTCTAATACACATATATGTAAGCAAATTTAAACAACATATATTAATAGTACATGCTGCTTTAGCACAATTACATCTGATCCACGTAAATTTAATACTGACGATGTCGGGTCCTATATTTTTTTGTATATGATCTCTTTCCCAAAATGATAATTATTTTTTACACTTTTTTTTTTATACTTTAAAAAAAAAATGTTTTTTTTCACGTACGAAAATTTAAAATATGGTAAAGCAATTTCAATGACATGATACCTACATAAGTCAATTCGGAGAATAAGACAAAGCCCAGACTTCCAGGTCAAAAAGTATCGACTTATAGGCTGGCAAATACGTTAACAGAGGGTGGTTATTTGAACTCTTTGTGATCTTGCCACATAACTGACACGTCTTTAGTTGCATCCTTTAATAGACTTCACAGACTTTATGATCAGTGTTACTTACAGAGCCTAAGCTCAGTCTGTACATATGCACCCACATAAGACACTAAAGCCGAGGAATCGGAGTTGGATGATATTTACGATGACTAGACGATGATAATTTACAATGACTAGATGACAATGGAGGATTTCAGAACTTTATCAGACAATGAGGATGAATTCTTGGACTTTGTACCAGATGACCTTAGATATTGACATTTATAGGATTTTGTGCATCACAAAAATGTGGACTTTACTTTCATTGTTTATTTGTGAGACATGTGGAATTAACATATTACGGGATATTGTGAATTTGATCATTCTGAACTACCATTTTTATACCAGTATGTGATTAATGGATTTATCATATATATGGATTTAAAATGTCAAGCATTATGGATTTCAATAGATTTTATTACACGAAGATGGACAAATTGTAAGTTGTCAATTTGTGACATATTCCGCTTAAATAATATAATTGTATTTTACACTGGTTTTGTCTTTATTTTTCCGATCTATCTATATCTATCTATCCAGTTTGGCTTGTTTATTTTTCCAAAGTGCAACTCTGACTCACTGATGACAATCACCCCTTTAGATGGATCTGACTTGCAAAATACACCCTGACTTATAGGAGGGTCAAAGAGAAATTAGCTTTTCACAGCCCAAAAAAAAGTGTATGTGGATGGGTTGACTTATAGTCGAGTCTACTTGTAATCAAGTATATACGGTACTTTTTTTTTATAACACAATGGACACTGAACTGGAAAATAGCATGAATCACTGCTAAACGTATGGATGTTCAAATGAGAGTCTCCATTTTTGTCAAGCTTGCTGTTTATTTAGCAAGAAGAAAAAAAAAACTTGAACATAATGCTTAATCTAAAAAAATTTAACATTGACCTCAATCATGGTTGTGGACATACAGATGTACCAATGGGCAAGCACACCAAAGTGATCTTATGTCAAGCTTTTGATAAGGCAAGCTTGACAATAATATTACAGACAAAACATCCATCATACCTGAGAATAATATCCACCTGTCATTCTACCCACAGATTTGCCGAACATTACGCTTATAAACTGTTGGCTATTAATATCCAATCCTGGTTCAAGAACCATCCATCTGGATAGTCATCAAATTACGCATATGAACTTTGTCATCACAAAATTTCAAAGTGAATCAAATATTGTTAATTCATTTTTTTTTTATATATAAATATTTGAGGCTTTGTGAAAAATGACATTTGGATTCACGCACTCAACAGTTACTGTTTTTCAGTGGTATAAGCGATCCTACAAAGTGAAGTAATGTATATGAAAAGGCACACATGTTTAATTATATAAAGCACATAACCAGCATAAATTCAAATAACTGTCATATATTCATGAAAGAATGATTGTAATATATGTTAAAATTCTGAATATAGATCGATTAAGAGCATCATTGATCCATTTTAGTTTTGTGTTTCGGCTTCACAAAATGATAATTTTCCACACATTATTCATTCCACTTTTGATTTTGGCAAGCTGGTTGTTTTGGCGTCTCCCTTGTTATTAATTGGCGAATTTGTCTTTTGTTTTCCGACAGCAATCCAGGCCAGTTAATTGTTAAAACCCTGAAATTGGCTTGGATAAAGAGGAATTTTGTCCGGCGGCAATGACGGTACTTTGATGTGTGATTGGCTTCTACTGCGTAATATTAGCATGATTACCGTAGCTGAGTAAACAGGAACTTATTTAAGGTCGCTTACATCAAAGCAAACTACCACTGAGTTTTTATTTTAAAAGGATTATTTCTTAAACTTCTTTATCGTATTTTAAAGGTATTATTTAAGCTTAGTGCAGTGGTGCCTATGATTCGAATCCAATGTATGTACTTCATTCATCACAAGTAAAATCTTCAATGTATACGTGGTGACGCCATGATGTAAACATGTGTACAATAAATGCTATTATAGAGTTGAAATAAATACTATTTTCGTTGTTCTCATCCTGGTATCACATTGTAATGAATTAGGTATTCCCATTTTCAGGGAAAAAAACTACCCAATAATTACAGGTGACTTTCGACAATTTTAATGCAATAATGCATAAACTGACAATAGTAAACTAGAGCACAATAGGGAGAAGTTATTGTTGAATGGGTATAACGTATCGCTAATGCTCAATTCTTGTCATCGTCAGATTAAATTATACATATTTTAATTTGATAGAAATAATAAGAAAACAGAGAAAAATTCAATATATTTATTGACTCTTCAAACAAATTATAATAATTTATAATATTTCCATGTAATAATTGATAATGAGAGTCCCTTAACAACCACGAAGTCCTGTTTATTTTACATGAGATTATGATCGATAAAATACGCCAATCAATCAGTAGAAAGAAAAAAAAATGTTTTAGGTGTCCCAAGACTTATAGTACATGAAAATATTGCTTTAACTTAATGTCCCAACTTTTATAGGTCATAAAAAAATTACTTTTGAAAATAAATAAGGGTGTCCCAAGACTTATAGTGTCCCAAGACTTACCGTGATTACGGTAGGAAAGATTAAACCACTTGTTGAATTTTAAAAAATGTAATGCTCACTAATATTTTGTGAGTTACAGTAGATTCTTCAATTACTACAGCTTAGAATTTATATAATATATATATATAAAACAAAACTGTTGGTTTATTACAACACTTGATTCTTTAAAATTAAAAAAAATCACTACATACTACAACAAATATTTACAAAACCAGTACTGCTCTACTCCTTAAATTGTTAATTTATCACACACAAAAATACAATGCCAGGTTCTCAGGATGTCTTTTTACTTTCAAAAACTGATATTTTGTCCTTTACTTGCCACAATGCAAAATATTAAGCCGATAAATGCATGCAAACCTACAAATATGCATATCATAAAATATAAATTGGATGATAATTTACAAGGTATTCAATATATTCATAATCAAGAAAGCAGGCAAATTCAATCATATCAAACATAATTTTCATACTTACATCATTTTCAGATTTCCCTTGTATGCCATTAGCAATCATATCTTGTGGGATGGTGGGAGGTGGAGACCAAACATTTTTCTCCACATTTTTTTGTCTAGGGGAGACTACGCCAGGTTCTGAGGATGTCTTTTTACTTTCAAAAACTGCTATTTTGTCATTCACAAATGGTCTATCATTGCTGCTGGAAGGAAATTTTAAAAAATATCAATACATTTACATGATCTGATTACAACATAAAATAATGCGTTTACAAGGCAGTGCTTCTTGTATTCCAGTTTCACTTCCAGCTGACACATTGTATCCAATAAAATTGGACCAGTACCCTTTCCCTTGTCCCATAACATGTTTTTATCCAACATGAAACTAAAGCTTAGCTTAAACTGACCATCATTAGTTTATGAGAGAGAGAGAGAGAGAGGCACAAAGAGGAGTTAGTAGGATAGAAAGAGTGAAGCAACAGAGAAAAACTGATGAGTGCAAAAGCAAAAAAAAAAAAAAAAACAATAGAGGAAAGTTGACTATGCTATCATAAAATGCCCATTTTTTGGAAATGGTGTCTGTTTCAGATTGAAGGCAATTTGAAGTAATACTACTTCAGTGGCTTGCCATGGCAAATCCCCACATCTACTCCTCCCACCACCAATCCCCAGTCCCTCTCCCCAGCCTAACCCAAAATAGTTACCATGGAGACAGAAGCCAAATCCATTAAATATATGTGTCATTCTGCAATGGCTGCACAAAGTTTAGTAAAAACATAAATAAATTATAAAATGTCACTCTTCATACCATATATAGCACAGTAACAAAGCTTTTACATCCCTGCCTTTCACCATTTGTAAGTTTTCAAAGAATAGGTTCATTCCATTCTAAAGTACTATCAAAGACCTTAGTATCATGGGCTGCTGACATTTCCTTTGAGGATGAAACCACTTTAAATTGCTTCATTGGGAATAACTTAAAAAGAGGAGCCCAAAAACCATACTCTTATTTCCAGGCTTTAGAAGTTAGACCACAGCTAAGCTCCACCCCCATTGCAAGTTATCCAATATACTGCAAGAGTTCTTTCACCTCCACAAGGTCAGTGATACTAAATACAGATAGGAGGAATGAAAGAGTCGAGATTAACACTAATGCAGTAATTTACCCAGAAGACAGATCATAAATACATTTCATTAATGAAAAGCAAATAACCCTAATCCTAAGAGACACCTTGCAATAACTGATTAAAATGAATAAATTTAGATGCTGAGAGAGAGGGAGAGACAGAGGGAGAGAGACAGAGAAGCACTGAATAATCAAAGACAATGACAAGAAAATAAGATGAATTTTGTATTTTTTCATATAATAACTTTATCTATCAGCATGATTAATATTTTGATATTCTTAATAAATGTGATCTATTTGTTGTGGTTCTCTCTTTTCTTTTCTTTCCTTTTTTTGTTGTTGTTTTTTTTTGTCTTCTCTTTCTTGACCTAGCCATGGGTAGTACAAAATAAGCAGAGCTTGCCGACACAAAACAAGTGACTTGTCAAAGATTGTTTTGATGCATGTCGGAGATCTAAAGGTGACTAGGTGAAAATTGGTAATAATATAACTTATGGGATTTTTTTGACAGGTATGTTTGGAAATAAAAGGCAGCCACCTGGATTTCGTTAAAAGCACACTCAATGTACCAAAAATTGAGCACCCACAATCAATGTTTATCATCTACTATTGATTAGTTGTTTATAAAGCAAGCCATTTATTAGCTGTAGAAGAATAACTAATCTTTATCCATGGTACATAATGTCTCAGGGATAATGGGTTTGTTTTGTTGCATTATTCCAATGAATTTACTAATCCATACCGACTCTCTGATGTATTGTTTAATGAGATAAAGCAGGGAATCATGGTTTCTAATCAAAGCCATAACTGTCACACCTGCCTGAAATGGATTCATGTGCAACGATATGTAAACTGACAACCAATCATATTTTTATTAACTGAATCAAGCCAGTAAAAAAAGAAACAATGATAAATAATTATCCAATACATTTTGATAACCAACCACCCATGGAAAAATTACATGATAAAATATAAATAGGATATGTTCCACTGTCAAAAGTTATTTAAGTTTATATACTGGGTAGCGTCATCATGAAACCTAATACTGTTAGTACTGGTAATAATTTTGATGGATAAGTTTATTGTGCATTATGCAACAAGCGAGAAGGCACTGCCTAGTTCGTGGAGGGATTGTCCCTTGCCAAAATCATCTCCAAAGAGGCCAGTAGGCCAATCACAGAAGTGACCTTGAAGTAATGACTCTGAGGAAACATCACTAAAAGAACCACCCGAGTCTGATTATCCTGAACCTGACAGTACTCCACCCAGTTATGTGTGTGGTCACTATAAACATTATACGTAAAGCAAAAACAGGACATTGTTAACCATGCAAAATTCTGGGAATTAGACCTACAGCGGACAAATTCAAGATTCCAAAATCCACTGTGAATATGTGGATGAAAATGGACTTCTCTGCAGATCTGAACTTGAATGGACATTTGCCTAAGACTGGACGCCCCATTTCATATGGATGAGATATAGATGACAAGATAGCTCAATGGGTGCTTACTCAGCACGACTTCCAAATTTCAGTCAGTGTTGAGGGAATATGTATATATGCCAAGGAGCCTGTCTCAAAAGAATTTCCGGACAGCATATTCAGTGCCTGTCAGTCTTGGGAAGAGGGTTTCATGAAAAGACATGGGTTTGTGCTCTGAAGCAGGGCCTCTCTTGCCCAGCATTTACCCAAGGATTTGGAAGAAATTATAGCTTCATTCATATGTTTGTTATGGATAGATGTGAGGAAGACAAGTTATTATTAACATGGATGAGACGCCAATGTACTTTGATCTTGTGCCAGGGAAAACATTGGACAAAGTAGGAATGAAAAGTGTTCTGATTCATACAATTAGCTTGGATGAGACACATTACTGTTGTTTTAGTCGTTGCAAGTTCTGGCAACGTATTACCCCCTATGATTATTTTCTAGGGAAAGAAATCTTGATCTCAAGACACCAAATGGGTGGGTAATAGCAATTCAAGAGAAAGCATGGATGGACAAAATGCTAATGCTGTCATGGATTAAAGAAATTTATTTGCCATTCACCAAGAGAGAGAGATCATTGTTAGTTATGGACTCATTCCTGGCTCACATCACTGATGATGTGAAGAAACAGTTGTGGTGCAGAAATGTTGTGCCAGCGATAATACTTGGAGGCTGTACATCCAAGTTGCAACCTCTCGATATGAGCATAAATAAACCTGTGAAGAGCTACCTCCACTGCAGCTGGATGGAATAGATCAGAGATGCTACAAATGCATTAAATTCATCTGATTAAAGTGGCAGTGGATGGATCAAGACAGCCGCAAACAGACTGTACTGGATAGGATTTTAAATGCTATGGACACATTGAAGGAAAAGTGCACAATGATTATGAAATCTTTCAAGGTGTGTGGCATCAGTGTCAATCTGAGTGGGACTGAAAATGTGCTGATCAGAAACGAGGAACAGTTAATTGATATGGATTATGACAATGACGGTGATACAGAATTTAAAGCCTTTTCACCTGAGGAACTAAAAGAGGCAATGGACAAGCTACTTGAAATTTAATAAGTAAATATATTTAAATATATTACAGCAATAAATCATATTTCTTTTCATTCTTCAATATTGTCTTTTTTTGTGTTTTGCCTAATATAAAAAGATCATCTATTTATCTATGTGCATACATACATATATACATACATACATACATAAATATATATGATTTAAGGATTTAAATTTATTTTAGTTCATGGAAGTTCATGATCACATGAAATAATTATTGCTGACCAAATGAAGTGAACTTTGTCTCTGTTAAATTACCGGCAAACACACTGAGACTTTTACTTGAAAACAACGTATCTGATCTTCTTAGTTTGCATAAGTTTAAGAAAAAAATTAAGGTCAAGCACTGTCCAAAAATTACAAGGCATTTAAATATTATTTTCGCAAAAAAATTACTGTGTCCAAAAACAAACAGTGTCTGAAAACATGCCGTAAATACGGTAATCCAGATTAGTATAGTGGATCACATTATGGCATTTGTTGAACATAAAAATTATACTGTCCCATAACAGAAACTATATTGAGAACAGCCATGTGCATTATCCAATTTATCCGACTCATGGGCTACACTCACTGGTAGGCAAATTGGATTATGCTTGTGCCCACTCTCTATATATAACTTAATTTAATACCTATGATGACATGCTTTGGTGACATCTTATCTTTTGAGCCCTTTCATCCCATACCAGGGCCTCTTAGCATAAAGAAAGGTATTATAAGATGCCAAAAGGAAAATACACTAGAAATGTGTTCAGGTAACATGAATACCTAACTGCAAAACTTAACCAAAATGTGATGGACATATGTATTGACGGACTTGTGCACATATGTATTGATGGACTTACGGACATATGTATGGATGGACTTGTGGACATATGTATGGATGGACTTATGGACATATGTATGGACAAACTTGTGGACATATGTCTTTTGTATGGACAGACTTATGGACATGTGTATGGATAGACTTATGGACATATGTATGGATGGACTTATGGACATGTGTATGGATAGACTTATGGACATATGTACAGATGGACTTATGGATATGTGTATGGATAGACTTATGGAGATATGTATGGATAGACTTATGGACATATGTATGGATGGACTTATGGACATATGTATGGATGGACTTATGGACATATGTATGGATGGACTTATGGACATATGTATGGATAGACTTATGGACATATGTACAGATGGACTTATGGACATATGTATAGATGGACTTATGGACATGTGTATGGATAGACTTATGGACATATGTACAGATGGACTTATGGACATGTGTATGGACAAACTTGTGGACATATGTCTTTTGTATGGACAGACTTATGGACATGTGTAAGGATAGACTTGTGGACATATGTATGGATGGACTTATGGACATGTGTATGGATAGACTTATGGACATATGTACAGATGGACTTATGGACATGTGTATGGATAGACTTATGGACATATGTATGGATGGACTTATGGACTTATGTATGGATGGACTTATGGACATGTGTATGGATAGACTTATGGACATATGTATGGATGGACTTATGGACATATGTATGGATGGACTTATGGACATGTGTATGGATAGACTTATGGACATATGTATGGATGGACTTATGGACATATGTATGGATGGACTTATGTACATATGTATTGATGGACTTATATGGACATATGTATGGATGGGCTTCTGGACATGTGTATGGATAGTGTTACTACTAGGGGTAATGTAACAAAAGAAAAGACTCAAACAAGCTTTCAAGATTTAAAATACAATTATTTAATTTCCTAAAATATTAAAATATTTCAACAAACAATCAAAGTGAAAGAATTAAAAATAACTTACAGTATAGAATATCCTTAAAAGTCCTAAATTTTTCTAAAGTTCACTGATCCGGAAGTTAATCCAAATATTCCGAATGAAGTAGATTCTGAATGAAACCTTCACTGTATTGATGTACTAACAAGAATCAGTTATATCCAAGTGTTATAAATTCCAAATAGTCCTTGTGAATATGGAATATCACAAGTTCCAGAAATGTTTCCGATAATTCCACGGAGCTGTATAATTATTAAAGTTTAAGAAGCAGTACTTAATCCAGAATGTACTGTATAATGATAAATAATAATATCACTGAAGTAGAATATCCACACAAAATGAACCAATTTCGTTTAAGACCTCTCAGACTGAATGAACTATGAACGAATGCCAAACACAGCAATACATCCTATTATATAGCTTCTGACTGCGCAAAACAGAATAAGGAAAACCAATTTAAACTGTATTGCGACTTAAAAACATTTTAATCCTTCTAGAAAACAACAATCTCCGAACCAATCAGAAACTAGGTTATGCATGACACCGCTAAAGTACCATTGCACTGACATTATTACCAGTCAACAAAGTATTGACTCTTAATTTGAACATAGAATCTAGGTCAGAAGTTCATCAAATTCTCACGCTCTAGGTCACGTGATATGATTCATGTTTAACCAATATTTCCCAAGACCAATGTACTCAGTCACCTTGAAATACCGTATATGTACTTTCTGCAAGACGACAGCTGTTAGACTATTATGCAGAGATCATAAACCGTTACTATTATTTAAAAACGAAATAATACATAATTCCGTATGTATGGATGGACTTATGGACATGTGTATGGATAGACTTATGGACATATGTATGGATGGGCTTATGGACATGTTATGGATAGACTTATGGACATATGTATGGATGGACTTCTGGACATATGTATGGATGGACTTCTGGACATATGTATGGATGGACTTATGGACATATGTATGGATGAACTTATGGACATATGTATTTTGTATGGATAGATTTATGGACAGACAAGGGTAATATCTCATGTTAGGGCATAAAAACAGACTAAAACAACAGATAAATGGGCCAAGATGCTTTTTTTCTACCTTACATCACTGCTCAGAGGTGGAGGGGTGGGGGTGGGGATGGGAGGAGTCTGAATTTTAAAAGCTTACAGCTGACTTGGGAAGTCACTTGCCAGGTTTGAAAACCTCATGTTTTTTTTTACCTATAACCCTGCCCTGAAGCCTTTCTAGAGTTGCAGAGAAATACTTACTGCAAATCTACACCCAACAGGGTTGTCACCCACCAAGTCTGACAACTATAGCATGAATGGTAAATAAGTTTTAGAATTTACAAGAAACTAGATGAATGTATGGACATAAATGAAGTACATTGTGCTGACAACAAGATAATACTAAAATACACTCTTATTTCCAAAATGCAGATATAACAGTGTTCTTATAGTTTTTGTAGACTGAATGATTTTAATGATGCCGCAGTCAATGTTGTGCTTAGTAGCAATTTGATGAGCATGAATAAACCTTCACCAATCACATTGTGTTAATATAAACATTAGTACAAACTCTATGCCTCCCTTATGAACAGTAATATACTCTATGTGACTTTAAAACTTTTAAACAGTCATAAATTGGTGCTACCACTGTCAATATGTCAAAATGTTTACCTATTTTTATTCCTATGCTGACTCAATGGTGATAATAAGGTTTTTCATCTTATTTTTAATTTTTTTTTCTTTCTGAATTTATTTTACATCTCTACTAAGTCTTCAAATTCGCGACAGAGTATTCCTGGTAATATGAACCAACCTTACCATCAACAGTAGTGTGACAGAACATAAATACAGTATAGGCCACATTATCCACACATCAATTACATACATTTTTGTTTCAATTCAACCAACACCATGTCCCTAAACATTTTTACTACTGAGAGACCACTTTAAAAGATACCTCTATAGACAGGACAACTGTTTATAAAGAGCATTACAATAGAACCTGTCTTGAACCCCCCCCCTTCTGCCCCAAAATATATGACACATGATCTCTCATAATAGGTCATAAAACTATATCAATAACCTGGTCTCTCAAGGCAGATAGTCTCTCGTAGCAGTGGTCTTTCAAGACAAGTTTAACTGTATTTATAAGTCCCCTTTCTTGATTTCTTTTCAATTTTTAACCTTTATATAAAGAAAACCTGTTCCTAAATGACACATTTTTGTGGTCCCTTGTGTGTCCTTTATGGACAGGTTTCACCAGAATATAAATATAAACCCAATTTTCCCAACCTGGATTATCCAAACCATTCTCAAGTTCACAGGCTTGTTTGGATAACTCAGGTTCTACTGTAATTTCAGTTGTCTCTAACTATAAAGCACCTCAGTCTAACACTGCCCCCAATATAACACAGTTATGTTCAAGGATCCCATTCTACTGTTTGAATTATATTTTTCCATGTTAGGTACCCCAGTATAAGGCAACCTTGACCTACCATATATGCTTGCTTATAAGTCAAGTTCAACAAAGCTGCACAGATCCAGATCTGCTATTACATAATGTGCTGGCAGATCTGGATCCATGTTGTTTACAGTTGGACTCGACTTATAAGTGAGTATATACATTGTACCATGGCACACATTTATGGTTCCCCTGAACCGTGTTATAGTGAGGGAATACTGTATACCGTCTATACTCGCATATAAGCCGAGTCCAACTGCAAACAACACAGACCCTGATCTGCTGTCACATAATGCGCTGGCAGATCAGGGTCTATGTTGTTTATTCTACTGATTAGTCTTTACACACTGCATAGACCCAGATCTGCTGGCAGATTATGTGACGGCAGATCTGGGTCTATGCAGTTTGCAGTTGGTATCGGCTTATATCCGAGTATATACATCATATCATGGCACACTTTTCCCTGAAGAGTGTTATAGTGAGGGATTACTGTACATTTATCATTAATATTGAGGGATTACTGTACATTTATCATTAATAGTGAGGGATTACTGTACATTTATCACTAATAGTGATGGATTACTGTATATTTATCATTAATAGTGAGGGATTACTGTACACTTATCATTAATAGTGAGGGTTTACTGTACACTTATCATTAATAGTGAGGGATTACTGTACATTATCATTAATAGTGATAATATCTACCTTATGGAGACATATTCTTCATTGGTGCTCAGCCTCTTAATATTCTTCAGGGATGCTGGAATATTGGTTCTACCTTCCTCTCGAGGTCTGTGCATAACCTCAGTTGGCATTGTATCTGCCCTCTGAATAGGATGCTTCTCAGGCATAGATTGAGTGATGGCTTTGTATGTTGTTATTGTAGGGGCGTGATCTAATCGACCATCCTAAAATGAAACGGGAAGATACCCATGAAGGAGTTATGGAAGTACTATCAAGTGAAAAACTTTAATCAGTACGTAAATACAACTTTTCTATATTTGTGTATTTGACTCCAAGGTCAAAGATAAGCTGGTATGTTGCATAATAAACTGACCTAGCTCTATAATGCGATATTTTAATCATAAAGGAAATACAAGGTGTCTACTCATATACATGAATCCCCTTGCCAACAAAAGCACATTTAAGTAGCTGTGAATATTCAGACTGGTATGGAAATTTGATGCCAAGGCAATGGGAGTTAAGTGCCTAGCACAGAGATATGTGACAACAGCTGAACCAGGCTGGTTCTGAATTACAGGATTCAAAACCATTACTCACTGGTTACGAGTGTAAACTAATAAATGAGCCACCATGTGGAGGAAGGAAATATTACTGCAATATACTAGTTCTTAAGATGTATAAACATACAAAAGTTTCACTAGTGTAGGGTCAAAAGAACGTCTGATTACATGTAATAGTGTTAATGATACTGTAGATGTACATGTAACAAACAAAAGACTAAAATTACCAATGTCACTTGAGCATAACAAGAGTACCATAAATGGCACATCATACATTCCCCAGTATTTAATAATCCTCTGTGTTGGAAATAGCAGGGTATGGCCAACTCTGGAGATTACTGACCAATGGGTCTCAATGACCTTGACCTTTGGTTAAGGTATGCAGTCTTGAACCAAACTTAATGTGCAGAAACCATTAATTTAAAACTTACCATGACCATGAACTCTGACGTTGTGACCCCAGATTATATAGGCTTCTTTATTAGCCAGCCACAAAGTTTGGTCACTCTAGAACATGAGTTATTCTTCAAAAACCCATTTTTCAGGCCTCTTCCATACCTAAAGTGCAAGCCCTCCGCAAATTCTGGTCAAGGTACATAGTCTAGAACTGAAGTTATTATGCAAAAACCATTTTATTCTTTCAATCACCTTGACCTTTGACCTTTTTCCAATCAATAGGCTTATTTCTTACCCAATGTGTAAGTCATTCACAAACTCTGATGAAGGTATATAGTTGATAACTCAAATGTGTATGCAAAAAGCAATTTTCTTTTAGTCAGTGACATTGATACTCAAAATGATACGGTTCTTTCTTACCCCAAGTGCAAGATATCCAGAGTTTGGTCCATGTCTGTCATGTAGAACAAATGTCATTGTGCAGAAAGCATTTTTCTTCTTTCAGTCATAGTGATCCTGAAATCTGCCAACATGGTGAATGTATAAAAAAAATTAAGTCACAGTGACTTAGTTTTTGGTATGGTTGAATTACTCTCCTTGAGATGCATTAACACACCAGTTTTCATGATAGATCGATAAATCTGTCCTGATATTTTTATTCTTAGGTTCTTTGGAAAGGTAGGCCAAATCCGGAATGCAAAGGCAGTTTCATTTCTATCCCCACATGGGGGAGACTGCAACTATCTGTTTATGTGTTTGTGTAATGTCTCTTCATACTCTTAAAACCTTTGAACATTATGTATAGAGAATGACTAAGAAGTTGGGGATGGAGAAGAAACTGAATTTCTCAAGCATATATAAATGAATTTCATAGCTTTCCAAAATGTTTGTGATGAATGAAAATAAGATTTATACAGTGTAAAACATCCACAATTTTTGAACAGGCTCAATAATAATAATAATAATAATAATAATAATAATAATAATGCCTGAGGAAAAAGGTCAGCCAACTGCAGGATTGAGGCACTCAAAGGGACAATGCTGCTGGTCTTGCATCAGTCCCTGAAAATGTGCCACTTTCCTTTATAAGCCTTCAAGCTCATGAGATTCTCAACACAGCTGCAGGTTGAAATTCCTTTTCTTGCAAGGTTCTCCCTACATGAGCCAGGCATGAAGAAGAAGCTTGTCCAGGCTCAGATGGAACACCCAAAACTGTGGCTGTCTGAGCAGGTTCAGCCTTGTTGGGATTTTCCTGAAAATGTCTATCGCTAGATCAAGCAGATCATTCAAAAAGGACTTGCCCCACCTGAGAGGGGCAATCCAAATCACTTTGCAGTTCTGACCACTCAATTTCTGTATTTTTTTCAGTACAAAAATTTTGGGGCAGAGGGGGGGGGGGGGGTGGCATTTGCCCAAACCACCTCCCAACTGACTGATAGTGCATCTGCAGCCCAAGCTTCTGGGTCCAAGATCAGAGAGACAAATGTGGGCAGTTTGTGATTCCACCTTGTCACATAAAGCTCTATCATTGGACACCCTAAAACCAAGCAAATCTGATGAAAGACCGATTGATGAATGGACAACTCAGTGTCAAGGGTTTGGCTAGGACATCGAGTTTGCCTGGAACCTGTCTGATCTGGATGGTTATCTTTAGCTGGAAGCACCAGAGCAGAAACTTCCAAACCAAAAAGCTTAGGTTGGGTGCTTTTGACCCCCCCCCCCACCTTGAGAAGGTAGGTCACCACCACTGAGTTGTTCAACATGATAAGGACTATTTTCCTGTAGAGCTGGTCCTTCTTGAAATGAAAAGCATTGACTACAGCCTTAATTTCCAGAAGGATGATGTGAAGATGTAACTACTCCAGACCCCACTTACCACAGACTGTGGTAAAAGCTTGGCAAGAGGTGGGCTCCATAACCATACAAACTGGCATCAGTACATACCATAACTTATGGTTATCTTTTATAGAGGAATACCTGCCATGAGCCAATGTTTGTTGCACCACTGATGCAGGAATAATACCACTTCAGTCATGATCATAACTCATAGACTGACTCAACTGGATAAAGGGCACCTGTGGATCAGCAGGGCCATCTGCACAGAGAGTATGAAAAGGTGGCCAAGAAGAATCAAATCTGCTGCCACATTAAGAAAACCAAGGAGTTGCAAAAACTCTTGCTGAAATCTACTCCCTGTTGGAAATCGACTCCACAAGTTTGATAATCTGTGCCACACATACATGAGAGAGATGGACGAAATCGAGATTGGTCAGAAACTCTATATCCAGGTGGACAAAATACTGGGATGGGAGAATCCATCAGAGCATTAAACCATAAAGTGGTACACAGCCCTGCTGATGACCTTGGCAATTCTGGCCAAAGATTCTCATGCATGATCACTGCCTGATTTTTCAGCCAGTTGAAAAATGGCCAGTGATACTATGTCTAACATAGAAGATGTTGCCACAATGCGATGCATGAGCTTAGAGGTGGAATGGAAAATATTCTTATCCACTCAGTAATCAGCTGGTTGTCATATTCACTGTCGCAATGTTTTTACCTAATGTCAGAAGCTCAGTGGGAAATGTGTTTGAATGTCTTTGATACAAGCATGACAAAAATGTCACTGGTAGCTGACTTTCAGAAAAGAATACCTTAGAATTGCCCCCATCATGGACCTTATCTGACAGGTGGTCTTGTTTGCCGGCTGCGGCAGTGGATGGAAGGAGGGATGTTCTTCCTTGTCTTCCAAGTCTACTGAAGCCTTCAACTTATAGGCTTGGCATGCAGTTGGCAGTATTGGGCATTTGGAAGTCAGCAACACATATCTCCTCGACAGATGCTTTAAAGCTGAACTCAGTCCATTCCATTGTGGGCTCTGAGTACACTAAGTCATCAAGGTTATCCCCGCACTCAATTTGGGGGTTGTCCTCATCTGGCACTACCTCCATGTCCACATAGAACATTCCCGAACATTCCCAGAGGCATGGACAAGGCATTTCCATCATCTCTAAGTGTGCCATAGCATCTCTCCAATGGATAAGCCATGAACAAATGACCCAACAGTTGAACTTGCAGCCAAACAAGTGTCACGGCTTGTCGTGTCGGTATGGATGACCTCTACGGGTGCTGGACGGCTTGCTGGACAGTTGGTTCAGTTGCCAGTTTCACAGTATGCACTGCTGTTGGCTGGACTGTTGGCTCTGGAACCGCCAATGCAGAATGTGTGGTGAAATGGGCAGATTGGTCAAACTGATCCCTGGATGGTCCCACATACCATGGAACTGTCAGCTGGTATGCAGCATGGTTTGCCAAGTGACAGATCTCTGGTCACTAGATAATAGGTATGGCTGTCTGGACAGCTGGTCAGCAGCCACAGCTGCAGTATATGGCATGAAAGGATGGTGATACAGATCATCAAGATCCGACAATTACCCATGTGCCTGGACTTACAGGCCCAAAGACCATGCTAAGACAGGCAGGGGGGACTTATACCCACTGGGCTGCCTAGATAAGGGTGGGACACTCCATCCATAGAGGTCTGCAATGGACGTATGGACCCAGTAACTGCATCTTCGCTTCCTGTACCAGCCAATGCATCTGCAACTATCAGTGTCTGGAAAGAATGCAGGGATGACAACTCTGCAACCCTTTATTCCTCCAATTTGCTGGATGTAATTGTCACAGTCTGCATCATACACTGTACTCCATATGAGATTTCATGTCTCTCCTTGCTCTTGATGCTTTTTTGCAACACAGTGAGCCAGATGCCTTCTGACCATGATGCACAAACACTGCAGGTTGAGGATGATGAACAGTTTGTGCAAGCAAGACACATCTCATGTGTTTCTTCATCAGCTTTCAATTTCTGGCACATACTGTACTTCATTGCCACTGTTTAACTGAAATGACAAGAATGACAAAAAATCAGAATATAACAACCCACATGTGTTCAGAAATTACAATAACAACACTCATTACTTAAAGCAAGTGAAAAATATATGGAGTGAGTGCGAATAAAAAACAACCAACATGCACCAATGATAATGTCTTGGAGCACATGGTCAGAATAAATGAAGTTCACAACTATGAAAATAATTCACCTAAATATTGACTGAAAATAAAAAATGATTGCAACATGTAACAAATACATTAATACAAACTATTATTCTGACTTTTTGGATGGAGGGGTTAAAATCACAAATATATTCAAGGATTTTGGAAGGTCTTGCAGTACTATGTTGATAGTATCCAGCAAAAGCTTAAAACTATTAAAGATTCAGTTGATGGGTAGCCAAATAGTGCTGTTAAGGGGAGGTAATGGGGAAGAGTTTCTTCCCTTTGTTTATCTGGTATAGACAAGATTAATTTTTGTCTTTTTGGGAGGATTGCATTTGGGAGATAGCAGTTTACTTTCCTAATGTTAATGTGATTGGGAAATGTATTCTAAGGAAAAATGCTATGGCAAAATAAATCTTTTGTAACAGTGAACTTGACCTTAGAGCTGCTAACCCCAAGGTTAATGAGGTTCTTCCCTGGGTTAAGGGAAACAACTGTATCAAACATTGAAATCCATTCAATAGAACTTATGTTATCATCCAGAAGTGAAATGCAAAGGCAAAAATCTATTTTTTTTAGCAACAATGACCATGACATTGGAGCTTCTGATCCTAAACTCAATAGGGTTCTTCCCTGGACTAAAGGAAATATATGTACAGAGTTAAAATGAAATCTTTTCACTAGAACTTAAGGTATTATCCAGAAAAGAATGCAGTGGCTAAATCTAATATTAGCAAGTGACCTTGACCATGGAGCTAACAAGCCCAAAATCAACAGGGTTCTTCCTAAGGTTAAGAGAAACGTGTACTAAATTTCATTGAATTCTATGATCTAGAACTTCAGTTATCACAAAATATATTTTTAGCACCTTTGACCTTCAGAGCTGCTAACCTCCAAGGTAATGGCATTCTTCCTTGAGCTATGTGGAACACATGTACCAAGTTGTATTGAAATCTGTTCACAAGAACTGAAGTTATCATCCAGAAATAAAAGGCATAGGCCAAATCTATTTTTAGCAACAGTGATTTTGACCATGGAGCAACTGATCCCCAAATCAATAGGAATCCTTCTACAACTAAGGGAACACATGTACTAAATTTCATTGAATCCTATGAACTAGAATTTGAATTATCATCTGGAAATATATAAAATCTTTTATTTTAGCAATGATGACCTTGAATTTGGAACTACAGACCTCAAAATCAGTAGGGTTCCTCTCAGACTCAAGTAAACACATGTGCCAGTTGCACTGAAATCTTTTCACTAGACCTTAAGTTATTATCTGGAAATAAAATGCAAAGCCCAAATCTATTTTTAGCATCAGTGACCTGACATTGGAGCTAGTGACCACCAATCAATAGGGTTCTTCTCAAGGCTATGGAAAACATATGTACCAAGTTGCAATGAAATCTGTTCATTAGAACTTAAGCTATCATCCTGAAATAAAAATGGACGCCTGACCTCCCACCCAGACAGACTGAGATAAACTATAATATCTCGATCTTTATTTGGTGGGATAATATATGCAAAGAAGTATAAAATGAGTAGGCGGTTCAACAGTTTGGACACAGAGGTTAGTAAATAAAAAGATACATAAAGTAGCTGCTGTTAGTGCTAGGATAAATCAAAGTGGTACACTTTCAAAGCTGGTGATCTCAAAATTAAAGAAAATAGTGCTGATGACTTTGAAATTTGTACCTATTTCTAACCGACTGCATTACTTCTAAAAAAGGATGATTACGGTGTTAATGAAATGGGTTTTAATGATAAAATTCAGAATCTTTAGTACAGTTGGTTTTAAATTATATTTCAATTTGGCAACATACAATCAGAGTAATTGTTTCTGTTTTAAATATGAGAATGATTTTTAGCTTTTCAAAGTCATCTACTTGAAACTAATTGCATGGTAGGTATTGTCTGCAATATTTTAGCACCTTCCAATTTTTCATACACCATTAATCAATATATATATATATATATATATATATATATATATATATATATATATATATATATATATGGTTTTCTTTCTCTCAAAATTTGGTACAGAGATTTTTGTTTTAAATCAAATGTTGCACATTTTATGAACTTAAGCAAATTATATTTTTTGTTTGCTATAATTTTTTCAATTATTTGTACACCTGAAATATAATAAAAATTGTACCTAAAATGTACAGACAATACTGTATTTCAGCCACAGTCTAGAGATGGGTAGAAAAGAATGAATAATGTTAGTAGCTAGCTAAGGTAATTATATTTCTATGGATCAAAAAAAAAAAAAACAAAAAAAAAAAAACAAGTGAGGACACCATTTTATTTATCTATGTATAATGCACATCCATGAATGAATGCCATGGACTCTGATATCTAACGGCACAATACACCAGCAGATCAGGTCTAAGTCTATTTCAACATGAGTGAATGCCATGGACTCTGATAAGTAATGGCATAATACACCAGCATATCAGGTCTAAGTCTATTTCAACATGAGTGAATGCCATGGACTCTGATAAGTAATGGCATAATACACCAGCATATCAGGTCTAAGTCTATTTCAACATGAGTGAATGCCATGGACTCTGATAAGTAATGGCATAATACACCAGCATATCAGGTCTAAGTCTATTTCAACATGAGTGAATGCCATGGACTCTGATAAGTAATGGCATAATACACCAGCATATCAGGTCTAAGTCTATTTCAACATGAGTGAATGCCATGGACTCTGATATGTAATGGCATAATACACCAGCATATCAGGTCTAAGTCTATTTCAACATGAGTGAATGCCATGGACTCTCATATGTAATGGCATAATACACTAGCAGATCAGGCTTAAAAGTCCATTTCAAGAGGGCTGAATTCAGTAGGTATACCCTTCTCGTTTTTTGAAAAAAATACTTCATCAGAGACTTCAGTTATTTTGAGCTGGTAAATGAATTTCAATTTCATTTAGAAGCATATGATTTGTAACAGACGATGGCAAATGTGGACATTTCTATACAAAATGAGCCATTATTGCAAATCATTGTGAGTAATTTTCTACATGGCATTGTGGGTAAAGCTAAACAAAATTTTTACTTTTATTAGTTCACTCCCTGTATCAATAAAAGTGTTTTCAAATGAGAACCTAATACGTCGTACCCATAATACCTTGTAGAAATTGCTCACAATCTCTTGTAAAGATGGAGCTGATTTGTACTGGAATTTCTGTTATGAAGGTCTTTGTGTGATAAAAGTATCACTTCTAAATAAAATTGACATTGATTTACTTACTCCAAATAACCAAGCTCTTGTGTTGTCAAGTTGGTTGGATGGTTGTTTCTGAACTGCACTGTTAACACAATATTGGTTATATAATGCTGAGGAACCTGGAGCTAAGTGCCTTTTCCAAGGACACACTGGGGCAGTCAACCTTGGCTGGTCTGGGTGGGTATCGAACCTGCAACCCTGGGAGTACAACTCCGATGCTCTATCAAGTGAGCTACCACACTGGTTTGTAGTTAACATTTTAATTTGTTAATGTAAATTTTGAGCAAAACTGGAAGGATATACCCACTTCACCATGTTGAACTACTTTTGAGGCTGTTTGTTCTGCCAGCACATCCTATCTGGCTCTAGACCAGGTGTGAATTATACATAGTAATTTATTATGTATTTTAGTACACATTATATAATGGCATATCTGGCTCTAGACTGGGTGTAAATTATACATAGTAATTTATTATGTATTTTAGTACACATTATATAATGGCATATCTGGCTCTAGACTGGGTGTAAATTATACATAGTAATTTATTATGTATTTTAGTACACATTATATAATGGCATATCTGGCTCTAGACTGGGTGTAAATTATACATAGTAATTTATTATATATTTTGGTACACGTTATGTAATGGGATATCTGACTCTAAACTGGGTGTGAATTATACATGATAATTTATGCAGTATTTTAGAACACTTATTTCAGTGATATGACAGGATTTTTAGAGATTTTTAAAATCTCAATTTAGAAAAATATAAATGAAATCTAGTCTATGCTTCTGTAAAATAAACGTGAGTTAAATATCATTTCAATCTTTGCAGCAGATAAACTGAACAAGATTATGACAGTATGTAAATCTAGGATTTTATCTGCTTTCATATTCTCTAGTTGTGCATCTTTTGTAAAATGGGCTGCTACCATATGCCAGTATAAAAACCTTACAATAAATGTCAGGCACCAACTACAAACAGTGACAAGCCAAAAATGCAGTTTTCTGCAAAATGGTGAAAACTGAATGGCATATGGTTTGTCTATGGTAAACTTTTGTAGCAGTTATTATTTGTTTGTTTACTGGCTATATACTCAAAACTTATAAAATTTTGTATAGGTCAATCATTTTCACCACTCAAATAATATATATCATCTGATCATTATCTAAAATATTTTGAAAATTATCATCTTACTATCTTGCACCATAATAACTTGATTCATACAGAAGCATTTAAAAGAGTAAAGAGTATTAATGTTAATAATGAAAGAGAAATTAAAGTTACATGTAGACCTGCAGCAAGATTATATTTTCTTTTTTGCAGCCAACTATGTCAAGTTTACATGGGAAGTTATACTGGTAACTCTATTCAAAGCCTGAAATATGTTCTGGGTGATTAATGGAATAGTGGGTGATTAATGGTACAGTGAGATTTGCTTGTTGTTTGGTTTCTTAGCAACCAGTTGCTGGGCAACAACTGGTTACTAGGTGAAGGTTGATTACCTGTCTCTGAACAGCTTTAGAAGCAGTAAGTTTAGGAGTGTTTGTCACACGGCCATCCTGGATAAAAGCAAACACAACAGCAAGGTTTAAGGAAAATGAAATGACAACATGCAAGTGAGTGATATCAAATAAAAGAGCTATAAATAGCATATATATATTTGAATCATTTGTTATACTCTGAGTAATACTGGTGGGATGAGGAAATATATTCTTCGAAATATAAGCGGTGTGGCATTGCTTAACTATTCCTTTTTCTTATTTACCTTAAATATATTTTGGATCATTAGTTGTGTTTACTTGACACTATTCCAAATGCATTTAACATGGATTATTTGATAATTTGACAATTTTCAATTCTGATCATTTGGGATGATTCATTGACTGAGGGCTTGGAATAAGCATACAAAAATAATTTTTGTTGTTCTGCTCCACAAAGAGAAAAACGTAATTTTCATCAGTTGAGCAAAGAAAATTAGATGAAAATTAATCTTCCTTGGTCTACAAGTTCTCCCATAGGTGGCCCGTTCATTGTTATGCATGTGAAACCAGCAAGTCCAGTTTTGGTTATTCAGTGTAGGTGCTGCCAATAACCAACATGTCTTTTTTTACTTGTTTGATTATGGAGGACTCATGTTTGGACCTTTTTGATTTGAAAAATACTTTGAAAAAAATTAATAATGGAACAGAGGGTGCAGAAAGATGAACTGAATTCCCTTCAAGAAGTTTGTAGAAATTCATTATCTATTGGGGTATGAAGTGAAGAAATCAAGAACCAATAAATACATATTGTGGAATTACAATGGAAACAAAACTGAGTGAATTCAATGTTGACATTCATGATGCTGTTGAACAAACACAAAATCTTTAAGTGAAAACCAAATGTCGATATGACCATTCATTCAGGAGTAACATTAACAACATTCTGAAGATTGTCATCATAGTGGCCATACTTGATACAAGTTTGGCACCATTTTCATTTAGGACCAACTAGACACCATAAGAAGACTTTTATTGAAAATCCCATGTCGATTTGATCACCTGTTTAGGAGTCGCATTAACAAAATTTTCAAGATGTCCACCATGGTGGCCATATTGGATGTCCAAGCAGGACCTATTTCATTTAGGATCAAACCAGACCTTGAGATAAATGTGAGTGTTGAGTTTCATGGCAATGCTCCAAGTAATTTATGAGGAGTGGCAATAACAAACTTGTGCTAACAGAAGGACAGTGGACAACAGGCCATCCCATAAGCTCTACTGGTCTATGACCAGTAGAATTAAAAAAATTAATTTGAATTGCTTACTCATCTGAAGGTGGGTGGGAAACAGTTCAACAATATAAGTGTAATGCTGTTGCTTGTGATTAAGATGATAAATCAAGAAATTACATGGCGAAGTCCAGAACTTTGCAGAAAAAGACAGAAAAAAAAAGCAAAACCATAAGCCATCAAAGAAAACTTCTACTTCATCTTTTCAAGTTGGTGTCCTGAATTTTTCTAGGCTTTCCAGGACTCTCTTTTCCAGGACACAAAGCTGTCTGTTTTGCCTGCAGAGAATTCAGTCACATCCATAAAGACTGCCCTTATACCCGCCATGTGCAACCTACCCAACACAGTGCAAAGAAATGAGACAATCCAGTTGGCAGACATTCCATATCACACAAGTCTTGTTCTATTTATCAACCAGATTTTGATCAGCTTATACATGACCATTATGAATATGAACAAGGTCAGAAGGAAATAAATGTAAAAGGAAGATTGAAACAAAATGTACAATTCTGGAAAAATATTGGTGCTAATGACTTTATTTTAGATTCTATTCAGAATGGTTATAAGATTCCATTCTATTCCAATCCTAATTGAGCTATTTTATCAGAATGGTTTTAAGATTCCATTCTATTCCAATCCTAATAGAGCTATTTTATCTGAATGGTTGTAAGATTCCATTCTATTCCAATCCTAATAGAGCTATTTTATCTGAATGGTTGTAAGATTCCATTCTATTCCAATCCTAATAGAGCTATTTTATCTGAATGGTTGTAAGATTCCATTCTATTCCAATCCTAATTGAGCTGTTTTATCAGAATGGTTGTAAGATTCCATTCTATTCCAATCCTAATAGAGCTATTTTATCTGAATGGTTGTAAGATTCCATTCTATTCCAATCCTAATAGAGTTTTTTTTATCAGAATGGTTGTAAGATTCCATTCTAATCCAATCCTAATAGAGCTATTTTATCCGAATGGTTGTAAGATTCCATTCTATTCCAATCCTAATAGAGTTTTTTTTATCAGAATGGTTGTAAGATTCCATTCTAATCCAATCCTAATAGAGCTATTTTATCAAACAACAGATCAGCTCTTAATGAATCTGAATTAGCTGGTGAAGCTATTTGAGATTTACCAAGTAGAGGTTTGATAAAGAAATGTAAACAAATTGAAATGTAAATAAATTCCTAACAGTGTTATTCCTTTGATTATCTTTTCAAGCTAATGGTTAAAAGAGACTCATTTTGGATATCAGAGCTGTAAACAAATATTTATGCAAGCATTCAGTGTAATATGAAGATTTAAGAGTTTGTTTTTGGGTGATGGATTTAGGTGTGGTACAGATTAAATACTTTAAAAATTGGGTCAGTATTGAAACCAATTTGTAAAAATCTGGTTTCATTCCAAATGCTGAGATGTCTTTTTGGATCCCAGTACTGGTTTAATATCTTTTCAGAGTGGTATTTAATTCACTTAATGGTGTTATTTTACTCCACACAATCATTTAGATAAATAGTTTAAAGAGACACAGAAGAGTGCACATAAAGATATTAATCCGGCTGGTTGGACAGATTATTTCTGTGTAGTGCAACTGGAAATGTCTCTCAGATTATGACCTGATACCTGAGTATGGATATTGTTCTATTGGCTGCTGCTTGGAATTTCTATATTAATGTTATCTAATGACAGCCTAAAACAAATTAAATTTGGGGAAAACAATTTGACTTCTGTTAATAGTAACAGTGCCTGTGACATAAAAAAATGTATCAAGATTGTGCACAGTATGCTAGGCACACTGGAATATGCTGGATATTAAGTGCAGACAATAAATGGTGTTTCCCATGGTATGTGTTCAGAACAGGAGTAATCTTCCACATGGAGATAATTAAGTGCTGTACACTGAGTTTTATTATCACTGCAAACATAGTACAGAATCAAAGAGTAAAATGATTTTCAGATCATGCAAGTGTTTGCATGATTGTACAAAAGGGTTCAATGAAAGGGAATTTGTACAACTATGAAAATAACCAATGTTTGTGCATCACACCCCACAACATTGGAAATGGAGTGGATACCCACATCCATGAATGAGACAGCTGAATATCTTTCTCGTATCATTGATAAAGGTTGACTGGGGCATACCTTTTGAAACCTTAAATCTATCTAAAAGTAAACAGGAACCTTCAAAAGTTGATTGGTTTGCATCTCAACATAATGCACAACTCTCCATTTTTGAATAAAAATTATTCAAGAGTATTTGCAATAGCAGACCACTATTTTGTGTGATGAAGGCAAGATGTGTTAAATTGATAAAAACTGTGTGGAGAACTTGAGGAAAATGGACATATCATCTGGAACCCCAAATGAAAATGTTAGCTCCACTGGACCTTCATATCTAACATCATAGCCTTTTGTTTCTGCACCCCTGACCCTTTTATCCTAACCATAACACGTAACCTACAATTTGATATGTTACTCAATGTGTTACCCTCAGCTGTTTATTCATCAGTTATGTGCTGATTGGTCATACTTTTGGTGACGTAACTACATGTATCCAGGTGGTCAATCAATAAACTCTATAATTGGCAGCCCCTTGGGATTATCTGGGGACAAAACTTCTGTCTCAATGATTGTAAAAATAACAGGCCCTACATTGTTTAAAGATAGTGAATAGCCAATTTGGTATTTCAGTGTCTAACGATTCATCAGTATGTAACAGCATCACGATTATTTTCTGTGACACTATATTGCATCAATGTCTGAACTACTGCTGGAATATCCCTATACATACTGCATCGCAAGTGTGACAATATATCAATGTAGTAGTACTTGAAGGGGGTGTATTAAAATATACATTAAAGTTGAGAAAAGAAAGAAAACTGAAAATCTGGTCTTTTTGTGTATTATTATTCATCTGCTAGACATTAGTCATCAGACTGGTTCCCATACTGAGCCACAGAAACCACCAGTCTCTGTAACAAAATATCAGAATAATTTTTTATTAGATACAGTTATGTCAAAAGATATCAGAAATATATTTTGAATGTTTCTTTTTTTATTACAAATTCAGGTTTGAAAGATAATTTGCAAATTGAATGTCAATATGAAAAAGTAATTTCCAATCCCATAATGCTTTGCTATGACCAAAATGGCAGATGAAATCTTAAAACATAAACTCCTTTGCTGTATTTAGGCTCCCATCTGGAAATATTTAGGGTTCAGGGGTCAAATAATTACAAAGGCATTGCACAGTATTAATAATAAAACCATATTCAGAATTTGCAAAATGGCTTATTATATATTTTGGCGGTACTAGTAAACTTGCCACTTACAATGCAAACACAGTGACATAGACTTTACATGCAAAGACAAATGGACAAGGTAGAAGTCTGAATCATTATGCTTATATCACAACATACATCTCCTTCAAACTGTATGATATTTATCATGATATGTATTTTACCACCACCTAGATATCATGATATATATTGAATCACCACCCAAATATCATGATATATATTGTATAACCACCCAAATATCATGACATATATTGCATCACCACCCAAATATCATGACATGCATTGTATCACCATCCAAATATCATAACATGCATTGTATCACCACCCAAATATCATGACATGTATTGTTAGACCACCCAGATATGCATGGTATTGCCACCCAGATATTTTCACATGGATTGTATCACCACCCAAATATGACATGCATTTTATCACCACTCAAATATCATGATATGCATAGTATCACCACTCAAATATCATGACATCCATTGTATTGCCACCCAGGTATTATGATATGCATTGTATCACCACCCAAATATCATGATATACATTGTATCACCTCCCAAATATCATGATATATATTGTATCACCACACAAATATCATATGTATTGTATCACCACCCAAATATAATATGAATTGTATCACCATCTAAATATCATGACATCTATTGTACCACCACCACAATAGCATGACCTGTATTGTATCACCACCCAAATATCATGACATGCATTGTATCACCACCCAAATATCTTGACATGCATTGTATCACCACCCAAATATCATGATATGCATTGTATTGCCACCCAGATATTATGATATGCATTGTATCACCACCCAAATATCATTTTAAACATTGGCAGCAATAACAGTCCCTTGAAGGGACTGATACTCAGGAATTCAAGATATGACCATTTCTTCTTTTTAACTGCCGAGTGTTAAAACCATCTCTGATATTCAGTGGCAGCCATATTGGAAGTAAGATCGGCACCATTTTTGTTCAGACAAACTGAACACCATTAGAAGACTTTTGGTGAAAACCCCATGTTGATATGACCATCCTTTCAGGAGAATTAGTGACACAATTTTCAATATCTGGGCTTGAAATTAACTTTTTCAGTACTAGCATAACTTTGATAGTTGTAATATTTTCAACTAGCAAACACAGGCTATTTTTGATTTCCTCTAGTATATTTTGTATTCTGAATACAAAATATCACTAGCAAGAAACTTGTCGTTCATTTGTTTTCATCAAACAGTTTACTGGCATATCAGAAGTGTAACTAGCAAAATGCTAACTTGCTAGCACCAATTTTGAGCCCTGAATATGTTCATTGTGACAGCCATGTTTAAAGTCAGATCAGCACCATTTGCATTCAGGACCAACTAGATATTATAATTAGTCTTCTGGTGAAAACCCCATGTCAATATGACTTTCCATTTAGCAATATTTTCAAGATGGTTGCCATGCTGGCCATACTGGCACCATTTTCATTTAGTACCAACTAGACATCATAATAAATGATTGGGTGAAAACCCAATGTTGATATGACTTTCCATCTAAGAGGAGTAGCGATAAGATTTCAAGATGGCTGCTGTGGTGGCCATATTGGAGAGCAGAACAATTTTTATTTATGACCAACCAGACACTATAAGAAGTCTTCCAGTGAATACACCATGCTGATATGACTTTCTGTTCAGGAAGAGTAGCAATAACAAGATTTTACAGATGGCTGCTGTTGCAGCCATATTGGATGTCAGATTGGCACCATTTTCATTTAGGACCAAATAGACATCATAAGAAGTTGATATGACTTTCCATTAAGGAGGAGCAGCGACAACAAGATTTTCGATAAAACTGATGTGGTAGTCATATTGGATGTCCAAGCAAAACCATTTTCATTTAGGACCAACTAGACATTATAAGAAGTATCTAAGTGAAAACCCATGTTGATATGATCATCCATTCAGGAGGAGTACTGATAACAAGATTTTCAAGATGGCTGCTGTGGTGACCATATTGGATGTATGAGCAGCACTATTTTCATTTAGGACCAACAAGACCTTGGGATGAATGTGTGTGTAAAGTTTCACAGCAATCGTCCAAGTAGTTTCAGAGGAGTAGCAATAACGTCTGTTACAGACAATGGACAACAGGCCGTCGCATAAGCTCTTCTGGTCTTGACCAGTAGAACTAAAAATCATGTTTGTGGGCGAAGTTTATGATGGTACACAAGAAATTTCAAGTGGACATTACTACTGTTCATAACAAAATATATATATTACAATTGCAGTGTGTTGTGTTTTTCCTATGGGAGAAAGTTGAGGGTCAAGGAAAACATCTATCACGGCAAAGTCGATTGTCCTATCATTTGAAAAACATTATCCATATTCAATAAAATACCCACACATGCCTTAATAAGTGCATACTACTCCTTTGGGAAAAACTTGCAAAAAATATCCTTTACTGAACGCAAGCCTCTTGGGAAGAAGCAGCTGCTATAAAATTCAAATTTTCCTGGAACTTGCCACAGTGCTTATCTGATGTCTCATTAACACTTAATTTCATGGGTTAAATCAATCTTTAAAATGAATGTAATATATGCTTTATTAAGTGTAACCATAATGGGAAAGATAATGGGAGGGATCTCAAGATAGAACAAGAGTCCCTAGAAAAGAATTTCCACGAATCAAGATAAGACCATTTTCCTATTTTAATTCCTGTGTGTTGAAAGCATCTCTGATATTCTTGAGTGATAACAAGATTTTCAAACCACTACAGTGGCCATACTGAATGTAAGATCAGCACCATTTTCATTCAGGACCAACTAGACATCATAAGAAGTCTGTTGGCTAAATTCAAAGTCAATATAACCATCAATTCAGGAGGCAAAGTGATAACAACATTTTCAAAATAGCCATAGTGGCAGCCATATTGGATGTAAGATCGGCACCATTTTCATTTAGGACCAAGAAGATATCATAAGAAGTCTGTTGGTGAAAACCCAATGTTGATATGACTTTCCATTTAGGAGTAGCAATAACAAGATTTTCAAGATGGCTGCCTTGGCAGCCATATTGTATGTCAGATTGGCAACATTTTCATATAGGACAAAAGAGACATCGTTAGAAGTCTTCTGGTGAAAACCTCATGTTGATATGACTTTCCGTTCAGGAGAAGTAGTGATAACAAGATTTTCAAGTTGGGTGCCATTGCAGCTACATTAGATCAGCACCACTTTCATTTAAGACCAACTAGACATCATAAGAAGTCTATTACTGAAAACACCATGTTGATATGATCATCCATTTAGGAGGAGTAGTGATAAGGTTTTCAAGATGGTTGACATACAGCCATATTGGAAGTTTGAGCAGCACTATTTTCATTTAAGACCAACCAGACCTTGTGATGAATGTGTGTGGAAAGTTTAATGGAAATTGTCCAAGTAGAATAGGAGAAGTAGCAATAATAAACTTGTGCTAATGGACAGACGGACAATGGATGGACAATGGAAAACCGGCTATCCCATCTACTGGTTTATGAGCAGTAGAGCTAAAAAGTGGAGCTAACTCTTAGTGTATGTCAATACATGTAATGGGGACATTGTTTATTGTCAGTGTGCACTTATTATGATGAGCTTCAACTCAAATAATCTGTTAACCATACAGAGGGAGTATGATGATGAATATGGTACAATCTGTTAACCACACAGAGGGAGTATTATAACGAATATGGTACAATCTGTTAACTACACAGAGGGAGTATTATGATGAATATGGTACAATCTTTTTACAATTCTTTGTTTACTGATGCTGATGCTGCATTAAGATTTTAGTAAAACTGATCAATTTCACTATTCAGTAAAAAACATGAATTTCTCTTTAACTGGAGTATCAGATATTATACAGTAAACACAATCAGAATGAAGTAACCACAACATAAAAAATTGTCTCTGAAAGTTAGTAACGAATGAATAAGCTATAATAAATGAGCTTAAAATTGGCAAAAAAACAGAAATTTTCACACAATCATGTGCATAAAAAAAATTCAGAGTTTGGTGAATTATGCGCTACATAAAACTTTCAGATGTATACATTATGCCGAAGGGAAGGTAATACAAATGACATGCTGTTTACATCCATTGTGTAGACATGGCAAGTGTAAATGGCACAAATGCTTTAAATTGCACCTCATATTAACTTCTCTAAAAATATAACTTTAAGTTTCAAATACTGTAAATCTAATCTGGATATTTTTCACTTGATTTAATTTTGTTAATTTGTCAAAAATTTGATTTTGTTTATTTTTATTTCTGTTTCTTACTTTTTGGGTGATTTTATAGATGTTTTCTTTCCAGCATACCTTTTTATTTCTATGCACTGTGTTATCATTTGCAGTTAAAATTTCACAACTATAGTGGAAGCTTCAGTGATAATTTATTTCATAAAGAAACTCATCTAACCTGATGCATAAGGTGCACTAATTGAGTAAAAAATAAATGCATAAAACTACGTGTTTTGTTTAAATTCAGTGGAATGAGCTTGATATGGCATAGGGATATGTCGAGGCCGCCAGGTCAAGACATATTCATACTCCATATCAAGTGAGTTTTCTTTCCACCAACTCGGAACAAACCACAAACACAGTTTTGTACTTAAATGTTTAACTTTGTAGTGTCAATGAAATGAAAAAGGAATTGGGATTTTTAAAAGTTCAATTAAGAATATCGATGCACACTCATTAGTGAAAAAAACACCTGATCTGGGTGTGTGATACAGAAATATGGATTGAACATCTGTATCATACACCAGATCAACCATGTAAGATGAAATGGGTATGTAATAAGTAGTAATATAATTGCTGTGTAACAATCTATGTGAATGTGCATTAGAAAACAGACAGAATTTCTTTGACGTAGTCATATTTTTGAGATATACTTTTTGTGTTAACTGCATTTTTGAGCGACCTGAAAAACTGCCAATATTTTATCTATGGTGAAAATTTCCCGATTTATAGTTTATGGGGAGAGAGATTAAGAATTTTAAATGTCAATTACTAATTTCATCCGAAGTTAATTTAAGGTGATTTGCAGGCAGGAAAAATTGAGGTTCATAAAGAGTCTATTTGCATGCAAAAGATCTGCACATACTTAAATGTTTCTTCCACCCACCTCTCAAATCTGTGCCCTAGGTTAAATCCCACAGTAAGAATAGACATAGGAGAGTTTTAGTTGCATATCTCAGTTTTTCTTTTCATGCCCAAAAAGTAAGTATACTGTAGTATCATTTATTTTCGTGGGGCTCAATTTTCGCGGTTTTGTAAAAAAAGACATTTTCGTGGGTGCAGTGAAACCCCACTATAACGCACCCTGCTATAACGCGAATTCGGATATAACACGATCATGGCATGGCTCCCAAAATTTCATATATTCATTCGCACATGAAATTTTTTTTTTTTCAAAGTATGAGTAATAGTGTATAAAATGTGTATATTACAGTATCATTTTGGGGAAGAGATCACGTATGAATTCGAGTATAATACGTTTGTGGCGTGGTTCCTGAAATTTTATATACATGTACATGTATTTTTCTCGTACACGGGAAAAAAATTTTTTTTTTAAGTATGAGAAATAGTGTATAAAAAGTTTATTATCATTTTGGGAAAGAGATCACGTATAAATTCGATCGTGGCGTGGCTTCTGAAATTTAACAATTATCACCAATTTCTTGAAGTGTTATGCCAAAATAAACATTATCGGAAATGTTACTTATTACTGATCCATGAGTAAAGCCAGTAAGTCTTCTTTGTATTTGTCTTCAATTCATTCTGTATACAATCATTGCTCAAACAATAGCCGACGTGTTTTTCTTCTTTAACTGCATACACAACCGAGCATCAGACAGTGTGGTGGTTGATAAAAGATTCTCACGATTTAATAAACATCAAAAAACGTAAGCCGCCAACACGTGTGCTGGACTTCAATTCATCCTGTATTCAATCATTACGCAAACAATAGCTGACTTATGTTTCTTCTTTAACTGCATACACAACCAAGCACCAGACAATGCGGTGGTTGATCAAAGATTGTCATATGTGGGTGCTTATGTAGAGACTGAGCTTGGGCGGCAAGATCAAAGATTGTCATATGTGGGTGCTTATGTAGAGACTGAGCTTGGGCGGCAAGATCAAAGATTGTCATATGTGGGTGCTTATGTAGAGACTGAGCTTGGGCAGCAATATCACAGGGAGTTCAAATAACCACTCTCTGTTACTTGGCACTGAACAAGTATCAAACTCATGGCTCAATCAAAGGGTTGTCATGTGGGAAAACAAAGACGGATCGATATCAGATAGTAAACGGTGTTGATACTCTATTCATGCTATACATTAGACGTGTATACCTTGTTCTCTGAATAAAGTAAAATATAGTAAAACCCCGCAATAACGTGACCCCGCTTTTTCTGCGATCGAATTTTATGGACCCCAAATATCGCATTATAGCGGGGTTTCACTGTACTTAAATTCGTGGTTTTGCCTGTCAAAGTTTGCATATTACTAAGTGTTTAATTTTGTGGTTTAACCTCTACAAATAGAAGAATAAAAAAGAATAAAACTATGCCGACGCAAACGGCAGTCACTTGAATGTTTAAAACAATACTACCACACGTATGAGCACAAATCAAAGACCTGACAAGTTCAATACTTACACCGTGTTTTTGTCCAAGTGAATAACATCAATGGAAGCCGACGCAGCCAACAACACTAACACAATACTACCGCCTCTATGATCACAAATTTAACACATGCCAAGATCAATCACTTACACCGTGTTTTCTTCTGAGTGCTTAACATCAAAGGAAGCCAACGTAGCCAACAACACTAAGTCAATTGGTTATTAAAGTACACCTGTATGATCACTTACTTAAACCATTGTCCATAAAGGAACAAAACACGTGACCGGCTGCCCCTTGCTCAATGCAATCAGCAGACAGTGGCAATATTTGATGTGTTTAGAGCCCATCAATGTGAGAAGATGCTAACTAAACTGAAGGACAGTGAAATCATGTGTTTGTTTGTGCCTGCCTCATATACTGACCAACTTCAACCACTAGACTTGACAATAAATAAAGCGTACAAAGAAGAATTAAAATCACACTTCCACAACTGGTATGGAGGCCATCACGAAAAAAAGGTGTTACTGGTGATGATCACTGATTACAACCTCATTAATCAAGCCAATTCGGGCTGAATGGATAATTGCAGCTCACGAGACAATGAGTGAAATATGGGACCTAATTATCAGTGGTTTGGAGAAAGCTGGACTTGTTTAATTCTGCAATTTGGGGATTATTTACCTGAAAAGCATTTGTGTGTACCTTGAGACTTGATTGACATGATGCTGATACAGTGACTTTGTCTGAAAATCAGTGAAGTGTGAGCTTTAATACTCTGCTGTAATTAGTGTATATACATGGTGTTTCATTAATAATACCCGTAGTGCTTCAAGCAATAGTTCTAGTATTTTACAGGCCTGTTGTTCTTTTGGATTAAAAATGCATGGATAAAATGAAATGTGGTTTCAGGAGGATTTTTCAACAACAGTTGTACACGAGTGATTGATACATTTGAATAAGTATTAAATTTAATTTTCATATATTAGTCTTTTTTATTATTCTTTCTTTCATTTTCAGCATTACTAGTGTTTGAATACCTTATGCTTTTTCTTATTTCTCTCTATCCTTACTTATCTCACATCTCGATTTAAGGCAGTGAGTGGAAATTACAGATACATGTGCATTGAAACAATATAAAATGCTTTATAATTCTTTTTTCAAAGGGTTAAAATAAAACAAACCTGTTTAAAAGCTAATATTTTATTACCAAATTACATACAGTATTGACGTTGATTATGAAATACAAGTAGGTTCCTTAATCTCCAGGTATGACACACAATAAGAAAATGAGCCGGGGGTGGCGGTAGGGGGGTCATCATCATACCTGGCCAATTTTTCGTTGGGTATTTAAATTTGTGGTTCGGGGTAACAACGAAATCCACGAAAATTGGTCCCCCACGAAAATTTCTGGTACTACAGTATATGGTTATAGGGTTGGGACCACAACAGTTTCCAAGTTATGACATACGGTTACATTTCTGGGGGTAGGGACAGACCTTGGGTTTAACGTTAGCTGCATCTATGGATTGTCTTTTCATAAGAAAGTAAGTGTACACAAGGTTATCAGGTGGAGATCCCAATGTTTAAGTCCCTTGGGGTTAGTGATGGACCCCATGGCAAATGTTAGTTGTAGTGGGGTGAATGATAAATTGGTTATTGCAATAATAAGTCGGAAAGGTGGAGGATAGATTCTTAAGTCTATAAACCATTTATTGGAAGTAACTCTCTTTTTTTAACTGTTCATTCACCCACTGTATTCCTAATTGTGAACTTTTGTCTCAGATTAAATTCAAAACATTTTTTAAAAGAATGAAAATAAAGACTTACATTTTAATGAAGGTTTTGCATGATAAAATGATCTTTTGCATCCTTAATAGATGTCTTAGTCCAACAGACAACTGTAAATTTAGTTAGCCCTTTGTTCTTCAAATGCTTCTCATGGAATATTAGTATAATGTACAGCCACAAATGCAAAATCTGGAGTTCAGATCAATTCAGAAAATCTCATAACTGTTTGAAATGAATCAATTCCCATGTCAGGTAACTACTTTCACCATACAATTTACAATGAACTTGTTTTATACATGAAATCTATATATGATGGTGCCAAAGTCAGCAGTAGTAATTTGGTTTCAACACTGTTCAACAATTGATGTAACATCCACAGTCATGGCAGAATTGACTGTCATTCCCAATACATTAATTCATGACATTCTTCATTTTTCAAGATGTCAGTTTGTAATTTATGAATTACACTTTATTATAGCACCAATTCCATCATAGTCAGAGCACAAACGAATGAAAATGATGGCCAAATAGAACAATTTAAGGTACTAGGTATAGTTGGAGAGAAAGGAAAAAAAAAGAAGATGATGAAATTACTATAGAGAGAAGCGATCATTTCAATATTATTGATTGTAAGCTTCTGATAACCGATTCCTAGACTTCCATTTAAATCCAATCCCCAGTCAGCTGCATGTATAAACTTGTCTTTCATATCCAGTATGTGTATTTATGATTATACAATTTGGTGATCTAAATAGTTTCAACATTATGATCAAGGGGCTGCGTCCCTGGGGGTAAGAATAGTCATGGGACAGAAAGAATAGACAGGGGCCAAAGTCACCTGCATATCTCACTTCGTCTTTTCATGCCCAATCAGTGTATATTATAATAGTAGTTATAGGGTGGAGATCTCAGTAATTTCTAAGTTGTGACCTAGGGGTCTTATTCACATCTGACATATGCTGACACTAGTGTTGCTAATCACATGCATCATTCTCAGACATATCAGTCTCATAATTTGAAAATTGTTGTAAATTGATGCAATATAACAAACACCAACCCCCTTGCCCTATCCCCTGGGACTGTTTCAAAGTTTAAGAACTGATGCATTTTAACAGATCACCCCCAATCATATCCCGAGGTGTAAAGTCTCTATCTTGAATGGTGTAGTAGGAGTTGTGTGACATTATGTATGCACACATGTCTATGTGTGTTAAGGATCACATAATTTCCTCCACAAGAGTACTGTAGAAAGCACATTATATGCTTGCCCTGTGTTTAATAGTCCTCTATGCAGATAACTGAAATTTGTGTGCAGAAACCATTTTTATTCTTTCAGTTACAGTGACCTTGACCTTTGACATTCGGACCGCAAAATCAATAGGCTTTTTCTTTATCCCAAGTGTAAACAATCCACAAAGTTTGGTCCAGGTCTGTGATGTAGAACTGTTATTGTGCAGAAACTATTTTTCTTCTTCCAGTCACACTGTCTTTGATATTTGACCTTTTCAACTCAACACTGATACGCTTCGTCTTTACCCCAAGTGCAAACCACACCCAAAGTTTGGTCCAGATAAGTGATGTAGAACTAATGTTATTGTGTAGAAATCATTTTTATTCGATCAGTCACAGTCACCTTTGACCTTTTGACCCCAAAATTAATAGGGTTCTTCCTTACCCCAAGTGCAAACCATCCATAAAGTTTGTTAACTGTAGATGATGAAGAACTCAAGTCATTGTGTGAAAACCATGTTTCTTCTTTCAGTTATAGTGACCTTGGACCTTATGACCCCTGAAGAATTTGGTCTGATTTGATGTTTTATGGCACAGCAACAAAAGCAGGTTATTTAGTTCCAAGGTAATTGAAGTAAAGTGCAATGTCAAGTATGCCCCAATGTAGCCAACCTGGGCTGATCCAATGGTAGGATTTGAACCTGCACCCTTATGGCTGTGAAGTTCAGTGCACCAACCACTGACAGTAAGATTTACTGGATTTAGAACCAACAAACCATTTTCAATTATTTCCATCCTTTTCTAACCTCATTAAAGGAAAATTTTACAAGATTGTTAAAAACTTGAGTACTACTTGTTCCCTAACAGATGTAGATAACATGAAACTATTAAGCTATTCTCAGTGTTCAACAACTGGGCATGCCATGTAAGCTAATGACTATAAAAATGGACCTTTTATTCTCACAAATTTATGAACATTAAATTTAAACTCAAATTCATAAAGTTCTGACAATGTGTAACTGTGTTAAAAAAAAATTCAATTTATTGAATTCTGTGAAAATTTGTGCTTGAGGCCCCTCTACTAATATACTAACTCTCCATACAAACAATTCATTTCAATGACAGATACCCCTCATTTTGATGTTGTTCATGAGAGCCAATAAAGTATGCAGTGTTATGCAGCTTGAGCTAGAACTCCTGCTCTGAAAGTTTCAATAATATTGGGTCGTGATAGATAGACTGACCTTCATTGAGATAAGGATGGGCTCTCTGTTCTGGCCACTGATCCACTCATCAGCTGTCAGAGAGGCTACTGAACTGGCTGTTGGAGGGAAAATGTCCTCTTGGAAATCCTCTGACTGAAATAATACATAAACATAAAATCTTGTTACTCCAATTTCTTTTTATCAGCTATATATTATTACAGTGCTATAATGGGAATGATTTTGTGAAATTGTAGATTGATGACAATATCCACACTTATTACCATGATAATAAGAACCTAGGATTAGTTGATAATCTTCCAATATTGGAACTGAGGACTGGACTAATACATACCTGCCAACCTTCCAGGCAGTGTTGAGGGACGTTTTGACACACAAATAGTGTTTTGAGGTCCCAAAGGGGGTCAGTGTGTGTTACCCCCCAAAAATGACATTGTACAATTGAAAATAAGTTACCTACCCATGCAAGCCCTTATGAAATGACAGCAGTGTGCCTCAGATAGCATCTGAGGATGTGTACAAGGTGCTGCAGCTTCACCTCTCTTGATGGATTGATTGAGGAGAGAGAGTGGATAGTTATTTGTTGGTTGCCTACTGATGGTAACCTGTTCTTAGAAACGAAACCACGTTGCATCATTGGTATAACTGACCCATCGGAATGGAACTGCATGTAGTTTGGATCCATGTACCATACTTGCAGCTCACTCACCCTGCAAGCTGAAGTTAGTGCTATCAAGAAGCAAGTCTTGTATGGTAACTGCTTCAGTGAGGTGGAAGACAGAACTTGAACTTAGACAAGTTGAGCCAGGTCAAGACCCAGGAGAGGTTCCATTTTTGGAACAGGGTGAGAAAGCATGGCCTCAATATGTTGAAATTGGATAGCAAGTCAGAAAGGTCCTTATTGCAGTCAATATCATCTCTTCCATGATGTCTGAATGTGTCTGAGATCATAGAACAGTATCCATCGATTGTGATAGGGGCTAGCTTCTTGTCCTCAAAGAGGAAAAGAAAAAAGTTAGCCAGTTGGGGGATGGAGGCTGAAAGTGGTGTGATGTTAACATGACACCAGTAATTGAAAACATGCCACATCTCCTTGTATACCTTCAAAGTGGAGAGCCATCAAGCTGTCACAATCCTCTCCACATTCAAAGTGCCAAACTCCCTTTCACGCAGGGCATCCCCAACAAGAGCATGGCATGAAGGAGGAGCTGTGTTTTTCCTGGGCATGTTCATCTCCAAATCAAGCAGACTGTTGATCCAGGATTTGTCCCATCGGAGAGGGGCAATTAGAACTATTTCTGTCCATGCCCCTCATTTTCTGGATTAGTTATGGCATTGGAACTGCTGGAGGGAAGTCATATGACAATATTCCCTTTCAGCTGATTGAAAAGGCATTGTTGGTCCATGCCTCAGGGTCCCAGAATGGAGAGACAAAAGTGGGCAGTTTTTTGATCTACCTCATCATGATTAGGTCTAGCATTGGTCAGCCCCGTTGGGTGCAGACTTGATGGAAGATGGATGGAGAGAGAGACCAATCCATATGAAGAAGTTGGCCCCTCTTTGATAATGGGTTGGCCAGGACATTAAACCTGCTTGGGATGTATAAGACTTGTATATTTATATGATATTGGGCACACCAATGAAGGTACTCCCATACCATGACACAAAGGTCTAGTGATTTAGTTCCCCCTTGTTTGAAGAGTTAGGTCACTATGACCGAATTGTCTGGCATTATCAGAACCATCTTCCTTTGAAAGCATTCCACCCAAGCGTAGGAGGCATTGAGAATGGGATTCATTACCAGGAGACTGATGAGAACAGCTTTCTCTTGCAGTGTCCGCTTGCTGATGATCATCACAAAATCTGGTAGCAAATGTGCCCCCCAACTCAACAAACTGGCATTTGAACAGATTGTGATTTCTGCTTATGGGGCTTATACAGGTATTCCCACCTCTATCCACTCCCTGTTTTGCCACTAGAGCAGGAGGTGTTTGATTTTGGTAAAGATCATAATCTGGTAATCTAAACAACCCAAGATCAGGTACTAAAAGGGCCAAGGTGGTCAGGGTATAACAGGCCCGCCATTGCATTGAGCAGGCTAAAGAGTTGAAGCAATTCCCTTGCCATACTTTAACGTCTTCGCAGTCGCCTTCTCCAATGCATGAATGATACTGTTGATGCATTTGGGAGGAAGACGAACCAGGTTGATACAAATTAGAAATTCCATACCTAGATGAACAAAATGTTGAGAATGGACAGGATCAGACGTTTCCACATTGACTATACATCCTAAACTGCAGTCTGCTGGGAATAGGACACTGTTGCTGTAGGAACTGTCGAGTGATGTACTGTTTGCCATTCCGAGAGGACATATTCATGATCGTCAAAACCATACATTGATTGTCCAGATGGCTAGACTGGTTGGTCAGCAGCTGGGATGGCACACCGAGAATGAGATATATAATTTGCGGGCTGATCCAGCCGGCAAAGTTGGAAGGTAATTCTGCCATTCTGAGAGGATATATTCATGACCGCCAAAACCATACACTAATTGTCTGCATGGATGGTCTGGTTGGTCAGCAGCTGGGATGGCATATGGAGAATGAGATATGTAACTTGCGGGCCGGTCCAGCCAGCAAAGTCGGAAGGTAATCCTGCACGTCCAGCTTCAATGCTCCTAAAATTCCATGCATGGGCAGGGATAGGGACTTATGCCCAGTGGGATGCCAAAATTGTGTTCAAAATGGTCCTAGTTTTGTCCAACTTGTCCAACTTGCTCATTGACAATCTGAACAACACAGCTTGCTGTAAAATGCATATCACATGCGATTCCAATATAGCTTAAGTGGAATTGCTTGGCATGGCACAGATTTGATCTGAAGTGATCGTTGCCGTAGGTGCTGTTTTTGGTATCTGTGGGGGTGGGGGCAACATTTTGATATTCCCCATAAAGCTGACCAAAGATTCTGAATTCAGATGAATGCTTAGTATTTTGTGCTCAGAAAATTTAGACCATGCCCTTTTTTCATGGCCTTTCAAATGCCATTTCAGCCTTCCCTTAATCATACTGATATTTTGCCTTCAAAAATGAATCACACTTTAACACTATTCTAACTACAGAAATAATCATATTTTGCAAAAATCAGACTTCAAAGGAATATTGCAGCTGATCATGAACTAGACAATAATCTTTAATAAAGATGGGTTAAACATTGTCATTCAATTCAATGAAGAGTAATAACTTCTGTTTCTTCATCACACATTTCACTGATTGACCTAACTTCAAATGAATTGGTTTATTCCACTTCATGTACTTTACCTATGCAAATGAGCTGAATGGGCTCTCCAACTGCAGTGTTTAAAGGACTCTGAATACATCATCACCCTAGCTATTGTTAGTTATTTAAGCAACCTGTGCAATTGTGGCTGCTTATCTCTGACTGCCTTACCTTTTAATCACTGCTATGACAATCAGCTGTATAAACTGCCCTGAGGTGATAGTTTTCCCGGAGCATTAAATATGATTGTTTACTGTTTATACAGGTTATGGGCATATATCTTAGTGTAAAGAAGAGTTTTTACCTGTGATTTTGTTTTCTTTGATAAGATTGCTGAAAGTCATATTGGGGGGTTTGGGAGTAAAAAGTTGTGTTTTCTATATGACACGTGTTTTGGCAGGTATGCTAATAGCAGTAGTTACAAGTCTGAAGAACAGTCCAAGTTCTTTAATGTTAAACTGTTGTTATAATCATTCTTTATATTAACAGCACCTGATTGCCCATGAAACTGATTTATTTTCACATGTTTTAAGTAATGAACTGTATCCAAATATAAAGCAGGTGAGGATATTCTTCTGAATGAACATACCATGCACTAATAGCTCATGCACAGGTAATTTCTTCTTCCTACACAGGTGGTTCCTGTATGTTACTTTCATCCTAATCATGTATAGTGGTGTGTAAACATAAGTATTCACAAAGAGGAACCTCTAAAACTTAGGCCTCCCATGAATGCATGATTGTATAGGTTGAAAAAGACAAAATTAGATTTGTAAACAGTCAATATTATTGTAAACAGACCATACCAATACCTTCATTTTGGGACCATGTAGTTTATGAGTTGTACATGTCATTCTAGAGGTAAGTATCATGCATACTTTCTAGCACACAATGTACCTCTTTATATTTCAAATAAGAATAACTCGGTCTGTTTATTTACATCATTTCATCCCTGTGGAATTTAGTTCACTGTTCTAAAGCCTATTCATACACATGTATAATACACAGTTCATGTGTTAGGACTAACCTATCACAATATACAAGATAGTCATTAATATGGAAAGTTTACCACTGAATAAAGACCATTACTCCTACTTTCAACTGCACTGGTCAGAAATGGACTTCTATGCAGACTAGTATCAATAGCATGCAAAATTCTATATGGCTATGAGCTAATAAACATCATCACTTAATGAAAGTCAGTAATTCATAAACTGTAGGTCACAATGACCTTCTCTGGTTGTAAGGGTGTAGTACTAACAGAGATGCATCCAATTATCAAATTTCATGTCTCTAACATGAGCATTACTCATGAACTTAAACAATTTTTTTTTACAAAGTCACTGGAGCATGAAATATGGGTCACTGAGACCACATTCTGATATAATGATGTAATACTTTCAAGATGCATTCCCTAATCAAGTTTCATGATTCTAGGGATCATAGTATGTATAAAGCATACAAATACTCTATGTGCTCATGAGCTAAAATGCAAAAACTTAACCAAAGCTATTAAAAGGTAAAATAAAGGTCACAGTGAACAGAGATGCATGACATCATCAAGTTTCATGATTCTAGCATGAACAGTGCCTGGGAAATTAACTTCAAACACAAAATGAAACCAAGGTCATTGAAGTATAATATATACATCAAAGTGACCTAATTTTGTTATAATGGTGCAGTAAAACTAAAATTCACCCATTACCTAGGTCAAATTTGACTACCCCCCCCCCCCTCCTGGTGGCAAAATGTGATAAGTGATAAAACTGTGCTTGACACAGTTTGAAATTGGTCACTGCCCACTGTTCCAACACTGGTAGTTTTTGCTGAGGTGGACAAAAAATTTAAGCAGGTGGTCCTTGTGACCAACTCAAATGTTACAAGCTTATTAAAGGTAAATATGGAGGACCAGTAAATGTTCTGAAGGACAAGGAACCTTTTAAAGTTGCTGGTCCTTCAGGCCAGAGAGAAATTTAGGGAAAGGGGGAACACTGTTGACAAAGTGGTTCCTGACATTAACTGCATTTCTAGAAGACCATCCATTTATAAACATTAGACTCTCTTAGATTTTAAAAGCAACATGGAGGTTATTTTTCTTAAACAATATACTTAAAATCCATCACTTCAAGATATTACATATCGTATATATTCACTTTTAAGTTGAGTCCAACTGCAAAAAACATAGACCCTGATCTGCAATTGCATAATGTGCCAGCAGATCGGGGTCTATATTGTTTTTTCTACTGATTACACCTAACAAACTGCATAGACACAGATCTGCCGGTGCATTATGCAATGGTAGATCTGGGTCTGTGCAGTATGCAGTTGGACTCAATTTTTAAGCGATTATATACAGTATCTGTTGGTGTTGATATTGACTGAAAGAAGAACTGGATTCAAAGTTGTAAGGTATGGAAAAGCTACATGTACAATTTGAGCAATTGTTTAGTATTTTAACATAACTATTGTATGAAATCAAATAACTGCTACAACTCTGACTCTCAGATTCAGACTACAGTTTTTACCTTCCTAGGAACTATCATGGAAATGGGCTCCACAAAGTTTTTGGCAGCATGAAGCTTGTAAAACCTCATTATCTCACATTTCTGTGGATCACAGCCTCGCTTTGGCATCACACCTTAATAAAAAAAGAAAGATATTCTTATGGATGGAGACTACTGTACATACAGTAGTCAAAACAATGTGAAACTAGAGATGTTAATAGGTGCTGACATAGCTGTCAAAGTATCCCTCCCTTTCTTTTGTACAGATATTACTCCCCCCCCCTCCTGCAAAAAGATTTATACAACAGAAAGGCATGACATCACACCAACAGCAAAGATACATCATAGCGACCTCATTTTGGTGCACAATACAAGCTATAAATAAAATTGTATTTGAAACAGTTTTGGTCTATCTGTGCTTATTTACCTTAAAAAGATTTCATCACCATCATTCAATAAATAAGATTCTATTCAGAATAAAAACCAAGGATGCCACCATATGGATTTTAATCTTCATTGTAGATCCTGCAACTAAAAATTTGTTCCAGGAAAGATGGCCCACCACAGTGCCTGAAATGACCTAAATGAAAAACTTTGCCAAGTTGTGATGGACAGATGTAGGGATGGAGAGATAGACAGATAGATGGATGCCATAAACATGACACATTCTGCCTTATGGTGGGAATATAAAGAAAAAGTGTGAATGACTCAATTTGCAAGGCACTCGGTGGAAGTTCATTCTTTTGAAATTAGGATTTTTCTAACCCACAGAATAACCAAAATAAAGCTTTTACTGATTCTGCCTAAATTTCACTGATCCTACTAAAATCACACAGAAGCCAGTTCAGTTTATAATTCAATCTTTTTAATTCATTCACATCAACTCATAACAATAACAACTGTATTTCACCACTAAGCTTCATAACAATCTGAAAGTTTATGTTCATTTTCTGTATCTGATTCCTCATCAGATCTAGAAGCCACAATTTCCTCTGCTTCTGATTAACCAACTTTGTGTTTTGATTTCGCATATGCTTCTGCTATTATGTGTATGGAACTTGCACTGTGTGATTCCAGGGACAATTTATGAAAATGTCTACACCCTTCAATGAATGAAGTAACCCATGCAATTTCGTATTACTCTGAATACTCAGCACAGAAAGTTCACAGCATCACAACTTCTCCTGGGTCATACTTCAGCCTTTTGTGTTCATTTTCCCAGCATTTCTGGTACTTTTTTAGTCTTTTCTCTTATATTTGCAATCATACTCTCTTGTCATCATCTTATTTCTGCTGTTTCGGTGGCAGCTGTGCATCTTGCAAATACTTCCACATGTTTACAATTGTTACTGCACAATGTATTGAATGCTTATTAACTTTAATATAAATATTAAAACACATTGTTCTGTATATATCTGGGTTAACTGTCAAGTTGGCGAATGCAACCTTTTCCCATTGGTCAATACTAGTCTGACACACTATACAATTTGTTATCATTAGTAATGAAATCATTAGTAATGAAATCAGTGCTTGCGGGCAGTACACCAGGCTAGTTCCATGTGCGAGAAGACTGTTTTGACAAAAATCACACTAATTTACTTGATGAGTGGATGAATAGTTTAACACCTGTCCATTTGTGCCATGAGCATTTATTGCACCTCATATATTGCAGGATGACAATAAATGGATAAATGAACCATTATAGAGAATGGTGACTCATGACCACTTCTTAACTGTTATGATAGCAACCGGCGCTAATTTTCAGTGACTGCTGGTTTTTAGTGATCCATCAGCAAAATCACTAACCATGGGATAGCGCATCAGCTCTAATTTCGAACCTTGTTCTTTACACGAAGTCCTCAAAACATGGATGCAACTGCATAATTCTTGTTAATCGTTATTGCGGTAAAACACAGTGTGACACCATGTTTGAGTTTTATGAGCCAATTTGAACGTATTAAATTAAAAATGACACCATAGATCATTTCCCATCAAAGTTCCACAGCAACCATACTGTATCTGCTTTATACAGGCACTGTATAATAGCATGTATAAATGTGAACAGTCAAAAACATATTTTTCTACATGTTTGAATTTACAGATTTTGCTGCTGATGATGGATTTTAGTGTCAAAATTATTTAGTTTTTTAAAACAAAATTTCATTTTTTAAACAGGAATACAGCTTGAAAGATAGCCATTGAGAGATAATTTTTGTCATCAATACTCAAATGTACTCTCCTCATTATCCACATATTAATATTACCTAATCCTTTCTGTGGAGCTGAAGACATATACTCATGCAGATAATGACAGAAGGGTGCCTCATTGTCCATCTCATAGTATCGAATATTGCCATCTCCCTAAAACAAAAATGAATGGCTTTTTTTTTCTTTTCCACAACAGATGTCTGAAAAACATATAAATGCACTATGGGGGTGCCTACTGTGAACAAATAATATCATGATCTCTTCTTGAATTAAGTGGCATACAACCATGTTTATATTGTGATAGACAGACAGACAGATATATAGATAGACAGAGAGATCAGACACATACATACATATACAGTGATACACAGACCAACAGATATATAGATCTTTAGACAGACAGACAGATATATAGACAGAGATCAGACACATACATACATACATACATACATACATACATACATACATACATACATACATACATACATATACAGATAGATATCATAAATGAATTAAGTGATATACATCCATGTTTATATTGTGATACACAGACAGACAGATATATATAGACAGAGATCAGACACATACATACATACATAGAGTGATACAGACAGACAGATATATAGATAGACAGAGAGATCAGACACATACATACATACATATACAGATAGATACCATAAATGAATTAAGTGATATACAACCATGTTTATATTGTCATACAGACAGACAGACAGATATACAGAGAGATCAGACACATACATACATACATACATACATACATACATACATACATACATACATACATACATACATAGATAGATAGATAGATACCATAAATGAATTAAGTGATATACAACCATGTTTATATTGTGATACACAGACAGATAGACAGATATACAAACAGAGAGATCAGACACATACATACATACATATACTGATAGATACCATAAATACTGTATATCTTAGGACAGAAAAATCATTATATTTTTCATTGTTCCAAAACTTGGGAACAAAACAGTCACTCAAAGAATTTGTCCCAAAACTTAAAAAATTAAAAAAGCCCCTCCTTCATTCTCACAGAATACAGCACTTAATATGGAAATCATACATCAATCTTTTATCAGAATGTCATTAATACCTTAAATATTCTTTCTTTACATTGTTTTTTTCTTCTCTTTTCTTTTCTACAAATAAATCCAAAGTCACAAGGAAATGAATAAAAGATTGGCCTGTATAGCCACTATTGTGCTGAGGTGTTATAAAGTGCTACTACAAACAAAAGATTGGCCCAAAGTGTAGTCTTATTCTCACCAATGCAGACATCACAGTAACTAAAATTACTACTTACTCTGCTTGCAAAATTATTACTCAAAAGTGATTATTTAAAATTAAAGGTCACTTTGTGATTTAAAAAGTTGATAAGTATTTGCTTTTCATGTTTATGACAGCAACTACCATATGTACTCGCTTATAAGTTAGATCCAACTGCAAACAGCAGACACAGATTGGCCATTGCATAATGCACTGGCAGATCTGGATCTATGCGGTTTGTTTGGAGCAATCAGTAGAACAAACAACAAAGACCCTGATCTGCTGGCATATTATGCAATGGCAGATCAGGATCTATGTTTTTTGCAGTTGGACTCGACTTATAAGTGAGTATAAATGGTATTCTGCTGGTCATAGTAATCAATGTCTTTGCAACTGCTGTATAGCCATTTTCAATGATGTAAGCAGCCTTGTCTACATACAGTACATAACCAATGCAAAAACCATTTTCCTGGCTTATTACAGTTGGGATACTGCTTCTGATAGTATGGTTATAGCTGAAATTAGGATGCTGAGTCTTTAAACAAAATATAAATATTTTCATGGAGCATGAATGACCCACTACAGTGCCTGAAATGACATAAAAGCAAAACTTGGCCAAGGTGTGACAGACAGACGGATGGCTGGACAAAGGTAACAAACAATATATGCCCTATCATTGTTGTGGTTTGCATAGAAAAATAAAAATTCAGTCTGATTCAATATTGTCTTACCTTTCCCGCTGTGAAAACTACTTTGGTATCATGATCATAAAATGGTATCAAAACCCCATTAGAATTATCAACAACAATTCTGATCAGTGGCTGAGATATGTTTCTCTGCAAATAGAATAAAGGATATCAATAATGAAATGGTACTATACAGCACTTATTATGTCACAAGGAATAAAACTAAAATGTCGGGATTAAGGAATATCTTGTGATTCTTCACTCTTTCTTCATTCTTCTGAAATCAGATAGAGTGGTGGTTTTGTGGATTATTCTGGGTCCCAATCACAAAGATGGACTAACTGTTCAAAATTTTCTATTTTTTTTCCTTTGGTTTGCAAAAATCACTTATTTTCACAAATTCAATGTAATAATGATGTCATTAGTGTACCAAGGATGATGTCATTAGTTAAAAAGGAGTTTTTATGCAAATGATGCCTAGAATACAGGCAAAAGGTTTTACAACTGTAATGCAAGCATGCAAATAAAATTTGTCCTGCATAAATCTTTAACTCATTTTGCCTGCTGTGTTACATGGCTCCCAAACCATGATGTGCAAAAAAACTTTCGTTCCATTGATATGTGAATTCTGATATTGTGAATTTTTGTGGGTATCAAATTTTCATGGTTATACATTTTTGTGGCTTTGCAAACACTAACATTTTTCATCATCTAATTCATGGACCGGCACAGGAAGTCCAATCGTTTCATCAGAAGGATCATTGTAATAATTCATGGACCGGCACAGGAAGTCCAATTATTTCATCAGAAGGACCATTGTAATAATTCATGGACTGGTAAAGGAAGTCTCATTATTTTATCAGAAGGATCATTGTAATAATTCATGGACTGGCAAAGGAATTCATTACGTGTAACAAGCAGGAAATACTTGAAACTGGTACCCCACAGTTACTAGTGAATACAAAGTACTTAAGAGCAGCACAAAATCATATTACTCAAACCAGCTTATAAAAATTAATTATGTATTAAAAAAAGTGGGACATGCATACAGTGAACATAACAGTGCCTGGTCAAGAGGAGTGCTTGGTCACCTGAGGCATTCTATTTAACTTTTTTTTCTTCAGAAAGAAATAATAAACCCACATACACGAATGAATTTGCCCTTGTTTGTATCTTCCTTTAACACAGAATATGGTTTTGATCTCTGCACATAATGCATATGAAAACTAGAGCTAGTAGTGATGGGTGCATTGCAAAGGACCCTGTTCCCTACAATTTGCTTGGAAAATCCTTAAACAAAAGAACTTCTGTAGAAAAATCAAAGTTTGGAGATAGATATTAAGAGGCCATAACTCTTCAAAATGATGACATGGAATGCTGAAAATCCAACTCATTCAATGTCTCATCAATATAAAGGTGCACAATAACTCTGGCTGAAATGCAAAATCCCTTAGGAAAGTTATGATGCAGAAAGCAAAGTTAGGAGAACAGGCATTTTAGGAGCCATAACTCTTCTAAATGATAATCTGAAACATTTGAAATTAAACCCTCTTAAGGTCTCATCAGTACAAAGCTGCATGCCAAATTTGGTTGAAATGCAACAATGCTAAGTAAAGTTATGCTGCTGAAACCAAATTGGAAAAACAAACCCTAGTGATTAGAGCCATAACTCCTGTAAATGCTGTTGTGGAATGCTAGAAATCAAACTAAAGGTTTCATCAATCTGAAGCCACATACCTGATTTAGTTGAAATCCAACAAAATTTGGTGAAGTTATTTTGCAGAAACTAAGGTCAGGAAACTAGCAATCTGGGGGGGCATAACTCTTCTAAACAAGCCTACCCTATATAAGGCACATGCAAGTCTATAAGACACTGTTCATACCAAACTGCATCAGGATATGTTGAATGGTTCTTGGGCTATGCCAGTTAGAAGCAACATCCCATGTGAATATACGAAGCTAGTTGTCAAGGGCCATAACTCTATCCAAAGTGGAATTCGTGAGACAAAACCTGTAAAAGACAGATCTATGCCTATGAGACAATATACACACGACTTTGATCAGAATATGTTGAATGGTTCCAGAGTTATGCTGGTTACAAAGATCTGTAGTGGAGATGTAACACTGATGGAATAAGGGCATTAACTCCATAAATACTGGACATGAAAAGATGAAACCTTTGAAAGGCACATCTACATATAATAGGCAATTCACCTACTAATTATGTGCAGGCATTGCTGAGTTATTCTGGTTACAAGATGCATGAATGGACAGAGAGACATACAGAAAATGTGATTACTATATGGTTCCCACATCTTGATGTGGGGCCCCTAATAAATACAACTGTGAAGTGGAAATAAATGATGCAATAAATCATAAAACATGATCATAATGTAATCATAATATAAAATTGATCGTCTGGGTGAAAAAACAATTGTTCTGTGGAATGCTGTGTCTTGCTTTTTTTGGAGTTACGAGCTTGCACAAAAGATTCAATACATTTGCATAAACACTTTAACACAGAGTTGTTGCTGCTATAAAACAGCATATACACTATGTCTCCCATTCTTCTCAGAAAGAAATGACACAACAACTAAGTCCAAAGGGCTATCAACAGTTTCTAAATTGTGACCCAGGGGCAGTCCCCAATGCCTGGTGAGAGACCCAGACACCAATGCTGGCTGCATACATGACTTGGCCCTTTCTATGGTGAGAAAATTTATATATGGATATAAGATGAGTATCTCAAAAGTTTCCAAGTTATGACCCAGAGCTGGGCCCCAGAGGGTAGAGACAGGCACAGGAGCATGACCTGAGGGACAATTTGGGTTTTCAAATAACAATTAACAGTCTAGTCATGCAATATTCCAAATATAAAAGCATACTTTATAGCAAATGAGCATTGTATTATATCAAAATATGTATCAATTAGAGAGTGACCTTTGACACCTCCAGCACATACACACAAGCAGGAGGGAAAGACTTTGATGGAAAAAAAATATTCCTGACTCCCTTAACATTAGGTATAGCATATTTCATCAAATTCCTGTCAGTCAATTAAGAATTATGGGCTTTCACCTGAACATTGGCTAGCACAAAATCTTTAACATTGAGTTGATGCTGCCAATACCATTACCAATGAATGAAATCATGCTCACTATGTCTCCAAACATTTTTATCCTGAAAAGGTAAGATGAAAATCTGAGAATTAGATGGATGTTTCAACAGCTCATTCATATGAAGATGAAAAAAACTGAAGCATCAATAGTTTGTACTCATAACCTGGCCAACTACTTGTACTGAAATGGCTGTCATGTTTAATAAAAATGGCTGCAAATGAACTGGGATAGGGAGCATTTATTTCTCTTTCAAGAAAAAAGAACTCCAGACATGATTAAGAGATATTTTGATGTTGACTGCTGGTATGCTAGATTTGTTAAAAAGCTTATACAAAAACATGAGAACACAAAAAGAAAAGAAATAAATGTGGAAGATACGAGTATGAAACATTTCAATCAGTGGCCTTATTTAATGAGATGAAAGGGTGACCAAGCATTGGTACTGAATACATCATTTTTTCCAAATTGCTGCCTATGCTAAAAATGATCTCTCCCTTACAACAGAAAGTAGCCTTGTGATGAAACTTTCAGCATGGTCAATTATCTAAAGGGTCATTCTCCAAGTTAAAAAAAATGCAGTAACAGTGCATCTTGCAAGATTTTCAAGATGTCTGCCATGGTGGCCATTTTGGATATCTGATCAGCACCATTTTTATTTAGGACCAACTAGATATCATCAGATGTCATTTAGTGAAAACCCAATGTTGGTATGACCATCCATACAGGAGGAGTAGCAGTAACAAGGTTTTCAAGATGATCACTGCAGTGGCCATATTGGAAGTCTGAGCAGCACCATTTTCATTTAGGACCAACGAAACCAAGATAGGAATGTGTGTGTAAAGTTTCATGGCAATCCTCCAAGTAGCTTAGGAGTAGCAATAACAAACTTCTGCTAATGGATGGATGCATGATGGACAACAGGCCATCCCATAAGCTCTCCTGGTCTATGACCAGTAGAGCTAAAAAATATTAAAACTGAAGAATTGTGAATGGTGAAAGGCACATCTACACCACTAGTCTAACATGTGTACCAAATTTCATAGAGATATCTTACACAGTTTAGGAGTTTTGCCCCATAACAGTGTGGATGATGGATAGATGGATGGCCAGATGGATGGATGGATAAAAACATTAAAAATACTGAAATTGAAGAATTATGAATAGCAAAGGGCACATCTGGATCACTAGTCTAATATGTGTACAAAGTTTTAGAGTTTTTTTCTTGAAACTTAAGAGTGGATAATGGATGGATGGACAATTGGACAAATACATTACAAATATTGAAAAGGAACATAAGGGAGCCCTACTTTATAATTTGTACCAAGTTTCAAAGAGACATCCTGAATGGTTTTGAAGTTATGCTCTGGAAAAATGAAAGTGTGATGGATGGATTGATGGACAGAACCCATTTTTATATTCCCTGTCAACTTCATTGGGCAGGGGTTAATTAAGTTTAGTCTCATTAACTTGGTTGTGCAGAGAATTAGGGGAAAGAAAACATAATCCATGTGAAGCAAAACTTATAACTGATAAAAGTTTATAACAATAGGCTACACTTACAATATCCCAAATAGCCAGCTGCCTCTCACCAAGCCGAGAAAACCCTGATGTCATTACTCGATGTGTGTCCCCTAGGAAGACAGACTTGGCCCCTTTGGATCCCAAATGGCATTCTGTTTCCTGAAAGTGACAGATTAAGGAGTAATGTTAATTAGAAAACAAGGATACTGCAGAATGTGATGTCTGACATGTAAATGGTACTATGCTGAAACAGTTTTTTGCTTCTGCAGGTTAGACAAGACATCCTTACATATCAGAGCATTTTCTTCAGACATTTGTAAATTATATGAAAACTTTTAGTTGGATACAGCAACTGATTTAGAAGATATGACATTTTCAAAAACTTGGACAGGCCTTCTGCCTGAGATGAACACATTCAAAGTTGAGATCCAGTGGCAGGTCTGTTCTATATTGTAAAAAACACTCAACATGACAGGCCTTCTGCCCAAGATGAACAGTCAAGGTTGAGATCCAGTGGCAGGTCTGTTCTGTATTGTTGAATACACTCAACATGACAGCCCTGCTCTCAGAGATGATATTTGTATGTATGTAGTAGCATTTTATGACACCTCAGCACAATAGTGACCATATGGTGCCAACCAAAGGTTAAGTTTAAAAATTGTAAAAAGAAAATTTTGTAGTAAATTATATTTCTCTGACAATACTTACCCAATTACATTAACACTTAGGATTACTCTCTGCTACCTCTGAATCCAGCCCTCCCTGAAAGACGAAAAAAAACATTTTTCCATCTATCATATAGAGGAAGGGAAGCAACTCTTACAACTCCCCTTTTTCCCACTAGGTGGCCACTGGTATCCCTGATGTAACCATTTAAGCTTGAGTGAAACTTTTAATAGGATGCTCACTTTGTGGAAAAAGGTAGGAGGAAATTTTAGTAATGTGATCGGGTTAGCATTATTAGAGAAACATAATTTACTACAACATTACTTTCTCTATCAAATACATTATCCAATCACATTATCATTAGGAGAAGAGGTAAGATGAGGAGGAAATGCTTGAGCATCCAACCTCCATATGTGTCACCCTGTAGAAGCATGATTGCTCTACTGAAGGATTAACTTTTCCTAATGTTAGTTTAGCACAACCAAAGACAGTATGTTTATACATGTGTGAGGTAAATCTCCATGGGATCCTGCAGCTGGTCATTGCCTTACATTCAAAAGTTTCCCGGGCGAATCCAGCAAAAGTTGCTGAGTCATGCTCGGGGGCCGAGGATGTACTTTCATGGAAGGGGCATGGTAGCTGTCTGAGCTGAGTCTCAAATCGAGACATTACATTCAAAGACCAAGCTTTTGAAAATCACTTGTATTTCTGAGCTTAAATCTTCATTAGTCATACATGATCCTGCAGGAGTTCACAGTAAGCTGATCTAGTAACTCCCTTTAGCCAAGGCCAGCACTTGTGGGGTTATGTCTTGCTTTCCTGCCTTAAACGGTAGGAATAGCCTTTTACTACTGCTGTGGATATTTGCCATCTGCCTCAGACAGTATCTGAGGGCATGTACAGGATCCTGCAGCTTTGCTTCTCTCTACATGTCGACTGAGGAGAGCAAATAGTTATTTGCTAGTTGCCTAGTGAAGGCAACCTGTTCTTAGAAACAAAACCAGATTGTGTCATTAGAACAAGTGAGCCGTTGGAATTGAACTGCATGTAGTTTGGATTCTCGTACAATGCATGTAGCTCACTCACCATCAGGAAGCAAGTCTTGTATGAAAGCTGCTTCAGTGAGGTGGAAGACAGGGGCTTGAACTTAGAGGAGTTAAGCCACATCAAGACTGAGGAGAATTTCCATTTTTGGAACAAAGTGAGCAAGCGTGGTCTGGATGTTGAAATTGGACAGCAAGTCAGAAAGGTCCTTGATGCAGCCAATATCATCTCTTCCATGATGTCTGAATGTGTCTGAAATCATGGAACAGTATCCCTTGAATGTGATAGGGGCTAACTCCTTGTCCTCAAAGAGAAAGAGAAAGAAGTCAGCCAATTGGGGAATTGAGCCCGAGAGTGGTGTGATATCATTAACGTGACACCATTCACTGAAAACTCACCACTTCCCATTGTATGCCATCATAGTCGAGGGCCTTCAAGCTGTTGCAATCCTCTCCATGATCAAAGCTCCTAACTTTTCTTTGCAACCTTGACAAGAGTGAGGCATGAAGTAGGAGTTTCTCCGGACATGGATTGAATAGTACTGACCTTGGCTGCTTGAGCAGCGTGAGAGTCGCCACGATTTTCCTGGGTATGTCTGTCGCTAAATTGAGCAGATCACTGATCCAGGATTCGTTCCATCAGAGAGGGGCAATCAGAACTATTTTGCAGTCTATGGTCATCATTTTCTGGATTAGTTTCAGTACAAGAACTGCTGGAGGGATGGTGGATGCCCACATTCCCTCCATGCTGATTGAAAAGGCCCATGCCTCTGGGTCCAGAAATGTAAAGGCAGCTGATGTGTAACAGGTCTGCCACAGCACTGAATAGGCTGAGGAGTTGAAGAAACTCTCTCACCGAAATAAACATCTTGGTGGATGCGTTCTCCGATGCATGAATGATACTTTCAATGCGTTTGGGATGGAGATGCACCAAGCTGACATGTGTTAAGAATTCCATACCAAGATGGACAGGGATAAGGTCCAACTTCTCTACATTGACTAATCACTCAAAGCTGCAAATGAGGGAAAGAAGGTTGTTCATGTCGTGAACCAAAATCAAATGTATCCAATGTTTCTGCAGTATGTCATAAAGATACACCGCTGTTTCTGCTGTGGAGGTCATACTGAACAGGGATATGATGCAGTCAAATGTCATGGGCTGAGATTGAGGCAGAATGGAAGGGTGTGGAATTGGTATACTACCCCACAGTATGTGAAGCGAAGGTATTTGCATGATGCTGTATGAATCAGTATGTGGAAGTATGCATCAGATAGGTTGAGACTGATCATGTATTTGTTGTGTCACACTAAAAGATTGACCTTGCTGTATCCATCTTGAATTTTGGGGCAGAAATAAATTGATTGAGCCCATTTAAGTTTATCATAGGTCTCAATTTGCCATTGGATTTCATAACCAGAAAGATTCTGGAGAAGAAACTCAGGGTTTGCGGTTGTCAGACTACCTCCACTGCTGGTTTTACAAGCAAAAACTCTATTTCCTTCTGTAAAATGCCTGCCTTCATGGGATTGCTTGCGAGTTCCATCATGAATAGGGACAATGAAAGTGGAGGTGACCAGATGAACAAGATCTGGAGACCCTCTGAAATGACTTGGATCCTGTGCCGCCTGCTTTCTCACCTCCTCAATTCAACCTCCAAACAGAGGGAGGAACTGATGAGGAGGGAATGCAGGGATGTCGCATGGTAGGGTTTAAGAGACGAAGATTGCAGGAGTGCATCTCTTCTTATCAAGTTGAGGTTACAAGAGGCCGTTAGGGCATTTGCTATTGTGATCAGCCTTTTGAGTACCTTGGCAATACAGCATACCAATTCCATCACTTTTGACTTTCTTTGCTAGGCAAAAGATTGCAAGAGATGCCAGGTCGAGTAGCAAGGAAGTCAAGATGATGTTCCTGACAACCTTAGACATAGCATTAAAAACTTGTCTGTCCACTTTATAACAGAGGGAAGCAGACATGTTGATGGCCGTAATATCCTTGTCTAGGCTAGGTACATCTGAATGATAAACATCTGTATGTGATTTGTACCAGTATGGTGAGAAAGTTGAAGGCAACTGACTCAGAAAAGAAGGCCCTCGAACTACTGGAATCATGAATATTATCACAGAGACACCTGGTAATTTCTGCAATCTTTAACAATTGTGGTAAAATTCTGAAGAACAAATGTTCGTCATCTTCATCAACATCCACCAATGTCTTGACCTTGTATGTAGTACTGACTGCTGGTGGAGGAGGGCATTCTAATGGAGGCAAAGTTCTGTATATCTCTTTGATTGCCGCCTTCAAGCTGAATTCTATCTTTTCCATGGTTGGATTGGAATGTTCAGGTAAGTCTGTTTCACCCACCTTGTCGACAGGGTATTGTCCTCCTCTTGTCATGCTCTGTGTCCATGGGTAAAAATGGTTCTACCTGTCAGATATGCTAGTAGGGCTGGCCAAGTCTTGCATGGTCTGGCTGGAGAATGCTGGTCTGGCACAGTCAGTCGGGCCAGGCTGGATGGTTCCAAATGTGATGATGGTTTGCCATGTACTGGTTTCATGGATATGGTTGGTCTGGCTGGTTGGCCAGCTGAGTGTAGGACACAGTTGCTGTAGGGACTATCGAGTGACATGCTGTTTGCCAGTCTGAGATGACAGATTTATGACTGCTGAAACCATACAATGATTGTCTGGATGGCTGGATCAGATGGTCAGCAGCCGGGATGGTGTATGGCAAATGATACATAACTTGCAAACTGGTCTGACCAGCAAAGTCAGAAGGTAATCCTGCACGCTCGGCTTAAATGTTTCTAAGTCCATGCATGGGCAGGGATAGGGACTTATGCCCAGTGGGCTGCCAAATTGGGTTAAAAATGGTTTCGTTCAACTCGCCTGTTGATATTCTAGACAACAGAGCTTGCTACAGTATGCATATCATATGCAGTTCCAATATAGCTTGAGTGGAATTGCTTGGCATGGCTTCAACTGAATCTGAAGTGATCGTCTCCGCAGGTGCTGTTTTAAGTATCTTTGTCGGGGGTGGAGGCAGCATCTTGACATCCCCTCTCCCATGAAACTGGCCAATGATTTCAAATTTGGATGAATGCTTAATACTTCGAGTTCTGAAGATTTAGAATGTGCCCTTTTTTCGCGGCCCTTCAATTGCCTTTTTAAGACGCTGGATCAAGCATCTTCTGCCCACATTGCACACATACTACATGGGTGTGAGGATTTTGTGCAGGCAAGGCATGTCTCATGCTTGTCCTCCACAACTTTAAAGTCTCTGCACATCTTGCACTTGATTGACACCTGTGTAATGAAAGAGAGAAGAATAAACATACAAATACATGGAACAAATATATAAACTGTTCAAATAGGCAAACTCACATTACCGAGATGACCTGAGAAGTGCATAATAAACCAAAATTTAACAGCGCAATGCAATTACACTGGTGAAAACTTGAGTATTATCAATCAATATCACATGGACAAAAATGACCAGTAAAAAAGTGCATAAATGTGAATAAATTCTCCAGGAAAAATACAAATGTTGTATACACCAGGTACATCAACCTTTTGACTTACTATGCACCTGAAAATAAATGTTGGATGGTCCAAATTGATCATAAATTGCAATGAATTCTTCAGAGTCACTGTTCATAGTTGCAAGCTAAAGTTTAAAGCTAATGTTTAAACTGGTAAACATCTGGGATATGGGTGGTCACCTAACGGGAACAAGGGGAGTTAATCTGTAAGAGTTCCTTCCCTTCATCTAGATGGAAATACATTTTTCATCTTTCAGGGAGGGTTGGATTTGGAGGTAGCAGAGAGTAACTGCCTAATGCTAATGTGATCATTTAATATATCAGATGGAGAAAGGAGAGAATTTGTCAAGGACTTTTTGAATTGGCAAAGATCAAATATTATTTTGGAGTGTTGATAACCAAGATGGTGATTTTGGAACACAGAATTTTTGCAGTATTTTCGAACACTGAATTTTGCTGTTTCTAAGTGAGGATGAATTTGTATGCCAAAATGTGGAATGAAGTCTGATTTCTGAGCATACATGGTTTCATACTTGGGCCTAAGGACTACATCATCTGTAGGATTAGATGGATTAGAAGATTGTTTGGTAGTATACTAGAAAGCCAGTTTTGTTCATCAGTGATACAGTGATGGTTTGTTTGTCTCACTTTCTTTAATGGGAAGTTCTAAATGTGCCCAGACAAAGTCAAAGTCCCTGATTGTGTATTGGCTCAAGCATTTGCAGGTAAGATTTCCAGACTGATCTGTACACAACTGAGCTCTAGCCAAGTTTAGATCTTAGTAATGACCCGTATAACCAGAGCAAGAACCTTCCAAGTTGCTCCCCAATCTTTTTTGCTACAACTCTTATTAAATCCAGGGCTTTTTTCTGACATTTGTCCTCGAGGTATCTAATATGTGGAAGGAAAGTTAGTTTACGGTCAAAAATAAGCTCTAAAAATTGGGTCTCCTCCATTTCTTCGTCTTCATAAATTTTCCAATTGCAGTGTCTAACTCATTACTTTCAAGTTAGTGTTTCTTAGAGACTGGGAAACACTCTGGTAATGAATGTGCTTCACAACTCTCCTGTCCCCAGTTCAAACTCTATTTCAAGCATGTGAAATCCAAGGCCTGTGACTTTTTCCAAATTTTCCTCCAACTCCTAAATTATCTCACATCAACACCTATGTCATAAAGTGTGTGTCTTACAAATTGTTAGATTTTGTTTTATAATCACTGTAATGTAAATAAATAAAATAAATGAAATGTTCAAGAATCTTAAGATCTAACCATTGCACATTCTCCAGATCTGGGGTCTATAATCCTTAATTTCCTATCTTTGGATGTGGTGGAGAACAGACCACCATCCCTGCTCCAGGATATGGAATGTATTGTGTCATAATGGCAGTTTATCACATTGACTGGTTCTGCTTGTTCCACATTCCATAGTATGCACTGTGAAGAAAAAAATGACATAGTCTGATTAATGTGTTTACCACACTGGTTTAGCCTGTTGTATATTCTTCAATAGTATTGCATTGTGAAAATTAAAAACAATAGAAGGGATTTGGTCTGCTTGACAAATAAACAGTAAATGGAAAACTACAGGAATTACAATGGCATGTCATTGCAAAATACCTGCTTTTTCTGATTAAAAGCCATTTTAGTTAGGTTAACTGCAGAGTGGGAATTTTGCAAGGTGTCATTTACAGGGTTCATTTTAGGCTGTGCACTTGTGCCAATGACCCTTAGTTTTCATCTTTGGCAAAAGAAAGTTCCCTATATGGTGCCCATAAGGTGCAAAAAAAGACCCCTGAAAATAGAGATAAAAGATCATTACGACTTTTATTTTAAACTGACTGAATCAAGCATATCCCAAGCTTACTGAATAGAGTGCACTCACTTTCTGACAGAAATGTCTTACTGATTTTGATTAGCTGGGTCACCAATTGTGAGCATATAGCTGACAATCATTGATAGAAAATTTAAAGAGGAGAAGACGAGATCTTCAGCAAAAACACTGCTGCATTTATTCTCAACATAGCATGGAGAGAGAGAGAGAGAGAGAGAGAGAGAGAGAGAGAGAGAGAGAGAGAGAGAGAGAGATAAAAATGAAGAATCAAATGTCCAAAATAAATTCTAGAGGGAATTGGTTACTTGACCATTAGGCACTCAAATCCCAGTTTGGAATGCTCATGACAGGGGAGGATGATAATGACCACAGGCACTCGGCCTGTGGTTTATTAATTTCTGCAATAAATGTTCACTTTTCCAGCATGATATATTTTGAACCAATCGTTGAGTCAGCCTAAAGCAATGTTTTCTACAATTTCCTTGTCCACTAAAATAACCATGTCCTGAATAATGATATAAAGCAGAAATTTATAAATCCATGATGTGAGAGCCTGTGATAATGATATATATTTGAATTTCTTGAATAAACAAGAAACAGGTAAGAATATTTGTGATCCCCATTTTTTCTAGATGACTCAGTTTTTGATCTGATTGGGGCCCTTGAACCCAAATTTTTCCAGTTCTGGATGGAACACTGTATTCATTAAGTAATCAACAAGAAGTGCTAACTAAGGATTTTAAATATATTTAAGTAACATAATGCAATCTGCATTTCCAATAATAAACAAGTGACAAACACATTACAGTTGATACTATTCCATCAAATATTATTATAAGCTGATGATGCATATTGGCAAGCAAATGATAATACATTCACCACTTGCAAACTGTCTATATATATATATATATATATATATATATATATATATATACATACAAACATACAACATGCTTTAAACATTCCTTTATTCTTCCACACTGGATCACTGGATGTATTTCACCCCTTATTAAGTCTTTAAATGTGAAAGAAATATGGAAAAACTACCAATTGTAATCACCCAATGAAATGGGATCACTCGTCAATACCAAACACAGTCAGTCCCATTTTGCACTGTGAATAGTGAAAGTCTGTCCTGTGAAATATGACTAGCTCCCAAATATGTTTACAAGTCTTACATGTGATTTTAACCAGCAGATTTTACTTTCAAGTGTTGAAATTTTGAAGAAGATCACAGCAAAACTCGGTTAGTGCAAACTTGGATGCAATAAATTTACAGTTCATTTCCATTTCGACTGACCATAACATATAAATGGGTAATATGGACCGACATGGAGATAAAATTAATATATGTGCTCTTCTACAAAAAGCGTGTATAAAAATATAAAAATACTACGAGACCTCCACATAGTTTAGTAAGATCACATATTTTATTGTTATGATTTTATCATTACACAAGGTTCAGTGATTCATCAGTAAAAGCCAATCTATAATTACTCTTTTTAAACATCAATATGATGCCCAATACTAAATGGTCTCCTGACATCCTATTTTTTAGAGGACTAAAATCTAGTCTATGATAATAGTATATTCTCAAAGACAATTGATTTGACATGCATGAAGCCATACTTTGATGATGTCCTAATCTTTAATCCCCTCTGTCTCCAGGAACCCAGGGGTCACATTGAAATATCAAAACTTTGAAGCAAATCTGCACTCCATAGGGAAGTCACATACCATGTCTGAATAATTAAATTTATTACAGATGCAGGGAGAATTTGTTAATAGTTAAAGCTTCAACAAAATCTAGCAATATCTGTGCCAAGGATATGTCAAATGAAAATTATCAATTTCGAGAAAAGATAAAGGTTAAAAACCTGCTAATCTAGAAACAAAATGTACACACATTGCACAAACTTACCACTGGCTGTAAATCTACACACAAGATTAAATTACTTATCATTCCTTCATACCCATTTTTTCCACATTCTCAACAGAATTTATATTTTCAATGGTGAAACATTTCTCACCTACTAAGATCAGTACTGGATTTCACCATTGGAAATTAAGTCTGCAGTTAATTAAGACTCAATCAAATTGGTCATCTTACTTAAAATTTACGAATCAGATGTCTTAAGTCTTGAATGAACCTAACGACTAATACTGGTTAGATTTGGGGAAGATCACAGACATATGTCAGATTTTTGTACAAACAATGAGATGATATTAACTCGCACACAAAATAGAATTCAAGTCAATTTAGTGTAATTACTACCATATTTGATGTAATATGTGCACAAATCTTAATAATAAAGAGGGAGCTACCTCTTTTAGTATGTACATACTCTTAATGGGGATATCTTTTATAATATTGTCAGTGTGTGACTATTATGATGGGACAAAAACTTTGCAAAATTTACTCAAATAATAATTTCTCAGGTGCTCAGTGCAGGTAGTGTTACACTGAATACAGTTGATACTTGTATCTGAAATCTGACACAACATTTTGTTTAATGACATACAAGAATTGGGGAGAAACCCCTGAATATGTCAAAGCAAAGCAAGAAGTTGAATAAAGACCAATACTCACTTATAAGTTGGATCCAACTGCAAACTGCACACACTCAGATCTGCCATTTCATAATGTGCCAGAAAATCTGGGTCTATGCAGTTTGTTAGGACTAGTCAGCAGAACAAACTACATAGACCCTGATCTGCTGATGCATTATGTGATGGCATTTCAGGGTCTATGTTGTTTGCATTTGGGCTCAACTTATAAGTAAGTATATATATGGTAGATGGCATTGTACATGAGTAATCTTGGTATCTTGAATGTGGCTAAAAACTGCTTTATCTGACTAGCAAGGATGGTTCCTATCATAATGACAGAAAAAGGGGCTTATACAAATGAATGAATAACTATAAAAAAGGTACAATTAAATATAGAGTAAAAACATTACAATCAAAAACAAACAGCAGGACAAGCAATCTCGCATCCTGTCTATAAAATCTATTTTGCTATGTTGAAATTACAACATATTTACAACAGACTTTCAGTTTGATCTTACATTCAAGATCAGGCCTGGATTTCACCAACAGACTTTAAGTCTGCAATTAAACTTCCTGAACCTAGCAATGTGATTGCCTGAAATCTAAGTCTGACTAAAATATTAACCTATCAAATAAGTCTGACTAAAATATTAACCATTCAACTGTCTTAATTCTAGATTAAACTTTATGACTTGCATTGGTGAAGTCTGCATTCTTCAGTTACTACAATAATGAAGTGGAAGTTCACGCTCATTGAGGAATGTAATTGCAGGGTGGGCTAGGGAAGGAGTGCCCATATTATATTTGGTAAGTATCATTGGAGAAACATATTTTACTCCAAAAAGATTGAGAAGTTACATCCCCTTACCTCAGAGTTGGCTCTGGCTCTGGTCTCCTAATGTACGCAAAAGAGCTTCAAGTTTCATGTGAGATACAATGGAAGTAGATTAACTTACATTGCTATGAAGTTGCAGAGTGACCTCGGAAGGTAGCATACTACACTGCTGATATAGGTCCCATCAGATCAAAGTGAGCCCTCTGGGATGAAAGGCCTCTAAGACAGAAGCTGGAGAATGTTGTACCAGACCTCTATTTCATGGCTTGCATGATGTCAGTTAGGGAACAGTTTCAGCTGAATGCCATGCTGGTGGCAACTGCCCTAATCTCATTAGCTGATCTGCACAAGAAATTCATGTGGTTTTGGGTTAATTCCTTGTATGCTGAGTTGCTAACCCAATGGATCCAAAATGAGAAACCTAATTGGAAATATCATCCTTCCTTCTTGAAGCATTAAGAACAAGAGATATTTCCCTCCTCTGATTGGCTCAGTACAGTTCATGTACCACTTTAATGCCATGACAGGGCCCTGAAGATGCCCTTGGGAAAAAGGGTACAATGGAGTCAGCAGTATCAAAACAAAAGACTAATTTCTTATTCTTAGCAATAGACCAGGGGAAATCATGAGAGAAACCGAACCATTGTGGTGTAGCAAAATTATAAGTTATGGTTGAGTGATAGGGCATGAATTTCTCTAATTCTGGTTGCAAATGCAGAAGTAGAAAGTAGATCTTACAGTGAGGCATTAGGCAGTGGTTCTGAGGGTGCCTTGTTCATGTAGGGTCCTATTAATTACAATGGGCCAAAGCTTTCAGTTGAGACAAATTGAAATTGGTTATAAGGTTGGAAAAGTTTTTGTTCTGCCCTATGTCCTCCCTTGTCTGATGGTGAAGCATGTGAGAAATCACGGAATGTAGCCCTTGATTGTGGTAAAGGCTAATTTCTTCTTCCATAGAATAGACATAGGAGTAAGTTGGAGATTTTTGGTACCTAGTCTTTTAAAGGAGAGATGTTTCTCTGCTAGCAAGACTGGGACAGGACTCTCCATCTCCCATCATAGGCTTTCAATGTGGTAGGCAATTTTACTCAAGCAATTGTGTCCACCACTTGTCAACAAAAATGTTTCTTTCTAAGGGCTTGTTGGATATGAGCCAGATGTACAGGTTTAACATTTCTGGATTGGGATGGAAAAATGCATATGCAGTTGTTTCAGCAGGCATGGAGAAGTTAGGACTTCCCAGGGAATATCCATGCTGTGTTCAGGAGGTTACTGATCAGAGATATAAGGACTTGGTTTCACCTTGCCTTTGGAGATAACTGATGACAGTAGAGGTATCAGAAAGAATTAGAATGCCCTTTCCAAATCATCTCCTGCCACAATCAAAAGGTATTCGCTGTGGTTTTTATCTTCAGAAGGCTTGTGTGCTTGGACTGCTCCTGGAGGGAACAAACCCACTCACTGGAACAAAGAGCAGATGGGCAACCTAGTCAGTCGTACTGGTGACTGCATGAATCATAATTTTTGGTGCTGAAATAGAATGCCTGCTGTAAATTATGAGAGGTCCTCCCATTAGCAGAGATGGAACCTCATGCAGGCTGAACCTATGATCGTTTCATCCAGTTATCAAAGCTATGGCCACCATTAAGAAGGATTATCAGCAAGGGTCTTGTATATGAGCAGCCCAAGGCAGGAATATCCAGTGCAGTGTTGAGGGTTCCTAGGCTGATAGCACAGAAGACATCATGAGAGCAATCATCAAAACACAATTCTGAGGGAGGCGAAACTGTTTGAGAAAACTTGTGAACTGCATGTCTGGAACATTTAAAAGAACATGATAAAACTGCATATGTCCTGGTTGAAAAGGAGTCCAAGGAAAAACAGGAGAAAAATGATGTATCACATGTCTTTGTACAAAAGGTTGTTCACCTTTTGGAGGACACCACTCAGTTAGCTTGATGTTAGATGTGGTTCTGGAAATGGGTCCCTGGGAGCAAGCCTCAGGAATTTCTAAGAAGACATGTACTAGGAATAACAAGGCACACATCTTGGTGGTCTAAGCTAACCTTAGAGAGCCCCTTGCATATTGTGCTGAGGGTCAACCTCAGGATCTTTATCCTTAGCTTGGGTGCCTGTGTGTTATGAGTAGAATTCCAGTGTGCTTGTGATGTGAACAATCTCTACTGCCCTTTCTGATGGAGAGTGTCTATGGTGAGTTACTGAAGTCTTCCTCCGACCAGGATGTTGGAAAAGGGTGGCATGAGCATGTCATAATTTTCTGTGGGAACAAGGGTGGCAGGGAGAAAAATTGGGTTAAAATTGGCTCTTCTCTCTCTCTTTTGTATTGTCTCCTGATCTGGGAAACTGGGCCCTTGCTTAAGAGTAAGGTTTGGATGAGAGTTTCCTCACCAGGAGTGCCTTTGTGGAATCCTTCCTATTTATCTGGCCCCTCATGGGAAATGGAGCTGAGGCTTTGGGTTGCTGGAACTGTGAAATGGTTGTCTCTTTGGCAGCCTGTTTCCCAGCATCTTCTGTGTGGCCATAGAACAGGTGGTTGGAAGTCAAAGACTGAAATCTGAGGATTGCCTTGTGCTGGTCTTTAAGCAGCATAGATGTGAATAGGAATGTATCTTTCTACACAAGCCTGATGCTATAGAACTGGAGAGTGAACACTGAGCTGCCCTGTTGAGTACATGAGCCATGTGCAAGACTGATTCCCATGCATTTGTTGACTGGGTCTTGACAGTGGGATCAAGGCTATGCCTGGGTTGCTGCAAGATAGCCATGGAGAACAAAGTTTGTATCTAATCCATGCGTACAGAGGATGACTATTATTCTCAGGTCTGCAAAATCTCTGATGATGGCTAGAACTTCAGTGTGAAATACCAGTGTGTGTGTGTCTTGTAAAAGGCTGGACTGAAGTTTGATGAGAGTTGTCATGAGAAGAAAGGCCCATTGTAACTTTACTCTTACAGCTGCTGTTCGAAACAGTACAAGATGTTAGCAACTTGACCAAACTATAGTAACTGTCTAAAAGAAGGCTGGTCTTTCTTAGTTAAAAGGTCAACAAATGTGGGAATTTTATAAATGGTCATTGACAGAGCAAGATGAGGACAACATAACTCTGGAGGCAGCAGCCAGAAGGTTTCTTCAATGTATGGGCATAAGGCAAAATCTACATTGGATAGCATCAGCTCAAGTAAAGAAGAAGGGAGTTGTGAACATATATCTTCGAAGTTAGAGTTGTGGAGTTATATAGAAGCCTACTCTGATCACAGTGACTGGGCAAAGGAGCAGGTAGTCATTGATGATAAATGAGCCTGGGAGTTCCCATGTTGGGAAACGGTAATCTTGAGGTGTTGACCTTGCACGTGTCATAAGTCTGAGATGGCTACTGGGTATTTATTTATTTGTACTAGGTTGCAGTGGAGCCTGGAAAGGTGATTAAACAGTCTGGTGCCAGTCTGCATTGCCTTCATAGGTCCGGTTTTGGATATTATTGGAGACTTGATCACCAAATCTGGGTCAGGACTGAGTATAAGACAGATCATTGTATCCATAACTGGTGACACTGGGCATAGGTCAAGATGGTGCTGGAACCAGGAGTGGACAAGCTATGAGGCTATCTGACATCTGGTCATGAGGTACAGTACTGACTACTGAGGGATCAATAACCATAGCCAGTACTAGGGTATATGAGTGGTAATGGGTTGTCCAGTATTGGTTCACGTGAACCACCATACCGTGTAGGTACTGGCATGGTAGTCTCTTCAGTACTGGCATGACCAGAGAAGAGTGGCAGCTAACTGGCCAATGATGCTGCTACTGTCATGTGGTGAGCAGGCAGTGTCAAAGAATGCTGTGCCTTTTTCTTGATTGGCAACTTCTAGGCCTCAAGTGACTGTGACATTAAGAAGTTCGTAACTGAGGCAGCCTTGGAGGCAATGCTAATATCATCCACCTATCCTCTGAAGACCCCTTTCTGGCTATATCACTATCATGGGACAGCTGTTGGGCAGAAACTGTTGCCCATCTGTCCTCAACACACTTAGGGCAGATTTCACATGTATGACACCCCTACAGGTCATGTAGGTGGGGTCATTTCTTCAGTCCACTTAACTTTATTAATGCCAAACATTTAATCCTGCCTATTGTTACCTGTAATAGAAGAAAGCAAAACAATGGCATTTACAGGCAAATTCAGTCAAGCATCTTATTATTGAGAATAAATGACCACTTACTTGGAATATAATGAAATATGATCAAGTACAGAGATGTATTGTTAAGTACTATTTGCCACAAAAGATAATAAAGATGGTGCTGGTTTGCTTATCATATGATGAAATAGACAACTGAGATGCAAATTACCTGTCTAGAATGAAGATAGAGTGAAATTCAGTAAGAAAATAGATGGAGTATACTTCCTTGTGTTGACAAAACTCCTAAGAATTGTTCAAACCTAAGAAAAGGCACAAAATATAAGATACTTGCATGGTCTCTTAAGAGTGTGCTTACCAGACATGAGTAGAAATAGTAACTGACAAATAATGGGATTTGGTACCAATCCCTCTATCCAAGGGGAAACCACACTAGTCCGACTTCCATCTTGGTAAGTTGAGAACATTTTAGCACTTTTATTGCTAAAACACGTCTAAAGACATGGTTCACGTCTTTTTCACTTGGGAGGGCTGGGTTTGCAAGGTAATGGATACTCTCCAAATGCAATATGATAAGGTAATGTTTTGGAAGAAGAAATGTGTTGATAGAACATGCAAGATAAATGAGCCACCCTTTCTTTGGCAAAATTTAGTGAAGAATGAAATATAGGCAACACTGACCTGCTTTTGGTGAAAGGATTTTGCACTCACCAAAAGGCATTCACAAAGTTGTATGACCCTGCAGCCAAAAGTGCATGAGAAACTGACTTAAACACAAAACTTCAAAAAAGTCATTGAAGTGTGAAATATAAATCACACCTGCATATTTTTTGGTGGATTTGTGTTGCTCTCATTAAAAGGTATCTACACACAAAGCTCAATGACCATGCATGAAAACATTACAAAACATTTTACCATTGGTGTGACAAAGCAGTAAAAGTACACACTCTTTAATACCTTAAGATCTATGCCTGCACTGAGAATGATGTTGTCAGCAGTAGGATGCCAGTCAATATATGTGACCCGCCTCTGATGTCCATGCAGATCAACCTGCCATTCGGAAAGATTGGCTTTCAGGCCCTTCTCTGGAATCTGCCATATTTTAACCTATTGGAAACAAAACAACAGACAGAAAATTATGTCCATTTTCTCTAATAGTCTGCACAGCACTCCAAGTTGTGAGTAAAATGGTCACATTTTAAATAAAAATTCAGAATTGGTGAGTGAAAATTATCAGCTGGTCACCCTTGGGCAACTTTAATAAACAAAATGCAGCAACTAGAAAATAACATCAATATTAATTACAATATACAGGGTTCATACAGTTGTTGGTAAAACAAATTCCAGACCTTTTCCAGACTTTTTCCAGACTGGATTGCAATATTTTCCAGACCCCTCTGGCACATGTATTCGAAGTCTGTATCACTATAAATGAGCATGTGGTATCCGCATAATATAAAACAGTATCCACCAATCACAAGTGGGTGATATGTCACATGTCTCGCCAACAACACTGAACCAGTAGGGCCATCACTAGACCAAATGGTGCCCCATGCGACGAGTGTCAATAGCAAAATAAAACACAGCAAACCAAACTTCCATACTTTTTCCAGACCTTTAGGGCAAAATCCTTATTTTCCATACTTTTTCCAGGTCTGGAAAAAGCACTCTTTTTTTCCTGTACTTTTTCCAGACTTTCCAAACTTTGTACGAACCCTGAATATATACTATGTTTTATTGCTGAAAACAGTTGGCACATGCAATTTTGTTAATAGTATAATCCCTTTTTGATTGTGAGACTGCCAGTTCATACATTAAGTTGCCATCTTTACAATAGAACTGGACATATATTAGTACAGAGCAAATGTGCTGACAACACCCAAATGTTCCATTTCCTGCTGCTCTCTGCCTTGTTGCTGCTAGTTCTTGTGTATGGTGTGTCCCACTCAATCATAATAAGAACACATAATCACATAATTGTCATAAAAATATGAGGCTTGCAAAAGAACATGCACAAAGGAAAAGTTTAGTCAAGAGGATCACAACTCCTCAAAAAACAAAAGCCCTGAGTGGACCCAAGTTTCCTCATCTGGCTAACATCTGTCCAACAGCCAAAAATGCAAATGCAGTTGGTCTGTAGAAACTTCTTCCTATACTGTTGATTCCATATTTAATGAAAACAATTGGTTCAAAGGTTTCTCTATATTTTGTATCTTCATCCATATCTGATGGCACATCAACATAGTTTGTCCAAAACTAAAAGGTCTGCATAGTCACTCTGTTTTCTGTCAAAGTTGATCAAATTCTGTGGAGTGGTTTTAGAAAAGAAAGAGTTTAAAGATGGTTATATTTTTAGTAGCAGTGGCAATATCTGATGGCAGATCAGCATCTTTTGTACAAAGAGGCTTAAATGGGCCTGAGGATGTTAACCTGGGCTGACATCTGATTAATAACCAAATGCAAGAGCAGTTGGTCAAGAAATGTGGGCCACTAGAATGCTTTCTAAAAAAATTTCCTCCATTGTTGTTGATTGCATATGTTATGGTTCAAGGTTTCTCTTTATTTTGTATCTTCAACCATAACTTATAGCACATCAGCATCATTTGTCCAATAATGAAAGGCCTTTATGCCAGGCTGCTTTCTGTCAAAGTTGATCAAATTCTATTCAGCATTTTTTTAAAGTTGTTTAAATGTTTTTAAATTTTTAGTAATGATGGCCATATCTGATGGCAATTCAGCATCATTTGTATAAATTTTAAAGGTCTTCAAGCTAGGAAGCTTTTGAGGCCAACTTCCTAAAGGTTTTTCTATTTTGGTAACAGCAGCGATATTTGATGGTTGTTCACCATCATTTATACAAATTTAAAAGCACTTCATGCCAGGATGCTTTCTGTCAAACTTGGTTAAATTCTACTGAGTGGTATTGAGAAGTCATTTAAAGGATTTTTAACTGTAGTAAAGGTGGCCATATTTGATGGCAATCAGCATCATCTGTGAAATTTTGAAAGCCATTCATGTCAAGATGCTTTCTGTCAAATTTGGGCAAATTCTGTTGACAATTTTTGAAAAGAAGTCATTTCAAGGTTTCTCTGTTGTTAGTAATGGTGGCCATATTTGATGGTGCATTGACATCATTTATATGAATCTGAAAGTCCTTCATGCCAAATTGCTTTCTTTCAAATTTGGTCAAATTCTGTTGAGTGGTGATTGAGAAGAAGTAATTTCAATTTGTTTTTCTATTTTTAGCAATGGTGGTCATATCTGATGGGAGATCTGCATCATTTTGTACAAATCTGAAAGCATTTAATGCCAATATGGCTACCATAGTGCCCATCTTGAAAATCTTGTTATCACTACTCCTCCTAATTGGACGGTCATATAAACATGGGATTTTCACTAAAAGACTTTTTCTGATGACTAGATGGCCCTGAATGAAAATGGTGCCAATCTGAGGTCCAATATGGACACTGCAACAGCCATCTTGAAAATCTTGTTATCGCTAATCCTCCTGAACAGAAAGTCATTTTGACATGAGATTTTCACCATATGATGTCTAGTTGGTCCCAAATGAAAATGGTGCCAATCTGATGTCTAATATGGCCACCACAGCAGCCATCTTGAAAATCTTGTTGCTAGTCCTCCTGAATAGATGGTCATATTAACATAGGGTTTTCTTCAAAAGATTTCTTACGATGTCTAGTTGGTCCTAAATGAAAGTGGGCCCTGGGTCGCCTAGTGGTCTAAGGCACTTGCCTTTACAGATCACTCACACATTTCACCTCTGTCCATATGAGTTTGAATCTCAGCTCAACCGTGGGTATGAGAGAAAGCTTGCACGTAGCTTCTCGTGGGTTGGTGGTTCTTCCCGGGTTCTTCCTCCACCAAATATATGGCCACCATGTATAGCCTATCATGTGCTGAAAAATGGGCTTAAACCCCACAAAACCAAAACCAAACCTAATGAAAATGGCGCCAATCTGATGACATGGCAGCCATCTTGAAAATCTTCTTATCGCTACTCCTCCTGAATAGAAAGTCATACTGACATGGGGTTTTCACCAGAAGACTTCTTATGATGTCTAGTTGGTCTTGAATGAAAATGGTGCCGATCTGAGGTTCAATATGGCCACCACAGCAGCCATCTTGAAAATCTGATTATTGCTACTCCTCCTAAACAAAAAGTCATACAGACTTGGGGTTTTCATCGGAAGACTTCTTATGTCTAGTTGGTCCTAAATGAAAATTGTGCCAATCTGATATCCAATATGGCCACCATGGCAGCCATCTTGCTATTGTTACTCCTCGAAAATGAAAAGCCATATCAACATGGGATTTTCACCAGAATACTTCTTATAATGTCTTGTTGGTCCTAAATTAAAATGGTGCTGATCTGACATCCAATATGGCCACCATTGTGGCCATTTTGAAAATCTTGCTATTGCTACTCCACTTAAATGGAAAGTCATTTCAACATGGGCTTTTCAACAGAAGACTTCTTATTGTGTCTACTTGGTCCTAAATAAAAATGATGCAAACTGACCTGCAATATGGCCACCATGGTGGCCATCTTGAAAAATATTATTATCTCGACTCCTCCCAAATGGATGGCTATATCAACATGGGGGTTTCATCAACAGAATTCTTATGATACCTAGTTGGTCCTAAATGAAAATGGTGCCAATTGTACATCCAATATGGCTGACGTGATGGCTGTCTTGAAAATCTTTCTGTCACTACTCCCCGTGAATGGATGGTCTTATTGACATGGTGTTCTCACCAAAACGCTTCTAATGATGTCTACTTGGTCCTAAATGAAAATGGTGCCAATCTGACATCCAATATGTCCACCAAAGCAGCTAATTTGAAAATCACTGAAGAATGTTTACAAAATTGGTAAACATGTAAACATGTGGCTGTCAGTGACACAGGAACTACCCATCTGAACAACATGCTTGTCAACAGGACCTTTGATTAGTAATATTTTAAAGAAACACTGTTTCGAGTTTGTAAGCCATTTCATAGTTTCTTAGTCATTCTAGACCTTACAAAAGCATCCCCTGTGCATGTCCAGGCAGTAGATCTGGTTGCATTATCAAGTTTTTCATCATGTATATATATAAGCAGTAGGAAACAAAATAACGATGATCCTAAGGATGTTAAAACAGAACTTCTCATATATATTCAACAAAGACATGTCATACAAACTGAATCCTCTCATAATAAAAGACATACATCAAATGAAACAGTCACAACTTGAATGAGGTACAGCACACACATTATAGCATCTGTCTGCAGTTCAGTAAGCCTAATGGGTAGACAGGGTGAAAGGTTGCTTTTTTAATCACTTTGATCAAACAGCATTGTTTCAGTTATTGTAAACTGTGTACACATTTAGAAATGTTGGTAAATGTTGCAGCCTTAGTAGTGGTAACCATATTTCATGGCATATAGACATCATTGTATAAATTTGAAAATCCTTCATGTCCAAATGCTTTGTGTCAAATTTGGTCAAACTCTGTTAACTGGTTTTTGATAAGAAGTCATTTAAAGGTTTTTCTATTTTTAGCAGTGGTGGCCATATTTGATGGAGGAGGGGCATTTGTACAAACCTGAAAGACCTCTATGCAAGGACGCTTTTGGTCAAACTCTTTAAAGCAATTATTGATCCTTGTAGTCAGGTGGGCTAAAAAAAACTAGAAATGTGTCCACAGGACACAGGTGCCCCTGTGCCCTGTCCCCTTTAATTAGCAGTTAGACTATACATATCTTATTCTCATAGATGGAATGAGACTATTATGGCCCTTCTGCCACATTGGTGCTTACAAGGAATTCCTAATAAATTTATTCCAGCAAGATGTACTTCCCATGGGTACTCTTTTTATAAATGAGGAATAACTTTCTTATTTAAAAACAGACTCCTGACAAAAGATTTGTTTTATTGCAGCTATGAAATAATTTTTATTCTCATTTTACTGACAATAGTTATTTAATATATTTCCTTTAAAATTATTTTTAATTGGCCACTATTACTCTGATGTTATCTGTTGCTATGCATTTCCCATTATAACATCACAGATGAAAATGGTTTTGCATGCATCCAATCAGAGCAATGGTTACACAGATAAAGGATGTAATAGGTCTGCCCAGTTGCAGAATGTATGCATGTATGTATGAACATGCAAAAGAATAATAATGGATAAAAAAGGGGGGCATAACTGTTATGTATATTTAATCTATTATGAGTGCTTGAATCTTGTCCATAAAGGTAAGTTGCACTTTAGATTGTGGTCACTTGTAAACAGATCGTTTTCTAGCATTTCAATTCAAAGTCAGTCTTGTTGACAGTAGGACTTTGTTTTCTTCCATTTTATTGCTTCACATCCTGTTGATATAGGTCAAGTGAAAATGTGTATAAATAGCGATTTGGTAAACAAATAATTTATACCTGTTTTAGATCAGTCTGTGGGAATCCATTTGAGATCAGATTTTACATTCTGATGCTGAAATCCAATATAATTCAATAGGAATTATTTATTTAAGATATTCGTTGGATTTACTAAAGTGCTCATTGACTTTTGAATTAATACATAACTCTGGATTGTTTTGAACTCATTCAAAGACATTCTGGATTGTATCATCGTGTTATATCAGGACATTCAAGACTATTGGAACATTCTAATTCTTGGACTTGTGATTAGGATATTGATTCACAATAATGTAAGTATCTCTTGAATTTCACTTTGCATTGTGGGGAAATAAATTGCTTGTTGATATTACTTTCATTGTTAGTTTCACTTTCTTTCTGTTACATATTTTTTTAAAAACCTAAAGTCGTAACAATAACTCTAAAACATCCATGGAGCATGATGCCAGAACAATATGCACATGTTGACTTTATGTCAATAATATCTGCCAAATTTCAGGGCAGTTCATCAAAAGCTGTCAGACTAGTTGTGTACACAAGAATGATCATATATAGTACATACATTTGACACAAAAGGGGCATAACTCCATCAAAATTCATCGGAATGCAATGACAAGCACATGCACCTGTTCAAATCATGTCAATAATTTCTGCCACATCACAACGGAGTCCATGGAAGGATGTGAGAGTAGTTGACCACAATTATTTCAGGATGTACCATAATGACATTAAGTCTTGGGACAGGAAATTTTTTTAATTATTATTTGTGTCCCAAGACTTATATACACGTAGAAAATACAACATTTTCGGTGTCCCAACACTTATAGACACAAAACTGTCAAAACTGTCATGACAAAATTGACAAGATCGCCATATGTCACACAACAGTGACCAGCTCTTGTTCAATTACCATGTCAATAAACTGTTATAAACTACTATGATTGTTTTTATGCTATTTATTTTGTATGTGCACATTTTCTGATTTTTCCAACATGAAATAAAATAAAGGTAAATAAAGACTTTATAATTCACAGGCTGCTTCAAGTTTACCGGGAGACCTGTACTACAGTGTACAGTACTTACACAGTGTATATCGTGCTTTGCGTCACTTATATCCTTGTTTATTTCAAAAAATATTCAATGCAGAGTTTGCTTTATTTGTTGTTTCTACCAAATCTCATTCTTCCAGATCACATTTTAACTATCCTGCACTTAAGATTTACCCATTTTCAGTGATAAAAGCAATCGTACAACATGATGTAATCTATATGAAAAGACACATGTTCAATGAATATTTATAAACATATTAGGCACATAACCACATAACTATCATACATTCATTAAAGAATGACTGTAATATAGGTTAAAATTCTGAATACAGATTGACTAGATCACTGATCCATTTTATTTTTTGTGTTTTGGCTTAACACAAAAATCATAATTTTCTATACATTATTCATTCCACTTTTAATTTTGGCAAGACCCTTTTGATTATAATTTATGGATTTGTCTTCTGTTTTCCAACAGAAATCCAGGCCAGTTAATTGTTTAAATCCTGAATCTGGCTTTGGTAAAGAGGGAATTTTGTCTAAAGGCAATGCCCGTACCCCTTTGTTCTACAACATTAATCCTTGAATTACCATTTACTACATAATACTAGCACGATTACCATAGCTGAGTAAACATGTACTTATTTAAGGTCGCTTAGATCAAAGCAAACTACCACTGGGTTACTGTTGCAATTATTTTAAGAGAATTATTTCTGAGACTTCTTTATCTTATTTTAGAGACATTATATTAGAAGTTTAGTGCAATGGTGCCTATGATTCGAAACCAAGAGATGTACCTCATTCAGAGCAAGTTAAAATCTTCAATGTACATGCAGTGACACCATGATGTAAACAAGGTCACTGTAAATGCGCACAATGAATCAAACACCATTTTCTTTGAACATTTTAATGAGTTAGGTATTTAAATTTTCAAGGCAGAAAATACAATTACAGGTGATATTTGATAATTTTAATGCAATAATGCATAAACTGACAATAGTAAACTAGAGTAAAAAATGGAAGAAGTTACTGTTAATATGGTTACAACATTGTGCTAATGCACAATGCGTGTCATCATCCAATGAAATTACCGGTATACATATTTAAAATAGGTAGAAATGATAAGAAAACAGGAAAATTAAATATATTTATTGATTTTTCAAACAAATTATATTAATTTATAACATTTCCATCTAATAATTCATAATGATAGTCCCTTAACAACCGCAAATTTTTTTTTCTTGTTTAAAATAACGTTATGATTGATAAAATACACCGAGCGATCAGCAAATTGTTTTTTATAATGTCCCAAGACTTATAGTACATGAACAAAAATTGCTATAATTTAGTGTCCCAACTTTTATAGGTCATAAAAAAAAAATTTTTTTGAAAATAATTAAGGGTGTCCCAAGACTTACTGTTGTTATGGTAACTACGCTTATATGGGATGGACAGATAAATCTAACACTAATTACCCCTGCCGTATTCACAGTGGAGTCATAAACAAGGGCTGCAGTGAAAGGAAAAATTAAAGCTCAATGCAAGTACATCAACAAGAAACACTGTACAAGATTGTATATAAAATGACATCCTTGCCAGCAAAGGCTTCAAACTGAACCCATCACTACACTTTCTGAGTCTCATGGTAGGACATCTACTAGATTCCATGGGATATGTCCTCTTAAAGGCATGACAAACCTACCAAATTGAATAGAATTACCATATTCTCATTGGAAAATAGTTGAGAACATGTTTAGACTGCTCTGAAAGGTGAATCTGGAACGAATGTTGAATTAATGGGGGAAGAGTATAGTGGTCTAGGTATATATACTAACTAGCCTAGTTGGCCCAGACCTTTTAGATTAGTGGTATGTGTGCCTGACTTTTAGAGAGATGAACCGGGTTTGATTCCTGACTGCAACAGTTTGACTTTGTATCCCCTCCCATTACAAGAGTATAATTAAGCAGAAACCTCTCCTTATAAAGTATGTGTGCAAACTGAAGCAAAAGCACACACACACACACACACACACACTGTATGATCATCTAATGCAAAACTTTACTGTGTTATCATCAGATCCTGAGGCGATGATATGATCATTAAAAGGGTTCCATTTGATGTCCATGACAGCTCCTGCATGACCACACACACGGGGAACATTTATATCTATTCTCCCTGTCTGGAAAGAAACAATGCAGCATAATGTAAAATGTGGATAATGTGCAGCACAGGGATTCAACAGAATGAATACAGAGATGCCAACCCATGAGCATGCTTATTAGCAATCCTAGCATCAATTTTTTAAAAATCTAGGCAGCCTGCCCTGAATGGGTAACAAATTTATTAAAAGTAACAAACTTCTTTACAATCATCATGTTGCAGTCCTATGAGCCTATATATACCTGTACACAGTTACAATTAAAATCCAGTAAGAATAAATGGTTAAACATTCCTCCATTTCCAGAACCTTGAATTCCTTCAACTTTTTTAGCCACAAACAATAACTGTAAACATGTAGTTTGTTTTGTTTTTTTTTGTTCTGCATCAAGCGGTAAATTTGATGTTCTTTCTCAATAAATGATATTTCATAAAAGTGTTTTGTGTACTGGTTATTAATTTGTCATAGTTTCCCTTTAATTTCCATACTATTTCCAAGACCCACTTTGAAGAAATCATTGAAAGCAGTAATACATATAAAACTCGAAAAGAGATTACAAATAAATGCCGTAATATTTATATTGAACATGTTTGACAATGAACACTGGAACATTATGACATGTATGTCATAATTCTTTCCAAAGTATATTAAAATAAAAAAAGATACACGAGTTATACTACAAAAAGATTCTTCTGTACTTTTACCCTTAAACTTTGAAAATAACATTATTTATGAGAGAGTACTGAAATTTTTTTATGCACAGAATTGTGTACACTGTATTGACTGTTGTGCTCTATCAGTGGCCATTCATGTCATAAACAAAGTGATTTCAATGAGGAAAAAAGTTACTTCCTGTCCTCACATTTTTCACGAATCTACATGCATCACCAGGCACTGGCTGAGGAGTGACATTCTTACTCTGAAGCCCGTAGCTTTTATCAGTAACTTGGAAACAGGCATTGATAAGTAGAGAGCATGTATTTTTGAAATGTGCTACGTTGATCTTCATTTTGGAATTCATCTACTGACAAAATTTAGAAATAAAATTTTCATTCCACTCTTTATTTAAATAAGTAAATAGCGTAAAAAGGATTAAGGTCCACTGTGGGAATGTTGATTTTCTCAAACACGTGATGCGTGTACTGTACTTTGAGGGGATGCAGGACTATTAGAACTGGAACAATTCCTTTTCTGGGAAGGCTGGGAAATAGGGTCACTAACATCCCATGATTCCTCACAGGGAGTGACTGAACTGTCCCTTATGATTGCCTTTTCTGAAGAATGAGAACATTTCTCATTTCTCCTGGGCTTCTTAGGGGAAAAGGATCTGACCCTCTCCTTCTGAGATGACCCCTCCTGACTATCTCCTTCTGAGATGATCCCTCCTGAGCAAAAGGTAGGGGTCTCCATCCCTCAACACCCGTACTGCTAGAGGGTCATGCAGAGGCCATCCATGGCACTGCAGGATGATGACTAAGATCCCTCCCTTGAAAGGGGAAACTCCACATCGCATAGGGATTGAATGGGAACATGGGTGAGGGACATCAGTCCAATCCCCTTTTCCAGTAGAATATATAAATGCAGACTCTGTCCCGTGACTGAATAATTTGGTAGTGTGGAGAAGGGGGGGGGAGGGGTCGACCTGATCCCTGACTCCATAATTAGATTTGGCAAACGTTGACTGGTGACCGGTGTATGTAAAACGACGCTTGTTGATTGGTGAACGATGTCCTTTGCCTGGTGAATGAAAAGACACCGTTGATGACCAGTACCTCATGCCCTGTGAGGTTTGACTGGTGACCGGTTTGTGGTGGTGACCAATGACCAGTGCTCAGTGCCTGGTGAGTACCCAGTGACCAGTATCATAACCAGTGACCAGTGACTGAGGATCACCTGAACCCAGTGGTGATTTAAATCTGTGGAAGGAAACCTCCCTAGATCTAAGACAGCTAGAATGCTGCATAACCTTCTGGGGATTGCGCGAACTGCTTGTCACTGCAGAAGGGCTGGAAGTCACTTGGAGTAAACTGACCCTCCCCGAAGGGCGGGTGGGGCACAATTACTCTCCATGATAGGATGGTGCTCCACCCACTCTGGGTAAGTCTTTTCTCATGCATAGGAAGGTGCTGCCCCTATCTCCTGTAATCTGGGGGAGGGGAGCACTTGATCCCAGCTTTGAAACTATAGCTCTTAACTAATGCCTCTGCCTTCTTCCTAGAAGACACACTCTCTTTATTGGGGAAGGTGCTGCTCCTCCCTCTTCAACTCTGGGGAGTGCACACGATCACAACATCAAGCTGAGAAGAAGTTGTTTCTTCCTCAAGGGTGGTAACAGCTGCTCTCTGGGAAGGTGCTCTCCCTCCCTCTTTTATTCGAGGGGATGCACATGATCCTAATATTAGAAGGTACATTCTGAGATCCTCAGGATTCAGAGTGAGAGGAGGAATAATGCACTTCCTTCCTCCCTTTATAAGTATGCCTGTTTTCAGCAATGTCCCAGATACTGTTGGACATAAACAACAATTTGGACATCTGCCCCTTTGTGTTCATTTTGCACATGAAAGACATGTGGTGCGGGTGTCCCATGGGTCCCTTTTGTGCCCACACTTACCCACACTTTGTGACATCTGAAATAAAAATTTCTGAAAAAGACATTTTTTGAAGACAAAAATGATGATGTTTACTAACAATCAGGGTTTGTGTTAGCCACATTGCTATCTTTACTACTTACTTAAGAGTGAAAACCTCACAGTAGTGTACTAACCAAGGTGTAACAGAGGTAAAGAAACATCAATCTATAATTAAAACTTATACAACAAGCACTAAATAATGAATGGAGGAACGTGTAATCTCTACTAATTCAACTAGGAGATTAATTAGCTGTTAATAACACACATAAAATAAAACAACAGTAATGATAATGAAAACATGTACCCCCACACTAAATGTAAACACTTTCAAAGTACAAATATATGTATGGATAATATTCAAGTGAATTTTGACAACCCAATAGAAATGTATTTTCCTACAAGGTAATTCCTGAACCCACGAAGGGTAGGGAGGGTAGGGGGCTTGTCGTGACCAAAAGCACTGAAAATTATCACTCTGGACTATAAAAAAAACTGTTGATAAGTAATGGACTGAGGGATAATGTTCACTAATCAAGGGGGATATGAAAATAAGGTCCTGACCAGCAATAAACCATCAGTGAAAGGGATTTTTTCCTCGAACGAGAATTTACCACTGTTGACAAAATGTTGTCCGGAAAAGAATGGAGAGATGTTATTGCGCATGGGCATATGACGTGGAGTCAGACTGGGTCGATGTACATGTTCTAAGAACTTTCTAAAACAGCAGAATGGTACATCTGGCAGAGTAGGGTTTTTCTATTGCAGAAAGGGTAAGCTACACAATAGTGACAGGCAAACGTATTACTGATATTAAAATTAGTTTTCCTCATGATTTATATGGCTTTTCTCTTTATCTCTGCCACAATTTTTCACATATTTACTGTCATGTTAATTGGTTTCTTGTTATCAACATTCCGTTTTTTAAATTAAGAAACTACATTCTATGTACCAGTCTATCATATCAATGCTGAAATATTTTTCTTCGTATCTATTTCCATATAAAAAAAACTCATATTCAAAATTTAATTTTTATTTTCCAGAATTTTGTCAATATAATTCAGGATGCAGACTTTTTGCTAAAACTTTGAAATAATTCTGCAAAATCCAATAAAGGTTGGCATTTCTGGGAAATTTGTTGTGTCTCAACTGTGCAGATTTGAAAAACTAATTAAGTATATATGGGCCACAATGTGAGAAAATGTCCCTTCAAAGCATAAAATTGACATGTTGATATTTTGTATATTTCTAAAAGAGAAATCTTTTCTATATATAATGCTGTTTATTTCATGCAAATATCATGAATACTGTGAGAGATAACATGATTTGAATGCACTAAGTAACAGTTATGATGTGAGAAATTCCTTAGTATGGCATCAGTTTTCTAATGATGGCATCATGTTGTCAAAACTGACATTTTCTGGCATCGTGGCTCATAGATATATTAAAAATAAACTGACAAGTGACTTCACAATTATTGTCTTGTACAGTATAGCAAAAGTAAGTGCATGATGTCATTCAGGAAATAAATACAGTAGGTGAGGAAATGTAAGTCTTTTTGTCTGCATCTCTTTTTAATATATACTGTAAGCAGACATATTTCACATTCCAATGTTAAGTTTACAAAATTCATGCAAACAGCATTTCATTTCATAAGTGTAGGACAGATCTAAAAGTAATTATGGTAAGAAGATGACTTGTTACTGTACACCAATTAGATTGTTAATAAGTGCATATGGCCTTCATGAACCTAAAAATAAATTTATACCATATATACTCACTTACAAGTCTGGTCCAACTGCAAACAAAATAGACTTTGATCTGTTGGTGCATAATGCGCCAGCAGATCAGGGTCAATGGTGTTTGTTCTACTGATTACTCACAACAAACTGCACAGACACAGATCTGCTGATGCCTTATGTAATGGCAGATCTGGGTCTATGCAGCTAGCAGTTGGACCCAACTTACATGCGAGTATATACGGTGTGTGTTTATTATACTGATTTTACAATTATACATAGTTGAACAAAATGTTCCATATTTTTATCAATGGTAACAATCTAAAGCACTGTAAAGAATGCACTGGTACTCACAATTTGTGACAATTTGGCTCAAACTTCAAATAAAATGAAGTTTATTTGATGATAAGCTCAAACTGTTTTTTAAAAATTAATGATAACAATAAGTGCTACTTCCTCCCAAGAAATACGCTTAATCAACTGGTCACATCAACACATACTTAAACAACCATGAGAAAGTTAAAATGATGTATTTTCTTCTATAAACACTAAAATATTGATACATATATTAAATATAAACATGTCTTAGTGGACATGCCATATAAAGGGCACCTGATCACACATGACACATCTATATAAAAGTCATGTACTCACACATGACACATACATTATAAAGAACACTGTCTATACAATGCACCTCCATATTGGTGACACATTCCCAGACAATCCATAGAAATGGCACTTGCTCATACAGGGTATTTCCATATAAGTGGCACATGCTCAGACAGGAAACCTCCTTATAAATAACATGTGCTCATACAGGAAACCTCCATATAAATAACATACTCATACAGGAAGCCTCCATATAAATAACATACTTGTACAGGAAACCTCCATATAAATAACATCCTCATACATGAAACCTCCATATAAATAACATACTCGTACAGGAAACCTCAATATAAATAACATAATACTCATACAGGCAACCTCCATATAAATAACATACTCGTACATGAAACCTCCATATAAATAACATACTCATACAGGAAACCTCCATATAAAGAATATACTTGTACAGGAAACCTCCATATAAATAACATACTCATACAGGAAACCTCAATATAAAGAACAAGTGTACTTACAGGATACCTCAGTATAAAGGACACTTGCTCAATACAGAATAACATTTGTAAACCATTTTTCTTAAGTTTAAATACATAGTTCACCTGTATGTACAGGATTCCTCAAGTGTTCTAAATTGTGGACAGGTTTAACAGTACATGATTTCTGTTATCTTTACCTTCTCTATTGGCAGTACTACAAATGATCCACCACCTGCTGATTCTGTTACTACAGCGATAAAGAATGGGTTCACATCACAGAAGCTGCTGTCATGGGCATTTCTTGTCAGCCGAACATTTTCATAACACTGTTCTCTCCGAAAAGGTTTTCCATACACATGCCGAAACTTTGAACTTCTCAAATGGAAGGCCATCTTGAAAAGAAAGAGTAAAATTTTATGATTTTTTTAAATGTGAAACATATCTTTACCGACATCTACCTATCTATCTATACATCTCTATCTATCAATTTCTTTACACTCGTGCTTTATATTTTCTACTCTTTTAGCTATCTAATATTATGAATATGTATTCAGGTAAATAGAAGGATTGTATCTAATATTATGAATATGTATTCAGGTAAGTAGAAAGGTTGTATCTAATATTATGAATATGTATTCAAGTAAATAGAAAGGTTGTATCTAATATTATGAATATGTATTCAGGTAAATAGAAAGGTTGTAACTGAACAAAGTGTACCCTGCCATAAACAATCATCTGCCAGATAAGTTGCAGACTGAGAGACTGAAAATATTCATTACAAGGTATACTGTACATGTCACATATTCTTTGTCCACAATGAGAATAAGAAACTTGAAACATTTCTTTTTTCAACACAATGTATTAGAAACTTGAAACTTCTACCTTTAGGTAGAACATATGGCTATTGCTCCTCTAATAAACATTATCCATATCTTTGAAAACAAGTTGGTTTTCAAGCATTAGTTACTGTAAGCACATTCCATGAATTTATGTCCACCACCTCATGCACTGAAGACCTATAACCTTGGACTTGAAAATATAACTCCCAATATGGTATCAAGTCATTTTCTGGTAGTGATACATAAAAGCACAATGTTTCATGTGTGTATGTGAAAGGGCTTTACAATTATAAAGCTGAAGGCAAAGCAAGTAATTTGACCTGTGACTTTGACCTTGAATATACAACCTTGAATGTGATACACAACACACATACTAGTAAAGCTACATAAGTATACTAAGTTTCATCCCCCTTTCTAAAACAATTGAGAGGTTAGTGGGTTGAAAGATAAAAATGAAAATGCTGACCTTTGACCTTGACCTAAAAACTACAACCCTAAATGTGGTATGCAACACACCCTCTAGTTATGATATGTAAGTGCACTACATTTCATCCATTTTTCTCAAATGCATTAAAGTTACATTCTGAGTGGACAATGATAGATGGAAGGACGAATGAACAGATTGCTGGATGGATGGACAGAAAGGCAAATATGATGTCTCCAGCTTTTTGTGAAAAAGCAGAATACAATTACTATACTCACTTTAAGGTTAACATATGTACTCGCTTGTAAGTCAAGTCCAACTGCAAACTGCACAGTTCCAGATCTACCATCACATAATGCACTGGCAGATCTAGATCTATGCAGTTTGCTAGGAGTAACCAGTAGAACAAACAATATAGACCCTGATTTGCTAGCGCATAATGTGATGGCAGATCAGGGTCTATGTTGTTTGCAGTTGGACTCAACTTATTAGTGAGTATATATTTTAAATGTCTGATACTGGTATAATAAGTAGGAAATACTGTACATACTCCAAATTAGAACTTAATGGGTGCATCAAATGATGTATTCATGGTATCTATAATCTTTGTACGGAAGTTTGATTTTTCATCCTTCATCTAAACTGTCCAAAAAGGTTTTTGTCCTTGTTGTTCAGCAGTAACTTATTTATCTGTAATCTGATAGAAAAGTGCCAGTGACAAAGTTTGTTCAAGATGATTACCAATAACTTCTCAAAAAGGTCCCATCTTAATACAAATGTCAACATACCTGGTACATCTCTTATTAGACAACAATTTTGCAAATGTTGACATTTTCACAGTCAATAAGTGTGTTGAACACCTACATCATTTAGAATAAATTAACAATGTCCTTTCCAATTTAATTACATTACTCATCATACGAGGTGAGGTTTTATCCAATTGAATATCAAGTGTTGTTTTGTGTTTATTGACAATTTTTATTCAGCTGGGTCATTATAGGAATAAAGATTTATTTGAAAAATATTACATTAAAGAACTTTTCTTCTCATCACAATGTTTGATTACTACTATGAAAAAGAATACAGTCATCTGTCGCAGACCAAAACAAGATCAGTTCAAAATGTTTGAATACCTCTATAACCCCAATGGTTTCATGGTATGGTTTGGTGTTTGTATGGCACAGAAACACATATAATTTATTTAGTGCCAAGGCAACTGGAGCAATGTACCATGCCCAAGAATGCACCACAGTAGTCAACCAGGACTAATCAAATGGTAGGATCTGAACCCACACCCTTATGGTCACAAGTCTGGCACGTTAACCACAGAGGCTCCTGGTGACAAAATAATATAGCCTGCAGACAGGTGTGCATGGAAATTATGGATCATTTGTATTAACTTATTCAAAACTATGTAGATATTAGGCATGTTTCTAGATTTGGAGAAGGTACTGCATAAAGGAATGTGAAGCCGTTCCCTCCCATCTGCTGGGGTGTCTAGTCACTCCTGGTCACTGACCAGTTTCGTTATCTTTGTAACTTATCAGAGGGAATAGGTCTTGTTGATTTATTATGTTCAACTGATCAGTGTGTCTTGTCAGTATGAAGTTTATACACCCCTAGCCGCTGGTGCAGCTGCTTTTTGGGTCATGTGACATCAACTTTTTCCGCAGTTTCTAGATTTAGTTTTTCTGTGAAAATATCAATGTGCAATTAACATTGTTAACTGATCAGTGACATAAGTTTACATTCTATTCAGATGCAACCTTTTGGAGAAGTTGTCAGTAATTGTCCTGAAGAAAATTTGTCACTGGTACTTTTCTATCAGATTACAAATAAAAACATTATTGCCAAAAAACTTGTGCCAAAATGTATTTTGAAATAGGTTAGTAACTACAGTACAACTTGTGAAAAATAACTTCCTAAATAGTAATCTCATTATCATACTTGAAATTTTAGGGTTGTATCTACCCAAGCAGAACTTACTCTCAACTGCTATACACTCCAACTTAAGACATGCTTCAATGGACACAAATAGTCAATTCTTTAAGCAATGGGATTTTAACAGCATTATATCACTATGAACCATTTAAATGACTACCCAAATAAAACAGACTGTCCATTCACCAGTTGTCCCAAATCTCTACTCTTTGAAGACACTATTTTCACACTCAGCTGTAATTGTTGCACATATATTGACTTGTCTTCCAATGGAATGCTTGAGCTGAGATTGAGGAAGAGAATTTTTTTAGATTTCTATTCTTTGAAGCTTCAAATCTGAAAATTACTGCATGCTGTATTTTATCCTTGAAGTATAATATTATATTTGAGTATACTGGTATGCTGTCTTTCACCTACCTTGCTTGCTGTTATACATTAGAGCTGCATATAGTGACTAATGCCATGATATGACAAGATAACAATACAGATCTCCTGAATGATGTGCTTTATGATATACATGTATGTACATACCTTGTACTAATTTCTATAGAAAGAAATTATGATGAACTCAATTTTTTAGCAACACTCCCTCTCCAAATATTTGATATTTTGTTTTTGTGGGTTTAACACCATTTTTCAGCACATAGGCTATACATGGCAACCAATATATTTTGTGGTGGATAAACTCAGGAAGACCCCAGGAAGAACCACCAACCCACGGGAAGTTACTGGCAAGCTTTCTTACATACCCACATTGGCCAAGCCGAGACTTAAACCCACATGGACAAAGGTGAGATGTGAGTGATCCGTAAAGATGAACACCTTACACTAGCTATTATTTACTGTACAAATTTTTTAAAATATTATTTCAAAAACATTACATGTCTGAAAATCCAATAACATGCATATACATGCATATCTAGGTGGCAACAATTTTACGTTTTTTTATTGCATTTTGTTCTGATGTTCAATAGTGTACATCACAAAATGGGGAAGTGATATAATATACCATATCCACATAAAAATGGGGTAGTGATATCATATACTATATCCACATAAAAATGGGGTAGCGATATAATATACTATATCCACAGAAAAATGGGACAGTGATATTATATAATCTATCCACAGAAAAATGGGGTAGCGATATAATATACTATATCCACAGAAAAATGGGGTTGTGATATAATACACCATATCTGCATAAAACTACAGATATTTTTAATACAGTTATCTCATTATAACGCTGTCTATGGCAGCCATAAAGTATACCACCTTATAATGAAGTACAAGATACATATAATTTTACAACCACTTAATAAAATGGGATCCATGACCATACACTCATTATAAAAGGAACTGTGTTATAATGAAGGGCATTATAGTAACGCATTATAGAAACTGTTAGAGAGTGCTCTATGTATCACAGTATAATTACAGCTCTTTTATACACTGCATCTACACAGTCATGTAGATCAAGAATAGATTTCACTATCTACTTCTGAATTACATATAATTTTGCTGTAGTAATTAGATATATACATAAAGTACCAGTAAAAAAAAAATTAAATTAGTACATATGCAAAACTATATCAATACATTAAGCATCTATCTTTCACATTCAATAAACCTTATCGGTGGAAAAGCAGAACTTATAAAGTAAATTTCATAATAGTCTACAACAAAATCTTATTATTATATAGGACCCTTCATGCGACTTGAGAAAAGTAGTCTTATCACAATTCTGGTCTGCATAAGGAGGTCTTCTGAATAATGAAGGGGAAAATGTAGTTCTTTAAATTTTCTATGACTTTACGGAGCCATGGTGGATCAATGGTATATGGTGTTAGGCATGACCAGAAGGGCTTGGGTTTGATTGCCAGGGTCTATTCTAGAACTTAACCTTTTGGGGGGAAATCCCCTCCCCGTTTGATAAAAAGGGGGAGAATTTTCTGAATATAGGAGGGATTTAATGAATAAATAATGACAGGGCTTAAAAATATGATGCTCGATTTTCATGCATTCTGAAAAAATTTTGGTGTGATTTTTTTAGCAATTAGCATGAATCCCATGATCACACATCCTAGAATAGATCCTATATCAGATCAGCCAAGATGGGCTGCCGTGGTGTATTCTTGGGCAAAGACACCTTGATCTACTTGCCTTGGCATGATATAACCTTCAAAGTGTGGCTGCACTGTAAAACACCAAATCAAATAAACCTATCACTTTTGTGAGGTGGTCTTAAAACCAAGCTGAACAAGGTTTTACAGTACATATCCTATAGCCATTGAACACAAAATTTTAAAGCAAAACATCAGCACATGGACAGGTAGCACACATTTATTAGTACAAGAACAAAATCTCTAAACCTCAGGCATGCTACTTTATTGAAAAACATAACCTTTTCATCTGCTAGATATCACTTAGATAAATGCTCATTTGCAAAAAGCCATTATATTCTAAGCAAGTTACACTAAACCAACAAGAAAAAGCACAAAGCAGGATGGCTGAAATGTATGTATGTATGTATGTATGTATGTATGTATGTATGTATGTATGTATGTATGTATGTATGTATGTATGTATGTATGTATGTATGTATGTATGTATGTACAGTTTAACAGCACATCAGCACAATCATGGTTATATACTGCAGAGTAAAAGTAAGGCTGTATCAATGTAAAGATAAAAATTGCTAAAATCTTTAGGAATATAAATCCTTCCAAACAAAAGGAAACATGTACTCCTACAAGATAAAAGATAAAAAGTAACGATGTTAAAATTCTTAAAATTTAAAGGTACATGTATATAAAGAAAAAGATAAAAGTAAAAAAGGTGAACTTCTGGAAATATATAGTCAAATTTTTTTATATAAACAGCATTTTGTTTAGAAAGTTCAAGATTTTCTTAGGTGGAACATCATTAAAAAGGTTCTTAATTGAGCTGACATAAAAAAAGCTTCTGCATCACAAGATGGAAGTCAATACACTCCCCAAGAGTGCACCCAATTGCCAGTGGACACTGACAAGGCATGCACCCTGGTCGAGAATCACCCCTAAAAGTATGCATGGTCAGGTATGTGACATCAGCAAAAAAGTTACTTTTGTCAGTAAAGACTCTGTTGATGGTTGAAAGCAGCATAACTCGTATTGTCATCAAGTCAATTAAATGCAATCCTGTACACACCTTCAAAGGTCAAATACAATTTCTCATACTGTCTCTGCTGAATGCAAAAATTACAACTTGGTATTATCCCTATGTCATTGGGAATTATGATTTACCGTCAAGACCATGTTAATGAGAAGCAAGACATAGCAGTCACTTTGCTGGTTCCGTCAGAGTTGTCAGCAATTTGTTAATGTTTTGGGTAAAGTTTTTCAACAATACTTTAATAGTAGGTTCGACATGCTGGCCCTAGTCTTCTTGCTATAATAGGTTGTTTTGAGTTACACTAGTTCACGACACTCAGATTTATCTCACATTTTAGAAGGGAATGGTTGCATCACATTACATGTAGTGAGTCTAGACTTTTACTGATTGAAACTTAAGTGTACCCTTCTCATAACTGTGCCCTAAAGTATGCAAAATTATGGCATCACATTTTACAATTATTGATTTTTGATGAGGCTGATACAAAGATACAGTTAGAAGCACAAATTGGTGACAAGAGGCCCAAGGTGGCCGCAGAGCACTCACCTGTCTGGCATCTGCTTAACAGCCAAATACAAGAGCAGTAGGCCAAGAAATCTGGGTCAGTATGATACTTTCTGAAGAAAATTCTTCATTGCTGTTGACTGCATATGTTATGGAAATAACTTTTTCAAGGTTTCTCTGTTTTTCTATTTTTCATCCATATCTGATGGCTCATCAGCATCATTTATCTAATATTGAATTTGAAAGGCCTTTATGCTGGATCCTTTCTGTCAAAGTTGGTAAAAGTCTGTCTATCAGTTTTTTTAGATAAAGTTGTTTGAATGTTTTTCTATTTCTAGTAACAGTGGCCTTAGTTTATTGTTGTATAATGTGAAAGGTCTTCAAGCTAGGACACTTTCTGTCAAATTTGGTCAAATTCTGTGGAGTAATTTTTGAGAAGTCATTTAAAGGTTTGTCTATTATTTGTAACTGTGGTAATATCTGATGGTGAATTGGCATCATATACATTTGAAAACCCTTCATGCCGAGATACTTTTTATAATATTTGGTAAAATTCTGTTGAGCAGCATTTGGGAAGAAGTCATTTCAAGGATTTTCAATTTTTAGCAATGGAAGCCATATTTGATAGCAGACTGACATAATTTGTAAACAAATGAAAGCCTTTTATGCTAGAATGCTTGTTAAATTTAGTCAAACACTGAGACTTGATTTTATGCTAGGATGCTTGTTAAATTTAGTCAAATACTGAGACTTGATTTTATGCTAGAATGCTTTCTGTTAAATTCAGTCAAATACTGAGACTTGATTTTATGCTAGGATGCTTTCTGTTCAATTTAGTCAAACACTGAGACTTGATTTCTGAGAAGAAACCATTGAAAGGTTTTTCTATTTTTAGTAAAGGTGGCTATATTTTATGGAACATCAGCATCATTTGTAAAAATCTAAAAACTTCAAAGTGATGCTTTCTGTCAAATTTTCTCAATTCAGGAGAACATTTTTGGAGAAGTCATTAAAAGTTTTTTTTCTACTTTTAATAACAGCTGACATATTTGATTGTGGATCAGCATTATTTTTGTACGAACATGAAAACCCTTCATGCCAGGATGCTCTTTGCAAAGCTTGCTTGATATTGGTTGTTTTTTGGGTTTGTTTAAGAAGCTGAAAATAGCAAAACTTGATGAATGCACAATGAATGACACATTATGTGCAACTGATGCTGGGCCTTACCATAAGCTCACTTGGTCTTATGTCCATGTGAGCAAAAGATGCACTACCTTGGTGAGGATATGGAAGCATTGAAGCAGGGATGCCTTATATAGGAGGATCACTACATGTATCTTGTATATGTGCAACTGAACTGCCACACAATTTATTGATTTTATTCACATACAGCATATGAAGAACTTGGTAACCTCCTCAAATTTTAATCTAGCATCCTGTTCTAGGCTGGGCCATTAGTAGGAACTGCTGTATTATTGATCATCATATAAAGGAATAAATATGCAGCCTATATGTCATGTCAATTCTTTTTGTGCCAAGATACAAAATCAAAATCATTTAAAAGAATAGCAGTTAATAGATGCTGAAAAGAAAAAAAGAATTTACTTTGCAAGGAGGAAGCTTTTGAAACCTAACAATGTGGTTTCTGAAGACAAAAGTATATGCAGTGGATACAGCAGATTGCCCAGAAACCTATGACCATTGTATATACTCACATACAAGTCTATCCAACTGCAAACAATACACACCTTTATCTGCTGTTGCATAGTGCACTGGCAGATCAGGGTCTTTGTTGTTTGTTCTACTGATTACTCCTAACAAACTGCATAGACCTAGATCTGCAGGCACATTATGTGACGGCAGATCTGGGTCTGTAGAGTTTGCAGTTTGACTCGACTTATAAGCAAGTATGGACAGATTGCCTGGAAGCCCAAGACTAATTCTGATACAAATACACTGTGACCCTTAAAAAACATAGTAAATTCATGTACTCTTGTGGGTATGAATTCATGTACTCTTGTGGGTATGAATTCATGTACTCTTGTGGGTATCAATTCATGTACTCACGTGGGTATCAATTCAAGTACTCTTGTGGGTACACATTTTCAAGGTTTTGCAAAAAAATTACTTTTTTTTCAGTGTTTAAATTCATGGATTTGGGAAGAGGTCCTATCGATGTTTCCATGGAAAGATCATTTCTCATTGGGTCTTTAAATTTGTGGTTTGAAGTAAACACAAAATCCATGAAAATTGTTACCCCATGAAAAACTGGTACACCATGACAAAAATGCATGTAGCAAACTCAAAGTATTCAGAAGTCTAATTAACGTTTCATTACTGCCAGAAATTACTATTCACTCCAGTCATCTGCTTCAATTTCTAAATGTAGTTTTCATCAGCTGGGATAAATCTAATTTTTAATCTGATTGGTTAATGAAATTACTTTAATTTCAACATACTGCATGAGAGAATTGTACAGCACAAACAGCTTACACTTGCCCCAAAAGGTAAAAATACATATATACAGTGGCGTAGCAAGGCAAAGTGCCGCCCATGGCCAACTCTCAAAATTATGCCCCCACTCCATTCGTATTATTTATGATATATATGGTACTCTTACCAAATTGCCGCCCCCTAGAAAGTGCCGCCTGGGGTCAATGCCCCCTTTGCCCCAACCCCTCGCTATGCCACTGCATATATATATATATATATATCCTTTGTAGAGCATTTACACGTCTGTATGTATGTAAGTATATAACATATAAGCAGGAAGATAGGTAGGTAGATTTGGGTACTTAAGGTTGGTTGTTTGGTACGTAGCTAGGCAATTGATACAGTGTAGGTAAAACAACAGCATGTGTGTGAGGGGTGTGTGTGTGTTAAAGTAAGGGCAAGAACCATCCCTACTCTGGATTCATATGGTCTGAATATTCTATCAATCAATCCAGACCATGTCATCTGAAGAAAAAAAAATCTAAAATGCTCAAGCCATGCAGCTGCCACATACTGACTTATTAAGTAGGTCTGAGGTGAAATATTTCACGAACTAGTGCAACAATTTTCTTCATTGATCTTATTGCTAGAAATATTGTTCATGCATGACATCTTCGATGATCTTATTGCTAGAAATATTGTTCATGCATGACATCTTTGATGATCTTATTGCTAGAAATATTGTTTATGCATGACATCTTCAATGATCTTATTGCTAGAAATATTGTTCATGCATGACATCTTCGATGATCTTATTGCTAGAAATATTGTTCATGCATGACAAGCTTTATCACTTGTTGCTTACAATGTGTATACATGTACTTCAGAATTCAGAGAGAGAGTTAGCAAGTTCTATGAACTTCATGGACACAGCAAGATTATTTGAGTACCAAAGCCAACTCAGATACAGCAGATCAAGGAATTTTAGTTCAAGAAATGTAGTCAGATTGAGAAATAAAATGTAATTTCTGGTACATTGAATTAGCCTACATGTGTTTCAACATTTGTAATAAATACGAAACCGCATTCGTGTTTTGTACTAGTACAAAAGTGTAAAGAACTCATTTGATATGGCATATGAATACATCTTGGTCTGACGGCTTTGATGTATCCCTATGCCATATCAAACTCATTATTTCTGCCTACTCGGGACAAAACATATATGCAGTTTTGTATATTAGTAATACAAACTATGTTTGGTAAAAATGAATTGATACTATGCCACAAGCGTGGAGGGATTTCAATCCAAAAAATTGTGGTTTTACCTTGACTGAAGCATGGGTTGATCATTAGATTTGTAATCATTTGTTCATGTACCTGATTATTCTGTGACTTGCAAATTTACATTGTACAAGAATGTATCAATTTCAGTACAATCCTCTCTTTTATGCATGACCTTTTTGTCTGATGGCTGTTAGTATTAATCAAATACAAAATGTTAATATGCATATAATTTTGGATGTATTGTATTTTTAATCAGAACTGCTTGTTTATCAAGCGCCAGTATAAGAGAAGAACCTCAAAGCAAGATATAAAAACAGCACTCCCTCATTATAATGCTGTATATGGAAGTCATAGAGTAAACTGCCTTACAGTGAGACTGTCTTATAATGAAGAATATAGTACATATAATTATTCTACTGAATAATGAAACTGTGCCATAAATGAAGGGCATTATGCTGAGAGAGTTCTGTATGTATAAAGAATATAAAATCTGTGTTGTCTGATTAGGATTTAAAGCACATGCAAGAGATATGTAACAATATCTGGACTATGTTCTTATGAATAGTGCATACCATATCCATTTTGGATGATATTATAATTATTATACATGACTGATGTACTTTAAACTATATCTATTCCTTAACAAATGACCCACAGATGTACATATTATCATATACAAAGAAATAGAATGTACAAGTGTCATAATTGTTAATATTGCCATTTGACACAGTTATCTTCCTTTTTGAGGCACATGACTAAGGATACAAGTCTTTGTAGCCACCACCACAACATGACATTGTTAAAAATCAGATTTGTGTTAGCTCAAATTCTGTTGTTTTTAATCATTTAGCAGCAAAATACTCATCTCATAAGGTACATATGTGTACTGTACAACCCACAGATGATTACTGTCATTATTACATAGCATTCAACTAACGAGATTAATCATATATTTTGTGGAAAAGAAAAGCATTAATTTTTTTTTACCTGCTCCATCCTGGAGACCAGTAAAGAATATGCTGTCTTTACCTGTACTGAGAACAAAATGTTTATTTGTAACATGAATCCCCTTGCCAACAAGAGCATATTCAGACTGGCATAAAGGACTGATGCCAAAGCAATGGAAGTTCAGAGCCTTGCAAAGAGATACACCATAACAGATGATTCAGGCTGGTCTGGACAGGATTCAAACCTGTTACACAGTGGTTGTGAGTCTAAGCAAACAACTAAACCATCATGTGGAGGAAAGTAAATATTACTGCAATATACTACTCATTAAACAAATACTGTTCCATCAGTGTAGTGTTGAAACAAAGTTTGATTAGTCTGGCTGTAATAAGATTCAAGATACAGAGGATGTTGCTGAAAATGCAAACATCAATCAAGCATGAAAATTAGGTTACAGTGACCTTGGTATACTTTAGCTACTCTTGTTGAGATGCATCCCAAAATCAATTTTCATGTGTGTAGTAAAAATAGGGTTTAAGATACCGAAAATGTAAAAAAAAAAAAAATAGCTGAAAATATGCAAGTGACACATGAATGAAAAATTAGGTCACTGTGGCCTGCCTTTGGTTACTCTTCCTGAGATGCACCAACATACCAATTTTCATGTGTGTTGGTGAACTAGTGTCCCAGATATTGACAGCATAATGAACAAATGGCTAGAAATACACAAGTCACTCAAGCATATAAATTAAGGCATAGTGACCTAGTTTTGGTATGACTGAGTTACTCTTACTGAAATGCATCCATATACCAATTTTCATGGGTGTAGGTGAATCAGGAGCCGAGATACTGAGGGCATAATGATTGAATAACTCAAAATACATAGGTCATGCAGGCATGCAAATTAGCTCACAGTGACCACATTTTGGTATGGCAAAATTACTCTCCCTAAGATGCAACCACATATCAATTTTAATGAGTGTAGGTGAAATAGGGTCCAAGATATTGAGGACATGACAAATGAATACATGAAAATACAAAAGTCACTCAAGCATGAAACTTAGATCAGTGACATAGTTTTGGTATGGTCGAGTTGTGCTGTTGAGATGCATCCACATACAATATTTCATGAATTTAAGTGAAAAAGCGTTTTAAAATATTGAGGGTGTAATGAACAAATGGCTACAAATATACAAATCACTCAAGCATGAAAATAGGTCACAGTGACCTAGTTTTTGGTATGGTTTACTTACTCCTGTTGAGATGCATCCACATACTGATATTGAAAGTATAATGAACGAATGGCTGAAAATACAAAAGACACTTGTGCATGAAAGTTAGATCTCTGTGACCTACATGTAGCTATGGTACAGTTGACTTACTTTAGCTGACATGCATCTACATACTAAATTTTATTAGCATATGTGAAATAGGGTCTAAGATATTGCAGATGTAATGAACAAATGTTGGAATATTGAAAAATTACCCAAATATAAAAATTAGGTCACAGTGACGGAGTTTGATAAGACTTGTTTACTTTTCCTGACATGCATCCGCATGCCAATTTTCATGTGTTACCTACAAATATGGTCCAAGGTACTGAGGACATACAAAAAACGAACAAACAAATGAACACATGAACAAGCGGGCAAAATACTACATGCCCTCCCAACTTCGTCGGCTAGGAGAAAATGAAGCCCAAAGTGAAATTAACATGTTTATTGAATTCAGCCTCTTGGCTTAGGATGAGAAAATGGACAGGCATCATTAGATCTGTTTTGGTAAGGTCATTTTTACCTAAATATCTGGTCATTTCATTAAAATGCAACATTTTTTTTACATAAAATGCTACATAAATAACCTATGCTAAATTTTGTATATGTTGTGTCCCAGTTATTGCTTAACATAAGAAAACAAAAACCTTCACAGATTAAGGTTAACTTGAAACTAATGAACTGGATTTCATTAGAAATGTAGCCCAATAAAGGAAATATATTAAAAAATTACACAGTAAAGTAACAGTACTATCCATAAGTTTAACATAAGGTCTAGACTTGTTTCCGTTTGGTGAAAATATATCGTTTACTCAGATCTTATCATTCATTTTGCCCTGAAAGTCTCTAAATTGTGTGATCACAGAATTTGTCAAAATCATTTTAGATAAATATTGGAAATAAATGGTTAAAACATTATTGGCAATACATTTTTAGACATTAAAAAAATATAATAGTCTAAGTGGATTTTATTTACAATCAAAATTAAAGGCCTATAGGGATAAAAACTGAGTCATTCACCTTTTCAAACACCTTTTCAAATAAGTCAAACAGCAGTATGTAATTGATTGAATGCCAGTGATGCTGTATTCAACTGCCTCATTATTATTATTACTGTCCAGTGTATCAAAATCTACAAGAAAACTTATTCATGGAAAAGCTGGTGGTAGAATTGAAATCATTTGTATTTAGAGAACAGAGCTTTCAATCACATCTCAGATCAACTTGCTTTCATTTTCAAATGATAGTCACAGATGTCAAATATTTGTTTATGATGATTTAAGTCAATCATTGTTTATGTACAGTACTTACAATGTACTAAAAACCAGACATTTCTAAGTATTTCAGTTGACTTCCTACTGTAATAAGAAGCTTTAAAAATGTTAATGGCAAAATAATTGAACCAAGATAGATAAATATGCACATCCAAGAACATATAAAGCTTGATCAAAGTCATATTCACAAGCTATGGGCTAAAATCTACTATGCTCTATTTTCACCCATGGCTTGCAATGATGGATCAAAGTGACCTGGCAGTTTTACTGTTAATTACAACAGTACTGTAATGTTGCAATTTTCATATACTTTTTAGTCATTTTTGGGGGTGTCAGAATAATCACAGTTAAAAATATAAATTAAAATCGTAAGTTTCTAAATTTTACAAAATTTTCATTAAGAAAAAAGTTTCCCATACAAAACATTAGAGTACAAAAAATTATTATGATTTTTATGATTGTACTGTGTGCAAAAAAATCTGAGGGTATGAAAATTACAGACAATAATTGGAATATAATCCAGATCTGAGAAACAGGTTAGTAATGTGCATGCGTTATGCATGCTTGATATAAATACAATAATTCATCCATTACACACACAAACACATGCACATGTTTGCATGATGTATACACAACAATAGTGCTCCTCTTTATACTGCCATTTATTTAGCCATAAAGTGACTTCCATAATAAGTGAAGGAACCTTATACTGAGGGAGGTTCCAACATGGATGTGTCATAATGCTGTATATAAAAACACAGAAATATGAAATTTATTTACCGTATATACTCGCATATAGCTGATACCAACTGCAAACTGCATAGACCCAGATCTTCTGTCGCATAATGCGCCGGCAGATCTGGGTCTATGCAGTCTGTAAGGACTAATCAATAGAACAAACAACATAGACCCTGATCTGCCAGCGCATTATGTGATGGCAGTTCATAGTCTATGTTGTTTGCATTTGGACCCAGCTTATACGCGAGTATATACAGTATGTGAAATTACATTATAATTGTTTCACATCAGCCTAGAACAAAAATAAAGTGAAATAAGTCAAGTAGCAATGAGAACAAAATTCAAACAATTTAATATGATCCCCGATCATACCTGTGTTATAAAAGGGGAAGCAGTATACTGTGGGGCTTTATAGTAAGGAACAACAGTACTTTTTTTTTAAAGCTGGCAGTTAATATTATTTTAGAGCGGTAAAAGTTTAAAGTGCCAGGTCACAACAGCTGATCAATATGAATGAATGATAGATGTTTATATATTCCATATGACAAACACTGTAGCATGTATTTATGTTTCATTGCATTCTGCAGCATACAAGAAGCGTGCAAAAGGTACCTCAATTGTATCTGAACTCATTTTGGTGCTCTTCAAGGTGAAAGACACATTAAGGCACAAGTACAGAGGAATCCCAAATAGTGAAACACAAATCAGATATTATGCTGAAATAGACAAAAACATCAAGAGATAGATCAATAAAGACACTGAAAACAAATCAAACAGAAATTAGACAAAAAGATAGATTTTTTTTATTGAGCAGATATGTTGATATATGTACGGACAGGTAAAAGCAGGGTTCATCTTGTGCCTGCATGGAGTCCAGCAGCTGCCAGTGTGCTGCGTCTGGCTTACAATGTATTGAATTTCGGAAGCTTAGTGGGCTAGTAATTTAATTTTATAACTTATGATACATCATTTTTAAAAACATACAAAATGTCACAAGGGAGATTATTAATGGTTCAAAACAAGGAAAAGCACAGGAAGGTTTTAAGGTTACAGATTCACATTAAAGTGCATTTCCTGCATCAGCTAGTGAATTTCAATGGAGCTACCTGGTTCTTTTCCTGCTAGCCCAGTGGCCTAACATCAAAATTTAGAAAATTTCAAATTTGTTCCATCCTGCAGAGAATTTTGGAGAGAGTGAATATTCAGCCCAAGAGACTTAATTTTGCTGCAATTTCATTTCAGAAGGCTTATGGTTGTTTGGGTGTGCAGTCAAGAAATTATTATTCAAGGACAAAAGAAGACTTGCCAGCTGCCATTCTTTTTATGACATTGTCAATACTATGTATGTAATATTTTGATAATACAATGAAGCTTCACTAAACCATTGCCTCTGTAATCATGCTTACTCTGCAGACTGGCTATATATTTTGGGTCCAAGTACTAAAACCACTTTATATAGTCTACCTAAAAATTAGCAGAAAATAGCAGAAATGTTTGATCCCAACTATGTCTAGTTAAGTTTGACTGTATTTCCTCATGAACTGTTTCCTGCTGACTGGTTAATAGGGATGCATATGGCTTATTTTAGGGAGAAAAAATGAAAAGAAAAACAAATTAAACAGCAAACATGGAGCAGGAAAGGGGGGAAGGATAAACAAGTTGGGCAAATCAGTGATAAAAATTAGATCCACTGGTAATGAAACTTTATTTGCTAACATTTTAAGTTTAACATTTCAAAAACTCAAAGTGCCGCAGACTAATTTTTTGCTCAAGTTTTCAGCTGTTTCAAGTTGTTGAGGGCTGCAGGCAAGAGAAAGGCCAGGATTGACTTATCTATGAATTTACATTATATAATTTATAATGTACACTATTTCATTCACTGTGTAATGAGGTATTTCCCTTTTCTAGAGTAATGTGAAAGCAATTAATCAACTCAGTTTTTCAAACCAAACTCCTCCTCATATTGTCACAAGCCAGGGACAAAAAATCCGCTACACTCCTGTTTGCCCATTGCTGCCTGCGATAAGATCGCCTTGTTTATATTGAATACGCTTAAATCTGCTTAACCAATCATTGCGAGCCAGAGTAAAATTTTCTTGGAAAGTTTACCCAATATGACCTTTCATGCTGACTGAATGAGCCAATCAAAGCTTCTCGTCCAAACACAGCCATTTATCGATCAAGAAAAGGGCAGTTTCACTGATGTGTAAGAGCTTGCTTCAGTGTGTTGTTGATGATGTATTTTTGTTTATGCATATTCAATAGAATGACTGAAATATTGCTGCATGCAGCCAAAGGTGAAATAAGAACGAAGCAGATTTTCGCCTGTGGCTTGCGATGATGCTCTCCTCAGGGATAAGGTCCTTGATGTCACTTCAATAGGCACGTACATGTATGTAAAATTACAATTATGTTAATTAGCGATTTCTAATTAACTTTTTTGCATGATTGTTACTTTGTACAGAATTTCAGGTTGTTTATACACAATAGTAAACAACTGTTACGCCACTCACAATTACCATTATTTTCTTGAGTATAACACAAAATACACCTGCAAGCAGCATAGACTCAGTTTTGCTATAAAGGTCACACTAGCTTTTTTTGCCTGTGGCCTAGAATGCATGCACTAAAAACTATGTGCACCCATGTCCCAAAATTTATGTAACCATACATTGACCATCAGCAACTGCCACAGAGAAAGGAACTTTACCAAGTTTAAACTCATGACTAGTCAAAATTTGTGTATCCCAGCAATAAAGCTCTCACGTCTAGCTGATTTTCAAAGACCAGACTCCTCAAGTGAACGTAACACAGAATGTTCCATAGATAGTGCAGAAAGACTTTTCCAATAATTCAGGACACATGTACCATTTTGTTTGGGCAAAATGTGAGCACATATAGTACAGTGGTCCATCTCTTGACCATAGATCTTCACACCAAAACAAGGGCACCATGGATGGCACATTATATCCCTGCCCCTTGTTTAATAGTCCTCTATATAGATAACCATTTCTCTTCTTTCAGTCACAGTGACCATGACCTTTGACCCCAAAATGGATAGGCTTCCTTACCCGAAGTGCAAGCAATCCACCAAGTTGGTCTAGGTTTATGACATAAAACTAATGTTATTGTACAGAAACCATTTTTCCTTTCAGTTACAGTGACCTTGACCTTTTATCTTTTGACCACAAAATCTATAGGCTTCTTCCTTACTATAAGTGCAAATCATCCACAAAGTTTGGTCCAGGAATGTGATGAAAAGCTAATGTTATTGCACAGAATATTTTTTTTTTTGTTGGGGGGGGGCGCTTTCGGTCAGTGACCCTAACCTTTGACCTTCTGACTCCCCAGATCAATAGACTTCTTCCTTACCTCAAGTTCAAGAAATCAACAGAGTTTGGTCCAGGCATGGGATGTGAGCTAATGTTTTTTGGGCAGAAACTTTTGATTCTTTCAATCACAGTAACCTTGTCCTTTTACCTTTGGAGTCACCTTGACCTTTGATTATTTCAGTCTTTGTTACCTTGAGTGACCTCGACCTTTGACATTTTGAGCCAGAAATTAATAAGGTTCTTTTTTACTGCAAGTTCAAACCAACCACAAAGACTGGTAAATGTATATGGTGGAGAACTCAAGGTATTGTCTGGAACCATTTTTCTTCTTTCAGCTGACTTTGGACTCTGACTTTTTGACCCCAAAATCGATAGACTTCTTCCTAACCCCAAGTGCAAGCCATCCACTATGTTCAATCCAGGTCTGTAATGTAGAGCTAATGTTATTGCATGCAAACCAATTTTCTTCTTTCAGTCACAATGACCTTTACCTTTCAACTTTTGAATCCAAAATCAATAAGCTTCTTCCTTATCCCAATGCAAGCCATCATCAAAGTTTGGTCCAGGTATGTGATGCAGAGCTAATGTTACTGAGCAGAAATCTGTTTTATTTTTTCAGTCAGTGACCCTGACCTTTGACCTTTTGACTCCAAAATAAATTGGGTTCTTCCATACCCCAAGTGCATGCCATCCACAAAGATTGGAAACCGTAGATGATGAAGAACTCCAGTTATTGTGCAGAAACCATTTTTCTTCTTTCAGTCAGTGACTTTCCACGTTAACCTTTGGAACCTGTAATCGATAGTTGTCTTTTTTACCCAAAGTACAAGCAATCCACAAAGTTTGGTAACTAGATGGTGCAGAACTCAAGTTATTGTGCAAAAACCATTTGTCTTCTTTCAGTCAACAACCTTGACCTTTGAGCTTTTTGATCCCAAAATTGATAGGGTTCTTTCTTACACCAAGTGCATTCCATCCATAAAGTTTGGTAACTTTTGATGGTGGTCAACCCGAGTTATTGTGCAGAAACGTAATTGGTAACAGACCAATTAACTTACAGATTGACTGGATGGACAACATATCATATGTTCTGCTTATTATGTTGGCATATAAAAAGGTTAAATAACTAGTACAGGGGCCAAAATCAACATCAACACAGGATACGCATACAGAAGATTGTGCAAAAAAATGAGATTTCCAATATCTTGAAACTGGTCATTACTTATTTGTAACTATTTCTCACTTTAGGGAGAACTGTAGAATATTAAAATGAATAAAACTATGGCAAACCTGCCATCTTGTTGCATCCCACTCCAAACTTTTTGGGTCACATGGATGCAAGGCAGGATCTTTTTGCATCCAGATTGATTATTTTACATCTGGGATGCAAGCTTTTGCATTAACAGAATCTCTGGATCTGCTGTCACGTATAGGTAATAGAATGCAATGGCAGGTCAGTGTAGGTATTGTTAACATATTGGAACTTTGGCTGGTAAAGCAGGTCTGAGTCTATGCTGTTTGTTTGTTATATGATTTAAAGTGAACAGTGTAGACCCTGCTTTAACCTACTGCTGGCTTGGGGACATAGAATATGCCCGATGTGCAATCCAACAAGTTGTAAGAGGCAAATAATGGAGGCAGAAGCAATGGTGGCTCAGTGGCTAGTGTGCCGGACTCATGAGCAACATGGTGTGGGTTTGAATCCAGCCACTATGGTGTGTTCTTGGGCAAGGCACTTTATCCCAGTTTCCTCAGCACTAAATAAACCTATGTGTGTTGCTGTGCCATAAAAAACCTAACCAAACAAAACTCTATCAGCACATTATGAAACAAAAGAGCTCTATATAACCAGCATATTTGCATTTTTTATGCAAAGAAATTGATTAAGAACACATAAAGAAATCTCTAAATGCAATCAAATTACCCACCCCCAACCACCATCAAAACTTTTTTTTTAAGCACTGCATGATCATATTGCACCTGTAGTAAGCACAATCCAAGTTTAAGATGGTGCATTAGATTAATATAAACTATGCTACTGGGAAAATTCTGAATGTTCCATGCCTAATTGAAAGGTTAGTTCTTGTTCACTGCGAGAATACTCACTCAAACAGTGCCACAGTCAAATGTGCCCTAAAACAGTCTCGGTCACTAAGCTGTTTAACACATTCACTAAGGTAAGATTAATGGTGCTTTTTGATGTTCACAAAATACCCCATTACATTTTTAAAAAAAACACAATTAGTTCCAAACCAGTGAGTAAAATACCCCATTTATTAAATAATAATCTAGAACTCTGTTCTACACTGGCAAATATGTGAACTTGGAAACTTGTACGATACTTCAACCTCAAGCGTTTACATATAATAGTACTACTTTGCTAATTTCATGACAGGAGATGGTGAATTATAGAATTTCTTTTTTCGTCAGGTCTGTGATATTTATACTAAATATCTCCTTGGCAGTTACAGTATTAGTTAGGTCTGTGATATTTATACAAAAATATCTGCTTAGCAGTTACGGTATTAGTCAGGTCTGCGATATTTATACTAAAATATCTGCTTGGCAGTTACAGTATTAGTCAGGTCTGTGATATTTATACGAAAATATCTGCTTGGCAGTTACAGTATTAGTCAGGTCTGTGATATTTATACTAAAATATCTGCTTGGCAGTTACGACATTAGTCAGGTCTGTGATATTTATACTAAAATATCTGCTTGGCAGTTACGGTATTAGTTATCTGTAACTCTGTTGAAAATGGTATAGAAGAAATGAATCCCCTTAAGTCATATCTACTTCTATACATGTATGTAGGTAACGTTGTTCACACTAAACTGAGTTATGTTGAATGCCTGAACAGTTTCATTAGGTATACCGTTATAAGCAACTTTCAAAGTGGAGATTTAAACTGACTGAAAATGCGAATAACTCTGCCAACAAGACCACTGTATACATGCATGCCCTGTATTTAATAGTCCTCTATGTACAGTAGGCACTGGTATGGCATGCTTGACTCTGGAGATAACTGACGAATTGGTCTCGATGACCATGACCTTTGGTCACAGCATGAAGTCTTGAACTAAACTTACTATGAAGAAACAATTGTTTTCTTTTTAGGCTTTATGACCTTTGCCTTTGACCTTTCGATCTCTAAATCAATAGTTTTCTATTTTACCCAAAGTGCAAGCCATCCATAAACTTTGGTCAAGGAACTTACTCTAGAACAAAATCCCATTTTTCTTCAAGTCACAATGACTTCAACCATTTTGACCACAAAATAAATAGACCTCTTCCTTACATTAAGCACTAGACCTCCACAAATCTTGGTCCAGGCACACGGTCTTGAATTAAAACTATTATGCAAAAACCATTTTTCTTCTTTCAGTCACAGTATATTTGACCTTTGACCTTTTTTTCCCAAAATCAACAGGCTTCTTTCTTAACCCACGAGCAAGCCATACACAAAATTTCATCCAGGTCTGTGATACGAAACAAAAATTATTGTGCAGAACCATTTTTCTTCCTTCATTACAGTTACCCCGACTTTTGACATCAACCCCAAAATCAACAGACTTTTTTTTTTATCTCCAAGTACAAGCCATTCACAGTTTTATCCAGATCTGTGATGAAGAACAAAAATTATTGTGCAGAACCATTTTTCTTCCTCTCAGAGTTACCTAGACTTTTGACCTCTTGACACCAAAATCAAAGAGGCCTTTTTGTTATCCCAAAGTGCAAGCCATCCATAAAATTTTCCAGGTCTGTGACATTGAACAAATGTTATTGTTTGAAAACAATTTTTCTTCTTTCAGTCACTGTTACCTTGACTACTGGCCTTCTTATCCCCAAATCAATAGGTTTCTTCCTTACCCCAAGAGCAAACCATCCGCAAATTTTGAAAAAGGAAGATGGTGTGAAACTACGGTATGGTGAGGAAATGAAAATGGGAACAGACTGACATACAGATTGATGGACATATATATGTACATGCTGGCAGACAAGATCATAACATTATATGCTCTGCAGGTAGGCATATGAAATTAAGTAGAATGGATCAAAGTCGAAACAACATATCTCCATCTATTAAACAGTGTTCACACACTAGTCATCTGTATGAAATTGCATCAGGATAAGTCCTGCGCTATACTGCTCACAAGCACTTTTCAAAGTGAAGATAAAAAAATTGATTGACAAGGACCATAAATGTCAAAAATGTGGTAGAAGAGAGAAAGACCAACAAAGGCACATTGATATCCATTGTACTGTGTTCTCAGCAAACTGCATCAGGATATTTTGAATGGTTCCTGAGTTAAGCTGGTTACAACATCTATCATGAAGATCCAAAACTGACTGAAAAAAGGAGAGTAAGTCTGTTCCAAAAATGACCTTTTTAAAGACAAAACTGCTAAAAGGCACATGTCTATATATAAAGCAGTTCCTCTACAGAATGGTACTGAATTATTTCAAAGGGTTGCTGAACTATGATTGCTTTAGAACTCCTGTATCTTAATGTGGGACCTTAATAATGAATGTCAATTCCATAGTACTTCATTCACTGTAAACTACTAAGCCAAAAAGGACCATAACCACAAGACATATTATTGCAAAATGTTCAAAAGTTAAACTTGTTGCAAAATATCATTAAAAAAAAAGCTGTTTTGAACCTGAGTAAAAATTTATCAAATCATTTGTAGGGGTTAAAAGCAACAGCCTGGATAAGCTAGGAGACAGGCCACTGATTAACATTATTCCTTGATGAGACCTCAACCTTGAGAAATGGGGTATGACTGAGTATGTGAGACATTGTCAAGTAAGATATATAGCAAGCTTCACTAAACTGTCTTCATTGGTTCAAGTTATACCTGTACATGGACAGATGTCAATGATTTATATTTTCCTTTGCCATGAGCTTGACCTTGAGACAAGGGGCATAGCTATGGCATGTGACACACTGTCTATGCATACTATATAACTGGTTACAGTTCCATTAAAATACCTTTAGTGGTTCAAAAGTTTTACTGTGGACAGGGATACAAGTCAGAGAATTACTTTTTCTCTTGCTGTGACCCTGAACTTGATGCAGATGCATGGCTACAGTACATGGCACTCTTATCCATTCATGATAATACTTGGGCAAAGTTTCATTAAAATATTTTAAGTGGTTCAAAAGCTGTACTTCAGGCAAGGATACAAGGCTATGGCATGCAACACCATCAAGTCATGATATCTACTTGGGCAATGTTTCATTAAAATCTCTTCAGAGGTTCAAAAGTTATACTCCAGACAAGGATAGAAGTCACAGTTACATTTTCCCTTGCCATGAATTTCACAAATTTCAGGCAGGCAAGGGGGTGGGGGTGACTATTGCATTTCACACACCATTTAGTCAAGATATATACTTGGGTAAATTTTCATCCAACCATTACAAAGTTACAGGCCAGAAAAGCAAATGTTGATGGAAGAATAATGTCACAAAAACATATTAAACTTAATATGGGTGTATAAAAATGGATACAATATGCCCAACTTAAGACAGGCATATAAAAATGGAATGTACAGACAGACAGATGGATGAATGGATTGATGGAGACTTGTATCTCCAAACAATAACACCAATAAGTAACAAGGACATTACAAATACAAAGAAATCTAAAGATGACATATATTTTGACTCTCCACAACTTACAGGCATTTTGTCAATGAGTTTTTGGTCTGTCTGTATCAACTGTTCTTTTAATTGGTTCTTCTCACATTCAAGGTAACTGCAAATGCAAAAGAGGATGAAAAGTTACTGTAGTCAAAAACTTCAAAATGTGTACTGTTTCTTTTAACAATTCAAGGTCTTAACAATGAAAGTTACCCAAAAAATGTTCTAGCAATAAAGTCTTTTACTATATATATATATACATGTGTGTATATATATATATATTTTTTTTTTTTAAACATGGCAACATGCTCCATTTTAAATTGCTGACTTGTGTGCAAATTCCTAGCATATCTAGTAGGAATGTTGTAACTTATTGTTTATTATTTCAAATGATAAACTGAGACTAAAGCCATAATAAAATGCACAGTTTTGTTTTCACTTTTTGTTTTACAAATTACTTTTTTGACACCCACCCAACCCTGTCCCCACCACTCATTCCTAGGGCTGCATTCAGAATCTGAAACATAAATTGTCATAAATTCATTCTTGGTGAAATGCTTCACCAAATGTGATCAATATATCAGTGGGAGCAGACAGGCCGATGCACTGTAACACTGACAGACATGACAAAGTACAATATGTCTGCAAAAATAACCTGATAAATTTAAAAGTAATCAAGATTATGCCAAAATGTCAGTCTTTCCTGCTCTGGATGTACCACCATCATACCACCATTTCTCCACAATTGTCCATGCTCAACTTTCTGTATAAAGATAACTGTTTCTTTGTCTCTGCACATATTGGTGCATGTATATATATACTGTACATAATTGTAAGAGTAGTCCCTGTATGCAAAAGTTTGTTTGGTTTAGTTTAGTGTTTTACCACACAGCAACAGAAGTATATTATTTAGTACCGAGGCAATTGGAGCACAGTGCCTTGCCCATGAAACACCACTGTAGCCGAATCAGACTGATCCAATGATAAGATTCGAACCCATACCCTTTCAGTCGCAAGTCTGGCATGCTAACCACTGGGTCATGCATGCAAAGATGCATAATTATACGTTTTCCTACTATACCACTGAAAATAAACTTCAAACCAATATGCTTTGGATTAGTTTGTATACATGCAAAGATGTTGGAATACAGATGTATCTACTTAGAGTGGGGTGTGGTAGGGTGGGAGTGAGGGCATGTTGGGACAGGAGTGGGGCATGATAGGGTGGGAGCGAGGGAGTGTTGGGACAGGAGTAGGGTGTTGTAGGGTGGGAGTGAGGGCATGTTGGGACAGGAGGAATGCAATGAGAAAAGCATAGAGATTATGCAGCTTCAATGAAGACACTGCTTAACAGCAGATTTTTTAATTGGTATAGCACATAAAAGGTGGAACACAGAATATCACTTCTAATTCATAGGTAACAACATCAATGAGACAGTCACAGTTGATGCAGGACTGACCATAATCTATTACAAATAAATTCCAATTTGGTTCCACACAAGAAAGATACAACCCTGGCTTTAAATTCAATCTGATTAAAATTAAAATCTACATACATGTATAATGGGTAGGTCTGACCGGCATTAATAGTTTCACGTTCTAATAACTTTGGAATTCCTGGTCTGCTTACTTTTACTAACCTATCAGATAAAGTACTGCTTTTGTGAGAAATATGTAGTAGTATTTCTGTTGCCATCTTGATCATACTATCTTTCTACTCAGAGAATTACATCTGTATGTACATGTAGAGCGTTGATCATATCGGTCACTTAAGACGAAGAAGTGTCAATTACAATGTGATGTCTTGGGTGTATGTGTGTTGGGCTTGTGGTGGGTATCTGTTGGGTGGGTTGTGCTTTGGTCATTTTGTGAATGGCATGTTTGCAGCATTTGGGTTCAAGGTCAGACTTCTTTACATAGCATTTAGTACTTGGATTGGAATTTTCAATGTCTTATGTGAGAAGGGTCACGTGTGCAGAAGAAATTTTCCATTAGAGTTACTCATAGTCTAGAACATTCTGTCACGTGACTTATGTTTAATTATAGAGATTTTGGTGGACAGTATTTCATTCTTGTTCCAATGGTCAGTCTGTGGGGAATCATTTTGATGGCCAGATGTTTACAGTTGTGTTGTGAGGATTCGGAGCAAATTCAGGGAGAGGAATTGTTTGTTTGAGGTATTCATTGGCATTACCAAAAGTGCTCATTCTCATATTGGATTAATACTTGACTTTGGCATTTATGTGAATTCATTCAAAGATATTTCGAATTACACCATTCAGGCACATTAGGACATTCAAGGCTACTGGAATTCATTCGGAACATTCTATATTTAGGACTTGTGATTAGGACACTTAGGATTATTGGATTATTTGGATTTTAATTCCCATTATTGTAAGTGTCTTTTGAATTTTCACTTTAATTGTCTAGAAATAAATTGCGTGTTGATTTTACTTACATTGTTGGTTTTACTTTCTTTCTGTTACGTTATTTTAAGACCTAGAGTCGTAACATGGGTGATTTTGTAAAACAACAGTTTTGGTAGTATCCCATCTAACAGAGAATTTTTCTTGGATGATTGGTTGTTGCTTGGTTTTTAATGGCACTTTCTGCACTTTATGGGACCTAAGTACCTTTCCCAACAACACATGGAGGCAGCTGACACTCTACCAACTGAGCTACCATGGCTTCCACTGGATGACTGGGAATGGAGCATGGGCCCATCATTCTGGGGGAAAACATTAGCCTGCTGGGAACAATGTTATTCTGAAGTAAATAATGTATGGGGAATTCTGAATTATTTTTAAATATGCTTTAAATGTAATTGGGACAGGGGCCCACTATTGGCTCCAAAGGACCCTAATTTAATCCCTGTAATGACTTCACACCTTATGCGATGAAAAGGTGGTTTCATATAAAATGGATCATTTGTGGGGGAAAGATCTTGGTAAAAAATGTACTTCTTTGGTTGCCTACAAGCTGGCCTGTTATCAGAGTGTTACTTCCCTTGAGAATGCCTTGGATAAGTTGAACCACTGTATTTTGTTGATGTCATGCAGATAGAAGAATTACAACTGTAGATAAAATGTGAATCTTATCTCTACCACTTAAGCTGGAGAAGTGTCAATTAATTTACAATGTTCCATGTGAGCCCAAGTATTTACACCCAACTTAAAAACATAGGTATGTGGCCCTGAAATAAGCAAATATGTGACCTTTCTATGTCATCTCCACTATCAGGCAACAGACTGTCATGTACCTTACATGTTTGTTTATACCATGTACACAACAGCAAATAGAGTAGAGCCTGGCATGCCATCATATAATGCACTTACAAATCAAGGTCTACAATACTATGACTTCAAGCCAGGGAATTTTGTGGTGGCATATCTGGTTTGATGCTTTTCACTGTTGGGTCGATTTAATATGTGGATAAATACTAAAATGGTGTAAATACTAGGATATCGGTTAATACCCAAAAGGGGTATTCAGTCTGTAAAAACAATTATACATGTACTTACATCTACATGTAGAACAGAAGTGTTATAAAGTGGGCCCAAAAGTTACATTTCATATTATGATTTTTGTTACCGGTCTATGTATTAATGTGTGATGTTATTGCCTTTCTTTGCCATTTGAATGTTTTTTTCTCCCTGAGATTTTTCAAGTTGATCATGAATAGGGCAAGCTACTTCCCCCATTTTGGGAACATTTTGTTTTTGCTGGTTTTAACAGCACTTATGTAACACATTATTGACTATATCATGGCAAGGAAATAGGAATTAAGTGCCTTTCTCAAGGACACACTGAGGCAGCCGAGCCGGACTGGCCTGGGCAGGTACTGAACCTGCAACTCCTGAATTATGATTCTGATGCTCTACCAACTGAGCTACCATGGCTCCCTATCTTGGTAAAAAGAAAGAGCCATTATTTGAAAACAAAAAAATTCCCAGGACTAAATTGCAAAACTGGAAATTCTGTATGATTTGGAAGCATTTTATAGCGGGAAAGGGGCAGACGGGATTGGGATCTATGTGCACTTTCAACCCCTGAGGACTCCTATAAAAATCCCCATCTATTTCTATGGAGTAAAATAAATTTATAAAATGAACATAAATCATTTTCAATATAGTAGGGGGCAGAGGTTTGCTTATTTGGGGACAGAATTTGTTTTGTGGGGGACAGAGTTTGTTTCACAAGATAGAAATTTAAAAAATGCCATGTAACAGGTGATACCATAGTAATGCAAATCCTCAACATTAGTGTAAAAACTCTGAACATGTTAATTCAGGTTTTAAAACTTTTATAACATTCCCTTCCTCTGTACATGGCTGGGAGAGATGAGGGCAGCATTTGGGGTGGAGTTTGCAATTGAATAACTGGAAAATGTGCACTGACATTGATTGTGCTATCCATATTCCTTTAGTAGATTCTTTGGGCAGATGGTGATTTATCTCCCCAAATGTCTCTCCACGTACATAGGGGCCCTGGGTGGCAGAGTGGTCTAAGGTGCTTGCCTTTACAGATCACTCGCACATCTCACCTGTGTCTGCATGAGTTCGAGACTTGGCTTGACCTACATAGGTATGTGAGAAAGCTTGCCAGTAGCCTCCTGTGGGTCAGTGGTTCTTCCTGAGATCTTTCTGGGTTCTTCCTCCACCAAATATACTTGCTGCCATGTATAGGGCTGCCATGTATAGCCTATCATGTGCTAAAAAATTGTGCTAAACTCTGCAAACCCAAACACATCCACATATATAACAGCAACATGATTAATCATTTGGGACAATAGATTAGGAAATGACTACTCTTTATTCCAATACGACATTATGGATGATAGTTCAATGTATACTTGCTTCATGAAAGATTGTGCAATATCTGAAGGAGGGAACTGTGTTCTTTTCATTGTATTTTCCATGCAACTCTGAATAATAAAAGCCAATTATTTTAATCTTTGTAATGATTTATAAAGAGATCTCTAGTTGTTCTAATACTTTAAATGTAGAAAGAGTTATATATATATATATATATATATATATATATATATATATATATATATATATATATATATATATATATATATATATATATATATATATATATACCTGAACCTGTCTTCAGGAGCCACCCATGGGAAAAGGGCAAAGTGGCCTTTGTAGACAGGTGACCTCTTAAGGCAGGTTCAGCTCTCAAACTTTGTTCATGACAAATACATGTACTGTGCACTGAATAGCATTAGCATTATTATTATTAGTAGTAGTATGCTATCAAGATACATAAGACGCATGTATTTAGTTTAGCTATTTAGAAAAAAGAAAAATAACAAAATAATAAAATAAAAAGTTCCACTGTAATCCATCATGTACAATAAATCATCACTTAACAGCAGAAATGGCATCTAAATAAAATTACTAATTGGCAGCTTACCTGTGATTGTCAAACACAGGACTGATTTTTTGTTAGGCCAGCTGGTATAATTAGGCATGAAAACAGGTGCTCACACTTCAAACAACTGATGGATTAAGCAGTTGCTCAAACTCTCAGAGATCAAAGACAGTCAGCTCTTGTGAGAGACCTTTGATGATTAGTGAATGAAAAGAAACTTCCTGCGGCTATTGTTAACAGCATATAAACTGTAAATGATATCACAAGTGCATTGTACATGTATCTCTACTAAGAAATTAATGGTCCTGATGCATTCATTCTGTGGGATGTAGCATCCTGGAACCATTTCCAGCATCGTTCATTAATCTCATCATTTGGTGTAATTGTACATAATCTCTCACATTCTGGATTAATGCTGTTCTCAAAATCAACCATAATATCTTGCTTACACTTAATAATCCCTTGGATCTGAGTTTGCCAGACTCCCATTTCTGCTGGAACTTCACAACTACTTTTTCCACTATCCAGCAAACGAATTGCTTTGATTATCTCATGTGCGGACAAAAAGCACCTTGCTTTCAAAGCCGACATGTTGACAACTTTGAGCATGACTGACAGAGTGACTGGACTATGGTAAGTACATTTGAGATGTGAAATGCTTAAACATCGATTCACATTATATACCTTTATCTAAACAATGCCTTGCTCATCAAACAAAAGAAGTGCTTAATTTGCATACTTGGAGCGGTCACTGCTGATATGCTCCAGTGACCCCTTAAGGCAGGGTGAAACCAGTGTTTGGTTAGGAAGCAACTGGCCGCTGACCAATGAAAGCAGGTGACCATTAAATACAGGGCATTTATATGAGAAATTTGCTGGGGGGAAATTAGAATGACCACTGAACACAGGTGACCATTAGGACAGGTTTGACTGTAAATATATATATATATATATATATGTGTGTGTGATCCTTAAATGCTCAACTGGACATTTTTGACAGATTTCGTAGACACACATGAATCTACTGTTTGTAATATATATTCATAAAAAAAATATGTTTTGATCCCTCAATAGGTCTTGTCAGGTGATTGTAGCAAACCATAAGTTTATTCCTATGATTTGCTATGGATTTCTACACAGTTGTTTTTTTTAAAACAAAACATATTTACACAGTATTCCTGTCACTGATCATAATGTTGCCACATCTGCACTATGGTAAATAAACTCACTCAAAGTTCATCAATTTCGTGAAAACATTCTCTTTGTCTTGTTGATGCAGATGTCTGTTTCAATTTCCCTTCCACTTCTCGACTGCTGGCATTGGATCAAAATCTTTTATATCAACACCAACAAGATTTGTCATGAGTGTCAACATTCAACCTGCACCACAGCATTGTTTCGATAAATTCTGGTGCGAAAATCTGCGCTCACACTCCACAGTTGACACTGGAAATACCTGTGAAATTTCTATCCAATGAATCAAATTCGGGTATTGTCCTTTCATTGAAACTAGTTTTGTCAGTAATTCTGATTCAGACAGTCCTCTATAATTGTTCTTTGTTCTACACAATGTACTTGAGAATCACCCGTTTGTTACTTTGTTGGTACTGATGACTGCATTAATGTTCTCTCTTGGTTGACCATAATGAGTGATCAAAGTGTCTATGTGATTGTTATCCAACAGAGGCATGTCACTAACATTTGCAGGAAAAGTGTCTGGCTCAAACACAGTGAATACATTCAAATTCACATGGTCCAGAAATCTTGTATGTTTGCATGAATAATTCATATGCACTATACTGCTTTGAACACTCGTTTTATCACTTTGAAGTGACCACTGTCATAACTGGCTGTAAGAAACTCACTGCAGATGAACCCAAAATGGGGTGTATCTTTGAGGTACACAGCTTCCAGTGATATAAAAAAATTTGCTTCATGGTAATGTACAACAAATCTCTTGTCTACAAATTAACACTGGCTAAGGGTTACAGCTTTCATCCTTATTATGCTTACACATTGACATAGTGAGTAGCATTCTCTCAAGCAGTAAAACTAAGTCTGATACTTATTACTCTCTCATCTACGCATATATAAGCCTATCAATTAAAAAAAAGAATCTTGAGAATAACAAACATCTTTAATAAGAAGCCAGTCTTTGAAATTTACTGCACAGCTGTTCACTAAAGGATTAAGTTGCCCTTCTCAACCCCCATTTAACAAGCTAACTGTGAGCAGTATAGCCTTCAGGCAGTTGAGCTGTAACAAGCTTAGTTGGCAACACCTCTAGTGATGCACCACAAAGAAACAATGTGTAAACTAAACATATTGACCTTTGAATTCTACTTTGTTAAGGTGTTTATTAGACAGTTTAATGTATAAAGAAATCAAAGACAATTTAATATAATATTTGGGATATCCTATGACCGATGCTGGTCATGTCCAGCAAATACATGGATTTAAGGAAGCCTGATATATATATATATATATATATATATATATATATATATATATATATATATATATATATATATATATATATATATATATATATATATATCTGTGCTTCCAAATCCAAAATACAAATCTTTTCTAGACATGTCCAACTGACCAACTGACAAGCTGAAATGGCTGGGTGATAAACACAGCATGTCAGACATTTGTCATAAGGTGCCTATGTTTATTCTATGCAATAACTGGTAATATGGTAATTATATTTTCCTAAATATTTAAAAAAAAACACAGTCCAAACCATATATATACATATAGTTTCCACTTGATCATTACCTATTCCTAATACTATGCGTATTATTTTAAATTACAGAATAAAAAATTATACCCTACATTATGTGTTAATTGTTTCATCTACCGGTTTAAAATGTACTTCACAGAATCAAGAACATGAAAAGTAGTAACACGTTCTTTGAGACAACTGGTGCAAACTTTCTAAGCGATAAGTAAAAATTATACATGCAGATTCACCATTCATACTTGGTTTGTAAACAAATACCATGCACTGAATATCATTATTAATTTTACTATTATTGACATTTAATTAAATGCATTTTTCAATAAAATCATAAAATACATGTATATGTTGTTGTCTCCCAAATTTATGTTCCATGTAAGATGAGTGTATCCTGCTCATTTTAATCCATCCTATAAATTAAATCATCACAGACTCTTAAGACAAAAAAATCACTGGATCTTAGGTTGTGATTGTGAAAGAGAGGACTGACTCTTTGTTTGGCCAACTTAAATAATTAGGCTTAGGAACAGCTGTTCACGCTCCAAAAATTTTCCAGTAGATTAACCAGTTGCTCAGGTCGCTGAGATCAAGAGTTGGCTTATGTGAGAGGTTGTGAGGAATACGGAATGAAAGAAAAAGCTTAATGTGGCTCTTGTTATTAACATATGAAACGAAACTCTGCCTTCCTTTATTAACAAGTTTTGTAAATAGTGAATAATCCCTGACCATAATGAAATGATGAATTCAAACCTCTCCTCATAGATCAAATTTTTTCAGATATACATGTAGCTTTAATTAACAGGCAAAGTAAAAAAAGAAATAAGATTTTGAATAATATCTGGCACACTATCACAAAAGGCAACTCTCATTTCTGCTGTAACTATGCAACTACTTTTCCCACCATCCAGGTAATGAATCTAATGATAAAAACCAATTGCTTTCAAATTTGACATATTGACACCTTTGAGTTACACTGACAGTGTGATTGGAGTCCGGTGAGTACAGGCAAGATAAAATCTGTACACATCGATTCACATGCTATTCCTTTATCTAAATAATGCCTTCCTTATCAAACAAAAGTTGAATATGCATGCACAGATCAGTCACTATCGATACAATGCAGTGACTGTGTAGGCTCCTCCAAACAAAATGTGTGATTCCACTAACCCAACTAACCCTATTTTTAACCACCAACCCTACGTCTTTTTAATACAAGAAAAAAGTAACAAATTTGACAAAAGATTTAGGTAATTTTCGATAATTTATTCAGTGCATACAAGAAAATAAATATTGTATGCTCTGTTCATACAAATATGGCGTACTCCCCCCCCCCCCCAAGAAAAAGCCTACCTATCTACCCTATTTTTTTCAAGGCATTAGTGGAAACATATATATATTTCTTTTTGCATTACAGCAGGGAGAAACCATTATTTGGTTATAGGCACCTGACTGCTGACCGCAGAGAGCAGGTGACCATTATATACATGACTTTTATATTGCAAATTTGCTAGGTGAAAATTAGACTGGCTGTTGTCACCAGGTAACCGCTTTATTAAGGTGACCTTCAGGACACTTTTGACTGTATAGCCAACATTACAAACCAGATAAACTTGCAGCCTTGAGAGCAATCAACCAGTCCAGACAGTAGTCCAAGTTTTCTCAGACCTTTCCATTTGACAAGGTACCAAAGTACCACATAAATGCCTTTTGCAAACAAAATCCAGTGATATGAAATTAGAGGCATACCTGCCAACCTTCCAGGCAATGTGTGTGTGTGTGTGTGTATGTGTGTGTGTATCACACTGTGTGCACGTGTGTATGCTGTATGAGAGTGTGTTTTGTAGTCCTTAGTGCATGTGACCCAAACAACCAACATTGTACAATTCATAATGTTATTTAAAGCCTATATAGAAAATGACTTGAAATTCAAATATGAATAACAAAAAATATAATGTTTTCTTTTAAGCATTTAATACACTTTCAAATAAAAAATAGCTGGCAGACTTAACATTATCATATATCATCACCACACCTACACATATGGTCAGAACAACAACCACTCAGACATTAAATAAAAAAGATACCCCAAATTTCTGTCTTTAATATCCATTTGACAGTGAAATACAGTAATAACTTATAGTTGCTAACTTTACTGCTAGTTCATTGGAGGGTTTGAAGGTGATGCAAATGTCCTTAGGGTTCATCTATGCACTCTTTAGAGACTGGATTGTACTGTTGTTCAAACTTCCCTAAAGATCTTGTTGAATATTTCTCAGCATTGAAAATGATCGCTCTTCATCTGCCCTGATGCAGGGTGGTGTTACTATGTCAATGTATGTTGTATACCCCAGAATGACTAATGTTGATCTGGTGTTTACAGTATGTGCAAAAAATAAAATGTTCATCCTTGCTGCTACACTTCCCAAAGTCCAACTCCAACAACAAGGAGTTCTGAAATTTAGTTTTGCTTGGTTTTGCTTACATTGCAGAAAGCTCATCCTTCCATGTATCACATTTGCGTTTCGACAATTTGCCTTAAAAAATTAATCACACTCCCAAAGTACTACTGCTTCTAACTTTATCATTCTAACTACCAAAATAATCACATTTTTTATTTCATGTATGGAGATGGCTTAAACATTCTCATTCATGGCAATAATAACTTTTGTTTCTTCAAAACCTATCTCTGATTTACCTGACTTCAAGTGAATTGGGTTGTTCCACTTAAGTATTTTACCTATGCAAAATTAGCCTGATGACTCTCCCACAGCAATGCTGAAAGGACTATCAAACGTAAAATTACCCTAGCTATTATCTGTCAATCAAATAATCTGTGGAATGGTGGTTGTTTATCTCCAACGACCTTTATCTTTAATCGTTTCCATGACAATTGACTGTATAAACTGCCCAGTGGTGATAGTTTTCCAAATGCATTAAGTGTGAAGTTATACATATCATGACTGTGTAATGTTTAACAGGCTACAGGCATATGTTGCTGTGTCAAGAATGGTCTCTCTCTCATTTCAAGATTCATTTGAAGTCGTGTTTTTATAACACAACCATGTTGGGGGGATGGGGAGTACATACCTGTGAACTTGTACAGGAATCCCGTAATTTATACGTTTTTTTTGGGGGGGGGGTTGCAGTGTACGGCCGTACAACCATTTTGTACAGTTTTTTATATTTATTTTTGTGCTTTAATCACTACATCTACCTTTATTTGGCCATTCATGCCCTCTGGGTGTACTAAATATTTGATTCTACCACTCTCCATGTATACATTTACATCCTGTATAACACCAACAGGTGGTCAGTGATAACTATGGCATATGTGCACGTTCTGTTACCGCTTGGGCTAAGCGACCAAATTATCAGCAAATCAAAACACCTCAAACAAAACAAAGCCGGTATGATTAATTAGCAGTGTTTTAAGCGGCTTTGTTGCACTGTGTTTATTCAAACCAGATCCTCATGAGTGGCTCACTTTGATTTTAATCCAGCGAGTCAGCGTAATTAAATTAATGAAAGGTACTTTACCGACATCAGTGTTGGTTTCCTTTATGAACTGATTAAATGACAGTAATGATTCTTTCATTTTTAATTGATTATAAAGACAATAAACTTTCACGTGCGATATTGCGTTTGAAGCGAAACAATTACGCTAATTAATGAGCTCTGTTCGTATTTAAAAGAGAAAATGTTTGTTTTGATCACTTTAGAAGTAGTTGTCAAGCAAGCTGATATTTGCTATGTGGATAAAATGAGTTTGCTAAATTATTTTCACAAGGAAGGTAATAAGGGCAATTTGAAGAAGTAAAATTCTTGTGAAAGTGGAGGGATAAAACGTAAGACTGCTACTGAGTGTGAGAATTCCTTAAATCAAGAGAGTGTAAAAATTCTAACGAACATTTCACCAAATGGACCAGAGCTTGAGGACTTTAACTCAGACACAGCTATCAACTGCTGGCTTAGTGCTGGTGCAGATGGCAGACATGTACATAGACATTTGTTTCAAAATCCAGCAGCTAAAACATATATACATGTACCTGAAGTAGCTAAACGTATATCAACAACTGTTTTAGAAAAATTAAATTATTTTTAGAAATAATTATGTTGTATATTATTTCATTTGTTCTTTCTATGGATTAAGTACATACATCTCATCAAATCTCGGCAAGTGATTACCATTTTGGGACAAGTGAAAAGTAAGGTGGCCATGTGAAAAGTAAGGTGAGACAAGTGAATTTTCTGAAACCACTTGTCCTGGACAAGTGGATGAAATTTTTTTTGCTCAGCCCTGTCTTTGGCGTAAGGTTTTTCTGGTCTTTGTAAAGTTTTTTTGGTCTGGTGTACAGGTTTTTGTCTCAGGAGGTTGACAGGTATGGGAGTAAAACATTGTGTTTTTCATGTGACACATGATGATCTGACAGGTATGCAGAGGGAAAATTCATGCCTAAATGCAAAATTTTCTATCAAGAGAAAACAAAGAGTTATTATAAATAGTAATGATTTATTGTGGCAGGAAGTAAAAAATGGAGTTGCACAAGGAAGTGTCTTGGGACTAATTCTCTTTCTGATCTTTATAAATAACTTACATGAAAATATTAATTGTACTACAAAACTCACTGCTGATGACAAAACTTTTCGTGTTGGCAATAATACAAATAAAGCCTCAGTGCAACATGATATCTATAAAGCATGTAACTGGGCCAATATGGGGTAACTTGTTTTCAATACACACAAAAATGCCAACACCTGAACATATGAAGAATGAGAATTAACAACAGAATGCTATCATATCAAGGATGAAGATGGCTATCATAGAGATATTCCAAATGATCAAAGAGAATGATCTAGTTATTTTTTGAATTAAATTTGAAATTTAGCAGCCATATAAATAAAGAAGCCAGTAAGGCAAATAAAATACTGGGTTTTATATTTAAGACATTCGTATAAATCCTTAATCTGGTCTTGTATGGTCTATGGCTCTGCTATATGGTATTCATACTTGAAGAAAGAATAACTGCTGAGAATGTACAAAGGACAGAAACAAGAATGAAAAAGAATCTAATTGGATTACAATATCATGAAAGGCTCAGGGTTCTTTTACTCCTTACCCTGGAGCACAGAAGAGACAGAGCACATATGATACAAGCAGCCTTCTCATTATCTTTTGAAATACTTGGCTCAAAATTAAAAGTGCAAAATAAAGTATATGCAACAATATTTTTGTCAATATTACAGTGTTGTAAAAGTAGACAGATAAATATTAGTGTTGTAAAAGTAAACACGTAAATATTACAGTGTTGTAAAAGAAGACAGGTCCACTGGAAAAGTAGATGGTAACTTAGCCAGCAGCTGGTTGACAATAAGAAGGCTGTACAAGTGTAAAAAATACTGCATGCCATTGATAAGGTTGAGACAAGAAAGCTCTTCACCATGCCAACATACCATAAAACTCTTCTTTTTTTTATTAAATGGGCTAGTAAAAGCATTAGGAATAAAGTCTTTAGTCATAGAATAGTTGCATCCCCGAATCATAAGTTTCTATGGTCACTCAGTGTAGGCACCCTCAGTTAATGCATTTAAAAGCAAGGTTACGTAAATTCTGGTCAGGTCCTCTCATTAAATTCAATGCCATTTGCTATCAATAAGCAATGGGAAACACAATTTTGTTTCATAAAACCAGACCTGGAAAACACAATCAGTAAAGGTTAATAGAAACTTTGTTTACATTGACAGTGTCCATATTCAGCCCTCAAGCCTCTATGAACTCCCCTTTTTTTTAATTTAAAGCTCTGAATGTGGTCAAAGGTGTGGATTAAAAGAGTTAAATGAGTTGTACATTAACAATGAAATTCAAGAAAGCAAAGGTATGAAAGGATTATAGCTCTCATAGAATAAGAACAGTTTATAATCTTGATTTTAATCTTGAACATGCCAAATGCCATAATGATATGGGCCAAATTTTTGCCTTTGCTGAATGAAACATGGCCCAAAAATACCACCATGATGGGAGCTCCAAATCAAACAAACCCAGAAATATACAACAATGCACAGCCCATCCCTGGCCTTACTTACTTCTACTCCCATAAACATAAACGAATGGGTAGGGGTGGGAGGAGTCACAAAATTAAAAACTGTTGTTCACATCTGCCAACAGTTGTTGATGTTGACTGACATTATGCTCCAGTGCACACACAAACTGAGGATATCTTCCAACTATTAATTCTTCAAACAGCTTAATAAGAAGTTTGTCATGTAGCGAATTTAAATCCAAACTGGAACATCCTTGTCTTCCTTCAATGTGAGTCAACTGACTTCAACTCTCTGAAAGAGACTTAGTGGTAATCATAGTGATACTTCCCAATTTGGCAAGTTTTTGGAGGACAAACATCTGGGTAAATGGGTGAAGATCCTGACAAAATGATAGGTGTTGAAAATAACTTGACAATGTTTCAATTATCAATGATATACCTACACTTTTTAATTTTTAAATTTATTCCTCCAACATTTTAATTAAAAAACTGAAGAAATCATTCAGTTTCAACAGCCTCAAATTATCGCATACATTGCTATTAAAGTGTACATCGACATGATCATATAAGCACCTTTACTGATCTTAAATAAAATATTAGTTGTTGTTCGAAAATAAAATATGAATGTAGTTTTACCAATGTCTGTTCATTCCTGATGGCTGAGTTATCTGCACCTTAGTTCCCATCACAAACTTCCAGATAAAAATCATAAACAACTATCGACTTTTACAATGGCAGTCAGGCACTAAACTGGATCAAGACAAGTGAACATCTAATCAATACCAGTGCAGGGGGCAGTAAAAATATGTTCCAACAGGTATAACCTTTATTGTGACATTATAGTGTGCGATATTTGATCCAGTTTACATTGGATCACACCTTTTGGTTGGCCTCATCTAAAAATGTCCACATACATGTACTTTAACACTGATTTTCTATCATTTATTTCCTAGGATAATTTTATATAATGAGCTTGCAATGAATATTGATCAACAAGCAGCAAAATAAACTGAATAATCGCTATTTAACGGTATGTGTAAATTACGCATCAAATTGTCAAAACTGACCCCTATAGCTGAAATAGTCAGCACCACATGCCTACATGAAATGTAAGAATTGTATTGTCCCATCCCAGTTTGATGCTACTCATTTTTGATGCAGTCTCATAAACCCTTGGTTCTCGAAAGGATGCATCTTTCAATGACATCCTCACCACAACATTTGTTTACACTGGTCAACACTGATTTATATAGACAGATAAATAAGTGGAAAATCCTATCATCATCAGTTGCGAATTGGGGCAAAGATGCATACCTTGAAAAAATTCAATAATTCTGTTTCTTTTTCCAAACAGTAAATCCTCCTTTCTAACTACTCTGATGAGCCAAATCAACCTCGCGCCATAATAGGCATCAGTCAACTACTCCACATGTGATAGCAATGTGACTCACAGTGGATAACTGCATCAGTAATACTGTTTATAATGGTGTACTGTGTTATAAAGTGTGAAGCTGTCATCATTGATGTTCTGAGGGCACTGTGGCTCTTTGTTATTGTAATTTGTGCATATTTACGAGAAAAAAATTACTTTTACCATAATTTATAGTTAAATCAGCACTATAAACAATGGTAATAGTGTTTTTCAATTTATTATCTTTTTTACCACTATATTCAAATTATTAAAATTAAATAGGTCAAAATAAGTTAAATATCAAGATACAGTTAATTAGAAAAGGATATGGAGAAATAAAATTACCGTTAAAGTAAAACTGCTTATTTGTCATCAGATAAAAAAGACTAATATGGTAGAGGACACTAATTTAACTTTAAAATATATGGCAAAAGTATGTTTTGTTTTGTAAACATGCACAGTGATGACAGTCCCACATAAAACTTAAAAATCCATTAGACCTTCTGGGCTCAAAACTGATGCTTATAGCAACCTAGCATTTTCCTAGCTACAATTTCGATATGCCAGAAAATTGCTAGCTGAAAAAAATTGAACTAGACGTTATTTATTAGTGATATTTTGCATTTAAATTTCAATTGTATTATCTGACATCAATCATGCTCCAGTAACAATAACCATCAATTGAACATATGTAATAACATTTGGAAGTGTTACAATTTTGTTTTCAAAATACAAAATATGCCAGCGGACACTGAAAATAGCCTAATTTTTGCTAGTTGAAAATATTACAACTATCAAAATGCTGCTAGTACTGAAAAAAGTTAATTTAGAGCCCTGACCATCCTAAACAGTGTTAATGATCAGTCAAATTGCTATCACATACTTAGTAGCTTACCAAACGCCTATTATGGTAGGAAATTGATCTGTCTCCTCACTGTAGTTAGTAAGGATTCTTATGAGTATTTACTTATTGGAAAAACGAGAATGAGTGAAATGGCGTTTTTTTCATGGTATGTATATTTGTTTCAATCTACAACTGATAATGATATTTAGACAAATATTTTCTGTCTATAAGAGTCAGTGCTGACCAGTGTAAACAAATGTTGTGGTCATGACATCAATGAGAGATGTGTTCTCTTAAGAACTGGGAGTTTATGACACTGTGTCAAAACAAAGTAATGTCAAAATGGGATGGGACAATAGATTAAGTTTCTTTATGTAATTTTCCCTATAAACTTCTGTTTTCTATGTGCTATTGATGTTGTTCTGCAATATATTATTGTCATGGTTCACATGTACAACAGTGTAATGGGATGAAGTTGATTAATGGGAAGTGCGTCAAAACAAGTGATGTAATATGACAATTTTCTCACAAGGGTTCATCTTGTTGTAAGCATACCAAGAAGAGTATGTGGGAATATACATACATGTGATTCTACTGGCGGTATGCCAAAAATACCGTTTGAAAGGCTGTCTACCGTACATACTGTTTAGTAGTTCAAATCTACCTCTTTTGAAAATTAAAAAAAAAATTAAAATTTTTTTAACCTCCCCCCTAAACACTGTATTTTTACACGTTACATCAACACATTCGAGAAACCAGCCAGAACCAGTCTACTGGGGACCGGAAATGTTCCACCAGTACAATGACCAGTGCAATGATGCATTGACTATGCAATAGGATTAGAATTATTGAAGCTGCTAATTGATTACCTTATTGTTGGAATTTGAGGAGTTTAAGGCCAAATGCGGGCTGGGGTTTTTTTTGGAGGTGTTATAAGTAATAAAGGGATAAAAGGTAGTCCATGATGTCTTCTGAGCCTTTGATGAAAAGGGGAGAGAAAATGAAGAGACCGACCATAAATAATGATTTCGGCAGAGACACTAGAGTAAATATTTTGATTTTTGTCCTGTTTAATTGTTATTGTATTGTTCAAGATGTTTTAAGAGAGCAAATCTTACATTTTTTGTTCAATTCATGTCAAAATGCAGAAACGTGTGCTTTCTCCCAATGCTAAGAAACGACCAGCTAAGACATATTACAAGTTCAACAATGCTTGGATATCAGAATTTAAATGTGTGCAGGCGAGTAGCAAAGGTCCTGAGTTTGCATTGTGTGTTTTAAAGGTATGCATCTTTTGTATTTCATAAACTATTTGAAGTTTTCATGCACATAAATTTAAGTTCAAGCCCTTGATAAAATTACAAGATAATTAACTTTAAAGTTTGGTTAAATTATTCATAAAAGCATAAATACAACATGTATTTTTTTATACTTTTTTTATTTCAAGTCTAAATCAATCTTTATTTTTTTTTTATTTACAGTGGTAAAACTTCCTAACAGATTTTTGGATCTGAGCCTTGAAGAGGAAGAAGCCTTTGAGAATGAGGCTCAGGAATACATCCCAAGTCCAAGTCATGAATACATCTCAAGTCCAAGTCAGGAACATAGCTTGGAGGAGTATTGGAGAGTAGTCAGCAACCTTACAAAATCGGCAGTAGGAAAACTGAAGTTAGAACTTCTCTGCAGGCTGAGTGTGGTTGTCCTGTCATTACAACATTCTAATGCTGATACAGAGAGGACATTCTCCATTCTTCTTAAAATAGAAAGTGATTCAAGGGGAAATCTGGACCAGAGAACTATTGAGAGCCTGTTAGGTGTGAAGTTTAATAATCACAACGAATGTCATTAGTGGTCACTTGACAGTAATATTGTGAATTAAACTAAAAATGCTATTGGATTTTATAAAAGAAAATTCTTTGCAGTGAACTCTCAGATAAACAACTTTTCCTTTTTCATTATTTGAATGATTACTGGCTCATATTAATTATTATTGTAATATTTTCCATCTAAATCTAAATCTGATTCATGTTCAAACTTGCTGTTGTGTTATAGTATGAAGAGAATACATATTATGGCACAAAAAACCTCCACTTGTTTTGTTTTCCATCCCCCTGAAACGTAAAATTTATGCCGATAAAATATCTACTGGTTTAGAGGCCAATCTACTGATCAAAATGTGTACATCTACTGGTTTGAAATCCTGGTTCTGTCACATGTATGAATATATCACCAATATTTGATATGCATGCTTTACAAAAAAAAAAAAAAAAAAATGTTTTCAATTAAATGAGGATATTTCTTAAAAGGTGAGAGTAAGTGCTGCAGTGCATCAAATATGATGACACCAGCATACAATAGTGATGACATGTGAAGTACAGGTCATGTTGGCATTCAGAACCCATTATTTAGACAAAGGGTGTCATTTTGAGAATTTAATTGCAAATACCTTTAAATAACGATTATTCAGTGTTTTTTGTTCCTCGTCAATCAATATTACTTGAAAGATCACAATATAAACATGCAGTGAAATGCATATGGCAAAATCAATGTTAAAGTATGTGGACATTTTTGGATGAGGTCAAGCAAGAGTTACGTTTCAGTATAAACTGACTGAATGTCACATGCACAATGAAAGTGCCATGTGTTGGAAAACATTCATAATACCCTGCATTGGTAATGTTTAGACCTGACTTCCTCTTGTCTTGATCCAGTTAAGCACCTGGCCGCCATTGTAAAAGTCCATTGCAATCAATAATTTTCGTCTCGAAGTTTTGTGATGACAACTAAGGTGCAGAGCATTCAACAATCAGGAATGAATAGACTGTGGTTAAACTATATTAGGATTAAATTTTTGAACAACAATTAATATTGTATTTAAGATCCGAATATGCACCTACATGACCACGTTGCCATACACTATATCCGAGTCGTTGCTACGTCGATGCAGTTAAAATGATGTAATAAGAACCAAGGGCTTGTGGACTGTTCAAATTGCCCACTATTTATAAATGATGCCTTTTCTTAACATGCGACAGAAAAGCCAAGGGAGTTCCGATTGTTTAACACAACCCCCACCCCAGTTATTCCATGCAACCAAGACCAAAACCCTAAACGTTGTCAACAACCAGTTCATTATATATGAGATATCTATTCTGTTTAAAACATGTTCATACTGATATTTCGAAACTTTAAAAACATATTATGTCATGCTCACCATTAATTTCCCTGGAATAATAACGGAGTCTTGCTTTGCGTGCTGCATACTTCGCATCGATTTTTGTTGACATTTCATTCGGTGTATCGATGCAGTCCTTCGGTAATCTCTGAAGTAACCCGCATACATATCACGTGACAGACCCACATTAATAACTCAACAAGTATCAATTTTCCTAAAATGATTGCCGTATCTTACCTAAATCTTTTGTAGTTCGAGTTTCCTCCGACCTCTGTCACCCCGTTTGAGATATATTGACAGTTATGTTGTTCAGAGCGCATTCCTATCGAAAACGTGTAATTCGCCGAAACAACGAGGAAGCGGCACAGGGCTGTCGCTTTAAAAAAGGAATATCAAAATTAAGTGGCATTGTATAGAGCCCTACCTGCATGATAGCCTTAAGGAAAATATTTATCTCTGTAGACATAACAAATGACACATAATTTGTAACTTTAATAAGCCGACATATGATAGGTGTGCATGAATACAGTTTAACGGCATATTAGCACAAGTCTGACTATGTAGTGCCTAGTAAGGTTAGGTATCCCCATACACAAAACAAAGATAAAGCCCAAAAAGAGTAAAATCCTTTAAAGACAAAGTCCAATTTTGGACATAAACCTGACTCTTTTAGAAAGTCCAAGACCTTCTCAGCTGGAACATCATAATGGGATATATCAAAGTTTAACAAAAAGAAAAAAGAAAAAAAAGGTTGCTTTCATTCACCTTACACGTCATGCAGGAGGATGCATTGCATCGGGCCTATTGAACATTCCCGAGCCCGCGAGAGGAGCCGACATATGAGCCAATTATCCAGCCAATTTACTAACAAATCTCGCGGTATTCGATTGCAATAGGTCTTTTTCGTAAATAGGTTGTTGCTGTAGCATGATCCCTTGACGTATGACGTATACAAAAATATAGGCCGCGAGATTTGGATCAAGTAACTACGCAATGTAAGAAATGGCAAAGGACTGTAAATTTGGCTCGTCCTTCGGCTTATTAAAGAGACAAAAGAAGTTTTACTGGTAATGAATGAAAAGATAAATATTCCACTTATCTATATCAGCCAGCACACTGGTAAATCCTAACGCAACGGCAACGATGTCAAGGCACCTGTGACGAAATATTGTTGGAAACGAAAGCTAAGGAAGGGGTATGTGATCGATTTCTCTATTTTATTCATATAAAGATGAAAATCCTGCCACTGGTAATAGTCACACGGAATGTCTGAAAGATTCATCTTTTGACTTAATTTCCGTAAAACAGCATTCCTCAGGGTTTTGTTGTAAAACTGATCACAATTTGACATCGATACCATTAAACTGGCCCGATTCACGAAGATTCTAATTTTTTCAGGAAAAATTTCAAAACCTGTGGCCTATTTCCATGTTAACCATGACACATTAAATAATTCTATATAATCTTATTGTGTTCAGATATAGAGGGCTTCTATTTATTATTTTTATGGCTGCGATTTCATTACGCAGGGTGCAACGATTTTTTTTTACAACGCAGATGGAACAATGCTCGAATTATAACGGGGTGATATCATTCTGTTAAAATTTAAGGGATCTGTTTGAGTATAAAGTTGTAAAATTCTATTTTCTATTCACACAAGCAATAGTTCTCTGGTTCAAAATGCCAAAACTACACAGGGCATTGAAGAACAAGTGTGAGACGCCATATCATCCGAGACTCCTACAGATAAGACCACTGACCCTGAGTTTAACAAGAAAGAAAAGCCACAAGAAACTGAATGTGACTACATCATCAGAAATGAAACAGACAATGATAGATGAGAACATAATATTTGGCGAATGGGAAGAAGAAATTACACCGGGAGCCAGATAGTACATAGATACAGCAACAGATAAGGATGTTATCGAAACTTTATCAAACACAGGGCTTCTCTTTACTTTACAACTTTATTTTGGTTGGTGAAATACAAGAAGTATCCACTGTAACATATAGCGTTATTGTTTTGACTGTACACTGTTAGATGGTTTCAATGTGGTACTGTGAGTCCACAAACAAGTCATGGAGAACTGACTAAAGCCTTTTCTCTTGGAAATATCTTTCAGTTGTGTCCGGACCACGAAGTACTATAACGCTTATTTCTGGTGAATCCAGAAATAGGATAATAAGTCCTGAATGTTCTTGAATTACTTTTGCCGTCCCTCCCAGGTCATCAATTGGAGGCAAAACCATTTCCAATATTCCTGCTGTTCTAAAGCCCGGAGTAATCCACCTCCTTCTGTTCCTAAGCCCAAAGTAATCCACCTCCTTCTGTTCTAAGTCCGGAATAATAAACCTCCTTCTGTTCTAAAACCCAAAGTAATCAACGTCCCTCAGTTCTAAAACCCGTAGTAATTAATCTTCTTCTGTTCTAAAGCCCAGAATAATACACCTCTTTCTGTTCTAACGCCAGGAGTAATCAACCTCCTTCTGTTCTAAAGGCTGGAGTAATCAACCTCCTTCTGTTCTAAAGCCCTGAGTAATCCACCTCCTTTTGTTCTAACTTCCGGAGTAATCCACCTCCTTCGGTCCTAAAACCCGGAGCAACCCACCTCCTGCTGTTCTAACGCCCAGAGTAATCTACCTCTTTCTGTTCTAAAGTCCAGTGTAATCCACTTCCTTCTGTACTAACGCCCGAGTTATCGAATTCCTTAAGTTCTAACGCCCAGACTAATCCACCTCCTTCTGTTCTAAAGCCCGGAGTAATCCACCTCCTTCTGTTCTAAAACCCGGAGTAATCCACCAAAAGCTAAGATAAATAAGTATGAGTAATGCGTGAAAAAAAAAAAAAAAATGACGTGTGTCGTCTGCAGTGATTATAGAATGATCGTTTCTTGCATTTAGCCGATTGGCCATCAAGTATATACATATGCATTTCAATTTGTTACAGAAATTGATGGTGGCACGTTAGATGCATACAAATCTATCGTATGTGCAAACCATTCAATCAATAATAAACATATACTTACATATACATATACACATCCACATACACATTCATACATGCATATATACACTTGCACATTATATAAGCATATACACACATACATGTACACATGTACGTATAATATATGTATATTTTGACACACACACGCACACGCACATAGCCATACATACCTGCATACATATTTTCATGGAGTATGATAGAACATAAGTATACAACACGCTAATGTGTGACCTATGAAATAATAAAATACACCAGAATATGTTTGTTCAGGCACATGCGTACCCTTAAATACAAGGAGAAGACACAAAAAGTGTCATCAGTATATAATTGGTATTGAAAATTCTTTTCTTACTAGTATCATAAGAACATTATACATGAAATATGATAAATAGCAATGCATGTATTAAACAAAGAAATGGAGATGAGATGAAAGCAACAGCAAACGTAAGAACAAAATATTAATAATAATTAATGACAAATTAATTAAATCATGTAATTTTAAGTAGCAGTCATAATTTTATTATGTTCAATTAGTGTTCTATGCATATAATTTCGCAGATTTATAACCTCGCCAGATTTCGTGGAATTTAGTAATTTAATAAATTTCAACATACTTGGGGCTTTATAAAATAAGAGTTTATGTATCTTTCTTAGCGGCAAATAACACTAGGATTCTAATACAAAGTGATACGCATCTTCCAGCAATTGCAAAAAATACAAGTCCTTTGATTTAGTGGGGTATATTGCGGTCTCTTCCATCTTCCTGATTCAAGATGTAAAGTATGGGCAGACATCCTCATTTTTTAAAATGATTTTCTAAATGTTGTCACTCTTGCTAGACGCAAATACTGCCTTTAGCCAAAATGTGATGACAAATTTCTATATAATCTAGCTCTTTAAGATTCATTGATTCTAGCTTCCCAATGTTTAATAAACTTGTCAGCTAGACGTTGTTTGACCAAAGATTTAAAAAAAACTGTATCTTCCCAACAGCTTGATACTTCCTCCAGACCAAGATTATTTAATAAATCCCGGATCCCGGACTAAACATGCCAAATTCTTCTTTCCAGGACGGACTTCTATGTCAGCAAGCACACACACACACACACACACACATATATAATCTGAGGAGATAAGTTTAATCCAGTAATTTTAGAATGCGGTAATATCTAACTATCTGGAAGGGTGTTCTCCCCAATTCACTATATACAAAATCAATTTTAGTAGATTTGTTAACCCCAAGAAGATTTTTAAAAAAGATGTAAGTGCAACCGGTCAACAGCATTTCCTTCAATAAATCCCCATACGTTTGATCCATAATTAAGAATTGGTGAAATTAGCGTGTCAAAAATTTCACATTTGACCTTTGGGGCACATTTTCAAACTTGTATAAATATGTATCCATTGCAAATAATGCCTTTGAAGCGCGTGCACCAAAAGTTTGTTGTGAAAGACCCAACTGTTGTAAAAACAATTCCAAGAAATACAAATTTATTAACAAACTCCAACTCTAAATCTTTATAGAAGAATAAATTATAATTTACTATTCTTCCCCCCTTACGGAAAATTATAATTTTTAGTTTTGTTTTGCCATCATGGTATAGCTCCAGTTCCATGAGGTCGATAACACACAATAAAGAAAGATCATTATGATGCTTTCATCACCTTTTCTGTAAACTTCATTAATATATGTAAAGTGGATGTAAGTGGTCATGGTATCGCCTTGTGATCGAACACCAGTGATCAATTAAACTTCATGAACTTACGTAAATAATTAAATAATACAGCAACACTTACTTTGAAGAACGGAAAATTGCTTACTTGGACATTGGTTAGACACAACTTCCACTAACAAACTGAGACAGGCATGACTTCTTTCTTTGAATGAAAACAACTCAGATCTTAACAAAGGCATGTGATTTTCTGAGTAAGTGCACTTCTTAATGCACTTAAGAATAATTCAAAAATTACTTATTTCAGTCGATACAAGGATCAAAAGTCAGTAATTGGATTATCGTATAACTTTTTATTTCCTGATATTCTTTTCCCTCAAAAGCATTCAGGCAATTTGGATTTAGCTTGAATTGCATAATACATGTGCAACTCTGTGTAGGCTTTATAATTCTTTCGATGAAAGATTTAAAGGAATTAAAATAAGAAAATTCATGAAAATGAATAAATAAATAAATAGCAAATGTTCCGAGTCATTTTTAATTTTCTCGATAATTTGAAGTCCCTACATTTTTCATTTTAAACAGAATTACGGACAGCCGAAAGAATGAAAAAGGTGGATAGACAAACAGACAGACGGACGAAAAAGTCACAAATTAGTCATGTGTGATGTTATGGCGATCTTTGTTTTTCATGCCATGAATAGTCACTGAAAGGGACATAATGGCGTCTGCCTTTTTCCCTTTGGCTTATCGATATATGATATTTAACCAGATGCTTTCATTCTCAAATTCTATCAGATTTTTAAAAAAATGTGATATGTTCCAGTAGATTAGAGCCTGCTGAGCCAAATTTGTCTTCCTGTCAGCCACTTTTTGCAATAAATATTTTCTAGATGCTTCTCGATGGCTCCCGTCCGTGACTAGGAGTACCCCTGACAGCATGACAGTATAGTAAGTTGTTCATTTAAAGGATTACTTTACTGTAAATTTACAAACAATTGGCAAGTAAAGAGAGATATTTCATATAACATGAGAGCATCGTTGGATCAACGTTGTGAGAAAATCGTTATACACTGCTTTGTTATAAAATCACAGCAATAAAGTAATAAATACCAGTCCTCTATATCTGAAACGTATTAGAACTATATACTTTATCATAGTGAACATGCAAGTGGGCAAAAGGTTCGAAATTATTCCCGAAAAATTAAAATCTTCGTGAATCCGGCAATTTAACGGCATGGATGTCAAGCTTTGACCAGTTTTACAGTAACACGCTGAGATATACAATATTACGGAAATTAAAAGTCAAAAGATGAATCTTTAAGACATTCCGTGTTTCTATTACCATTAGCAGTATTTTTATCTTGATATGAATAAAATAGATAAATATATCACATACTCTTTCGGTGGTTTCCATTTCCGCCAATTGTTTCGTAGCCCGTGCGTTGCCTGTACATTATCATTTACCAGTGTGGTCAAGTTAGTTTCGATACAATGTCGCTTAATTTTGCTGGCCCCTGTTTAAAGCGACTACTCTATGTTTATACTGCGCTGTTGCGGCGAATTCCATGTTTTTGATAGGGAATGTTTTCTGACCTTCCACCCAAAAATGGCTGTCCAATTATGTACAAAGGTGTGTGAAAGGTTTGCTGGTACGAGCAAGCCAATGTCATACCACCGGAAGTGCGACGCAGGAGTCGCTGAATGGAAAAGGTTTAGGAAACTTGGACCAAACCGGTTACTGAACCGAAACCCCTTAATGTATCGAATAATATATTGGGGTGTCACCGATGACAACTTTAAAAATCTGAATAGCTTTCTCTGCATGTTGTCAGGATGGAAGCATTTGTAATATTGTATGTGAATGAACAGTCCTGTTGATGGAGAGCTATGACACGGTGCCTTAAGCATGCATTTTCAAACGTAACACTTGAAGAACATTTTAAACAAGGTAAAATCTATTAATTGCAAGGTCCACACATGTGAAGGCAGATCGGTGACAACAATGTCTCACTGTAATATTGAAACGCTATACAATATCAAGCTGGGCGTGATCCTCCTGTCTATAAATTGGAAGACATGCACGGAGAAGTGTTAAAAGGAACATTTTGCTTGCCTGAGTTATAACGGGTGACCAAAAAAGAAGACGACGTGTACGATATCGAAAGCATTCTCGATCTAAGAACACGTAAAGTGGGCAAACGTCGACTTGAAGAAGTAAAAGTGTGCTGGAAAGGATATTCACCTAGTTTTGATTCTTGGATTGCCGCTTCCCAAGTCATCGACTATAAAAGGAAGAAGTAACCATCATGCAGATAAACACATCAGCTACCTCTCCTTCTCAGAGTTCCTATCTTCAGGAATTATAAAAACCACCTTTGTGGGTGTGGTGTGAAGAACGTGTGCCTAAAACTAAGATCGTCTTGTTCTGCCAAATCTTTGTGGTGTATTGTGTTATCGGAGAAGCGATTATCAATTTGAGTTTGGAAAGGGAGACAACAATTGTGGACCATTTTACTCAGCAGTTGTATTGGTTATCTTCTACTTAGTCCTTCCTTGAAATATACGACGGACAGTAACAACAACAACGGTAGCCTTGCACGCAACGCCAGCCATCATTCTTCCAGTCACAGCAACAGCAGCCCTCTTTGGGAACATTTGGAAAATCATTCTCCTTTGACATCGAGTGACTCCTCGGACACTAGAACAATCGAACTTTGAATAACCAATTTTATTTAACCTTACCGAGTGACAGTTCTATGGATGTGTTTCCCAACAACACCTTATGTTGTTTCACAGCCAAATTACCTCAGTCCATACAATTAGATCACGAAGCTCATTGGGAAGTGGTTTTGGTAGAAATCATTCATCCTGCGCAAGCCCCCAATATCAAGGAAGGTAAAAACACTTTCATCGTGGATATCTTGAATGAACAAGTTCAAGAACACTTGGACAAAAATGATCCTGGCATTTACGAATCCAAAATAACATCACTCACTCATCCTCCATTGACTACCTACACCATGAGAATTCCTGTGGGTTATTATTTGAATGGTCAACAGTTGGTGGAAACCATTGCAGCTATTTTCAACGACCAATTTGTCAAAGCCTTGGAGAAAGCTCGCAAAAGTGTACTGACAGAGTACCATATAATTGCTCATCGTCTTATAATGAATTTTTCGGACGGTCAAACATTGTCCATTACTTTTTGTCCTGGTTTGTTTGATAGTTTGGGTTCTGGCTCCTATGAAAGACGTTTACAACAACGATCGATTTTACAAGTATTTTCGTTACCTTGTCCAATTAAATGAAGGACTAAATTTATTGTTTGTGTACTCGGATGTGGTGGGTAACACAGCCGCTCTGTTACTCAGAGTCATTTCTTTCAAAGCGGATTCTGCCATCACTGCTTACGGGGAAGGTGGAAACACGTATCACGTTCACATGAATTTTTGTACATCCTCATTATTTTCCTGTCATTAAATCGTATTTTGACAGGGTCAACATTACTATAAAAGGGGATATGGGACAATATATTCTATTCTTCAAGGGAAAAGTCACGGTTAAACTACATTTTCCAAAACGATTCTCCAGTGAATTGTAACACAAGATGTATCATGTGTATCAAGGAGACGCTCGACAACGAGGACATGGTTTAGGAGATATGTTAAAATCCGCTCTTCGTATGGTAGCACCTATCTTGAACCCCATGGTCACTCGAGGATTTCATGCATTAAAAGATGCCGCTTTGACGCAAGGAAAAGAATTTCTTCAAAACATCCTTATCGACAAACAAAATCCTAAAGAAGCCTTTATGAGAGCAGGAAAAATGTGTTGCTGCAGAATGGAAAAGATCTTTTGGGTCGCCGAGACACCCCTATAAATTCGCTTCACACTTCTGGCCCTGGCATTAGTTCTTTATCAACGCCACAGCAAGGACAAGGAGGAAGTGAAAACGTTTACCATTGCCTCTGGACTCCGATCCAAGATCGAAGATCATGTTTTCCAAGGACAGCTGCCCAAATGTTTGCTCATTGGTATTGTTAGCAATGCAGCCCTCAACGGAGTCATCGATCAAAATCCGTTTGACTTCCAACATTTCAACGTGTCCAAGATAGAAGTAACTCGAAATGGCCAGACGTTGTGTACCATACCTTTTGAACCTAACTTTGCCAAGAAAAATTACTTCAGATCTTACTTGACTCTGTTTGAAGCCACAGGACAGTTTATAACCAACAGCAGCCATGGTATTTCGTACGAGGATTTTGCAGGACAATATGCTTTGAGGGGATTTTATTTAAATCCCGACCGACCAAGGCAGTGACGAAGGAAATTTCCACCCTATAAAATCAGGCCAACTTCGTGTGGAACTTCTGTTTGCCACAGCTCTGGATAACACAATGAACGCCATCTTGTATGCAGAATTTGACGATACTCTAGAAATCAACAGTTAGAGAGAAGTGATTCTACACTATTAGAAAAGATGGAGAACGAAGAACCTATGGGATAGGCGATGAGGATGGGTTTTATCCAGAATCACCACAGCAGCAGTCACAAACCAGAAGTGAAGAAGACACAACTACAGTCATGATGATGTCAAGATGGCCAGAAGAAGAAAAACATTTAGTCTCCTGTTTTGCTACGGACTTGGCTGAAAGAATTACAGACCTGACCAGAGCATAGTGTTATGAATATCAAATCGATCATCCTAGTCAGAAACAATACGACAAATGTATGCTGATGAGTTCAGAAGAAAAATTGGAAGAGGGTCTGGAAGAGGCATGGTTTCTGCTCTCAGATTTTGAGTAAGTGGTATAAAGCGATATAAAGACTTGCGTGATCATTCCCTATCTCCATTGACTTCTCTGGAGATCAAACGCATCGAAGCTCTCTTGCACAGAGTACAGAGACTACCAGTGGTTCATCGACTTACTTGACAGAGATTTTCAAGGAAAAAGTCAGGTGTGTTTTGATGACTTCTCATTACCTGTGAAAAACAAAGAAAAATATATACCTGGGAACTTCATTACCTATTGACTTGCAGTTCGTACACCGCTTCTTGGAATCCTGTGGTGTGTGCTAAGATGAACTTCCTCATCCCAAACCTAAAGACGTTCAAGCCTATGTCATCAACACAGATGACAGTCATCGACCAGGAACCCATTGAGTAGCGGTCAACTTTCCCAACGATCACAGCGTGGAGTGTTTTGATTCTTATGGATTATCTCCTTTGGAAGATGACATCATTAACTTTATGAGAAGAAATGCTGTCTCCATTCGATTCAATAATGTGAGATTACAAGGATCAGATTCCATGGTGTGTGGACAATATTGTGTGTATTTTCTTCATCAACGCAGTCTTGGAATTCCCTTAGAACATTTAGTGACTTGTTTTGATCGGGAGTACCTTAGAAACAATGATAAAATATAAAAATGGTTTTGTGAATATTATGGCTATCTCTTGTCTTTAGCTCAGAAACGCAGTGTGATTCGATGGCCCAATGACAGTGCCTTAGATCAGTGGAAGTTAAGTTTGACTTCACAACGTTGTCAACCCTGTAAATATGTTCATGTTTAATAGTGTTTGTTTGTTTGTATTTGAGTTAGAGAAGCTTCTTCTTATTAATATTAAACATGCTGATTTTTGAAAAAATGGTACTGTCTTATTTATTTATTGAAAAACAAAATGGTATGCACATGCTCTTTCACATTTCTCTCTATCGATCTTAGTCACAGGCACATGGTCTTTCACATTTCTCTATCGATCTTAGTCATATGCACATGCTCTTTCACATTTCTCTCTATCGATCTTAGTCACAGGCACATGGTCTTTCACATTTCTCTCTATCGATCTTAGTCATATGCACATGCTCTTTCACATTTCTCTCTATCGATCTTAGTCACAGGCACATGGTCTTTCACATTTCTCTCTATCGATCTTAGTCATATGCACATGGTCTTTCACATTTCTCTCTATCGATCTTAGTCATATGCACATGCTCTTTCACATTTCTCTCTATCGATCTTAGTCATATGCACATGCTCTTTCACATTTCTCTCTATCGATCTTAGTCATATGCACATGCTCTTTCACATTTCTCTCTATCGATCTTAGTCATATGCACATGGTCTTTCACATTTCTCTCTATCGATCTTAGTCACAGGCACATGGTCTTTCACATTTCTCTCTATCGATCTTAGTCACAGGCACATGGTCTTTCACATTTCTCTCTATCGATCTTAGTCATATGCACATGCTCTTTCACATTTCTCTCTATCGATCTTAGTCATATGCACATGCTCTTTCACATTTCTCTCTATCGATCTTAGTCATATGCACATGGTCTTTCACATTTCTCTCTATCGATCTTAGTCACAGGCACATGGTCTTTCACATTTCTCTCTATCGATCTTAGTCACAGGCACATGGTCTTTCACATTTCTCTCTATCGATCTTAGTCACAGGCACATGGTCTTTCACATTTCTCTCTATCGATCTTAGTCATAGGCACATGCTCTTTCACATTTCTCTCTATCGATCTGGGTCATGTTTTCTTTCACATCCTCGTCCCGACGCCTTCACCAGTCGCACAATTCATCGTCTACCAGACAAAAGAAGAATGGCAAACCAGCAGCACTGTAAGTAGGTAATTTAAGTACTGCCATGGCGCTCTTGGATCGAGTGGAACACCTCCTGAACTGGGTAGAGGAGATGCAGTCTTACCCTAACCTCAGACAGTTCTCCCTAAAACAGCAAAGACACTCATGAAAGAGGTTATTGATGACGAAGTGAAGAAGATTAAGGGGGCGTAGGCTGAAGCGTGGGCCAAGGAGAAGAGGGAAAAAGAAGAGGATTGGGATAAGGAGGCTAACGATCCTCTTATTAAACTTCATCTCTCCGTCCGCCGTACAACGGAATTCTTGAATTAGAAGTGTCATTGCTGCCAAGCCCGGCCCGTGAGGTGTAGTTGTCCTGGATTAGATAGATCCAGGACAAAACAAAACGGCCCATTTCAGGGCCATTCAGATCGCTAGAAAAGATTACTTCATCATTGCCATTGGTGTTTTATGTATGTTTGTTTGTCTATGTGTCATTATAAACCTATAGACCCATTTAATATAGGATTTCCCATTTTGCCCCATAAACCCTTTTGTCCCAATAAACCCATTCCCCTATTCAACCTATGGACCTATTTAGCATAGGATTTCCCTTGTGCCCCATAAACCCATTTGTACCTATAAACCCATTCCCATGTTAAACCTATGGACAAATTTAACATAGAATTTCCCCTTGTGCCCTATATCGCCCCCACCATGTTAACCTATGGGCTAATGCTAATTCCCCTTATGCCCCTAATACCTACTCTACATTACTCCTGGGGTTGGTTGAACAATAGAGGACGTGCTGCAGTTCCGGGATTTACGCTGCTCGCGCTTCTGCATTGCCTCTGCGCTTCTCATCAGTTCATAGTCTGTAGCTCCAGTATGGATGAGACTGAGCCTGGTAGGATGATCCTGTGCGAGATCTTCCCAAGACTCGGGGTCAATGTTGAAGTGTTTCAAGGATGACTTTAGGCAGTCTTTGAAGAATTTCTTCAGACCTCCCTGAGATCGCTTTCTCTCGTTTAGCTTGCCATAGATATTCTTTGGTAATCGCTAGTCTGACATCAGGGTGACGTGGCCTGCCCATCTCAGCTGCTATTTCATCAGCAGAGTGTGGATGCTTGGAATGCATACCCGTGTGAGAACCTCAGTGTCTGGGACCTTCTCCTGCTATATTATCATCATCGGTTTCCTCAGTCAGCCCATGTGAAAAATGTTCGGCTTCTTGACATGGCATCTGTACACCGTCTATATTTCGCATGTATACAGCAAGGTCGGCAACTCAGTGGTTTTGTAGACCTTCAGTTTTGTTTGCAGACTGATGCCTCTGCGCTCCCACACATTTGTGCGTAGTACTTCTGTCAAAGGCCACACTTGCTTTGGCAGTTCAAGCGTTGGTTTCGTCATCGATGTGGACTGCACCTGGCAGTGTGTTGCCGAGGTAGGTGAATTTGTCAATTGCCTGGAGGGATTGACCATTCACTGTGATGATAGTCTCTACGTAAGACTTTCCTGGTGCATGTTGGTGCATCACCTCTGTCTTCTTAATACTGATCGTGAGGCCGAAATTGTCACAAACAGAAGAGAAATGGTCCATAATCTATAGCATGTCGGACTTAGATTTGTCATTTAGGGAACAGTCATCAGCAAATAAGAGGTCACGAACAGTCACTTCCTGTAACTTCGACTTTGCCTGTAGTGTCCTAAGATTGAAGATCTTGCCATCAGTCTGGTATCTGATGTCGATCCCAGTGTCATAGTCAAGCATGGCAGAGAACATCATACTGGCGAGGGTTGGGGCCAATACGCAGCCTTGCTTAACTCTACTGGTGACTGGAAATGGTTCAGATGACTCACCGTCGTCCATGACGCAAGCGAGCATGCATAATGGAATTGCGGAACCATTAGCACGAATTTCTCTAGGCAACCAAATTTTGCATTGATCTTCCACGAATGACTGTGTCAAAGGCTTTTGTCATGACAGAGCAAGCGTTGTACTTGAAAAAAAAAAAATTCTCTCAGATCAAACACTAACTCTGTCCAAATACGTTTGCACATCTTTCGGATATTGCTTTTTTTTTCTTTTCCTGATATGACAGAAAAATGTCTGTGACAAAGTTTGTTCAAGACGACCACCGCCAATGTGTCGTAAAGTTCCTATCTTTGCAGAACGTAAACTAATGTCGCTAACCCCAAAACAACACCAAACAAAAACATTCGACATTTTCAAAATTTAGTAGAAGTCCGTAGGCCGTGTATCTGGTTAGAATTTAGATTTATTGATCAACTTCTCCATTCATAAATTCGTATTCATACATCCACGGTTGTTTTAGCCTCTGTGTCTATGATATCCGGCTTGAATGCATGCCTTCATGCCGCATTATATTGATAGATAAAGAATGATGCAGTATATATTTTTTTAATACAAATCGTGCTTATTTTCGGCGACTGTTATAACACATATGTCTCTTATTCTCGACAGTTCAAAAGTCCACCACAAGATTTCAAAATGGCAGAGCCACGCAGGCTCTTTGACCTATATACGACACTGAAGTCAACGGCATTTATTGGGGGAAATAAAAATTGTCAGGTTAGACTATGCCAAAATAACCGTATTTCAAATTCTGGCACACAAAAAAAAGAGTCATATGAAGTGAAAATAACCAAGCAAATGTTCCCTCGACATTAGTAAAACTATATCTCATACAATGTGCCACGAAGATTGAAAATAACTCAGTAGTTGTCTTCACTGACACTGAATAAATGAAATTTCAGAAAATCTTTTTTTTTTTTTTATTTTCTTATTTATCATATCTATTCACACGAACATAAAATGCATTCAGCTGAGCTGAGCGTGATAACTTTAAAATTTTGTACCGTTGCTTTTGTTGACCGCATAACTGACTACCTTCATTATAGTGTGCATCTTCGTGGATCCGGTGCATTGCAGCGAAGCTTGTTGTTTGTCATGTACTGCAAAACTGGAAATTGTTTTATTGGGGATTTTTTTTATTTTCAGGCTTTAAGTACTCTGCAAAACTAAAACCATTATGAAACTTATTGTCACTGTTTTGAAATATTGGATAAAACTCGTGTCAACAAAATTTTGTCGACATGCAAAGAGCCCCAGCTAAATAAGAATTTTTGTTGTTGACCCCATGAAATGTTTTTATGTTGTGTATCATGTTTATATATGTTGTGTATGATGTTCATATAACATTATAAATATTTCAGGAAAATATAAATGTTTCTTGACTTTAATATTAGCTCAGACCTTAATATTATGTATCAGGTTTACATGTTTAGCTATTGTCCTTGAATTGAGTTGTTTACTTAGTATTTTTGTTCAAGGACGGTTTGGTAAACAAGTTGTTGATTCAATTTGTGGTCAGGGTTGATTTTGTTTACAGATAAAACTAGAATTTCCTTTAGAATTATGTGTTAAAAGTCACATACACCATATAATTTTCTAGAACATTCTGTCATGTGACAGTTGTCAAAGATCATTCTAAATTCAGAGGGAGGAATTATTTAAAATATTCATTGGATTATAAAAGTGCTCATAGACTTTTGGATTTTGCATTTTGAATTTATGATTTTGAGATTTATGTGAGTACTTCATTTTGGCACATCAACACATTAAAGACCACTGGCACACGAGAACATTAAAGACTATTGGCATATCAGCACATTCAAGGATACTGAAATTCATTCGGAACATTCTATATTTAGGGCTTGTGATTAGGACACTTAGGACTATTGGATTATTTGGATTTTAATTCACGTTACTGTAAATGTCTTTCGAGTTTCATTTTAATTATCTAGAAATAAATTGCTTGTTGAATTTTACTTGATTTGTTTGCTTCACTTTCTTTCTGTTACATTTTTCTTAGACCATAGAGTTGTAATAAGTATTGTTTAACACACACACACACACACACACACACACACACACACACACACACACACACACACACACACACGCACACACACACTTTCAACAGACAAAAGAAGTTACAACACTATTAAATGTATTTTACCCCTGTCCAAATACCTTGGTCCAGTTGCTATAACACCACAATTCCCGTACAATGTACCTGTCATCCAGAGACCCGCGGTAGCTCAATTGGTAAAACGTCGTATTAGTAAGCTAAATTTTTTATATAAAATTGCATGAACTAATTTACATATAAGAGAATGTACAATTTAAATAAATTAAATTGATATTTATTTAAATATGATTAATCAAGCGTGAGAACATTTTGTCAAACACTTTGTTGGACAGAAGCGATCTTTTGAGTGTGCCTTTATATTCGCGGAGGGAGAGGGGAATGTTTGACTATAGTTCTTGACCCTAAAGTTGGACAAATATGCTTGTATATTAAAATTGTATTTCAAGAAAGATTTAATAAATTGAACAATGTCCTTCAATTTCCAACTTGCAGGACAGCATTCATGTGTATTTGTATCCTATAATCGTTCTTTTATCCCTTTGTATGTACGTATGTATGTATACTGGAACTAACATATAACCTGGGACTAATATGCTGGGGGGGGGGATTGGAAACTCCACTGAGATATTACAGGTTCCCTTTTGATAGGCAAACGAGATAGCCAGTGGTTAGTTTAACACTGAGATCAAAGGAATAGAAAGGATTACCATACCCTCGGGCTACAAATCCCAGATCAGTGGTCTGTTTAACACTGATATCAAAGGAATAGCAAGGGTTACCATGCCCTCGGGCTATAATTTCCAGGCTAGTATTCTGTTTAATACAGAGATCAAAGGAATAACGAGTGTTACTGTGCCACCATGCTATAAACCCCAGGTCAGTGAATAGTTACATATTTCCGAGTTCTGTCTTAGTTAGCCTGTTATATCCAGTTTAAATCGGTTAACCAGTTTTCATCCACTTTAAATCGGTTTTCAAAACATTTTTTCAATGAGAAAAACCTGGCTCAGTGCCCGTCAATTCTTTTTGCGAAAAACCTTATTGCAGATACTGGCTCAGTGGTCGTCAAATTCTTTTGAGAAAAATCTAGCGCAGTGGTCGTCAAATGTTTTATGAAAAAAAAAACTGACTTTAGTGATCGTCAATATTATTTTATAATAACAGGGCCACAAGATAAAGATAAGGATATATTAAACAGTAAATGACTATTTTGAATACAAGCCACTAGTCATTTTTGCTAATTACTCTTCAAAATTGTATAGTGATGATTCAGTGAGCAGAAGGGCATATCGTAATATGAAATTTTGGCAAAATCAATCACACAGGGCAGTATGGATGGCAATATCGCAATGTGGAATATCTTTCTGGCATTTAACAGTGACAGTATAGCACGCTTAGTAAAATTAATATATGTGTTTCATATATACCTTCAGATAAGACGACTGCTCTCTCAATATCATTACTATATGATAAAGCATTTAATCCAACAAAAAATACTCTAGATCTACCTAAATCTGAAGTAAGTTGCAACCACTTTAATATGCCATCACATCATGATTAGAGATATTTAAAAAGGAAGATATTACGTGTTGTTAATTTTCCCAGAATATATTACAAAACAGGGAGGAACATGACTGAAGATGAGAAAGGTAGACAGGAAAATATGAACTAGACAAATTGTGAAATAGAGGATGGTGGATACGAAACAGTTATGAGCAATAAAACTTTCAAATAGAACCAGATGAAAAAGAAGAAAGATGATGGACTTTTTTCTTTCTTCAAGATAGCAACAGAGCAACAAACGATGGAATAGTACGCCTAAATCAGAGTATAACAACATATGTGATATCTATTTTAGGGACTCATGTACACAATAAAGCAAGTATTACACAGTCTGTTTTTACCTTTCAAGACACTGAAAAAATTATTTCGATCTCTAATTTTAGGCGTGCAAGGTTATGATTCAGATGAATGTATTACAATAAAATGTCAACAACATATTTCAGAATCAAGAGTTAGTCAACGCTATGCTGTTGGTGGTGAGTGTGTATTTTCTATGCACAGTGATATGGTGATGAAAATGGATAATATAGTAGGTTATAATAATAATTTTAAAAAGTCATCAGAATCATTTAAACCAGGAATAAATACTACTGTATATACCGACGTGGTAACAAATACAACAACAGAAGCCGAGAAATACTCTCTAATAAAATGTCCAAAGATAAGCAACAAAGATGATAAGGCTAATAAGAATGACACAGACAAGCCTACAGAGTACCTCATAATAATAATAAAAAACTATAGATAGCAAACAAATAAACAAAAGTATTTATTATTATGCATATGGTTGCAGGAGCTGGCACAATTTACTTTTTGTAAAAGTAAATTAACTAGTTAATCTCTGATTCTTTTTGTTACTACAAGTAAACCTTTGAGAACAATTGCAAATAACAAGCTAATTAATGCTAGAATTAACAAAATGGGATTATCAGCTATTCAAGAAATAATGTTATCAGCCGATGTTAACAGCCAGCTTATTACACTACTATCAATACCAGGCGATGCTGCTGCTGCTCTTTGAGCTAAGTTAGACAAATACTGAGCAATATTTTACATACCTTTTTTGAATTTATCACTGAACGCATCTGCGCTTCTGCTGCTGCCACCGCCACCACCACCGCTGCTACCACTTCCAACTGTTAATACTTTTACAAATGTTGCCATGGTTAGGCCAAAAGTTGTTGATATAATACTAAAAGCTGCAAAAACGGTAGTAGTAGCAGTTTCAGCCTTTCCTCCAATTGTTAACGTCTTTAATTTGTAACGCAATGTTCTTAATATGTTCTCTAAAGAGTTTCTCATATCCGTTAAATGGCTAAATGTTTGTACTCCTTTACTTTTATAACCTTGCAATATATTGCTATATCTTTTTCAAGATTCTTGCAAATCTATCAAAGTCATTATCAGATGTAATAATAGTAGGTATAAAATCTTTGATGAAAAAATTTCGTTCAACTGATAACTTAAAGGAATTACAGAAAAAGTTGAAAGAAAACAACTTAACAAGAAACGGAATTAGATACTTTAGCGAGTTTTTATCTTTTAGGTTTGGATTACCAATTTCAGCATTATGTGCTAGGTTTATAACTTTCAAGCTCATTAATTATAAGAAGGAAAGTGAGCAAACAGAGCAAGTTTTAGAATACCAGGACGAAATTACGTATAAAGTCAGAAACTATAAATGTTGTTTAAGATATTTGTAAGTCAAAAATTACTTGAAGGTAATTTGAAAAATCACCTCAAGGTAACTTGAAAATAACTTGAAGGTAACTCGAAAATAAATCGAATAACCGTTGAAGAAATCTTTAATTTCGTTGCAAAATAATAATAATAATAATAATAATAATAATAATAATGGAAAATGGCGAAAGTAAAACTGAAGAAAATTTAAAGGTTCCTAATTCAACAGAGAAGGTAATTTTACATTGGCTAAAAGATGGTCTTAAAGTTGAACTTGGAAAACAACTTGGAAAAAGCTTACAAACAAGAACTTTAAAAAGCCAAAGCAGAATATATATATATATATATATATATATATATATATATATATATATATATATATATATATATATATATATATATATATAATGGAAGATAAAGAGTCATGCAAGCATGACATACTTGATGTTAAATAGGATACAACATTTATTACTTGATAGCTGTCGTAGTTGTTGCTATAGAAGTACGTGCTGTATATTCAATACGTGCCTTAAAAGAATCAGTGACAGCGGAGACTACAAACATGTCTTCCAAAGAGCTAAATAAAGAAAATCCATTTCTGGAAATGCTGTGGATTAACAGATTAACTAGCTAGTAAATAGATTGGTTATTAGTGGAGTCATGAGTAAATTTAATAAAATTTATATTAATAAATAGCAAGCAAAACGAACAACATAATTAATACTATCTGTCTCTCTCTTATCGATGGTCGATTGAGCAATTTTACATAAAGTCTGGTGCTATACTTAGTCCTACAATGTTAAACGTTGACCCTGATATTTATGACAGGGGCGAATGAAGGTCATACTTCCAGCATAAGCAGGACTGTGTTGCGTGTTCCCTTTTCGACTGACCGGGCAACTCGAGGCAAAATTTTCAAGAATATCTCGCATACTTGGCAGCCCATATTGACACTGTTGCACCGATCTCTTTTTCCTTACGGAATCAAATTCTGGAACAATGAAGTCGATGCGTTTGCAGGACTCAGGGTACTAATTATATGGATGAATGGGAACCAGTCTAGAAATGGGTGAAGAGACAATAGAGTATATATGTGTCTGGCTTGCCATAATTGGTTGATAATCAAAAGTAAAATTTTAGTAACAAGAATCTTTTGAGAGGTTGTTCTATTTGTAACTGAAAAAAAATAGAGACAATATTTTATTGATGGAATTTCAGTCCTTTTAGATACTTGACTTTGGAACACCCATTGCTGAAATTAGCACCTGATTTTTTGCGGTGCGGACTTGCAAACACATATTTCAAACACGTGTAAATCAAAAACATGCCGTGGGACATATAGCTTTCTCCACAAAGAATCTTGCATCAAGGATGGGTCTGTATTGAGAAATATAGGTTTGATCATGAGCATTTAGAAATTTAAAGTTATTGAATTTTTAATATCATGGTGTTTCCATAGGTTTGCTGTGGGAACTGAATTAGTACCGTGAATCCTTCATGAGTCGTTGACATACATTTGGATTGATTGAAATGCGATGGTAGCCAAGGAATGCCGAAGTCGGTTGAAATGGGGTCCGTTTCTTTAACGAAACGAATCTATCTAATTGCTTCCGTTAACATTAGTGTGCATCTCTTGTCGATTAGTCACCTTGCAAATTTAAATTACTTTTGATTATCATGAAACAATTAATATTGTAGTTCTGCTTCAACTGAGAGGATACAATAAAAGGGACGACATTGGAACACATGTGGAATCAAATAAAATGATGAACAGATCAAACTCAAATGCTAAAAAGTCAAGCATTCAAAAACGATTCTTATAGCAAAATGAAAGAAAATGAATCGATCGTATATACACTGTTGGAAAAAAAAATAGAAATGATAAAACTGAAACCAATGAAACTAATAACAAATCAGAAGAACAAAAATCTTATGAAGAGTCTAGAGCTAGGGACTGAGCATTTAATCTTGGGGGAGGGGGGCGGAGGGGGGAGGGGGTCTGGAATTTTCTTTTGAACCGGGAAATTTCAATTCATTTTTACCTCGAGATCATTTATTCTTTCAACTAATATAATAGGTTTTTATTTTGCTATCAATCAGAGCAAAAATGTTTTTGTCAAGCTAGTTGAGAGCAGACATTTTTTTTCGAAACAAAATCAGTCTCTCCCCTCCCCTCCAAATTAAACAGTCTGTTCCTAACCAGTATGCATCAGTTCTCACTCTTACAAGAAGTAAATGCAAACTTTAAATTTCTAATCGTAATAAATAAGAAAATAACATTTCGTGGAAATATAGCACTATTCAGCAATTGATGGATGTAAACTGTCTTTCCTTTACAACAAGCAACTTATAACACGTACTCTCGGACGGCACAGCTAGTGGAGATCTTTAGAGGTATAAGCAACAGGAGAACCAGAATCCCCTGGTCATTGATGGGATGAAAGGAACCCTTGCAAATGGCGGCATAATGGAGCTACTCTTGGCACCAGACTGGGGTAAATGAAGTCAAGTTTGCATTTTTCCAGATGGAAAGTCCTTAGTCTTAACTGCTCTCTCTCTCTCTCTCTCTCTCTCTCTCTCTCTCTCTCTCTCTCTCTCTCTCTCTCTCTCTGCTGGTGCATCATACTGGCACTCATCCTGACTGTCGCGACTTACAGCTAATGACACTATTTGGGATTAGTAACATAACCTATGTGGGCTAAAGTCAAAGTCTGAGAATAAGTCAAACGTAGATAAATCAGATTTTCCTTTGGACTTGGATAGTCGGTTGACTGAACGCTACTGACTCATAGTCCTCATGGATATTTTTGTTCGGCTGACAAAGGAGTTTAAGTGGTAGCAATTAAATTTAAGGAATTGTTTTTCTGTAATTGTTGTCATTTCTTTTAATAATTATTCATACACGAAGACTAAAGTCAGTCTCGTTAAGTTACAGGCATCTTGACATGAACAGAAATTTTTGATAAGAAATGTGTGTACAAGTTTCGTCCTCCATGAGGCGACGTCCTGCCTCGTTATCTAAATAGCCAGCATCCTGTTTACATGTACAGCGCCTCATAGTCCTGTCCTCGAGCTTCCGTACTTAATCAGATTTACCATACCAACTTCATAGTTCAACATAGTAACTAATACCTGGAAATATAGGCTGATCACTCAGTTAGCATGAAGACCATATCTGACGCAGTTACACCAAACAAATGTCAAAGTTTTGAACTAAATTAAGAAATCGGTTAAATTATAAATATTTTCAAACGGGAAATGAAACTGAAACCCTCAGTATTTGGCTCGATGTGATAAGCTGTAGATCCGTACATGTCAGGTGGTAATAGGAGATAAGTGTCTCCTCGGAATATATCTTTCTGAAAGTACAAGTCAAGGACGAAACAAAAACTTATAACTTAAAATAAGTGCGAACTCGGATGAACGAATTTGAATTATTCCAAAGCCGCACGTTCGATGAGCTCAAATACGGTTAAGATAAAGAGAAAATATAGTACAACAAAGTTCGGTTATACTAGGATACAACATCATAACCAAACAAAATAATAAAACAACATAAATAAATAAATAAATCATGCACTCAAACTACAAACTACCAGGATGCGTTGATATTTTACATTTCATTCAGTATTTGCGAGATTGCATGAATTTTTTTAATATCATTGATATGAAATTGCCAGCAGTAGAACTTTATCTGTATCTCCATCTACTCAATCTTTATTTCGTCAATGCATTTATATGATCCTTGCCTCCCTAGGTTAAAATTTTAATTGTTTGCATCACATCACGGGCAGTAACTCTGCAAAATATTTCAAAATCGTGCTTAATCTATTAATTTATCCAAGATGTTGATAAATTGCAAATTCACAGTAAATTTGGTTGGAATTGTTAAAAATGTAATTGCGTAAATATTCACAATTCATTGACGTATTTTAGGTAGATGAAGGGTATTATTTTTGTATAAAATGGTCGCAATTGGCGGATGGTCGCACTGATTGGACATTTTATAAATGAATCTTCATAGTAAGTTTTATTATTATCAAAAAGGGACTGCCGAAGTATTTTAAATGTAATCCCGTTATACGTCGATTATGAGCCATTACTGAAAATAGCAAGCTAATCATCGAAGTTATTTTCAATCATTTTAAGAAATAGCTTAACAGATAATTTAATGAAATTCAAAACATAAAAGGTTATGGCCTACAGCGTTGAAAGTTTTTAGGGTGTAAGTAATTTGGGGATCAAAACTCTCGAAAAAAGATGAAAATGTATGACGGTGGTTGAATCTACTATCTTGTGAAGATGAAGCTTGAACACATATTTGGTTGAAACAACATTAGAATACCTGATTGCTAACATGCATATTTTAATACAAATATGAGGCATAAATCGCAAAAAGTGGTAAAAATGTATTCATTATCGATTTCATTTTGATCTATGAGTGGTTAAAGCTTTACATTGATTTGGGTGCAATCAAGCAATACCAAATGCGATGAATGTTCAAATATTTACAAGGCTTTTGGCTGTCGATTTGATGCTGATGAAGTGCCATAATTATGGGAAATATAAGGTCAGTGTGCTCTTTATTTCTTTCCTTGGACTGAAGCAACATTTAGTGTTTTGATAAATAGAAAAACAAAAGTTATAATGCTGGAGGGGTTTCAGGTTTTTGTTCATGGACGGACGTATGGACGAATGAGCTTAAGAAAGACGGAGTAATTTGCTAAAGTACGGACTAACGGTTGGAAAAAATTTGAAAAACAAAACAACATACACTGACTATTTTAACGCTCTCTCGACTACGCGGTGGACGACAAAATGCAAAAGAGAACCAGGCACATGTAATGTACAGATGAAATGTAATTAGAAATGAAGATCAACTTGGTTTGTTCAAGCTTGAAGTATATATGGTTTACTTGACAAAACTTGAATTTGAAAGGTTCAACTCCAAAGGAAAAGATATGTTTTCGATAATAATATGATCTCTTTGACTCAGTGTACATCTGCTTGCTTTTCTGTATGTATATGTCTGCCTGTCTTTATTGAACTCAGCTCTCCACGTTTATACTTCATGTATACCTACATGACTTTCCTAGATCTGTGTTAAACTTCTGTAAGTATTTACATGTGTCCATTTGGAAAGATTGTCTTGTCGAGAGATGTGATTGTTTCCGAATTGATCACTAAAAATGTAACAATATCTAAGTACGAATTTTAAAAATACCAAATCCGAATTTAGTACGAATACTTTTATCTAAGTTAAATGTGGGCATAAGGAAGAATTAATATTGATGTATGTATCAGAATCAGATGTGGTTGTACTTAAAAGTGTCATGTCTATTTGCGATGGTTGAAGTTGAATGCACTTTATTTGTTAATCGCGTCGCCAGCCTAGATCTTGCCGACCACTCTTATTAAAATTGAGCGTACTGTCGGCACGTTTCGCGCATATCACGTGACCTTGTGCAATGCTGCTTTACAACATCCTGTTGCTGCTTGGATTTTGTACCATGCGTATGTTTGAATATCTACCTGGTTTTTGAGCGGAACCGGCGAAAATAGCGGATACAGCAGGATAAAAATATGATAATATGATACCATAATTATGATGATAAAAAATCTTCAAATCGATCATTTTCCTTGTGAAATGTTGCATATAGTATTAAAAATAGCTTTCAAATACTCTTTGCGGAATAAAAACACCCATATATTTATTTTAACTCCATATCCGTAAAGTCTCATATGCTGCAATTTGTATGAATTTCCAACTATTTAAATTATTAAAGTTTATCATTTTTATATTTTTTTCCCCTTTTATATGTCGGCAAGAATTGACTGCTGCTGTAAAAATAAATAGAGACTGAATAAGTTACTGAAAACATATTGGTAATTTAAGGTGTACACAACTTATGTGAAATCTACGTTATGCTGCTGAAAAATTGTTTAGGAAGTACCAAACGGTGTGCACAGTGAATGTTTTAACCAATTCAAAGATGAAGCATCCATATCAGGGTCCACGTCTTACATTGTAATACTAATACATGTGCCGAATATGTAGCCACTACCAAAATCATAAATGTAAATTATAACTGGGCAAATAAGGCGTAAAGAGTAATATGTGCATGTTTCTAGTACATTTCTAATGACAACATACTTTCGAACGATAAAGATTGCATTGATATGGAGCACAAACCTCTTGACCCCCTGCCTAGTCAGCAGGCTTCAACGGGTTTGTCTTTGTTTGGTGACCTAGATTTTTTCGAATACGATAAATGCAAAATGATCGGTAGATACAACAGAAGATACATTATTGCACCACTGTGTAAATAAATCGAAACGACGCCATCTTTGCTCTACCTTCACTGTACTTTACCCGCTAGGGGGCGCTAAAAATAACTGCGATATCTGGATTCTTGAAAAGTGTATACATGTATCTGTTAAATATTGTATATTTCTGCATATTTATAACGGAATACACGCTTATTGAGACAAATATATATCTATTTTTTATGAGCTAGATTATACAAAGATATAAACCTATTTTCATCGAAACTAATGCAAAAAAAAAAACAACCCAAAAAAACACAAAAAAAACCCAAACATAAACATAATGTACTTTTTTTTACACTAGCCAGTTATAGGCCCATCAACTTTGAAAGCAAAATGTCACACTGATACTTTGCGAAGGAGAGTTGTTGACGAACCAAATTTCTGAGCGAATTCTACTCACAGATCGCTCACCAGCGATCTGTGAAAAAAAAAATCTATCTAAATTCACACATTTCATAAGGATTGCAGGAACCCTGATACTTGGTTATTAGAGGTATTGTTAGAATTGTATTCAATTGCACATTTCTTTCTTTGTCTTACTCTTTCTTTTTCTTTCTGATATGTATTATTTTTGAATATTTGGACAAACCCATGTTTGTTTGAATGCCTTTTTGAATGTATTTATTTGAAGTGGTTATTTAAAAGCCACCTTTTGATTGAATTTTTGAGTGTTGCATGGAAAATTTTTCCAGGTAAATGTTTGAACATTAGTTGGTTTTGATATTCGTTTTCATGTGAATTGAAACCAAAATATAATTGAGACTAGAGAAATAGAATTTATTGCATTTGTGAGACAAACAATAGAATTGTAACAACCAAAGCAAAATGGGGAAAAAACTAGAAGAGTATTTTAAAACCCAGATTGAGAATAATGCAGGAAATAGAGTCCTCTTGGCACACAGGTCTTCTGGGTGCCAAATGTTGGACTGCCAGGATTGGCCGGAAACAGAAAGACCCAGACCTGCAGAAATATTGCAGGAACTGGTGAGGAAAGGAGTACCAGTCGAAGAAATAGGCGCCCTACAAAATGGAGGGAGAGGGCGATATTTCCGATATGGAGTTAGAAATATTCCCATCCTACCAGAAGGAGAGTTCCTCTGTAAGGGAAAACCCATAAAAGTGGTCAGGGCGCCCCCTATAGAGAGAGAAATAGAGGCGAAGATGGTAGAAGTCCATTTTTCTGGACTCCCATTGGAAGTTCCAACAAAGGAACTGACAGATAAATTGGAAACCAAATTCAAAATAATTTGGGAAAAAGAAAAATGTGCAACCTACTGGGGTTATCCAAATATCGGAACAGGGGTTAGGGTGGTTGTAATGGAGACCGAATATGCAAAAACTTTACCAACATTTTTTTATGTAATGGGTTTCCTTCTAAAATCATGGTACAGGGGGTGTATATATCACCGACCCTGCACCCGATGCAGACAAACTGGGCATGTGCCCAGAGATTGTAAAAACCCGCATGTTGCACAGCAAAACACATATGCCGCAAAAGCTGCACAGGTACCAACTAGTACACCCTCGGGCGATTGTGAAGCCCTTGAGAGTGATGACCCTGAGAAGGAAGGAGATAATAGTAAAACCCAGGGGGAAAAAAATGAAATGGGAAAGACTGTAGAAGAAGAGAATCAAGGAGAAATAGGGCTCGAATGGGAGGATTTCGAGAATAAGAATGAACTGCCCTTTGAAATACAAAATGGGAAAAGGAAAATTAAAAATAAAAGGAAAAAACTTCTGAAGCAAAAAAAGAGAGAAATGATTTTAAAAGAACAGAGTAAGACACCTTACTATCTGTTAGTCGAGCCGAGTCTAAATGACTCGGAAGATGACACTGGGAAAACCCAGACGAAAGAAGTGGATGTTGCTCCAAAACACTTTGAAAAGGAAACGGAAGAGCAATCAGTCCACATTACAATGCAGGAAGAGATAAGTCAGAGTGTGGATGGGACATTCCCAGCAACATCCACACCCAAAATCTCACAAAAAAGAAAGAGACGAGTTACGGTCTCGACAGAGCCCTCAAGAGAGGACTCGGAGGAAAAAAGAAATAATTCAAAAACCCCCAAATCAGGGAGATCGGCCTCTCTGCCGAGGGAGGGGAAAAAGGTTGAAAGGAAAAAACGGATTACGATAGAACAGTATAGGGAAAAGACGAAAACCAGTTTACAACCAAAAGAAGAAAATGAACTAGAGAGTGATATAGATATAGAAATAGAATCAGAAAGCGACAGGAATGTGACACAGTAATTATAGAAATGTTTTAAAATAAAATAAATAAATTTAACAAATAAAATTGGAACGTTAACAACCATTGTCTTATGGTACCATGGAGGGACAAAACCTCCGTGTGATAACCATAAACATAAATAGAATAAAGGATAAATTAGATAAACTAAGAGAAATTACAAAATCATTTGATATAATTTTATTACAGGAAACACATAATATAGATAAAAAATTAAAAAGGGAAATAGAGGAAAAACTAAATGGGATAGTACTAGAAAATAACAGTAATAATGAAATTTGGGCAGGGGTGGCAACAATTTTACAAAATAAAGCTTTAAATCTAACATGGGAGGAAATTATAACTGAAAAGAAATTCAATGGGAGATTAAAACATATAAAAATAAATGGATGGCATATTTTGAATGTGTATGTGCCAGTATCAAACAATATAAGGATAAATATAACCAAAAAATTACAATTTATACAAGATTTAACAGAGTATATACAAGACTTTTCTATGGAAAAATTCATAATTGGGGGAGATTTTAATTGGATAACAAATAATTTAGATAGGACCGGGGGGATGAAAGGGCAAGAATTAAATGGACGAAGGGTGGAAATAATAAAAACCTTTATAGAAAATAATGAGATAGAAGATGTTTGGAGAAAACTAAACCCTGAAAAAAGAGAATATACATATGAATATGGTTTTAGACAAGGGAGTAGATTAGATAAATTTTATATATCTAAAACAGAAACAAATAAAGTTGTAATGTGTGAAATTCATAAGGAAAAAATAGCTGATCATTATCCGGTTATAATAAATATAAACATGGAATATAGAAATAAATGGGGACAAGGATTTTGGAAATTCAACAACTCTATCCTAATGGAAAGTGAATATACAGATAGGATAACAGAAATTTTAAATAGGTTTAATACAGAAGGTTCAAGGGATATCCTCAAAGCATGGGAAGATTTAAAAGATTTAATGAAAAAACTTACGAAGATATATTGTACTATAAAACAAGATAAAATAAGGGGGGTGGAACAAAGGTATAAAAATATATGTATAAATAAAGATGTAAGTAAAGAGGAAATAGCTAAATATAAGGAAGAATATGAGAATGTGCAAAAATATAAAAGGGCAGGGAATAAAATTAGAGCAGGGAAATTTGATAGTATGTATATAAAAGCAAAGGGAATATATAGGAGGGAGGAAATAAGGAGGGGAAAAGGGAAAAACATGGAGACTTTAAATAGAAATAATATAATACTTAAGGAAAAGGGGGAAATATTACAAGAAATACACGATTTTTATAAAGAGTTGTATACCTCACAAAACATTAGGAATGAAGAAATAGATAGCTATTGCAAGAATGTACAATTTATAAAAATAGATGAAGACCATAGAAATATATGTGAAAATTTCATAACTGCAGAGGAGATTAAAAAAGCCATAATACAATTAAATAAAGGTAAATCACCCGGTACAGATGGCCTCACTGCAGATTTTTATAAAAAATTTCAAATACAAATAACTCCAATTTTAGAATATGTATATAATAATATTATGATAAATAAAGAAATGACAGGTAAAATGAAGGAGGGAATAATTACGATAATATATAAAGGGAAAGGGGATATACAAGATTTAAAAAAACTGGAGACCGATCTCTTTACTTAATACGGATTATAAAATTTTAAGTAAAATTATGTCTAATAGACTTAAAATGTGCATGGGTAAAATAATAAATATAAATCAAAGTTGTGGGGAAGAGGGGAGGAGTATTCAAAATAATTTATTAAATATACAAAGTGTAATAGAATATATAGAGAATAAAGGAGAGAAAGGAGCTATGATTCTATATGATCAGGAAAAAGCTTTTGATCGTGTAGAACATAGCTATATTGAAAATATTTTAAAAAATTATGGCTTTGGACCCATATTTTGTAAATGGATCAAAGTAATGTGTACGAACATAACATCTGTAGTACAGATCAATGGAGCCAAAACAAAAAGTTTTAAAATTGAAAGATCGGTACGACAGGGATGTCCCCTGTCTATGCTGCTATATGTATTAGCAATTGAAGTTTTATGTATTAAAATAAATAACAATAGAAATATACAAGGTATAAAAAATACCTAATATAAAAAAGGAATTTAAAATGCTTCAACATGCAGATGACTGCACCAATTTTATAAAAGATGGCTTTTCTTTTAAACATTTGGAAAAAGAATTTTTTGATTTTGGAAAAGCATCGGGATCAAAAATTAATCATACGAAAACTGAAATACTTTTAATTGGAAATTGGCGCGGGAATCACCCAGGTTTACCACCAGATTTGATAAAACCAAAAGTGAAAGCTTTAGGGGTGTATTTTGGGAAAAACGCGGAAAAAACAAATTTTAATGTTTTAAAAGATAAAATGCAAGAACAAATTGAATTATGGATATGTACACCTTTAAATATAATGGAAAGAGTACAAGTAGCACATACTTATATATACAGCACTCTGTGGTATATTATGCAAATTATTGATTTTAGGGATACATGGTTAGAAATTATAGATAAAAAGATAATTCATTTTATATGGGGAAGGGGGATGCACCTCCTCCAAAGGGAGTGTCTATATAAATCAAAAATAGAGGGAGGAATGGGCATACCATACCTGAAATATAAAAAAGAGCGTATATTATAAACAGAATAAGAAACCTATGGGAGAAAAAGGAATACGTGTGGGCGGCTTTATATATATATATAATTATGGATTTTTAATTAACAATATGCCTGAAATATATAGAAATAATAAACTAATTAAAACAATTGAACCACCGAGGAAACTGATTCCAATAAAAAATGTTATTATGAAATATAGGGGGGATAATAAAATATGGGAAGAAGAGAAAGATATTTTAACGTATATAAATATAATGAAGGGTGTAAACCAACAAGTCATACATAAGGTACAAAAAGAAAATCCGGGGCAACAATGGGAAGCAACATGGAAAAAATGGAAAGGGATTAAATCAAATTATAAGAAAAAAAAAAAAAAAAAAGTTTGGTGCATACTCAATGGAATTAGAGTTGATTAATATTTTTCAGGGCCGTGGAATTGTAATTGTATTTTAACAAAGAATTTCCGACCGAAAAAGGAGAAAAGTAAAGAAATTGATCGTGAAACATTAGGTGGAAATTCTTTTTTCGACCCAATACACACTTCGACACAATATCTGTTTCTCATACTCAAACTTCGACCAACTGTTATAGAGTCGGTTATATATATATATATATATATATATATATATATATATATATATATATATATATATATATATATATATATATATATATATATATATATATATATATATATATATATATATAGAGAGAGAGAGAGAGAGAGAGAGAGAGAGAGAACTTGTTAATAATATTGGTGCTATACAAGGAACTATTGGTGAATTAGATAAATAGGTGAAACGATGAAGAAAGATTTTAATGATATGGAACAAAAGATAACAACAGAAACAGATTATATTAAAAAGAAACTGATGAAATTAGAAAAGAAAATAATAATGACGTAGATAAAAAGACTTTAGCATTAGGTGAAATAATTTATACAGTTAATCAATCAGAAATAGATCAATCATTAACTAACTTAAACATAGATATAGGAGTAAACATTCTTGCAATTGATGATATTAATAAAAGGTTGAATTAATATAATTAACCATTAAATAAATTCGATGTTAATGATGATGATGAAGAACTACCTGGAAATACATTGTTATTTGATTTTCGTAATACATCAGAATTACCTATTCATGTTAAAATAGATACTGACCAACATTCATATAGAAGATTTTGTGATTCTACATACTTACACGGTTTCTTGGATATATTCTGTTTTCAGATAGCCACAAATATTATCTACTACTTATGGAATTGACTATGCTCCATGACATTTTGCTGAAAACAATAGATAGACACTGCTCAGATAGAGATGTATGTTGTTAAAATAAAACAAAAATCAGGATTATGTACAATTTCTTTCAACCTATACATACTATATGGATCTTGATATGGATTTGACTTTTATATTGGATTATTGGTAAATAATCAATCCCTTGCTTATAAAGCAAATATAACTTAAGAAATTATAAACAGACACGAACACGAAAGAATAAAAAGTTTTAAAATATTTTCAGAAGAAAACAATATTCGATGTTTTACATTCAAATCAGTTGGAGTTAATATACGGGATCTTTTGGTTTTACGTTTTGAAGTTGGAGATAGTATAAAAAATGGACTATCATTAGATGGCAAAAGCAGCAGTAATAATCAGAGAAGCAATTGCTAACGCTTTAGCATTCTCATGACGTAGTTTTCACATAAAGTTATTTGATCTTAGTGGAGCTGATAAAGCACTTGAGGATATGCAGAGAGAAACGATTGAGTTCAATGAAAAGAGAGCAAACACACTTGTTCACATAAAAGGAAAAATTAAGACAGCAAGGTTTGGTAGTGAGTATTTAAATAATTTAGACTAACCCAGACGATGGTATCACTTTAGACAACCCTATCTAACCTAAACTTAGTGATTCTACCAATCTTCTGATAAACAGATAACTTATGAGTATGTTTTAATTGTTGTTATATTGGGGGTTAGTGTTTATGTTGGCTATAAATATATTTGAGAAATGATCAAAGAAACTTAGTTCTTTAGACGTCCTAGAATAAGCATAACTCAATTTAGGGAAATAAATACGATTGGCAACATAGAGAAAATATATAACTCCTCACAAATAGGAAATAAAAGAGCACAGGGTGTTAAGAATCTTAATCCAACATGTCACTGTATTACACATACTTCAAATATTATATGATCTGAACAACACTTACAAGTTGCAATACATAGGCTAGAATAAAATGTTATTAATTGTATCAGGTAGTCTCTTTCATATCGTTCGAGGTAAAGGTTAAAGGAGATGCAAATAATTCAGTTGTAAACAATCCTGAAAGAATGCTAATTAAGGACATAGCCTTTTCTTACGGTAGTGATGCTATTTCTAAACTGAATGTTTACAGACTTGTGGCTACCAACGTATGTGAGAACAAATAAAATGAAGTAAGGTATAATGTATGAAAAACCGACAAAGTTAAGATCATGAGCAGCTAATGCTCAAAGTATTGGTACAGAAGCTATTCGGTTTTTTTGGATACGGAAAGAGATTGAGAACTCGATTTTCGCATACTGAGATATCATTGCCCATTGTATCCTTTTACTCTTCCTCAGGATTTGAGATTTATGATTACGCTGCAAAACGCACCCGAAGTGATAGAAGGTGCAAACCAAAACAATGAATTGGAGAATATTTGTCTCCAGTACGATACAGTTACTTCTGAGCCATTGGTTAATTGTGTAATCAAAAAGTACAGAAATGGAATTTCTATTCTATATGATTACGTCACAAGAGACGTACTGAAGGTAAACAAGGGTGTGTGCATGAGAGAGAGAGAGAGAGAGAGAGAGAGAGAGAGAGAGAGAGAGAGAGAGAGAGAGAGAGAGAGAATTATTTATATATCTGTAATATGAACTTAACAAACATAATACTTGATTCACCGAGAACGAGTCTAAAAAGAGTCTTGATACTCTTCCAAAAGGTAAGAGAAACTGACCTTGAGAAGTATTTCAATCCAGCAATAAAAAAATTAATAATTACCGTCGAAGGATTACCTAACATGTTTTATTCACTACGGGTTAATTTAGATCAACAACTTATCGAAACAACTAATTTTTTCTGCGATGAACAACAACAATATAATCATGTAAGTAATATTGGTGTAAGCAATTTGTATATTGATCATAATTGCTTCTGTTTGAACTTAAGAAGCACACATGATAATATATTGCATGGAACAGGACATACATTAACAAATGTTCAACAAAGAATACATCTACAGTTAAACAGAAAAGAAAACGTAAATGCACACCAAATGTATATTTATTTTCTTTCTGATGCACATGTAAATATTCAGAACAAACAATTAAAATCTATTCTATTCTAGAGTCATGACATCTTGACAGACACTTAATAAATATACCTAAAAGAACCTCATAGCATGATTATATTGTGGTGTTACAAATTGCGGAAAGATAAAGTTTGTACTAGATTTGATTCAAACAGAATATAAAATCTTTTTTGATTTTATTTTAATTATCTGTCCAACACTGATGAACAATGCAACAAACAATGTAATTCTGATAGATCCTGGTGACAAATTAGATAAATGGCTACAATTACTTATTAGTGCATACCAGGAAACTAATACTTCGTTTCTTATAGACATTTGTGGGAATTTAGGTGATGTAAAGAAAGCAACCAACTTAACAAAGCTAGTATTCAGTGCTAGGCATAATGGAATATCTTTGTGGGTAATAGTATACAAGTATAGTAGAATTTTATTCTAAAGATAAAATGTCTATGAAAAACCTTGTTTTAATGAAAATGATGTAGTACCAACATATATTTTTGAGCAGATAGTTGAAAAAGTACAAGAAAAATAAATGAAATAAACTTTAAATGAGGCTGGAATATCCGATTGATTACAAGGTGGTAAGAGATTAACTAACTAGACTCAGAAAGGTCGATCATAGCCATAATGTAAAGTATTAATGTTATCAACTAAATAACGTTTATCATCACAAGGCGAAAGAGCAGCCTTATTTATCGTGACATTGTACACCTTGTGATGGTATGATGGAACTGAATTCATCCCTTGGTGATTTATAGTTTGGTTAAATAAACAATCTTTGTGTAAGAGTCTTTCATCAGAACACCGATACAGCTAACTATACGCTCTAACCACAGCTGTGATTTATAGGACTCGCCGTGCTAATTGTATGGAAAAATGGGAACCAGTTTAGAAATGGGTGAACATAAAAAAAGAGTATATACGGGTTTGGAAGGGCCATGATTGGTTGATAATGATAAGTAACATTTTAGTTGACAGAATGTTTGAGAGCGTATTATTTTTACAACTGAAAAAATCTGGAGACAATGTTCTATTATTGATGCAATTTCAGTCGTTTTACAGACTTGACTTAGAAACACTCAATACCGAAGGTAGTACCTGATTTTTTAGATGAAGAATTGGAAACACGTTTCATACACATGTAGATCAAAATTATGCCGCGGCTCATATGTTTTTCTCCAAGCGGAAACTTGCATCAAGGATGGGTATATACTGAGAGATATAGGTTTGTTCATGAATATTTAGAGATTTAAAGTATTTAATTTTAATACCATTGTATTTTCACAGTTTGAGTATGGGAGTTGAATTAGTACGATGAGTGCTGGAGTCCATTTCAGTATGTGTTGTTTCCTCCCTTAGGGATTTACTTCCCTTGATTTAATCCACGATGCATTTCATTTCCAGGTAGGACATTCTTTAATATATGCATTCACTTACTATTATACAGATTCATCAAATATGTCAGCATTGAAATGCCATGTATATAATCACTGAAACTAAAAATGCTGCATCTGCAACAATTTGAGGTTTTACTGCCTATTTAATTATAAAATTAAAATCTTGACGAATTCTCGAAATTTAGGTAAGTTAACTGACATTAATCCATAGCCAATTCTTAACAAGATTTCAGCGTAGGAAAAACGAATTGGATAAATTCACTCATTCATTCAATCATTCATTTATGCAACATTATTATTAAGTAACATTAAAGATTATTCATTATTATCTTTAATTTATGTATTTGTTATTTATTTATTTATTCAATAACATCATCATTATTAATATGAAAGATAGAATAATCCTCAATCATTATGATGATTGATCTCAATAATAATAATAATAATAATAATAATAATAATAATAATAAAAATAATACTAATAATGATGATGATGATGATGATAATAATAATAACGTGTTTATTTGCAATACATACCAATGGTCTAGGATACAAATCCATACATCATGCGGTACAAAAAGGTGTTTTAGTGTGTAAGATGAGATGATTGTACGTCTATTGAAAACATTATACATGCAAATAAATAATTATTGTAATTTTGTATTAAAGAAAACCCCCAAACCTGCCAGCAGCAAAACAGATCTTTTGTGATATTAAGATATCTAGAGTCTATGTAACAGGATTTGATGATAAAACAGTTTCTCTGATCTTTAAAGCTTTTATGATAAACAATGAGTTGATGATGAAACAGTTTCTCTGATCTTTAAAGCTTTTATGATAAACAATGAGTTGATGATGAAACAGTTTCTCTGATCTTTAAAGCTTTTATGATAAACAATGAGTTGATGATAAAACAGTTTCTCTGATCTTTAAAGCTTTTATGATAAACAATGAGTTGATGATGAAACAGTTTCTCTGATCTTTAAAGCTTTTATGATAAACAATGAGTTGATGATGAAACAGTTTCTCTGATCTTTAAAGCTTTTATGATAAACAATGAGTTGATGATGAAACAGTCTCTCTGATCTTTAAAGCTTTTATGATAAACAATGAGTTGATGATGAAACAGTCTCTCTGATCTTGAAGGCTTTTATATTAAATAGTGATAAATTAATCATCAGAATTTTTTCTATTATCATTTTGTATCAAACGTCATAAATCTTTGTAATGTTGGGTTTTGTATAAGAAAAAAGGCAAATACTTTCTTTGTGATTCTCAATACAGCGGACAAGTAGTTATCAAATGAAATTCATTTTAAATATTAACATTGCAAATTTTGACACAATCTTTCCTCATAACAATTATTTTCATATCTTTTTGCATTACCTCTGATTTGCAAATTACCCGCTCTGAGAAAAATAATTATGTAACAAAAATCGCTCTCCTAACAATTATATATATATATATATATATATATATATATATATATATATATATATATATATATATATATATATATATATATATATATATATATATTGACAAGTGACAAAAACCCAGACCTCCGACCCATAGTTAAAAATGGGAGTTATATTCGTGTTAAACATACGAAATAATGCAGTTACAGGTATTTTACCAAATTTTGCAAGACTTCGCTTCAAAATATGCATAGCGTTCAACGCTTGCAAAGATAGTTTTTTATATAAAGAAAGTATGCATCCTAGATATTTGTAATATGATTCAATCTTTACCTCTGTACGGCCATAAAGCCACTTTTCATAACTTCTGAGATAACCACCTGTACGAAATACAAGCAATCTTGTTTTTCATATTCATTTTCAATTTCCACTTTAAAGAATTGATGCAGTCTATTAAGAATATTTTGTAACTGATTATCAGTGTCATCAAAGACAATTAAATAGTCTGCATACAAGAGTAAAAATAATTCTCACGTTTCTATAAAAACTCCCCTGTTTCCTTCTGCTAAGAAGGGTTTTAGATTGTGCAAAAGGCTTTTTCATAGTCTATTAATACTACATGGAATCTACCCCTATGTTCTCTTAAATACTTACAAAATTAATGTATATAACGTAAACATATTATCTACTGTAGAATAACCCGCTCTAAAACCGGCTTCTTCTTCGCTAAGTAATTCATTTTCTTCCACCCACTCTTTTATCCTATTCTTTAGAATCAATGTGAACACTTTTCTTAGTATAGGTAATACGGTAATGCCTCTAAAATTGAAAGGTTTATTTGCATCACCTTTCTTCAGGATTGGCGTAATGATAGCTGTTAACCAGTTTTCTGGATACTATCCAATATCGAAAAGTTTCTTGAATAATACTGTTAATATTGGTGTAATCAAATTGCCCGTACAAATAATGAAATTGCTGGATAAAGCATCTACGCCCTCGGCTTTGCTATTCCTCAGTTTACTCAATTCTAGGCGGACCTCCTCTTCAGAAATTATTCCATGAACTAATTAAATATTTTCATTTTCATGTAACTGGTCAACTGAACAGGAAAAATTAAATAATTCTGAAAATGTTCATACCAAGCTGTATATGTCATACTGACTTGTGCATAAATAACGGGACTCTTATACAAGAATGAAGATTAAAGACTATTTTTGTTGTTGTTGTTGTTCTAATTCATATTGCTTTCGCTTGTTTCTTGTAAGAGATTTACACATATGTCTATATAATTTGCAATCTTGAAGTGATTCTATTGTGCCTTGCAATCCGAACTGTGTTAGATATCTTAAAGCTTTGCTTTTAGCGGCTACACAGTCTTTGTCAAAATAAGACTGATCTTTAGGAAGTTTTTGTCGTGAAATGTCACAGCTAAATTTTGCTTTCCATTCACGGTTCTCATTGAATTTGCTGCATCATGATAATTCTTTGGATGCATTTATTGAGCTTGTTATAATTAACATAATTTAAAATAGCATCTACATTTTGAGACAACAAATCCTTGAAACTGTGGATAAAAGATGGCTCTTTTTCTTAGTTCCATATGTATTTATCTACTAGTTTCCCTCCAGTGTCACTTTCTGTTCTAATTTATCCATATAGTCGAGGGAAAATACAATGGTCATATGTATAGATATCAATCTATCATCTATGTCAAAAAACTATATTTTTTTTTAAACATATGTGTCAGTTAAAACATAATTTATTGTTGAGGCCGAATTACTATATACATGTAAATTTCCCTAAACCTTTATCTGATCCACATATTCCATTAGCGACTCTTAACCCAGTCATCTGACATAGATGTAAAAGTTTTTCTCCATAATGATTTATCTCCCTTACGTCCTGATTAGTCCGACCATGTATGTCTTCATCTTGTATATAATTAAATTCTTGAAGAAGGTATATAGTGCTACAGTATTTGATAAAATCTGGCTCAGTACCCGTATAAGTTTTGAAATCACCCGCAATTATCTGGTTCAGTACCCATATAAGCATTGAAATCACCCGCACTTATCTTTTTAAAGTCAGTATACTTCGCCTTCAAGTAAGCTTTTTCATTTTGTACAACTGTAAATACATTTTCCTTACAGTGAACAGAAGAGTATTCAGGCGACATAAAGATAAGACCAAAAATTATTTCCACTTTAGCATGCCTTCCACTTGAGCATGCTTGTCTTTGATGATATAAATAACTACACAACATCTTTCAAGTACTTGTTTCTCTGAATATATTAAAATGCTTGAAAAGGGATTGACGAACAAACACCGATATCCCACCTGAATTTATTTTAGCTCTTTGTGATTTTGTTCTTACCATATCAAAGTTTTTATAACCATTATTATGACAATGATCTGTAGTTTATGCCCATGTTTCATCAAAGTCTATCATATCAAACGTTTCAACATAGTTAATAAAATAAGACGTATTTTCTCTTGAACGGTTTCCACGTAATCCAGATAGATTCTATACTAAACAACTTAGTAAAGAATTAGATTAGTTCTCATCGTACACATTTTGTAGGCCTTGGCAGGAATCCTAGCTTTTGATTACAAGAGCAACAGCATTTTTAACCTCATGAAAGAGATAGGTGTAACCGTCTTTTATTACCTTGTCATATTTGTAAAGGGCTTTCTTTCCTTGTTCTATAGATTTTTTTCAACGTCGGATAAAGGTTGGTACGTGCCTTTCTCACTCTCAGTGGAAAATCCTCAGCTTTACGCACATTAACCAGTCTGTAAACTACAGCTGTATCACCATTCTCAGTCGTCGACCCGTCGGCAACTTCAGGGGTTTCCTTCCTTAGCTTTCTATACCATCTCAACACTTTCTCTTTGTCCTTATATCTGGAAATTTTGACGATCACGGGACTCCGTTTTTCTTTCGACCTAAGTAGATGAGCTCTTTCAACTTCTATTTTCGTCGAATCCAACCCAAGCCTAGCTCTCATATAGTCTTTAATGGACTGCTCTGTATCCTCGCATTTCTCTCTCGAATTTTCAAGCAAACCATAAACGCTAAATTCTCTCTACGGGAATGGACTTCTTGTTGTTATTGTTTTGGTTTATTCTCTTGCAATCGCGTTTCCATTTAGTTGATTGTTTCAATCAGGCTCTCCATATTGTTGCACAGGACCATATTCTGATTTGTCAGGATCTTATTTTCATTTTTAAATTCATCCAGGGAACATTCAATATAATTAAATCTTTGATTAAGTATCCTTACTTCATTTCTTATCTCTAGCATTAGAGTTCTTATGCTTAAATCAGCCATTGTTTCGGGCGTCTTGATAAAGGCTTAATCTTTCATATCTCTTCTTTCTGATATTTGATTCCGATGTGGGAGTGGGGTCTGTTGTGTTAGAACAGAAGCACTGGTCCGAGTTGGACTCATCTGGTTGACTTGCGAGTTATCCACCCATGTAAATAATGTACTTTTCGAGTTTGTCACTCGTTCCTCAACAGTAGATTGATGAAGCCTGGTGTTATTTATAGGACTATACGACATTTACAGCCCTTGTGCATGTGTTCTATCTCCTTGAGTAGTGTCATGATGGCCGTTTGAGATTTTTATTACTGATCAGAGTTCATCCCTTCTATATGACTCATGACTTTACCCACGCGGACAGCGTGGATGCAACTCGTGTGGAATCCCCACAGGCGCGAGTGTTTCGCGAGACTGTCTCACGCGAGACCACTTCAATAACCGAAGGCTTCAACCGTTTACTCGATTTTTACAGAATGCAAATCAATTATCTGTTTGGGGTTCCGCATTTGTGCGCGGAGTCGTCGGAAGTTTTCCATTTCAGCCAGCACCATCTCAAACTCGGTCGTGTTAATCGTTCTATCTTCCATGCCCACCGGCAATTGTGCTGAGACTACTTTGTGCTGCTGCGAGAATTTCTGAATAGACACGTATTCGTTGGTGCAAGTGTAACAACATTATTTTTCGGTAGCACCGGTTACACCAGTTGCTATCGATAGATCTCCGACAACAATTCCGATTGGTGTGCCTATGATAGTTGCCGTAGTCACAATTCCAGCAACACCAAGGCCAATGGTATTTTCCGCGGCGAGTCCACAAATAGCAACCACGACAACACACACACCTTTGTATTTCGCGAGTAAAACGGTTTACCTGTTGATTTCATCTCGCAGCTATTGTTCCGCTTCAATTATTTTATCGCGTCGGTAGCTTTGAGGGTCCATCAAGTTCTTCTATTAATAATGTTTCCGCGAAGTATAATTCATTTACAGGCAGACCTTGTCCGGACGCATCGCGCTCGGGTGCAAGACGCACACGCACTTCCAACCAAGTATTTTTCTTTACTGGTACAACTGCCCTGCAATTATAGAAAATATCTTCCTGGGGAATATTTATGCCCCCGGCGATTGTTTTGTACACCTCCAGATTTACCTAGAACAACATTGATTCCGCCCCTGCTTTGTATTATTAACGATCGTTCTCGTTTTCCGCCAAGAACTGTTATACGGACAAGCGTGTCTTTGTTGAATAACAGTCTGAGTTTTTCTTTCGCCGGTCGAGTTATCGTTGGCTCGATATAATTGACAGGGAATTTTATCGCGGTGGATTTGTCGGCGAACAATACTTCATCCTTGTAAAAACAACCTTTCGAGTTTAACTTTTATTCGTTTGGCGGCTGGGCGTTTTTGCGCGCTAATAGGATGACTCCAAGCTGGCCTCGAGTTGGTATTGACACACCAGGGTGGTCCCAAATGTTGATTTATGGTTGGCTCTTGGGAAGATTATAGTTAAGTGTATATGAGGATCTGTGAACGCTGTTGTTACGCAGATCTTGGTCGAGAAGAGGCACAAAACCACCATCGATGTTAGCATCCGCTGTCAGCTGGTCTGCAAATTTCGCAACATCGTCATCACGTGTCTGTTCTGAATCCATCACGTATATATAATGATAAATCTTAAACACAAATGCCAAAGACGGTTAAGTACCCGTCCGGAATGACGCTGAGTCCTTCGAACTGAATTTCATCTCCGGCGGCAAATGATGTTGATACTGTATATGTGACAAATTCTTAAGCAGTGCCCGTTTGGTTAATTCGTGATATTGGTGACAACAAACTAAGATGCCGGTGATAATGTATCAACATTGACATTCTACTCCACTCACTTTACTTCCGGTTAAGATAAACAAGTATGATCCGGACTCGCGCACCTTTAAGATGTCAGGTTTAGGTCTATCAAAGCCATTTTCAAGAGTATGGAAAACAAGTCGGCCATTTACTATGCCCTCAGTTTTTTCCTCTGCTTCGGTGATTAATATTCCTTTAACTTGGCTCCATGAAGTTATTACGCGTATTAGCGAGGGCACCTAGGCGACCGTTACATCCACGTATTGTTTTGTCGCAACATCGGCAACATCGATGTAAGTTCTGATAAATTCCACCGATAAACCAGAGTCGCCGATTCCCTCGTTTTCATTTATCTCGGCCAGATTTTTTGCGATGGCGCCACGCGGCTTCAAAACAACATCGTTGATGTCCACGTTGGACGTTTGCAGTTTTCCAGTTCGATCTTAAACAAGAGTGCCTAGAAGGGACTGACGCTCTACTCGGCGAAAAGAATTTCCAGGAAATCAAGATAAGACCATTTCTTCCTTTTAACTATGTCTACCATTTTGAATGATGAAAAAGACGTAGTTTCGCATCATTTCATTCATGCTGCAAGATGATGGTCAGGTAAACAATTGCTAAGAAGTACTTTGTCAAAATCAGTGAATATCATATGATTATTCATTCATCTAAGATTTATTCAGCATGAATATTGTTCATCTAAGTACTTCAGTGCTTTTGGTAAAGCCTCATTGTGACTGATGCTGTTAAACCTTTATAATTTTTTGAAAATAATTACCAGAGTTCTGCATACAAATAAAATGGTGGTAAATCTAACAATGTCAATACTGTAGACAATTTGTTCAATGGATCCAGTCTATTTGAGTTCTCTGGATTCATCCAAGAGGATATTCATGATGTGGAAGTAAATTCATACAGAAAGGTAATTCCAGATTTTATCCACATCAAAGAAAATCAAGACAGTATCCCTTTCGATGTCATGAACAACTCATCACTGTAGCAGATTAATAAACCTAGGACTAATTTCCAACTCTACAAATAATCATAGCATGTGTCCAAAATCACTGCTTCACATGAAAATAAAGTTAAATTAACTGTATTCCCATCAATAAATACCATTTTAGTTCAGAGTAGTGGATGCTTGGCTTGGACTTGTAATAGATTTCTTGAACAGTGTTAAAACGTAAACAATAGATCTAACACCAGCACTGTGTCACCAGAGCCATCCTAAACTTTGTCCATAACCTCCACTCTTATCTGTGCCTCTCAAGCAAAGCCAAAAAAACAAACTTCCTTGCTCAAGTAGACACAAGCTACACAGGGTATAATCACTTAACACCTCCATCTCCTGTAGTCCTAGTAGACCCAGATACACTTCATCAAATTGTAGAAGACAATGCCACTAATCACAAAAAAGGAAAATCAAAGTAGAGGCAGGCACAAGCCACATAGTGCCTAAATATATAACGCCTCTAACTCCTCTTCGCTCCACGCCCAGGTAGACCAATATATACTTCATCAAAGTGCAGAAGACAATGAAACTAATCATAATAAGACTTGCTTCAAACACAATGCAAGTCACAGTTCACAGTACCATGGAAAATTGTATATATATATGTATATATATATATATATATATATATATATATATATATATATATATATATATATATATATATATATATATATATATATATAGTTTCAAGGCAATCTGAAAATAGGTGGGGCGGAGCAGCGATAACAAACTTGTGTTAACAGACGGACGGACATCGAGTAACAGATCAGCACCATTTTCATTTAGGACCAAGCACACATGATAAGAAGTCTTTCAGTTAAATCCCTTATGTTGATAAGACCATCCATTCCGGAGGAGGAGCGATAACAAGATTTTCAAGACGTTAGGTCCACCCCATTCTCATTTAAGACCAACTAGACATCATAATAAGTCTTTTAGTGAAAACCACACGTCAATCTAACTTTCTGTTCAGAAGGAGTGGCGATGATAAGATTTTCAAGATGGGTGCCATGGTGACCATATTGGACTTCAGATTGACACCATGTTCATTTAGAACGAAGCAGAAGTCTTTTACTGAAAACACCATGTTGATATGAGCATTTTCGAAGTTAAGCAAAATGTCTTGGGTGGGTACTTGGTGGCCGTGTAACCTCAGCGAGACGTCAGTCACTGCCAGTATTGCAAAATATCATTTAACTAGTTGCGTGCCCAGATGGTCCCTGATTTGAAATGCTACAAACTCATGACGCCTTGTTGGGTACTTATTTGCCATGAGAATTCTCATCATGAGGAATGAAATCGTAGATGTTCCGCCAGACTCTATAAATAATGTAAAACGTGCTGCTGTGGCCAGAGATGGATACAACTGCAGGTTTTGCACGTATACGATATAGTTGAGCTTCAGGTGCAGATTAAGAACCAGCTTGGTGCATTCGACGAACTTGTCCCCTTGCAAACCTTGCTTCTGATCCACGAGCGCACACTGGTACCACTCGCGGGGAAATGATAGTGTTTCCAGGGCAGTGGATAACCGTTGTGGGCTCAGTGAAGCTCGTCCGGGTATTCTAAGTCGACTTTGAAGAATTATCCATGGTCGCTGTTGCTGCCGTACTCGCGTATGTGTTTGTGGATGTTTTACATCCGCGAGATCGATCTACGAAAACCCATCCACGGGCATCGATTACATCATCGCCTAATCGTACAGATTGTATTTGTAAAGATACATGATGTAACTGCTTGGGAGGACGGGGTCGTATCCGTCCACGCGCGGGTTGTTCGCGCGAGCGTAACGGTGAGTCGCCATGGAAATCTCGCCGCGGATAACACGTTCGATAAAGAAATGTTCGCCAATGTCAGTGAACAGTTCCTACTCGATCTTGATTTTCGACAGCAGCGCATCCCAAGCCATTCCTGGCGATGAGATGTAATGCGCTGTGTGGAGCTTGTACACACGCATGGCGGTATCACGAAAAGTCTCAAAGACACCCGCGAGAAGTAACACATCGGTGCGCTAATATAGATCGTGGTAGTCATCAAGATTTCGACAACCAAACGAGGATCAAACATTATTCGCGTGTGCGTAGTCGTCGGCGGAAATACCTTCGAGGGACAGCAATGAGTAGAAGACCGCAATCTGTGGCAACTGAGTTTCAGAAAACCTTTCCCAGTCGCTCATATACTCGTAGAAATAAATTCCTGTGCGCGTAAGCAACCTGAACTTTTCAGGTTCAGCGCCACGGTTTGAACGAGTAATCGTAAAGCGATCGTGGGAAGCTTCGCTCGCCGAAAGATTGTTGACGAGTTTATCCAGGCTGAAATTGAGAAACTGCAGCGAGTTAATAAATTGCAGCTGGCCCAGCCGAAACGTCATGTATTGTTCCATGTTGTTAGGAACGACACTTATTGCCGCGTTCGATGCCGTTGCGATTCCTTGTATGATTAAGTGACCATCATACCCGCGCAGGTTATGAAGCACAAACGGAGTTTTTATTGTGCCGCGGTAAATTCGCAACTGTAGATTGCATGTGCTGTGTTCGGCTCCTCATTATGCGCCAGTGATGTGGCAGTGATCACGCACTTTTTCATCGGTCCCAAAGGGACCATCACAGATCGCCGCGGAAAACTCGCGAATGTCATCACGGGTCCTGATCATGTCCACGGGTGAGGAAATTTTGTGTCGAATCAATTTCGCTTAAACCTAGAGCCATTTAATAAACACCTCGAGCAAGTCCTTGCCACCGTATAACATTGACGGCTCAGCTCCTTGACATCAGTGTAGCAAATCGCGCACATGACTTATCCAGCAACTTGCGTCGTATTTGATTAAACCGCAGGTTGCGGCGAAGCTTCCTCTGACGATCTCTCGTCGTTTACAGGAACGTTCAAGCATTCAAAATCAGTGTAAATGACATATGGAAGTTTCATCTTCCGTTGCACCGCGGTGAATTTCATAATGTTCTTTCCAGGTTCCGGCATAATCGTTCGCTGCGGCTTCTCGCTGGCTCCCCCGCAGTAAAATGTATGGTAATCAAGCAGCTGTTGCGTGCAAAATACATGCAGGCAGCGTCGACACGGAAACTTTCTATCATGGTGCTTGCTGTACCAGCCAGGTCATCAGAGCCGTCCACGTTTTCCATTTAGTCAACAACAGCAAATCAAACTCAGTCCGCCCGAATAAATATTCACTTTGTGCATGTGGGGGTAGTTCAATCGGATAAAGACCGCTGTCTCCAGCATACACATTAACGGCGATATCAGGGTTGAGTTCTTCAAACTTTTTGAGTACGATCTTAGAAACTTGTACAGGAAATTCTACGTTACCAAACTTGAGTTAACCCAGGCGCTGTTTGTATTTTCGAGGCTGATCTGTAGTGTCGCGCGCAGGATGCAGTGAGGATAAGTTTGGCCATTTAAAACACCGGTTGTCGTCGTTTTTCACGTTTATCACTGCTCAGGGCTGAATATACTTTGGCGTTGGAATATAACTCGACCCATGAAAAGGGATGTACGGGGAAACACCAACGTGAATTTCCACGCATGCGGAAAGAATCCATCCTGAACATTCTCGGGTGTAATCATCAAATTTTCTGACCATCGATGCCAATCATTTCTCGATTTCGTAATTGATGATCTTAATATCTCCGCAGTTTAAGACTGCACGGGCACCACTGCGAAAGTATGCGCGCATGCTTTTAAACCCGTCGTTGGAACCTTTAATTTTTGCGTCGGAAAGCGGCATAGTAAAGTCCGCAACAAGAGCTATGTTCATCTTGGACCCGGAGGTGCCCAAGATGCTGCAATGATGATATGGTTCCCGGACGCATGTTTGAAAAAAGCTTCAGAGCGTCGCTGCCTGGCTCGTATTCGATTGGGATAATTCCCCGGTAATCTTTGAGATCACCAACGCGCTGGAACTTGGACTCGTCGAGCTTGTGCAGCAGCCTCAGCGGCAATAGTGATACGGCGTCGGCGGTTTTCCTCATCAGTGACCACACGTGCGATTTCGGCCTGCCTGGCCATTGAAGGAATCTTGATATGTAGCTGCGCTGCTGTTGCTCGAAGCTGCCGCACAGTAGGTTGCGGCTCAGCCGGAGGAAGTCCTAGTAATGTAAGTATACCTGCCTTTGCTGTAACTCTCGGTATTCTTATTCCACGGTCTCGCTCGGATTGTTTGAGTTTGTTTACAGTCGGCATTACCTTATATAATAAAAGAAACATTGTCCAATTGCTTATTTATCAATGAACTTTATTGTAATAAATGCTAGTTATTATTTTTCTGTGACAATATCGTCGGCTTTTTCCTTGACGACATTGGCGGTTTTTTCCTTGACAGGTGTGTTGGCACGTCATCGCCACCGCTCGTGATAATATTCAGCGACATATCCACATGGTCGGCAAAGCTGATTACGCGACTCTGATACCACATACATTTTTCTACCCAAGATCGTGATTCGTAATGTCATATCAGGCTCTACTAAATAAAAAGGCTCATCTTGCCGATCCACACCGAGTATGTGCGGTCTCAAATGGGATACAATTTTCTCCAAGCCGGGATCAGGAAAAATTACCGCTAATGTTCCGTCATAAAATTCTACACCAACTACATCACCACTCATTTTACGTTTGTATCCAATAATGTTGAACGTCTTGTGCCATTTATATGTATGCTCCATGCTTTGTATTCTTTAATGCTTGAATATATTGTTGGCAAACTTATCACACAGGGTCAGCTGCCTTGCTTCTACGGCGTTGTACAATTTTTCACATTTCTTCTCAATGTCAGTGAGTGTGGATGCCATTTGTATATTATATGCTGAATGCATTTCTCTAATTACAGTGATCTTCGCTGTCTTCGCTGGACTGTGTTCGCTGTCAACGCTAGACGGTTCGCTGTCTACATTGGACGTTTCGCTCTCTTCGCTGGGCGACTCAGTTAACGTCATAGACTAAAAGTTTTCTTGTACAATAACATACAATTACTTTTCTGGCGCTTTATTATATTCTTCTCCAAGTTTTCGTCGTGCTCGCTCCAACGGGTGCCCTAACTCGGTTAATTTGTCAAGGTGCTCCGGATACGTATTTGAAAAATTATATAGAATCTTTTGGACCTCTCTGACAAATTGATATGACACGTTCAAGATAAATAACGAGTTGATCTTTTCTGTGACGTTACAAACACACCTGGTAATTTAATTCCCGTATTAGCTACGTTTATGAATTCTTTTAAAATACTATACGAGTCAATCGGTGAAGCATTCGGGGTCATTATGTATACTATCTGTAATTAACTAATATAATATTCTCACACAAAAATAAACAGTCTCCTCTCGGGTTTGTTTTTGTCAATCGTATTTCTTTGAGAATTAAAGGCACGATGCCATCTTAAGCTGTTGCACATAATTTCTTACAGTCAACAGACGTGTTCTAATCAGTGTCGATTATGGCGGTGTGAATTTTCAACCCCATATGAGCTCCTATGGTGCAAACGACATCCTAGAAAGCTCAGAGGTTGTTTCATAACCAGACTACCTCTCAAAGAATTATGCGAATCTGGTAGTTGTAATCAACACTGAAAGTTCATCGTCAGATTTGACTTTCATATTTCATGTCCAACTCAACATAAACTCGACGTTTCCTCAAAAAAAAACCATACAATTTTCCGCGAACGTGATTCGAACTTGAAATGTCTCGATCTAATGTAACGCTTCAACTGATTAGGCCACGGAGAATTCTTAACACATAGGAAAAAAAGAATTCGTATACAAACTTAACAGAACTGGCGAAAAAACACGTGATGCACCCCTGCACAACTGCCGATGTAAAAACAAATTAAGTTCGAATTGCCATCCATCGCCTGTTATTTTTTCTAGTGCAAGGACTCTCTTTCTGAAATAATAATGGTGTATATGTCTCGTTTTATCAATCATGGAAATCACATACGATATGAAACACGTCTCATGGTCGCTGCTGGTATGACAATACTATATCTCAAATTATTAATTGGCACGTCCACCAAAAATAATTCGATTCATTTTTACATCGGTGGTGATCAAGTTTGACTGCTGGGGAGCCTAATCTAAGAAATTTCGATTCCTCTTTGAGAATAAAAGGCACGCAGAATAAAAACTTCTCATATTAAACCGACCTAACAAACAGCGTCAAACTTATGAGCCGGCATAATCCTGTTTCCAGAATATCTATACTGCAGACAGAGTGATCAATATAGCAGTGAGTCTCTCGCAGAAAGCTGGTTGGTTCGTTGGTTGTTATGGGTTTAGCGCCATTTTTAAGCACATGATAGACTATACATGACGGCCAGTATATTTGGTGGAGGATGAACCAGAGAAAACCCCGGGAAGAACAACCGACCCACGGGAAGCTACTGGCAAGCTTTCTCACATACCCACGTTGGCCGAGCCCCGAGACTCGAAACCACGCGGACAGAGGTGAGATGTCAGTGATCTGTAAAGGCGAGCGCCTTAGACCACTCGGCCACCCGGCGCCTCCTCGCGAAAGGCAGACTCGCTTGTTACTAATCATCTCGCGCCCTGTTGGGATTGCACATGATACAAATCTCAAATTCCCATTATGACACTACTCCTTGATTGTTTTTTGGGGGTCTAACCCTGGGCCCGGGGCCTGGATTGGTCTCCACTCGGTGTTAAAACAAAACAAAAAAAAATATATAAAAAATCCAGGAAAAACAAGATACATTTCACTGCCAAAGACACACCGCTGATTTCCAGGTTTTGAATTGATGTGGATTTCAGAGGTTGTCATGTTCAAAGAAATATCTAATCCGGCAATCCCGCTGATCAACACCAATACCCATCTTCAAAGCTTAACAAAAAGCGAACAGTATACTCCAACTCTGTGTTGTCTGACCACAAGTCACGAGTTTGTACATGTACCTAACCTTCTTTCTTCACACTTTCATCTAAAATAATGTCATTTTTTCTAACGTTCATCATATATCGTCTGTACATATCTGTGGTGCAAAAGTAATAAAATTTCACATTTACCAAAACTCATCCTTGTGTTATCAGTAAAAGTACCATAAATTTAGGAAATTCTAGCGATAACAATTACCCTGACTAACACCTCGTGAGTACTGGAAATAATAATAATAATAATAATAATAATAATAATAATAATAATAATAATAATAATAATATTATACTATTCATATATTATAATTGATGCTGATTATCACAATAATAGTCATCGTGACATTCGCATTATTATTATTATTATTATTATTATATATTTGGTCATGATATATGCATTGATCATTATTATATTGCTTTGATTGCTTTACTGTTTAATAATAATAATAATAATAATAATAATAATAATAATAATAATAACAACAACAACAACAACAACAACAACAACAACAACAACAACAATAATAATAATAATAATAATAATAATAATAATAATAATAATAATAATAATAATAATAATAATAATAATAATAATAATAATATTAGTAACAACAATAATAATATAACACATATTGAATTTTCCAATAAAAGAAAATTTTAAACGTTTTTGGAGTTTTTAAAAATGTAAAAGCAGGAAGGTTTTGTCCCTTTAGCAATTACAGATGGAGCTTCTACTTGTACTTTGCAAACATCTTCAATAATTTCTTTAAAAGTGTTTTTATCTTCAATCCTGTTAATTATTTACCGTATATACACGGTTGCATTCCATTCACTGACTCTTCAAAAAACATAGACATTAAATGTACTGATGCACGCAAAGTGTTTTGAGTGAACATAATTTTTTTTTTTAAAACGTGGTTTTGATAATATATTTGGTATTTCAATGACATGTGCTGATGAATTATGTGTACCTGTATGGAAACCTTTTAACTTGTTTTTAAAATTCAGTTGTATTAAAAAAGGCTAATATTATTCCAATTTTTAAATAAGGTGATATAAATTTTGTTTCAAATTACAGACCTGTGTCACCGTTCCAAATTCTATCCAGAGTGTTTGAAAAAATTGTGGATAAACATTTTTCAAATTTTTAAAACCCTACCATTAATAGAATAGCATGGTTTTATGCCAAAGCTTTCTTCACTAACCGATTTAGCAAGTATTACTGATTTTATTTAAAAAGAAATCTAAAGTAAGTCACAAGTTAGTGTAATTTATACTGATGTTTCCAAGTCATTTGATTCCGTGTCTCACAAACTGATTTTACATAAACTGCAAAACCTATGGTGTGACTGGAAATATTCTAAATAGGTTTTCTTCATATCTCTGTAACATATATAAATGAGTAAATGGCCTAGGTTCAGACTTTATATCTCTGTGACATACATAAATGAGTAAATGGCCTAGGTTCAGACTTCATATCTCTGTGACATATATAAATGAGTAAATGGTCTAGGTTCAGACTGGTGTGAGGTCGTTTCTGAGATGCCCCAGGGGACTATTTTGGAGTCCAAATTTGTAGGTTGTATATAAATGATCTCCCTTTAGTTTAAGAGCACTCAAATTGTCCCATAACAGAAAGTTTTATAAATGTAAAGGGCAGATTAGCGATTGCGATCTTCTTCATAGAGATGTAGACAGAGTATATACGAATGTGTGAGAAATGGCAGTAAAAAGTGTATGTGAATAAGTGTTGGCACGTTAATTTTACAAACAAGAGAAAAACTATTTTCTTTTGCTTCAATGGAAGGTGTGAAGAGTTGCGTGAAAGATATGAGTGTATGGCTGAAAGCACCCTCAATTTTATTGTCCATTTTAAGGTCACTATACCCAAAGCAATGCAAATATTGGGTGTTTTAAAGTGCGCTTTCAAAAACTTTGTTCATATATCAATAAAACGTACTTTGTATATATCTATGCGATGTGTAGGCTTGAATACTGTTGTGAAATTTGGTGCACTCACCAATCTGTTTTGACCCTACAAAATAAAACGGTTGGACGAAAGGTTTTGAAATTCATGTTTTAAATCAGGTTTGATTTACCAATAACTCATGTGAGCAAATCTGCAGACATTTTAATTTACCACCCTTAGAAAGTAGGAGCAAGATTATTGACTTTGTATTTCTTTTTAAATGTATGCATATTTTGACTGTCCTTCTTTAGTAAGTAGCCTACAATTTTCCAAAGAGAAATCTTAGACACAAAACTCTCTTTTGTTGCACAAGAATTCGTTTGAACACCATAAAACAGTCTTTTAAGCAGAACACAAAACAATGTTAACTCATTTATAGAAACACACCAGATATATGTATTATGCATGACAATACTGCAGTTTTTAAAACTCTTTGAAAGAATAGTTGATTATTCCTGAATAGACAAATACACAGGTTCTTATTTCTGTTATTTGTACGTGTATGGATGCATAATGCAAATGTAACTCTACCTCACTGCTGTTATTTGTACGTGTATGGATGCATAATGCAAATGTAACTCTACCTCATTGCTGTTATTTGTACGTGTATGGATGCATAATGCAAATGTAATTCTACCTCATTGCTGTTATTTGTACGTGTATGGATGCATAATGCAAATGTAACTCTACCTCATTGCTGTTATTTGTACGTGTATGGATGCATAATGCAAATGTAACTCTACCTCATTGCTGTTATTTGTACGTGTATGGATGCATAATGCAAATGTAATTCTACCTCATTGCTGTTATTTGTACGTGTATGGATGCATAATGCAAATGTAATTCTACCTCATTGCTGTTATTTGTACGTGTATGGATGCATAATGCAAATGTAACTCTACCTCATTGCTGTTATTTGTACGTGTATGGATGCATAATGCAAATGTAACTCTACCTCATTGCTGTTATTTGTACGTGTATAGGTGCATAATGCAAATGTAACTCTACCTCATAATACGTTGTTATATGGTACTTTTAGTGTTCTCATTTCTGTAAATGGCCCTTTGGGTATGTAGAAATGAGGGTATGCATAAATAAATAAATATTTCATGGGATACATATTGAAATGGCATATAGCCATAGAATGCAGTCACACGTGCTGTTCGAAAGTCAGGTGATAAACAGACCATTGTCTCCATTCGCCCTAGTATATTAGTCCCAGATGTATGTATGGATGGATGGATCAGCGGCCAGGTGTTTCCTAACCAAACAATGATTTCGCCTTGCGTTAATTGGTCACTGGAGCGTATCTAGTGACCGCTCAGTATATGCAAACTGAATTTTTGCTTCGTGAGGAAGGCATTGTTTAGCTAAAGGAGTATCATATGAATCGATGTGCAAACATTTTTTTTTTTTTAATCTCGCTTGTACTCGTAACTCCAGTCACGTTGACAGTGTAACTTAAAGGTGTCAATATATCAAATTCGAAAGCGAGCCTGGATGGTGGGAAAAGCAGTCGTGCTTATCGAAGAAATGTGCAAATGTGACAGGTGTAGTTTGATTTATTTAAAGTTCGTAATGGAGAAGAGATACGAGTTACATCCCTTTTCATTAGGGCCAGGGATCATTCAGTATATAAAACTTGTCGGTGAACTCAGACGAAGTTTCAGTTCATAGGTCACAAAGAATAGCCACATATATGACTTCTTTGGATTTCCTATTCATCACAGGCTTCCCACATCATCCGACTCTCTTTTGATCTCGGCGGGCCGCTTATCCAGATATTATTTTTAAAGCGTGAACAGCTGTTTCCAAATGAAACTTGTACAAGTTGGCCGACGAAAGAATCAGTTCTCTGTTTTAGTCATATGTAAGCTGTGTGTCAGTAGTAAAATTATTGTTTTGTCATCTTGCACAAAACAAACTAAGATCGGTGATTAGTTTAAGGCAGTGATGATTTAATTTATAGGATGGATTAAAGTGAGCAGAATACAGTAATCTTGTGTGGAACATTCATTTGGGAGAGAATAACATAATATACGTATTTTATGATTTTATTGAATGGTGCACATAAAATAATATTGATAACGTAATACTAATAATAATAATAATAACGATAATGATATTTGGTGCATGGTATTTGTTCAAAAACCAATTTTAAAAGGTGAACATGTGTACAGAGGTCACCTGTGTACAACAGATTTTGATCTTTTCCATGGATGGTCGCTGTTTGACTGCGTGTGTGTGTGTATATATATATATATATATATATATATATATATATATATATATATATATATATATATATATATACATAGAGAGAGAGAGAGAGAGAGTAGTCGTTGCGCGCATTTTATCCTATATGACAAGCAAGTACACTCTTACGGCCCATTATAATTGGAAGGATGCTACACCGTAGCCCGATAACAATGGGAAGGATGGCAACAATTTAGGTGACGCCGTATAGAGAGACACATTAATAGTCAACCTGAACATGTAGTATAATCCAGAGTGGCTTTACTTTCTTTGAAGGACAGTTTACAAACCTGTTGTATTTTCGTAGTTGCAACCAAGCTCGTGTAATTTATTATTTGTTTATTACAAACAGGTAAAATCTGCCAATGTAAAATTTGAAGGTTAAAGGAAGTGCCCAAATAATTATATTAAAAATACTTTATACAACTTACCTTTTTACAAATTCGTCTCCTACATTCAGTGCTGGATTACCGGCAGACTAAGCACCTGCTTAGGTCACCAGCAAAGCAGGGGTACACCCCCCCCCCCAAAAAAAAGAGAGAAATTACAGTTTAGTATTGTTTTTAGTTTGAATTACATATAGGGGGCACCATAATCTTTTCAGTGATTACAGTAATCATTTAGGAGAGAATAACATAATATACGTACTTTTTGTAAACAGTCCGATACGCACAAGAGAAATCCAAGTTGGCTAGCAACACCGCTTATCAGGTGTGACAGTCAACAATAGTACCAATACAACTTCCTTTTGTTTATGTATTTCCATTAAATACAGTTGACTACCTCTGACACCTATTTTCATTTTCATTAAAAAGATTCGCTCATGTTTATGTTTAGCACTGACTTGCGTGTCAAAATCTTGCAAGAATCGTCACAAAAAGGACACTATATGTGTTTCTTAATCATTTTTTTTTTCACAAAAAAGACGTGCAAACTTTTTTGTACAATAGTAAAGGCCAGATACCAAATTATGAATCAATTGTCTTTATGTTGACTATATATTTGGACAAAAAAAAGTCATTTCAATAGAGTCTTGTATATTCAATACATGTGTGCTTACGTGAAATTCATATTACAAGAAGCCATCTAACACGAAGCTTAGTATTTAACAACCCCAATTGTAGCCCAGCAATTTAATTAAGAGCGGAAGTTTGATAATTGGACAATTGATAATTTATAATTTTAGATTCTCCTTGGGAAATGTATCATTTATATCGCACGAATCCATCTGACTTGCAGAGTCGTATTTGATTGATAATTGTCCGTAAATACCGAGTTTAATTGTTTGCTGAAATGAATCATAATGTGGGAAAAGAGCGAATTCCGGGGAGGGGAAAATAGACAGCCAGTCCGACACTGACTTGTATTCCTCTGTTGCTGCAGTCGTCTGTCTTCAGCAATTCTTCTGCATAACTCTCTATCTCTCTCCTTGTCTTTGTTATTCTAGCGGTTTAATTTTACATCTTTTCCCAGTCATGGTTAATTCAAAATAATGAAATTCACTTAAATATGTAACTCTGTATCCTTCAGCGCCTTTCTCAGCGACTGCTCACAACCTGCCATCGCTCTCCTTGTTGTGAATTCAGCCTACGGTTTATTTTGTTTTTCAATATCCGTGTAAATATATTAATATACGTGTAGCTAAGAACATCTTTGCCAATAATGTGACTTCAATATCGATGTGTCTGCTTCAGACAGACATGCTTGCGAAGAGAACCACGTTTAACCAAAGGCATGCTTATGAGGAGAATCACGTTTTAGTAAGAGAATTTGATCACGCATTTTACAAAAGAAAAAAAAAATAGCGGCTGCATATGAAACGTTCTCATCCAATATACGGTATTATATATTTTGAGGAAAAAGTCCATGCATTGTGAAAATATGAGTACAGATTTACACGTCTTCAGCAGTCGTGAGCACAGTCTTAACATCACATCTCTCTCTCTCTCTCTCTCTCTCTCTCTCGCAAAAGAATTCGATGATTTGATACATTGTATATTTATTTGATATTTTAGCTGAAAAAAGAAATTGCTTGCTGATGAGATTCTATTATTTGTGATGTTAAGACAGCGAAGCCATACCCCTACTGCTAAATCGACCAACAACACACCTGCTTCCCACGACGGCACCAGAAAAGAATCTATAAACACTTCCCACTCGACAACGGTAGAACAATAGTGATTCGCAATGCGTGGTTACTTTTGTGACATTACACGGACTCGAGTCACGGAAACTGCTTAAGTTGTACATGGTCTAGAAGGTATATTTTGATATGGACATTTAAACTTAAATACTTCGCTAACCATTGATCGCATCGAGTCGAAATGTTCAGATATTGCATAAAACATCATACTGAATAATGTAGAGGTAAGTGATATGGGGGTCTCAGGTGTGCCTTGAAGGTTTATGCCCCCTATTTGGTCACTATACCATGTATTTTGGCCACAAGAGTTCAAATAAGCACAACATAAACTTTATATTATAAATAATTATAACTAAGAGGAGTACATAGATTACAATATTATAATTACAAATAGGTACAAAACTTTAATTACCAGTCACTAGAACAATACATTTTTGTATTTTTTTTTGTTGTATTTTCCAAAACTTTAAAAAAAAAAAAAAAAAATTGAGAAAGTCCAAAACATTTTAAAGCTATTTTTAAACAACCCCTATAAATGTTCAGTCGAGCACACGCACAGATGTCCTCACACCATGTATTCCAACCATAGTGGTCACCGATTTTACGAGCGGAGTAACCTCATCATGACAACTGCGTGTATATCAGCCGAAGTCAAAACTGAATGTGAATATTTTGTACATGGCCAATTTTTGATTGTTTAGGAAGTGTACATGAATAAAGTCTCTTATATAATAAAGTCTCTTATATTTATTGAGTATATTTATTGTTCATATAAAATAATTATTCAGCCTACAATAATTTGTTAATGCGAGGCAGAGTGAGACCACGGTACAGTAGTTTTTTTGACCGTCTTCATAACCAGTCGCCGATCTGTGGATAAACATGATTCATTCTTTCATTTACAATGGAAATCATTGCAAACGAATCGGTCTTAAACGAGAAGAACATTGAACTGACCTTTCCATATCCATAATAATATTAAATAGGTACAAATATGCATGAAAACTAACTCATACTAGACATTATTGTGTAAGCCAACGTTTTACTCCATCAGTCAGTCTACCAATATTGTTCTTGTTTCTGACAGTATTTTTATTTCTTTTCAAAATGATCTCGATACTTTATTTTGATGTTCAACTTTGCTGTCGTCAAATATTATTTTGAATCCAATTCCTTTTAATTGCTGATATTACAAAAGATAATGTAATACAAATATTAGTAACATGTATTGAAATATTCAAGAAATGGTATTTTTTTACACTGAAACCAGCTAGTATTGTCTATAATTCTACTCCATATGGCCCAGGATATAATACCCCATAAAGAAAAATGCAAATTTTAACATCATTTATGGTTGAACTGGTGTGGATTCAGAAATATCGTATATCGTTTAGTATCGTTGGGGAGGGGGGAATGTGGAACGGAACATCCGGTGGGCACCCAGGGAGTGAGGCTCCCAGAAGATCAAGCATTTTAGGCGTTTCAAGTGCATACATGTAACCTTCTAACTGTAAAGAAATTTTACTCCATGAAACGTTCCGTTTGTTTTTGCGCTTATGTTTGGTGGCGGGGGCAGCAGCGCTGGTTCCGCCTCCCCCCTCCTGTATCTGCCTTTAATGAAGCTCAATTTTATAGCACTGAAATTGTTTTTCAATTTACATATTCACCAGCATACAGCCTCAAATCAGCTTTCTTAGGATCAATGTCTAAATATTTTCTTCGATTGGTCCACAGTGATAAAAACAGTGCAATATTGCTTGGCAAATTTTACGGCGGTTGCAAGATCTCTTTAGTTTACCAGAGAGTCCCCCCCCCCCCCCGCTCTAAAATATTTGAATTACCTACAGACGCTCCAAAAACATAAAATAAATCGTTTCCGTTCCGTAACTGGTTCCATGGGGCTATGCAAATACATGTACAATCAATGAATATAATGAAAGAGAAGAAGACATATCTATCAAATTAAAAATTTCTGCCCAGACTTAATTTGTCTTTAAAACAGTTCATGTACAGCAAACCAGTTTATAACTTTTGTGACCTGCACTCAATACACCTTACTTCCTGGAAGGTTAGTAAACAAAATCATGTGTATATACCTGTATGAACTCAAATCTGGCTGTGTAGGGAATAGCACTTAACGGGTGTTATCAAGGAGCACATTTTGCCAATTTAGATATAGATGACAAAGAATGAAATCAAAACTACTTAATGTATGAAAACAAATATAAATTTCTTGTGTAATGACATACATAAAAAACCTTTGTGGTATTCAAACTGCACAAGCTGGTGGATTGGTAGCAACAGCGAAAAATATGGTTATAATATGAATCGAACAGACTATAATATTCAATAGTTTTCGACATGCGCTAACTCGCATTAACGTTGACAAAATTATATATATATATATATATATATATATATATATATATATATATATATATATATATATATATATATGTATTAAGGTTACAATGGATCAATTCAACTTTCTGCATTACAATAAACATTAGGTACACCAGCATGCATACGTGGGAAACACACACGCACACGCACACGCACTCTCTCTCTCGAACCAAGATTTGACAACAGCAAGAAAAGGAGCAAAATATTTGCTGCCTTATGATGATGATGATAACGACTACTACTATGACAACAATGATCATCGTATTCATATCGTCATCGTCAGAAGCATCATTATTTTGACAATGATGATAATAATATTAATACTGTAAACAACGTCAGAGAATTAAGACAGGATTAATTTAGCGAGATCATCGAATAGGTCAAACCCCAAAAATACCTCATAAATGCATACACATATTGTAGGGATCCGCACAAGGGATGTGGTATAGATATATGAGTCCCGTGAAGGGACTGACGCTCTAGTGGGCGAAAAGAATTTCCAGGAATTCATGATTCAAGATAAAACCACTTCTTTATTTTAACTGCTGAGTGTTGAAATCATCTCTGATATTATTCAGCGATAACAAGATTTTCAAATTAGCTGCTGTGGTACACATATTGGATGTCAGTTTGGCACCATTTTCATTTAGGACAAAGTAGACATCATTAGAAGTGTTTGGGTGAAAACCTATATCATAATGATCATCCATTCATGGGGAGTAGTGACAACAAGATTTTTAAGACAGTCATCGTTGCAGCCATATTGGATGTACGACTGGCATCATTTTCATTTAGGACCTACTAGGTATCATAAGAAGTCTATTGGTGAAAACAATATTTTCAAGATATTACTTTCCATTCAGGAGGAGTAGCAATAACAAGATTTGCAAGATGGCTGCAGTGTCGGCCATACTGGACGTCAGATCAGCACCATTTTCATTTAGAACTAACTGGACATAATAAGAAGTCTTCTGGTGAAAACCCCACGTCAATATGGCTTTCTGTTAAAGTAGAATTGTAATAACATGATTTTTAAGATGGCTGCCATGGCGACCATATTGGATGCCAGATCAGCAACATTTTTATTCAGGACCAGCTAGACATTATAAGAAATCCTTTAGTGAAAACCCCATGTTGATACGACCATCCATTCAGGAGGAGTAGCGATAAGAAGATTTTCAAGATGGCTACCGTGGCGGCCATATTGGACCTCAAATCGGCACCATTTTCATTTAGGTCCAACTAGACATGATAGGAGCCTTTTAGTGAAAACCCCATGTTGATTTGACCATCCATTCAGGAGAAGTAGCAATAACAAGATTTTTAAGATGACCGCTGTGGCGGCAAAATTGGATGTCCAAGCAACACCATTTTTATTTACGACCAGCTAGACCATGGGATGAATGTGTGTGTAAAGTTTCAAGGCAATCCTCCAAGTACTTTAGGAGGAGTAGCGATAACAAACTTGTGATAATGGACGGACGGACGTCAGACGACGGACAACAGACCATCCCATAAGCTCTTCTGGTCTATGACCAGTAGAGATAAAAATTGGTTTTGCGAAGGAATACAGCTTTAAGAGTCGACAAATCTGAGACCACAATCTTGAAGTGGACAGTCATGTTTTGTTGAATAAAGGACTGGATGCCAGGCATTACAACAAATCATTTCTTCGCCAACTTTCCCATATGAACCTATATTGATAGGTAGGATTGTGCGTCCGTCGAAGGAGCTCTTGTATTTTACAGTACCTTCCTAATGGGTCCTTGAGTCCTTTTAATGTGGAGTGGGTAGCAAACTGGATATTCTTGATGTAATTTATTATATTTGTGGATAGTATTGTTTCAAGGACTTCATATTCACAGCCTTCACAATTAGTCGTCAACAAATCAACATCAAAAAGTCCAACTCCAAGATTCATTAGAAATTTAGTAGCATTGGTAATGTACAAAGGTGTTTTACCATTGGCTCCTGAGAATTTGGATGTTGCGCATGCGTTGACGCCCTCAATGTTGACCATTACAACCTCGTTCTTGATTCCGAGTCCAACATTGACCACTGTTACTCTAGAATTGTTTTTGAATTTTTCTTTTAGAATGTTAACATAATCCTCCAGTGGTTCTAGAATAATATAGCGCGGGTTATAAAGCCTTACGTATTCAGTTGCATCGTCTCCTCTATTTCCTCCAACTTCAATGATAACCACGTCTTTGTTCTTCAGATAAGTGTGGTGAGTTGTTCGTATATGCTCCTCTTTGCCCCAGAAACGAGACCCATTTTTGTTCCTATCATTTAAAGCATTTTGTAAACATATGGCGGCCCTACTTTGTTCTTCTGGTGTAAGATCTGTATTCCGAGGGCGGATGCTGACAAATGAAACCGGTCCGTATCTCTCTGACAAATGCTGTAATAAAGCATCTTTGTCCACACCAGAAGTTCTGTTACCTTTTGTACTCACAAACTGAAGAGTGTCTGCTAAGGCTGGAAGTTCATTCGCTGTAAACAAAGAATCGCGTATCTCTATTGTTCTGATCTCAACTCTTTCCATCGAGTAAGTATATAGGAATAACAACACACATAAAAGCAATGCTGCTGACAAAAATCCCAGTTTGTGTAGGTTGCGCATCTTTGAAGTTATTTTCATTGATTAGGTTTGCTGTAAAAAAAAAAAAGGAGATACAAATATTACCATAAAATCTTAACTTTTAACAACCTCAGAAATAATATATTACTGTTTGTTACTTTATCAACACAAACAAACATATAGCGATATTAAGGAACATGTAAGAGGGTAATACCTAAGCGTGACATCAGTGACCTGTTAGCTCCGCACAGTTCATATTGATTTTGGATAGGCGCGATATTATTGGCCGGTAAGGTGTGAACAGTAGTCGAGCAAATGTCAATCACAGTCGCATACAGTAAATCGGTGGCGAGTAAAAAAAAAAAAAAAAAAAAGAACAGGCTGGAATTTCTACGCGTCAGAAATGTGTCACATTTAAATTCCAAGCCTCAAACCCCGAGGGTACGCGTCTATTGAGAACCCTGTATTTAAAACAAGTATACTACTACGTCCTATTACCGCAGCATTTAAACATTTCCGAGAACAGCTGTGATCATGTGTCACATCTGAATGACCCTATGCAAACATATACTCCAGAAGTTCACATAGCCGTCAGGTTTAATAGTTGAAAGAAATACTCTATATTCATAGTAAAAAAAATCTTAGAGTTTCCTTAGACACATTTAAGTAAATGATCATATCTCATTCATATCCAGGTCCAATCCTCTTTTTGTACTTTTCCTTCATAAAATCATACCGAGCACAATGACAACAGATCGTCTGCTTGACGATTAAACAATACAAGCACGTATGGTATCTTCATCCTTACAAAAATTGTATTTCATGCGATACATATCTTCAGTAGAACACATTAACAGTTTGAATGGACACTACCTGCCCAAATGACGAACAGAATATTACCAAGATACACATATATAAGGTGCCATTAAATTTACCCAAGAAAGCAGCGCTGCATATGATTGTAAAATTTATTATGAATTGGGTGGTTCTATTAAGATTCTATTAAGATCCCATATATATATATATATATATATATATATATATATATATATATATATATATATATATATATATATATATATATATATATATATATAAATCTCCTGTTCAGCATGATATCCCCACCCCCACTCCACCCCAAAGAAATATTGCCGCTACTTTAAACATAGGGTCATCGGACAGTTTGTATGATTATCATGTACATCACTTGACGCAAAAATTGACCTATAGGTTTTCATGCTTTTGACTGGTTCGCAAACTGATGTAAACCTTCAAAAGTCATGATTGGGCACACCTCAGGTTATAATAGGGTCATATGCAACTGCAAAAAATAAAGCGTACTTTCGTGCATAAGAATACTTTGAAATCACACACAAAAAACATCTTTAAATATTTGCTGCATAATTTCATGGTTTAGGAACACTTGGAAATCACACACAAGAATGTTCTTTAAATATCTGCAAATGCCATTTGCAGCGATTTTACTCCAGTAATGCAAAGAAGTACTCCTTTTAAAGTGTTTGTCATGTCTATCCCAATTTGGTTCTGTATAAAAGTGCAAGATAGCATGTTCCTATTGCAATGACGTCTACTTTCTTTGTCTTCCTTTTCATTTAGGTGTTTCGCTGTACTATCACATGTCAGTATGGCCAGTACCAGTGGATCACAACAGTTGGAAAGTTAGTAATCCATTTCCAGGCAAACAGTTTTCAAACAGGAGTCATGAGAGCTGTGTTGGGTAGGAGATATCAAGGATGTTTGGAGTTCTTTCCATAGCATTTGCCTTATTACTTCTACTTGTAAACAACCATTTTCCAGTAGAAAACATATCATTTGCCTTCTTACTTCTAGTTGTAAACAACCATTTCCCAATAGAAAACATATCATTTGCCTTCTTAGTTCTAGTTGTAAACAACCATTTCCCAATAGAAAACATATCATTTGCCTTCTTAGTTCTAGTTGTAAACAACCATTTCCCAACAGAAAACATTACGCTATATGATATAGACCATATCCTGTTCAGTGGCAAAGCGTTGCATGGAGAAATAGTTTCGGACAGAAATATTGCTGGATATCTTGGGTATGATTGGTGGTTTTCTACTGATTATCTTAACCCACAGTTATACCTTTCATGGCACAGTTGCTACTACAGGAATTTATCAGGTTCACTAGCTCGTGCTGTTGTAGAGTCATCTGGTATCTCACCATATATACATTAACATTTGGTCAACTAAGCACAGCTGCCTATGTGAAACCAGTCATAAACCAGTATTACATATTGGATTCTCATCAAACAAATCAATTTGGTATGCCTTCAGAAACTGGTGTTGCAGTACTGTTGCAGTTTGATACCATTGGATAAATGTTACAGTACCTTGAATGAACATATCAAGGTGTTCACTTCAACACATCTCCCGTTCAGTACTGGACTGATGAAAGCAACTTCACTACTACACTAAATGATAGCCATTCAGATCTGTTCTCACCAATATTAAAGATTTGGAGAGTCCATTAATTTCTACAACATTGTTCTCTCATTGTGATTACTCGGCTTCAAGTCATAAAGAATCATTTCAGTTTTCCAATTCAGCAGCTTTCCATGACCACAATTATGTTGCAGTAAGTTCTGGGCAACAACAAACTACTTCTGGGCATGGTACCCCATACTTTGAGGGGAACTGTCAGACCGATTTATTTTGTTGGCTAAATGTTTCTGTTCTTCACGACCATAAATATGTATGCAGGTAATCATCCAAAACAAACATTTCATGCATGTACCAATTCGTCGTGCACTGTTTATGATGCTTATATATAAGATAATGTGTTGCCTGCCTTTGATGCATCATCTAGTATGCAAACAGAGCAAAATTCCTTTAATCTTAGGGGTGTTAATGAAACTAAAGACTTTCCGTTCATTCAAGACACTATACTTTATCAGTCTGAGTTATTTAATGAATCTTTGCATGATGATCTTACAACGTCTACACATAGTGATTACGAAACTGCTTTATGGGAGACAATCAAAGATTATTATCTTTGTTGTGAGAGAATACTTTTTAAAGAACAGATACACAACCTAAGGACCTTTTCTAATACAACCAAATGCCTATTCATGACAAACCGAGAGTGCTCTCTGTACAACATGTTACAACTGCCTTCAGAACGATAAGGTTCACTCCATTTCTATGAATGCCAGCGATTTATATGCAAAGCCAGTTCCGGAAGTGATACAAAAATCTTAACAAAGTTGAGTAAAGGCTTCTTGCAAAGACCCAAGTTTTCATGACTGAATTCATCCTCCCTGATGGTCAGTATGCCGAAAAAGATTTGATATTAAATATTCCTGCTGATGTTATAATGATTGGAAAACAGGCCTCGGAAATGAGCGAGTGATATTGCGGTTGTCCATTTTGAAACTTCTTCAAATACACAGACCTGCAGGCGTTTCATTTAAAAAAAAAACAACTGGATTTGGCATTCAGCTAGCTTAAATTGAACAACATGCTGTATGTAGACATTGTTGTTCATTCAAACGAAGAACCTAAAAACAAGTCTTTATATCAAAATTATAATTGTAGTGACCAGTCTGATAGTAATATCATACAGGACCTGCAAGAAGTTGTGCTTATACCTACATATTATGAAATACCAACAGATAAGAGAAGCAGCATCCTTAACAATACAAAGATAACACCGGGTAACAAAAAAAAAAAAAATTTGTTGTTGTTCCTGGGTAGTAAGTGTTATTTCCTAATTGCTTATGCCTCAAAAGTATAGAAAATGGCTATTATTCCCCACAAACTTTGCTTTTGTGACCAGGACAGTGATATTTTGAAATTTACCTATTTTCCGGAACATTCCAGATAGATTCAGTGCTGAGTAAACTTGGAGTAACTTCTAGAACTTTCCAGTAATATAAATAGTAGTATAAATACAGGGGCCTTAAGCCCACCAGTTCAGCTTAGTTCCAGCTGCCTAAGTGGATACATATCTGCATTTTTCTGAGATGGCATCAAGAGGCTGCAAGCATCCGGCAGACGCATTTTTGCTATGTCTGCGGCCAATTTATCAAGACAAGAGCGAAAAAGTACTCCGTGGAAGCATCTGTTAAGATGTGTGAGGCCTACAAGGCATATTTCGGCATGCCTGTCGGGGATCAAGACAAACCCTGGGCACCTCATTTCACCTGCGAGCACTGCAAAAAAACTCTGGAAGGTAAGATGGACAATTGTTGCTCGGAATTTTATGTTATAAAATTTGTTAAAATTTTTACAATTGTAAAAGTTTTTAATTTTAAAATGTTTTACACTTTTCAATGTTATTGAAAAAATATATCATATATGAAAAATGTTGCGAGAATCTCTTACACATTAGTCATGGGTGAAATAAATTTATTTTTGTAAGATGGTACAGAGGGGAAAAGAGAGCCGTGAAGTTCGCTATCCCAAGAATTTGTCGGGAACCCACTGACCACTCAAACAACTGCTACTTCTGCATGGTGGACCCTTCCAAACGTCGGACTGGCAAGAATGCACCTGTTATCACGTATCTGGACCTTCCTTCATCCATCGCCCCGGTGCCACACTGCCATGAGCTCCCGTACCCACTCCTCCGGAGAGAGAGCAGCTGTCTTTAGAAGAGAGCAGCAAGTCAGAGAGCGAGGAAGACGTTGTAGATCCAGATGACAATTTCAGAGGTGGAACTGAGGAGTGAAACCCATACTACCCCAACCAAAAAGACCTCAACGACTTGATTAGAGATCTTGGTCTCACCAAGTCCAATGCCGAGCTTTTGACGTCTAGGCTCAAGCAGTGGAACTTGTTGGATGAAAGTGTGCAAGTCGCAGATCAGAGGAAGCGTCACCAACCTTTTTCCAGCTTCTTCATCCGCCAAGATGGGCTTTGCTTCTGCCACAATGTGACCAGTCTGTTCGAGGCAATCGGAATCGCCTGTAACCAGAATGAGTGGCGCCTCTTCATTGACAGCTCATCCAGGAGCATCAAAGCCGTGCTGCTCCATAATGGTAACAAGTACCCGTCTCTTCCCCTGGCTCACTTGGTGCACCTCAAAGAGGATTGCAACAGCATCAAGACCTTGCTGGACGTCTTGAAGTGTGATGAGTACGGCTGGGAGGTCATAGGAGACTTCAAAATAGTGGCATTCCTGATGGGTCTCCAAGGCGGTTTTACCAAGTTTCCCTGCTATATTTGCCTTTGGGACAGCAGGGACACTAAGGCGCACTACCACAGGCGGGACTGGCCACAGCGGACCGAGTTCTCTGTGGGGAGGAACAACGTCAAGTGGGAGCCACTGGTGGACCCCCGGAAGGTGCTGATGCCACCACTGCACATCAAACTGGGCCTTATGAAACAATATGCCAGAGCTCTAGACAAGGAGTCGGCAGCCTTCAAGTACCTTCAAGACTTCTTCCCTAAGCTGTCTGAGGCAAAGGTCAAAGCCGGTGTCTTCGTCGGACCACAGATAAAGAAGATCCTGGAGTGCAATGAATTCCCCAAGAAGCTCACTAGTAAGGAGAAAGCGGCTTGGAACAGCTTTGTCGCTGTGGTTCATGGCTTCCTGGGCAATCACAAGGCCGAAAACTATGTGGAGCTGGTTGAGACTCTGGTGAAGAACTACGGCACAATGGGCTGTAGGATGTCCCTCAAAGTCCATATCCTTGATGTTCATCTTGATAAATTCAAGGAGAACATGGGAGCGTACTCGGAGGAGCAAGGCGAGCGCTTCCACCAGGATATACTGGACTTTGAATGCCGCTATTAAGGACAGTATAAGGAGAACATGATGGGAGACTACATTTGGGGGCTGATTCGTGAAAGTGATTCACAGTATAATCGTAAATCTCGAAAAACTACTCACTTCTAAATCTTTTGTAGTCATTTTGGTATTACTTTAGTATAAATACATGTTAATTTTTATTCATATGTTGTTTTTTTCTGACTTTATGAGAACGAAAAGACACAAATTCGCCCGTTTTCTCATTGGAAATAGGTAAATTTCCAAATATCATTGTCCTGGTCACAAAAGCAAAGTTTGTGGGGAATAATAGCCATTTTCTATACTTTTAAGGCATAAGCAATTAGGAAATAACACTTACTACCCAGGAACAAAAATTGTGTTAAAGTCTCCAGTAAACATCTATGAGGAACTTTCTGGAGAAGAAAATGCTTTCCCTTGGCTTTTCCCCAGTGGTAAAAATGGTTTCTTACCTGTCAGTTCATTTATGTCTCCAAAGAAAAGGCGACTTAAAATAACGCAATCAATGATGACAGAGGGAGGAAGGATATAACATAGCTATTGCATGCTGCTGCATCATTTGACTTGATGCACCTGAAGTCAGAATTAAGCATTCACTTGAACATGCATAAATAGACCGTGAATACATCGGATAATTTCACACCAGTAACTGCAGCAGACATTTTAAATCCACAGTTTCAGTCAGACTTAATTTCTAACTCGTACAGGTTTATACGAAACATTAGAGGCTATGCTGCATATTTTAAAAATAGTTTGTATGACCTTTTGTCCTTAATCCGAACTCTTGGCCCTCCAACTATTTTTCTAACTCTTTCAGCAGATGATTTAACTTGGCCTGAACTTGCAATGTTCCTTAAAAATATATCCTATGAAGAGGCTTGCCAAATGAAAGGGAACTTCAAAAGCATGCGAGATGACCCTGTTTTATCTGCAATGCACTTCTGCCGTAGGTACAAGGCTTTATATAAGTATGTTATAAATGGACCAAAGAAACCTTTGGGTGGAAAGGTCATTGACTATTTCATACGTGGAATTTCAACTTAGAGGTTCACCCAATTTGCACATATTTTACTGGATTGACAGAAAATTAAGTACAGAAGAAGAAATCATTGCGAACTAGTCCAAATGAATCTTTTCTTTGAAACTATTGATTATTTTAGACATGCCGCTACATCCTCTATAAATAAATTCAAGGTCTCGCTATTTATTTTTTCTGTGATAGTCATCATTGGCCTAATCATGGAACATAGGTCAATTAAAATTTTCCTTTTCGTACAACTTGAGGCAGTAGAAGCTATCAATGTTTGCCATAGACGCTGAAGCAGTGCCGGATTATCCTAGTAGCAAAGACGGGCCCCGCACTTTCAAGTGTTTTAGATATTTCATAAAATTGTTCATTTTCTGCTATAATCAAATATATCCTCTCCATGGACAATTTTACTATCACATCAAAAATTCTATTCACTTTCATCACAAACTTTTTTTATTTCAGGTTGCAGAAAAGTGGTGAAGGATAACAAATGTCCTGTTTGTGGCTCTAAACCAACATCTTCAACTACTATTGGAGTCGAACGTGCAACTACTAACAAGAACACTGTATTTCGTTTTAGATCAGAGGTACAACTGCTATTTAGTGACTTCTATGAAATGACATCCACATCAGAGATAAAAGATTATGCTCTTTTCATTGCAAAGAGGTTGCCATTGAAGGTCAATGCTTGTTTACAAAAGGACGGTAGACTGTCAAAAATAGTGGTAAAGAAAAAAGTCTGTTGGACTCTCATTCAGATTTCATACTGGTTACATCATCACTACCAGAGGTCAAATGTCCATTGTGATGCCATTTAGCCACATTTTTTTTTCAGTGACATTTCAACCATCATTTCACTTTTACCAAACTACCTAACATAATTGATTCATATGGTATTTTGGACATATTTAAAGAGATATTTCTTATGCTCGACTTTACTTATTGTTTATGTTCATCTTGGATGCTAGATATTTTTTTTATTTCGACACCAATTATTGGTTTGTTTTTTTTTTTTTTGTTTTTTTTTTTACTTTCTCAGTTCAGTCTCATAGTGACTGAGATAACTTTAGTTTCGTATCTTGCAACTGAATGGAGTTCTTAATCATCTGACACATTTAGGCTAAATAATAAATAAATGTACTGATTCTGTGTCAAATATTACTTTCTGAATGACAGTTCCAGAACTTAATATTGTACTTTGTCAAATGTTGCACTATTTGCATTTATACTTTGTCAAATGCTGGAATAGTTGTATGTATACTTTGTCAAATGTTGCACTATTTGCCTTTATACTTTGTCAAATGCTGGAATAGTTGTATGTATACTTTGTCAAATGTTGCACTATTTGCATTTATACTTCTCCATTATTTTACTTACTTTTTACATAATGTTAATGTTGCACATTAGATAGTATTCTGCAGAAAATTGTTCATACAAGGCTTTTTCTGCACGCATTTTGTCCACTACCACGTATTTAGGTTTCATGCTAGGTGTTACATAGTTCTGATTTTTTTTCAAATTTTTCCTTCTACTCCATATTTTTAGGTTTCATGTTAGATGTTAAATTGTTCTGATTTTTGTTACAAACATATTTTGTTGTTTGGTCTATCATTTCAGTTATTCTCCTGTCAGTAACTGTATTTATTCTTCTCTGCTCGTCTTCATATTGCATTGTAGATGTTAGATATTTATGACTTTTATAATCCAAATTTGTATGTCTTACTTTTCTTCATAATGTTTAAATTGCATGTTAGTGTTCTCCTGAACATCCTCCATACAAATTTGCCGCATATCAAGTTTTCTCCTGAACATCCTCGATACAAATTTGCCGCATATACAGTTTTCTCCTGAACATCCTCTATACAAATTTGATGCATATACAGTTTTCTCCTAAACATCCTCTATACAAATTTGCCGCATATCAAGTTTACTCCTGAACATCCTCCATACAAATTCGATGCATATAAAGTTTTCTCCTGAACATCCTCCATACAAATTTGCCGCATATCAAGTTTTCTCCTGAACATCCTCTAAACAAATTTGCCGCAGATCAAGTTAAAAAAATTTCCTTATTAATATTTAATTTCAATGCTGGATGTTACATACTTTGTCATTTTTTAACCACCAGCTTTTCTTTTCAACATTCGTTATCTGACTGTTACAACTTTACTTTTTCATATCTTGTTATATTTTTCATACTTAATAAACATACTTATATTTCATCTTCACCTCTTAGTATCATTTATGCTTGTGTACATATCCTAAGTTCTATTCAGCTTCATTTCGAAACTGTGTTTCTTATGGAATATATATATATATATATATATATATATATATATATATATATATATATATATATATATATATATATATATATATATATATACCCTTACAAGGCAAGTAAGTAAATTCCTTCAATTTCAAAACAGTTTAACCTGTCTTGAAAGACCACCACTTCTGCCAAAAAATGATGGTCTGTCTCTCAACACAGGCGATCTCTCATGACAGGTCATAACACTATGTAATGTAATCAATCAATATGTGCATGAAGAAAATGGTCTCTCAAGACAGGTGATCTCTCATAGCAGTGGTTTTTAAGACGGGATTTGCTGTATCGTGCATATTAACCTCAGTTACAACTTCAGTTACAACTTTTGTTCAATGCAACTAGTCTTACATCCTCTCTTGTTACTTTTCTAAAGTACCAATGTTATTCTTGTAAGTTACCAAGTGGACTTGTGACGGATGTGACATGCTCTTTCATGGTTAAATTATCTGGGTATTGTCTAACTCCTCTTGCCAAGACCTTACACTTGAGGAGGTACACTGAATGCCAGTGGCATAATGGCCACGTGCTCTTCCAAGTATCAAATAAATAAGGGTAATATTATGAGCAGAATATCTCAATATAAGGCGATCACACCTATAAGACAGTCCACTTGTATGTATAGAATATCTCAATATAAGGCGATCGCACCTATAAAGCAGACCACTTTTATGTATAGAACATTTAAATATAAGGCGGTCGCACCTATAAGACAGTCCACTTGTATGTATAATATACATCAATATAAGGCAATCACACCTATAAGACAGTCCACTTTTATGTATAGAATATCTCAATATAAGGCGATCACACCTATAAGACAGTCCACTTGTATGTATAGAATATATCAAAATAAGGCGATCACACCTATAAGACAGTCCACTTGCATGTATAGAATATCTCAATATAAGGCGATCGCACCTATAAAGCAGACAACTTTTATGAATAGAATGCCTCAATATATGGCAACCGCACATACAAGATAGTCGACGTTATAGCTCCCATATATATACATGTGGGTTAGTAATGATTGTTTTACAACAATTTATTTCCACGAAAAACACGTCTGGTGAACAGTTCAGATATAAAAGCATATCTGTAAGACTGTTCACATTTTTCTGACATCTGCTGCCACAAATCAGCATCAAAATAAATTCTTTCCACTGACGTTCGTACACAGGTCCAAACAAAAAGATAGCCTATACCCCCCCCCCCTCAGTTCATCCGAAATAATTAACAGCGCACTTTTAAGTGAGATAATTAGGTAATCGGAAAGTCCTATTGAGGTATACTCACTAATTAATAATAATAATAATAATAATAATAATAATAAAGAGAAGAAGAAGAAGAGGAAGAAGAAGAACAACAACAATAACAAAAGCAAAAATCAGCATTCACAATTATAACTTTTACTATTTACACCCCACCCCATGCAATAAAGAAAAAATACTGGAGATAAGGTAAATAATAATAATAATAATAATAATAATAGCCAATGGATAACATGATGAGTGGGTGTGTTTATAAGATGGTTTATCGGTTCACACAGTACAAGAAAATGCAAGAAAAAGAGTACGGTTTCAAACAACATATATATCAATATTGATCATGTCTGACGCATGATGCACGAAACAGATAGCAGAAACAAAAATATAAATATACAATGCTATAATAACACTGCACGTAAACGTGCGTTGAAATCGCATTGTTTGACTCACCTTTTAAGCGGTATGCTTTTTCCAGGCTTTGTTAGGCCTAGACCTGCCTGCACACGAAAGAACAATCATCGTCGCACGCCACATGCGCTACGCTTCATTATCACCCGTGGCTGCCTGTGCTGACATTTCCTCGTTTCTCTTGAAACCTGCTTAACCAATCACTGCGATCGCGAGTAAAAAATGTTCGCAGTAGTGACCCAACGTGACCTTGCTTGTTGTTTGAATGAGCAAATCAAAGTTTCTCTTCCAAAACAAAGTCACTTATCGATCGATAAAAGGGACACTTTCATTGATGTGTAGAAGATTGTTACACTGTGTAGTTGATAACGTAATTTTGTTTATGCGTACTCATGAAAAACAAGAATATAGCTGCACAGGCAGCCACGGGTGATAATAGTCCGAGTTACCTCTGACCCTTCCCACCCCAGTTTAGATATTTTTACATTTATGTTGGGGTGTAGGGTCAGAGTCCATTGCCTATTGAAAAGTTGGAATTCGCCGCCACCCAGCGGGTAGCCGCTTACTACCAAGCCTAGCTAACTTAAACAACCTTACATCGAGCCATATCTACATGAAATCGATAGGAAGATGATTTATTTTCTCGGAAATTGTGAGTATAACATTCGTTTTGTCTTTAATCCGCTGACAGACGACACGAAACTGCAGCGTTGATGAAATTTGACCTGGTACTAGCCATTAGCATTGCTAGTCACATGACTACCCTAATCTCGCAACCTACATGTCAAGGACATCAGAGGTCAAATAGTCACGTGATATCAACAATAAACCCCTTTCCAGTATTGTTGTACAAAAAATTCGAAAACATTAAATGAAAGTCACGTAATGTTTGTAAAAAAAAACAACTAAATAACACACAATTGTCAACATATTTATTCTGAGAACAACGACTAGAAACCTGTCGCTGTCGCAGCAACCGCAACCTGGAGAAAGCCAGATTCATCAAAAGCACGTGCCATCGAAGTTTTTGTTGGTATCACGTGACTACCGCGTTGACAATTTGCTCTGTGCTTGATGAATCTGGCAATGTTCTTTAGTGGCGCCCCTACTTTGCCACAGAGAACAGTTTTTATGTTAGCTGACAACCTCCAACCCCCACCCCCATCTACGCCCCGGTTACAGCTGCAAAATAAAAAAGCTCTCGACGGCGCCCCCCCCCCGCTCGCTCGGTGCCCGGGGGCAATTGACCCCCTCCCCCCGCTCGCTCGGTGCCCGGGAGCAATTGACCCCTTCCCCCCGCTCGCTCGGTGCCCGGGAGCAATTGACCCCGCCCCCACCTCACGCGCCGCCGCTGCATCTGGCTTATGGAATAGGCTGTATCGAGGTGGCGGTATACCTATATTTTCGTAGTAGTTTTTTTATAGTCTGATCTTGCACTTGTCATTTCTTGTCTTTCTGTATGTGTTTTTACAACTCGATAATGATTCAATTCACTCATAAAAATGAACCGTTTTTCTTCACATATATCGTTAAAGGATAACATTTCTTTGTCATCATATTTCCCCGGCACTCTAAAAATTACTTTTTAAATCTTTTAAAAAATGGCACACAAACATTCTGAAAAATATCATGTAGTGCCGACAAACAACTTTCAATGGTGTCAGCGTTAACATTCTGAAGTAATTTTTCGTTCATAATTTATATCTGTTCGATTACAAAATCGTCACTTTATTTTGATTTATATTAATTCTTGAACTCTGGTCGCCATACATATTTTTACCCTCTATACTTTTATATTCTCTTTCTTTTTTAAATGTTGCTTGGACATCAGTAACTATTAAATTCTAACGTAGAGCATACAACACAATGATTTGACAAAATGTTAGGTTCACTAACATCAAGCGATAGTACACTACTGAAAAGGGACTGAGAAGCAATAACATAATCTATTAAACTACGTCTACCGTGTCCAACATACGTATACTGCCCAATCATTACCTACACTCCCGTTCATTATATGCAAACCTGTTTGCTTGCAAAAGTCAAGTAATCGAATTCCATTAGAGTCTCGCTGTACAGTATTTTGTGAAACACGCGATTTAATATTATAATCATCAACAATATACTTGTCGGGTATTGTATACATGTAACGACTTTGTCGTCAACAACAAAATCTGGGCGTGTTAATGTCAGGTCATTAAAATCACCACATATGATAAATTTACATTCTTTAAACGAATCACTTTCTATTCTCACCAGAGACTTTAAGAGCATGTCCAAAATATTGGTATCCACTATAAACTGCCTACTAGATCCATTCTGGTACAATATAGCAAAGTCAAACACATAAATCAAAATTTTTCCCCAAATATTGAACCATCATTTAACCCATATTATATTATCCTCATACCCGCAAACAAAGGCATTGTTCCTAACAAATTTCTCTAACAAATTATCAATAATATATACAAATATTCCCCCAGATTTTCTTTTACTATTTTTTTATTCTTTAATTTTCTATGCAAAGCAAATGATGTAAAATTTTGTATAAACAAATCAGATGGTTTATAGTCTCAAATGAAAAGTTATGTAATTGCTCACGCAATAATTCATAATAAGTATTTTGTGTTTCACGAGTCCATATTAGTCAAGGACTCTGATTTATCAGAATAATTATCTAGGATGTATGTATTGGGATACACTATACTGCCTATCACGAACAAAACCTGCTGAAAGGTGCATGTATATTGATTCAACTCGGTGTAGGATATCAGAATTTGATATCAGAATTTACAAGGGTAGTCAGACAGAAAATAATCAATATATGTCATCGTAACAAGATTGGGGCTTGGTTTGGCGTTTTTACGGCACAGCAACACAATTAGTATATTTAGTGTAGAGGAAATTGGAACAAGAGTGAAATCTGAGGATTTAGTGATAATTCTATTACTGAACATGAACCCACTGATTTCTTACGAAAAGTTTATTTTTTAAAAAAGTACATCCACTATATTGCTTGCATGGAGAGATTGGTAGGTTTCACAGCAGTTTTTTTAAATAATTAAAATCAGAGTTGTTATATTTTGGATTAGACTTGTTACTGAAAAAAATCAGTAACATTTTAAAATTATTGCATGACATTATGTTACACGATGTTGCTGCTGTATATGCAATTTTAGATGGTTTTTCTTTATTGAACACATTTTGTGTGTTTGGGTCTGAATACTTTATGATTATCTCAGTCATTCCCTTTCTTGACTGGCTAAAGAAAACATTCACAGTGCGACGGAAAGATCAATAGATACAAACCTGGCATTATAGTGTTTTCGATTAATCCATAAGTAGAACTTACCGGGTGTTTTTATTTTATTTTTTAAAATCCTTTTTACTTTGAACCCTATTTAACACCAATGCCACAAAGTTAAGAATAATTTTAACAAAGTTCCGTACAATGAATCATAGGTTTCCCATTTTGTAAACTATTTAATCAGCTGCCACTAGAACAAGCAATTAAAAGTTGACATGATTGAATTGACACCTTAAACATGCAAGTTATAAAGTTGAGGTTACTCACCCGTAACATCAGTGGCTTCTATAGTTTGAATACATGACCACTATGATGTGAAGACATCTATGCATATGCTCATATGCACATTTAAAGGACTTGTTTTAAAACTGCTTTGTCATTTCTGATTAAAGGTTTCAAATAAACTTATATTGCGTGTTCTAGTGGAAGCTGATTAAATATGTTTAATTATTTGTAATTACAATTATGTAATCTAGGTACTCCTAACAGTTAAAATTAATTACAATGTATAGTTTCTGCTGTGCTATTTTGAAGTCATATGGCCAAAACATACGGTGTAATGGCTAAAACGGACACCTAAACCTTAATATGGCACGTTACGAATTAGGCGGATGTGACGCAACGCGTAATGACCTCATGCCTAAAAATAGCCCGCATGGGCAGTGTCTTAAACCCTGCGGACAAACTTTGTAACATGGCAGCAAAGTTTCAATATGTAGAGTTAATTGAAGACAATGTTCCCGGGCGAAATTACCTTACAGCCTAATAGAAAGTCACTCTGTTATACAACTGAAAGGGTGGTTAAAATGTCATCTCCCTACAAGTGGAAATCGAAGTCAATTTATATTCTTTATATCAGTAATTTTGGCTACTGTCCCATAATACCTACAAAAAAGGTTACTATATTGGAGCGCAACGAAAAATAAAATACCCAGCAGAAAAATCATGGCAGAAATAAAGGTAGAGCTCGGTATCCCAGAAATCATTCCGGAAGGGACTAAATATTTCCCAGATCAACCATGGACTTGCCCCACCCCACAAATTGATTTCAGCCTTTAAGAAATAGGGGCCAAAAAGGACGACCCAATAGGACTAATTATTAATAAGTAAGTACTGTGCGTTCACCCAGATCTATACAGACGGGTCTAAAAAAATGAAAAAAAAATTAAAATTAAAAAAAATAAACAATAAGACAGCGGCAGGAGTAGTCATTCCACAACTGAATATGTCGTTTGGAAGAAGACTACCGGACGAATGCAAAATCTACACTGCAGAATTCATGGTGCTGATAGCAGCGCTAAACTACGTCAGAAAATACCCAATAACTAAAGCGGTAATTCTGATCGATCCGCACAGCGTCCTACAATCTTGGCAACCGACCAAACAAAAAGTAGACCAAATACGGCAAATCACGCACGATATCTACTTAAACAAATAGGGCAAGACAATAACATAGTTAGTTAATTTCGTATGGATCCCTTCCCACGTCCTAATACCGGGCAACGAAAAACCGGACTCAGAGGCGAAAAACAAAATTGAAGAACCCATGTTCAAAAATATCGCCTACATCGTCACAGAAATAAATAGCATCATCCGAAAAATAATAAAAAAATTAACTTAAAATGGCAGGAGTTGTGGGATACGTCGACCACAGGTAGAAACCTGTATAACAGGCAGAAATAAGTAAACAGGAAAATAACATACCCGAAATTCAAAAATCCATGCGACATGACTATTGTTATGTATATTGAATTTATAATATGTGTCCATGAGGTAAGTTGTACTTTAATTAGATTGTGGTTATTTTGTAAATAAGTTGTTTACATAGGCATTTCGCAATATCTTGTTGTAAACAAGATATTTACATACAATTTCGCATTTGGTACATAGTATTTTGCAATAAGACTGTTCCTTTCCGTGTCTTGTTGTGACAAAAGTCACGTACACAAAGTAATTTTCCATTAAAACTACACATATTGTGATGTGACATAGGTCATGTACGCATTTGTTTTCTGGAATATTCAGTCAGGTGACTTGTGTTTTTATATAATGAGTTTCGTAAATAATATTTCACTTTGTTCAAATGGTCAGTCTATGAAGAATCATTTTAATAATCAGATGTTTATAGTTGTGTTGTGAACATCAGAGCAAATTCAGAGAGAGGAATTAATTTATTTGAAATAGTCATTGGAATTACTAAAAGTGCTCATTCTCATTTTGAATTAATACTTGACTTTGGGATTTATGTAAATTCATTCAAGACTCCTGGTACATCATGACATTCAAGACTACTGACATGATGACATTCAAGACTACTGGAACATCAGGACATTCAAGGTCGATGGAATTCATTCGGAACATTCTATATTTAGGACTTGTGATTAGGACACTTAGGATTATTGGATTATTTGGACTTTAATCACGTTATTGTAAGTGTCTTTTGAATTTTCACTTTAATTGTCTAGAAATAAATTGCTTGTTGATTTTACTTACATTGTTGGTTTCACTTTCTTTATGTTACATTATTTTAAGACCTAGAGTCGTAACACTATAATAAATAGAATAAGAACAGGTAGAACCCTATTAGCGGGTTGCGTAGGAAAGTACATGAAAATAGCAACAAGCATTAACTGCGCCCACTACCCGACCCCGGAAACACTATAACATGTGAGGGGGAGGGGGAAGGTAAAATCAGTCCAGCCATGGTGGGAACTGGTCCTTAAATAAGATACCAGCGCCTCCCCCTCCCTCCCCCCCCCCACACACAAATGTTCACATACTCGAAGAGACTGGCTGAAGGTCAACGAACAGGTGGAAAAATAAATTAGACAACCTAATAAAAACCGACAATCAATCACATAAACTAATAAAACCCGAGGGGGATGGGGGATGGTAAAGTCAGTCCCGCCAGGGTGGGAACTGGCCGTTAAATAAGATACCAGCCCCCCCCCCCCAAATCAAAAATAAAATAAAAAATAAATAAATAAAAAAATAATACAAATGTTCGCATAGTCGAAGAGGCTGACTGAAGGTCAACAAACGGGTGGAAAAAAAATAAAATAGACAATCTAATAAAAACCAACAATCAATCACATAAACTAGGAAGGGGGAGGGGGATGGTAAAATCAGTTCCGCCAGGGTGGGAACGGGTCCTTAAATAAGATACCAGCACACCCTCACACACACACACACACACACACACACACACACACACACACACACACACACACACACACGAAACATAACACTAATGTTCGCATAGTCGAAGAGACTGACTGAAGGTCAGCAAACAGGTGGAAAAATAAAATAGGTAAGCTAATAAAACTCAACAAACAATTATACAAACTAGGAAAACCTGAGGGGGAGGGATGGCACAACATCATGAAACATAACACTGGTTAAATGAGCAATCAGGAGTGGGAAAACACAGGAAACGGGGATCCAAAAAGCACAGAAAAAAAGACAAACAAATGGAGGACGCAGCAGGATACAACGCAAGAGCGGTATTAACGAAGATGACTACAGAGGAAGCAGGAGGAGACGTGAAAACATCAGGACAGAAAATAAATAAGATACTGGGAAAAAAAGAAGGAAACATACGGGAAGAAGGGGGCGCAAAAGGCAAAAAAGTGAAAGAAGAAAGCAAAAGAAGCAGGAAGAAGAACACCAAGAAAGAGGACAAAAACGAGAGCCCTTCCTAGGGCTTAAATGAAACGAAATTGCCACCCCATCCAAACCCAAATAAAAACACAAAGCCCAAGACCCGGTATACCTAGAAGTGAAACATACACGTAGCAAAAGCCCCATTAAAACAAAACCCAAAACCCACCACCCAACATAGCCAGAAAGTATTACCTACATCTAGCAAAAAGAACCACCCCCACCCGACATTGCTAGAAAGTAGCACATACATCTAGTACCCCCCCCCCCCCCACATAGCTAGAAAGTATCGTTTACATCTAGGAATGGCGTACACACAATATAAAAAATAGCATACAAATACAACAATATAGCACACACACACACACACACACACACACACACACACACAAATAATAATAATAAAAAAATAGTACACACAAACCTCGTTATTGCATTGGGCTTTCATTTTGACCCAGGAAAGCCTTCTTCATGTGAAAACTGTATGGACCTGAAAAACAAACCCGACTGACATGCTGGTGAATTAAAACTAACGGCGTCGCGAAATCCAGATTAAGATCACAAAAGTCACGCGGCTACTTTGAGCCAACCTCTTTGGTACCTTTTCGGAAGAAAAAAAAAAAAAAGGTACGCACAGTACACAAAAAGAAACAAACTACATAACAGGAAAATTCATAACTCAGGATCATTCGATTCGGGAATCCTGAGTTTCATTTTTCGCATTTTTCGGCGATAGGATAGGGACCGCCCACGAAAATAGACAACTGGGCATACATTTGACATATTTCAATAAAGTAACAGCTGGAAGGTGGAAGAAGACGGACGGATGGCTGGAAGGATCCTATCAAGGCGCCAGACCTGGGGCTTTGCGAATGAGGATTCCGTGTGGTTCCCCCCCCCCCTCTCCTGGGCGGATGGACGGGTGTTGGCCTTTTCGGAGCCCTTCTTCCTGCGGCTTGCTTGGGTGACATAAATATTCTACGGTTAATCGCAAAAATTAATTAGTGTACAAAAGCGCACATCTTAAAGCAATCGCACATGTCAGTTGACGATAAGCGACTTAATCCAAATCAGCAGCAATCCTGTAATATAACTGTCAGACATCAAGTACAGGTTTTTGTCTAGCTAATAAATGGTATATAAACTGTGGACTTTTAGATGAAATGAAGCAATATAATTTTTTTCTATAGATGCACGGGCACACCAACGTTTTATCTTAATGTTTTCTTTCTCTAATATCTTGGCACATTTTAAAAAAAAATAGTGTTCGTAATGAACTAATAGTAAAATTATATCTGTAACAGAAGTTACAAAAAACTTTCTGAAGCAATGTCACCTTCATATCTACCTGCCTCAATATTATGTGTGTATATGTTACTAATAAATTATAATAGAATTTAGCATCTATAATACTAAAGACATGTTAAAATAAATAGTAATTACTATTATCTTTCGTATGACGCAGATTGGTATACTTTTGAAATAATCCCCTCCCATAAGTAAATTTCTTTTTCTATTTCTTTATGTACATGTATGTTTCATAATGTATGGTTATTTGCGTGCATATGTCTGTTGCCTCCTCAGTTTGTTTTGGCATAGTTTGAACTCTTCTATAAAGGAGGATATAAAGATTATTCATTCTTTCATTCATGCATACATACATACATACGTACATACACACATACATACATACACGGGAGTTAGATGGTTGATGTATGGATTGGCGGATACCTATACATGAAAAGACTAGTAAGCAGTAGTAGTAGTAGGGTATATTGCTTTAAAAATATGTGTACCTCCAGATTAAAGTTACAATATATATTAACATGCTATCATCATTGTAAACAATTTAGTCTAATTATGTTTAATGAGTGTAAAAATTAGGAACAAGGCTTGAATAACCTTTTTCATCATACCTACCTGACTACCTACCTACTTACATACATACATAGATGAAAGCAGATATGCATACTTTCATATTGTTGCTGAATTCTTTTAATAACCCAGAGAACAACAGTATAACCCAAAAACCTTTAATGTCACTTCAATGATTCTACAACACAGAAATGCTTATTTTCGCACAAGACACTTGTTTTAACTGTGAATACAATCAGCAAGAGATTAATCACTTGACAGACAGGAGCTCAAAGTTCCCAGATTTAGTTTGGTGTCAGTGAGAAAAACTTTGACATTCCAGTCTAGGCCTGGTTGAAGTAAAATGACACTGGGTCACATATGTACAACATCTATGCTAGAAACATTTACCGTTATTATCCTCTTATAATAGCGTCTTAACACATACTAGTCCGAGTTTCCTCTGACCCTTCACACCCCATTTTTGATATTTGGACATTTATGTTGGGGTGTGGGGTCAGAGCCCATTGCCTATCGAAAAGTTGGAATTCGCCGCCACCGCGCGGTAGCGGCATAGGGTAGCTGCTTACTACCGGGCCTAGCGAACTTAAACGACCTTACATCGAGCCATACCTGCATGAAATCGATAGGAATATGATTTATTTTCTCAGAAATTGCGAGTATAACATACGTTTTGTCTTTAATCCGCTGACAGACGAGACGAAACTGCAGCGTTGATGAAATTTGACCTGGTACTAGCCATTAGCATTGCTAGTCACGTGACTACCCTAGTCTCGCAACCTACATGTCCAGGACATCAGAGGTCAAATAGTCACGTGATATCAACAAAAAAAACCCCTTTCCAATGTTGTTGTAGAAAAAATTCGGAAACATTAAATGAAAGTCACGTAATGTTTGCAAAAAACGAAAGGACACACAATTCTCAACATATTTATTCCGAGAACAACTACCAGAAACCTGTCGCTGTCGCAGTAACCTGGAGAAAGCCAGATTCATCAAGCACAGAGCACATTGTCAACGTGGTAGTCACGTGATGCAAACATAAAACATCATTGACATGTGCTCTGTGCTTGATGAATCTGGCTTTCTCCAGGTTACTGTGACAGCGACAGGTTTCTGGTAGTTGTTCTCGGAATAAATATGTTGAGAATTGTGTGTCCTTTCGTTTTTTTACAAACATTACGTGACTTTCATTTAATGTTTTCGAATTTTTTCTACAACAACATTGGAAAGGGGTTTATTGTTGATATCACGTGACTATTTGACCTCTGATGTCCTGGACATGTAGGTTGCGAGAGTAAGGTAGTCACGTGACTAGCATTGTTAATGGCGTGTACCAGGTCAAATTTCATCAACGCTGCAGTTTCGTCTCGTCTGTCAGCGGATTAAAGACAAAACGTATGTCATACTCGCAATTTCTGAGAAGATAAATCATATTCCTATCGATTTCATGCAGGTATGGCTCGATGTAAGGTCGTTTCAGTTCGCTAGGCCCGGTAGTAAGCAGCTACCCTATGCCGCTACCGCGCGGTGGCGGCGAATTCCAACTTTTCGATAGGCAATGGGCTCTGACCCCACACCCCAACATAAATGTCCAAATATCAAAAATGGGGTTTGAAGGGTCAGAGGAAACTCGGACTAAACACATACATACATACATACATACATACATACATACATACATACATACATACATACATACATACATAGATATATGTATGCACACATATTTGCCTTCTTGTTGGGCTTTTGTTGGGCTTTTATCATTAGTGATTTGTAGAGGTTTTGCTTAAAAATGAAATGTGATGTAACATGTAATTATATAAAGGGAAAGAAATAATTTCTTGTCTGAATAATGCTCAGCGATGTGTTTTTATATCCACATTTCTTTGGATATAGTGATATGTCATGTACATGCCTCCGTCAGTATATCTGTACATCCGTCTATCACTGTTTTCCTTGAAACATAAACTCCATCTACATCGACTGAGTGAGAGTGCGCATATTAGGTATAATGCTGAGTGTACTGGTTGTAACTTTCAAGTAAATTATGTATATAGTACGAGACTTTTATTCATAATTAATTCTTTCTTCCTCTAATGAGTAACACATTCATAAACAAAGATATTACATTAACACATTACATTAAATTCTTATGATGGTTTCAATTTTACTAATGGGGGTTAAGTTGACATGGTACTAATTGCTTCCCGTGTGCCACTTTCAGATATTTAGGACAAATTATAGGGAAGATAACTTAACGTGCCCCATTAACCACTTCAGCTATTTCTAAAATTGGATTGACTGTAGGATTGATCGATATATAATAATAATAATAATAATAATAATAATAATAATAATAATAGTTCGATCATTCGTAACTTCTAGGTCAATCCTTGTTCGTAAATACCCGAATTGCAGCTATCGACATACATTTGAGGTATGTTCCGTAGGATTGACTTCGACGTTGCGAATGGGACATATTTGTGTAAAATGGTTTAGCATAAAACACAATGTTTCAAACTATAATAGAAGAGTCAAAAAAGAATAAAAGTGTCACAAAGGGCCCGACATTGAAGCACATTTAAGAAAAAGAACAATAACTCTTTACAAAAGGAAGCGGAAATGACAAAATGTGTTAGTAAACACATTTGTAAGGAACCTGTTTGTGTAACAAACGTCACAATAATATGTTTAAACATTACCAAGCATTGATAGGGCTTTAAATGGCAAGTTGCAATGTAAAGATCTAAAATCGACTGGCTAAACAGTGTATCAAAAATGGAGAAGATATAGTTCTACTAAAAGATTGGTTTAAGAATTTTCAAGGCAATTAGCGTCAGAATATGTCGAATGGTTCATAAGCTGTGCAATTGCAAACAACAGCTATTGTAAAGGTGGCATTTTTTTTATTTTTATTTTTCCTTTCCAAAAATTGCTGTTACTTTGGTAATAATGAAGACGAAAAGACGACGCCCTTTTAAAGGCACATATTATTTATGTAGAAGGCAGTTCATTTTTAAAAGGCACATTGTAAGGGTGCAAATTTCTGTCGATGTATTTCGGTAGAGCACATTAGTTTGGCAGATAACAATTAATTAGATTTATGAGGAAAGGTACTGTATTAAATCGCTAGACTGCGATGGTTTTAATGTCCCTGTTTGGGGCGAGATTGATTTTCTAATTAAGCCTTCATTGTATAACGGTCGGGCATAAGGTTAATTTATGTCTAGGTATCGAAAATGTCAAAGTTGAGAGGATGCAGAGACTATTTGTAAAGCCAGTTGAAGTTGTTTTATCTTTTGAAATTTCCAGAATCAGTCCAAGTTCCTGCGAAAGGCTGGAAAGATCTTGACTCCGAGCAGAATAAGACGAAATGTTCTCGTATAAACAATTGTTCAAGGGACAGGTGTCTGGAAGTTGAGGGACACAATTCTGGCGGTAGAAGCGAGTGAGTCTTGAAAGCATAAGGTGTTTGCATCAATCTCATGTAATTCGTTGATATCAATATAATTATTTGCTTGAATTTATTTGTTTAAATTCGTACATCAGTTTTCTTGATATGAGTGTAACTATTTGTTTGAGTTCATTTGTCTCAATTCGTACAATAATCTTCTTTATATGAGTTTGACGAATTGTTTGAATTTGTCGTCTTGATTGTTATAGGAATCATGTATTCTAAGAATTTCCTGCATTATTTTATTTGATACAAGTTGTGAGAATCTGTGTTAATTTTCCCGTCTTAGATGATTTCATGTATGATAAAGACTTGAGTGAGTATTCACTGAAATTAATGTAGTTAAGCCATGAAGTGAATTTCATTGATTCGTTTGTATAATTAAGACGTGAACTGAAACTGTTATGTCTCGTGAGATGTTAGAGTGAGTTAGTGATGAAATAGCCGTTAGAAAGTACATTAATCTTCTGAAACTAGGTTTGTTTATCGTCTGTCAGGTTTGGCCTGACCAGATGACCTTTGGTATGTTTGAATTCCGATAAGACTATATCTGACGTAACGAGAGTGAGGTAATATTCTACTCCCCAGAAGGAATCTGACGGGATATTTAGGTTGCTTCTTGTTTATTTTAAAGGGGAAAATAGCCCTACCTACCCACCTATCTATCCACATATCCACCTACCTACCTACCTACAAAGCCAACCATCGATGCACGTATAAATATCAACGTAGAGGGTAGAGAGAAGAGGCATCCCACACAAAGTTTGAGGACCGAAAGAGGCTGGATAAGAGAGAGAGAGAGAGAGAGAGAGAGAGAGAGAGAGAGAGAGAGAGAGAGAGAGAGAGAGAGAGAGAGAAGCAAAAAGGGGAGAACATCAACCTTGACCTGACAGCAACGTTGAATTTGGAGTGACCAGCAATAACAAGGTTATGCAGGCATGCTGGGCAATTGATTCGATTGTTCACTCGATTCCATCATGAACTAAGTCTATCGTTTTAAACAGATCCGCTAATTACATAATTATACTTGTGTTGAAATTCGGTAAATGATTTCAAAAAGAAGTGAATCTTTCTAATGTTATCTATTATTTCAATTTGTTTTATATAATTAATTAAATTGTTATATTTCATGTACGGGGGCTCGTGTTATTCTGTTCTATATATCTGCTCAGATCTCTATTTATCCCATCTATAAAATTTCATATTTTATTTCACTATTTGCTCGATCCGGGCAATAACACCGAGGTCGATCATCCTCTAGATAACGATAACCAACCAAATCGTACATCCGTTACGAGAGGTGCGTTACACACATTTTGATGTATTCGGCAGTTCACTTACAAAATGACACTGAATTATATTAAAGAGTTGATAAACTGTGCTAGTTACGATAAGTATGGACGGACGGACATGTGGAGGAAGAGACTGACGCACAGAAAAGGTTATTATTTTAGTACTCCTATGCGGGCTTTAATTATACATGTATTCAAATTCTATCACAGTTAAAATTACTCATCCTGTGCATTTTCATATCTAGAAGTAAAAAGACTTGCAATAAAATTAAAATGATTTAAAATGTCAATAATAACCAGTCCAGTCCATAAGGGTCAATAAAACAGGATTTCAATATATGTTATGTCCATTACCCATATGTCACTCTTTAGGACCCCGCTAAATTCTGTTCTGAATTCCGTGCAATTTTCGTAGATCTACGGCAGGGATCGCGCTGTGCATCGCCAATGTCGCAAATTGCGATTTTTTTTTCCTGATTGGCGACAAAATATACCATCTGGCGATTTTTTTGGCGACAATGTTTTTGGCTGTTAAAACTTGTATGTACAATCTTGGGTTTGGAGTGGAGGAATTCAAAGGCACCATGAAAGGAAGCCGCAAACTTGGGTATACAATGCATTCGAATCTATCTATTGTTACATAAACAAATCCTTTGTTCATATTGACTGCTTATGCTGACATCTGGCCTGAGTACTGTATGCGGTGATACACTCAAATAGTCATGCTACCGGACTAGCTACAATCGACCAAACAACCGCTAATCCTTTTTTTAAATTTTTTTTTTGGGAAAAATGTACCAGAAAAAAAAAAAAATTGCTGAAACTTCAAAGAAAACTGATTACCTTTGAAGCTCCAATCGTTCTGTATAAATACGAAGTAAATGAAAAATACAATTCAGTCTCAATCAGAACTATATACTGTAATGGGTAAACGTAAGTTAGACTTTTCGTGTTCATCATCTCATCCTAAGATTAAGCTGACTGACTTTTTAAAACGGCTTTTTACGAGGGGCCAATTCCAAAGTTCTAACCAGCCATATATACCAAGAATGGCACGAACTAAGCAGACAGCGCGCAAATCTACCGGAGGAAACGTAACTATACACTAGCACTCTCACATCGCAATCACTCCTTTCCTCACCACGGTACTCCTGGCCGTGGCGAGAAACAGCCTTCTATTTCTACTTTTTTCTTTTTCCCCTTGGAATTCCATTTTTGATTTTGTGCGACCCTGTTGGCCGCACAACACCACTTTTGTTATTTTTCATATTTTTCATTTTCACTAAACTCCACTTTTCCTTTTGTTATTTATCACATAGAGTGGGAAAACCACACCTAAATATAATCGTCATATACATATTTGTGTATTTCTGAGAGACTCAGAGCATTTCCGCAAAGCTGCCCAATTATCTGAACATATTCGTTCGGAAATACTCAGAATTAATATTCTCATATACATATTATAAATTTTCTTTATACCTCATTATTTCCTTTGTTTTGTATATTGCATTTTTGTATCAATGTTATATAGAGTGGAATGAAAATTCACACTCAAACATAATCACTATAATCATTTGCATTGTTTCTGTCTCCTTGGGAGAGACCGAGCACAGAATATCTAAATCAATCTTCCAATATACGCTCCTGCGAATTGCACGAGTTAATAACACACCAAGCCAAGAGCAGACTACGTAATTTCAGCTCACCAAAGACCTGACTCAAGCTGTCATATATACACCTCATACTACCGTATATGTACTAGTATACCTAAACTGTCATATATACACCTCATACTACCGTATATGTACTAGTATACCTAAACTGTCATATATACACCTCATACTACCGTATATGTACTAGTATACCTAAACAAACCACTAGTAAACTGTATCTTATTCACATCAAAACCAAAACAGCTTCTCTTCCCCCACAAAGGGAGGGAAGAAAACTGGAAAACTACTTCCAGACGGAAGTAGTAACTAGAGGCGAAGGGAAATTCTTACTGGCACATCGCCCAAGAGGGTGTCAGCTCCTAGAAGCAGAAGTCCCAAATGAGGGACCCATAAGAACTGCCGATATACTAACAAGCTTATTAGCCAAGGGCGTGGATATTGAACAAATAACGGCCATCCAAAATGGGGGTTTTGGGAAACATTTCATATATCCAAAAGGGGACAAAGAACTCATACCCAGGGGGTCACTAAGCATTATGGGCAAAAAGTTTAATGTCTAGGAGGCACTCCCAATAGAAAGAGTAGTAGAAGAAAGGACTACAGATATACATGTAACAGGCCTTCTGGTCAACGTGCGACCGAGGAAATAGTAGCAAAATTTCACACAAAACTACAAATTAAAGTAACAAAACACAGAGATGCAGCGGTGTGGGGTTACCAGAAGGTAAAAACAGGAGTGAGAATCCTGTCAGTACCTAAAGACTCAGCAAAGTCAGTCCCCACATTTCTGTATGTGAAGGACTTTCTCCTAAAAACTTGGTACGTAGGCTGTATCGACCACAGGAAATGCCCTAAATGTCAGGAGACAGGACACGTCCCAAAAGACTGTCCAGGACCAAAACCTAGACAAAAAGAGCATGAGAGAGCCCAGCCGAGATATGCCGAAAAAGCGGCGGGCCTTCATAACATGAACACGGATCACGATCCAGAGCAAACAGAACAAGAAACATACAATATAGAAGCTAGCACCTCACCAAACAATGAAACACAAGGGGACGCGGAGAAAACCCCAGAAATACCATCTACAGGGGCCCTAGAGATGGAGTGAGAAAATTTCCACTCCAAGGCCAACGAGAACTACACCCGCGTAGATAGGAGCAGAAAGAACAAAAAACACACAAAAAAAAAAAAAACACTGAGACACGTGAAGAATCAAAAGAAAACATTGACACTCATATACTCACAAACCCATACTACCTCCTTCATGATTTGGATCTTGGGGATTCAGATGAATCAGATAAGGAACTAGTAAGAGAAAATACAAGTGAAGAAGACCTTAATGAAGGCATCCCCACTAAAAAAGGGATAGAAGAGAAGGCCATACAAATGGCCTCAACCCCAATCCTTTCGCAAAAGAGGAAAAGGCAAATAGTTGAAACATCATCGGCAGAATGGCCGTCTAGGGATGAGGAAACTCCCTCTCTTAAACCGCTCAGAGACTTTGTAGCCAAAACTGTGGCAAACTTAGAGGCCCCCCCCCCCAAAAAAAAGAGCTCCATTTCAGAGCATAAAAACAAAAACACACCACCGGACACTCAATCACCCCGAACATCAACAATCGCGACTCCTACACAAACGGAAACAAAAACAAAAGAAACAATCATAACTAATGGGAAGAAAGAAAGCGCCAAAAATACGGATGAAAATACTACGCTAGAATATGGAAAAGAATAAAAAAAAAAAAAAATAATAACCAAAGGAAAATAACATAAAACAACCAATAAGAAATAAAAGAGCCCAAAAATAATGAAAATGGACCACAACTTGAAAATATTATCACTAAATATAAACGGCATAAATGCAGACAAAATAGGAAAATTATACAACGCAACACAACAATATGACATAATAATGCTACAGGAAACTCATAACATAAACAAAGAACAACAACACCAGATTGAGAAAACATTTAATACCACTATAGAAATAAATAACAATATAAACGAAAAAAATGCAGGAGTAGCCTGTATAATCAGAAACAACAAAAATAATCTTACATGGGAAAAAATCGATACTAAGGAAACTTTTAAAGGAAGACTGCTTCACATAAAAATAAAAGAATGGCACATACTCAACGTGTACGTACCGGCCCAATACAACACAAATAAGATAAACTTCATAGAAAACCTCACAAACTATGTTGTGAGCATTCACACTGATAAGGTTATAATAGGAGGAGATTTTAACTGGATAGAATCAGAAATAGATAGGACAACTTGCCTAAACAGAAAAGACACGTTATTACTTCCAATCACCAGGGATTTTATATATAGAAGCAAACTAACTGATGCCTATAGAACAAAGAATCTAATATGCAGAGATTTCACATTTAGATATGGCAAAAACCAGGGGAGTAGATTGGACAGAATATATGTATCAGAAAAGGGAAAAGAAAACATAATTAAATGCACCATAGAAGACACACAAATATCAGACCATAAACCAATAACTATACACATAAAAGACATAAAAAAATATAAAATGGGGACAAGGACTTTGGAAACTAAATAACTCAATACTTAAAGACAAAGAATACATGGAAACAATAAATATGATAATACACAAACACAACAAATACGAAACTTATGATATAACTAGGGAATGGGAAATATTGAAGGAAAATATAAAAAAAGCATCTAAACACATATCCACAAAAAAAAGGTTAGAGAGAGAAATAGAAGAATGGGAACTAAAAGAGAAAATCAAGGGAATAAATACACCAAAAATAGAGAAAGAAAAAGCGCAAAAAAGAATAAATGAACTACAGGACTACAAAAAAAAGGAGCAATTATACGAGAAGGGAAATACGATGAGATATATAACACAGCGAAAGGATTATATAAGCGAGAAGAAATAAGGAAAGGGAAAACAAAAAATTTAGATATAATAGAGAAAGATGGTAATATATATAACAAAAAAGAAGACATTCTTAGAGAGATACACACTTTCTATAAGGATTTATACACAACACAAAACATAGAAGCAAGAGAAATATACCAATACACTAAAGATATTACATTCACACAAATAGACCCAAATGGCAAAAACACATGTGACAGTTTTGTAACTATAGAAGAAATAGAAAAAGCGATAGATCAATTAAACAAAGGGAAATCACCAGGGTCCGATGGACTCACAACAGATTTCTACAAAACCTTTAAAAAACAATTATCACCAATATTAGAAAACCTTTACTATAACATTTATAAATCAGGAATAATGACAAAGGGAATGAGAGAAGGAATAATTACCCTAATATACAATGGGAAGGGTGACACAGAAAATCTGAAAAACTGGCGTCCAATATCACTACTCAATACCGATTACAAGATCCAGAGCAAAATTCTAACTAATAGAATTAAAACTTGTATGTCTCCAATTATAAACAACAACCAAAGCTGCGGAGAGGAAGGAAGAAACATACAAAATAACATACCAACAATAGAAACCTCAATACAATACACCAACATAAGGGGGGATACAGGAGCTATCATCCTTTTTGACCAAGAAAAAGCATTTGACAGAATTGAACACAACTATATAGAAGATATCCTAAAAAAATTTGGTTTTGATGAACGCTTTGTCACCTGGGTAAAAATACTATATTCAGAAATAACTTCAAAACTGCAAGTCAACGGAGCTCACACAAATAGCTTTACCATAGAGAGATCGGTCAGGCAGGGATGCTCACTATCCATGCTACTATATGTAATAGCCCTTGAAGCACTGTGTAAAAAAATAAATATAAATAAGAAGATAAAAGGGATAAAAATCCCAAACTTAGACAATGAATTAAAAATGGTACAGCATGCAGATGACTGTACCAATTTTATCACAGATGAAAACTCCTTTAAGCATCTTGAAAAAGAATTTACTGATTTTGGGAAAGCATCGGGCTCCCTTCTCAATCACGAAAAAACTGAGATCCTACTAATTGGAAACTGGAGGAGAAACCACCCAGGCTTACCACCAAATTTGATTAAAAAAAAAAGCAGATAAAAACTTTGGGAACATTATTTGGCAATAACTCAGTAATAGATAACTATAAATAAATTCTAGAAATACTCAAAATAAATATCGAACTATGGTCACATGAAACCTTGAACACCATAGAGAGAATTCAAATTGCACAAACATACTTATATAGCAAAATTGCATATAAATTAAAAACCACAGACCTAACAGACATAATGTTAGACACAATAGACACATATTTCTTTCGGTTTCTATTGTTTTGCATTTGGATATTATATGTAGTTTGCTGTAGGGTCCGGTATTACATAGAGGGCATTTTGGCAGTTTCTTTATGACTCGTCTTCTTAGTGCCACTTCCCCCGTAAACCACACATCGTGTAAGAATTTATATAGCATGCTTTGTTTCGCCGTTGATTTGATTTCTGCCCATTTTTCCCATACAGGTTTCCAATTTACATCCGGGTTGTTTATTTGCACTTTTAGTTTTATTTTGCTGTCTATATCTTTCTTTATTTGCGAGTATATCTTATGATCCTTTTCTTCTTTCCATATTTGCTCCGAGTTTCTGTATTTTGTAATTATATTTGTTATATACTGTAGATTTTTAGGAGGTTTGAGTAGTTTTGTTATTCTATTATTCATATATATGTCTGGTGTGTGTTTTAGTAGGTAGCCGAACCAAAACATGTATAGTGCTGCCCATGTATGTGTGCGTTTTCTTTGTATATTTCTAAGTCTATTTATGATATTGGTTATCTTCTTATATCGTAGGTGGGGGATTCCCGGGCCTCCGTCTTTTTTTGGTTTGTATAAGTATTCTCTTGGAAGGTAGTGTAGTTTACCTTTCCATATGAAGTCGATTATTACTACTGATAAATAATATCAAAACACTATACATATTTAACGAAAAGCAATTACTATACACAAACAACATTGGAAACAAAACACTATATAACGAAATTGTAGACTTTATAATAAAAACAATGCTCCGGTGCGGTAGAATAACTCCAGTAAATCACAGAATTCATAATATAAATATAATAGGATATACCAACAAATTACCTATATGTTAACAAATCAGATACCCATCACACCTGCCTTCAATTTTTGTTTTCTTTCTCTCAAACCATAGTATAGAGAAGAACAGCCGGGGATCTCCGCCCACGATCGCCAACTACAACCACTGTGGGAGATGAGCTACAGTATGCCCCCCACTAGGGGGAGGTCAGCCGCAAAGGCGAGCTGGGGCTCACTCACCCACATGTTGGAAAGGCATCTTGGGCTGAATCCCCTGGCGATATCATACAAATATATTTTCAAAAAACACCTGTTCTCAAATAAAAAGAAAAAAATCATTCGGAAGTAAATCTGAACTATTAGACAAAGAAGCCACCACACTTCAGTGTTGACTTCTTAGAAGACCGAGTATAACCTGAGAGTGGAGGGATTGTAAATCCCCCCCGCAACCACGTTAGAAAGGCAACTTCACAAAAATATGAACGGTGTCTAAGCTACCAACATCCACAACATGTACACCACACACATGCAAATTGTAAAGGCACGGTTCATAAACAGAAATACTCTCAACTTTCCAATAGCAGACGGAGGATGGAGGGGCTCCCCACCATCATACCAGACAGCTAAAATACCAGCTTTGTATTTTATATATTCTCAGGGGTTTTTTCATTTAGTGGGCTCAAAGTAAGGAAAAAGGAAAAAGAAAAGAAAAGAGAATAAAACTGGAAAACAAGTGAGAACAGGTAGAAATATATGACAAGCACAACAACAACAACAACAAACATCTCTCCAAAATACAGGGTTCAGGGTACCCGCAGATAAGGGGCAGTACAAGGCATATATACTGCAGGTAGACAGGCCTGCAGAGGAGCCCAGGAAAACCACTGCCTGCGGTAAATCTACATACAAACAAATAAAAAGGGAACAAACCACAATAAACTTTCTCTTCTACTATCCTTCATCTCGACTTTAAACAAATAAAGTAGCAGAAAAATCACATCTAGAAAAATCATAGTGTGTGTCTATATATATATATATATATATATATATATATATATATATATATATATATATATATATATATATACACACACACACATACGGTAAATGTGTATGCAGGCATGCACGAAATACATGCATGCACAGAGAGTAGTAAACAGCGCGTATAAAAACTTTGTTCTTAATTGAGACTGGCGGGCCCATTTTGGGCCCAAGAAAACATAATTTTCTAAAATTGTAATATTTCTATTGATGTGTAATATCAACTGTCACTGGTAAGCAAGCCTGGAGCAGCTTTTAGACGAGAGAATGGGGAATCTGAGATGCAATATGACGAAACAACCAAGCATTGCCCCTGTTAGAAAGATGAACACCATCGCTACACAAAAAAGATCGAAAACCAACATGGAGACCAAAAGAAATAAGAGAATTTGTCTGAAGAATAGAGCTCAACATGTTATTTATACGGTAAATAAGCCTCATATAATGCCGCCGGGGCACATAGCGAGGGTTTTCACGTGGAAGAAACGAACCCACATAGACCCTCCATATCCCGCGGCGCAGCAAATTCTCGCAAAAGTGCAAGATAGTGCCCACTATCTCGTCCGGAGACAACAGCCCGACATCGTTTTCCCCAATTTGGAGATAAACATAGTCGGGAACAATATCCCAGGACGAAGAAAGGCGATACAATTGATGGACACGGGCTCCTCGTAGCCCATGGAAAGTCACCTCCAAAAAAGGAGACCCATGCCTCCTATAAACTTCAACAAACTGGCTTAGCCTAGTGACGAGACTATGTCCACACACATAGAGCAACATCGTGAAAGTGGGAAAAATCACAGGTAACGGTACTATATATAGTCACAGGAAGTGTCCTCCGACAAGCATGCGCCTTAGCACATAATACAAAAAACAAACCCAAAGTATAAGAGACAAATACAAAACAAATAATCGGCAACCCTCCTTGTATTGTAAAGAGGGACAGCTCTCCAAACGGGAATGGACAGAAGCCATCAAAAACACAGAACATACATACACACAACAACAGTACAATTTTTTTTTTTTTGGGGGGGGGGGATGGAAATGACGACATGAACCAGAAACAAGAATCGCAACCCAACATAAGATAACCTTCCTCCAACAAGCAGAGACAGAGAAGATACCGATACAGGGACAATAACAACAATAACAACAAGAACAATACTATTTTTTTTTTTTTTTTTTTTCGCTTTCTCTCATAAAAGTAAATAACTCAAAAATTTGACCTCTATTTGCTGTCCTTACACAAAAACAACTATAACACTACAAACAAAAATATAGCACAATCATATAGCATACACAGGACAAAAAAGAGTCCCTAGCAAAGACTCACTAAAAAGGGATACATGGAAAGGAAACCAGTCGTATGGCGTAATGCCGGAGGAGGGGAGTACGGACCATAAAACAAATGCAAAACCTTTAGACCTGGGGGCAGAACGAACGGGAACCACAGGGTGGATCCCAATCAAGAAAGCCCCTTTCAAAATTTCAAAATCTCAAAACATCAAGAGAAACCCAAAATCCAAAATCTATCTAAATAAATTTTTCTCGAAATCCTATTTATTTTTGAAAATAACCACTACAACAGACCTTAGGGGTATACAAACAGATATAAAAACCCTTTATAAATCTTTAGAACAATGGGGGTCGCCTCAGAGGCCATCTAGCTTTAATAGCCAGAGGTCCGAGAGGTGTCCACAAATAAAGCCATATATGCTGGGACGGACAAGGGATTGATCACAAATAAAAAGATTAAGTTAACAAAATTAACAGCATTTGGATTTAGATGCAAGTGCATCAGACAACACAGTAACTGAAACAGATGTTATACCTGACAGTCCAACATCATCTACTTGTAGTGCAGCTAGTAGTAATGCTTTTAAATACAACACCACATCATGATGAACGGACACCGAAATCCCGAAAATTTCTCGACAGTTGGAAATTTTTGGCGTCCGTGGCAGAGATATGATAGAAAATTAAAATTGATGTTCTGTGATATGTGTTTCATACTTTTCGGACAATATTCAAGAATTTTACATTCAAACGATTAGGTCCATCCCGATTGAATATATCCAAGGTTATTCTCATACATAAATTGATTTTACGCAAATGTATTCATGTATAAGGCTTTCTTGCCCTATAAAAGGTCAACTATTTTCAATAAATCCTATACACATAGGAGGCATGCTCCCGATTTTCCGTGTGCTGATTATCCGTTTGTCAGTGCGGGCAACAAAAAAAGAAGAAAATATTATAAAGAAAACTAGTCTTGAACGGTAGTCTTCAGAAACTTTAGCAAACTATATTGAAACATGTACATAATAAGGCTTTGAGGCACACGATATGATGTATCAATCACACCCCTGTGACCCTATGACACTGAAATATACACGATTCTCGTCTAGCTAAGACAGGCAGCTTAACATTCTACTGTTCAGAATTTACAAATACTGAGTCTGTAATAAACTGAATACAGTGTATCATTTAATATGATAAAAAGTCGATCAGTTTATACAACTGTTTAAAGGCAATTAAAAGGTAAGGCGGTCAGAGATAAACAGACACGTTTCAGAGATTTATTGAATTGGCTTACAATAGCTAGGGTGATGTGTCATGTCAAATCCTTTGAGCACTGCTGAGGGAGAGCCCATTAGGCTAATTTGCATATTACCTATATACCAGTAGACTAAGTGGAACAACCCAATTTGTCTGAAGTTCAGTACATCAAAGAGAAAGAATCTAATGAGAATCGGCACGTACGAATGTGAAGGAGACTTCGACTTTGAAAGGAGTACGGAACTGGAACCCTAAGAACTTGACAACTTGGAAATTAGGTTTAGAAAAAAGAGGAACCTCACAACAAATCTTGATTGGAATCCTTAAATAAATTTTTCTTTTCGAATAAATACTTAAAATAAATAACAAAGGATTAATGAGGGGGCAATTCCAAAGTTCTAACCAGCCATATATGCTGGGACGGACGAGGGATTGTCCACAAATAGGACTTTGAAAGTGCATTCACCAAGTGGGCAGCCGTAAAATCAAGACGCATACTCATGTGACATTCGATTTTATTATTTTTATGAAACAACATTTTAATAGTGCAAAACATTATAAATAAGCATACAAAACAGTCATGCAATGATTTATTCTGTTATATTGTGGTATTATATTGTTTGCTGTCAATAAAGTAATAAATACTCTATCTTTTTTCAATTTTCATTGCCTACTACATTAATATGGAAAAATACTTACTCCTTGCTTGGCGACACTTTTTAAAAACTGGCGACAAAATATTGAGATTTGCGATTTTTTTTGCGATAACTTTTTTAAAGCCAGCACCATCCCTGCTACGGTATTTCTAACATACTGGAACATGAATGGACAATAGGTCTTCATGAAAACCCGGTCAGGCTAGTATACTGCAAGGTGATTGCATTTTGTGTCATCGTATTGAATGTACGACTGGCACCATTTTCATTTAGGACAGGCAAAGGATCATAAAAAGTCTACTGGTGAAACCCCATGTTGATATAGCCATCCATTTGGAAGGAGTGGAGACAACAGTATTTTCAAGATGGCCACATATTGGACGTCTGATCAGCACCATTTTAATTTAGGATCAACAAAACATTATAAGAAAACTTTTTGTGAAAACCCCATACTGATATGACCATTCATTTAGGAGAAGTAGTGATAACAAGATTTTCAAGATGGCCGCTGTGATGGTCATATTGAACCTCAGATTGGCACCATTTTCATTTAGGATCAGCTAGACGTCTTAAGTCTTTTGGTGAAAACCCCATGTCAGAATGACATTCCATTCAGGAGAAGTAGCGGTAAAAAGATTTTCAATATGGCTGCTGTGGTCGCCATATTAGACGTCAGATTTGCACCATTTTCATTTAGGACCAATTAGACATCATAAGAAGTATTTTAGGAAAAACCTCATGTTGATAGGACCATTCTTTCAGGAGGAGTAGCAATAACAAGATTTTCAAGATGGCCGCTGTGGCGGTCATATTGGATGTTCCTGCAACATCATTTTCATTAGGACCAACTTAACCATGGGATGAACGTGTGTATAAAGTTTCATGACCTTCGAGTAGTTTAGGAGGAGTAGCGATAAAAACTTGTGGTAACGGACGAACAGACAACGGCCGACAGACTATCCCATAAGCTCGTCTGGGCTATGACAATAGAGCTAAAAAATAGGTGTTCCAAGGTTTATGATCATCTCTGTACCTCATACAGCGCTTCTGAGTTATACAGCACAGACAAACACACACGAGCGCGCGCTTGTGTGTGTGTGTGTTTGAAGCACCTCAAAACCGAAAACCCTTGGAACCAAGTTTAATTTCCAGTTCTGAGAGGTTTTCGGTTTACTGAGGGTATCGCCGACGTGAAAAAAAAATGTTGTTTTATATATAAGTATATTTGCAAACACATCGTCATCGACACCAGCCTGCAATTTTACGACAAAAAAGAACTAAAATGTTTAACACAAAAAGAACGTGAATGTTTTTCTACGTGATTTGAGAGAGGCATGTAGAGAACTTTGTGTGTGTGTGTGTGTGTGTGTGTGTGTGTGAAGTACGGAAAACACTTATTTGAGTACAGAGAGAATATGTAATTATGGGAGAACATGTGTCTATGTGCGTGTAAGAGTGCAAACAATTAAGATAACCGTTTGCTTTTTAACATTCAATGAAAACTTAGCTGGACAACGTACGTTCGTTCCGAATACTGTTTTGTCGGTCTCCGTCGGCTATCAAAAGCGAGGCCAATGGCGTGGCTATTCAGTGGTGGCGCGAGGGTTCGAAGCGCCTTGGGCAATGTTCTTTAGTGTCACCATACCGGGTTGCCCGGGGGCAATGTACTTTAGTAGCGCCCGTACTTTGCTACAGACAACAGTTTTTATGTTAGTTGCCAACCTCCCTCCTTCTCCGCTCATAAATATAAGTTTTGTGAAGAATTGCCCCCGTTACGCTAAGGTGAAGGTGGAAAAAAAAAAAAAATCTCATTCGCCTGCTGCTCGGGGACAATTTCCCCCACCCCTACCCCTCGTGCCGCCACCGTGGCTGTTAAATCCTGGGTAATTTTTTTCCTACTTTTTTAAAAAAGTTTTATTCATCATTTATACAAAGGAATAACATGAGACACAAATAGATAAACATACTCGTTCTGGCCTATATACAAGTGTTTCGTTATTAACAATTTACCTTAAACGTTACCCTTCTTTAAAGTGCAAAGAGTTCGGATTGGCCTATTGTCAGCCAAAGGACCAGGTACTACAAGGGTCAAATTTGGCCCAACCACCAAAAGGCTCTAAGTTTTGTACAAAGACTCTTTAGGATGCATTTTGTGCAGAATAATAAAAATTTTGTTGAATTCAATCAAATTGTGTATGCTGGAAGCACCAAAAGTTTACCTACATAAAATGACGTTACTTCTGGTTCCATTACGTTATCGTGATTTTAATGACGTCATGCATGCAAATTTTAATTTCTAAAGACTTGTTGATTATATATATATATATATATATATATATATATATATATATATATATATATATATATATATATATATATATATATATATGCAAATCTCGGGGACTAAAGGACTTTGACAAAAGACTTCTGCAAATATCAACAAAACATCAAAACATTCATAAGAAAAAATATTTATTTTATGCTAGGCAGTGAATTACTGGATTTTCCGAGTGAAATAATTGTAATATTTCACTGCAGTGAAAAATATGATATTTTTTCACTGACCGTCAATAGAGATGGATAACGTTATGAGTAAGACATTTCAATTCTTTTTGTAAGATCCTTGCCTGGTGTAAAGATTAAGGTGGCTGCTTTGCATCCAAGCGAACCGAGTTCAAATCCACGAAGGGATGAAAAAAAAATCATTTTTTTTGTCTACTGTTAAACCTTCAATTGGGAAGGAGCATTATGTAACTACTGATATCTACTGATATTTTATGTGCAAATATACAACAACAAAAAAACAGCAGAACATAAACGGTAAACCGCTGATATTATCGAGCGGGATGCAGCAAGAAATCAGCTACTTCAGTGTTTTATACAAATTGTTAGACAATACGCTTGAGCATAAAATACAAAGAATATTTGCTTGCTCCGAGTGAATAACGGATATATTTCATCTCGTGGGTGAAATAACTTAAGTATTTTCACCCACTCGATGAAATATATCCATTATTCACTCGTTTCAAGCAAATATCCTCTCGATATTCAACTTCACTGCGTTCATTTATTTATTTATTTTTATCCAGAATGCCAGTACTTACCCTAAAAACAAACAAATGGTGTGACATTTACATGCATAATGTATGGTAAGAAGAATACTGACATCAAGTCCCTTGTCGATAACAATTCCAATACAAATGAGCTAACTACATAGCAAATACATGAGTATTTCGCCATACAATTATCGTCACAAAAAATCTAAATGTTGTACATCGTCACTGTATGTTTAAAACAACTAATTATGTACACATGTATAATTAGAACACATACAGTATATAACTTGACTGGAATGTACAAGGCAATACTATTAAATTACCGTTTGGTTGTTATTCTAAGTTTTAATAAAAATATTAAGCAAGCACATGCATGTTCTCGCAATGACCTATTCACAAAGAATATTTACACGGTCCAAAACAGTATGTACTTAGATCTTTCAAAATGATATATATTATTAAAACTACAGAGAAATCTGACATAACAATATTGACTTTTTTTTTTACCTGGACTAATTACTTCACAAGCAACTTGTAACTTATTTTTAATGATTTATTACTCTTCGATGTCAGCTGTATCATCATCATCACCACCGTTATCATCATCATCATCATCATCATCATCATCATCATTCAACTGAGGTTCAGGAAGGTATTGCGCATCATTCAAATAAGAACTCCAATCAGACATCGAATTAAAAGGTGCATTTTTATGACGTGCATATCCAAGGTACCAGATGACGGCTGCTACGTGCGCACACGTACCAACAACACGGGTTCAGGATCGACATTGGCAGTACCAACCTCTGACTTAATATTGATCATAATCAAGCCAGAGTTTGTAGGCTCTACTGGACACATGCCGGCTCTGAATTCTTGCCATTAGAAGTCCATTCTGGTCTTTATGCACTAATAAATCATAACCTTCATTCTCGCTAAGGTGCTTACGGGTGTAAGATTTTGCTAACTTCAGTTGATATACTTCAAAAGTAATATTTTGCAAGTCTTCCTCATCAAGCCTTGGAAAGTCAGGAATTATGGTATCTGAGGCATCTATCTTTTCCCAAGGATTTCTCATCTTGTCTAGACCCTCATGTTCCACCTTCTGCATGAGCTCATTACCATTAAGATTTTTTCATATCAATGTGGAAAATAAAGTTATTACGGATTACTATCTGTACTAAGTGGAACGAAGAAGAAAAAATAAATTTATACTTTCCTGGGAATCGTACCCAGGTCGGCTCTGCATGTAAGCGGACATTTTACCATTGGACCACGAAACTATGTATACTTGATTTGTATTTATATGAGCTATATAAAGTTTTTTGTATTCTGTAGCAGCCACATGGATTTATCTTTCTATTAAATATTTATGGTGTTTAGCAGACTGTTTATATAAGATATGGTTTATGCATGTTTGCAAATCAATATAAATACTCTTTTCATAGTGCGTTTCCTCACTAACCCTTCCAATTATAAACATAGTGAGTTTGGAACTAGAGTCACCTAGAGAATCTGGCACCAGTTACCGCACTGTCGTTAATTCTCATGGATTATCTTTATTATTGATGAGACAAAATGTACCTTATATTGAATGTTAATTATTTATTCTGCCATTTCAAATTGTACTACATTGAGTCTTCAATAAGTGATGAACGTGCGGTAGGCCTGACTGATTCCGTACGGAAACTGCATAGACCCTCAATCGCTTTTTATGATTGGAATTTTTTTACCAAACAATTCAAAACGAATTAACAAAAGTTTCACAGTATTGCATACCACTGTATATAATGCTCTTATAGAGAAATATTTGTCCAAAATACCAGTCTGATACAAATATTTTATAAACCAAGCTGGATTTGCTTATTTCTTCATAAAACTCGTCGTCTGCAAATCAACACCGCCTGGAAATATTTCAACTGTGAAGATTTTCCTTAATTTCTAAAGGATATGTGTCTGATAAAGTAAAACTGCATTTAATTTCATACTTTACTCATTTATTGTGACATAATATTTGTAAAATGAAAGTTACATACCTTGTAAACTGCTGCTGCGATAAAAATGTCACTGTTACCTGCCATATTATCTAACCATTTTCTTTAAAATTACCGTATCCCACATGAGTGAAACAACATACAATTTTCTGAGATTACAACTTATCTAATAAGGGAAACGTCTTGAAAGTTTCCCGTTGTTTCATGGCTGCGGGAATAGTTTAATATATATAAATACATTATAGTCAGACGAATAATTCACATTTTCCGCATTCTACGCCTCACGCGTAGCTGCAGATGACGTCATCGCACGCGATAAATATGAAAATAAAACGCATTATTAAAGACAAAGGTATGTCTATACAAAATAAATAAAACAGCTTTTAAAATAAAGAAAATACATTTTGGACATTTTCTGAGGCCATTACAGTGATCTAGAGTCCCTAGTCCAAATTTGTATCAGCGCGTATATCGAGGATGGTTTTTACATCGCGTGCCCTTGGCACATTTCAGCGTGACTGACTCAGCATTAAGCTTCCTACAGTAATTGTTAACCGTAAATAATCTGGCCCAGCTGGGCCAGGAGTGTGTTTTATTTAACGTATGACTACAGACTATTTCTGGACCATAAATATCAACGTTTCATGGAATTTAGCATATCAAATACATTTCCAAATATCAAGTGAGTTTCGGTCGCAGAGGGTGTTGAGTCAAAAATTGGCATGTGCCCTTTACATTGACAATGGAACCTTCATACAGGTAGGAAATAAATATTTAATGAGGCATAACCAAGTCAACACGACGAAACAAAAAACAAAAAATTAAAAAAACAAAAAAAAAAAACAAAGGGGAAACTATATAAAATACTAACAACTGCGAGTTTATTTGTTTATTTTTCCAGCCCAGCCAACATACACTACAAACACATACCATAAAATAAGCTATCACTTTTCGTCTTTTTGTTCTGTGAAAAATCACCACAAACCTGTGAAATTAATTTTTCACCACTAAAACACCAGTGAGAAGAAGGGGAAGGGAAAATTCCATCTTAAAGGGAGTACATGAAAAGGAACCGGACCTTTCGACACTAAAGGTGTTGTTTTCAAGACATTAACATCTCTTCAGAACACTTAATTCGTGAGAATAAATATACTTTTATACCACTAAAACACCAGCAGGAAGAAGGGGAAGGGACAATTCCCTCTTAATGGGAGTACCTGAAAAGGAACCATACCCTTCTACCCTAAAAGGTGTGTCTTCACGACACAAAAAAACGGAAATCTCAAATGTACAACTATATATATATATATATATATATATATATATATATATATATATATATATATATATATATATATATATAATAACTAGGTAAAAAGGTCTTTTGTTATATAAGGTATATAATAATAACTAGGTCAAATGAAGGTTTTTTGTTATATATATATATATATATATATATATATATATATATATATATATATATATATATATATATATTAATAATAATAACTAGGCAAAATGAAGCTTTTTTGTTTTTTCTCGAAGCCGAGAGGACAAGGTAAATAAGATGGATAATACACATAAAGGGAGTGTCTCAGACTTTCAGAAGGGGATAGATAGGAAGACCACTCTCTTCCCCCAAGAAAGAAGGAGTCACACCAGACTAGAAACGCAGATCAAACAAACATACAACAAGGAAACCTCTTTTTTCTAGTATTTTATTTTATTTTTGTTAAGCAGAAATATAACCCACCATGTCCTCCGCATATTTTGCGATTCAATAAAATAAACCAAGAAATTTATACAAACAATAAAGGAAGAAAGAAGAGCAGAATACAGTAAATAAGATAGATGAGACATACAGCAATACATAAGAAAATCAAGAACTGGAGGACCAATCTGGAGATACCGACACAATTTCCATTTTTTAAAAATTTTTTTGATATAAAATCAAGAAAAACTAACAAAATTTGACATATCAATGCTGTCCTAACAAGAACACAAGATTGTAGCAAATCATGACAAAATATAGCACCTAAATATATATATATATATATATATATATATATATATATATATATATATATATATATATATATATATATATATATATATCATACATTGGACAAAAAGAATCCCTGGCAAGGATAACAAAAATGGGGATACATAGCAAGGAAAGCTGCCTAAGGGTGTAATGCCTGAGGAGGGGAGTACGTGCTATATTTAACTATCTCTTTAGACCAACGGGACAGAACGAATGGGGACCTGGAAACGGGAACTTAAACAAATATGCTCATTCAAAATTAATAACAACATGAACCGCAATCAAAACGAATATTTAACTAAATTTTTTAATCTAAATTCTTTTGTTTCTTTCCACAACCCACTACAACAGACCTTTGGGGGACACATACAGATATAAAAACCATTTACAACTTTTGGAACAAATGGGGGTCACCTTATAGGCCTCATAGCTTATATAACTAGATGTCCGAAAGGCGTCCACAAATAAAAAAAATATAAAAAAATAAATCTTTTATTTATGTCTACCAAGTTTCATCATTTATTTCAGAACAGCTTGTAAGTTACAGAGCAGGATAGAAACTAACAACTATTGACCTGGGAACTTAACCTTAAAGTTAGGACACTCCAATGTAATACACGACCTTAGAGTGATGATACATAAGTATACCAGGTTTCATCTAGTCAAGTCGAATGGCTGGAAAGTGACTGGGCGGCAATGAAAATGTGATAGTAATTGCAAGGTACTGGTCTATAATCTTGACTTTGAAGAACTGGACTCACAATGTGGTACGCTACACATCTTTTAGTGATGATGATGATGCCGATGACAATCGAACCTTACCCACAGGTGACTGACGAAAGCATAATGTTGAAAAAAATCAATAGCCTGAAGAAAAAACAATCAATAGCCTGAAGAAAAAAACAATCATACCGACTGACAAAATTACCTTAGATTATCCCTATGATCCGTTCTGACGCCGGACCCTGTCTATCATACTATAAAAGAGACAAGGTAAGTAACTTCCAAACACTCCGTTCTACACCTGACCCTCGATCTCATTCTGCTATTCCTGTCCATGAAAGCACCCGGCCATAAGCTACGGCTCATTTTACTCCTGATATATTTTTCTATTCATCAAGCCATCGTTGACTTTTCTTTGTTGCACCAAACTTAATCTACGGTCCCCGAAACGTACGAATTGCGCAAATTTTGCCTGCCCCGACAAAGTTACGCTCACCTACAATTTGCCGGTACGTACACAAATATGCTACTCTACGACACATTCCTTCATTAATTTGAGAACAGAGGTAGATGCAAGGGTAAGTTTCTACTTACCATTCACTCGAAGCAACTCTCGGACTCATGTTCCATGGAAGAATTACATATCGGCTAAAACACGGTATTGGTGCTGATAAAGGAATTTTCATGTTATATGCATGAAATAGAAAAATTAAACAAGATATGAACCAATTTTAAAGATTGGTAAGCCTGGCATATACCTCTCTTACTTTCCTGAAAATTTCAAGAGGTTAGTGTAACCCATTGTTGAGATATGCATGGAAACAAGCTCTAAAAATGGCCATTTTTGAGCGTTATGTAGTCTCACTCGAAAAAAGCTTGAATATAAAATAGAGAATTCTCTAAATATCATACTGAAATTATGCATTTATTGGTCTGGTTTTATGCGGAATTCTATCCTGCAAATATTGCTTCTTGAATTAAAGAAATCGGTAAAATATTATGGATTTTATAAGCAAAATACCGTCAGTAGAAGTTTTGTTTCAACACTGAAATTCAAACACTAATCTGTTGTTATATGCCAACATTTTGTACAAAATAACATTCATTATAACTTTTATTGACATCTAGAACTCGACTTTATATTATAATAAGTAGTAAAACCATTTAAATCACATGGCTAGCCAAGATATTCGATTGAGAGCTTGTTCTTTGTCAAACTTTCCAGTTCTAAATTTTGTAGTGTCTGTAACCTTTACAAGTTTATATGGCAATAATTTTGTTGTTTCATTATGGAAAAGTATAAATCCTACAAAGGCTCATGTGTATCCATGTGATGTCCAAGTTGGCCAAAATTGGTGGTGCTGTATTGTACCATTAAAAAACAGCAACTCAATAAAAAAAGTTACAGACACTACACAAACAGGTATAAAAATGAAAGATAAAAGTATTGTTCTACTTGTCATTAAAACATTGTTTTTCTCAATAGAAAGTTCCATCTTATGTGATGTAATGTTGCATCATCTATTTACCTCTGCAGCCAAGAGCAAAAAAAGTGATGCAATAACTCTCTTGATTGAATATTGCATCATTCTTGCAGCACTGTCTGTTTGAGTAATTTACTACAAGACAATGTAACCTGAATTTCTTATCCTAGAAGAAGCTGCCTAATTACTTTTTCTGTTCTTTACCATGGTACATCCCTAAGACATGGGAAGACGACAAAAGCAAACCTCTGGGAACAACTCTGGTAAGTTTGTATTGAATGGTAAACCACACTCTTAAATTGTAGTGTCTGTAACCAATATCCCCTTTTTATACTGTCTATGACTTTATCCCTGTTTTTTTTTTAAAAAATGAAGCCAAATTATGTTTCCTATTACAGTATTGATGTGTAAGGCTAAATTTTGACATATTGTCTGTCTGCAATTTGTAATATTTTGGTATATTTATAGTTTCTTTCATCTAGATTTCTGATAACAGGCAATATTTTCAGTGATTTCTTACAATATGCAATTGAAACTGAGTATTTTTGCATTCCATATCATTAGACTAGTAAATTCAAACAGAAATATTATGAGAATTCAATGAGCTCAGACTTAGTATTGGATACATTGCTGATATTGTCAAATGGTTACAGACACTACTAGACATGTGAATTGACCCGACTGTTGTTTACATTATTAAGGAAAGTGTGCAATCATTGTAAATGCTAGAACATTGAATAATCATCAGGTTTTATGCTATTTCTTTTTCAATCAGATACTTTTCTTTAAGAATCTACAGGTTATTCCAGTTTGCTTATGTATGAAAGCATATTGCGTACTCATTACAAGTATGTTTTGTAAAGTCTAAATTTCATCCGTATACATAGAGGAACAAAAATGAGAATGAAGTTGTTTGCTTTTAGGAAGCAAAGATAAGCCAGAAGAAGATGAACAGAAGATTAAAGCTAGAAGGGAGAAGACGAGGCTAAAGGTACAAGCCTGGAGAAAAAAACAGAGGGAAAATAAGGCGAAACATGAGGAGCTAAAAAGGGTTGATAGAGAAAGAAGAAAAGATGCAAGACTACTAAAAAAACAGCAATCACTTTCCGATTCAAATCTTCAACAAGAATTAAGAAGGAAAAAACGTGAAGAAATGAAAAGGTATCGCCAGAAAAAGAAAGAAAAAGCAGCCCTGGCAATATCGGTTAATAAGAGTGTTGATTTAAGAAGTCCGAAAACTGCTGAATTAAGTAGAAAGAAGAAAGAAGCTGTGAAAAGAACCCAAGCATGGAGAATGCGTATCAAACTGAATGAAAGTATACAGCAAGAGTGTATTCAGACTGATTGTGAAATAGGAAATACTGGGTCAGCCAGAGATTCACCAATGAATAAAGTGTTACCTAAAGCAACTCTGTACAGACAATTAAAAAAGGTAAAGGAAGTATTACCAAATACCCCAAAGAGAAAAGCAGTCATCATAAGTAAATTAATTGAATCTCCATCAACATCAAAGTTTCTAAATAGGAATATAATGATAATGACACCGGATTGCAGAAAAAAACTTGAATTGACAGATACTGTTATACAATCTGTGTCAGAGAGCATTTCAGAAGTGAAAACAAGGAAAGGGGGTGCAAAGAAACATGCATACAACATCATTTGTGACGCATTACTGAAGAAATATAAAAGACACAGACTAAAAAAGTATTTCAAAGTATCAGTGAAAGGGCAAAAACCTAGTTCTACATGGTGGGAGACGAAACAAAGAAAAAGAAGAAGGGATGCACTTAACTCTCCATTAAAGAAATCTGTGAAAGATTTTTTTCTAAGTCCAGAAATCAGTAGGGAAGTGCCTAATAAACGTGAAACTGTGAAAGTAAGAAAAGGTGGTCAAAAAGAAATACTTCAAAAACATGTGATGACTATGACATTAGAAGAAGCCTACAAAGACTACAAGTTAAGGAACCATAGTCACAAAATAGGATTAACTTCATTTTCTAAATTGAAACCAGTGAATGTTAAAAAGGTGTCTGAAACAAGCAGAAGATCATGCTTATGCCAAAAGTGCTGTAACGTGGCCCTAAAAAGTGAGGCACTAACAAATGTAAAAAAAGCAGTGAAAGAAAATGGAGATTTGGATGAAATTTCAGTAGATAAGAAAAGCTTAAGTGATGCTACTTTTTGTAAATACGACACCAATCCAGCTATTAAATGTTTAAGAAGAGAATGCAAACAATGCGGTGTGAAATGTTTGCAGAGTTACCTTAAACCATTTGTTGAAAAGTATAGTGACAGGCAGATATCATGGCATCAATGGGAAAGTATAGAAATAGCAAAAGATGATAAAGTAAAGCGTTGCGTCTCCTGTGTGCCTAAAGAAACAGACATAAAAACATTAATTACATGCTTAGAAACTGACATGCAAGAGTATCCAGAGCACGTTTTCAGGGCCAAATGGCAACAGCAACAGATGGGAATTTGTGTTGATAGAATTGGTGAGGGTTCTATTGCTATGGTCATGGACTTTAGTGAGAACTATGGGTGTATTTTTCAAAGTGAAGTACAATCTGGATTCTTCGACAGGAACCAAGTTACAATACATCCAATCATGTGTTACTATACAGAAAAACAGGGAGAAAAAGAATTCAAGATAAAGCATGCCATTATTGGCATCAGTGAAGAAACCAAACATGATGCAGACTTAGCTATCACTTTTGAGAACAAAGCTATAGAAATTCTGAAGAAGAAAGGTGTGAAAGTAGAGGAGATCCATGAGTGGACAGATGGCTGTGCTGCCCAGTATAAGGGGAAGAAAGCCTTTGCTGACATAAGTCTGAGGAAAAAGCCATCTGTAACACGAAATTATTTCGAAACATCACATGGAAAGAGTGTTTGCGATGGTCTCGGTGCGACAGTCAAGAATGCTTGCTACAGAGCTGTAATCAGCAATAGAAAGGTGATAGGTTGTGCAGAAGATGTATATCATTTCTGTACAGAGAAACTGAAAATGGAAAATACAGATAATGAAGCTAAAACAGTTTCGAGAAGGGAGTTCATCCTTGTTAAAGATGTTGAGAGAAATAGAGAAGAAACTGATGTGCAAACACTGCAAGGTACAAGAAAATTACATGCTGTAAAGTCAGGAAGCAATGATTATGAACTGAGCATAAGAAATCTGAGCTGTTATTGTGAGCAATGCATGAAGGTTGACGGGAGATGCAACTTCAGCGAAAATGTTAATGCCTGGGAAATGAGAAAGTTAGTACTCAATAAAGATAATTTAAGTCAGAAAGGAAAACAACTTAAAGACAAGAATCCATCAACAATAGAAAATAATGACAAGAAAAGAAAACAAGGAAGTAACTAGAAAGATCATAACTCAGCAACAAGCGAAAAGCCTAATAAGAAACGGAAGTCAACAGAAAGACAAAACATTGTGACAAAGAAGATCAAAGTTGACAAAAAAGCACCAACCAACACAGAGAAACCAATAGAGAAATACCACCCTGGAGAATTTGTTGCTGTAGGACTTAAGCCAAAGAAGGGACCTCTAGATGTATACTTAGCAGAAGTAATAGACATTCTTCATAACGAAGTTAGACTTAAATACATGAGAAAGTCTGGCAACATGTATGTTTGGCCTGAAAAAGATGATTATTCACAAGAGGCTCTAGATGCTATCTTGTACAGGGTAAAAGCTCCACAAATAGTCAATGAAAGGGGTCATTTCAAGTTTAATGCAGCTGAATTGTCTAAGCTCAAGTCAAATCTGGAAAAAAATCATAAGCACTTCTATTTGAAATGACAATATAAAGTCAAGGTTTAATGTGTAGTGTCTGTAACCTTAAGATCAATCACATATGGGTCTGTGTTTGAGTCAGCACCTTGGGTTGAACAATACTTTAGTGACTATGATTTATTGAACATTCATTATACTTCAATATTTTACTCTTACAAACACTATTTAGTATTAAACTTTCAAGTGCTATTTACCAGTTCATAATTTTAACACAAGTATTGGACATATACCTGTTACAATGTGGTTTTATCATTTTATTAACTAACCAACATTCATTTAATGAATAATTCTAGTCAATGTGTTCATGTTGAATTATTTTTGAAGTGAATTTTATGGAGATATGTATGGTTCTGCAGCTGTATTGAAATGCTATAGTTTTGTAGTGTCTGTAACCAATTTTATGGACAATGTACTTCTGACTCTTATGGAAGTTTGCAATACTTTTGGCCAGTATTAATGATTTTGTTTGTTTAAATATTCTTCTTGGTGTTAGATAAATGCCTAAATAAGATTATTCTATGTCTTTTATGTTTGTTATGCAAAAGTTTCATGGTTAGGTTTTTTTTCTTAGTGATACCTTTGTCATAGATGTTTTGATTTTGTTATTAAGTTGTTTACCACTTCCAGTTATGTTGTTTACTTTAAATGTTGATATCCTGTTACTGATGTTACTGTGAAAAAAAATAAAGTTTTAAAGTTTTCATGCTGTTTTTCTTGCATGTTATACACCAAGTGTAGTGTCTGTAACTGTTGTTATACCAATGAATTGAAATAATGGTTAAACAAAATCGCATGCATGTTCAAGCTAAATCTAACTTGATCTGACTAGGGGACACCCTAGGGTATATAATGAGCTTCATTGAAATGTTCTATCAAACATTTCAATTTTTTAAGTGAGTGAGACTACTCTCAGCACCAATACCGTGTTTTAGCCGTATGTGTTTACAAATATCCACTCAATTTAAAATCCGTAAATTCAAAATTTCGTTACCTCCTGAGTGAAGAGCGCATTCGTGGCACACAACTCGAAGATGATTTTTTTTTCCCTTCATGCTATTGCTTTTTTTCAACATTAAAATTTGCGTGAGCCACCTAGAAACTATTGAGGTTCAGCGGTGTATCATAACCATGTACATCAGGGGTCCCCAACCTTTTTGTGCCTACGAGCACATTTGTGAGTTTATGAGAGAGTGGCGGGCACCAATCAATTAACTTGACCCATATTTTATTATTATTATTCATTCGCGGGCACACACACAAAAAAACCTTGGCGGGCGCAATGGCGCCCGCGCGCACCGCGTTGGGGACCACTGATGTACATCATCCATTTGTTGCATCAGTCGAGGTGGTGTGACGGCTAGCTACATGGGGAAGTTAGCTGGTAGAGCAAACAAACAAACCTTTAGGCTACATATTTAATGGTTACCTTTCACTACACCAGATTCAAATTCAAATTCTCCCCCTGATAATCATTACTGCCACCTTGTATATCAAGCTAGCGGACTTCACATAAGACACCCAGGTATCATATTTCTCTGTCTTGAGTGTTTCTGATATCCAAATATGTGTTTCCTATGTTAAACTAAACCTTTAATTTCTCATTAATGATTTGTCTAGAAGTTGATTTGTTAACATGCACATGGTTACTACATCTCTGATCACACTCGCACTAATTTTCAACCTCAGTGTGTTTTAGGTGTAGATGCCTGGCAAAGATTATCAGAGTTTAAGTATAAAATCTATATTTCCTTTAAAACTATATAAAAGTTACTGTTGCTAATTAGAGCCACTTAATCTACTATCTTGCCTCTAATATCATCAATATTTTCAACATCTAAAGTTTATGCTAAGAACTGTAAATAGCCCTTTAATTAATTTATATAAACACACATGTCTGTTGTTTTCTCTACTCCATAGGCCAGAGCTCTACCTAAGAAACAAAAGTATTTATGTCCATAGGGCGGTTTGGGGTGAGTGTGCTGTAAAGATTCTGCTTGTATGTTTTAGACTGCAGAAACAGCAAATTTCTTGAAATGTGGATTCTAATTAGTGTTACTATTTAAAAGACTAGAAATATTGGAAACAGTTAAATCACATCAATTGCTCCAACAACAAATTTTTTAAAAACAAAAAATCATGATTGGAAGAGAAATGTCAGACTTATAGACTGAAGAGGAGGCCATAACACGTCGATTTAAAATTAACACGATGTACATATTACCAGAATGAACTTCCGTTTATTTATTTTCATGTTAAGAAATTGATTGGAAGCAACATGTACTAAAGACAGATGGACAGTAGGACACGGGTAATACCGTGTACCCTATCGGAACACGATACGTAATTCAAAAAACAACAATCGTGTCATTTTCCTGGTAAGATTTCAGTCTGAAGTCACGTTGTGGCGCGGCCTATAATATACTTGCCTTCATGCACAAAAAACTAGAGATAGAGGCCATGACAAATATCCACAATTTTGTATCCCCCACCCCACTCTACCCATGCCGCCATCCCCACCACCAACTGCCATGGCTGCATTCGGGATCCGATATCTTTTTGTTATCATCTACTGATCTTCGTGAAACATTATACCAAATTTGATCACCCTCAATCAATCAGTGTAGATGGAGTTCAGGTTACAAGGGCAAGTCCCCATCCCCGCCTCCCTGGGGGAAAACTTTCGTTATCATCTACCCATCCTCCTCAAACATTATATCAAATATGATCACTCTCCCTCAATCGATGTTGATGGAAATTAGGCTACAAGGAAAGCAGTGACGAACGGACGGTCATGACCTATCACAATATATCCACGAAAGTACGGATATAACAACACCAATAATTTTGAACAGAAATTATTTTTTCTTGCATTCGATACACATGCTACATCACATTTCATTTATAAGCAAAATCTCACAGCGAATCAATAAAGACCACGAAAGGTGAAGCTCCATTTACAAGTATGTCTATGTATGTATATATGTATGTAGGTACGTAGGTAAGAGTGAAACAAAAGGTTATTCGGACCTCGTTTCTTAATTCTACAGCCATTAAAGATAATACACCAAAATCTTGACAAAGATTGACCATATGTGTAATATTCAATGTAAGATTAATCTGGTGGTTCACATATTTCCGATTCAAACCAATCCTAATACAACTACCACTGCTGATACTGCTGCTGATAATAATGATAGCTTATGCATGTCTGGGTATCTAACTACCATCCATCAATCAACACATACCTCCAAACATGTATGTATGTATGTATGTATGTATGTATGTATGTATGTATGTATGTATGTATGTATGTATGTATGTATGTATGTATGTATGTATGTATGTTTTATTTGAGAACGTCCGTATTTATGTATGCACGTACATGCGTAGCTATATATTTATGTACGCAAATTCGAATGCTAGTATGTACGTTTGTGCACATGTATGTTGGTATGTATGTATATATGTATGCATGTATCTATCTATCTATTTATGTATCTTTGTCCATCTGTATTTCTGTTTAACTCTCAATATATCTGGATAGCTAGCTAGCCATCTATTGAACTTAAGCAGGTGAGTGTATTCTTGAACTACTTAATACCTTGACAAGTTTCATGAAGCAGAACTGTAGCCAACTTTTGTCCATAAGACTTCCACTAAAAAGTCCATCCTCTTTTATTTTCGAAAACAGCGAAATCCAGAATTTAGAACACTGTCGCCTAAAAATGCTCTCCCAGGACTCTATTCTTTGATTGCATTGACTTGTCCATGGATGAAACTAACCTCCCCAACTAGAAATGCTTGTATATAAGCCACATGTGCATTTTCAGTACGTAGGTCTCTTATTTTCAATGGGCAGCCTTGTCTTGACTTAATTGTTTGCAAATAATATCCGCCGACAATGTGAGGGTAGCTACTATAGTCAGTGGCGTCACTAGGGTTGGCGTCACCCAGTGCGGTAAACTCATGGTGTAACCCCCTCCAGATTTCCCCCATGGGAATTTGCATTTTGCATCTGTCGAATTTGCATTTTTCCATTTTGGTGTCACCCCCCTGTGATGGTGTCACCCGGTGCGGCCCGCACCCCCCCCCCCTAGTGACGCCACTGACTATAGTACCAAACACTTGTATCCAAATAATCTGTCTCTAAAACCATTCGATACATCCATTAATACATAATCTAACAGATTTAATATCTTTCTTAAACAAGATATTATTTCGTTTAAACAAGATATTATTATTTAGCGAGGAAATCTTTGGCATTATGACATATTTATATTTTGTTCTGCCATCACCGACTGATGAGACCTGCGAAGGGGGTTGAAATAGTTCGTTGTTGTTCGGAGTTAAATCTTTTCCCCACTTCAGGGCCCCTGATGATAATAAAATGTACCAGCGAATCATGAAGTTCTGCAATATACCGGTATGCAAACAAATTTGACGTTTCGTCAAAACAAAAAACTATTCAAAGTTTAAAAAAAATAAAATAAATAATAACAACAAAATACAGGAATTATTCTGTCAATATAATGGGCGAAACGTCAAATTTCTAAGAAAATCTCCATGATTCAAGTCCCTGTTGTACGTGTTGACTGCAAGACCAGGCTCAAATATTTTCCACGATAAAAGACTACAATTAAATAAAAATAGATGCGACAAAATAACTGACCTTTACACAACTTGACCGTTCCGATTGTTTGGCTATACGCTACGTATGTGTTATCCTCTAGACTTTATCTCCGTCATGAGCTCTATTTCCTAGTGTTGGCCTTGTGCTTGTTTATAACAAAGACACTCCGTCAGCGGCCAACATGGCGATGAATATATCACCGTGTCCAATCATATATAAATATATATAATAGAGCTCGTCACCAAGACTTAACGTTCAATGGTGCATTTTATTGTACTTTCTTTTCCTCCGTCTCTGCTTACTTTCATGTACCCGTATGGATATATCAAAGTGCACAATTGCTCTGTTAAATAGGAGATAAATAAGTTGACAAAAAATAATGTATGTACTATAGAAAAAGACAGGTTAAGTAATTGAAAATTACTTCACGTGGTCACTTGACTTGTTGTCATTCATATGTGTAAGTGGTAGGCAGTAACACATGACAACAGTGTTGACTGCAGAGATTGTTATTGTTATTTGTCGAAAATAATTAATATTGGTGGTACTTTAACTGTATAAAATACTGATACAAGCTTCCTTTAAAAAATTAAGTAAAATAGATTGAAAATATTAATTGACTGTAACAAACCTAAGCATCCTTTTCAATGCTGTTATAAACTCTCTTTGTTTGTGCCCACTGTTGTAATGGCACAGAATGGGATAGTGAGGTCATTTGTTTGCAAGCAATATTTCTTTTATTATAATATGTTTATATTTTTTAGTACAAACCCGCTCTTATGAAATAGTCAAAAATATAAAGATAAATCAGAGATTCGGAGTCAAGGTAATAATAGACTTTTTAATTGGACACAAATAACAAAACAAGAACTTTTTTTTCAAAAAAAAGTGTAATATTTTTGCTTAGGTGATACGTATAGTATATATTTATGCTTCTACTTTAAGTAATTTATGTAAAATACTGCTATAATCATGAAGATACTCATCTATGTGTAGTCCTTGTATCACGATGTCCGCCATTTTGGATTAGCATGTGAGTTTCGTATTTGGAGACTCTACACTCTCATTGTTGTGATTAATCTGTCCATTGATAGCAGGGTACTGATAAGTAAGTCATTTGCATGTTTTGGTAATAATATGGTTGCAATACTGTTGTATAGGTGTATGTAATTCATGCTTAGATGTGACAAGTGCATAACCCGCGTCTACATGAATCGATTCATTTATTGGAGAACTAATTTTTTCACATAAATTTGAGTTCAAACGATGTTCTTATTCTTTGTATAGACAAGCCCTGCAATACTCAAATACTTATGGTTATGTATTTTATGTATTTACATTGATGACATTGTATACCATACAAACTGTATTGTTTACATTGCAATATACGCAACCACACAAGACACTGATTTTTTACATGGTTTGTCATAGCTTCCGGTGATTAGTTGAATTGTGTCATAAGGTGGCGGTCATTGTTGGCCAGACAACTGATGAGTACAGTCGGCGCCAGAATTCAAAATTTCTGAGAAGCAAAGTGTCAAGTTAGTACATTCTGAATGTTTAGAAATAACATTACAATATCAAATAAACAAGAAACCTATATTTATTCCAAACTAGATTGGAACACTTGTCTCCCACCACACCTGACAGCTGGAGTCAACTTCCTCAATCCAGTGGACTATATTAGAAGTACAGAAAACTAGTTGTAGCCAATACTTGTAGCTTTTATTTATTTATTTTCACAACTCTCTCCCTTTCTATGTACAAGTACATGTATGGTCATTAAGGACCGATAGGTTCTTAAACATTTATGGTCTCTTTGGCATCAGCTCAAAGGTCAAGGTGGCCAAGATCCTGAATATGTAAAGGCAACTGCCATATTGTAATATGGCCAATGCCATTTTGGAATATCCCCGGTTTTTATTGTTACGTTATATGATATTCGGATAATTTTGGTTTTTATCGTTAAGTATTTGTAAATTTCGGACATCCTTAGATTGCATCGTTAAGTTATATTTAAATTCGGATATTCTCAGATTTTATCGTTAAATCATATGTAAACTTTTGATATCCTTGGATGGTATCTTTAAGTTGGTTATAAATGTTGGATATCCTTGGATTTTGTCGTTAAATTATATGTAAAATTTCGGATATTATTCTAGAAATCGCTATATCATTTAAAATTCGGATATCCTCGGATTTTATCATTAAATATAATTTCGGAAACTCTTGTTTGTTATCGTTAAATATTATGTGAAATGTTTTTAAAAAATCATCAAGGATAATGTAAAATTCGGAAATTGTTCTAGAAATTATTCTTTTTATTCTTAAAAATTATTCTAGAAATGACAGTAGTCCATAGGAAATACACGTTAGCAGCTAGATGACCTTGAACACAAAAATCAAGGGGTCACAATGCATTCGTAACGGGCACCAAAGTTTAATTTTTTGCAAAACATTCTATTTCTTTACATCGTTTTTATTGTGAAAGAAACGACCAATCATCTTCCCCTCCCCCTCAAAAATAAAAACATTAAGAATAAAATAAAAATAGTAAATTCCCCATCCTCCATCCTCCTAAGGAGGGGAGGGACTTACATCATGGTGTTGATTATGAATGGATCTTTTGCATGTTCCGTTCGAATATAGATATGAAAACCAGGTAGATAGATGATAGCATTGTTGTTGCCGCTCATCATTTTTATTTGAAGCATCGTCTTCATTTTGAGGTGGATAAGGAGAAGAAGTTTTGGTGGTTTTTTTAGTAACTGAAGTAGTTGTGACTGTAGTTACCTCCCTTTCTTTATTAAAACTATTACTGTAATCTTCACTGACCTCTTGCTCGATCCTGTTGGTTGGTTCTTTTTCTTCTTCCTCCTCTTCCTCGTCTTCTTCCTCTTTTTCTCCCACATGACGGAGTTCTTTACCACGGTAGTGTTTTCCTCCATTTTCTTCTTTCTCTTCTTCATCCAGTGATGACGACCACGATGAATACGTTGAGGAGGAGGAGGAGGAAGAGTAAGAAGAATGTGGAAACGCCGATTTGTTTTTGCTATCTGAATCGCCGTCACTAGTTACTTCCTCAAGATAAGTGGTATTATTATTGTTGTTTGTATATTTGTGTATTTTGAGGCGTCTATTAGAAGAACAAGAAAACGCCGAATGTTTTTTCCTCCTCCATTTGAGTGGTTTGTTTTCATTCTTTTTACCGGCACCAATGTTGTTTGATTATAGGATGGTGATGGTCTTTTTTGTCTTTGTTGCTGCATTTGTAATTGGTTCACATTATTATTATGGGGCATCAACGTAAACTGCCTATAATTTTGAGCGTTCTCCGAACCCATTTAGTCATCGTCCGTTCTGTTTATGGTAGTTTCCAAAGAATCGAGTTCTGCAGTGAGCCGGGTGAAATACTCGCCGTCGCCACCATCAGTTTGTACCCATGCCGTTTCCACTGTCTTCGGTAATGGCTGGTCTATTATTTTCGTGACGTTTGGGTTGCTGCTGTATTTCACGATATATTGTTGATCTATTATTAATACCTGTACATATTTCCAGCAAGTGTTTTTTTTTTTTTAAATAAAGTTTTTGATTTTCTGGTCTCTGATGAAATTGTGTCTGATCTCTCTGCCAAACGCTCCTAATATGTGCTGTCTGCTGGCGGTTAAAATTTAAAATCATTTAACTGTTGCGCTGCCATCTTAGCTTTTTCTGTATTTCCTGCTATCATATTAGTAGTCAAGAAAAATTTACGGCAAAAATTCTACTCTTGTACTAATAAATAATTCATTGACTTGTAGCTTTTAATTTTTTGTGGAAAAAAAATTATATTTGAAACTTGAGTCATAACCACTACTGTAACACTATTAATATATTTTTTTTGTATTTTTCAATTTGGGCCAAATTCACTATTATGACTCGATGGTATTTTATTGATGAACCTTTAAAATATAAACCATGTCCTGTAAAACAAATAGAATGAATTCCATAATGTGATTAATTTTTAGGACACTTTAAGTCTTGTTGGCTTTTATAAACCTCATAGATTCCTATAGGTCGTTGTGTGTTTTCACTAGAACAGCTTTTATAAAATTCATAGATTCCTATAGGTCTTTGTGCGTTTTCACCAGAACAGCATCTTTAATTCAATCAGCTAAATTGCTTTCTTCTAGTATTCTGTCTCTGTACAGAATTTCGTAATCTTGATTCTTTTTCAATATATTGCTTATTATATGCTTTTAGACAAAATGCAATAATCCCCAGGTGTTAGGGAGCAATTATTTTGCAATATTATATTGTAATATTGTTTCTATTTTTTTTTCTTGCTCACCTAGGTCTATGGAATTATTGATAGATTCATTTTGTATTTTAATAGGAATATTGGCTTCTTTTGATGAAATATTACTATTTTGGATATATTTACTTTCAATTTCATTTAAATCATTGTAAGTGGTTGCTGGTATTAAAATCACGTCTTTATTTACACTCATGGCACAGGAAAAGATGTTAAAAATAAAATAAAACTCTGATTGATATAATTTTTGGATTGTCTTTTTAAATTTGTAATTATTTGTTAGCTTTTTGTAATATTTGTTTAAAGAAATTTATATATTTTTTTAAAAAATATTTGTTTTTCATCCTCTCATAGAATGTTAACATTTTTCTTTAATACTTTATATACAATTTCTGTAAATGCTTAGATTTGATCTGATGTTATGTTTTTAATCAAATGATATTTTTGTTTATAATTATTTGATGTAAATACAATTACTTGTTGTTTTTAATTAAATCTAACATCCTTGTGCTTGTTTTTGTGCCATTGATAATCATTTTTAAATATTATTTTGAAAATGTAAAGCAGATTCACAATTGTAAATAGTTTCTTTTGTTTCTCCTATTACTTTTTACCTTGGAAATACTATTTTGAAAATGTATTCGTGTACAATGAAAAAAAAAGTAAATGTCATCTTGGCGATTAAAGGCTTGTATTTATACATTTTCTGTGGGGTTTTAAACAAACTTATATTTATGTATTTTAAGTGTAGGCGATCACATTTGAATCAGAAGGAAATATATTAGTACATAACTGAAAAGAACATTATTTTGAGAATGTTACGGAATTATATATAATTTTTCTTTTAATAATGGTAGTTTATTAGTTTCTGATCTCTGCATAATAGTCTAACAGCTGTCGTCTTGCAGAAAGTACATATACGGTATTTCAATGTGACTCAGTACATTAGGTCGTGGGAAGAATTGTCGCTCGTAACATTAGTATATCACGTGATTTAGAGCGCGAGGGTATGAACTTCTGACCTAGATTCTATGATTCGTCAGAGTCAATACGTTATTGACTGTTAATAACGTTAGTGTAAAAGCACTTTGGCGATGTCACGCATAACCTAGTTTCTGATTGGTTTGGAGAGGGTTGTAATATTTCGAAATACGTAGTTGTTTATCAAAGACGTAATGGGTTTTATTTCAATTCTGCGTAGTAAGAGACTATATTATAGGATATATATCAGCATTCTAGCATTCTTCATAGCTACACTGGATTGAGAGGTCATAAACGAATTTGGTTCTTTTTTTGGTGTGGATATTCTACTTTTGTGATACATCAGCATACAGTGCATTTAGGATTCAGTACTGTGTCTTAAACTATAATAATTATACCATTCCATATGTTATTCCATATTCACAAGGACTATTTGGAATTTATAAAACTTGGATCTACTTGATTCTTATTAACACATCAGTACACCAAAGGTTTCATTCGGAAACTACTTCATTCGGAATATTTGTATTAACTTCCGGATCAGTGAACTTTAGAACAATTTAGGACTTTTAAGGATATTCTATGCTTTAAGTTATTTTAATTCTTTCACTTTGATTGTGTGTTGAAATATTTTAATATTTTAAGAAATTAAATATTTGTATATTAAATCTTGAAAGCTTGTTTGAGTCTTTTCTTTTGTTACATTACCCCTAGTCGTAACAAGAATGTCAAATAATGATTAAGCAACTGAATGATTTTAGTTTGTGGCTATTTTCAAAAGTTTCTACAAGTAATTGCCGCTTTTTCTGGAAATATTTGGGATCCTAAGAAAGCATTTTGTCTTAAGTCTCAAACATTTTTAAATAATATGATATAGCTCACGTTTAAACTTATGATTTTATTTGATTTAGTCTTAGGACAAATAAAATGAGTAACACAAAGAACAGAAATGCCCTTATGATGACAACTGACAGCAAATAAATGAATTGTTGCTTTAGAATCTGATACATTTTCTATTAAATCATCTAAAATTAATATAGAATTTAGATATCCTGTAAATAATCGATCTTTTTATCTAACGATGGTAATCCTTAAAAAATATTCTACTTGCGTTTTAATTTTGTCAAATTAGTCCTGCCAATCTGTATAATAATAAACAATTTTAGTAGGTTCTTTCTGAAACATTAAATGTTTATTTTGAATAACATTAAGTAGAAATGTAGTTTTACCAGACATAGTACTTCCTGGTAAAAGGGCCAAACATGAACTTAGAAATTGAAATGGATTTTTAATAACGGACATCTTTGCCTAAAGATAAACAAGTAGAAACTTGCCTTGAGATTTGTTGAAAAGTAAATTGATCTCTATCGTTGACTACCTTTATAGTATTTATAACTTTATGAAAAGAAGTGTATTTACTTTTTTGAGTTAACTAGTACAAGTTGTAATAACTACAAACAGTAGAGATATCACATTGTAGTTTGGGACTATAGAGTTTTTTTGTTTTTTAAAATCAATTTAAAATGATAATAATCTAAAACTAGAGTAACTAGGTATTTTCCTAAACAATCAAAACATTCAATTTTCTTTCTCGAAAATTAACAATCCACTGATATTTTGTAATAATATATGCTGTTTGGTTTTCTAATTTTTCTCGAATTATAAAAAAAAATTAAAAAATCAGTCGACTAAGGATTTAATTTTTTTCAATAAACGCCGTGTCCAATGGTACATTCTAATTCTAAATTGTCCTGTTCTTTCTCCTTTCCCCTAAAAGAGTTTTGTTTTATATAATTTGATAATAAAAGAACTTCCCTGTATTTATCTTTTTTTATAACTGCTGAATCTTTGTACATCACTAAGCAACAAAGTGGCGAATTGCAAGCTGATGTAAACTGTACTTGCAAAGTGATATTCTCCGTTAAAAATAAAGAATAATCGTTGTTACTATTGTTTAAAAATTATTTAGAATCTAAACTATAAGGAAAAATAGAATGAAGAGATTCTACTTGATTACTTCGAATAGCTCCAAAGCATATCATTCGATTTAATTAAATTGTAAGTTCTTATATTTTAAATTTAAGTTCTTCTGTTTGTTTTTTAAAAATCGAGTTTGAAAAGTTTACCATCGAGTAATGGTCCATTGACATAGACATTAAATGACGTAAGTGACAGATTTGGAAAATACAAAGGGTTTTCGTTATAGCTGCCATTTAAAGCAGCTTGCCAAACTTTTAAGAAATAAAATATAGGGGATATATGATTATTAAATATATTGTCCCATGTAAAAGAAGTAGAATTTGCATCAAATGATTTAGTATTAAGAGAATAAGAAGTGAATGGATATTCTATGTGAGCTCCACTTTGTAACAAAGATTGTTGATATAGAAATAAACTATTGTCAATATTGATTCTAGTTGTTGACAATTTAAAATTACTAAGTTTAAACTTGTAATTTTCAGTAGTTCCTGTTTTTGTATTGAAAACAAATTTTGTATCATTAAAATAAAATTTTCAACGAATATCTACTACACTGATGAGAAATCTGTGAATAGCAAAAATATCTTCGTAGAGAAAATCGAATACAATAACCTTTTCTTGTTTTAGACAAAACAGATCTTTCATAAAGTCAATTATTACTACCCGAAGAATAACTATCATTAGGTCCATCGGTATCGGTAGGTCGATCAGTATCATTAGGTCCATCAGTATCAGTAGGTCTATCAGTATCATTAGATCCATGATATCATTAGGTCCATCAGCATCAGTAGGTCCATCAGTATCAGTAGGTCCATCAGTATCATCACGTCCATCAGTTTCATTAGGTCCATCAGTATCATTAGGTCCATCAGTATCATCACGTCCATCAGTATCATCAGGTCCATCAGTATGATCAGGTCCATCTTTATCATCAGGTCCATCAGTATCATTAGGTCCATCAGTATCATTAGGTCCATCAGTATCATTAGGTCCATCAGTATCAGTAGGTCTATCAGTATCATTAGATCCATGATATCATCACGTCCATCAGCATCAGTAGGTCCATCAGTATCATTAGGTCCATCAGTATCATCACGTCCATCAGTTTCATTAGGTCCATCAGTATCATTAGGTCCATCAGTATCATCACGTCCATCAGTATCATCAGGTCCATCAGTATGATCAGGTCCATCTTTATCATCAGGTCCATCAGTATCATTAGGTCCATCAGTATCATTAGGTCCATCAGTATCATTAGGTCCCTCAGTATCATCAGGACCATCAGTATCATCAGTATCATTAGGTCCATCAGTATCATCAGGACCATCAGTATCATCAGGTCCATCAGTATCATTAGGTCCATCAGATTCATCAGGACCATCAGTATCATCAGGTCCATCAGTATCATTAGGTCCATCAGTATCATTAGGTCCATCAGTATCATCAGGTCCATCTGTATCATTAGGTCCATCAGTATCATTAGGTCCATCAGTATCATCATGTCCATCTGTATCATTAGGTCTATCTGTATCATTAGGTCTATCAGTATCATCAGGACCATCAGTATCATTAGGTCCATCAGTATCATTAGGTCCATCAGTGTCATCAGGTCCATGATATCATTAGGTAAATCAGTGTCATTAAGTCTATCAGTATCATCAGATCCATCAGTATCATTAGGTCCATGATAGCATTAGGTCAATCAGTATCATCAGGTCCATCAGTATCATTAGGTCCATCAGTAACATTAGTTCCATGATATCATTAGGTCCATGATATCATCAGATCCATCAGGTCCATCAGTATCATTAGGTCCATGATATCATTAGGTCAATCAGTATCATCAAGTCCATCAGTATCATTAGGTCCATCAGTATCATTAGGTCCATGATATCATCAGGTCCATCAGTATCATCAGGTCCATCAGTATCATTAGGTCCATGATATCATTAGGTCAATCAGTATCATTAGGTCCATCAGTATCATTAGGTCCATCAGTAACATTAGGTCCATGATATCATTAGGTCAATCAGTATCATTAGGTCAATCAGTATCATTAGGTCAATCAGTATCATTAGGTCCATCAGTATCATTAGGTCCATCAGTATCATTAGGTCCATCAGTATCATTAGGTCAATCAGTATCATTAGGTCCATCAGTATCATTAGGTCCATCAGTATCATTAGGTCCATCAGTATCATTAGGTCCATCAGTAACATCAGAAGTGCGTTAAGAGGTATCAGTATTATGCGTTTGTTTTCTATTACAAAAGTAAAATATTTTTTCAGCTATTCTTTATAATTATATAATTTATTATGAGTTTAAATTAAGACATGAATAAAATAAATGCCTATTTATTTTATTAGTGAATGTGAGAAATTATTGACTGGTCCTGCTGCAGGATTTCTTTTTTTATTGGTCTCAGCGTTGATAAAATCAGAAACACCTTCCTTTATTTTTTCGTCGTTGAAAAGTTAAATTTAATCTTGTTAAAGGTAAAGAAATGCATTAATTATTATTTGATTAGAAATAAAAAACTCCACATATTCATTTTCAATACTAGTTTGGGGAGAGAAGGTTTGAATCTGAAAAGATTCGACAGCAAATTGATTTTGTTTCTCTTGCAAACAAATCAGTTTCTTTTGGTACCGAAGAATTTTGATTTCTAGCATCAAAAAAGACCTTTTTGTGTTTTAGATTTTTTTAAAAAGTGCAGTCCTTTTTATACTTTTTTATTACAGTACTTTTTTTGTATTACAGAGCATTCTACCTTTTTCTTTCAATAGTAGATTAATTTTTTTTAAGAGGACGACACCTATATTTACTTTCAGTTTTTCTTTTTGAATGGGACTATTTTAAGACAGCAACAACTAATATTCTTTTTAATTTTGATGCCTTCTTCTTGGATTTTTTTTCCGAAGCTAGTTCTTGTCTATTTGTGACATTCTGAACTAAGGAATTATTTCCTTGACCTGAAAGTAATTCTGATTTCCACATACCAGGTTGTCCTATAAAAGTTGTACGACTTTCTGTATTAAATGAAGACATCCTGTTAAAGTTAATCCTATTTGTACGTCAGCACAATTGCATTTAATTTTAATCCTATCGAAGGTTGTAAACTAAGTTTAGGTTCAATAAAATAAAATGTTTGCTTTTTAACCAGTTTAAATCCAAACCAATATGAAATAGAATAACCTTGTACTAAACTTGATTTTCGAATGAGAATGGTATTTAAAATATGACTTTTAGAAGAATTTAATATATTTTCTTCAGCATCTACTAATGAATATTATCCGGTGTATTTTTTTTTTTTTTTTTTTTTTTTTTTTTTTTTTAGTAAAAAATGTACAAACAATTAAACAAACTTCCCAATCCTCTGTTAAAAAAGATGTACAAACAATTAAACAAACTTCCCAATTATCTGTTAAACAAGCTAACTCTGAATTTAATTGAATTAAATTTCGTGCATTTTTTTTAGGAAAAAGTTTTAAATTTTCAAGATCATCAATGTAAACATGGATAATCGTACTGTAAATAAATTGCGTTGTTAGTTTTTTGAGAAAACAAATATGTAGTTATACTGTTTACTAAAAAGCATGCATTTATACCTTTTTAACAATAAAAGTGAAAATGATAAAGAGAATAATAATAATCAAGGCAAAGAAAAGAAATAACATAAATGGAATTTGAATATAGATATATGGAATAAAATGTACAGAACAAAGTAACATATATTTATACTTTTTCAATAAAAATAGCAAAAAAGATAGTGCCATTAATAATAATCAAGGCAAGCAAATGTTATTATGTTGAATAAAAATTTGTAATAACAAGTTATCTAGTTTGTAATAAATGTATCTATTTTATTATTATTCGAATCTCTCTCTCTTTCTCTCTTTGTATATATATATATATATATATATATATATATATATATATATATATATATATATATATATATATATACAATCTAATAATCTTTCATTTAACAACATTTCTATTATTTGTGCGTAATTTTGCTGGAAATCTTTTCTTGTTTTTTTTATAACTTAAACAAACATAACAAGCGGTTAGTATTTTTAAACAGCACTCTTTGATTTTTTAGTAGGCATATATTTTTATGCTAATGTTATTGATGATTTTGAAGTGGATTCATTAGTAGATGCATCGATTCAAGTATCAAATTGTTTAGGCCAACATAACAATGTACTAATGCTTCTTTTGTTTTTCTTTTTTTAATTTTGTTTTAATAATTGTATCTATTTTCCACGTATCAGTTGGATCTATATATACTTTTTGCATCTCAAGTTCATAAACAGGACCAGGTATTGGATCATCAGCGTAATCTTTAATTTTGTAACTTTTTCTACCATTTCCGATAGATCAATGTGTAATAATAAATATTTCTTCTGTCCATTTTTGCTCATAATCTCTTTTAAAAGTTCTTTTTTTAAACTCAAATGAACACGATCACTAAAGCTACCTTATATCATCAGCGCCGATGTTACTTCACATATGAGATAAGCACAGTACTTAAGGGCACACTCAATATGGGGGTGGTGTGATTGCAAATCATGTGGGCGGTGTGATTACAAATCATGTGGGCGATGTGATTGCAAATCATGTGGGCGGTGTGACTGCAAATCATGTGGGCGGTGTGATTGTAAATCATGTGGGCGGTGTGATTGCAAATCATACTGTCTAGAAATTATACATCACCCTCATAAAATATTATAATCAATAATGGTATAATGATAATACAATGTCCTTGTATGTGCACCAAACATTGTGAATTCAATATTTTTGAGTAGGAAAATGTCATACCTTTCTCTAAATCACACCACCCCTACCCTTAATACATGTAATATTTTGATCACTCCCAAAACATAATCACACAAAATCACGAGATGCCCTCGAAGATAAATTTAAAGATATATTTTTACTGAGCCAACTGAATATTGTGATATCATTTAACCTTCAACAATGTTTTTTTCTTCAAAGTTTGAGTTTATATATGATTATAAACAATTAATTTGATTGTATTTTTCAAATTTTGAGTTTATATATGATTATAAACAATTAATTTGTTTGTAGTTTTCAGAATGTACGATTGTATCGTTTCATTTTCTGCATAAGGAACAACTTTTGAGCAATTATCGCAAAAGTATTATTCACTGGATGAAACAACATGAGGACAGGATATGATTGGTTGCTAAGACAAGTTGTCATTACGATCAGGTGATTATAGCGCTTGCCCTAGCCTCAGTACCAATGCGCGAAGTCTGAGCACATGGTTACTATCAAAATAATTGGAGTATAAATGTCATTTTCTCTTTTGATAACTAGATGTAATATTTCATGCAACTTAATGATACGATGTACAAGCAAAATATAAAATTAAATTTTAAAGTTGCAAATAAGCATACCAGAGTTTGTACTCATGTTTCAGCTCACATTTATAAACCTTAAAATTATTAGATTGTACTGGAATTTTTTCATGCTATTTTTAACTGCATGCCATGTAAAAGCACACAAAGCAGACTAACTACATAAGACTTCCGCAAAAAATACTAAATATATGCTGATGTAATTACATGTGCACACTTTATTTTATTTCTCTAATATATTTCACTAGATGGAAATAAATCTGAGCTGAACAAAGACCGTGTGTTCAATATCTTTATGTATACAGACGATAAATGCCAACAGTGGATCTATTCCTGATCTTAGGGGTGTCGAAATAAGGTGTGCCCCTAATGCCTCGTGGTACACGTGTTACTCATCAGGCATTTTACATGATTTTTGCATTGAGCAACGAAAATGCTGTTTCTATTAAGTGTGATAGACCTGCTCCCAAAACCAAAACATAAGCACTGTGCATTTATATAGTGCGTTACTATATCAATGTATAGGCAATAAATGTCACCAGTGGGTCTATTGTTTACTTTGGGAGTGTATATGTAAAACGTGTAATTCATGGTCGTTAGTTGCTATCCTGAGATATCTATGATTTTCGATCCGAACACCGAACCTACTCTCCCTATGGGTGCAATAAACCTGATCCAATAATCAAAACAAATACATAAACACCGTTAAACGCTATATCGTGAGCTTAATATACACTGGGCACTCGATATGATAACACAATGTTTGCATACGAGGATTAGTCTATTTGATGAAATTTGGGGTACCCTTCAATTCAACATTAATAATAAGTGACATATCCACTGTTATATAATATGGTATAAAACAACGGAAAGCGCAAGAGTGTAAATAAAACTAGAAAAAAAAGTTGATGCCACAACACCGCACAATACCCGCTTTCTGGAAATGGAGTCTGGATGATTCAGATTGAATGCAGCTAGAAGCAGTGCTACTTCGATGGCTCGCCTTCGCAGAGCCATACGTCTGCTCACCACGACACCAACACTCGTCCCACCATCCTAACTGTGAACAGGTACCCATGGTACAGAAGCGAAAATTAATTTCATATAGGATATGCCTTCCTACTAAGAACCCCATGTACGAAGTTTGGAAAACAGAACATCCCCTAAATGTCATACTAAATACCGTCTATAGCACCATTACACATCTTTTAGACCTTATACATCTCTGGCTTTTAACCGTTGTAAGTTTTCAAAGATTAAAATTCATTCCATGCTCAAACGTTATGAGACATTTGATTTCACTCCAATGATGACATTATTTGGTGAGGTCATTTTTGTTCCACTCCGTTGACCGCCATCCCCAGCTCCTATCCAGCCAAACAAGTCGTTACAATATATATCAATGTCTGGGGTTATTTAAGATCTGTACCAAAAACGAAAACAAAAAATAATCAACATGCAAAGGGTCAGAGATGTATGTTTGATTTTATAACCATGCTCAGAGGCTCTCGAGGGGTAAGATAAAAATGAGGTTGCACTGAAATTTGGAAAACTTACATTCAACCGAGATCTCATTGGGAAGTAACTTACTAAGTTTGAAAGCCGTATCACGAACATACAAATTGCATTTAGAAAGATATGAAAAGCTTTTAATGCCCACGACAGTGGCAGCTTTTCCCATGAACTTACGCCCTTGGGCCCCAGGATACAAGGGTACAGTTAGAGGATGGATCAATTTTGAATTTTGGATATTAAAACACATAATTAAGTGCTGACGCTCAAGCATATATATATATATATATATATATAAACGCATCATAAATGACCCGAGTGAATAATCACATTAGTTGCGCTCGTCAGTCGTGCTTCATGCTATATCAGTAACTAGCACGTGCAATTTATCGGCAGTGAATAATACATTGTGCTTTGCTTGGTTAAAACTCTCACATATTAGGTCAATATATATGATCATACTTATCACAGTTGAAATATTATGTCAAGCCTGAGAGTTCATCGACTAATGTTGAAAATGTTGACTCTTTTATTAATATTATTATTGTTTGTGGGAATTGTCTGGAGATTTCACTGTAGGTCTCCATTTTGATTTTCAAGTGATTCAGACATTTTACAATTTTGTGCATTTTGATTTTTACGTGATTCCGACATTGTATGCATGTTGCAGCAGATTCACTGTGGCTACATTTTGATTCATGTGATTCAGACAATTTACACATGTTACAGCACATTCTTTCATAAATAATCGGCATGGCAAATTCAAAAAAATATTTAAAGTCTTTTGATTCCGAGTCTCATTCATCCGAGAATCTTTAGAATAGTAAGTGACAAAAATCAGGAATCAAGGTTAAATCTTTTGACAAGGTCAAGTTTCTGCTAAAATGGCCACACACTCCCATTTAAAATTTGAATTTGTAAATGAATCTTTTAATGATCTCGACTTTTAAACCTCAGAAATTACAAAAGTCGAAAGAAACGGCAGAATCAATTTGTTAATTTTTTTATGTATTATGCCCCAACTTACGAGTGGAAGTCATTAAAAGCTTTGTTTGCACCCTGTCAAATTGATTAGAAAGCAAACTGTGGTCTGATGATCCGCAACAAATTGAGACAGCAATTTTAGCTCAAGCTGTGTTACTCAAAGATTTCAGGAAAAGCAAAACTTTTGTTAAGATTAAGAAGGGTAATTACCAAAATCCAGAATCAGCTGATTACCTATGGTTTTACTCAGGACATCAGCTGATTGCCTATGGTTTTACTCAGGACATCAGCTGATTGCATATGGTTTTACTCAGAACATCAGCTGATTGCATATGGTTTTACTCAGGACATCAGCTGATTGCATATGGTTTTACTCAGGACATCAGCTGATTGCCTATGGTTTTACTCAGGACATTAGCGTAATAAGTGCTTACGCACAAGCAATCACTCCATGCTCGTGAAAGGCAAACTTCGAAAGGCACAGCATATCTGTGCCTCATGCTGGCAGAATGAAGGTAAAAAACTAACGCATCCTGAATGTTCCTCCGCCTGTCCACATTTACAAGCTTGGCTCAAGACCGGTATGTTAATAAGTACTAATAGTAATAACACGTTTGTGCAAGATTTATTTCTTCAGATTTTTAAAAAATCACTAAATGTGTGTCTCGTGCTAACCAAAATAATGTGGGCATTTATAGTACATAGCCAGTTAAAAGTCCGAGAACATTTTAAGAGACATAACACATGCAAAATTTTGTAATACTTGTACCGCCAATAAACACTCCTTAGAATACATTGTGTGTGCTCATGATCAGGTAGTAAATTCAAATAAACGTAACTTTGAGGGGTGCAGAAAAATTCCCGTTAACACTCAACTTAATCTCGAATTTTTGCTGTTACTTCGGTTTGATAATAAAAATTATATAGTTTGTGATTTATTAAAATATTGATTTTCCATTGATTCTTGGGGAAATCAATGTCAACTCTAAAAAATTTCTGTTCAATATCATTAGAAAAAAAATCACAAAGGAGTCACAGATTATCCAGATGCTTTTTTGAAATATTTCCAAAAAGAAACAAGTCACAGCGCCATTTTCTGTCCTTTTAAGAAGAATCCTTTAAAAAAAACCCAATGGTTTTGTTTCTTTTAAATCCTGTACCAAAAAGATGGTGGAGAAAAAAGAGTTATTTTAGATTTGAATTTCCTAAGCAGCATTCTTTCAACGGTTTTATTGCTAAAAATAATTATTTAGGTGAATCAGTGAATCTTGTTTATCCAAGAGTTGATGATTTTGTACACATAATCAAAAGTAAAGGAAGAGGCTGCCTTTTAATAAAAAAATATCTTAGTAGAACTTACAAATACCTTATCGACCCAGGTGATTATCACTTAGTAGGTTATTCATGGAAAAGTCATATATATATATATATATATATATATATATATATATATATATATATATATATATATATATATATATTGATACTGTGTTATCAATAGGTTTACGCAGTGATATATATATATATATATATATATATATATATATATATATATATATATATATATATATATATATATATATCTCAAAGAGTGACAATTACAATAGTTTTTGTCATGCTTAAAATTGGTATTTATATATTAAATTATCCAGACGATTTTGCTGGAGCAGAACAACCTCATTTAGCCCATTTTGCATACCAACTTTTAGGATCTATCCTGGAAAAATCCGGAATACAAGAAGCAGCAGATAAAGCATGCTCTCTTTCTACAAAAATAACTTTTGTAGGAGTTTTATTTAACACTATCAGCATGAAATTCGAAATTGCACAAAATCGTTTGGGTCAAGTTAGACATATAATTTCCTTCTGGTTAGGCAAAGTTTCAGCTACCATTAAGGAAATACAATCTTTACTTGGAAAATTAAATTTTGTTTCTGCTTGTGCAAGGCCGGGTATAACTTTTGTCAGTAGACATCTCAATTAGGTAAGGGCTGTCTTTGGGTCGAATAAAAAAAATGTGTGTGATTTCTAACGAAGTAATAAAAGATTTAAAATGGTGGCATGAATTTGTATCATTGTATAATGGGATTCATATGATGACAGTAGAGGAGTGGTTGCAACCAGGTGGGATATTTTCTTCTGATTCATGTTTATCAGGTTGTGGTGGGGTTTTATTTTAATGTCTTCTTTTTCATGCGAAGTATCCTCATTTTATCAAAAAAAAAACAAAAAAAAAAAAACAAAAAAAAAAAACAAACAAGAACAAACAAACAAATGAAGCAAATGGTTTTGAAATATTGTAATAAATTTGGGTATGTTCCATTTGTATTTACGTCTTCATTTATAGGTTCGTTAGATTTTAGTGATTAGTTGTTTGATTATGGGAAGTAGGTGTTGGGAAAATAGTTCCCAGCCCGAGTAATTAGCCAATTTTTAGGAACAGACGTCATACTTACAGTTTTTAAGAGACTTTGCAATGGCATGGATTGGTTTCGTAGTTTGAGATCGGGTCAGACTAGCATAAGTGGGCATGGAGCCAAGTAGTTCCTATCTTAATTCAGAGGTGTTGATTGATTGTGCCTTTCGGTGGGAGATATTCGTGACAAGAACTACTGTTTTGTGCCATGGAATAATTGGGAAGAGGTCATCCCTTTGTTTGGAGATGCCTTTCATTGTAGCAGTTGGTAGAAGTGCACGTGCGAAACGTGGTTCAGACTGTTGTTTTTATTGACCCAGGGATGGTATCGGAATTGTGTTATGTGCTTCATGCCACGGCATGCCAACAAGGAAAAGCAATGCAATTGTGAAGTTATAGTTGTGACATTGTGGTCATTCATTTATTGATTAGAGAAAAGTTGTTTCTAGTCTTGGCGTGTTACGAGAACTTGCAGTTGACAACGAATGTTGTCGGGAAGTCCTTGGAAATAGGGGAAAACAAGGGACTTCCAGCCCAATCTCAGGCAGGTATTTGATTCGCTCGGTAGAGGAACCCCTGTGCGTGTTACAATATTATCTATAATAGTCAGTTTGAAGTTATGGTGTAGAGTTTCTGGTAAGCGAATAATTGTCAATTGAGGTAATAACCCAGGAGTAATTGTTACAAATTCAGGGAAGTCTAAAGCTACATTTTTGCAAAATTGTTTAAAGGAGATTTACTATTTAGCTGCAATTCACGAATCTAAAATTAAGGCAGTGCATATTCAAGGTGTTTGTAACAGGTTGCCTGATCACTTATCTCCCCGGCATCTGAATACTATTCATAGAAAGAACTTGTATCATTTTGCCAGCCAATATTAATTGTATGAAGAAAATATCACTGATGAGCTGTTCCATTTCAGTTATGTTTGGTATTTGCTATTTGGCCAATATTTATTATAGATACATGTATGTCTATATTTTTTTTGGTTCTTTTTAATATGTATATGTGTGTGTATATATATATATATATATATATATATATATATATATATATATATATAATTTTTAACGTACATATTGTTGCAGCAGAAAGAGAATTTCAATAACTAAAGGTATACATGAAGATATTTGTTAAGTCAGCATATGCCGAATGGACATCAAAAAATCTCTCAGAATCAATGGAAAACATCATTTCTTTTGTACTTATTTTGCTCTGAAGGCAATTTCTACCCCCACAAGAACTCTGCGTCTTTTTGTACAGTTTTTGAGCAGATCCTTTCATAATGTTGCGTCAATTATGAATTTTTTAAGCGGGGTAAAGGTCATGTATTCTATTTTGGATCTAGATTATGGTCATCTTAATAATTTTGAACGAAATCTTAGTGTGAAAGGAATAAGCAGACTAAATCCCTGTTCATGTAAACAAGCAGAACCCATAACACCGGACTTGTTAATGAAAATTTCAGCATTATTAGACTTTTCTTGTCCTGAAGATTCTGCATGTTGGTGCCTATTTTTATTTGCCTTTTTCTCATTAGCGAGAAAGGTCAATTTGGTACCTGCTAGTAAATTAAATTTTAATTTTAATAAAATCCCGTTAAGGCATACTGTACAGTGTCTTGACAAATGTTTACTTTTCGTCTAACACAGACAAAAACGATTCAGTTTGGACAAAGAACTTCAGAAATACCATTGATTCGGATAACAAATTAAATTTTATGTCCAGTTTCAGCCTTTAAACACATGTGCAAACTTGTTCCAGCAAATCCCAAATCCTTCCTTTTCTCTTTGCCTAGATGCAAAAGTTTAATATCCAACATACTTCAAAATGAGCTGCGTGCGTTAATTTATCTAACTGGTTTAGACCCGTCACAGTATTCAACTCAGTTTCAAACGAGGCGGAGCAACTCTTGCCTTTCATACTAAAGTTCCTTATTAACTGGTTCAGTTACAAGGTGATTGAGTAAGTGATGTATACAGACAATATCTTGAATTCAGTTTAAGTAATAGATTACTAGTGTCTGAAAAATGAAGAAATACACGCTTCACAATTTCCATGAATAACCTCCCTTTTTTCTTTTAATTTGCAATGCAGAAATCTGTCACGATTGTGTCAGATTCCATTGCCAAATATGCAACCGATATCAAGGGTTGAACAGTTCAGCCCTTTCCTGGGGTCACTAACAGAAGTATAACAAATGTTGTACAGTCAGGCAAGGTGAATATCAAACAGTTTGATTTTGTTATCTACAGTTAGAGGACTAAAACCCATTCTATGCGTAAATTAAAGTCCCTCGATTTTCAGATGTCCTGTTGTTTGTTACCCATTGATCCCTTGGACCACTCCCATTACTCTCGTGACCCTGCGGCCAACAGTGAACAAAATATTATATGTATGTCATATCTTGAGTAATTTGAGGACTGTACCAAGGCGAAAATGAAAAGAATAATCAACACAGAAGAACAAGCATTGTCATGTATTATTCTTTTTACCTTGATCCTTGTCTTCGGGCCTCTAGGGAGAATCAAGTGTACACAGAGAAATTCTGAAACCTTACTGTAAACCTCAACCTTATATGGAAGTCACCTCCCAAGGTTGATTTCAATATCGTGAACGGTAGAAACGTTTTCGCTTTCACAAGAAAGATTACCGACGTACGGACAGACGGACGGGCACAGAGACGAAACTAAAAAAATAAAGGTTCATGTTGAGATGAAATTAACGAGCCATTCAGCCCCTTGGGCAATGATTGACTTTAATCCATGCTCATTATATCTAGCCTGCACTACAGTTGCATATATTTGCTGTCAATATATACTTAATTATTAAATTCACACCATTAATTACAAATATAATCACGTTTTCGCTCCATTTTGTCCTCAATTAATGCAATCTTAATGACCCAACTAAAAGACCAACAACTGTGCTCACTATTTAATCAAGATTACTCTAGTTTTTATATCTTCTTCCATATTCGCACATCAGCATCATTTGTCCAATATTGAAAGGCTTTATGCTTTTTTTGTTTAAATTGAACACATTCTGTAAAGAAGTGTTTTTGAGAAGAAACAAGAACGTTCTGTGCATATTTTTCTAACTAGTTTTAGTTTTGATGGCCACATTTGTTGGTGGATTGGTATAATTTGTATAAATTTGAAAGGCCTTCATGGTTGAATGCTTTGGGCCAAATTGTGGTCAAATTCTACTGAGCGGTGTTTTAGAAGAAGTTTCTCTTCAGAGATTTTTAAGAAGCTATCAAACTTTTATTTATCGTATGTAGCAACAGCCATTTTGATGATGAATTGGCATAATATTTACTACATTACAACCCTTTATGCCAGGACGCTTTCTGTCATATTTGATCAACTTCTGTTGAGTGGGTTTTGAAAATATATCGTTTTAAGTATTTCATATTTTTAGAAAAGGCGGTCACATTTTATGTCAGATCGAAATCGTTTGAAAAAAATTGAAAATCCCCTTCTCTCAGAATGCTTTTTTGTTAAAAAAAAAAAAAAAAAAAAAAAAAAAAAAAAAAAAAAAAAAAAATTGATCAAATTCTGCCGAGGAGTTTGTGGGAAATATCGTGTAAAGATTTATTTCATATTTTTGGTAACAACTATCACATTTGTTGGCGGATCATCAGCATTTGTATAAATCGTCAAAGAAGTTGGGCCAGAATGTTTTCTTTCAATTTTTTGAAATTCTGATTGTCGGTTTTCGAGAAGGAGCCGTTGAAATGGATTCTATTTTTAGTAAAGTTAGCCAAACCTGAACGCGGATCGACATCGTTTGTACAAAATCAAAAGCCATCTATGCCCGGATTGTTTCCATCAAATTTGGTCGAATTGTATTTAGCCACTTTAAGAGGAAGTCGTTTAAATCTTTCTCTATTTTTAGTAGCGGCGGCTATATTTGATGGCGGATCCGTATCATTTGTACCAAAGTAGATCTCATCTTTGTTAGGATGCTTTATGTCAAATTTAGTCAAATTCTGTTCTGCTTTTCTTTTTAAGAAGGACTTCTTTCAAGTTTTCTTTCATGTTCGGTAGCGGCGGCCATATTTGCTGACGGATCAGCATTTGTTTAACAAAGTTGAAAGGCCTTGATGGCAGAATGCTACCTGCTATTTCAGGTTGAAACTGGTCAAGTGGTTTTCAAGAAGAGATTATCGATAACAATTGTAACTAACGACAGACCACGAAGGTAGATAACATACGATTAATTGCCTTAAGACTGGGTGACATAATTAAACCGATCATACTTGGGTGTATTATTTCACAAATTAAAAATTACTAGAACAGTCAGATTATGACGACAATGTGTGAAGCACAGCACTGCGAAACGTTGAAAGTGGCGAAATGAATAATCAAATGGCGTCTGCTAGTATACAAATTAAGAAATGCGGCATAGCGTACAGGCAGAACTTCATATCTAATTTTTTTTACAGTATTAGTTACTGAGGCCGCTTGCTTTAGTTGACATGCCTAAGATTACACTGGTCTACAATTTTTTAGAAGTCGTCTGCTTCAGAGATAAAATGTGCTATTTGTTAGGGATTTTGATGTGCTGAATTAAAACATGACAATTAAAACAACTGATTGGATACTGTTTCCAAGATATTTAAGTTTTTACATTTTACGTCTATGTATATTGTGTACATAGTAGAGTTTTAATCATAAATTGTAAACCTAGGTCTTTTCATGTGTTTATAGTTGCTTTACATGATAATATTTCACCTGTCCTATTTATGTAACACTGTAAAAAACAGCAAAAGGGTTATATAAATAAAAAATATATTGAAACAAAAGTAAAAAACTATTATGTATATATAAGTACATAGTTTAGTCCTTATTCAGTGTCTACTCGGCGCTTCTTGGCTTGTCTCTTGTATTCATTAAATGGAGCATCTCTTGTCACTGTCCAGCAATAGTCTGCAAGCATTGATGGGCTCCATTTGCCCTGATAGCGTTTCTCCATTGTTGCAATGTCCTGGTGAAATCGCTCGCCGTGCTCGTCGCTCACTGCTCCGCAGCTCGGTGGAAAAAAATCTAGATGAGAGTGCAAAAAATGTAACGTTAGTGACATGTTGCAACCAAGGCTTTTGTATGCCTTGAGGAGGTTTTCCACCAACTCCCTGTACTTGTCTGCCTTGTTGTTTCAGAGACAATTTTTTGCCACTAACTGGAAGGCTTTCCATGCCGTCATTTCCTTGCCACGCAGTGCTCGGTGAAATTCATCATCTCGAAGAAGTTCACGAATCTGAGCACCAGCAAAGACACCTTCCTTTATCTTAGCTTCACTTAACCTTGGACATTTTCCAAGGAGGTACTTGAAAGCTGCTTGTGTTTTGTCCATGGCCTTGACAAAGTTCTTCATTGGACCCAGCTTGATGTGCAAGGGTCGTAACAAAATCTTCCTTGATTCAACAAGTGGTGGATGCTGAACACTTTTCATCCCAGGCTTCAATGACTGTCGGAGTGGCCAATCTCTCTTGATGTAGTGGGAATCTCTCGCACGACTATCCCATTCGCAGAGAAAACAGCAGTACTTTGTGTATCCAGTCTGCAGACCAAGCAAGAGAGCAAGAACCTTGAAATCGCCACAGAGCTGCCACTAATGTTCGTCATGAAAGTTGTTTCATGTTTTCATAGGTTTCCTTCATATGGACTGCATGACCAACCGGAATTGATGGAAAAACACTGCCATTATGCAGCAAAACAGCTTTAAGACTCATCTTCGATGAATCAATGAACAGTCTCCACTCATCTGGATCATGAATGATGTTGAGGGCTGCCATCACACCATCGATGTTGTTGCAGGCTACAAAATCACCTTCCATAAAGAAGAATGGGACAAGATCCTTTTGACGGTCAAGGAACATGGAAACCATAACATCACCTGCCAGGAGATTCCACTGATGTAGTCTGGAGCCCAACAGCTCTGCCTTACTCTTGGGTAGTTCCAAATCCCTGACAAGGTCATTCAGTTCACCTTGTGTTATGAGGTGTGGTATAGAGGAGGAGAATGGGAGAAAATATGGGTCATGTGACATTGATGGTTCAGGACTAGAAGTTTCATCCTCTTCCTCTTCCTCGTCTGACTCAAGTGAGAATGATTCTGGTGCATCAGGAACCGGCAGTCCTTCTCCGTGGGGTACTGGGCGTATAGCTGATGGAATGTTTGGATAATGCACAGCCCACTTTTTCTTCTTTGACACACCTTTCCCAACTGGAGGCACCATGCAGAAGTAACAATTGCTGATATGATCGGTTGGCTCTCTCCAAATCATTGGCACTGCAAAAGGTATAGATGTCCTTTTCCTGTTCAACCACTGGCGAAGATTTGTTGCACAAGTGTTGCAGCATATGTGTGGGGCCTACCTCTTGTCCTGATCTCCAATTTTGCAGCCAAAATAAAGGTGATAGGCTTTCTTAACCATAGTGGTTATACTGCGCTTTTGTGATGCAAAAGTCACTTCACCACAAACATAGCAGATGTTATCTGCATTGTTCACACAAGTACGAGGCATTTCTGCTTACTTTGGCTAAACAGAAATGTGTCCCTTTGCAAAATCAAACACTGACAAATAAGAGAGCACGACACTGTATGATTTGTAGAGCTGATATAGGGCAATTTCTTCAGCAGAGTGATGTAAGCTCAGTTATGATTGCATCATCCATGACTCATAGGAATAACATGATGCAATTCATATCATGTATGACGCAATATCAGCTTCAGATTGTATCATTCATTGTTTTGCCTAAAAAGCAAGTACTGTCCAAACCCAGTCATAGATTTATTCATAGATCCAGTCAAAGATGTATTCTAGTCATTTCTGGTTTAAATTGAGATCCCTTCCCTTTATAACTCACTTATCGTCCGCCATTCCCAAGTCAAGGGTCGTATATACTGACCCAGTATCATATCTGTAAAACTAGAGCCAATCAACAATTTTAAGCATCATTTTCGTTCTCAGTGACCCATAATTAGTAAAGTTTGACAACATTTATTGCGGAAGCATTTTGGTTGTAGACCAGTGTTACAGATCGAAAGTTGTGCAGTTCGGTCCGTGCCTGATGTGAAGGTTTATTTCTTCTTTTGTTTTCTATATAAATAAGCATAGCAGCTCGCTGTCGTCTATTAATAATTCTTCTGAGTTGCTTGAGTGAAAGGTAGTATGATACGAAATTAGTGTAATGGGTACGAGTTGACATTACTTTAGTTTGCAAAACAGGTGAATATCTGGAGACGGTTCAATGTGATTAAATTCAATCGTGTACTTGAATCGAATCAGTGACATCTCAGCAGATTTAAGTTCAGAAATCAACGGGGACAATCCTTTCAATTCATCATAAGAAAAATAAAAGCGATGAATCCTGTCCCAGGGGATAGTCAGGTGCACACAATACATCATAGATGGCTGCCCCTGAGATTAGCAGACCTGAGACGGCAGACGGGATTTTGCTGAAATTTATTTTAAAGATCAAAGGTTAAATGCTGAAGATCGCACACATATATATGCAAAATATAAAAAATATACTAACTATTTTTAGCTAAATAAATTAAAATGGATACTTCGATACATGTTATGCAAATAACAAAAGAAGTAAGAAAAAAGGTAAAACCCCCTTTAATACGTTTCCATACTAGAAGCAAATAAAGCGGAAGAATGGATATAATTTAAACAGAATCTTAAGGAACAGTTTTAGAGGTCAATTAAATTTGTATGATTTTTTCAATGACATTGAACCATATTTAAAGATTATCACCCGATAAGATGCGACAATTTGATTCCGTGAAAGCGCCATTAGACTTAACGATTAGACTTATGAAGAGACCCACTGAAGAAAAAGAAATTGTTGAGTACAGAAACTTGTGCCACAAAGCCAGATCTATTAACACAATAAAATGTTTTGACATAAGAAAAACTGAGCCGAAACGGATAATTGCGTTGAATGTTCATTCGATATTTCATACCAAATTAGGACAGACAATAAGCGAAAGTACAACAGGGATGTTTGACAGAACAGAGCGTTTACCACTGAACATATGTAGGTATCGACCGCTCATTGCAAGCCAGAAGCTTGTACATAGATTTGCATGAATGTATAAAGAACAAAAAATCTTGTATGCATGTAAAAATAAAGATGGTAGATTTTCTTTTCTACGTGGAATTTGTGTTAAATACACAAAGTGATCATGCAGATAGACCATTAAAATACAATTTGTATATCTACAGTTTTTGGTTTGATAATATATATCGTAATATTAAAAGACATTGGTAAACTTGACAATACAATTAACATATCGGTAAATGTGCATGAAATATTGGAGACCGCGGGGTAGTACAGCTTTGCCAAAATGAACTGCAACTGAGGTCTAGATGAGAAAAACTAAATCATACTTGTTAGAATAACCGAAATTAAACGACAAAGACATGTTGACATGCTAATCGTATTTCAATATGGTGGCCCTACTAACTATGAAGAGGGGAGGTACTACAGTGTTGATTCAAGTTTTCTAAGGAGTGGAAACATCCTATCGAACAACTATGAAATATATATTTTATTCAGTTAGGATTTCATAGTTTGTAGGTTCATGAAAGAATGACAAGAAATAAAATGAAAAGGATAATCAGGTGTGTAGACATCTTAGATTCATGGGTAAAAGTTAAGCTATTCATCATATACCTAGAAGCCAAGACTCTTTACAGACGGGGCTGTCTCAATGCATGCCGTCAAAATAATTAGTTGAGCAATTGAGGAACAAATTAGACAAAACGAATAAAATGTGTTGGAATAATTAAACAACAACCATACTGATTGCATTTTAAAAGTGGATTTGGAGATTCCGTTGCATATACATGACTATTTCAAGAACTATAATGTAGTTCAAGAGAAATTTATTCCATACGAAAATGATTTTTCAGGATTGCAGAAGAATTTGATAAATGATTACAATGGTACAAAACTAATTGTACGGAAATTGTTAATGCACATGGAAAAATAAAAGAAGACATGCGGACTGTACCATAGATACTTAAAGTTTTACATGAAGCAAGGTTTAAACCTGAGAACGACACAGTGACAGAGATGTCTCGAATGATCTACAACCCTGGGTAAAATTCGAAATTGAATTGAATCCAAATTTGTGACAAAAAGCAACAAATGGGTTTGAGGAAGACATAGTAGAATTGATGAATAATTCTCTATTTGGTAAACAAATAAAAAATCTCCAAACGGAAACAAAATCTAAATTGCGTGGAGATTACACTAAATGTGTCAAACGCCAGAAAGATGTATAATTTTAAAGGAGAAAAAATAATAATGACATAGTGCTAGACAGTTTGCACAATATGAACATCAAATTAACAAAGCCAATTACAGCGGATTTACAATGTTATAGTTATCCAAATGGTTTATATACGAACTCTGCTATAACAAGCTGAAAAGAATTTGGTGATGGAATGGGACAGTTAATGACTGGTAGAGATTTATTGTGTATCCATGCTGAGAGAGAAAGCTTTGACAGTAACATGAAAGATAATATGACATTTTATGACACTAATGACTATCCAAAGAAGAATACATTTTGTAACCCATAAATTAATAAGAAAGTTGTTTGAATATTTAAAGATGGCAAATGAAAGGCGTACCTTCGAGAGTTTTGTGGGTTACGATAAAATCTTCAGGCATTCAGGACTGATAAAGCGAAAAGAAAGATTGTAAATATATTTTAAAATAATGTTTAATAAAAAGGGAATAAATGTTTATTTATTAACAAGGAAAATTACCAGCAAATAAACTGAGTAAAATTATACAATCATGAGATGTACACTCTCAAAATGAATCCAGCAACATTTAAGTTTTTGATATCAAGCGGTTGTTGGTTTGCATCATAAAGAAATTACCTTACGCATATGCGAACATCTTGTACTAACAAACAAAATCTAAACGCATTAAAGTTCTGCTTCTTTTTCTTCCGTGTAAAAGTATCTACACCTTCTCATTTCATTTCGTCTGTAATAACACCATTTTCTTCAAACACTGTTTCCATTACTTTTTCGTCCCTGCTGAGGAAGACAACTATAAATGCAATCTGTTATCATATGAATTCTCAGATCAAGACTTTCACAATGATTACCAGTGTAAGACTTGATGACACTTACGTTGCCAATTTCTGTATGCTTTTGTTATTCATAAAATGAATACCTCGCGGGTTTTGTAAACTATCGCTTAAATTGGAAACCATGAGAATTACTTATTCTTTCTTGAGGAGCTTAGATCTATAATCACAGAGTTTTTACTGGTGAGTTTAAAACTTTTTCCCCTTTTTGCACAGTATCGAAACACCTTTAAAACTCATCCTAGGAGAATCAAGTCTGAGGTTTGCTAAGGTTGTACTGGCTTTTATGTCGACGATTCTGATATTGCTGAAGACACACACATACACACATTATATTTCTGAATTTGTCATTAACTGATTGTGCAATTGATTCTGAAGTAATTATCATACTGCAAACAAATATTTTCTAGTTCTCAGTCTTCATTATCACCCTCCATAACTTTAGAGGCTTTTGCAATTGTTATGTGCAGTATTGAAACATTGGTAATAAACATGTATACAGTGGACAATGATCAGGTGCAATCTCAAAGTCTCATGGTATTCTAAACTATTTCCACTACACTAAAAATTAGAAAATTTCTTTGGAAATCTTGTCTGCATTAGCTGCTCTGATTATAACAATTACAATTTATCAAACATGATACTTTGTTTAATCCGGATTTCTTTCACTGAATCATATAGTGTTTGCATGTCATGAAAATGTTTTAGTCACTGAAGTTGAAAAACCATGACTATGGTTACACGATGATTTCTTTCATGAGCATTCTACTTTTTTAATAAAACGACCCAATGAACAGCCTGGTAAAATCAATATATTTGAATTTAGCTTTGGAATCGCTGTCTGTAAAGTTTGTTCAGGTTTAACGTAGCTTGGATTATATGTGGATTAAGGTATTCAACTCTTGGTTATTGATATCTTCCTACTTGTGTTGACCGTACGTTGCAATTGCTCTAGCAATTAAATCCATTTATATGCATAAAAGATCTGTAAGCAACATATACTCTGACACCCATCACAAGTACAATGGGTATATACTGGCATTTTACCAGTCCACCATAAGGCTGGTAGAAATCAACAAACTGAGGTATTTAAAGTTTATCTAAGGTAACATCAGAACATGTAGATGCTTACAGTGTACAATCATCGCTCCGGTTGCTTAAATACTGGGTTACCAAACGTTGTTCTACAAATCTTTAAATGTATTCGTCAAAAGTCTTTGTTCTCTTTTCTTTGAACTCTACAGTTTTTATGTCTAATTCTTCCATTTATTAATTATGTGCATTTGTCATTAAATACATCTGGGTCAAATAACCTGCTTCTGCAAATGCTGGACAATTAGTATTGCTCTTCCAATAATTACTACTTCTGCTGTCTTTCTATCAGCAACAAAAATGTTGTATTTTACATTCTGGCTGAATAGGGCCCTTATATTTATGCTATTCCCATAATTAAAACATCGTTTCCTTCTTGCTATTATGTATGTGATTATTTCACACAGTAAATATCTGGCCTGGAGATAAAACAACTAACATCGAGTCTCATTCGGAACTGCCTCAGCTATTTCTGCGAGACAAAATTATGCCTTAGATGTATGTCGGCGCAGTGGTTTACAGAAAAATCATACATTTTGTTCGCCGGAAATTTCTCCAGAAAAAAACCCTAATCTGTTTGGATTATATCGGCTATTTCTACGATTGGATTGACTGTAGGATTGACCGAGAGGTTACGAATTTAATAAATAGTTCGATTATTCGCAACATCTCGGTGTAACAAGATAACCGGGTTGGATTTCGGATTCACAACAGAACACTTTTGATGGTGATACAAAATGCAATGTTTATTGATGAATGACTTGAATAGGAAAAAATGTTATGATTAATACGTGCGTGTATAGGGTCCAAATATTGGACAAATTAACATAATTCTCACGAACCTAATAATGTAACCCAAATGTGAATACAAATAAATAAATACACAGTACAAAGACAAATGTTGATGATTCACAGTAATTTCAGACGACGAAAAGAATGATGTGTTTTACTCAAATAGTAAAATGATGTACTTTACTCGTATAGTAAAAATGTATACTGGTATTTTATTCAAATAATAAAATGAAAACAATGGGATAGATATCACACAAAATATCTTTACAATCCCAAACCACTGGGTATCACAAACCCCAAAATTAGCCCACGGCTATAAAAATCACATGTATGGAGTAACACAAAACACTCCGTCACTGGCACGCTTGGCTATCAGTCACACTGGTCAATCAAGCAGTCAGCATTACAGGTAGTCCCCGACAACCATTCAATTCCTTGGTCAATCAAGCGATCAGCGCCCACCAATCGGTCAGCAACGCCCGATCACCTGCTACTCAAGCAACACACTGCTAATTCAGCTCTACGGCTGCTATGGTTAGCTTTACAGCTGCTATGGTCAACTTCTATGGTCAGCTCTATAGCTGGGACCTCTTCGACTCTGATCAGCTGAAAATAAATCTAACACCGTGTATTATGATTGACACGGGCATATACGATAACACGTAATGACGTTATATACGGTAAGTTATACAAATTACATTATCGGCACAACATTACAAAGCAATAAACAAGTTCAGAAGTAAACCTACCCGTGTCCGATAATAATCCTATGGTAATAAACGTTTCCTAAAAATGCCACTTTATATTGCTAATATAAAGCTCTTATTAAGTCACAAACAAGAATAGAAAATATTTGCATTGTACTACGCAAGTCGAAGCTACATAGAAAATATACATCAAAAATTTATAAATAATTTACATACCTCTACAGTTGAAGATGTGCAAATCCTTAAGTAGACTGATCACTGACAAGACGTTCCGTAATGTAAAGATTTAGTCCTACGGTGAGGCATTTATACACAGACGATGCAGCCCTACATCGTCTGTGCGCTTGATGTATTCGGTTTTTCCCATCGAAAACACTTCGCACGTGCGGCATAAGGTGAACCCAACTCACTGTTTCGACATATTGTACAATATACATAAATCACCCTCAGGTATCGTTGTTACAATGAAAAACGAAATCCGAGTACATGTATTTAATTAAATAAAAGGGATTTATACAATTCCGTGACACTCGGTCAATCCTTGTTTCGTAAATAGCCGTAGTAGTGCGAATGGCAGCTATCGACATGCATTCGATGAATGATCCGTATGACTGACCTCGAAGTTGTGAATGATTGAGTCTTTCATTGAAATTCCACTAATAGCCAGTCAAAAGGTACCTTTTAAAAATAACGCCATTTGTGATTAGTCTAAACACAGTCTCATGTTCAAACTCGAGCTTAAGAGAGACCACGTTCTTTCTTAAAGTGTATTGAGTAAGCAACACACTTTACCTCTAACGCAATGTAAACAAATCAGTAGAAAGTCTAGATAATCTTATTGTTATAAGTTCAAAATACAAGTCGAAACAACTGTGTATAGGTTCGATATATTTGTTGTTTGAATGACATAATGGTGTGACAAATATATTGTATGTAACTTGTATTCACCAAACGTGAGTATATTGAATCATAAAGCAAGATACTTTTTTTTAAAATCTCCAACTTCGTGCTGTATTTATTGATTTTCTGATTTAATTTATCCATTCTAACATCAAATGCAAGCCTCTGTGTAGCCGTTTACATGTTCAGTTCGATTTTAATTGCTCAAATGATGCCGCAGAATGTGAGAGTTCCTTTAACTATGTCAGCAGAGAATGCATTTGTATCTGTCTTAAATAGTATGTTACATCGTTCTCAATCGTCTTACTTTTTGTCTGTTTCATCGATACTTCCTTTGTACCAGACCAATATTTATGCCCAGTTCTTGATCATCGTATTATTTTTTTTAAAATCTGCTTTTTATTGTTCAGCATTGGCATGTAACTTGTTCTAAAGCTGTTGTAAATTAAGAACTGTTATTGTTTGATCTTATCACTCAAATCTATATTTGATGGATTATAACTATAACTTGTATTTACAGATGATCATTGAATAGTTCAGATCATCATCTGGTAAGAAAAGAGCTAGTCTGATTTCATCACTTAAATCTAAAATTAATTGGTTAAATGTTGTTTTCATCACTGCTTACCGTGTTTTCATTAACATTTATTTTTTAAAAGTCCTCTATCATTTTAATTATCTCAGTAAAATCATGTTAATTTGCAACTCTGACAGGTTAGTGGTAATGTCAGTTATTTTGTTTTGTTAGTCAATAATTTGTGTGCATAAACCATTAATTGGCTTTGCATTCATTTGATTGTTTTGTGGGATTCAATGATTCCTAAATTTCTGTAATTATACCATTTGAAAGTCCCATAGTCTTCCAGTCATGTTCTGGTTTTCTCTATGTCATTTTCCAAAACTTCCAACTCATTGTTTGCAACTGTTCTGTAGCAGTATGTAAGGCATTGAGTCTCTGTATGAAGAGTATATGTTTATCTGAACTCTTTTTGTCTGCTAGGCAGAGACTCTGACAAAGTTGAATAATTACCATTGAGTTGTTTGTGTTAATAATTTATTATGTAAATATGTTGGTTTAAAAAACCCACAAACTGTATCAGATTTATAAATGCATGTAACGTTACCTGGCTATAGAATACTAAAAATATATCATTGTAGCTGGAGATATACTCTATGTAATTGTTACTCGGATTAATTTGGACCTTTGAGTTCTGTTTCAAACTTAACAGCATCAGAACTTTCTTCATTAGCATTATTAGCTGTCATTCCCACGTTGACTTTTTCATATACATTTCGAGATTTGGGAAATCCATCTCGCATTAAAACAGTCCTTGTTTCTTTCATGTCTTTGGTGTAGTAGAATATAATCTTTTTTTAGTTCATTTGAAACATTGTAGTTGCCAAAAACAAAATATATTCTTTGCTATTAAATCGATAGTTTACATATACATTTCTCACCGAGTACGTCGATTGTACTATAAATTTTAATTTCTATAGGAAAACTTGAAACAGGCAAAAGTTTAAGATTTTCTGTTCAACTTGAATCCTCGTTCACAAAGTGGCGTTATGCCTCATTTGTCGTAAGGATTAGAGACCTTATGTTGTGCTATACCCAGGCTTTATGCCTCATTTGTCGTAAGGATTAGAGACCTTATGTTGTGCTATACCCAGGCTTTATATTTTACACTAAGTCCCTCCAATTTTCTTTATCTTTCAACTTCGTTCCTTCCTCCAATTTTTGTTTCTTCATTTTCTTTATGGCGTGGATTTCTGTACTGTTTATTTTCTTCCTGGGTGCATTTTTATTTCATTGTACCCCTGGATTGATTTCATTCTCGCATTTTGCTTTCCTTATGATGTCGTCAGTACTTCTCAGGGTACAAATAGCACAAATTACTATTTGATCATGTTTGAACACTTTCCTGTAGATCAACTGCACGTTGAAAGTTTAAGAATCAATCAAAGTAATGTTGGACCAAACCCACTACAAGCCAAGGAACTTCTAGACGGGTAGCTTTTCCTGTACCATCTAATTCAGCTGGTCTTACACCTATTCCACCCGCAACTGTTGCAGTGCTAACAACTCAGTAATTCAAAATTGTATTTCTTTCTAACATCTCGATAATTTTGGATCTGTCTGACTAAATACGTTTCTAATCTCGCTACGTCTTTGCAGCAAAAAATTAGTACCGTTATCTATCGGCAGAGTAGGCTATAAAGGAGATGCACCTGTTACTTTTGCATTTATATATGAATCTATTAAAGATATGATATACGTATAGGGGTTGGTGCTTACAGGCAAAGCCACCTGAAACGTATGTTCTTAACATTCCACTTACACCAGAAATGTATTTTTCATGCAGAAGTATTCATTTATTGTGTAAAAAGTTTTGTCAAGTACAATTCCATGTACTATCAGGTAGTCAGTTGTGAACTAGCTAAACGAAACTAGAATACTGAGTTTTACAACTGCTTCAATATTCATGTTTCTCGGTGTACCAATAACGTTTTCAAAAGAACTCTGTAAGGGGCAGCAAGAGCAGAGTTTAATATAGCATGATAAATGTTGTATTAATGTATTTTGTATCAGTTCACTTTTCTCAGTAGAAAAAAGCTATGCGATTTAATATACCAAAAAGTTAAACATTTCGTGCCACAAGGTTTTAATATTGTACCTCAAGCAAACTTGCACAGCTCGAATACAGACATGGTTTTTGTTGTTGCCCTGCTTTGATAGATTGTTCATTCATACCATTCACTTATTTTACAGTTGCATATTTAAGGTTCTACGAAGAAACAATTTTCCTTTTTTGCCCTAACGAACAAGATACCTAAAATAGCTACACTACAACTTATCAAATAATAGATTCTGTTTGAGCTGTTTTAACGTGTATTATTTCTATCATCATTCATTGTTGATTCTTGTAAATGCTTTCCATGGTGTCCTGCAATGTAAATAACGACTCATTTTTACCTTGATTTATCGTATTCTCCATCATCTTTTCTTTTTCTTCTTTTAGAGTTATCGTCGTCATAGTTAGCTTCTTTGGCTATTCGTCTTTGGCTTCAATGTAGACATATTAATCATTCTTTGCTTTAGCATAATTTTGGCTTCAATATTGGCATATTAATCCTTCTTTGATTTAGCATAGCTTTTAGCTATCATGCTAATTCCTCCCCTAATTCCTGGTTGAATCCTCATAAACATATCCTAATCTATGAACAATTGGAATTATACCTAATTTAATTTGCGACTAGCAACATTAGCTAGTCTTGGTGGATTGAAATAATGTGTTGGGTCTAGTTCATAATTATCCAGAATTAAAGCATTTTGTTTTTCGTAATACGTTACCAATATAATTTAATTTGAAAGATGGCGACTGCCGGTACTTGTCTTGGTTATATAGTTGCTACAATAAAAAATGTAGACATTATCTAACTTCAAGCTACCGCAATTGTACCATACCTTTTTTTTCATCAATGCAAGTTAAATATTTTGAGTACGGACATATCAATCTCGATCCCGAATTACACAGCCCATCCCGCAGGTATATATTGACCACTCCTAAACATTATCGCACGAAATCTTGATATACCACAGCAGGCGAAAAAAACCTACATTACACTGACCCAATGAATACCCTTTTGTCCCTTAATCAGGCAATTTTAATGTTCAAATTTTGAGTCTAGAGATGCGTTGAAACAACCATTTCTTTTTTCCCCCTAGAATGTATGTGTTGTTTCAGCTTTTGACGTATAATAAAATGGTACCTAATCAAGAAATTTTGAGTAATTATCACACAAATATTACTTAGTAGATTTGACAACATAGGGACAGAATATTCTTGGCTGCTACCACAAGTTTAGGTGTCATGACAAGAAAAAAAGATTACACTGCTAGCTATACCAACACACGTAGAATGCGCATAGGGTTACTATTATTAAATCTAGGTGATTGCTAGTGACTGTCTCTAGCAATCTGGTTATATCTCATGCGCTTTTGTGATGTCAGTTGTACTCAAACATTGGAACGTATAGTTCCGCTTGAATACAGGGATTGTTCGTGCATAAAATATCCTTTCTTATATACTTGATATATTATATATTTCTTATGTACTTGGTATATTATATATGTCCCTAGTAATAAATAGATCATGTAGAGAATAAGGACAGAGATTTTTGAAGAAAGATTTTAAGTCCTCAAAAATCGCTTGCGGAATCATACTCCTATCTCGTTTTCCAGCAAATGTTTCCGCTTGGTAAACCGTTTGTTATTCCTATAGTGTATTTTTCTTCTGCACTGATAACTAGTTTTGGTAGCTGCATGAAAATGTATAATAATAATAGAAGACAATATATATGAAACGACAAAATTATTAAATGTATTTGCCAGAGTTTGTAAGCGTGATTCAGTTTACATAAGTCTCACAACAATTATTTGGGTTGTACTGGAACTTACGTGTTTGTTTGTTTGTTTGTTTGTTTTTTTTTTACTATGGGTACTTCAGGCGGAGCTAACATACTACTCACATCGCGCGTCAACATACTAAGCCGTATCTGCCATCATATTACCTTTATAAAATCTCTGAAACGGATCGAATTATATACACACCAGTTATTTGCAGCATGGATTTATAAATCTGATCCGAGAACAACTTTATGTTTCAATGTCTTTATGTAGTTGCATAAAATATTTCGTGTTTATATACAATGTTGCCTGATATTGTCAGGCAAAATTACTTTAACGCAATCCGCTATATGTACATGACTGACTGGTAGTTTATCTAAAAAAAAACACTGGCCAAATATTGGTCTTTGCCACGACTGTTAGTTTTTTCACTGACAAAAAAGCAACTATTTTCCTAAAAAAAGAAACTTTTTTGCAGATCTTTCAGCCGATGGAATCACTCTCACGTGAATGAAACATCTGCCGCCTTGAAAATGTACATGGTTCACAGTTTTTAAGATAATTTGGCGTGGAAATTTTATATTACCCCCCCCCCCCCCCAAAAAAAAAAAAAAAAAAAAAAAAAATTTAAACGCTGACAGTAACTCAATAAATCCGTGAATTTTATGTTTCTTGTTACATTTTTGGATCAGTCGGGTTTAGGGAATGATCTCAGTTATAAATGAAATTCTTAAGGAGTGAACTTGACAAGAAAGCAGATGTTTTTTAAGAATAGCTTTGATGAACATACACAGAAATTAAAACAAAATACATTTGTTTTTCCAAAATAAACTGCTTCGAAAAAAATTATGATAGATAAGATAGATTCTTATCCAGGATTTCATAAAACGTCCCCAACTTGGTTAAGTATTCAACGTGTTAGCCCTCTGAAAAGTCAAATTTAACCCTAGTATCTCAGTGCTAGTTCCGAAATAGCCATGTTCACCGGTTAATAAATTTAAATATTAATTTAAAATAATGTATCACTTTCCATAAGCAACGTAAATAAAATTCCTCATGCAAATATCAGTATCTACCTGCACAGATTTCACCTACGATCAAAACTTGTACTTGGAATTCAGTGCTATTTAAATTGTACTTGGAATTCAGTGCTATTTAAATTGTACTTGGAATTCAGTGCTATTTACATTGTACTTGGAATTCAGTGCTATTTACATTGTACTTGGAATTCAGTGCTATTTACATTGTACTTGGAATTCAGTGCTATTTACATTGTACTTGGAATTCAGTGCTATTTACATTTTTTTATACGTATAAGCATACTTTGGACAATTCTTCTTTATTTACACTTCTGGTCAACAATCCAAAAATGTCTTTTAGTGCTTTAACTTTTGATTACCAGTCCCTATCAGTGATCAGTGAGCAGGTGGGGCTTATTATTGTTTGAAAACAAAAGTTCGAAAATTACAGCATATATAAAGCATCAAAAGGATCATGCAGCAGAGATATTTGTAAACATCAATTTTGCTTTTTTTTAATTCTTTTTTTTTACCTAGATGTGCTAGTTGTTACATTCAGCGAATGGTATTATGAAACACTGAAACATCTGTGAAATTACCTTCCATGCCTTTTCTTTCAAATATGCATGGAAAAAAAGCAAGCATATTTATAATACAATCGCCTGAGATTTCTTGATAATGCTGAGTTGATGCTGTGCTGGCATGTTGAAAAGCCATCTAGAATTAATTATCCAACCTATTTTTCTTTCACTAGTACCTGCGTTGATAGTTAACCAAAATCCACAGAGATCGAGTATGCAAATGCAAAACAAGCTGTAAGAACGTTATAATAATATAATGAAGAATATATTGTAGATGCAAAAAAAAAACAAAAAAAAAAAACTGTTGAATATGATCTCTACGAAAACATTTGACCAAAAATCTAAGCCACCTGGAAATAAGTGGTATGGTTTACTACTTTAATTTCTAACCATAAGTGGAAAGGGAGTGAAATAACAAAGTTTCCTAATTTTTACGGTATTGTGTCGAACTCAACAGCCCCACGGATAAGCTAATGACGGCACTGCAAACGCCGATTCCATCACGGTATAAAAAGCTAGAGATGATTCGATTAGGACTAATGAATATGTGTTTATTCACACGGCCCTCTGAATCAGACTGTCCGGTCAAAGAAAGTACACTTTTTGAGCAGAGCTCATAAGCGTAACCATGGTCATTAGAGACCCGGATAAACTCGTAGCCGATGAAGATGGTGACCAAAGTGACACTGGTACTCAGAAGACCCGTCATGATCAAGGACATAACCGGGTATTTGTCACTGTCGTAAAATATGTGTTGATAGTCTGCAGAATGGAACACAGCATCATTCTCTTGTGTGCCGGTATCACCTTCTGAAGAAAAAAATACAAATTGGAAAATAAAATCATTAACAAAAGCCGATTCATATATTGTTTTATAACCCTAGTGATATTCATTTTAGAGATTTCGTCTAACAAAAAATGATCATTTGAACTAGCAGTAACGCCATAACCTTTTGCACGTGTTTTTTGCGTCAAAAACATTATTACAGCTGTTATGTTTTGTGCAAGCGGACAACGTTTTCAAGCAGTAAACCAAAGGGTTCATACTTATCAAGGTATAATGCTACTTTAGAGTTGTTTCCATTTATATATATATATATATATATATATATATATATATATATATATATATATATATATATATATATATATATATATATATATATATATATATATATATATTCACGACAAATATTTTGTTTAGCATAGTCAGCACACTAAACACTAGATTGTTTACCTTTGAACGTTTATTTATTTATTTATTTAATACTTTGATCCAAATGCTGCAATAGGCAATGCCTATAAATTTCTTCTCACAAAACAATCAAGGAAAATATCAATGTGTAACATACATACGATGGCAGTATTTGGTTTCGAATAAGGGAGCATCCCCATTTCTGTCCAATAGACCCTTTCTGATAGGTAAACACTGCTCCATCATTTCGTACGTGCACTTCAAGACACATGTATTTTGTTTACGAATATAATTATTGGTACAACTTTTAAAAGGTACGACCAATTACCAGTGGAATAAAGTCAAGACTCAGAAAATATCATTTATTTAATCTAAGTGTCACGTGCTCCGTGATTCCAGTGGACTAGCAAATATATGTAAAGATTCATCACATGTTCTTTGAGATTTTTTATTTTGTCAGAAATTATTGAAAACCGTGGCATATATAACTTTACTTATGGCTTAGATTTTAAAAAAATCATATCCGGTAAGATGGTATAGCATACAGTTTAATCAAAGTGGCAGACATGTTACGAATACTAAAACGGTAGGAATGGAAATGGACATTGTGCCAATACGATGCGTTACGCAAACGTAGGCTACAACGCCTGCAAAAGGCGTAGCCTTATATTCTGATCAAATGAGATTATGAGATTAATGAATAAAAATGAGATTAATGAATAAAAATGTTAGCAAAACTTGAGGGAATCATAGAAGAGTATACGATGAAAATTCAACGCCATGTACTTAGAAAAACACAAGATGTATACACTTATAATGCAGACTCCATAAAATATTTAACTTTTAATCTTCTTTTTATATCTGGTTTTGCATATACAAAACGATATATATATATATATATATATATATATATATATATATATATATATATATATATATATATATATATATATATATAATGTTCTTTCCACTGGTCACGCATTTATTTCATAAAGGACTAAATAATACACTAAAGTTGTACTAGATTTATTGTGAATACTACATATATCTACATTTGTACTTATAAAATGTAGCAATATCAGTATTTACGTGACCTGTATGAAAGTTCATTTTGAATATCTCGTGTAAGTGCTTGAACCAGCTATAGTATTATACAAGAGCGCCTGAACTATCTAAAATAATGTATACTCACTAAATCCGTTGTTGGTGATGCTGTCTCCGACATGGAAGGAACATCCTGTTGTAATGGGCTCTATCTGGAGGTGTATTGCCATACTTAGTTACGTTGGTGCAGCCCTATCATGGGTCATCGGGGCTATTCTTTTGAAAGGTTGCATTAGTATCTTTGTGTCGCAAACAGACATATTCTTCCCGTTGGATTGTTCTATAACGTTGGCAAGTGGGACATTTCCAAACACCGACAGAACTCCATCTTGGAGGGAAATTCTCATCTGTTCACGGATACAACAATCCGTTATGTCTAAAAATTAAAGAAATCATACTGCTTGAAGGAATACTTTCTATTCCCCTCATTCTGCCGTATCCATGATACTTGGGACGACACGTGAATAGTTAATTTAGCTACACGTTGAATATTTAATTTAAAATATGTATTATCAATAACATCAAAAAATAGTTAATTTAGCTAAATGTTGAACATTTAATTTAAAATATGTATTATCAATAACATCGAAATTTTTTTATACTTTTTATTACATGAAGATACAGTGGTAGTAAGCAAAGCACAAATATATACGATGTGCAACAAAATTTCGACAATAGACAAGCAGTTCTACAAAGGAAACACCTGCAAAGGAATTTCGATGAGAATCGAGGAGACACGCGTAGGCAGGAACTTCACAGGTAATTATCGAACCATACAACAGTATAACTAAATAAGGAAGTACTGTCAACACTTTTAATGACTGAAGAAAGTAATTGAAAAATACAACAAATAAATTCAATATATGCAAACGTCTATAGTGACGAAGACATATTAGAATGGAGAACCCACTGCAATGAAATAAGTTTGTAAAAGTGTAACACTGTAAGCACGTAGTAAAAGAAAAAAAAAAAAAAAAAAAAAAAAAATCAACAACAACAAACAAACACAGAACGAAAAGTAGCTAGTTATTTTTTAGTAAAAGTCCAGATCTCAAATTAAATATTACTATTGAGAAACATGGACATTCACTTTTGTATTAATTGCTGGTACTGGAGTAGTACACGGTCAAACGAACCAGTCATACCGGCAATTCAGAGTAGCTTTGGAAGGTCAAGGAATAGCTGAAAGATGTTGACCTACAAGAAGTCATCATAATAAGAACATAATCCGTACAAAAATGTTTACTAAAAAGCCCAGTTAGAAAGTCCAGGCCAAGACGAGGATACTGATACTGTCTAAAATTACATTCGTCCATGTTAATGAGGCAAATCAACCAAAAATTCATGAACTCGGTCTATTTTCCAACACTATATTGATTAGAGCATGCAGAGAAAGACACCATATACTAGACGAAAAAGGCTAGAGACGTGCCTAGCCATGTTAGGAAATTGACTAACTGAAATGTGTTTTGTTTTATATAAATGATCATTTTTAAAGAAGAAAAGATCTAACTTACAACAGGGCAGGAGGACTATCGACAAAAATCGAGAGAAAAAAAAGACTAGCAGTTATTCGATAAGATGTGGATCGGAAATTGAAGAACAAAAAAAAATAATTTGCAATGAATGGATAGTCTACAGAAAGACTTATATTTATTCCCAAGTAGTGCATATCGGAATGTCTGGAGTTGGTATATGTCAAAATCAAAATCAAAATCAATTTATTTCAATAATTTAGATCTCAGGCCCACAGTACAAAATTCTATTTATGATATACACAATTAGAACTCTACATTTTCTTTAATACAACTGAGTTGAAAAGTCTTGATATACTTACACACTTATTTCCGAATAGTTATATTTTTACATGATTTTATTCTAATGGAGAGAAAAGAAACTCTCTCGAACAAATGATTTGTATAAGTAATGTGATAAATTGGACAGTGTAACTACATCACTGTTAGACATAAGCGAAAATATTTTTTCAACGCTAGATTGTCTATAATATACATTGTTTAGATAATGTATTCTAATATGGTCATAGTTTGGGCAAACGCAAACAAAATAAAACCAGTCTTCTATTATCAAGATATTTCTTCTCCTGCACAGTTCACAAAACCTGAATGCTCTATCAATTTTTTCTCTCCTGTCTGTTTCAATCATTAGTGTATAGTTTGAACACTTTAGTTGCACTAATTGTTTTCGGAAATTGAAAAGTATATGGCATGAGAGGTATTTCTCACATTGTAGTAGTGATTTGTATTATATATATATTAACTATAGTAGTAACATTTTGAAGAATTAGTAATATGTGCCGACCAAATATAAATGCAGTGTCTCTGACCCTCTGAGTAAACTCCGAAATAAATACTCTATCATCACCAACATCTTGGGCTATCCATACATACTCAAAGCCATATAGAAATAGCATATCTTTAATCTTTGTAGGCCATGTGACAACACCAACTTCATCTAACTTTTCAACATAATATAACACTGATGTGGATATCTATCAGCCGATAATTTCATAATTTCAATCAAGTATTTTATGCACCTTACCATATATGACGTAAAGAGAGGGAATCTACCACTTTCTCCTTAGGTCACCCAATTATTTGTAGTATTTGTAATAGGAAGATATCTCTTACAGAATTGAAATTGCACTTCCTCTATATCTTTCAAGTATTAAAATCCCCATATTTCTGCACCAAAAACATTATATTGGTTTAATCATTGAGTCAAATATTTTGAACATATCTATAACATGAAATTGCCCGAACCTTTTTGAAAATAAAATACACGTGTGCATCGTTGTGTGTGTGTGTGTGTGTGTGTGTGTGTGTGTGTGCAGCTAACATTTGTTTACACACAGACCATTACAACTTTGTTGTAAAAAAATAATATCATATTTATAGTAAAGCACAACTCTTATTCGTTCTGTTTTAAAATAACATGTTTCACGTTCTCTTCACATACATCTCCTTTCCTAAATACCACTATTTCTGTCTTGTTGAGGCTTACTTCCATACCAGTTCTATCACAAAAGCTTCCTGTAATATATATTTGTTGTTGCACTAATCTAACTGAATTAGAGCAGTTTGCCATATCATCTGTGTACATTAAGACAAAGATTTCTTAATGTCTGAAGTGATAAGTATGCCTCTGCTACATTTATTTCCTATCTCTGAGACCATGCCATTTACAAATATAATAAATAATATTGGGCTTAGCACACAACCTTGTCTTGTCCAAACAGTACAGTTAAAATAAAACACACACACACACACACACACACACACACACACACACACACACACACACACACATATATATATATATATATATATATATATATATATATATATATATATATATATATATATATATATATATATATATATATATATATATATATAAACGCAAACAACATTATGTATTGAGACCATAAGTGTAGACTCCAGGGCAATACACTTAGCTTTGGGAAACCGGTATTCCCCAAATAGACTCACTTTCATCTCTGTTGGTCGTTGTCACTTTTATTCTCCTTGCAAAATTACTAAGAGAGCATAAGACAGAATAATAACTGAGGAAGAAGTCCCTATAAACATTAATACGCTATTGATGAACTATTTATAGCTGCAATGGCGAAATCAAATATGCCTGGGACTGTGGTACTGGTTTTGACCCTAATACATTTCCGTGACACAAGGGCAGTCTAAACTATTCAGGTACACATAGTTAACATCATATAGGAACACAGTCAAATTTAAAGACAAGCATTGACTTCCTGGTTAGAATAGAAACTATTGTGTTTCCGGTGATCAAAATGCAAATTTTGAATAAAAAAAGTGTTACTGTAAACACCGAGCGTGATAACCTGGCGAAAACAGATATTATATAGGTTTCAGATAATCAGAGATTTAAACAAATAAAGAAAACTGAAGGATACATATTAATAGGGATGTAAATGGCATACAATATGCAACATGATGAGAGGAAAGACAAAATCAGAAGATAATACATTTCCAGGGTGCGGGGAAAGGTGCTAGGATCAAAACTAAAATAATGTTAATCTGTAATGATCACATCCCCTGCGTTATAAACGTGACCAAAACGAATTTGAAGACATACATGAAGAAATTAGAACACTGGTGTTATTCTATATTGTATATTATGGAATAGTTGACTTAACAGACCGTGCCTTCCAAAGGAATTCAAGCAGTTAAGCGCATGAAAGATCCTGTTGGGTTAGAAAAAGACAGACCTTGAAAAGTACGTTAGGGGACTAATAGCATTGAGCGAGAAATAAAGACCTATCATAGTCAAAAACGCTAAGCATGATTACTGGCAGAAAGGGTGCAAAATATATGTCTGAATGGAGGGAAATGGTGATGAAAGGCAGTGTGCTAAGAAAAAGAGATCTGGATGCCGAGGAGGGCACATGCAGACGAAGGCTTTATGATTGTAGCTCAAAGAGAAGACATACATGGCCAGCTTGATAAGAGGAAGTTTACAAGACCAGAACATCTTACAAATATGCGCAAATTTGCTAGAAAACGGATGGGGCAGCAAACCACTTGAATGGTCCGTACTGAAACTAATTCGGTATAAACACAGAATTCGGAATGATAAACCCCATCTAGATATGAACTGGCAGCCGCCACACACATATGTAATGAGGTGAGTTAAATAAATTGAACAAGCGTACAATCTGGTTCAGAGTGGCAAGTGCAAAACCTCAGGAACTTCTACACCTTGATCGAAAATATGATAGGGTACAGGAAACCAGGCATAATAATTATTTTATTACGGTCGTCAAAAGCATGTAACTTGACGAGCATGATAGAAAAAGATACAACCATATATATTTGTGCAAAAAAATCTTTTAAACAGTACGTTTTACCAGTACTAAAAAATAAAATGTTCTATAAAGTTCAAGTATCTCTATATAGATATGACTTTGAATACGTGTAGATCTCAGAAGACATAGGTGATGAAAACTTTTTTATTTGTCCTTTAAGCAATGTTTACGAGATAATTTGTTGCAATAATGGGTTTCGGACATATCGAATTGTAAGGAAGCTCGTCATTACGAACATTTTAAGTCTCAGCTAAATGTTGAATATTACCTTAACATTGGTCTGCGATTACAGATCACACAAGCGATTGCATACCTTAAATGTTTTACCCCTGGTGTTATGGTATTGAAAGTGGAAGTCACGATAAAATACCAGCAAATGAATGCATCTGTACCTTATATGATTGAAAATAGAAGATGAATATCGTATGGTCATGATATGTCGTTTTCACTCGGAATTAAGACAAAAATTTCTCCCATTTATTTGTCAATCTTATCCTACAGAACAAACTGTATTCATTTCTCTACATTAAAAAGGCCAATATTATTGGACATTTATCTTACTTTCTTTACTATGCTTTTCAAAAGAGAAACAAGTTCTAGAAGCTTGACCAGTCTGATATATTCCAACTGTAATGTCAGTAGTATTGTGTTGTTACCATATATTTTTTCTGTTTCTGTCTCTGACACTATCTGTCTCTGTCTCTCTTTTAATTTAGGAATATTTTGGGCATCATAATGTAATTAAGCACTGAATACGCAGATGCTTATTGAGGCTCGCTTGTGTTATATTATTCCTAAATAGATCCTAAACGAAAGATGTCATTGTCATTGTGGATCGGATTCGTACATCCATTTATTAAATGACAGTTAAAATTCATGGGAGCAACTTTTGTTACTAATTTAATATTGACACTTCCGGTTCCAGCCATAGTTTCACCTGTTCTTTTATGAGATATGTACGAAACTTGTATCTCTGCTTAATTAGAAGGTCAGGGTATATGGGATATATGAGTCCACTTCATCGACAAATCCAAAATATAGAAATGAAATTCAGGATAGATGCTTCAATCGTACGTGTTTTTTAAATATCTGTCACAATAAATCCCTTGGCGATATTTAGATATGGACAATTGGTAATAAATATAAAAACCGAAGAAAAAGAAAAAGACAATTAAAGACAGAAAAGAAAGAAACTGCAACCTGGTCAAAATGAATGACTTTAAAATAAACCGCAACCTGGTCAAAATGAATGACTTTGATATAAACTGCAACATGGTCAAAATGAATGACTTTGATATACACTGCATCATGGTCAAAATGAATGACATTGATATAAATTGCAACCTGGTCAAAATGAATGACTTTGATATACATCAGATACATCAAAAAAGTTTCTTAAACGACGAGATGGCTAAAAAGAGAACCATAACACTTTTAGTGTGGTAAGTGTGTATAATTGAAACCATACAGTTAGACCTGAATTTAGACTGATAAAAACTTTCCATTAAATATTTAATCGGCGTACAATTGTAGAGATCTTATAGTCATAGAGATTGAGACAGATGAAAGTGAGAATACTTACCTGTTGAAGTTGCACAATAGGTTGTGGACAACTTTGCCAGAATGAGCAGAGTGACGGCTGCATTACTCTTCATTTTTTTTTTCCTGCTTTAGAAATATTGACCTCTTTCTATGGATTTCTTTTACCTCCGCCATGATGTTTGTCAAGGCTGCTTTTTATAGCATTTTCTTCATATATTTCAACCAATAAAAGTTACCGATCTAAGATAACGACTATTTGTCTATTTTGCCATGATCAAAGGCGTCAAAACTCCCATAGTTGTATATTTTATATCTGTATAGAGTGGATAATGGATGTAATTAGAATAATAAAAGATTTTGAAATCTGCAAGTAAACACTTTAAATGTAATCTAGTTTAGAATAACAAAAATAAAGAATCAATAACCATAATTTATTTTTTAAATTTAGAGCCTGACATTACTTTTGCACGACTTCTAAGATTATCTCCCACACATTACATTTATCTAATTTTGTAGCAATCAACAAAAAGAACATAACTCATCAAAGATATTGATAAAGACTATTGTGTTCTTTTAAAGTTCGCAGCTCTTCAGGCGTTGATTTTTGTGTGCACTAAAAACGATATACGATTCAGTCCTGCATCGTATCTGTCAAACGTGAGTATGACCAGACCGTCAGCTTATACCAACTATCATTGATGTAAAAAAATAATATAAACAATGCAGTATATAACTCTAACAGTAGGAACAGATAGTACAGTCACATTTTGAAACTCAAATAATAAACTACATTTTGAAACTCAAATAATAATTACATTTTGAAACTCAAATAATAAACTACATTTTGAAACTCAAATAATAAAGTACACTTTGAAACTCAAATAATAAACTACATTTTGAAACTCAAATAATAAACTACATTTTGAAACTCAAATAATAAACTACACTTTGAAACTCAAATAATAAAATAATAAGTACATTTTGAAACTCAAATAATAAACTACATTTTGAAACTCAAATAATAAACTACATTTTGAAATTCAAATAATAAACTACAATTTGAAACTCAAATAATAAACTACATTTTGAAACTCAAATAATAAACTACATTTTGAAACTCAAATAATAAAGTACACTTTGAAACTCAAATAATAAAATAATAAAGTACATTTTGAAACTCAAATAATAAACAACATTTTGAAACTCAAATAATAATTACATTTTGAAACTCAAATAATAAACTACATTTTGAAACTCAAATAATAAAGTACACTTTGAAACTCAAATAATAAACAACATTTTGAAACTCAAATAATAAACTACATTTTGAAACTCAAATAATAAACTACACTTTGAAACTCAAATAATAAACTACATTTTGAAACTCAAATAATAAACTACACTTTGAAACTCAAATAATAAACTACATTTTGAAACTCAAATAATAAACTATATTTTGAAACTCAAATAATAAACTACATTTTGAAACTCAAAAAATAAACTACATTTTGAAACTCAAATAACAAAATAATAAAGTACATTTTGAAACTCAAATAATAAACTACATTTTGAAACTCAAATAATAAACTACAATTTGAAACTCAAATAATAAACTACATTTTGAAACTCAAATAATAAACTACATTTTGAAACTCAAATAATAAAGTACACTTTGAAACTCAAATAATAAAATAATAAAGTACATTTTGAAACTCAAATAATAAACAACATTTTGAAACTCAAATAATAAACTACATTTTGAAACTCAAATAATAAACTACATTTTGAAACTCAAACAATAAATTAGATTTTGAAACTCAAATAATAAAATAATCAACTACATTTTGAAACTCAAGTAATCAACTACATTTTGAAACTCAAATAATAAACTATATTTTGAAACTCAAATAATAAACTACATTTTGAAACTCAAATAATAAACTACACTTTCAAACTCAAATAATAAACTACACATTGAAACTCAAATAATAAACTACATTTTGTAACTCAAATAATAAATTAGATTTTGAAACTCAAATAATAAACTACGTTTTGAAACTCAAATATTAAATTATATTTTGAAACTCAAAAAATAATTACATTTTGAAACTCAAATAATAAACTATATTTTGAAACTCAAATAATAAATTACATTTTGAAACTCAAATAATAAACTACATTTTGAAACTCAAATAATAAACTACACTTTCAAACTCAAATAATAAACTACACATTGAAACTCAAATAATAAACTACATTTTGAAACTCAAATAATAAATTAGATTTTGAAACTCAAATAATAAACTACGTTTTGAAACTCAAATATTAAATTACATTTTGAAACTCAAATAATATATTAGAGTTTGAAACTCAAATAATAAACTACATTTTGAAACTCAAATATTAAATTACATTTTGAAACTCAAATAAAAACTACATTTTGAAACTCAAATAATAAACTATATTTTTAAACTCAAATAATAATTACATTTTGAAACTCAAATAATAAATTACATTTTGAAACTCAAATATTAAATTACATTTTGAAACTCAAATAAAAACTACATTTTGAAACTCAAATAATAAACTATATTTTTAAACTCAAATAATAATTACATTTTGAAACTCAAATAATAAACTACATTTTGAAACTCAAATAATAAACTATAATTTGAAACTCAAATAATAAACTACATTTTGAAACTCAAATAATAAACTACAATTTGAAACTCAAATAATAAACTATATTTTGAAACTCAAATAATAAACTATAATTTGAAACTCAAATAATAAACTACATTTTGAAACTCAAATAATAAACTACATTTTGAAACTCAAATAATAAAGTACACTTTGAAACTCAAATAATAAACTACATTTTGAAACTCAAATAATAAACTACCTTTTGATACTCAAATAATAAACTATATTTTTAAACTCAAATAATAATTACATTTTGAAACTCAAATAAAAAACTACATTTTGAAACTCAAATAATAAACTACAATTTCAAACTCAAATAATAAACTACATTTTGAAACTCAAATAATAAACTACATTTTGAAACTCAAATAATAAAGTACACTTTGAAACTCAAATAATAAAATAATAAAGTACATTTTGAAACTCAAATAATAAACTACATTTTGAAACTCAAATAATAAACTACAATTTGAAACTCAAATAATAAACTACATTTTGAAACTCAAATAATAAATTAGATTTTGAAACTCAAATAATAAAATAATAAACTACATTTTGAAACTCAAATAATCAACTACATTTTGAAACTCAAATAATAAACTATATTTTGAAACTCAAATAATAAACTTCATTTTGAAACTCAAATAATAAACTACATTTTGAAACTAAAATAATCAACTACATTTTGAAACTCAAAAAATAAAGTACATTTTGAAACTCAAATAAACTATATTTTGAAACTCAAATAATAAACTACATTTTGAAACTAAAATAATAAACTATATTTTGAAACTAAAATAATAAACTACATTTTGAAACTCAAATAATAAACTACACTTTCAAACTCAAATAATAAACTACACATTGAAACTCAAATAATAAACTTCATTTTGAAACTCAAATAATAAATTAGATTTTGAAACTAAAATAATAAACTACGTTTTGAAGCTCAAATTTTAAATTACCTTTTGAAACTCAAAAAATAATTACATTTTGAAACTCAAATAATAAACTACATTTTGAAACTCAAATAATAAACTACATTTTGAAACTCAAATAATAAATTAGAGTTTGAAACTCAAATAATAAACTACATTTTGAAACTCAAATATTAAATTACATTTTGAAACTCAAAAAATAATTACATTTTGAAACTTAAATAATAAACCATATTTTTAAACTCAAATAATAATTACATTTTGAAACTCAAATAATAAACTACATTTTGAAACTAAAATAATAAAATAATAAATTACATTTTGAAACTCAAATAATAAACTATATTTTGAAACTCATATAATAAACTACATTTTGAAACTCAAATAATAAACTACAATTTGAAACTCAAATAATAAGCTACATTTTGAAACTCAAATAGTAAACTACATTTTGAAACTCAAAGAATAAACTACATTTTGAAACTCAAATAATAAAGTACACTTTGAAACTCAAATAATAAGATAATAAAGTACATTTTGAAACTCAAATAATAAACTACATTTGAAACTCAAATAATAAACTACATTTTAAACTCAAATAATAAACTACATTTTGAAACTCAAATAATAAATTAGATTTTGAAACTCAAATAATAAAATAATAAACTACGTTTTGAAACTCAAATAATCAACTACATTTTGAAACTCAAATAATAAACTATATTTTGAAACTCAAATAATAAACTACATTTTGAAACTCAAATAATAAACTACATTTTGAAACTCAAATAATAAACTACATTTTGAAACTAAAATAATAAACTACATTTTGAAACTCAAATAATAAACTACACTTTCAAACTCAAATAATAAACTACATTTTGAAACTAAAATAATAAACTACATTTTGAAACTCAAATAATAAACTACACTTTCAAACTCAAACAATAAACAACACATTGAAACTCAAATAATAAACTACATTTTGAAACTCAAATAATAAATTAGATTTTGAAACTCAAATAATAAACTACGTTTTGAAGCTCAAATATTAAATTACATTTTGAAACTCAAAAAATAATTACATTTTGAAACTCAAATAATAAACTATATTTTTAAACTCAAATAATAAATTACATTTTGAAACTCAAATAATAAACTACATTTTGAAACTCAAATAATAAACTACACATTGAAACTCAAATAATAAATTACATTTTGAAACTCAAATAATAACTACATTTTGAAACTCAAATAATAAACTACAATTTCAAACTCAAATAATAAACTATATTTTGTAACTCAAATAATAAACTACAATTTGAAACTCAAATAATAAACTATATTTTGAAACTCAAATAATAAATTACATTTTGAAACTCAAATAATAAACTACGTTTTGAAACTCAAATAATAAACTACATTTTGAAACTAAAATAATAAGATAATAAACTACATTTTGAAACTCAAATAATAAACTACATCTTGAAACTAAAATAATAAACTACATTTTGAAACTCAAATAATAAACTACACTTTCAAACTCAAAAAATAAACTACACATTGAAACTCAAATAATAAACTACATTTTGAAACTCAAATAATAAATTAGATTTTGAGCTCAAAAAATAAACTACGTTTTGAAACTCAAATATTAAATTACATTTTGAAACTCAAAAAATAATTGCATTTTGAAACTCAAATAATAAACTATATTTTGAAACTCAAATAATAAATTACATTTTGAAACTCAAATAATAAATTAGATTTTGAAACTCAAATAATAAAATAATAAACTACGTTTTGAAACTCAAATAATCAACTACATTTTGAAACTCAAATAATAAACTATATTTTGAAACTCAAATAATAAACTGCATTTTGAAACTCAAATAATAAACTACATTTTGAAACTCAAATAATAAACTACATTTTGAAACTAAAATAATAAACTACATTTTGAAACTCAAATAATAAACTACACTTTCAAACTCAAATAATAAACTACATTTTGAAACTAAAATAATAAACTACATTTTGAAACTCAAATAATAAACTACACTTTCAAACTCAAACAATAAACAACACATTGAAACTCAAATAATAAACTACATTTTGAAACTCAAATAATAAATTAGATTTTGAAACTCAAATAATAAACTACGTTTTGAATCTCAAATATTAAATTACATTTTGAAACTCAAAAAATAATTACATTTTGAAACTCAAAGAATAAACTATATTTTTAAACTCAAATAATAAATTACATTTTGAAACTCAAATAATAAACTACATTTTGAAACTCAAATAATCAACTACATTTTGAAACTCAAATAATAAACTATATTTTGAAACTCAAATAATAAACTTCATTTTGAAACTCAAATAATAAACTACATTTTGAAACTCAAATAATCAACTACATTTTGAAACTCAAAAAATAAAGTACATTTTGAAACTCAAATAAACTATATTTTGAAACTCAAATAATAAACTACATTTTGAAACTCAAATAATAAACTATATTTTGAAACTCAAATAATAAACTACATTTTGAAACTCAAATAATAAACTACACTTTCAAACTCAAATAATAAACTACACATTGAAACTCAAATAATAAACTACATTTTGTAACTCAAATAATAAATTAGATTTTGAAACTCAAATAATAAACTACGTTTTGAAACTCAAATATTAAATTATATTTTGAAACTCAAAAAATAATTACATTTTGAAACTCAAATAATAAACTATATTTTGAAACTCAAATAATAAATTACATTTTGAAACTCAAATAATAAACTACATTTTGAAACTCAAATAATAAACTACACTTTCAAACTCAAATAATAAACTACACATTGAAACTCAAATAATAAACTACATTTTGAAACTCAAATAATAAATTAGATTTTGAAACTCAAATAATAAACTACGTTTTGAAACTCAAATATTAAATTACATTTTGAAACTCAAATAATATATTAGAGTTTGAAACTCAAATAATAAACTACATTTTGAAACTCAAATATTAAATTACATTTTGAAACTCAAATAAAAACTACATTTTGAAACTCAAATAATAAACTATATTTTTAAACTCAAATAATAATTACATTTTGAAACTCAAATAATAAATTACATTTTGAAACTCAAATATTAAATTACATTTTGAAACTCAAATAAAAACTACATTTTGAAACTCAAATAATAAACTACATTTTGAAACTCAAATAATAAATTAGAGTTTGAAACTCAAATAATAAACTACATTTTGAAACTCAAATATTAAATTACATTTTGAAACTAAAAAAATAATTACATTTTGAAACTTAAATAATAAACCATATTTTTAAACTCAAATAATAATTACATTTTGAAACTCAAATAATAAACTACATTTTGAAACTAAAATAATAAAATAATAAATTACATTTTGAAACTCAAATAATAAACTATATTTTGAAACTCATATAATAAACTACATTTTGAAACTCAAATAATAAACTACAATTTGAAACTCAAATAATAAACTACATTTTGAAACTCAAATAGTAAACTACATTTTGAAACTCAAAGAATAAACTACATTTTGAAACTCAAATAATAAAGTACACTTTGAAACTCAAATAATAAGATAATAAAGTACATTTTGAAACTCAAATAATAAACTACATTTGAAACTCAAATAATAAACTACATTTTAAACTCAAATAATAAACTACATTTTGAAACTCAAATAATAAATTAGATTTTGAAACTCAAATAATAAAATAATAAACTACGTTTTGAAACTCAAATAATCAACTACATTTTGAAACTCAAATAATAAACTATATTTTGAAACTCAAATAATAAACTACATTTTGAAACTCAAATAATAAACTACATTTTGAAACTCAAATAATAAACTACATTTTGAAACTAAAATAATAAACTACATTTTGAAACTCAAATAATAAACTACACTTTCAAACTCAAATAATAAACTACATTTTGAAACTAAAATAATAAACTACATTTTGAAACTCAAATAATAAACTACACTTTCAAACTCAAACAATAAACAACACATTGAAACTCAAATAATAAACTACATTTTGAAACTCAAATAATAAATTAGATTTTGAAACTCAAATAATAAACTACGTTTTGAAGCTCAAATATTAAATTACATTTTGAAACTCAAAAAATAATTACATTTTGAAACTCAAATAATAAACTTTATTTTTAAACTCTAATAATAAATTCAATTTTTAAACTCAAATAATAAACTACATTTTGAAACTCAAATAATAAACTACACATTGAAACTCAAATAATAAATTACATTTTGAAACTCAAATAATAACTACATTTTGAAACTCAAATAATAAACTACAATTTCAAACTCAAATAATAAACTATATTTTGTAACTCAAATAATAAACTACAATTTGAAACTCAAATAATAAACTATATTTTGAAACTCAAATAATAAATTACATTTTGAAACTCAAATAATAAACTACGTTTTGAAACTCAAATAATAAACTACATTTTGAAACTAAAATAATAAGATAATAAACTACATTTTGAAACTCAAATAATAAACTACATCTTGAAACTAAAATAATAAACTACATTTTGAAACTCAAATAATAAACTACACTTTCAAACTCAAAAAATAAACTACACATTGAAACTCAAATAATAAACTACATTTTGAAACTCAAATAATAAATTAGATTTTGAAACTCAAAAAATAAACTACGTTTTGAAACTCAAATATTAAATTACATTTTGAAACTCAAAAAATAATTGCATTTTGAAACTCAAATAATAAACTATATTTTGAAACTCAAATAATAAATTACATTTTGAAACTCAAATAATAAATTAGATTTTGAAACTCAAATAATAAAATAATAAACTACGTTTTGAAACTCAAATAATCAACTACATTTTGAAACTCAAATAATAAACTATATTTTGAAACTCAAATAATAAACTACATTTTGAAACTCAAATAATAAACTACATTTTGAAACTCAAATAATAAACTACATTTTGAAACTAAAATAATAAACTACATTTTGAAACTCAAATAATAAACTACACTTTCAAACACAAATAATAAACTACATTTTGAAACTAAAATAATAAACTACATTTTGAAACTCAAATAATAAACTACACTTTCAAACTCAAACAATAAACAACACATTGAAACTCAAATAATAAACTACATTTTGAAACTCAAATAATAAATTAGATTTTGAAACTCAAATAATAAACTACGTTTTGAAGCTCAATTATTAAATTACATTTTGAAACTCAAAAAATAATTACATTTCGAAACTCAAATAATAAACTATATTTTTAAACTCAAATAATAAATTACATTTTGAAACTCAAATAATAAACTACATTTTGAAACTCAAATAATAAACTACACATTGAAACTCAAATAATAAATTACATTTTGAAACTCAAATAATAACTACATTTTGAAACTCAAATAATAAACTACAATTTCAAACTCAAATAATAAACTACATTTTGAAACTCAAATAATAAACTACATTTTGAAACTCAAATAATAAACTATATTTTGTAACTCAAATAATAAACTACAATTTGAAACTCAAATAATAAACTATATTTTGAAACTCAAATAATAAATTACATTTTGAAACTCAAATAATAAACTACGTTTTGAAACTCAAATAATAAACTACATTTTGAAACTAAAATAATAAGATAATAAACTACATTTTGAAACTCAAATAATAAACTACATCTTGAAACTAAAATAATAAACTACATTTTGAAACTCAAATAATAAACTACACTTTCAAACTCAAATAATAAACTACACATTGAAACTCAAATAATAAACTACATTTTGAAACTCAAATAATAAATTAGATTTTGAAACTCAAAAAATAAACTACGTTTTGAAACTCAAATATTAAATTACATTTTGAAACTCAAAAAATAATTGCATTTTGAAACTCAAATAATAAACTACATTTTGAAACTCAAATAATAAATTACATTTTGAAACTCAAATAATAAACTACATTTGAAACTCAAATAATAAACTACATTTTGAAACTCAAATAATAAATTAGAGTTTGAAACTCAAATAATAAACTACATTTTGAAACTCAAATATTAAATTACATTTTGAAACTCAAATAAAAACTACATTTTGAAACTCAAATAATAAACTATATTTTTAAACTCAAATAATAATTACATTTTGAAACTCAAATAATAAACTACATTTTGAAACTCAAATAATAAACTACAATTTGAAACTCAAATAATAAACTACATTTTGAAACTCAAATAATAAACTACAATTTGAAACTCAAATAATAAACTACATTTTGAAACTCAAATAATAAAGTACACTTTGAAACTCAAATAATAAAATAATAAAGTACATTTTGAAACTCAAATAATAAACTACATTTTGAAACTCAAATAATAAATTAGATTTTGAGACTCAAATAATTAAACTACGTTTTGAAACTCAAATATTAAATTACATTTTGAAACTCAAATAATAAACTATATTTTGAAACTCAAATAATAAATTACATTTTGAAACTCAAATAATAAACTACATTTTGAAACTCAAATAATAAACTACATTTTGAAACTCAAATAATAAACTACATTTTGAAACTCAAATAATAAATTAGATTTTGAGACTCAAATAATTAAACTACGTTTTGAAACTCAAATATTAAATTACATTTTGAAACTCAAATAATAAACTATATTTTGAAACTCAAATAATAAATTACATTTTGAAACTCAAATAATAAACTACATTTTGAAACTCAAATAATAAACTACATTTTGAAACTCAAATAATAAGTTAGAGTTTGAAACTCAAATAATAAACTACATTTTGAAACTCAAATATTAAATTACATTTTGAAACTCAAATAATAATTACATTTTGAAACTCAAATAATAAACTATATTTTTAAACTCAAATAATAATTACATTTTGAAACTCAAATAATAAACTACATTTTTAAACTCAAATAATAAAATAATAAATTACATTTTGAAACTCAAATAATAAACTATATTTTGAAACTCAAATAATAAACTACATTTTGAAACTCAAATAATAAACTACATTTTGAAACTCAAATAATAAACTACAATTTGAAACTCAAATAATAAACTACATTTTGAAACTCAAATAATAAACTACATTTTGAAACTCAAATAATAAACTACATTTTGAAACTCAAATAATAAACTATATTTTGAAACTCAAATAATAAACTACATTTTGAAACTCAAATAATAAACTACATTTTGAAACTCAAATAATAAACTACGTTTTGAAGCTCAAATATTAAATTACATTTTGAAACTCAAAAAATAATTACATTTTGAAACTCAAATAATAAACTACACTTTGAAACTCAAATAATAAAATAATAAGGTACATTTTGAAACTCAAATTTTAAACTACATTTTGAAACTCAAATAATAAACTACATTTTGAAACTCAAATAATAAACTACATTTTGAAACTCAAACAATAAATTAGATTTTGAAACTCAAATAATAAAATAATAAACTACATTTGGAAACTCAAATAATCAACTACATTTTGAAACTCAAATAATAAACTACATTTTGAAACTCAAATAATAAACTACATTTTGAAACTCAAATAATAAACTACATTTTGAAACTCAAATAATAAACTACATTTTGAAACTCAAATAATAAACTACATTTTGAAACTCAAATAATAAACTCCACTTTGAAGCTCAAATAATAAACTACACTTTCAAACTAAAATAATAAAATAATAAACTCCACTTTGAAACTCAAATAATAAACTCCACTTTGAAACTCAAATAATAAACTTCAATGTCAAAAATGCCAAAAGTTAAAAGGAAAACCAAAGGTTATTTTATTAGGAGACACTTTCATTTCAAAAGAATTTGAGCTGGATGAAAACCTTGAACTTCAACTTAGAGGAACCCAAGTCGTTATAATGGTATGTATACACTTTCCATGTGATTTTTCTAGTGTTACACGATGCCAATGATACAAGTTTGTAATATCCTGTCGAGACGAGAAGGCCGTACTATAAATTCGTTGGCTAGGCGGCGCACACATACTGTAATATATTTTATGCTTTATTTTGTTGTTGTTTTTAACCTATAACAGGTTCTAAAACAAACCAATTTTAAATATTAAAATGTATGAAGGTCTGTCTCCCTTTCTCTGTGTTGGTTGGTCAGTCAACGTGTCAGTTTTATCTCAATTCATTCAGATCTCACTCTCTCGATATTGATTTATGATGGTAAAGCTGACGAGCAACAGAGAAACCGAGAGAAGGACAATAAAAAAAAAAAACAATGTTATGGTCTGTTCCACCCCCACCGCCCCCGGCAATGTTGGTTGGTCAGAGCCAGCATGCCAGTTTTACCCCCAGTATTTATCCAGATTCCCCCTCCTCATTTCTCTCTCTCTGAACCATCGTCATAAACTACGGGCGAAAATCCGTGAAAAAGGAGCGTAGCCGATTTTCTCCCGTGGCATGCGACGATGCCTCTTGACCTATGATGGTAAATCTGACAGACAAACCGACCAACAGAGAGAGAGAGAGAGAGAGAGAGAGAGAGAGAGAGAGAGAGAGAGAGAGAGAGAGAGAGAGAGAGAGAGATACTCTTATGGTCAGTAGCAATGGTAAGTTAAGCATAATAATGACTTAGTTCAACTGTAAATAACTTTAAATGTTTTAATTACCTCTTGTTGGTTCGTCATTTGGCCGATTCCTCACTTGTTTCGATGTACTTACTGTTGATCGAATGGCCGCGCTCTCACTCTTAGGACCGCTAGCCATGCAATGTTTGTAGTGCTCTACTTTCTTTATTTAACCAAATTTTATGTCTTTTATTTATATTCGATATGAATGAAAATAGAAGCTCAAACAATAGGAACAGTAGAGTTACAAGATTCCATGAGATACTTGGCTATGCCATTGAGTAAGCTGCTTAAAACGTTTGGAATGACTACATTTCTAAAGGATACTTTCCTCACTTTTCATCACGGTGGAAAATCAACACGTAGGTCTACCCCATCTGCTCAACGCACGATACTGCGACCAGGCGGCATGCGAACAGAGCAGCGGGAAACTTTCGACTCAATATTCTGACACTTTTGACTTTCAACCCACAATCGTATCATTAGGGGAAAATCCTTGCGTTGATTGATTACACCATTTATGCGAGACCTAAGACAATTAGACACAACATGCCAGAAACGGTAGAGAAAAGACAGCTTCTTTCTCAGTCGACGGTTATGATTATCAAAAGCCCACAGATTGTGTAGGAATTTCATGGATGTCTATGGCACGGATATGCAAGTTATTATCCCAACCGAGAACTGAACAATCCGTATTTTGGGTTTGCCAAACCGGTACGAAAGAACTCACTGACCCAGAATTTCGACGCGTTGTCGAAGACTAGATTCTCGTGTCAATTTGTTTGAAGGACGTACCAATGTCACACGCCTGGTGTACGATGCAGACGAATCGAAAGGAGGACAAATCATGTATATTGACGTATGTTGGTTGTAACCCTGTATGTAGATATTCTAGGTTCCCAACGGACCACCCCAAAATTCTCACAAAGTACATGTCTTGAGAAATTGGAATTTATAGTTTAAGTATGGTCTCAATGAAACCACATTTCTTTTCATCAAATCTTCTTCTAAGATTGGTATTGGACTGAAATTGGGATAAGTGATATTTCCTACATAGTTTCTAGTGTATCAAATGACTTAGATGTATAAACAGTAAATAGCGATGGATAAAATGAGTGTTCTTAGTATCACGTTTTGCGGCCGATAGACGGTACACATCGCTAGCTTATAGATGGGGAATATCGCTATTGACAATACATTTTTCGTCAAAAACATATCGAATTAACGATGATATCGTAAGAAATGTTTAAGCAAAAACTATGGAGTCTTTGGGCGTGAAAATCGAGCAGTTTTAGGCAAAATGGCAATATCCAGAATTAATTTTGGCGCAATCTAATAATTATTTTGAAATTCAAGTCACTCATTCTCACTTTGAATTTATTCTATGTAGTATTTTTCTTATTTCAATGCTTGATTTTAATAAGAAATTAGCAGATATTTTAAATTCACTGAATAATGAATGAAATTAATAATTTATCTCAAAATAGCGTATCCTCGTTGTAGTAGAAACTGTTCAGAATTCTAAATAACTCACTAAGTTGCTGAATAGCAGCTTTTTATATATTTCCACTGCTGAATATAGCAGTTCCTACAGTATGCACTGCTGAATAGCAGCTTTTTATATATTTCCACTGCTGAATATAGCAGTTCCTACAGTATGCACTGCTGAATAGCAGCTTTTTATATATTTCCACTGCTGAATATAGCAGTTCCTACAGTATGCACTGCTGAATAGCAGCTTTTTATATATTTCCACTGCTGAATATAGCAGTTCCTACAGTATGCACTGCTGAATAGCAATTCCTACTGCATTGCTAAATAGCAGTTTTAATTTCATTTTATCCAGGTAAGCAAATAATTTCATATTCTTGCATATTCAAGGAATATATTTATTGCCACTAACTATAAGAAATAATGAAAATAACGTTTCAACTTTTTTTTGGTAACTTTGATTACTGTGAATGAACCATACTCTTGAACTTTTAAAAGTCATACTTGGACTTTCATGCAGAATTTGAAATTCAAATATTTATAGTAACAACTCGCTGCCAAGCGAATTCTATCGCATTTATATTACACAGAAATTTTTAGGCCAGTTAACTGGGAAATTTGGAGGTTCCATGCATATCCGAAATTTCCGTAACGAGAAATAGCTGGAAGTATGTCAAGGTTTATGGCCTAATACAATTGTATCAATACTTTTCTCACCATTTGATGAAGTGTAATGATGAAATGGTTTTTAAAATTGTTTGGTTAGAAGCTAGAATGATATTTTTCTTACTTGTATCAAACGTTTATCTGAACTACTGTAAAAATAAAGGCACGATGTCCGAGAAAAATTTATGTAAGCAAATTTTGTAATTGATCCGGTCAAATAAAGGTGAAATACCCTTTTGTTCAGTTTAGAGGTTCCCACGATTTGAAGGATTTAATTTTATGTTAAATTCATAAATTGAATACACGGCAAAGTGTAGCGATCACAAAATTATTTCCGATTTCACCACATTGCTGCATATCAATCTTTGTGTAGATCTAATCTCTGCCGCAAATAAATGCATAGTTATATGTAGCTTTCTTTTTCATGTGAAAATAAAAGAGATTTTCGAATGAATCTCAATGTGTGAGGGTGAGTCACCCTTTTATACATAACTACCTGTTAACGGGTTATTGAGTGCAACACGTTCAAGTTATTAAAGTTCTTTGCCACCCAACCTTGAATATCAAGAGGGGATACATTAATACTCGCACCTTGCGCAATTAAATTTGTTACACACATAAAAATGGTTTGACACTTTTCATACTCCCGTAAGCATGAATTCAACGGAAATCCAGTTTGAGCATAAAATCAAACCCCAGTATGGTAAATATTAAAAATCCTACCCCAGTATGGTACATATTAAAAATCCTACCCCAGTATGGTACATATATTAAAAATCCTACCTCAGTATGGTAAATAAATTAAAAATCTCTACCCCAGTATGGTAAATATTAAAACTGCTACCTCAGTATCGTAAATATTAAAAATAAAAAAACCAGTATCGTAAATATTAAAATCCTACCCCAGTATGGTAAATATATTAAAACTGCTACCCCAGTATCGTACATATAAAAAATCTCACCCCAGTATGGTAAATATTAAAAATAAAAAAAAAAACAGTATCGAAAATATTAAAATCCTACCCGAGTATGGTAAATATATTAAAACTGCTACCCAAGTATCGTAAATATTAAAAAAAAAAAAAAAACAGTATCGTAAATATTAAAAATCTTACCCCACTATGATACATATTAAAACTTCTACCACAGTATGGTAAATATTAAGAATCTTACCCCACTATGATACATATTAAAACTTCTACCCCAGTATGGTAAATATTAATACTTCTACCCGACTATGGTAAATATTAAGAATCTTACCCCACTATGATACATATTAAAACTTCTACCCCACTATGGTAAATATTAAGAATCTTACCCCACTATGATACATATTAAAACTTCTACCCCAGTATGATAAATATTAATACTTCTACCCCACTATGGTAAATATTAAGAATCTTACCCCACTATGATACATATTAAAACTTCTACCCCAGTATGGTAAATATTATAACTTCTACCCCAGTATGGTAAATATTAATACTTCTACCCCAGTATGGTAAATATTAATACTTCTACCCCACTATGATAAATATTAATACTTCAACCCCACTATGGTAAATATTAGGAATCTTACCCCACTATGATACATATTAAAACTTCTACCCCAGTATGTTAAATATTAAGAATCTTACCCCACTATGATACATATTAAAACTTCTACCCCAGTATGGTAAATATTAATACTTCTACCCCAGTATGGTAAATATTAAGAATCTTACCCCACTATGATACGTATTAAAACTTCTACCCCAGTATGGTAAATATTAATACGTCTACCCCACTATGATAAATATTAAGAATCTTACCCCACTATGATACATATTAAAACTTCTACCCCAGTATGGTAAATATTAATACTTCTACCCCAGTATGGTAAATATTAATACTTCTACCCCACTATGGTAAATATTAATACTTCAACCCCACTATGGTAAATATTAAGAATCTTACCCCACTATGATACATATTAAAACTTCTACCTCAGTATGGTACATATTAATACTTCTACACCACTATGGTAAATATTAAAAATTCTACCCCAGTATGGTAAATATTAATACTTCTGCCCCACTATGGTACATATTAAAAATTCTACCCCACTATGGTACATATTAAAAATTCTACCCCAGTATGGTCAATATTAAAAATTCTACCCCAGTATGGTACATATTTAAACTTCTACCCCAGTATGTAAATATTTAAACTTCTACCCCAGTATGGTACATATTAAAAATTCTACCCCAGTATGATACATATTAAAAATTCTTCCGCACTAGGGTAAATATTAAATATTTTTCCCCAATATGGTAAATATTCAAACTTCTACCCCAGTATGGTAAATATTAAAACTTCTTCCCCAGTGTGGTACATATTAAAAATTCTACCCCAGTATGATACATATTAAAAATTCTACCCCACTATGGTACATATTAAAAATTCTAAGAATCTTACCCCACTATGATACATATTAAAAATTCTACCCCAGTATGGTACATATTAAAAATTCTACTATTTTACATATTAAAAATTAAATTCAAAAGAGTTTTAGTTGCATTTCTCTAATTTGCATCGTATGCAGTACAATATATTTCAGTGAACAATTAGCATTTAGTATACATACGAAATATAAATAACAATTAGCATTTAGTATACATACGAAATATAAATAACAATTAGCATTTAGTATACATACGAAATATAAATATATCATACAGTATTTATCTAATTCTTCTAAAAGAAAAAAAAACTTTTAGAGTCCAACTTAAAAAGGTTTCAAATATCCTCAATTGTCCCTAAAATTTAAACATTAGTAATATAATACTTTTTATTCCATTTTTAAAAAAAAAATTGTTTAAAGAAAATACAAATTATTTCATGAAAAATATTATTTCTTGCAATTAATAATGAATAGAACTAGCTTGTCTAGAGAATTTAAAAAATAATAGTGCATGGTGGAACTGATTTAATGGGCTCAAAACAAATAAACATCAAACAATTTAAAACCATTGTTGGAAAGATTTCGAATCGTTTCATTATAAAATAGAATATATAATACGTTTTCTTGTTTCAAAAATCTAATACAACCACAATTTGAACGTGCCAGTAACGTAATTAACTTCATACACCCTTACAACAGAAACTTTAGGATCCTTTGATGACTCCATTGACCATACTTTATTTGCGTGATGTTTTGGACAACCTATTTCTCTTTTTTAATAATTTTTTTTTTTTACTGTGAAAACACATTTCTACAATACACCGCCATTTGAATTTTAGCCACAGTTCTCACAACTAAACCCAAAACAATCTAAATACGATGTGCCCTGCCCATGATGTTAGCATGAATATATCGTTATTTTAAGTAAAATTGATTTATTTGTTACGAAAAAGTCATCACAACTCTCCGCACAGATTAGGCAATTATTTGCACATTGAAAAAGCAAAGATATTTTGCAGCTGAAAGAAACATACTGTTCATGTATGCAGTAATGAATTTAATTGCTCATGATGTTTTACTATTTTTGAGAAAAATTGCAAAGATTATGCTTTTAGAATGCTTAAATTATATTTGTTATCATTATTTTCCAGCCGATTTGAAATAATTTTCTTGTCTTGGAATTTCTGAGCTAATATATTCAAGGTACACGCCTCGCATTCGCAAAGATAATGCTCAAGGACATTGTATGTATTTGAATTCATAGCGTAGAGAACGCTCTTTGAGACCACACCCCTTAAATTAAAGTGGGTGAACAAAAGTATTTATGAACATTTTTGGATGAAATCAGTCACCATGATGTTATTAAGTTGTCTGTTATTATGCAAATAAAAGCCAAAGATTACCGCTCAACCGCGTTTGTTACATCTCCATGTGTGCGGTTTATAATAGAATATAATGATTATATCTTCTGTTGACAAAGTTTCGAACTTTTCATTACCAAATGCTTTATATGTGTAGTTTATAGCTTACATTTAAAAATAGAAATAGCGTATATACTCGTTTATAAGTCGAGTCCAACTGCAAACAACATAGACCCTGATCTACCGTCGCATAATGTGTTGGCTGACGTTGTTTGTGCTGCTGATTACTCATATCAAACTTCATAGATCCAGATCTGCCAGCATATTATGCGACGGCAGATCTGGGTCTGTGCAGATTGCAGTCGGACTCGACTTATAAGCAAGTATAGAAAATAAATGGCTAATTTCCTTTAAGCAGTAAATATTGAAACTTTTGTTAAAAGCATTCAAAGAAAAAGTCTTTGTCATTCAAGTATTTTCTATAATTGAAATGAATATTTGACTGTTCCCTTTTGGTAGTTTGGAGTGGAGCTTGCTTTCTAAAGGGAGTAGGGTGTACATGAATTTCATGATTTATGTACATAGCACAGAAGTGGACTCTGATTGCCAGAAATTTTGGATGAAATGGAGCTGAAACATTCCAGATATTTTAAAGAAAAGTTAAGGACTGTACAATACAGCTCCATTTTACATGCGTACATAATTGTACCCTTGTATTGCTACCTAATTTCTTCCAAGCCTCAGGAAAACGATTAAGATATCCGTGTTTGTTGTTATGGATTTGGAATCGTGATTTGTCCCTTTCTGGAGATAGGTGGATAGACGAAGATGGTTTAGAAGTCCAGATAACTGTGGAAAATATACTGCCGGACTTTAAAAAAAGCAGCGAGTAAATTTGGTAGATCAATTGCTGTTCATTTAATCAAACACTAAAGCTTAACTTTTCCTTTCAAAACTTAATTGAATACAACTATGTTGGAACAATTGGAGAGTTCATATACAATCGAATGAATATATTACTAGTATTGCATGAAATCTTGACATCACTCCTTACGGCAGGAGGATATTTCCATCTAGTCTTTCTGGCTCGGGTCTATGTGTCTCCTAACTTGTTATGTTACGTATGCCTCTCATTATACTATAGCTTACCCGTCATTATCCGAGGATATGGTCATACTTGATGATATTATTATTCACACTTTCAGAAAATATTGCCAATTTGTTTTCTTCCAATAAAAAACCCACATCTAACTTTTCAAATAAATTACAAGGCTATCCGCCACCACCACCAGCATCATCGGTCTTATCATTAGAGAAATATGTACGTGCTGCCCAGCTAAGAATTTTGAGCCACTGAACCATTCCTCAAAGATTAAAAACTTTGAATGGTATCACTACAGTAATTGAGCCAATCAGGTGTTATTGCATCCTTTTATAGTTCCTAAGAAAATCATGAATATTTTTTCTCTGATTTTTCCTGGACATTTGCTGACCGGTAAAGGATGTTACTTGCATAAAATGGAAAAGCGTTAAAACCTAAAATAAAAAAAAAAAGTGCTTGTGGCGAGTACTACCCTCGTTACAAGATGTCCGCTTTATTTGGTTGGTTATCGTTTTCTAGAGGATGATCGACCTCGGTGTTATTGCCCGGATCGAGTAAATAATAATATAAATGATGAAACTTATAGATAGAATAAATAGAGATCTGAGCAGATATATAGAACAGAATAACACGAGCCTCCGTACATGAAATATAACAATTTAATCAATCACATAAATAAACTGGGAAAATACATTACATTAGGAAGATACACTTCTTTTTGAAATAAATCATTTACTAAATTTGAAAACGAATATACTTATGCAAATAGCCGATCTGTTTAAACGATAGAATTAGTTCATCATATAATCGAGTGTGCAATCGAAGTCATTGTCCCTGCAGAACAGCATAACCTGGTTAGCGCTGGACCCTCCAAATTCACCGTTGCTGTTCTCTTTGATCTTTCGATTTTTCCCCCTCCGCACTCTCTCTCCCTCTCTGTCTCGCCTCTGTCGGCCCTCAACTTTGTGTGGGTAGGTGGATACGTGGATACTTAGGTACGTGGATACGTAGGTACGTGGATGCGTAAGTGGAGCTATTTCCCCTTGTGCTTTCAAGCCTTGCTTGCTTTTTCCGCCAGAATTGTGTCCGTCAACTTTCCAGACATCCGGTCCCTTGGATAATTGTTTTACGAGAGAATTTCTTCTAAATTCAATCTCGGAGTCTCCTATATTTTTACTCTGACAGAAAAACGTAGACTGGCTAAATTTTGCAATGTGGCATATAAAAACCATGAAATTTCGTGTGGGAAGCACGCCCCTTATTCAGCGTAGCCAATCAGATTAAACGGATCTACCGCCTTTGATAAATATGCGACAATTCGGTCAGTGTAACCTTCTAGATTTCGCGCTATTTAGGTAACTGATTCTGGACAATCTCAAAAGATAATGCTACGTCCACTAGCTTACAAATGGTTTCTGTACCCTCTCAACTCTGACATTTTCGATACCAAGATAGAAGTTAACCTTTCCCTTCCAATCTGTATGACCGTTGAATAAACGAATGCTTAATTAAGAATCCATCTCGCCCCCCAACACGAACATTAAAACCATTGCAGTCTAGCGATTTAATATGGTACCGGTCCTCATAAATCTAATTAATGGTTCTCTGTCAAACTAAACTGTGCTCTACAGAAATCGACAGAAATTTGCACCCTTACAGTGCTTATGAGTTCAGATTTTTGGGCCTTTGCGTAGGATGACAGAGTAAATATAGGTGTGAATTCGCCAGTTCCAAAAACGTCACTTGCACCAAAAATTCCAGTCATTTCATTCAAATGCAAAAATTTTCTAAAATGCAATATAACCTTTGCTGATTTGTTATATGTTTGTTATATGTTGAGTCTAGGTTAGTATATATCAAAAGTAAAATAGACTTAGTGTATCTGAACCAATATCTAATGCACTGAATTTTCTAAAAAATGTATAAAAATGAAGGAAATATATAAGGAACGCAATTAGTGTAGCGATGCATGAACATTATATTGGACATACAGCACTTAAAACGTCTTTTGCAATACAGCAATCAATACAAAGCTACCACTGTATGCGGATGGTAATGTACGATACGCAAACAGTCGGAAACAGTACAAGACGCCGCGGTACTATAATCAAACCATGTGGCTCGTTAGGCAAACGGTACGAAATGGTACACTTCGGTTTAATGAGAGATAGCGAAACGCCTCGGAACAATCAGGAGGACGACTTAGCGCTAAACGACGACCTTTGAAATGTATTGTCTGTTTTTTGTTGTTGTTGTTTTTTTTTTTGTTTTTTTTTTGGACACTGTACGTCAGCGCTAAGGTCAGAGACTTTATGAAATTTTATAAGATTCCATATTTGTCTAATGTTAACGATTCTATCGTATAGTAAACTTTCAGATATGAGCGGGGCCCCGAGTGGCCGAGTGGTCTAAGGCACTCGCCTTTACATATCACTCACATTTCACCTCAGTCCGCGTGAGTTTGAGTCTCGGCTCGGCCAACGTGGGTACGTGAGAAAGATTGGCAGTAGCTTCCCGTGGGGCGGTGGTTCTTCCTTCACAAAATATACTGGCTGCCATGTATAGCCTATCATGTGTTCAAAAATGGCGTTAAACCCACACAATCCAAACCAAGAAACCAGATCTGAGCGATATGAAATCCAATAAAGTTTTGTAACGTCATGAACCTTAGCGTTAACATCAAACTTCCAAAACGAAAAGGTCAAAGATCGGCGTTTAGCGCTAAGGCATCCTCAGCTAGGGTAAGGGTAAGCAAACAAAAGGACGGTCAAAACACGGAAGGAAACATAACGCAAACGGAACGCCACGATTGGAAAACCCATTGGTCTACAAACGGTACACTATGCAAATGTTACTCGGGATTTGTTACAAAAGATGTTAAAAGTCTTGTAATATTTATGCTCGTAGCGTTAGATGTTTTATATTTCCAATAGCAGTCTTACATGGAAATTAAAACACGGTTCCCTATTCTTAATCAACGCATGACTTAAGTGAGCATGCTTTCCCGCATTAGATCTGACCTGGCCCATTAGCCAGATTTAAATATCAATGATGACCAAGGACGAAAAGGTTATGTGTATTGACCTAGACTGGATCACATTTCTTACCCTCTAGACATCCGGCTTTATACGTCTTTGTTGGTTATAAGCTCGTAAACCAGACTACTCGTAACTGTTTGATTTGTGCTGATAAAATAGTGTTATTAGGAATGTCTTTTCCTTTTAGCTAGAGTGTTTCTTTGTAAAACAAAAACAAATATCATCACAACTCTGCACATAAATTAAGCAAAAATGTACACATTGAAGCAACTTAAATACAGTATGCAGAATAGAATGAAAATGCTTATGAAGCTCTGCTAGCTGAGAGGCATTACATAGATGTACGATATTTTATTCATTGTGGGATCATCTTTTTGGATGCTTCTCGAATGCTAAAAAGATATTTGTTAATAATAACGTTTAGCTACCTTTTTCATATATTATAAGCGCCCATTCCGCTTAATATTTTAGTTACAACAGTCTGCATACACACTTCACATATGTAAAGACAGTACTTGCAGACATATTTGATTTCAGAGCGAAGGGAACACCCTTTATAGACTACACCCATAAAATTAATGGATTTAGCCACATTCTGAGCTGGTTTTGAAGTTAATCACCACGATGTCGAGGAGTTGTCCTAGAATCATCCAAAAAAAAGGAAAGATTACATGTCGACCGCGTTAGTAGTATGATATAATGGGTATAAAAACACTATTGGCACTTTCCATGGTCTCGTACTTGCTATCGCTCGTCCTCGACCTGGTAAAATGACAATAGTGTTTCCAATGCCCCCCCCCCCCCCCCATTATATCATACTACTGATGATGGTACAGCTTGGAGGAAATATTTGGCGCACACGAGTTATCTCCCTTACTTGCGTACACGAGTTACATCCCTTGCTTGCAAAATCTATTTTTAGTACCAGTCAAATATGCAAATTTGCTAACCATACACTTATCGACCGTAGTATAGTATGATATATGTATGTGATGAATTATGTGTATTGTTAGCTGTAGAAAGGCTGGTATCTCACAGAGTTGGCCACTCTGTCTTGATATTGCAGGAAGCTAGGTTATGAGTCCTCGAAGCCGTTCACACAAGCGACGAGTGCAGTGGTAATGCGATTCCGATATGTTCCTTAATCTGCTGAGGAACTAAATTATTCAGCATGTCTAGCACCCGGTTTGAGACATTTTTATTTTTGGTTGCATAAAACGTCAGCTTATGACAGTCTATCATTATTTATCATGATTAGATAAAACGTTAGCTAACCAGCCTTCCATTATATATCAGGATTAGACAAAACGTCTAATTAAATATAACCTTACTATATAAACAATGGATCTGAATGTTATCTTAAAGAAATTTGTTAAGTCACATCAGATGAAACAGAAGTCGCCAGAATGGCATTCGATTAAGTCGGCCACAGTTGGTGGTTCTGAGTTGGCCACGGTTCTTTGCATCTGTCCGTTTGCGACACAAGAATATTTAGCTCGAGAAAAGCTTGGCATGCAGCAAGCATATGTAACTTTGCTTTGTCTTTGGGGGAACATTATTTGAGCCAGTCAACAGAAGGTACATTGAGATCACAATGGGCGAGAAAGTTATTGGCAACACTATCTGTATTAGAACTATAGACGGCTTCAGATACAGTCCAGATGGCTATATCGTAGCTGTCAATAACATTTTTCTTTTAGATTTTAAGTGTTCGTTTGTCAGAGATGTCAGCAAGCTGCCTAATTACTATTTGCCGCAAGTATTATCAGGTCTAGAAGTGTCAGTTGTAGCTTCATACGGTATTCCAGTTGTAACAATTTTTCGTAAGTGCTCGCTAGATCAATTTGGATTTTACCCTGGATACAACAAATAGTTTCACAACAGAGATCACGGAAGATATGAATAGGATCCGATTGCGATAGGTATCATAGGATATTTTGACACTGACGCTAACATAAAAAATGTTGACATCGCTGACAGCAAATATGTTGACCTTGGTGAGTCTTCTAAAGCAGAATTATCAGCTTTCCTAAAGAAAGATCTGCAGAGCAAATACGAGTATATTATCACAAGCGTCCACGACCAACCTGATTGCATTTCTGACTCCATAAATAGTATCACAAAAATTATCCTAGTGGTAAGCTGGTCGCCCTGGACAAATTTTAAGATCACATACAATTATATTGCTCGTGAACCTGACTATGGTAGGACGATCAAGAGCGCCATATCAAAATTGCGTCAATTTGTATTTGAATTAGAGACAAATAAAAAATAGTAAACAAAAACAACTCAAAACGAACAATGGAAGCATACGAGCGAGCATACGCCACTAAGGTAAAGTTTCCTATTAGGCTGGAATATTGAAGACGTAGGCTGGATGACACAAGAAATCAGAACGTTAAATAGCGCATACAGGTTTGTCAAAGACGTTCTTAAAATTATTTAACAGACGTCAAAGGAACATCTGGAACATTTTGACTTTTACGCTGATATCGCTATAGAACTAGAAAGATACAGGCGCATGTTAGGAGAAGAATACAACAAGCTTGGCAGCAAGAAATCTTGAATTGATTATGTCCAGACAAGTATAGATGGCACCAAATTTTAAAGTAGTTTCTTGTTCCTGAAACCACCTGCCTGTCACATATTCTCTTAGTTTTTGAAACCCACAATTGTTCTCTGTTTTATTACCGTCATTGTCCTCTGCCTCAGTACCATTGTTTTTATTTCGAAATCGATGGTGCTGATATTTTTTTAAAAATATATTTTTTCGCATTTTAACGATGCACTTAGGACTCAACTCAGCAACAATATTATCTATGATCCGAAATGTTTTGACCAAATCGGCTACATTAAACGTAGCATCACGCTAACAAGCCTTAATTTGATTTAATATTTTTGTGTCTGTAATGTAAGCTTATTTGCGCATGTTCATCTTATTTTGAATTTTTGGTTATAGCTTTCTACAATAAGCATGAGTTGCAATGCCAACGCCAGCTATAATTAGAAGAAAAGGATTTAAGAAAGCGCCAGTACTAGCAACGCCACCCGCACTGATCGCTAACGGAAGAGCAGACAAGTAAAACAACAGGCGCTGTAATGCCTGTATGACTTCTTAAAACAGTAAGTTCGTTTGTGATAGCTGCGATAATATGCGATAAGTTCATCACGCGTTTCCTTGTCAAGATGATTGCTAATGTGATTGAAATCCATGATATCGTTCATTTTATAGAATAAGTTTTTTACTGTTTAGATTGTGGAATATCTACCGCATATTTTTATTCTTCAGGTTGTAGGATATCTGCTTCTGGTTGTCGAATATCTGCCACAGGTTTTTCTGCTTCAGGTTGTGGAATATCTGCTGCAGGTTTTTCCGCTTCAGGTTGTGGCTGCTCAGGTTTTGGATCAGGTTGTTTTTCATCCGGTCGTAGGTTTTCTGGATTAGACTTAGGATCTGGTTGTGGTTGTTCAGGATTAGATTTATCTTGCGGATATTCTGCCGTAAATTTGCTCATCAGCTGCTCGTAAAGCGTTGGATTGGTGACATTATCATAAAAGTGATAAAATTTAGCTGGATTGTCATCTATACGTCCAAGTTCATGCACTTGATCTTTCGTAAGTTCGTGTTCATTAAAGTAACCAGAAGTTATTTCTGAAACGACCATGGACGAATCTCTAAAGCCTGTTCTATCCTTTTTTTTAAGATAGTAAATTTCTCTTAATGGCTTAGGATTACTAAGTTCTTTTTCATACTTAAAAATGTTGTAAAATGCTTCTGCTACATTTTTCATTTCTATATCATCTTGTTTTGCAACAACTGGATCTTTTTTAGGTAGCATTCGCTGCTTTACACCAGGTTGTGACTGTGGTTAACTGCTTCAGGTTGTAGCAGCGGATTATCAGGAATATCTTTTATATCAAGTAGCGCCATCACTTCTAGAATCGTTTCTACGTCGTCATAATCCAAACCAAACTCTTTATACAAATACCGCTTGTTGATTGTTTCTTGAAGTCTTTCTTGGTTTTTACAGGTGGGTTTTTTTTTTTTTTTTTTTTTTTTTTTTTCTAGACTTGATTATACATGCATGCGTAGTCAGCATCTAGATCTTTTTCGTTCAATTTGTAGTGTTTATTTTGTATGGTTAGGTTCATTAATTGTAAGCTACCAGCTACCAACACTCAACGCGTTTAGCATGTTTTAAAGAGCACTCCTTTGTTTCTAGCAGCGCTGGCCGATTCCTTGTCATTGTAGAATATTTTTAGCTTGTCATATCTGTTTAGCTCGTCCCGCAACTGTGACGCTCTCATAGGAGTTACCGAAAAAAGATTGAGCATGATATCATCTATTTTTGCGTTGTCTGGATCCGCCAGAATCATTTTATACAGTTGTTTGTTTTCACCAATGTCATCACAAAACGTCTTAAATCTCGCGTCATCAAAATCAACATCATCATGTTTTTCTTCAAATAACAGCGTGTTAAATTCGCGTACAATTCTCACGAATTTTGACATCTTATATATTTTATTTACATAAGACCGGGTTTGACTGGCATCGCAGAAATGCAATACAATCTGTAGAGATGATATTTTGTCGTACTAGGGCTTGCAATATCAAATGTAGCCCGAGCTGACCATAATGTGGCCGTACTGGTGTAAAGCGTGGCCCAGCTAGCGCTGTCATAGACGCCAGTTGTTTATGTATTCAGTTGGAACTGATCTGCCTTTAAGTAGAAAGCGCCAAATAGTAACTGCCACACGACAATATATTTTGATCCAAACATTATTATATCAGCCTGCTGTAGTCCATTCGCTAGCAGATATGTGGTCAGCAAAAGCCAGATGAGCTCTAAAGGCTTCTGAATATTCTGATGATGCAGAGGCTACAAATCCATTGCGATTGTCATAATTGGATGACAGCGATGGAACATGTCCAATCGTATTTTTTATTCGCTTGGAATCCACATACAGTTTAGTTGTCGCATCTGCATTATCTGTAGGCAAGCCCACATTTTAAATTTGTGCTGAAGTTACATTGACTCCAGCGCCAGTAACTTCAAATATAACTGAGTTTACATGGTTGGTAATTCTAAAACCTTCTGATGCCTGAATAATAATTGGTCAATAAGATACATCTTTTTAAGTTTCTGGCGCGGCTAGGTTTGTATTTTTTTCAGAATTCATACCAATTTCACCAGTCATAGTTCCACAAGCTAGCACTAAAATATATGCCGCTCACACTAATATTTTATTGCCAAGAATTACCGATGCCAAGGTTTGTCCTACAGAAAGTAGGCGCCCTCGAGGAAAATTTGTATTGGCACCTGTTATCAACACTTTGGCATTTGCGTACTAATCTGCATACTGTTTGTTAGCCTCATCTGCGTTATATGCTGGTGTAGCCACATTTGTGATCTTTTGTGAAGACATATTTAGCGGTCCAGACATAGTATCACCAGTTTGTAGGAGGCGTCTGTTGAGTTCTGCATTAGAAATAGTTGCTGTTGTGCTTAATTCAGCACCGCCGATAACTGTGTCAAAAGCTGTATAATGACTCATTATATATACTCTGCTTAAAAAAATTTCGCATCATCGACCTTGATTCAGAAGACATCAAAAAGTCTCGACATAATTTCTTGTTTCCAGATTGCCACTAAATAATCGTTGGATCAACGGGCCGCGGTAAAACAAACTTGCATTTGAGTATGCTGCTAAGTAAAGGACTTAACCACAACAAGGTAATAATCTATACACTTAATCTTGGCCAAGATGAGTACAAGACACTTAGCAACTTTGATGAAGCCATTAGCAGCTCTGATGCCGCGCAAAAAACGTTTTACAATATTCGAACCAGAACAAATAACGTCCGTAGAACAGATTTTGATGACATCAAGATATATCGCGACAACATGAACAAGATCAAAGAATACTTTTTGCGGTCACGAAACAAGCGCTGCAATTCAATATACTTGGCGCAATCTTACAACGACGTACCAAAGTATATTCGTCGCAACACCGGCTGCTTTGTTTTGTTTTCAGGTCTGGACAAACGAGACATAGACTCTATTGCGCGCGATAATTGTCGTGGCATATACGCTGCTAAATATAAGCAGTGTTGTCACGAAGCAATAGGCAGCAACAAACATAATGTTATGGTTTTTCATAGAGATGCAGAAGACATTCCTGAAATGTACAGTCGCGGATTTGACGAATTTTATTTGCCAGGTTAATGCAGCGGAGACCGTATGCGGCGAACATACCTGGCTCACTGAAATGCTATAAAAATATGTTGTATACAATGCCGTTTGTAAAAATAGAAGATCAAAAGGACAAAGCTGTTGTCATGTGAAAATACGTAGAGCAGCAGCAGCAATTATGTGGTAGTATTCTTGCAGAAAAAATGGCGAATAGGAATTTCAGCACGACGTAGCGGAAAAACTTTTTCAGCCTGTAGCTAAAACAAAATAGAACAGGCTGCAACAGCGCATGATTTTAGACAAGATAAACTTATACAAGTGCTAATTGAGCAACAGGAAAAATGGTTAGGGGTCAGCAAGATGTATTAGAAAAGATCGCTCCAACTCTTGCTGGACTGGAAGAAACGCTTGATGAAAATAAAAAGAACGTATTTGATGGTAAAACAAGAAGTTGACTTATTACTAGATGAGTATGAGTACCTCCTAGGAACAATGGAGGATATGCCACCATCTCATGTGGTTAAAGAGATAGAAAAGCCAAGAAAAGAGTTAACTGGGTTTAACAGAAAATGGTGCAGACGAAAAAAAGATGTTCCAGAGCTTGAACTCGAGCTGCGAAAACAAAATATCTGAACCAAGAGCAGCTCTTGAAAAAGAGCAAGTCAAATGGAGAGATTGCTGCTTAGAGAACAACCTATAGAATAGAGATAGTAGGTATACCTACTGAGGAGCTGCAGCAATCAGAATTATTAGCTCAAGCAGCAGCATTGGATCCATCTGCTGAAGAAGAATACGAGTCTCCTGTTAGAGAGAAATTGAAAAGATTGGATCGGGAAAAAATCTGCCAGAACAAGCGAAAGTCAAGATGACACTAGACGACGAAAAAGCTGTTTTACAATAATATAGCGAAATCAGAGGATGATGTAAATTATCTGGAACAGACTGATGAATTGCAAAAGAAATATAATGAGCTGGAAAAAAGAAACCTTTGACCTCTAAAGACTCTGAGTCTTTTAAAAGCTATTACGAAAAACTGCTAGAGATAAATGTAGTTTATAGCAAAAGACAGGATCGTTCTAAACGACATACTGCATTGATAGATATGATTGTAATGAGCGAAAAATTGAAAATAAAAATGAGAAGGAATATCGTAGATTATGATGTAGAGCACGGGCTAGAATCATTACCACTTACCCAATGATATGCAGAACAATGAGAGCGAGCTGCGGATAAAGAAAGAGAAAAAGAAAAAGAGCAGGTTGGCGAAGGAATAAAGTATTACAAAAATACCGCAGAACTTGTCGCACGACTAAAGCTGATTGTGGCCAGCAGTCAAGCAGGAAACGTTGGTATTGAGGTTGATAATGAAATTACTCAAATACTAGATCATCTGCTTCGTCAAAGTTTACTTAGTAATACCGAATACAAGGTTTTGTATAATGATTGTATAATGATTTGATATAGCCATGTCGCAAACTCTTCTCTTCGATTCCAAATTGGCTTAAGGAAGCAGCAGTAATTTTACTGTCAGATACCGTACGCCCAAAGAGTTATCACAGGATATGAGATCGCGCTAATTTCTGCAAAAATATTGAACTCGTATCATAATATTACCGCGAGCAATAACAAATTCAGATATCTTTTCTCAGTTAATGATGCAGGAACATCGCTAACCATCATTCCAGGTGCGTACAACATTGCTGACATCGCTAATGAAATAAAAAGAATGATTGGCGAAAAAGGTCATATTGGCGATAACATAATCATCGAGCCAAATTATTCTACGCTCAAAACAGGATTGACGCTTAACGGCGGCTACTGAGTTGACTTTACAATTGACAACAGCTTAACAAACTTACTAGGTTTTAGTTCGCAAATTCTAGAAGAAAATGGTGTTTACGATGGCGAATTTCCCGTAAACATTAGCGACGTAAACAGCTTACTCATAAATTGTTCCATAGCTGAAGGATCATTTGACGCGCGAGGAGACCATAGCCACATTATCTATAGCTGCAGTCTTAATACACCGCCCAGATCATTGATGACAGTAAATCCATCGCCGCTAATTTATTATCCCATCAACAATGTCTACAGCATACCAGAAATCGCAATGTCAATCACGGATCAATCTGGAGACAACGTTAACCTTAGCGAGTAAGATTTTATCTGCATTTGCTAGCGCAAAACTAAAACTCTGTAACCGTGTTGTATAAATGAATCTAAGACGAATTAGACGCAGAAAGATCATAAGAGAATTTTTATCATCGCTGTGCTGCTTCTACAAGCAGCACCAGGCATAGCCAAAAAATTGCTCCTGTTGCCTCTAGTTTTGCAAAGGACGCCCTGTCAGCAGCTGGACGTTTCGCCAACGCCAGCGCAGGTCACAGAAGCTATCAAAGATACAACTAAGGAAGCTGAGCGCGTGAAGACCACCACAGCCCAAAAAATATTGTCCAAGCGCGGCCAAGAAATTATGAACGAATTAGATATGCGATTGGCGCCAACATCACTGCCTAACTTGTCAAATATTATGGCAGGATCTGTTCTAAAGAGAATTTTTGTGTAACGAGGATGTATAAACATGCTGTCTAGATTTACCCCAGAGTATTTTGAGCTTTTTTTTAATGAAGCGCCCATTGATGAATCAATAACTGAATACGAATATGAGGAATATTTGCACAAAATTATTCGCGACCGTACTTTAGGCTTCAGGAAGCTATGCAAAAATACCAGAATGTGGATACAGGAACACAAATATATATGGAGGACTTTCATCCTGCTGTAGCGGCAAACTATCATGTTTATGCAGTAATTACCACTGACAGATTTCTGACACTTGATGCTCTTAGTGGCAAGATGGCAATTATTGTTTAGAAGAAACTGAATTGTCCAAAGATATAATATAAATGAGTTACAATTCAGTAAAGGTTGTTTGAATGCCATAACAAAAGCAATCGATTGCAGCAGCGCAAAAGAAGCGTGCGGGCGTGTCCATTAAACTTGGAAGAAAAAAAAGCTGCATTAAGGACAACATGTTCTTGCGCTCACTAGAAATCAATATCTCAAGTTTAGCAAAGAATTTTTGCAAAGGCTTAACCTTAAAGTTATCTGCCAAACAAATATCTCACACGAGCGTCGCTTTTCCAGCAATCCTACCACTTCTTGCAGCGTGGGCGCCAAAATATTACCAATACTTTCTACGTTAGGAATAGCAGCGGCATCTGGAGGAATATCTGGCGCTACGGAAAAGACAACAATCGGCAGAGGACTTAGACACAGGAAAAATATAAATGATTTTGCTTATTTGGAAGACATAGTTGTAGACATATGTTGCTGACATATGCTTGCTAATTTGCTGACACATTCTGACATTTTTTTCCGAGAAAGAGTTTTGTCTAAACATTTTACATAGAAATGTCGTATCAGGAAGTTGGTCTATCTGTCTCTAAACCTCAGCGTAAGAAAATTGCGCTGGCCGCTTGCAGAGGTTGCCCATTGTCAATAAGATTATCAGCAAAAACCTCTATCTTCTGGCAGTGATAAGCTTATGCTAACAAAAAGCCAACATGACAAAGTGAAAAACAAAGCCCGGCAGGAAAAAGCATTGCATTTGATTTGTCCGCAGAACAACTTAAAAGACAAGGCGAAGTCTTACCACTTCTACCACTGCTAGCTGCTGATAGCGCTGGAATGATGTTGCCTGGACTTCTTGGCAAGCTTTTTGGTCATGGTATGAAAGGTAAAAATAAGAGAGCGCAATGATTGCAATACCCCGGAACACAGCGCCGCTAAGCAATTTTGAAATTGAGAAAGCATTTAAAGGTATAAAATCATTTCGAGGTATTTTTTCCAAAGATAGAATGCCAGAAAAATCAGAGCCAAGGAAAGCTGCGTTATAAACATAGAGAATTTCTTTGATGGATCTGGAACACATTGGGTTGCCGTTGTAAACATGCCAGATAGTAGCGACAATATTTTGACTCGTTTGATCTGCCCCCATGTGAAGCTATAAAAAAATATGTTTCTGGCTCTAAGAAAGGTTGCGTTTATAACTCAACACAAATTCAGTATATCAATAGTTTAGCTTGTGGTCTATACTGTATTTAATTTATCAGATCACGTTGCCAAGGAAACTTTTGCATTAGATATCTTACTGGAATTTAATCAGCTGACAACTCTAATCAATGACAAGTTAGTTTTAAGTAAGCTTAATAAGATGAAATGACAAGTTAGCTGAAATGTCAAGTGTGTTTTTATGTAAATGCCAGATATAATGACAGTTTCGTAGTGCCTATCATACAAAACCAAAAGGCGCTGGACTCTGCGCGGACATCAGTATACTGGTCCGTGGAATCTTCCGGAAAAACAACTGGATGCCAATGATCAACCGCTTCCTGGTCAACAACCCTATAACCAAGTAGACGCCACAGCAATGCGGCATGACATTTACTACAGATATCATCCAGAAGAAAAAAACCGCTGCGACAAAATTATGCTTGATGAATTAGCCGCGATAAAACCATCAGGAATGAGAGAGTGTATTGATAAAGCTTTTGTCAGAGGCGCATCGGAATCAAATATAAACTTGGCGTTAGCACCAAACTAGCGGCTAAAAGTCGTCAAGCAAAAGCCAGCAAACCAGCGAAAAAAAAAAAAAAAGAAAAAACCAGCAAAGAACAAATTTAAAAAAAAATAATGATATAAAAGCAGAAGAATTACAAAAGCCAGCAAGAAAACATTTCCCTAGGCGCAGAGTTATTGCTAATGGTGTTGATTACTTCTGGTCTGCTGATCTTGTAGACATGCACGAATACTGCAGAAATAATGGCGGCGTCAAATACTTGTTAAATGTCATTGATATTTTTAGCAAGTATGTATGGATCTTGCCACTAAAATATAAAACTGGCGCAGCTGACAAGGAACGGAGCCAAACTCATCTACATGCAAGTGGGAAAAGTCAAATTCAAAGATTCCATGAGTTATTTAGCCATGCCTTTGAGTCGAATGCCTAAAACATTTGGTATGACGGAAATGGCCAAAGGATATTTTCCTCACTTCTTCAATACCGAAGCCAATCAACATTCCGTACTACCCCATTTGCCAGACGTTGACTATTACGACCCCGACGGAATGCATCCCGAACACCGAGAAGCCTTTCACGCTTTGTACCACGCTCACCAGTCAGAACCGTTTGACTTCCAAGAAGAAATGTTAAAGTATTGCCGATCCGATGTGGATATTTGACGCCGTTGCTGTGGAAAGTTTAGACAGTTATTTCGGCTATCCCTCGTGGTGTCAGACTCCCGAAGACCAAGTCCGATTCAAAGAAGAGTACCGTGCCATGGAAGGGATCACTTTGGAAGACGTAGAAAAGAACAAAGGAAGAAGATCGTTTGCCAAAGTCATGTTGAATTGTTTGTGGGGAAAAATGGCACAACGTCCGATCTTGACCAAGACGGAATACTTGACCGATCCTAGTGACTACTTTAAACTGGTGGACGACAAAAGTAGACTGATGAAACACGTAGAAATCGTACGTGATGATTTAATCTTAGTCAATTTCGAAGAAGAATGCAAGTTTGTACACCCCGACAAGTTTAGCAACGTGGTCATTGCAGCCTACGTGACAGCCCATGCTCGCTTGAAATTGTACGAGGAAGCTTTAGAAGTCTTGGGAGATCGTGTCCTGTACTTTGACACCGACAGTTGTATGTACATCCATCGGCCCGGTTACCCACATCCTACCATCCAAGGAGATCGTTTAGGAGTCTGGACGGACGAGCACCCTCAAGACACCATTCTGAGTTTTGCCAGCGGTGGCCCTAAAAATTACGGCCGGCTACCGATACCGAGACCAACAAGGCCAAATTCACACCAAATGCAAAGTCAAAGGATTGACCCTGAACAATCGAACCAGCCGAGTAGTGAGGTTTTGAAAAATGCTTTGCTGTCTGGACAAGTGGAAGACTTTCGAGTGAAAACGTTAGAACCTCACAAGATCGTACGGTTACCTAATCACCAAATCGTCAGTCGTCCTGAAGTAAAAGTTTACCAAATTGTGTACCAGAAACGAGTGAGACTTCCAGACCACACTACTTTGCCTTACGGACACGCCGATCTTCAGTATAAAAAAGGGACCACTTCCAAGCCTAATCATTCATTGCAAATACAGACGTCGACCTAGAAAGATGAATTTCACACAGAGAAAACCCCATATCCAACATCATCTACATCTGTCTCCACAATACTGACAGAGCAAGAAGGAAAATGATTCAGTCGTCCCTAAAGATTATTATCGCATTCCAAACACACAAACTTGTAACTGTACCAGAACTTGTAACTTCATACAAGCCTCCAAATTCACTAGTTTATAAGAAAAGGCCCCTAAATAGTGCAGCCCTTTTCTCTCTCTCTCTCTCTCTCTCTCTTTCTCTCTCTACCTATGTGTGTGTGTGTGTGTTTGTGTGTATGTCAAAATGACTCAGTGACAACATTTTTTTTCAGTTTCAAAACCCGAGCCAATAATGTTACAGTTCAGTATTTAGCGTGGCGCGAAAAAATGTTACAGGACACGAATTCTTAACATGATTGAAAATTCCCGTAAAAAGCCAGACCATAGGCATTATTTTGCCACACTGCCTGTCTGGAATCTATAACCAAACACTTCGTCACTCATTATAAAAAATTTCATTGGCTACAAATATTTTCTTACCGCGTTCGCTTTGAATCGCCCTCAGTTGCTATTGACACAGTGAGAAGAATGTTTTTTCTGGGCCTGACCGTTAGTCTCTTTACAAATAAAAGCTAACGCACAACCCCATCGTATAATTTGTGATCAATGGAAATTGTATCAGCCTTAAGTAAAAATACATCACGGAACCTTTGGATGTAATATTTTGTGAGAATTTTACATGTACGTTTTCAAAGAAGGATTTTAGTAGACTATGTCTCCAATTCAATCTTGTGAGATTTTACCGAAAAAAAGAGGATTTTTTTCCTATCGATGTGATTTGTTAAATGGAATGTGTGTTTTTTAAATTTCTTAAGGAAAATATACCATAGAAAACGTACGTGTCGTGATATTTTTAAAAGTAGGAATAAAATATTCTCTCTCTTTCTCTCTCTCCGTCGTAATGCCAATTCTCTGTTTCACAAACACACACTAAGTTTCTTATACAATGATTTCGATTGAAATGATAATGGTATCTGTTCCCGTTTTTAAGATGCTCTCCACAAATGTTGGCAGTAGTCACAATGATTATGTGAAATGTGACGTTAGTTTTGTAATTTTTTCGAAAACTTGCACCCCTTAAAAATTGTACAACGATTTTTCTTCCATAGGTAAATCGTTGAATTATATAAAATCTTGAGTTTAGTTGTTCTTGTGCATGTCAGGTATCTTAGCTTTGTTCCTATTTTGGCACTGCAATGTGTCACGAAAAAAAAAATTCTAGATCTACCGTTTTCCGAAGGAAACCAAAAAAACAAGCACATAGCTTTACGGTGTAAGAATGACTCGAGTATGACCCATCCAATTATGCACTCTATAACCCCTCCTATTCTACACTCATTCTGGAGCCCAAACATGCGTTCAGTAAAACTGTAACAATGTATGCCCTATTTTCAGCCAGTCCATTTCAGACTGTCGATAAAACAAGACGTGTTTTTACTGTTCTCCCGTCTTCGGTTTTGGGAAATGTTGCAACATTGTTTGTAGCCGCAAGGCGTGTGCAGCAAAACATAACATATCTTAAATATTTGAGAGGCATACAACAAATGCTACTACAGTCATTCGACAAGAAATATAACACTACTTTTTTTAAACTGATGAATGGAAAAAAAATTGCCAATGAACATTTCTATCACAGAATTTACCCTTGTCTTCAGAAACTCATAGAAAGGGTAACCTTCTCTCTGTTTGAGGCAAACCATAGTTTTTTTGGAAATTATTACTGCGTTCATTTGACAATATTTCATTGTGTACACTGCTCCCAGTAGATAAAGACGTTGTTCGCGTGGCTAGGTCAATCAGTACGAAACGGCGTGTATGCAGGGTAGTAAACTTTAGCCACTACTAGCTTTTAGCAATTAAATGTATTGAAATTAATGTTTATCTTTGATATTGTATAAGAATGTTCAAGTGATGCTACTTTCTGTGCACTATGCTCACAGTAGAAAGTCAAAATACTCCACGAGTCAGGATAAAGGTTAATAAAAAAAAGTGGTTTTGTGAACATTATGATTATCTATTTTCGTTAGCTCAGAAAAGTAGTGACCATTGATGGTAAAATGACACTGTGCCAAAGGATTGGAGCTCTAGTCTTACGTTACAACGTTGTCAACCTTGAATCATTGCCAATATTTTTATGCTTGTGTATGTCTTTGTCTATGTTGTACACTAAAACTTAAAACCCCTTCTCTTGTGATAGTTATGTTTGTGTGAGGGTATAGTAGTGTGCCCATAAGTACGCCTACCCTTGCCAACGTGTGCGTGATTGTATAGTATGGTTGTATATCGGGTTTAGTAGTGTGTCCATAACACTCCTACCCTTTTTTTGTTGGAGTTAAGGGGTGTATGTTTTAATTGTCATAAGTTTAACACGGGGTCTCTCCCTATATATAGAGAGACCTTCTTACCCTCAGAATCACTATTCGTGATTCCTCTTTCAAATAGTGAAGATGGAAGAGAAGAAGTCAGAAAAGCTTGCCCTTCTCGTCAGAGATTTAGCACAACAGACGTCTGTGGCTATCAGAATTTTACAGAGAGTCCTTGGAAAGTATACCAGTAAGACAAAGGACTACTCCTCCATTGCCTCTGGAGATAAAAGTCAAGATACTTGCTATATCTGCCAAGAGAAATGACATTGGGCTCCAGAATGTCCACAACGTCAAAGTAAAGGAAACGAAAAGAGAGACAAAACGAAAGATACCTGTTATCATTGTCAAGAAATAGGACATTGGTCTTCCGAGTGTCCTCAGAAACAAGAGAAACAAGAGAACCTACCAGAGAGGGAGGAATCAGAGGGATCTTCAGTCCCAGAAGAAGAAGAAAAGCAAGAAAGCTAGACGACTGGAAGACAGTGAGAAAGAAGAAGAAAAAGAACCCTTGATCCCTGTGAAGAAATTCAAGAAAAAGAGAGACAGACAGTGAACGATGAACTTTTTTAAGTGTGGTGTTGTATTCATTGTGATTTTTTGTGAAAAAAAAGAGAATAGACCAGAATGGAAAAAAAAGTAAGTGTCTTTTGTTTTTTTTTTAGAGTATGAACTCACGCACGCACGCACTCACTTTTACACAAACCAAGGAATGGGATTTTAAAGTTTTACTTGATTTGGCAAATTGGATTATTATCTTTTCTTGGCAAATGGGGTGGCCTTGAAAAGGACCGTTGGGGTGTTTGTTTTTAACAAACTTATGGACTGGACATGATCAGCTTCAACTGTCTCAATCCCTTTCCACGACCAACTCCTATTCCTCCTCCTGCTGCTGCTGCTGCTTTGGTGGTGGTAGTGAATGGTGGTGGTGGTAGCATCTCACTAGTAGTAGTAGTGATGGGTTTAGAATGTTTGTTTTCCTTCTGTCCTTCACACTTCTCCTCTTCTAACTTTCTTATTTCTTCTTCTTGCTTTCTTCTTTCCTCTTCTTGCTGAAGAAAAACTTCTTCTGCTTCTCTCTGACGCTGTAAAAAAAATTCCAATTCTTCTTTTTCCCTCTTTTTAAAATCGTCGATGACAAGCAAAGAGGCTGTTGGTATAGCAGCAGTCGTTGTTACAGGCACAAATTCTTGAGAAAAAGACAGAAAATCCACAAAATCTAAATTAAAATCTTCCGGTTGAAAGTTCACCATGGCATTTGCTGCTGTCGTCGTACTCCCACCCCAATACATTGTCTTCATTGTGTCGGCACCCCTTAGCCCCATCCCATCATATATAGCTGGTTAGGACTTAGAGATGTCGCCTTGTTTTGGTCTAAAATAATTGGTGTTTTATCGTGTTTCTTTTCCCTGTCCTTCCCTTTTTGGTTTGTTTTTGTATTGGAAATAAATAAAGTCTTCGTATTTTATTTTTGAAAATTTTGTACAAGGTTGATTTTTGTTTGTTCTGTCATATTCATCCAGTTATTTTATTTCCCTTTTTAGACAAAGAACTGGGTTTGTACTATCCTCCCTTCAGGCACATTATCCTGTGGGTGGAGTTCCTTGCCCTCCCCCCCCCCCCTTTTTTTTTTTTTGGTTGTTTAATTTTCAGGTACCTCTGCCTGGAGGTTTAGTTTTCTTTTGTCCCATTGTGTAGTCCTATATATGTATGTTTGTTCTTTGTTGTAGTGTATATCTTTCCCATTTTTGTGTCTGGGACAGGCTTAACTAGGTCATATTCTGATATAGTTTCTTCTATCTAGATCCTATATAAAAGTGTTAAAAATTTTATAGTTTATTTATTTATTTGGGATAAAAAGAAAAATAATAAGGTGTCTAAATGCGTTTGTTTTTGTTTTTGCTTTCTCTCTTACTTTTTCTCATGATTTTTTCAGATAATTACTTTTGGTTTGTATTTTAGATAAAAAAGGATTGAAATTACTTAAGGCGCGGACTTGAATGAAAACATCCTTGTAGTTTTCTTGGCTTGTTTTAAGTTTTGGTATCTATTTGAGCTTGCTGTAAAAACAGGATTGAAAATGTTTTAAACGCAGTCGTGAATGAAAACATGGTTGCGGATTTATTGTTGGATTATGACTTTATATTATCACTCTTTATTTGTCTTTCAAGATGAATCTACTAATCTGGGGGCACAGCTTGGTTGCTGCGTTGAGTCGTTTTGGCAGTGCCGTTGTATTGTGATCTTCCATATCAAATCAGGTTTCGTGGATTTTCCGGAGGACATGTTGATTAGAGATTTTTATCGTTTGACTTTTGTTCCGGATATTGATTTTGTTCAAATTAGGGAAAATGAGATAGATTCTGAGCGACCTTCTGAAATTATCGAGTCGATTTGTTCTCTGTGTAGGCTCCTTATTTCTGCTGGAGTTGGAAGAGTTCTTGTAGGATCTATGCTGCCCAGGCGTCAACCCCGAGGGTTAAGTCAACGACAGTATCAGCGTCTTTCGTCGCAGATCAATCTAGAGTTGTCCCATCGTCTGCGAGAGTTACCAGGGTGTAGGTTATGTACCTATACTGACTTCAGGGCCGTCTACTGGGGATTGGATGGAGTTCATTTGTCTCGGAGGGGCTATCAGTGGTTGTTGTCCAAAATGTTGTTTTTTGTTTGTCATTGATAAATTTATCTGAAAAAAACACAAAAAAAAAAAAAAAACATGAAAAGAAATATTGCTCAAGATTTGCCTTTTTTTTTTTTTTTTTTTTTGTTTCTAATGAAATTGGATAGAAGTCAGAAAAAATCTGACTTATTTTGTCCAGAAAGAGAAATAAATATGAATTTATATTTAATACACCTTCAGGGTTGAGGATCCGGCTCCTAAAAGGTACTCCCTATAAAAGGGAATTTGTCCTTTTGATTTTTTTTTTTTTGTGGACACCTCCTAGTCCATCCCAGCATATATAGTAGCTGGTTAGAGCTTAGGAGAATGCCTCGCTATAAAAAAAAATACCAGAAGGTAATCTTATTTAAATTATTATATTATTATTATTATAATTTTTTAATTTTTTTTATCGAATTTTGAAAGGGGTTCATCTTCCTTTTTGTTCCTATTTTCCAAGTTTTCTAAAGCTTAGGGTTTCCGGTTAATACTCGCTTCCCTCCAGGTAAAATTCCTGTTGGTCAGTTTTCCTTGCCTTCATGCCCTAGGTAGGTTTCTAATCGTTAGCGACCTTTGCCTTAGGTCTTTTTAAGTTGTTTTGAAGAAATTTTCCTTTTATTAAGTGTTTATGTATCATCATTTACTTCCAGGCTGAAAGGGATAAAATTTTTCAGAGTTATTTTTATTTTACAATTTTAATTATTGTAGGTGTTTGCATGCTGTCTTACCTGTTACCATCTTGTTCTCTCTGCCCTTTGTTAGTTATAAGTATAAGTTTGTTAAGATATACTAGTTTATCATGGTTAGAGATTTATTATCTGTTTAGTGATATGGTTATGATCTTTCTATCATGATATTTAGGCGACATATATATATATATATATATATATATATATATATATATATATATATATATATATATATATATATATATATATATTACATATATGTATATATATATATATATATATATATATATATATATATATATATATATATATACATATATATATATATATTTTATGTATATTATTATTATTAAACATTTCATTTCTTAGTTATTATTGTTCCTGTTTTGTTCTGTTGGAGTGGCGAGATGGTCTTTCTTTTTCCCCTGTGCAGCCGTGGCTTGCACAGGGAAGGGGTTTCCTTCATCTACATACTCTTCTGTCTCTTCCACTGTATCACTTGGAAAAACAATTTGATAGAAGTCTTTCTGTTGTTGTTTGCTGCTCCTTTTTTATATTTCGTTCTTTTTACGTTTGAGGCAGGCTCCCTGTGTGGCAAGTGTGGTGCCTCCTGAAACGTGTTTTTTCCTGATTTTTTTGGAGTACTTGTCTTTTTCCGTTGTTCTGCCTGACTGTGTTTTTCCCTTGTTTGTTTGTTTCATTTCCTCCTATTTTTCCGTTGCAGGCAGGCTCCCTGGGTGGTAATTCTTTTCTGGGTTGTTGGGATACCTCTGGTAACGTATTTTCTACCTGCGCTGGGTCTTTTTCTTCATTATTTTTTGATTCCGCAATTTTGTCTCTTCCTGTATTGGTTTTATCTGTCTAGGGAAAATTGTAAGCTCACTTTTGTGAATTTGTGGTTGCCCTGACGGTTGATCTGTCTCCATTTCTGTGGTATTTAGTGTTGGTCTGTTTTCCGGGATTTCTTTTGGTTTGCAGTGATCTATGCCGTGTCCTACATTTCCACATATCTGGCACTTCCTGTCATATATACATCCACGGTACCATGACTTGACCAGGAATCCGTGGGTGTAGAAGAAAGTTGTTATTTTCTTTGCATCCTACCTGGTTACTTGTATTACTCTTGCCCCTGTTTGAATGTTCCGGTATCCTCTGTGCGTAGCCATGAAAAATGATTCCACTTTTAATTGGTATTTTTGTTCAATTTTTCCGACGGTAACTTCTATTGGGATCTCTATTGGGATTCCCGTTCGGTAGACTTCTGCGTATTTCACTACTATCTCTCTCTTAATTGATGGTGGGTCTATAACGTATACCATTTGTCCATTGATTTCATGTCCTCTCTTTTCCAGTAAAGGTTTCTCTCCTTTCGGGTGAATGATTAGGACTCCTTTGCCTGTACTACTTACGGCCTGTATTTCATCCATATTAAGTCCTGTCGCTTCTAGAGTGCTTAAGATTTCCGCCATTGATGGCCTCTTTTCTGGCGCGATGGTCGACATGTCGATTCCTTGCGCGCCCGGGCGTCTACTGGCCACGAGAAAAGTGCCTTGCTCTGTTTTCTCGGCTGCGGTTGAAAAGTATTCCTGTAGCACTGACATTTCCTTTTCACTTTGGGTTCTGTTTATGAAGATATTTTTCCTTGAGTTAAAATCCTTGTAAAGTCGCTTTTTTTAATTTTTTTTTTCCTTATTGCATTGTGAGTCCACTGAATTCACGTGCAGTCAATTATGACATTTTTTTGCTCACTTAACTCCTTGAAATCGCAATACAGTCCTTTTGATGAACTTAAATTATACTCGCGTGCGACCAATCTGATCTTTTACCTCGTTCGTTAGTTGAATTAACGACGTATTCGGCCATTCTGCCATTTATGTCGAGTTTATGAGCGCGATGCGCCCTATTTAATTAGTCACCATTGTCAACGTGGTAGTCACGTGATACAAACAAAAACATCATTGACATGTGCTCTGTTCTTGATGAATCTTGCTTTCTCCAGGTTACTGTGACAGCGACATGTTTCTGGTAGTTGTTCTCGGAATAAATATGTTGAGAATTGTGTGTCCTTTCGTTTTTTTACAAACATTACGTGACTTTCATTTAATGTTTTCGAATTTTTTGTAAAACAACATTGGAAAGGGGTTTATTGTTGATATCACGTGACTATTTGACCTATGATGTCCTGGACATGTAGGTTGCGAGATTAGGGTAGTCACGTGACTAGCAATGCTAATGGCTAGTACCAGGTCAAATTTCATCAACGCTGCAGTTTCGTCTCGTCTGTCAGCGGATTAAAGACAAAACGAATGTCATACTCGCAATTTCTGAGAAGAAATTTCATATTCCTATCGATTTCATGCAGGTATGGCTCGATGTAAGGTCGTTTAAGTTCGCTAGGCCCGGTAGTAAGCAGCTACCCTATGCCGCTACCACGCGGTGGCGGCGAATTCCAACTTTTCGATAGGCAATGGGCTCTGACTCCACACCCCAACATAAATGTCCAAATATCAAAAATGGGATGTGAAGGGTCAGAGGAAACTCGGACTAGGGTGTACACTAAAGTTAAATGAGAGCAAGACCCGGAACGGAAAATTCAATGGTGCAGCTCATCTCAGGTAACCAGATATTCAAACAAAGTTAATATTAACATGAGTTACATGAGCACATGATAAAAATTTATTGCAATATTGTAAGTGTCCAAGGAAAATATGAGAGTACAGTGCAGACCACAAAGGGGTGGGGATGGGGAAGGGTGGGGGGCAATTTTCTTTCTTGCCACTGTAACCGGGGCGTAGATTGGGGGGGGGGGTTGACATAAACTGACATAAAAACTGTTCTCTGTGGCAAAGTAGGGGCGCCACTAAAGAACATTGTCCCATGGCGCTTTGGTAAGGGCGCCACTAAAGAACATTGCCCCTGGGCGCCTCGAACCCTCGCGCCGCCACTGAGCGATGATAATCCCATCACGCATACACACGCGCTCAATGAAAAAAAAATCATGACGAGTATAGAAGGCTGTAACCTAGATCGGCACCAATAATAAAAAAAAAATAAAAAACTGCTAATTTACCTCTACTACATGAGTTTAAAGAAAGAAGAGACGAGAAGAGGGTGTGTGTAGCACCATTAGCAGTATCAACAGAGTCTGTGATAAAAGCATTAAACACATTAGAGTATCTGATTTCCCCATTTTCAGTGATTTTAGCCATGTTTTTTGCGACAGCGCCTCGCAGCCTCACAATAACATCTTGAATGTCCACGGTAGACATTTCCAGTTTGATCTTGGAAAATCACAAGCTCCTCCGAGTTAACACCAACAACAACCCAACTGGTAAACTCGGTCAGATCCGCTTTGGTGGCAAACCTGGTCAAATCTACATCAGCGCCGCGTCGTCGGGAGGTTGAGCTTCCGTAAATGTTAATAGCTATTTTGTATACTATCAAGTGTAGTTTAATGTAAAATTAATAAGCGTTTGCGGGGTTGGTGAACACTCAAGTGCATGCAGCGCTTTAACAACAAGGTGACCACATATTAGCCCGTTCAGCCTCGGGTTAAATAATCAACAACTTCAAGTGGCGGCGCAAGCCCGTATGAGTCAAAATATAAAGATGTTTGGGTGTCACCACCTATGCAACCTAACGAGTTCCAGGTCCTGTTGATGAATCCAGCTTAACAACCCCGGTTTCCCTTGTACGCGGAATCAACGATGTAAGTTCATGCCGCATAAAGACAAATCGGAAATGCTTGACTGACTTTGTCATCTCAAGTAAACCAAAACTGGTCAACGACGAGGCCACAACCGAATTCCACTTCAGCTCGGGAGTCTTTGGTTTCATGGCCTGGATAATCGAAGACCTTTTCCTTTTTTTATGCGTCCTCCAACCGCTTTTTCAGAGCCATTCTGGATAGAGTTCCGACGGCCCCTAACGCAGCTGCTTTTGCAACCGCAGTAGCCCCAGCCTTTAACAATGCTGGAATCGCCGCAAGGAATGGAAATATTCCACCGGTCTTCTGCATTTGTGCCACCTCTTACTTGCATAATTTTAATGTCACCGAAGTGTTTTTTCGTTTGGCTGCATTAGGCTGATTAAGTTGCGTTTGGGTTAACCACACGGGGACATTTCCAGTTAACTTTGCCAGAGAAAGCCTCAATGTGACCCCACAATCGTTTCGTATTGCGCTTTTGATTTTTTGCAAGCTACTGTGGGCTAAGGCTAACTTCCACTTCGTTATAGGACATTATTATTTACAAATGTAACAAGTTCAATTACGAATTTTGAGAAACTACTATGAGTTTTCTTTAGGTGCGTCAATGACCCTCATTTGGCCACCAGAACCCTCCAACAACATAAACTTATCGGAGAGGATCACAGCAATGCATCTGTAATTGGGAATATTGGGGGGGGGGAACCAGACAGATCAGTAATACATGCATGAAAGAACATGTCGACCACGGACTGCCTGAACAGGTTCAGGTGTTCCAATGAAAAGTAATAAATCGGGTATAACTCACGAAAGTCGTGTTGGGAAATCTGCAGACCCGTGTCAATGTTTTGATACCGCTCCATGAACGACCACAGCTTGTGATATACACGTGCGAGTTGATTGTCTATGAAGCTAAGAAACTTGTCTTCAGTGGGTTCCTGATGACCGTTTAACCGCAGAGAAATTTCAGACACTCCTAGCCGGTCAAATATCATCGCACTACAGGTTTGATCATTAGCCCCAGTTGAATCTTGAAACGCCACAAATACATGTTTTGGTGCGTCGTGGCCATGTTGGGTACTTATTTTCCATGTAAACTGCCCCTGAGTAGTAATGTCTGTCTTTACTGTCATTATATTTAAATGTCAGGTCGATCTCTACTGTACATATTTATCATCAAGGTCTCCCCGCGCAGGTCCAACACGTGCCCGTCCTGGACCACAAGGGTAAAACGAATATGTGCCAACCGACAATTATGAGATGGAATATACACAAGCGTCGCGGGAGTAATCGATATCAGATCACCTTGGGCCTCAGTCGGGGCAAACCCAAATAAAATATAACCCTGCGACGCTTGTGTTGTTGAGGCTGAGGCTTCATAACTACCACTGATGGCGTCACATGTCAGATTAACCTGAGCCGTGGTTGTGATCCTGACAATGTCTGGTGCAATAATGTAACTGTTACCGTCAGGTCCTGTACGCAAAATACGTTCGTTTGGGGAAATGTTATTAATATCTTCAGGCCAACAAAGAACTATTTTCAACGACGACTGCGCAATATCAACCGCATACTCTCCATATTTAATCAAGATGGCTGAGCTGAGTGTGGCCTCGTTTTCGCGTATGAAAATGCTATGGCACCAATGCGATTCTTCCTCTCATTTCATTATTTTTTATTCAAGCTCGTACGCACTAGTGGGAAGTCCAAAAACATTCCAGGTGACGCCATCGTCGGCTGAAAACACAAACGAATTATTCGCAATCTCGAGTGTGCGTGATTCCCCTGCGGCAATTGGTTTAGAAAAAGTCACATAAAATTCGGATTTTTTTGATGAGATCGGGATCATTGAGGTAATGGTCGGGTTGCATTTGCAACAACACGCTGCAACGCAACACTGATTTCACGTGAGGCGCTAAGTGTTTCAGAAATCATTATTGTGGTTGTCTTATAAATCATCGATGACTTCAACAAGTTCATGCATTAAAAAGCGAAACGTCCCCGTGTCCATGATGTCATTGGTGAGCAACTGCTGACAAATCGAGGCTGCCTCATTAGTGAATTATGGTGCGTTGTTGCCCGCACGAACTGACTCCACGAGTGTTTCAAGCCGATCAGCAAGGTCGTGAGAGTCACACGGTCCACCAAGGCCGCTACCTTCCTTTGATCTAGCAGCCTCTTTATTCTTTTTGTTGTCTTTCCCATTCGGTGTCTTCTTCCTGTGTGTAAAAGGATGCAGCTTGTTGTTCCGGTATGGGTGCAGAAAGTATGTGCATAGTTGCACGTCTTTCTTCTTGTCGTGTGGATTGGATTTGGTTCGAGGGTATATACATGCTCAGATATTCTCTCCATAATTCATTGCCTTCTTCAATTTTTCCACTGTTAAATGCATTAAATGTTTGTACAAAATGATTCCACCTGTCACCGGTAACCTGTTTCTTTCCTGTAAACTCTCTGAATACCATTTTAGGCCATTCACTGTCCATGTATTTATCGTGTGTCTTTGATGGCATTTTTAATATGTAATCCTTCCAGTTGGGGGGCGTGTTAAGAGCGACATACACAAGATTTATAAAGATGCGATGGCGAGCTTCTTCCTTTAAGTATTGAGCCGGTGTTTGCACTTGTACTCAAGTGGTACTTGTAGCATTTTCAAAATTGCATCTCTAATGTCTTGATCAAGTGCATGTGTGCCTTTTGCAATCAAACCATCACTCTCTCTCATTTATCCCATGTCTTCTTTGATTTCCTCAATCGCCTCTGGCAATCGTCCAATAGTATTTGCGGTTGCTCTCGTAGCTTTTTTGATATCTTTGATGCGTTCAGCTATCTTACGAACTGGACCCGGTTCTTGTTCTGTTCCCGTCAGCGCTGCCACCTGTTCCACAGATTGTCTCGTGACTTTCTTGATATCTTTGACGCGTTAAGCTGTCTTAATAACAGGACCAGGTTCTTCTTCCGTTCCCATCATTGCCGCGGGGTTTTTCGCTACTTTCTTTACCTGTTCCGTGGTATTACGTGTATGCGCTTAATCTGTGGCGCAAACGTTTGTTCAAAGCCCTCTGTGAGTTCTTCTTGAGTATTGTCGCGACTGCAACATATCTTTGATACGTTAGAGGCCGCCTATAACATTGCAAATCAGTTTATGGTGTTCGCGGGCAACTTGACTGCATCGCTCCCCATACTTTGATATGGTATCACTGGCGGAAAGCGGAGCTTTCTCGGTTTTTGACATTTGATATATTTATCGTGGTTATTAAGTTGTTTTATCTAAACCGACTCGATATTTTCCCCCGGTAGAGCCAGAGGAGAGACCTATCCGCGGTCCACTAGTCAAGTCAATAGTGAGGAAACTATACAGGTGTGAGGTGGCCTCCGCAAACATATGCCACGAGGGGTCGCCATTGCACCAGGTCCAATGAATGTTTGCGAGGCCGTGCGCGTCAAAGCACTGAAATATCATCAACATGTTACAGTTGTTCGGAATCACTTTAGGCACGTGTGCGTATCGTCGTGTCAAATATATCACATCTGTGTTTTTATGTCGACCTCGGGAAAATATTCTCGCGGTATTGATTTGGTGCTCAAGCATTACATCGTCGTACATGACAAGATTATTCGCGCTTGAATCAAGATCATCAATGGTAGGTGCTTCGTCGATTGTGGAAAAGAAATCAACGGTGGACGATGAAATCGTCTCAGCTTTACCACCCAACGATGTCCGAAGCATTTCCGAAGAATCCCTGAGTACATCATAACACGGTTGTTCCTCAGCCGACGGTGCAATCACGTACAACCGATCCCACGTCAACCATCGTAAAATCATATTCAACAACAGTTGGGTGTTTCCTGAACCGGCCGGACCAATGAACAACGCACGAACCGAGTTAGGAAACATGTTACCGTGCTTGAGTGGTTTGGTTGCTGTATGCGCGGAAAAATCAATGACCGGAAAATCTTTGATTTTTATAAGCGCGGGGTTTTTCAGATCTTTGGCATCTTCGGTGCTTTTCCTTTTTCGTAATGCCATGTTAAATGACAACACAATTGTTGTATAATGCAATCATGTCTTCATATTGTGTCCGATGCCGCAGAAAAACACGTACTGCAAATCCAACTCGAGTTCAAACGCGTGATGGTAAAGCCGCGATCGCTGGAACTTGTCGTTAAAAAATGTCGTCGGCGGTGATGTCGCTGCTGCGTTAGCAAAGTTACCCGGGACACCATGGAGTAAATACCCTGGCGAAAAGCATATTCCCGCATACAATTACTGTGGGCCTGGAACACGGCTGGATATACGACTTCAATCTAACAATCAACCAGCGCCCGGCGAAGCACCCGTAAACCGCGTCGATGATGCATGTTACCGACATTATCTTGCTTATAAAGCATCAAACGATATCCGTGAACGTTAACGAGCCGATGTAGATCTCATTCATGATTAAACACTATTAATTATACACTCGGAGAAAGAATCTCTAGATGGATCATCAACGGGGGTATAAAGGCTAAGATTGTTTTGGGAGGTGGCTAATAGGTGGTGGACAAAGTTTACTCGTTGGTGGACGAAGTTTACTCATTGGTGGACAAAGTCCACTCATTGGAGATAAAATATATTGATATAATAAAGAAACATGATTTCTGAGCGGTGAAGCTGCTATTGAAAAATTAGCAAACGCGGCAGCGGTCACTCATGGCTCGAGAACGGTTAGCCAAAGAAGCGCTGTGGCAAATTTATCTACCCGTGCCAAGAAAGAGTTCCCGTGGTTGGTTTGATGTCCAAACACCTAACAAAGTTCATCAGGCTGATCTTTTGTCTCTTCCACATGATCGGGTACGTGGACGACTATACAATTACGCGTTAACCGTAGTAGATATCGCTAGCAGATACAAGGAAGCGGAGCCGCTGACGTCTAAAGATTCAGCAAGTGTCGCAGATGCGCTTAAACGTAATTACACACGCGGATCACTAACATGGCCACGGTCATTACAAGTGCATCCACGTAAAGAATTTCTCAGAGCCGCTGCTGCGTTCTTGACAAAGTACCATGTGCGGGTTCGTGTTGGACATGTTAATATACATCGTGATCAAGCTATTGTGGAACGATTTAACCGCACACTTCCAGAACGATTATTCGGACATCAGTACGCGCAAGAATTGTTAATGAGGTCTCGGTCTCGAATCGCAGAGCGATCTTGGATCCTAGAACGATCTCACGAGTGGGTAACACGGCTTCATTCAGTCATAACAGCCTTCAAAAAAAATGTAATCACACGCGCGATTGGATTAAAACTCGCTTATGCGATTCGACAAAAGACTGTCACCGTTAACTATAAAATGATTTCACAACCACAACCGTTAGAATCACTCGGAAACAATTGTGTTAGGTATCTTGTATGCACCTGGCGAGTTAGAAGGTGGACAACGCCGTCCTACTCACCCGGTATGGTCCGTCGATGTATTTGCAATCGCTTATCGGTTTGATTTTCCAAGGCAACCAACACGTTATCATTTGGCGCCTATGGATAAACAAGCGCGAGACCGCTCTGCAGTCCAACCACCAAATAGAACATTTGTGCGAGAGGAATTACAAGTTGTTCCCGCGAATACGGAACTACCACCAAGATTTATTTTACGCTAGCGCATCGCATCAACGTTAATAGTAAGTAGATTTGCAATTGCATGATGTCCAAATGCTTAAGTGGTAATTCCATCGGGGAATATCCATCGTTTGGTATCAAGCGGAGACAAACTCACCTTGGTGCATCGGTATACATCCATGCGATGTTTCCGCGACCTAATCATGTCGGCTTTATGTGTGTAGTCACGTCGCTTGCGAAGACATTAACATACATCTCGTGTTTGAGATCTTTTGCAACAATAACCCGGGGAACTCCTTTCGCCTTTTTGATGTTCTTTGGTCCAACCACAATCGAGTACATTTTCGGGCGCAGTCCCATATATTCTTCGATAGATTTACCCGCACATTCGTTATGAAATTTGTAATTTGTAATGTTTTTAGCGGATGATCTTTGGGATAATCGCTGGTGTCAAATTCAGTGTGCAATTGTGGCGACAAAATGTGATCGTATACATTATGGGTGGTTATGTGCAACAAAAGCGAATCTGTATCGGTGTAAAGCATCTTAACACGACCGCGGTAAAACGGTTTAATTTTATAATAATAAAACTCATACATAAGAAGTTTCGACAATTCTAAGACGGACGCGCCAGCATATATTAGCTTTGTCAGCTTCAGTTTTGATTTTCTACTATGTACGGCAATGAGTATACCATCGAAGATCTTTCGGGATTCGAATCCTGGGTCCGCGATGAGCCTTAGAAGCTTGTCTTGTTCGGTGTCACGGACAAGGTCAACGTGAATTCGCTTCCGCATATTTTCCATCGTTTTGCCAAATACGGTATTGTTCATTAGTTTGAAGAAATCTTTTTCAAATTCATTTTTAGCATCTGTTTGCAGATTCGTATTCATCTTGATATAAGGAGACACCCAAGCGTGTTGGCGAAATCTAAGCACGCGATGAATTTTCTTACACGCATTTCCAATCGCAGATATAACTGCAGGCTTCGTTCGTGAACTAAATAGTGGTTTTAGTTCGAGGACTGGGAACAAGCTTGGTGCATTCAGTAAACTTGCGTTTTGATTCATCTACTATCCCGCACTGATATGGGAACAACCACTCACGGGGTACCGACAGCGCTTAAGGTGCCAGCGGGTAGTCGTTGTGTGTTTGATGAAGTTCATCTGGATATTCCAGATCAGCTTCAAAGAAGTATCCGTGGTCGCTGTTGTTGTCATACTAGTTTACGTGTTTTTGTACGTCCACGTGCGTGCGATCAATCCATTCAAAACCACCAACAGGCAGGGGCTGTATCATCGCCCAACCATATAGATTGTTAGGATTACTATACATGATGTAACTGATCCACGTTCGGGTTATTCGCGCGCGCGTATCGATGACTTGACATGGAAATACCGCCCCGAAGTGAGCGCTGGATAAACAGAGATGCCTGTCAGTATCGGTGAGCAGTTCCAACTCGATCTTGGTTTTCAACAGCAACGCATCCCAGGCCATTCCCGGTGACGTAAAATAGTGCGTGGAATCGAGATTGTGCACACGCTTGGCTGTATCACGAAACGCCTCAAAGACATCCGCGACCAGCAACACATCGGTGCGCAAATACAAATTGCGATAGTCACCCATGTTTTTGTATTCGAATGCGAACCAAACATTGTTTGCGTGTGCGTAGTCGTCAGTGTAAATACCTTCGCGAGACAACAAAGAATGGAATGTCTCGATCGCTGGTAACTGAGTTTCAGTAAACTTTTCCTATACACTCATGTACTAGTATGGGTACAGTCCTTTTCGCATTATCAACTTTAACTTGTCAGCGGTGGCACCATATCGACTGGTGATTTTCAAGCTTTCCACCGCAAGGTTGCTAACTAGCTTGTCCAGGCTGGAATTTAAGAACTGCAGCGAATCAATGAACTGCAACTGACCCAGCCTAAACGTTATGTACTTTTCCATGTTGTTCGGGATGACGCTTATTAATGCATTCAATGCCGTGGCTACTGCCTGCATAGTCAGGTGGTCATCATACCCTCGCAGGTTATGAAATACCACATGAATTTTTATTTTACTGGTCATATTCGCAGCTGTAGATTGCATGCGCTGTGTGCGGCTCCACGGTATGAGCCAGTCATATGACAGTGATCATGAACTTTCGTATCAGTAAAACTGAAAGCACCATCGCAGATCCATCAATCATTGGCCGCGATAAACTTATCAATGTCATCAAGGGTCATGATCATGACTACAGGCGAATCGAGCTGTTTGCGGCTCCATTTCATCGTAACCTCGAGCGATTTAAGAAACACCTCAACTGAGTTCTGGCCACGATACAACATTGGTGGCTCCTTTGGTCCGTCGCATCGGACAACAATGTAGCTAAACCCGCATGGGACTTGTTCAGCAACTTGCATCGTATTTGATTGAACCTCAGGATCGTTGGAACCTTCGGTTTGGGAAGCAGAGTTTCCCACGGGAACATTCAAACATTCAAAGTCCGCGTAGATGATATACGGGACTTTCATTTTTCGTTGCAATGCTAGTAACTTTAGAATTTTTTAAATTTTTTTAAAATCTCAGATATACTATAGAAAGAAGAAAGAAGAGTTTTGCCATGCAATTACCTGATTGAATTCCAACATCAGTGGTTCTCAAACTTTTTTTGTTCGCGGATCACTTGACTATTAAAGACAATGTTTCATATAGGATATGAATGGAGCTCGAGGACCACAGTGGTCCATGGACCACAGTTTGAGAACCTCTGCCTTAGAATACTAAGCGACATCTGGTCTCCGTGCTTTCAAGCATGGCGGTTCAATCTTTGGTGGCTCGTATTGCAAGCTGTAAAGGCAAAGCAGAATTTTGTGTTTTCTGTATCAATTTATATTTTTTATCAATCATATCGAATCATCACACGGGATTTGTGTTTTCTGTATCGATTTATATTTTTTTTATTATCAATCCTATCTAGTCGATGCACGGGATATGTGTTTTCTCTATCGATTTCGATTTGTATCAATCCTATTGAGTTATTACAAGGGTTTATTCATATATCATGGCCAGGTTGGTTTTAATTTCGACTGCTTAGAAGCAACGGAAATCACGTGACTAGCCCGTTAAGGTCTCCCTGCACGGTACAAAACAGCCACTAATACATGTACAATCAGACGTTTGTCTTTATTCTGATGCGAGTCTTTTGGAGTAACTGCCAAAACGTGCAATGGCTGCACCAACGTAAGAGTCACAAACAATCTGAAAGTTCAACTATATAAACGTACCTGACACTTTTCTTTCTAGTAATCATATTCCTCCTTCTTCATTTAAAGGAACACTACTGCAAACGTTTCAAAAATTTTACTTTGCTTTCTTTTTTTCTGTTTGATTCGAAATGTCGAAAAATTTGAAATTAAGCTTGTGTTCAATCTATTAAGGCTGAAAATCGCGTTTAAAGACGGTCAAACTTAGAGGTACGTAGGGCTTTCCTCGGCTAAAAATAGAGCTTGACTACGCGTAATATGATCACGAGACAAATCAAAATAGTAATCTAAGGCGTTATTTTATATGTGATAATAAAAGACTATCTACTGCTGTCGCCAATGGGATGAACTAGTTTCAATACATAGTAATATACTCTCCTTGAAGTAAAGCACTTTTTATATGCAGTTTTAGACAGTGGCGGCGCGAGTGGGGGAGAGGGGGTCGGGGTAGGGCAATTCTTCACAAAACTTATATTTATGAGGGGGGAGGGAGGTTGGCAACTGACAAAAACCGCTTTCTGTGGCAAAGTAGGGGCGCCACTGAAGAACATTGCCCCCATGCGCCTCAAACCCCCGAGCCGCCACTGGTTTTTGAGCAGTGGATAAAGCAAGTAATTTTTTGTGTACTGGCATCATGGGGGTCATCTCAAAGCTCAAAGTGTTACCGATTGAAAGTTTACATCATAACATCTCTCTCTCTCTCTCTCTCTCTCTCTCTCTCTCTCTCTCTCTCTCTCTCTCTCTCTCTCGTAGAATAAAGGAATAGAGGATGAGCCCTCTATCTGTTTATTTATATCGTAAACACGAACTCATCCCAAATTCACATGTAGAGCAAGTTTAATGTTAGTAAGTGAAGCTGTATAGGAGTTTTATCATGAACAAATAAGACAGATGGATCCACAGACAGAGACAGACAAAGTAAATCCCATATACCGCCAACATAATGGCATGAAAGTATAAACGGAAATATTTTGAACATGTCGCAGCTCTTGGCTCCTTTCCAAAAAATGCAGTGAATTATCAAGGGGTAAACGAAACCTACTTTAAAAGAAATAAGTATGGCTCACTAGGCTTAGATTGAAATAACAGTAAAAAATAGTAATCTGCAGGTTAAAATTGGTTCAGATATTTTTCTCCTGCTTGCATTAAACTCAAGGACTGCCAATTTAATTTTCAGAGGGGGGAGGAGGCTGGAATATTTTACCCCAAAACTACAAATTTCCAGCCTTCATCTAGCTTGAAAAAAAATCTCGCTCTAATTTGTATAAAAAGAACTGATTTATATCTAATTATATTAGTTGAAAAGAATGAACTATCTCGAGGTAATAGAAAAAAAAATCTAGTTTGAAAGAAAATCCAAGGTGCCCCCCTTACCCTCTGCCAAAATAAATGGGTGGTCCCGTATCAGACAGTTTCTAGTTCTCCATACATACAGAAATTGTAGAAAATGTAAAAGATTTTTCTTTTATTTGCAAAGTTTGACTTTAATTGCATAATAGTTTCAGGTTTCCACCTGGTTGATGTCAAAGAATCTTGGTTGCTATGGAGGCTATACGATACAACATTAACTAAAACATGTCGCATTGAACATTTGAAAGTTTGATAACATTAAATGAAGTGGTTTTGAAGGTGTGAAAATTACGTTTCTCTCCTGGCTGTCATGGGGAGCAAGATACACGCGTTTGTTTGTAGATTATGACATCATAATAAATATTTCCTCCAATTCTTTGATTAAAATTTTACCAGTGTATTTTGGGGGGAGATGTGAACAAAATGTATTTTCTACCTGGTTGCTATGGAGTTTTAATGGTTGCTATAGAAGCTATCAAAAATAGATCCTGCCTCAAAATACTCCTAGAATGTTTGACCAAATATAGATATTTATTTAGATGTAAAAATATAGTTTTGATCTGATTGTCATGGAAACTAAAATTCTGTTACTTCATAAGTTCATGCAGGACAGATGATAAATGAATAATGTATGATACTGTATGTGTCATGTCTCACTCTCTATGAAGTTCCAGCAGTTGGAACACTCTTCATATTTCACAAATATGTTCATGTGAAGAGTTCTTTGGTACCAGCATTTGTGCCATGTTGAAATTAATGGAAAGTTATTTTAAGAAAGAAATCTTCAGAAACAAAGCATGTCTGCGTGATCTTCCCTTTTATGCATTATTAAGCCTATATCACTATAGCCGCATGCGCAGAAAATTGATGAAAATTCCATGACAAAGGTGGCTACTGTTTCACAGTAGTGTCACATGGGTTGATGGTAAAAGGATGTAGAAAAACCCTCTCAAAGTCTACAACTCTGATCTTGAAGATGGCACCAAAACAATGAGATGTAACACAACCTCGAGGCTTTAAGTAACAAGCAGGGCCGATTTAACCACTAGGCAAACTAGGCGGCCGCCTACGGTGGCAAAATTTGGGGAGCGACAAAAAACTGAATGAATAAAAAAAGAAAGAGAAATAGCGTAAAATAGAAGATAATAAGCGTCAGAAAATATAAAGAGAAAAACAGATGCAGAATTTGTATTCATACTAATGCACAATATTCATTTTCGAAAGTTAATTACGGGGAAAGGGGGGGGGGGCGCAAGGCTGAAGGTTCGCCTAGGGCGCCAAATACCCTTGCGCCGGCCCTGGTAACAAGAATACCACACAGCACATTATATGCCCATCTCGTGCCCTTTTCCCTACCAGTGACCTTGACCTTAGAGCTGCAAACCAGCCAGCTGCATGATAAAGTGTGGAGCTGGATACAACTTCATCAAAATATATAAAGTAGTTAAAAAGTGACAGCCAAGATAAGGAAACAGGTCACTAACTTCCCTTGTTTTTGACCTTAACCTTGGGGACAGACGGTTTGACCATGAATACGGTCGACACTATCAAGTCCAGACATACAGCAGGCTAAAGTTGCTTGAAAATACCTTCATTGGTTCAGATGTTATACCTGTACATGGACTGAGGTTGCTGATTTATAATTTCCCTGGCTGTGACCTTAAGCTTGAGACTAAAGTCATGGCTATGGTATCTCTAATTATGATATATAACTGGTTCAAGTTTCATTAAAATATATTAATTAGTTTAGAAGTTATCCTCCAGAAAATGTACAAAATCACATAATTACATTTTCCTTTGCCTTGCTGTGAACTTAACCTAGCGGCAGGGTGCCTGTATATAGTATGTGACACACTGTCTAGTCACGATAAATATGTGGGCAGAGTTTCATGAAATCTTTCCAGCTGTCACAAAGTTATAGGCTGGACAAGCAAATGTTAACAGAAGGATGGACAGACAATGTGTTAACATAATATGCCTAATTTAAGACAGTTGTCAAAATGCATCAATAGTCATATCATAATTTACATGACACCAGGAGTGTTCTTGGCTTGACCTTGACCTAAAGAAATGACATAAAACGTGGTATGCAACACACTCTCTGTGTCAGTTGTTATGACTCTAGGTCTTAAAAATATGTAACAAAAAAGAAAGTGAAACCAACAATGTAAGTAAAATCAAAATCAACCAGCAATTTATTTCTTGACCAATAAAATTAAAATTCAAAAAGACACTTACAATATTGTGAATTAAAATCCAAATGATCAATAATCCTAAGTGTCCCAATCACAAGTCCAAAATATAGAATGTTCCGAATGAATTCAAGTAGCCTTGAATGTCCTGATGTGCCAGGGGTCTTAAATGTCCTGATATGCCTGTAGTCTTGAATGTCCTGGTATGCCTGAATGATGCAATCCAGAATATATTTGAATGAATTCACAAAAATCCCAAAGTCATGTATCAATCCAAAATGAGAATGAGCACATCAGTAATTCCAATGAATATTTTGAATAAATAATTCCTCTCTCTGAATTTGCTCTGATTTTCACATAGGAACTATAAATATCTGATTATTAAAATGATTCTTCATAGACTGACCATTAGAACAAGAATGTAATAATGTTTACTAAACTCTCTATATATAAACACAAAGCACATGACAGAATTTTCTAGAAAAGCATATGCCTACATGACAAAAATCAGTAATTCTAGTGGAAAACCAATCTAAATGTAAACAAAAGCAACCCTGACCTCGAATTGTAAGTAAACAATATGTTTACATCCTACAATCAAGGACAAAGTTAAATATGCATGATAAAATTTAAATATGTATGATAAAAGTTAAATATGTATGATAAAAGTTAAATATGTAAACATTATACATAACACGGTATACATACATTCTTCCTAATATTTTAAACAGTTTCAGAGCTACAGCCTGGATACAAAAATTGAATACCTTAATATTTAAGATAGAACCACGAAGGCGGTATATGAAACATTGTCAGATTATCATATATATAAGCATATTCAGTTTCATCTCTCTAAATATGGGGTTTTAGTTCAAGACTTAGCAAGAAATATATGCATATTGGCATGTGACCGTAACTTTGTGACTAAGATTAAGAAATTCACAAAAGGTCGAGATGTAAAATTGTACAGTGTTGGATAATACTACTTTTAATGTTTTTAAGTAACCTTGAGATGACTGTGACCTTAACTTTGCAGATATGATCTTGATAGTGATACAAGATACCCCATCAAAAATATTTTATTTTCATTACTTAAACAGCTTCTGAACTATAGCCCAACCATGAAAAATAACATTGATCTGTAAAATTGGATGATAAAAGTGTGCTATTTTGCCTGATCCAGGGGCAAATTTATCAATACTGTAAATGTTTATTTCTCTTTTCATATCCAGTTAGTATATATAGTGTGTGCCTGTTAAATATAGTTCTAGGATGGAGATCTTAACATTTTCCATGTTATGAGCCAGGGTCAAGTTCCCAACCACAGGGGTACAACATAGGGTCTGTGTCGGATATATGTCTAATTTTGTTTCCTTGTGCCCTTCAAACCTATGTATTATAGGCTGGGAATCTCAACAGTTTCCAAGTGATGACCCAAGACCAAGTCTACTTCCTCATGGTCTGTACTGGAAATGTGTCTGATTTCTTCTCATGAAATTCAACCAATCTATGGTTAGAAAGTGTGGATCTCAACTGTTTCCAAGCTATGACCCAGGGGTCAGTCCACAACCTAAAGGGCATGACCTACGGTCTGAATTGGACATACTGGTATGTCTAGTTCTGTCTCATGTCCTTCAGATTCATATATGGTTATTGACTGAGGATCTCAACAGTTTCCAAGTTGTGACCAATGGGAAGCATACCCACAGGGACCATCCCTGGGCAACCCCAGAGATTGTAACCCAAAAGCCAAATGCATATGGTATAGCCCTGGTCTTGGAGATGACACAAGCCAACTTTTAGATTTTCACCTACAATACTTCAAATAATTAGATTTTAAAAAAAAAAACTATCCAAGACATTGGTCGGATCCCAAGAGTCATCAATTAAATTCTGAAACCACTGTGTATATCTAAAAAGACTAACCCCAATCATATTCCAAAGTTTCAAGTCTGTGTCTTTAATGGTGTTGGAGATACACTACATTACTAATGGAGGAACAGAAGACAGACAGGTAAGAAGACATAATCCACACCTTTTTAAAAGATGCATGGAGATAAAAGTCATTGTCATATTTTTTAGTTTTTACTTATCTAAATATTATGACTGTGAATGATAATTATGAACAGATTTCAAAACGTTGAGACAAATCTTTGATTGGTTGACAAAGTACACTTTTAATGAAACAGCTTTTCATGAAATGAGACACACAAAACAAATTTACATACATGTATATTTAAACATAATGATATAACTAAAACTACACACATTACTATATCAGCAAGACTTTTTTTAATTGTCAATACTAAGTATACTTTAATAACAACTATAAATAACAGAAACTCTAGCTAAAACATTATTTCCCATCTACCCTATTAATATAATGTTTCATTTGTCTTCAAATTTTTCATGAAATGTAAATTTTCCATTTAGTTGTCATGACTGTAGAAGGAATGGTTATGAGGTACATACAAGTAATGAATAGGAAAAGAAAAATCACAAATAACAACCTATGCACATTGTAGTTGAATATTATTATCATTATTATTATTATTATTATTATTATTATTATTATTATTATTACCTCTAGTTTTATAATTGGAATAAAGCTTTTAAAGTTTGTGAGTATTGTGTGAAACTGTCTGTAGGTGATTTCATGGTATTTGTGATGGCCAAGTTCCTCAGATTACTAGGTATTCAAAGTCCACTAATGTTGGCAAACAAGAAAATTTGATTTCTTCCCTTCAGATTATAATTTTAAGATAATAAAATTATTGTCTATATTATGCTACTGGACAGCAACACTGTTTTACGTGCAAATATTCATACAAAACATCACTTTCCTCTTTCCAAGAACACAAATTTAAACATATTTTGTAAACAGAAACTAAATCCATTCTTTAGATGCACTGTACGTAAAGTATAGATCTGATCAAGGTAAAAATATACATAGAATCCTTCACCATAACAGTTACACTTTTGTCAATGTAAGCTAAGTTCACAATGAATCTAAACAGACAAAATGGTTTTGGATTCTAATATATGAGAGCCACTGCCAGGCCTCTGCTAAGATGGCTTGAATAATTCTGTTAAACAATGGTTTCAAAGGTCCTTTATGTGATGTGATACCTGAAAAAAAAAGATATAAACTAAAACAAATTCATGAAGTATGATGCCCGGCTGAATGTATATGCAGTCCATACAATGTGCAACAAAGAAATGTTGAGTAAAGCAACTGAATTGTGGTTTAACAGTAACAGTTTTCTGCGTTAAGCAATATTAATGACATTAGAAACAGTTTCTGGTTATGTAGATAGCATGCACTGCAGTCATGCACTCAATTTAAGGTTAAAAGGACGAGAGTATAATTTTGTTGCCATGGTTCGTGCCCTCAACGTTAATTTTAACGCTTATATTATAATATTGCGCGAAACTATTGAAATCGACATAAAAAAGTGTTCAACTATATCCACTTAATTTATGCATCGTTGAAAAAGTTTTAAACTCTCCAAATTCTTTGCGAGCTACCGTTTTTCCTAGCGTGTCTAAATTTGTCTATTTCCGGAATAACCTCCATTGTTCATGCCCCTGAAATAAAGGCCACGTGACGTCAGATTAGAATTTGACAATTAGGTCAATGTGTAGAAATCGATAGTGTATGATGGCTCTGTATATTTGGATATGTAATATGTTTTATTTCATTCATATCGACTGCAATAAAACACTTATAAATAATGATGACAAAATATCAAAGAAAAATATAACGCATTTTTCAATTTTGTTTCTTTTCAAGGTGTTCGATAAAGTTATCATATTTAAAGATACAGTTAATTTTTACAAGATTTTTTTTCATACTATTTCATAACAAAGATTTTTTTCCTTATATGAAAATATTTCAATGAAAAATTTATTACTATATAGTTTTTCACTGGATTTTTTTTTAAACATGATATAACAAGTGCATGTTATAATGACCAAATTTTTACATATGCCTTTGCCGTCTAAAAATTCTGTGTCGTGGGTTTCCCGCTAATCAAAAGGTAAAGAAAACCAACATGTGAACAGCGGCCCTGGCTTGAACGGCTAACACTTACGCCAGTGCCACAAAATTGAGGCAAATATGGCATTAGTAAAATTTGCCATTTTCATTGTGTTTTTTCAATTTGAACTGTGATACTTATTTAAATTTAATTTAATCAAATATTTCTTAATTAACACTTACTGTCACTGTCAACGAACGCTAGTGACCCAGTTGATCTCAAAACAAGCGCGTGATGTCGCGAGAAACATGGCGCACGAATCAAGGATGATTCGAAGTCAGGATAGTAGACGATAAAAATATTTACGCCTTCACTCTCCACGTTAATTTTCAGTAACGATAACTTTATTTATTATGTTGAATGCATATCCATTCCTCCATCATTAATGTAAAATATCATTGTGATTTTAATTTGCTGCAAGCATCGACTGGAAATTATGGTAGCCTCGAGTAACCACCTTTCGTTCACTTAACGTGAATTTTAACGCGTTCGTTATAATATTATGATAATCTATTCAAATAAACCATACAAAGTGTTCAACTATATTTACTTCATTTAATTAGCGTGAAAAAAATGTTGACATTCATGTACATTAGTTCATAATTACCGTTTTTCCGAGCGTGTGTATGTTTACTTATTTCCGGTAGTGTCATCCATGGTTCGTGACACTCACTAAAAAGTCACGTGGCATATGACCGGACCGTGCCAGTTAGACCAAGGTATGGATATTATTAGTTTATAGCGTCTCCGTGTTTTTGAAATTTTAAATTTTTTTTTTAAAAATGATTAATTTTTTTCCGCTAATTCTATATGCAGTGTGTGCACTTACATTACTGCTTGCTTGTTCTTTACCATATAGATACATGACTCAATAGACTGAGACAGACAGACAGACATACAGATAGACAGAGGGAGAGAGAAATTTCAAAACAGACACTGGTGAATGGATACACATTTTATTATAATAGATTCAATGTCTTTTGATGTGGAATATATGTTTATTATGAAATAATAATGAAACGAAAAAGTCCGTAGTGAATATACATTTCGAGTGTAAATTTTTCTTACGTTGTATAAGAACCCCACATAATTAAAACCAAATATTTACATTGGCTATCTAGTTGTATTAATTCCCAAAGTTGGTTTTCCTGTTCAAAATATGTAAACAAAGTCATCATGTGATCGGTGGCGCTCTCTTTAGCATATAATAGAAAAATCAAGGCCAAAATGTCTGACACAAAAAAGTCATTAGTGAAAACAGATTTTCATTATGATTTTTTTACATTACATGAAATTACCTTTTTGAATCTCATTTTGTTTGATTTTACTATATAATTAAATTCTGTCGCTCTTTAAGAACGCTGGTGACACAGCTGATGACGTCATTATCTTGCAACAAGCGTGTTATATCACGAGAAACATGGCGCACGATTGAAGAAGGCTTTCGACAACTGGCCATTGGACGATACCATCTAGATCATTAATAATCAAGCGTTTGTATATTGGTTTTGAGACGCCCCTCGTACTCTCATTTCAACTTACTTTAAGCCATTTTCCATATAGGTTTAAAGCGTCTAGCTCCGTTGTGTCTTTTGTACTGTCTGCTATTTCTTCTTTCACCGTCTTCTTCATCAAAACTAATCACATCTGTACAGGTGGATTTTCCAGAAAACACATTTCTTCTTCTGGGATGTGCGTCTTCGCCCATCTCATGTTTACACGGAATCTTTCGTTTCTACGGTAACATCCGCAGTAGTTCGAATATGTATATATTATTCCTGTGTACTATTTATAGAATATACACATATATATCAGTGGTAGAAACATTTAGAAAATCCCCGGTTGACCCTGGTGTATGATTTAAGAGAAAACTTGTATAGCATTTAAGAATATATCTTCTTCATTCATAGCAATGGAACAAAGATTTTCTCTTTTCTTGTCTTTGTATCACATGTATGCTTGTGTAGGTGTCTGTCTATATGTGTGTGTCTTTGTACATATATGTATGATTGCACAAGTATTTGCTAGAATACTCAAGACGAAATCTCCACAGTAATATCTAAGATGTATTCTTCGCTTCACTGTAATTTGTTCTTGAAATGTCATTTCAAATGAAATAAGTAATATCTGTAAACTGGTCTCTAGTCCTCGTAATTAAACGTCCAACATGAGCCTTTACATTGATTAAATTACACCTTAAATTGTAAACCCCCCCCCCCCGAAAAAAAAGGGGAAACAACAAACAAACAGAATAGCACAAATTCAATTATACACTACTGGTACTACTTATACAATGATCATCAGTTCTGTAAATGGATGATGTGTTATAAGTCTACATACTCATGCATTTGTAAATGGATGATGCGTTACAAGTCTACATAGTAATGTATTTGTAAATGGATGATGTGTTACAAGTCTACATAGTAATGTATTTGTAAATGGATGATGTGTTACAAGTCTACATAGTAATGCATTGTAAATGGATGATTTGTTACAAGTCTATATAGTAATGCATTTGTAAATGGATGATGTGTCACAAGTCTATATAGTAATGCATTTGTAAATGGATGATGTGTTACAAGTCTATATAGTAATGCATTTGTAAATGGATGATGTGTTACAAGTCTATATAGTAATGCATTTGTAAATGGATGATGTGTTACAAGTCTACATAGTAATGCATTTGTAAATGGAAGATGTGTTACAAGTCTACATAGTAATGCATTGTAAATGGATGATGTGTTACAAGTCTACATAGTAATGCATTTGTAAATGGATGATGTGTTACAAGTCTACATAGTAATGCATTGTAAATGGATGATGTGTTATAAGTCTACATAGTAATGCATTTGTAAATGGATGATGTGTCACAAGTCTACATAGTAATGCATTGTAAATGGATGGTGTGTTACAAGTCTACATAGTAATGCATTGTAAATGGATGATGTGTTACAAGTCTACATAGTAATGCATTTGTAAATGGATGATGTGCTATAAGTCTACATAGTAATGCATTGTAAATGGATGATGTGTTACAAGTCTACATAGTAATGCATTGTAAATGGATGATGTGTTACAAGTCTACATAGTAATGCATTTGTAAATGGATGATGTGTTACAAGTCTACATAGTAAGTCTACATAGTAATGCATTGTAAATGGATGATGTGTTACAAGTCTACATAGTAATGCATTTGTAAATGGATGATGTGTTACAAGTCTACATAGTAATGCATTGTAAATGGATGATGTGTTACAAGTGTACATAGTAATGCATTGTAAATGGATGATGTGTTACAAGTCTACATAGTAATGCATTTGTAAATGGATGATGTGTTACAAGTCTACATAGTAATGCATTTGTAAATGGATGATGTGTTACAAGTCTACATAGTAAGTCTACATAGTAATGCATTGTAAATGGATGATGTGTCACAAGTCTATATAGTAATGCATTTGTAAATGGATGATGTGTCACAAGTCTATATAGTAATGCATTTGTAAATGGATGATGTGTTACAAGTCTACATAGTAATGCATTTGTAAATGGATGATGTGTTACAAGTCTACATAGTAATGCATTGTAAATGGATGATGTGTTACAAGTCTACATAGTAATGCATTTGTAAATGGATGATGTGTTACAAGTCTACATAGTAATGCATTGTAAATGGATGATGTTACAAGTCTACATAGTAATGCATTTGTAAATGGATGATGTGTCACAAGTCTATATAGTAATGCATTTGTAAATGGATGATGTGTTATAAGTCTACATAGTAATGCATTGTAAATGGATGATGTGTTACAAGTCTACATAGTAATGCATTTGTAAATGGATGATGTGTTATAAGTCTACATAGTAATGCATTGTAAATGGATGATGTGTTACAAGTCTATATAGTAATGCATTTGTAAATGGATGATGTGTTACAAGTCTATATAGTAATGCATTTGTAAATGGATGATGTGTTACAAGTCTATATAGTAATGCATTTGTAAATGGATGATGTTACAAGTCTACATAGTAATGCATTTGTAAATGGATGATGTGTTACAAGTCTACATAGTAATGCATTTGTAAATGGATGATGTGTTATAAGTCTACATAGTAATGCATTTGTAAATGGATGATGTGTTACAAGTCTACATAGTAATGCATTTGTAAATGGATGATGTGTTATAAGTCTACATAGTAATGCATTTGTAAATGGATGATTTGTCACAAGTCTACATAGTAATGCATTTGTAAATGGATGATGTGTTATTAGTCTACATAGTAATGCATTTGTAAATGGATGATGTGTTATAAGTCTACATAGTAATGCATTTGTAAATGGATGATGTGTCACAAGTCTACATAGTAATGCATTTGTAAATGGATGATGTGTTATAAGTCTACATAGTAATGCATTTGTAAATGGATGATGTGTCACAAGTCTACATAGTAATGCATTTGTAAATGGATGATGTGCTATATGTCTACATAGTAATGCATTGTAAATGGATGATGTGTCACAAGTCTACATAGTAATGCATTGTAAATGGATGATGCGTTACAAGTCTACATAGTAATGCATTGTAAATGGATGATGTTACAAGTCTACATAGTAATGCATTTGTAAATGGATGATGTGTCATAAGTCTTTATAGTAATGCATTTGTAAATGGATGATGTGTTATAAGTCTACATAGTAATGCATTTGTAAACGGATGATGTTACAAGTCTAAATAGTAATGCATTTGTAAATGGATGATGATACAAGTCTACATAGTAATGCATTTGTAAATGGATGATGTTACAAGTCTATATAGTAATGCATTTGTAAATGGATGATGTGTTATAAGTCTACATAGTAATGCATTTGTAAATGGATGATGATACAAGTCTATATAGAAATGCATTTGTAAATGGATGATGTGTTATAAGTCTACATAGTAATGCATTTGTAAATGGATGATGTTACAAGTCTACATAGTAATGCATTTGTAAATGGATGATGTTACAAGTCTACATAGTAATGCATTTGTAAATGGATGATGTTACAAGTCTACATAGTAATGCATTTGTAAATGGATGATGATACAAGTCTATATAGTAATGCATTTGTAAATGGATGATGTGTTACAAGTCTACATAGTAATGCATTTGTAAATGGATGATGTTACAAGTCTACATAGTAATGCGTTTGTAAATGGATGATGTTACAAGTCTACATAGTAATGCATTTGTAAATGGATGATGTGTTACAAGTCTATATGGTAATGCATTTGTAAATGGATGATGTTGCAAGTCTACATAGTAATGCATTTGTAAATGGATGATGTGTTACAAGTCTACATAGTAATGCATTTGTAAATGGATGATGATACAAGTCTATTTAGTAATTCATTTGTAAATGGATGATGTTACAAGTCTATATAGTAATGCATTTGTAAATGGATGATGTTACAAGTCTATATAGTAATGCATTTGTAAATGGATGATGTGTTATAAGTCTACATAGTAATGCATTTGTAAATGGATGATGTGTTACAAGTCTATATAGTAATGCATTTGTAAATGGATGATGTTACAAGTCTACATAGTAATGCATTTGTAAATTGATGATGTGTTACAAGTCTATATAGTAATGCATTTGTAAATGGATGATGTTACAAGTCTACATAGTAATGCATTTGTAAATGGATGATGTGTTACAAGTCTATATAGTAATTCATTTGTAAATGGATGATGTTACAAGTCTATATAGTAATGCATTTGTAAATGGATGATGTGTTATAAGTCTACATAGTAATGCATTTGTAAATGGATGATGTGTTACAAGTCTATATAGTAATGCATTTGTAAATGGATGATGTTACAAGTCTACATAGTAATGCATTTGTAAATTGATGATGTGTTACAAGTCTATATAGTAATGCATTTGTAAATGGATGATGTTACAAGTCTACATAGTAATGCATTTGTAAATGGATGATGTGTTACAAGTCTATATAGTAATTCATTTGTAAATGGATGATGTTACAAGTCTACATAGTAATGCATTTGTAAATGGATGATGTTACAAGTCTACATAGTAATGCATTTGTAAATGGATGATGTGTTACAAGTCTATATAGTAATTCATTTGTAAATGGATGATGTTACAAGTCTACATTGTAATGCATTTGTAAATGGATGATGTGTTATAAGTCTACATAGTAATGCATTTGTAAATGGATGATGCGTTATTAATCTACATAGTAATGCATTTGTAAATGGATGATGTTACAAGTCTACTTAGTAATGCATTTGTAAATGGATGATGTGTTATAAGTCTACATATTAATGCATTTGTAAATGGATGATGTTACAAGTCTACATAGTAATGCATTTGTAAATGGATGATGTTACAAGTCTACATAGTAATGCATTTGTAAATGGATGAGATGTTACAAGTCTACTTAGTAATGCATTTGTAAATGGATGATGTGTTATAAGTCTACATAGTAATGCATTTGTAAATGGATGATGTTACAAGTCTACATAGTAATGCATTTGTAAATGGATGATGTTACAAGTCTACATAGTAATGCATTTGTAAATGGATGAGATGTTACAAGCCTACATAGTAATGCATTTGTAAATAGATGATGATACAAGTCTACATAGTAATGCATTTGTAAATGGATGATGTTACAAGTCTACATAGTAATGCATTGTAAATGGATGATGCGTTATTAGTCTACATAGTAATGCATTTGTAAATGGATGATGCGTTATTAGTCTACATAGTAATGCATTTGTAAATGGATGATGTTACAAGTCTACTTAGTAATGCATTTGTAAATGGATGATGTGTTATAAGTCTACATAGTAATGCATTTGTAAATGGATGATGTGTTATAAGTCTACATAGTAATGCATTTGTAAATGGATGAGATGTTACAAGTCTATATAGTAATGCATTTGTAAATGGATGATGTGTTATAAGTCTACATAGTAATGCATTTGTAAATGGATGATGTTACAAGTCTACATAGTAATGCATTTGTAAATGGATGATGTTACAAGTCTACATAGTAATGCATTTGTAAATGGATGATGTGTTATAAGTCTATATAGTAATACATTTGTAAATGGATGATGTGTCACAAGTCTACATAGTAATTTATTTGAGATCGTCAGTGTAATCATAAAAAACAGGAATAATAAAAGTTTGTCCTAGTTGCACACAATACTCATTATATGTCCTACTAATGGAATGTGCCACACAAGACTACTACATGCTTTTTTAATCTAATATATTATTATCATAGTAATTCGATCTTGATTGTTAGATGACGTCGAGTTGTCAGAATCAGATATTCCGAATCATGACTAGACGAGAAGCGTAGAATCATGATCTGGATTTTCTGATGCTGACAGCAATCAAGATCTAATTACTATGATAATGACATTTTTGTTGTTAACCTATCACTTTTCAGATAATTTAATAAAATCTCTATTGGTAACTTAAAGTTTTTTTTTATTGCTTAACATTTCAACCATTTTAAAACGAACTTCATCTTAAATCATAAACCGAATTGCATTTTGATCAGCTGATATGCGCATGAATATCATAGTTTTATGAATGAAGCACGCATAGTTCCAGCCTCGTTTGAGAGTATGGTGATACTGAAACAGAAAACGTGAGTACAGTTTTCCTACTTCTGGAAAATGACGGTAAAATTCTTTTTCTCGAGTAAAAGTTGACAGGTACATCTATATTTTATGTGTATCTGAGTTTACACCGTTACAGTCAGCGTTAACGTTACTCCGATACTATCCAATTGAGTAATTTGTCTAAATGATCAGGTAACGTGGAATTTTTGTCTATACAGTAGCCATTATCGGGCAATTCCACAAGTCAATATAGTATGCAACAATAATCAACAGTGGTTCACTGACAAAGTGCAATATTAGATCACAGGCAGTCTGTGTCAAGCCGAAAAGATCATTCGGGCAAACACTGTTGTAAATACGCCCAGGGACAGTTTAACAATGTGATCAGCAAATATAAACATAATCAAACGATTTCCATTTTCTACAGTGACTTGTTTTCCGTCAGCTTTCCAGAACTTGGGACACCCCATGACCTGAAACGTACCCATAGTTTATGTTTATTTGAGTTTACATCATTACAGTTAATGTTATCGTTACCCCTATATAATTAGCTTAGTCCTGTGTCTAAACTATGAAGTAACTGTATAATTTCCACGTGGCACCTTTACCAGGTGACTCCACATGTCTATGTTGTATGCAAGAACAATCGTGATTTGGTTCAATGAGAAAGAATAATATTACGTCATAGGCAATCTGTGTCAAGCCGAAGATAAAAGAAATCGCTACCATGTGTTATTGTGTTGACAAAAGACAAACATTCGTGAGTCTTGTTACTTTAAGGATTCACATTGAGGGGTTGGTAGTAAAGAGTGCGATCACTTAATCAGACAATGAGTATCCGACACATGTGGATTAGTGTTGACTCTTACCAATAACAATCACCTAACACCCAACTACGGATTATATGGATTCGGGCACGCTGCTTTAGGTACCCCGAGAGCCAATTTAGCAACGAAATGTTTGTCGCTGGAAAATATATAAAATGTCATTCTAATATTTAACAATATCAATTTCCAATAATATTTTCAGTTGCCCGACTGGACTTTCAATTTGAGAAAAATGGTTGCCCGGCATTAATTATTAGTTGTCTTGGTCTCCCGGCCAATGGATTTTATAACATATGCCAGTCCATTGAAGCGTATCCAAAAGCCTAACGACAGAGGCGTCCCCAGTGGAGCCGTGATCACAATCAAATAAATAAGTGGATTTAAAGAAATAAAATAATTTAAACAAAATAACCATCAGAACTCAATATTTGCATAGTTATAGCCCGATAATGTTTGCGTAACTGGTGCACATTACGACTTTTTTTTTAGTGAACCATGAAACTGATCATGTCTTGTAGGCAAGACAAAGTGTACAAATCATGACTAAAAAATGTATACCATTGCATTATTACCTTACGCTTATCGCAAGGTCCCATACTTTGTCCCAAAGGTCTCCACTTCATCCCATCCAACCCCCTTATTCCTTGCTGGGAGTACAATTTTAAATTTTTGTCCAGACCTTAAATTCATACAAGTTCTAGGAGCGAGTCTGAAAATTTACTTGAAGCTCTAACATGATATACAAGAAGATCAACAGTTATTAATGATACTTGCATCACATTTTTATGCGCTGTCTTAGTTTCCACGTGAGCATTATTCTGAATTTGGGAAGTTGTCGCTTTTTGCAACTTTGATTTCTAACGAGGCGTTTTGAGTCAAATGCTGAGTCTATTAATTAAAGATTCTGACATCAATGAAGGCATGCAGATATGTATAGTAAGAATATTAAGCAAATTTTTAAAAAAAATTGATTTCATATTTATTATGAAAACCAAATTTGTGAAATCCAGAGTCTGAGGTCAAATTTTGTGCTTGATAGGATGAGTGTACAAACACTTGAACATATTTTTAAAATGTGAAGTCTATCTTATATGTATGATAAACTATTCAACAGCACACGTGCACGGAAGCACATATCAACGCACAAACGGACGGACAGCATAGCATAGTCCCAACTTTTCTTCAAAAAAGCATGGAGATAATATATCTTCGAGCTCGTTTTTCTTAAGGAACAAATCATGTAGAATACAAGGGCAGTTTTAATGAACAAATCATGTAGAATACAGGGCAGTCCTAATGAACAAATCATGTAGAATACAAGGACATTCTTAATGAAGAAATCATGTAGCATACAAGGACATTCGTAATGAACAAATCATGTAGAATACCAGGACATTCTTAATGAAGAAATCATGTAGAATACAAGGACATTCTTAATGAAGAAATCATGTAGAATACAGGGGCAGTCTTAATGAACAAATCATGTAGAATACAAGGACATTCGTAATGAAGAAATCATGTAGAATACAAGGACATTCGTAATGAAGAAATCATGTAGAATACAAGGACATTCTTAATGAAGAAATCATGTAGAATACAAGGACATTCGTAATGAACAAATCATGTAGAATACAAGGACATTCGTAATGAAGAAATCATGTAGAATACTAGGACATTCTTAATGAAGAAATCATGTAGAATACAAGGACATTCGTAATAAACAAATCATGTAGAATACAAGGACATTCGTAATGTACAAATCATGTAGAATACAAGGACATTCGTAATGAACAAATCATGTAGAATACAAGGACATTCTTAATGAAGAAATCATGTAGAATACTAGGACATTCGTAATGAACAAATCATGTATAATAAAAGGGCAGTCATAATGAACAAATCATTTAGAATACAAGGGCAGTCTTAATGAAGAAATAATGTAGAATACAAGGACATTCGTAATAAACAAATCATGTAGAATACAAGGACATTCGTAATGAACAAATCATGTATAATAAAAGGGCAGTCTTAATGAACAAACCATGTAGAATACAAGGGCAGTCTTAATGAACAAATCATGTAGAATACAAGGACATTCGTAATGAACAAATCATATAGAATACGAGGACATTCTTGATGAACAAATCATGTAGAATACAAGGGCAGTCTTAATGAACAAATCATGTAGAATTAAAGGGCAGTCTTAATGAACAAATCATGTAGAATAGAAGAACATTCGTAATGAACAAATCATGTGTAATAAAAGGGCAGTCTTAATGAACAAATCATGTAGAATAGAAGGACATTCGTAATGAACAAATCATATAGAATACGAGGACATTCTTGATGAATAAATCATGTAGAATACAAGGGCAGTCGTAATGAACAAATCATGTAGAATACAAGGGCAGTCTTAATGAACAAATCATGTAGAATAAAAGGACATTCGTAATGAACAAATCATGTAGAATACAAGGGCAGTCTTAATGAACAAATCATGCAGAATAAAAGGACATTCGTAATGAGCAAATCATGTAGAATAAAAGGGCAGTCTTAATGAGCACATCATGTAGAATAAAAGGGCAGTCTTAATGAACAAATCATGTAGAATAAAAGGGCAGTCTTAATGAACAAATCATGTAGAATAAAAGGGCAGTCTTAATGAACAAATCATGTAGAATACAAGGACATTCTTAATGAACAAATCATGTATAATACAAGGGAAATCATCAACTTACTCAGCTAAAAGTCTTTCATTTTCTGCAGTGCATTACTACTGCTGATGAAAAGACACGAGAATGATAAGGAACACAAGCAGTCAAAGGTTGAGCTATAATGATGTTGGTAAAGTTTATTTCCTGCTGTTACATTTGAACTGGCTTAAGACATCTATCAAAGATGATAAAGTCTACCCCTCTGTCTGTCTGTCTGTCTGTCTCTCTCTGTCTCTCTCTCTCTGTCTGTCTCTTTCTCTGTTTCTCTCTATCTCTCTCTCTCTCTCTCATCGTCTGTACTTTCTCAAGTTTCCAACTAAAAATGAGGCAGAAACTCAACTGTATATTGAAATGTATAATTTAAACAAATTCCCGTTTATATAAATGTTCCAATAGAGACTCTGTTTATTCACCAAAATATGTTCTTTAGTATATTCTCCGTTTTATAAAGAAGAATTCGAAGATACATTATAACCTGTAAAAATAAAACAAAAGAAAACCTTGATGTCTTTTATTTTATTATCAATCTTTCCCATATGTTATATTGTCAACATAAATCTGAAGAATTATTGTACTACACAGGCCTGGAATCCATGCACATAAAAAGGAGTTGGGATTGAAAACATTATGAAAGATTAAAGCACTTTCAGGAGTTTGGGCAGAAAATTGGATTGCCGTTTAAATAACAGATACAACTATTAGTACATTTCGTAAACGACGCCTGTACTTTCTCCTAATTAAACTCTTTCATCAAAATTTTAAACATTGCCTAAATTATGGACTGGGTCGAAATCATGTTTAGTTTATGTTTTCGATTTATAAGAGGAAAACAAAGGAAAACATTGCAAATGGCTCAATATAAGTGTTTCAGCAAAGATAGTAGTACGTCCTTCAAGCATAATACGCCTGATTGTCATTTTCTTTCTCATAAATATCTGATCCAAAGTTTAAAGCTTTCACTGTAGATTGCAGTATTTTGCCAGTTTTGGTGGACGAGAGATACTAATTTTCATTTTGTCTTTTTTCGTAATGAATTCAGCACAGTCTGTATATCCGGCGGTATAGGGTATGTTTTTGTATAATTTCACTAACAGCTCATGATTGTAATTTGGATCTAAATGTTTCCACCCTTCAAAATTACCTGCTTCAGTCGTCTGATGCACAGCTAAAATAGTTTCAGTTGCATCTATTACTCGATGTTTCATCCTCCGCCCATTTAGTACCAGCCAATTATCATACGCCCTCCGCCCAATTCCAATGTTGGGTATATCCTTCCACGGATACGATGCTGATGTGATAAAGTAATCTTCTGCATACGCACCAAATAACTCTCCTCTTTTCTTTGAAACACTTACTAATCTGCTCCATGATGAGCCTTCGCTCTTCGTTAAGTATTTTACATTGGTTCTTTTCCCTTTAATTAAAGTATGTCCTTTGAACGATGAATCGTTTTCAAGAACTGCTAGTAGCGTTTCGACTAACATGTCTGTAAATAATAGATCACTATTGGCAAATGCATAAAATTCGGAATTAAACTTTTTCATCGCGACCAGGTCCATATGTTTCAGAACCGGAGCCCCTTTTGCCGAAGTTGCCATCACTGGAAAAACTAACCATCCTTTCAGTGAACATTCCTCGGCTAGGGAGGTTTCATTTGTGAATACCACGGGGATAATAAAAGGTCTCAGAGATAACCAATTCAGCGATGTTATATTATGAACATTTCTTGTCTTTGCTTTCACTCCAAGTTGTAAACAATGTTAAAAGGGGGCCTGTCCGATTGTTTAGAATTTATTTTACACTATTTGTCCATGGGGTTGATATATTCTGAAAATTGATTCCAACGAGAGAGATAATTGTCAACAGAGACAAAGTTTTGAAGGTCTTGACGGATGAGTCATTCAATTGAAATGTTCCATTCTCTTTGAAGAAATACACTTTTGGACCAAAATTATTGTTTCAAGTTTTTCGTTGATCACTTAGGACCTTGTACGCAGCAAAAGTATGCCAGTTCTCAAAAACTTCAGAGTAGAGGTACAAGTAGACAAAAAGGCAGGAAAAAGACGATAGCAAAACCTTAGTCAAGCCCATTCGACCCTTGTGAGCAGACGGATTCTTCTTCAAGTGTGACCTGTCAAGTTCAAGGTTTCTCCTGAAATTGCGGAAGATTTAACATAATCACTGTTTCATTCTTGTGACATTGAAATAAAGAATAGATTTAACACCAACAATCTTAGGTGCTGCAAGATGTTTGCACGGGATTTCAAATGTACGTTCAGTGTTCCCATCTAATCAAAATTACACACAAAACGCAAATAAATTAGCTTTATTTGTTTATAAAAAAAATCCAGGGCTCATAAACAGGGCTCAAAAGTTTCATGATGCATTACGCTATTTGTGAAACATCTGCAGCTGTATAATGCAATAGTGTACAATCAATTTTATTCTAGTCTATATGACACACAACTTGGACGCGGCTTGGGAACTTATGACTCTCTAATCTGCTTGATTATATTGATGTCATTGTATATAAATCTCGATCATATAGTCATGCATCATGAAAGCCTGTTACTTGGGTTGCATGCATGTTTGTTCTACCCGCCCTTCAAGCACGCAAACGTGCTTTATAAGCTCATTGATAAAAGTTTGCTCTCTCTCTCTCTCTCTCTCTCTCTCTCTCTCTTACACATATTGTTTTTGTATGTGTGGGTGTTTGTGTCTAAGAACGTTGTGTGTCTGTTAAAATAGGTGTTTATCTTCGTTACTCTCCTCATACTTTACATACCACTTACACGTGTTTGTATGTGTGTGTGAATGTTGGTCAATAAGGGTGAGCATTGGCCAGAAAGAATGCATGTTGCTCAGTAATGATGCGTGTTCGTTCGTAAGCGTTCGTGTTATTTTCTTATGAATCCTTGTAATATATATTTTGAAAATTAGTTTTTATTTATTAAATGTTGCTATCATCTATGGGTTTTAAATGATTTATGCAGACAAAAATTGTATACTCAATAAATGTAGACAAGGTAAAATAACATTTAAGAAAAACTAACGTATAGGACTATTCGAAATTATAAAGTTTGTAAATTCCTTGGATTATTCGTATAAATAAAGCATTGAATATGAGAAAACAGAAAGAAAGAACGAATGGAAGGAAAGAAGACAACAAGAAAGAAAAACCGAGACAGACAATGAATAACGTCACTTAAAAGTAGTGCTCCCATACGTCATGAAAATTACATTAATCTGTACTAAGCAGGAAATATGACACAACTGAACTTTTCAAGTCAGTGCAAAACCATCTTGATATTTACATATAAACGAATGTGAAAACGTGATCAATCTGCCCTTATGGCAGCACTCTTTTACATCGAAGGAGCGAGTCAAACCAACTTCCGGCAAGTACTGATTACATGACGTATAGCGCGCGAGTTGATCCGTTTGATTGTTACAATGCCAACAAAAGAAATCTGTTGTTGTATTTGTTCCAATCACAGTAATAAGTGGATAGATGGACAAAAGATTACCTTTCACAGGTTCATATTGTTATGTATATTGAATTTATAGCATATGTCCATGATTGTAAGTTGTACTTTAGTCAGATTATGGTAAACAACATGCTTACATAGCATTTGAGTTCAAGGCCGCTTTTGTTAGCAGCTGGAGTGTTGTTTCCATATCCTGTTGTGACAAAAGTCAGGTACACAAAGTAATTTTCGATTAAAACTACTCATATTGTGATGTGACATAGGTCATGTAGGCATGTGTATTTATATACAGATTTTGGTAAACAAATTCATTCCTATTCTATAATTGCGGTTCTAAAAGATCAGCGTGTAAGAAATCTATTTTAATTTTGTTGTTGAAATCAGATATAATTCAGAGAGAGGAATTAATTTATTTAAAATATTCATTGGAAATACTAAAGTGCTCATAGATTTTAGGATCTATTGGGATTTATGTGAATTCATTCAAAACATTCCGTATTAATCATTGTGGTACATCATTACATTCAAGATTTGTGGTACATCAGGACATTCAAGGTTATTGGAATTCATTCGGAACATTATATATTTTTGGACTTGTGATTAGGACATTTAGGATTATTTGGAATTTAACTCACAAATTGTAAGTGTCTTTTGAATTTTCACTTTAATTATCTGGAAATAAATTGCTTGTTGATTTTACTTACATTGTTGGTTTCACTTTCTTTCTGTTACATATTTTTTAAGACCTAGAGTCGTAACAACATCTGACCCGGAAAGACGAAATTTTTTTTTAAAACGGTGCAAACTAGTGAGGGTGGATTTCTACTTCACAAGTTACGGCTCCACCAGGATTTGTAGTCAGCACTATGTGGGAGGGAAAGGACAAACGAACTTTAATAATTTACCATCAATTTTCCAAACATGGACATTTAAGATTTCAGTAAATAATAATAATAATAATAATAATAATAATAATAATAATAATAATAATAATAATTCCATGCATACGTCTCAAACAAACTGCAGGAGAGAATGCATTTAAAATGGGTGAAGCTCAATAAATGTATGTCAGAGAGATTCTCGCCTCGTATATATGGGTGTTTAAAGTCTTTAGTAACTTGCATTAAAAGACCACCAAGGGCTTGTGGTGTACGTTTTCACTTAACATGTACCGACTAAAAAAACAAAACTTTAGTTGCCTACTTTGTCTAAAGGCCAGATCAAGTTTTAACTTGTCTTTGCCAGTATAAAGAAGTCTCATAGAAGTGTGTGTGTGTGTCTTTGTATTAGGTGTAAATCGAGGACATTCATGAGATTACACACCAACGTATCGAGGACACACCTCCAACTGAGGACGTCCTCGGTTGGAAAAAGGGTAAAATCATGCTTCTACGGACAATTTTAACCCAAAACAATGTAAAAACATGATTTGTAGGAATGTCCCCGTTTACACGCTTGGTGCTTGTTCGCGATTTTGGAGTGTATCTTTTCTCCAAAGCTGGCGATACACACGCCCGAAACCATGTCCTCGATTGCCCGGTGGAAAACTTGTAGAGAGATCTGCTCTATCAAATTACAGGTGTTCAAAAATTGTTATCTCCCTTTAGATCCAAACGTTAAATACCAATAAACAAGAAGAAGAAAAGCTAGGGCATATAACGGTCCCTGGTATTTGTAATAATATTTCATGCAAGTGAGTAAATAGTGATGGGAAACAAAATACACTCGTGCTTTACGCGTCCAATATAGGCAAATAAATATACGACACGTCATACGAAAGAGGTACAGGAAACTGCTATTAAAAAACGTACAAATTCCTGCTCGAGTTGTACCGAATTTGCATAATTATCCTACCCGAAAGTTAAAACGCCCTTATTGCCGCGAGGTTTTACACATGTGAAGCTATTGAAAAGACGCCCATGATATGGAATATTTTTATTATTCAATGAACAATATGCGACCTATTACATCATTTGCCTACTTACTGTTCAAAACAGGAGAGAATGGTTATGCATCTCATGGCAGATCCTGTTATAGTGACATCGAAGTACGACCAACCGAACTGAGACGTTACGTGCATATAACTTCAGTAGATAGATGGTAGTCAGACATTTATAATCAAGATCATCAGTTCCAAAAGGAAACATTTCATTACAACAATGTTTTTCATCATCATCGCACTCATAAGACTGGCAGCTAAATGTGCAAGCTATCATTAACTGATATATGCATTCAATGTACGTATATACCTGCTTCATTTAGTGAGCTGATGACTTTGATTTACATATCATGCATTATGCTTGTATCCATAGTTCTGTTGTAAATGAAGTCTCGTTAACACAATACAAAATATAAACGCCCAAACACCAATCTGTATACGAGTACAGTGGTGTCAATTAGGTATTGTTACGTTTTATTTGCTTTTCCAAATTTAAGCAGGTTTTTAATGATAGCCAAAATGCACAAGATGTTTGACAGGACCAGCCTATATACCGTAACTTAAAAGTACATTTATTAAATACTGTATTAGACATTAATATTCCTACTCAGAAAACTGTTTGAAAATTTCTTCGCGTCCCCTATACAGTAGCAAATCAGCAATGCAAACATTCTTTACAATGAACTTTGAATTGCCAAAAATATAATCTAAGTAACTTGGAAAGTGAACCGTGAGAGTATAGTACCGTTAAAGTGTATCTTTTTCATTACTAGCGCCAAAACAACACAAATGGATAAACTGTTTGTAAGTACTATTTAAAAAGTATCCCCATCAGCTAACTCTATACAAACATGAACTGTCATAGAGCAATTGACCCCTTGTACTTCAGGGCTATTACACGAGCCGTCAGCGCTGTAGCCATAGCTGGGAACTTCAATTCGATTAAAAATAGATATGTTGTGTTTTGGGGGTCTTTTTTGAATATTAGTATTTTTGTTTTCAGATTGATATGAAACACTCTACAAAATACAATAGAAACAACGTCGTATGCACGCTCAATTTATTCAACTAAAGCAGCTTGAAAAATACGATGTCACCACGAAAATACATAGTATGGTAAACACAAACATTGGCTCCTATTTTCAACATTAAATTTCAACATGCCTGAGAGAGAGAGAGAGAGAGAGAGAGAGAGAGAGAGAGAAAGAGAGAGAGAGAGAGAATTTATACATGTATTATTCCTGCCATAAACGTTCAAATCCAGCTAATTGGTATGATCTCCAGAGCGGTGAACTATTTCGAAACTTGTTATGTCACACTAAAGTCTAATTACAGAACAATTTGTCAAATCAATCAATTAGTCAATCCGTTAACCACACCAACAAATATTAAAATAACAATGTATTTGCCATAAAGAACTGAAGATAGTTGTAGATGAAATCATTGTGGAGGTTACAGTTGCTTATCACTAGTATGTATTATGAGGCAGCTGCATCTAATTCGGTATTTAACTTCGTTCATGTTCTTTGACAAAGTTTTAAAGTCATATCGTTAGTGCACATGGTGTTCCTATCCAAATCAAACAGTTTTATAATACAGGTCAAGCAAAACTACTGATATCAGTATCCGAAAACTATCGAACAGTTTTCGTTTCTGTATCTTTTTCTAACATGGCAGATGACTACTTTCCCATAATTAAATTTTGTAAACTTGTATTTATTTATTTTGTATAACTTTTTAATTTTAAAATTATTCCTGATATTCATGCAGAATGCTGGTGTTAGTTTGGGTTTAAGATCTTGTTAATTACACCACAATAGGTTACGCATATTTCGGGACTTCGCTAAAGAAAAAGAAAGGTGCAAATCGAACAGCTGTATAAAACACCGACAGCGAGACCGTTCAGAACATACATTATTACGACAATCCTAACTTCTAGAGTTGACGTGCTGTTTATATTTATTGCCGGTACACTGATATTGTAAATATATATCCAATGGCATTTATTCCACTCAAAGGCATTCCATTATTCTGAACGAAAATCAGACCCAGATTAGTTCTGTTTGTCTTTTAGGGCAAAGCAACACAAATAGGATATTTAGTGCCGAGGCACTAACTCATGTTATTTACATCTACGTGCAGCAGTTGGTTCTATGTAAGTCAACTGAAAATTGAATCTCCATCTTAATTCCTTTTAATTGAAACTTACTATATAGGGATGTGCGTCTGCTTTCACGCCCGACAGGTTTTGACATAGCTATAACCTTTTCTCTTGACCAACTTGCACATGAAGATCAAAGCCTAGACAGTAAAATGTATCTTAAACTGCAAAGAAACCTTTTAGGCATTATTACGTTTTGGTTTTGCATGTTTACTGTAGTTTTCCTGCCTTGGCTTCGTGAAAAAAAACCCCACTACTGTCTTTTAAAAATACTAAGATAATTCCTTATTGATTTCATTTTTTATTACTTAATATTAGTCTGGAAAGTAAGCATAAAAAGTATTATTCTTTAAAAACAGATCCAACTTTTGGCAAAATTTCGGATTAAAAGCAAACCAACAAACAAACAAACAAAAACTTATATTTTTTGAGTTATTTACTAGCGTATGTTAATGTGTTAAGTACCTGTATTCCGAAGATTTTCAGGAGAGCAGTTGTTTTCTGTTTAAATTTTACGTAATTTCTCAAGTTCACTAAATATGTTCTCATTTGTTGAGTAAGTGTGTTTTATGTTTACTGGCTGTCTCTGATAAACATCGTGTCCGGGTGTTGACATCGCACTCAGAGTTTCCCAGCCTATTATATCAATAGTGCTGCTAGTAAATGCAGTGTCAACGATTCCTATTTTTATTAACAAGCTCACTTATGTCAACACAATGTCTTCCACATGGTGTCAGCTATAGTGTTAACCATCCCAGTTTAGTTACAGTTTTTAGATTACAATTTATACAACAATCAACATACACATAGCAAATTCATCAACTATCAGGTAATGACCAATTAATTATTCTTTGGGAGTTGGGGTGGGAGGATGCGATTTTGTTTTGAGCTGATATATATATATATTTTTTTTTATCTCAAGATAATTTTTTTTCTTCAAATAATATGATGAATATAATATGGTGGTATTTTGCTATAAATCAAAGTAAGATATGTTTTCCAGCTATTGCCAGACGGAAATTTAAAACAAATGTCCCATGCCCCTGCCCCAGAACATTAAATTGTTGGTCCCTAATATAATTGTGGCATAGCGTGGTACGTATCGCTGTATGTTCCAAAATAGCGCGGTAAACCGCGGTATAAAATTTGTCGTGATACCCAGCTCTAGTTATTATCGTGAGTTACAATTATCCAACATAGAAGAGGGTATATATATATATATATATATATATATATATATATATATATATATATATATATATATACATATATATATATATATATATTTCAGAAAGCTAGCAAGGGGTTAGGTCAGTGACGTTTGGTTGTAAGTTGTAGTACTAATAGAGATGCATGCGGTTATCAGCGAAGTCACAGAAGCATGAAATATAGATCAAAGAGATCTATTTTTGCAATAAGGGTGAAATAATTATCAAGATGCTTCACTTCATCAAGTTTCGTGAGTCTAGGTAGAAAGGTTTACATATAGCATGCCAGAGCCTAACAAGTTAACCAAAGTCAGGCAAAGGTGAAATATGGGTCACAGTGACGTTTCATTTATCTTATGGATGTGGCACTAACATAGGTGCACTAGCTGAAACCAATTAATTGTGTGCAGATCACGCAGCGCGGAACTTGATAGATTTTCCATTGACGCTTTTCTCTTGACCTGGTAGCGAAATTTAGCGAAGATGCAAATTATACTCTTAATTCATGCCCTTCAACAACTTTCTCCAAAAAGCCAATGGAAATTAATAATTAATTTTTCTTTTGATTTGATATTTAAATTTCTGATCCGTGTATTACAATGACATTATATTTCATCTTGGACTTCAGGTTTGTGTTATCACATTGATGTCAAGTCTATACTTTACTTGCTTCTAAAAATTGTGATTATTTCATGTTTGTATTCAGTAATTATGTTTAGCTATTCCTCTTTTTACATAATATTTAAAATATCACTTTTAAAAGTGTTTATTACTTTATTAAAAGGTATATTCACTCGCAAATCAAAACTTTGCGAAATCTAGGCCTGGTTAGCAATGCAGGTACTTGCTCTTTCCATGGCAATGTACTACTAGCTGCGATAGAATACTTGTAATGTAGGGCCAAAATTAAACAGAGGTAGGTTATTTAGTTCTAAGGCAGCTTGGGGTAAAGTGCTTTGCCCAGGGACACGCCAGTGTAACCGACCCAGGCTGATACGATGGCAGGATTCCAAACCGCAGCCTTTTGGTAGCGTATCCAGAGAGCTAACCACTGAGCCACTGCAGCTTCTACAATCCGAGCGTACATTCCTTTTTTTCTTCCCCAAAAAGCCGCTGTTATCTACAAAATGAAACACATATCAATTTTGACAGTATACAAAAGCCCCTGTACGTGTAAAATGATAGTTTTACTTTATTGTTCACAATAAGTTTTTAAGTATCGATAACTAAAAAACTGCGCCGACTAACCGTTCTTTCCATAAAACTTCACCTTAATTCACAACAAGTGTACCTTGCCCGTGTAAATTATATGTATGTTTCTGCAGATAACATTTTTCCTTTTAATTAGGTTTTCCTCCTTCTCGAAAGCACACAAAACTTTGACAAACATAAAAGGATTTTAATTAAAATTATTTTTTCTCCGAGATTCTGGCACAGCCTAATTAAGTTATTGGCCAATAGTGAATCGGCACAAAGAGTACATTGATTATGCACACTGATTGTTCAAACTCTATGCACATAACAGTTTCTTCATATTATTTTCATTGATTGTTTTTAAAACTAAAAATTATATCACCAGAACATGAAAACATACGGGTGAGATTTTTATATGCAACAAGAATATACAGTTTTCCAAAATCGGTCTTTGTGTAACAAGAAGTACTTATGAATCATGCCATTTCTACATACGTGTTGGAGTTGGTTTTATGTAAGTCAACTGAAAATTGAATCTTCATCTTTATGGGTTTGAACGTAAACTTACTGTACAGGGATTTGTGTCTGCTTTAACGCCGGACAGGTTTTGACACAGCAATGACCTTATATCTTGACCAACTTGCACATGAAGAACAAAGCATAGAGAATAAAATGTATCTTAAAATACAAAGAAACCTATGAGGCATTATTACATTTTGGTTTTGCGTGTTTACTGTAGTTTTCCTGCCTTGGCTTCGTAAAAAAAAATTTAAAAATTCTGTTTTAAAATTGCAATTTTATCCTTTTTCATTTCAAGTTTTTCATTGTCAGACTTTTAATATTAGTCTGTTAAGTAAGCATAAAAAAGTATAATTCTTTAAAATGAAATCTGAATGTTGGGCTGAAGAATTTATATAGTCCATGTTACTAATGCGCATATTTTAATTATTCATAAACTAGTGAAACAGAAACTTCAGCCTGTAAATGTAATAGTGCGTGTTTGTTCATTTTATAGAAGTGTTATTTGCTATTCTACTTGTATAATGCTCCCAGCTTTAAACTGCAGATAAGTGTCAAAACAAATTATATAACACTGGTGATTTCATAACTAATCTAAGAGGTCAAGGCTGGTCCCCAGGGTATTGACATAACGTTTCCATAGTTACGCACTGACGAGATACAGCATTCTCCCTCATGTACAGTTACAAAAGGTAAAATAGTGCTCAAGATAGCTGGATTGTCTGCATTTTTGAATTGCAGAGATAAAATGAGTATTAAATTGGTACATGAATGCTAGGCAGGACAAAATGAAGTTACTTTTTTCGAAAGCAAAGTGTTTGTCAATAAAAAATAATGACATGTAAAATTATATGAACAACAGTGAAGGATCTTACGAGTGTCTGTTACTCAATAATGACAGCAAAAATATAAAAAAATTACTTTAAATTGCTTTCGGATGTTTTGGTCATTACACTTTCACATTATATATCGTCATGCCATCATTCGTTATGTCATTGGGTTTTATCAAACGTGTGTAATATTGGAAAATATGATATAGGTATATATATATATATATATATATATATATATATATATATATATATATATATATATATATATATATATATATATATATATATATATACATAACACAGTGGCCGTATGATAAACTCATATATTTCAAGCAGATTATACACGTAAATAAAACAACGAATGTATTTACATAGACTTCGTAATTATTATTTTCTTTTGAAAAGCCATTTCTTTAAAACATAAAAATGCGACGTCATGATGTCAGTAATGACCAAACAGATCACAGGTTCAAAATGACGTCATGACGTGATCGTACGTGTCGTTTTATTCATTTCAAATCGAAGTTTCGTGTCAATGCCATTATAGAGGAAGATGATATACCGTAGTATTCGACCGTTGCTAACGATCACGGTAGAGAGTTTAATGCAGTTAATACTTCTATTCATTGCACGAATTTTTCCTGGCATTATCATAACAGTCGTTTATATAAAAATAACGTATAACCCGAAACTATGCCGCAACAACGTTTCCAACATTTTATATTTGATAGAAAGCATGCATTGATTATTGTTCCTGTCGCCATCTGTAGAGAGAAAACGGGGTAGAAACTCATTTAGTCTGCCAGTGATTGAAGTTTCGTATTCGACTTTCCATTCATCACAATCTAAGGTTCGTTACATAAAAATATTAATAATAAAAATGCCCTCTTCCAGCAATCAGCTGATCATTGGAAATATTTCAACTTCGCCCCCCCCCTTTCCAATAACCACTCACCCCCCCCCCCCCCCACACACACACACAGGTAGATTGAAGCATGTGCTTGAAGAAAGGCTAAGAATCGTATATAAAGAAGAATCTTTACGTAAACCTCAGACAAGTACAAATTTATCAGTAACAACGTTTAGTCTCAACGGCTATTTGAAAAAAAAAAAAAGATCTGCCAATAAAACAAAACAAGACTTAAATAACGTTCAACCTATCAAAAACAATTGCTTCCTACACTGTCATTTTTGACATGAATTGTCGACAACCAGCAAAAACAACAGTTTTTTATCTCCTTTTTTCAAACAAAAGTCCTAATTTTCAAACATGAGTGTTTCTTTCACTGTGATATCAGTGTTTCACAACCAGTGAGTGTGTTATATCAAAATATCATATCAGTTCCCAGATTTTATCTCAGGTATACACGGTATTTACAAGTATGTGTAATTTACCCCAATGTCCATTTCCATTCGCACGTTTTTTCTGACAACAGTCAAGCAAACTGTGATTTTAGCAAAACTACACAGTCTCCATCCCTAACTAATATGAGTCACATTTTGTTTCCGTGGCCCCTGTCGTCCTGGTGGCTAACTTAAAAATTCAGAGTATATCCAACTAAAGACTTGTAAACTCCATGGATTAATAGAGTCCAAGGTTTGTATGGTGTTTGCGTACTGACTAATTACGGATATTGCAAAATTTAATGCACCACACTTAATGCCAGCTTTAAGGACATTCTCGATTTTACTTCCATCAACATAAAATAGTAAATTATAAATCATAAAGCAGTATCACCCATCATGCAATGAACGGCGATTTAATGCGAATAGGCAATGTCTGAGGCAATCTTAATATCAAAACACCAACAGGCGACCTTCGGATTGCAAATAGTTTTCGTTGCTTGCAAATATAGCAGCGATTAATTAATAATATGTAAAAGGACATTTGTAACTAGCATTTCTGTAGGTTTAGAAGAGTGGGAAGTACTACCTAAAACATCTATTGTTTTCTGAATTTATTTATTTAGTATAAGACAAAACAAACACACACAAAACAAAACAGAAATTATAGTTCATTTTAAAGAGCGGCAATCAGTTACAGTGTACAGTTATTGTTTGAATTGGTCTATATATCTGGTTCACAGTAAATTGCCGTTCCCTTTTATACTATTACAGAAGTCCACTTCAAAATACTACATAGCTGTCCATAATAGTTTGACTTTATGAATTGTTCTGAGAATCAAATTCCGTGGTTTTGCAAAAAAATGACTTTTTCATCAGTTTATGATTCGTGTATATCCTTTTGTTTGTGTTGAGGTACTATTGTCTTCATAGACGGATAACTTTTCGTTGGGTCTGTATATTCGAAGTTAGTGGCAACTACAGAATCCATGAAAACTTGTACCAAATGAATACTAGTCAATTCAGAACAAGTTTTCTCGTCAGGTGTTATGGGAAAATTCGTAGCACTTGCTCAGGTCTTTTTTGATATACTACAAATTACTTATAGCCCCGTTGTTCATCTATTAATATTAAGAGAGAGAGAGAGAGAGAGAGAGAGAGAGAGAGAGAGAGAGAGAGAGAGAGAGAGAGAGAGAGAGAGTTCTGTGTTATGGTTAGGCATGAGGAATACGCGGAAATGCGTACAAATTGTTTTAGATGAACATAGATGACACGTCTTCCTTTTCCTCCATACTTTTTTGATGATCTCAAAGGACCCCCAATTTTAGGTAAAATCATGATCTCTATATCTGGTTTGGAAATTAAAATGTCTATTGTAAAAAATTAATGACATGATTCTTATTCGTATCGACAAGTAAACCCTTAAACAGATTATTCATGGGGTATATATTATTTTTTGTCTAAAATAAAACCTTTCGTAGTTAATGCTTTGTTTGGTGCAATAACGTGCTGACTAAATGTACAATAATCATGTCTCTACGGTATATTTTCTTTCTTTTCTTTTTTTATGAACGTATCCACATTGCTTAGGAATCCCTTGTAAGAGAATTATACAATCCCAGCTGTAACTAGTTGATCATCCATAGAGACGTCTGCGTGTTAGCATATTTGGATGGGAACACTTGTTATTCATTTATGGAGATGCAATTTTGTTGTCAGATGAAAAATGAAGTTTAACTTGAAAAGAGCACAAAGTAATGAAAGAGACATTGCCAACTGTTTATAAAGCGCCTAAATTTTATCCACGGTCTGTTTTTTCTAGATGACGGAAGTGATTCAAATTATATGAAAATGTTAATTGTGAAACTATATGAGCGTAAATGCTTATTATTGTCACAAAAGTTCCAAATTTCATTTTTTTAAAATTAATATCCAGGCTTTATTAACCAGGTATGTTAATTTAATAACAAAAAAACAGAAAAGAAAAATAACCAAACAAAAATCGTTCTATGGACCTTTTACACAAACGAAATGCATCAATCACAATTATATAATATGCAGATAAACATAATCCTTTTTCAAATGGCTTATCTACAAGCGTTTAGTTATTACTGGCTGATTTTGATGGTACAACGATTCACATTAGCCCATGGTCGGCCTTATCTGTGTCGGCGCACGTGTCAAGTGTTGTTTTAACCCCGCGTGTCCTTGGCGCATTTACTCACCAATAAGCCTACTGCAGTAATTGCTAATCGTAAATAATCTTGCTCAGCGCGTGTCAGGAACTTATCAGCTACAATATATTTCCAAGTTTGAAGCGAGTTTCGGTTTTATGGAGTTTTATTTAGTGTAAAATTGAAATTTAGGATCGAAATTTGTTTCGGTTTTTGAATAGAGGGGTTTTGATTTACTGGCTAAAAAGATGATTATAAAGAAAAGTAAATACAGAGAGAGAGAGATGCTTATTCCTCGCTTAAAATCGACCATGTTTTCATATTAATTAACTTCGAAAACTCAAACACTGAACACTCGATTACCATGGATCACTTAAAATCACAGACTGGTCTCGACCATACAAATACCATTTAAAACTCAAAACTCTGTTCAGTTTGCAGACTTTCAGCATAGTGTTGCATGTATCAAGGGCGAGAACAAGTTATAATCAGCAGCACTTTGGCGGAATGATGAGCATTGAAACAAATCTGCATGATTAATTAATAAATCCTTGTTTCGAGATGATCCTTCGTCAATAACGTAATCTTGTACTGAATTAATAACCGCTATAAGTGTCAGCTTTTGTTGCTTTAAGTTTAATACTAAAACTTATTACGATTAAATGGCATTTAAAACGAGAGAAAAAAGCATCCTTGCCCATATAAACTTTGTAAAAGGTCTTAAAAAACCATTTTTTTCACGATGAGAAACGAATATGCCATAAAGAGAAATGAAAGTCCATAACAGGATGTTTTCAACTTTTTTGGATTTATTAAAACAAAACATAAATAGCATACACAACCTATCAGTAGCATATTTAAGGTATTCCGCTTGAAGGGAATCAGCACGCGGTGAACGACTGGTTTTTAACTAAGCAATAGTATCATTGATCTCGTGCCAATGTACAAACTCAATATCTCTATATGCAGTAGAGCTGGGTACCACGACAAATATTGTACTGCGGTTTACCGCGGTATTTTGGAACATACGTACCACGGCATACCACAATTATATTAGGGACCAACAATTTAATATTCTCAAATGTAAGATGATATTATATATAAATACCAATGTTACTCAATAAGGATAGAACAAATTATATCAAAAATTCACTTTAAATTACATTCGGATGTCTTGGTCATTACACCTTCACATTATATATCGTCATGTGTTATTAAACGTGTGTAATATTGGAAAATATTATATGGGTATATTAATCTAACAACACAGTAACCATATGATAAACTAGTATATTTCAAGCAGATTATACACATAAATGAAACAACGAAAGTATTTACATTGCCTTAGTAATAAGTATTTTCAATGAAAGACGCTTTCTTAAAAAAGCCAAGATGTGACGTCATGTCAAAAATGACGAAACAGATCACAGGTTCAAAATCACGTCATGACATGATCGCACTTGTTGTTTTATTAATTTCAAATCTAAGGTTGGTGTAAATGTCATTATAGAGGAAAATGATATACTGTAGCACTCAACCGTTGCTAACGATCATGGTAGCGAGTTTAATGCAGTTAACTCTACTATTTATTGCACTAATTTTCCTTGTCATCGTTATAACAGTTGTTTATATCAAAATAACGGATAACAAGAAACATGAGTGTTTCTTTCACTGTGATATCAGTGTTTCACGACCAATGATTGTGTTATATCAAAATAGCATAACAGTTCCCAGATTTTATCTCAGGTATACACCGTATTTACATGTATGTGTAATTTACCCCAATGTCAATTTCCATTCGCACGTTTTTTCTGACAATAGTCAAGCAAACTGCGATTTAAGCAAACTACGCAGTCTCCTTCCCGCCCTCCATCCCTAACGAACATGAGTCACATTTTGTTTCCGTGGCCCCTGCCTTATTGCTTGACATACGTGCAGGCGAAGAACAAAGCCAAGACAATAAAATATATCTTAAAATGCAAAGAACCGTATTAGGCATTATTATATTTTAGTTGTTCATGTATACTGGAGTTTTTCTACTTTGGCTTTGTGAAGAAAAAATAACAAAAAGAAAAAGCAACAACCACAGTGTTTTAAAAATAGTAAGATTATTCTTTTCTTATTTTATTTTTTTCTCGAAAGACTTTTAGTATTATTCTGGAAAATAAGCATAAAAAATATCATTCTTTAACAATGAAAACTGAATATTGGGCTGAAGAATTTATATATTCCATGTTACTAATTCACACATTTTTAATTATTCATAAACGAGTGAAACAGAAACTTTAGTTTGAAAATGTAATAGTGTGAATTTTCTCATTTTATAGAAGTGTTTATTTGCTTTCTACTTGTATAATACTCAAAGCGTTAAACTGCAGATAATTCTTAATAAAAAAATCAACTTCAGAAACTATTTGTATTGTCGAAACAAGAAGCTACTGCAGCTGCAATGCATGCTGTCCATTCTTCTACAACAGGCATGTCCAACTTTCTCAAGGTCGCGGACCGGATAATCGATTTTTAAAGCCACACCTTATGATGTAACTAAGCGGATATAACCAAGTTGCAGACCATAGGTTGCACATACCTGTTTTAATTCCTACACATTCACATGTTACTGAGAGTAACCTATAACAGCACTGGTGTCTAGTCATAAATATTGAAATTTTACCATTGAATAAACATATTTATTTTTACTTTCAACTGCACGGAGTAAAGGTACTTCTGTATATACACACACACACACACACACACACACACACACACACACACACACACACACACACACACACATATATATATATATACATATATATATATATATATATATATATATATATATATATATATATATATATATATATATATATATATAAAGTTACATTCGGATGTCTTGGTTATTACATCTTCACATTATATATCGTGATGCTGTCATTCGTTATGTTATTGAGTGTTTTGCAAAAAGATGACTTTTTCATCAGTTTATAAATTCGTGAATCTGCCTTTGATTGTGATGGAGTGCTGTTGTCTTCATAGATGTATACTTTTTCGTTGGATCTGTATATTTGAAGTTTTTGACAACTACGGAATCCACGGAAAGATGATTCGGTTTCAACGGAATTTCAGTTTAGTGAGGCTTCGGCCTTGATAGATTTCGCTGCAATATGCTATCAATAATGTTTTTAAAAGTCATAAATGAAAAGGATACAATATAACCCGGATTGCAAGTGTTCTACTATAAATATGCAAGCAAGGACTTAGTCTTTACATGGCTTATGATAATTAGAAAAGAATAGCACTTTTGAACAAGAACTAATAGTCAATAGTTGAAACTGTACCAACATGCACTGAAGTTAACAAAATAATACACACATAAATGCATGACAATAAACATGAGGTACACCAGTATGCATCCATGGGAATAACTCTCTCTCTCCTTCGATCGATATCTTACTCTCACCGAGATATTTGAGAAGAGCAAGAAAAACAGGAGTAGAATATTTGCTTAATGGTGATGATGATAATGACAACGAATATGTCAACCTTGATAATAATCATTTTCACCATTATCATTATCATCAGATGCATCAGCATAATTGTAACAGCTACGATGATAATAACATCAATCCTGTCAACAACGACAGAGGATAAAGACAGAATTAATTGACAGAGGTCATCTAAATACAAGTACCAAAAATTACCTCATAAACGCATACACATGTTGCAGTGATCGGCACGAGGAATGTGATAACAAATTGCCTCATAAATGCATACACATATTGGAGGGATCCGCAAGAGGAATGTGATAACAAATTACCTCATAAATGCATACATATATTGCAGGGATCCACACAAGGAATGGGATAACAAATTACCTCATAAATGCATACACATATTGCAAGGATCAGCACAATGAATGAGATAAAACAAATGTAAAGAAAAGAATCTTTACTAATAAATAGAGCTATATAATTTACCTCCTTGTACGCGTTTTAAAAATGTAATAACAAAACAAACTCGGGTTATTAATTGAAGACATAACCCGATATGTAGGTTGTTTGGATTGTTAATCCCTTGTGTGTTCTCAGTTAGTGATATATATATATATATATATATATATATATATATATATATATATATATATATATATATATATATATATACTCATCCTTACTTCAATTCTCGTAGACGATAATGCTTACCACTTTCTTTAATCAAACTTATATTTACCTGAGATCATAAAGTACACACATCTGGTTATTTACCATTTAACTATCTCCAGATATGAGATGCATCATTTTTATCGCCATCTATTTGCCAGTAAAAGTGATAATTTTTACCATTTTCATTTAGTATCAACTAGACATCATAAGAAGTCTTCTGGTGAAAATTCAATGTTGATATGACCGTCCATCTAGGAGGAATAGTGATAAGAGTTTCAAGATGGCCACCATGGTGGCCATATTGGATACCAGATCGGCATAATTTTCATCAGGGCCAACTAGACATCATACAAAATCTATTAGTGAAAACACCATGTTGAGTAAGACTATCCATTCAGGTGGAGTAGCAATAACAAGATTTTCAAGAGGGCCACTGGGGTGACCATATTGCATGTCCGGGCAGTATCATTTTCATGTATGACTAACTAGACATCATAACAAGTATTCTGGTGAAAATCCCATGTCTCCATGACTTTGCGTTCAGGAGGAGTAGCTGTAAGAAGATTTTCATGATACTAGAAATCAGATCGGCACCATTGTATTCAGTACAATCTGGACATCATAAGAAGTCTTCTGGTGAAACTTCAATGTTGATATTACTTTCCATCCAGAAAAAGTAGTGATAAAGATTTTCAAGATGGCCACTATGGCGGCTATATTGGATACCAGATAAGCACAATTTTCATTTTGACCAACTAGACATCATAAGAAGTCTTTCAGTGAAAAGACTGTGATATGACCATCCATTCAGGTGGAGGAGCAAAAATAAGATTTTCAAGATGGCCACTATGGTGGCTATATTTGCAAGTCTGTGCAGTACTATTTTCATGCAGGACCAACTTGACATCATAAGTTTTCTGTCGCTACGACTTTCCGTTCAGGAGGAGTAGCGATAACAGGCTTTTTAAAATGGCTGACGTGACGGCCAAATTGGATATCATATTGGCATTTAGGACCAACTTGACATCATAAGAAGTCTTCTGCATAGAAATCCCCATGTTGATAGGACTTTCTGTTCATGAGGAGTAGCGATAATAAGATATTCAAGATGGCGGCTGTGGTGGCCATACTGGAGGTCAGACTGGTACCATTTTCATTTCGGACCAACTAGACATCATAAGAAGTCTTTTAGTGAAAACCCCATCTTGATATGACTATCCAATCAGGATGAATAGTGATAACAAGAGTTTCAAGATGGCTGCCTTGGTGGACATATAGGAGTCTAAGCAGCAGCATTTTAATTTAGGACCAATTAGACCATGGGATGAATGTGTGTGTAAAGTTTCATGGCAATCCTTCAAGTAGTTTAATAGAAGTAGCGATAACAAAATTGTACTAACGGACAGACAGACAACAGGCCATCCCGTAAGCTCTCTGGTCTATGAACAGTAGAGCTAAATATTTAAGCAATGGCTTGATTTTGTGGCTCTCCGAACGAATAGTGGTGAAATTATTTTGAACCAAAGTGCACAAGAGTCAAAGAATAATTGGAGAATCAGAACGTGGACCTAAAACGTCGGGAACTCAATTTATCATTTACATAAGGCAGTGTGTTTCCTAGTGCACTGTTTGTCAAGCACTCGTATCACAATGCCACCAAAGCAGCGAATAGGTCACCATAGCACATTCAAGTGTAAACATCCAACCCATAATTAACTCATGGGTCGGCAAAGCAAAGTGTTGCGAGCACGTGCTCTCACTGTCCGAGTATCGCTACAAGATGTGTGCCCGACCTTTAACCTTGCCACACTTTCATAAAAATTTACAACCCGTGTACCTGCTCAACATGACATTTTATCCCTCTGTAAAATCTGGATTTTAGTTGAATTTAAGGCCAGCATTTCTCCGCTGACTCCGCAAATAATCACCCCATTTTAGAACACAGGTTTCGTGCAATTATCCTATTGCAGTTTTTAAAAAAGCCAACATGCAATATCTAAGCCAAGTTTGTACTCAAAGTTGAGACTTTTTTATAAAAACGGAATTGCCTATAAAATTGTAACAGACCAAATAAGAAACCAAGACAATTATCTGAACACAGAACATGTTTACAATCTGAGTAGGCTTCCGTCTCGTGATCAAACCCCGAGGTCACTGAGTTTCAAATTATACTATTTGAGTCCACAAAACACAAGGTTTCTGACAACAAACCAAGCCAAAATATACAGTCTGTGTGAATTTTGGTGGTAAGATCATGGGTTTGTATTGTTTACCTTTGAAAAGAACACATTCGTAATATTAGCTAAAAATTGGTTTTGGGCATGAAAGCAACTTTAACAGTCTACATATCCGAGACTATCTATCTTGAAGTGGACAGATAGGTTTTGTTGAATAAATGACTGGATCCCAGGCATTACAACATATCATCTCTTCGCCAACTTTCCCATATGAACCTATATTGATAGGTAGGCCTGTGCGTCCGTCAAAGGAGCTTTTGTATTTTACAGTACCTTCTTAATGGGTCTTCGATTCCTTTTAATGTGGAGTGGGTGGCAAACTGGATATTCTTGATGTAATTTATTATATTTGTGGATAGGATTGTTTCAAGGGCTTCAAATTCGCAGCCTTCACAATTCATCGTCAACAAATCAACATCAAAAAGTCCAACTCCAAGTTTCATCAGAAATTCTGTAGCATTAGTAATGTACAAAGGTGTTTTGCCATTCGCTCCAGAGAATTTGGATGTTGCGCATGCGTTGTTACCTTCAATGTTGACCATTACAACCTCGTTCTTGATTCCAAGTCCAACATTTACAACTGTTACTCGAGAATTGTTTTTGAATTTTTCTTTTAGAATGTTAGCATACTCTTCCAGCGGTTCTAGAATAATATAACGTGGGTTATAAAGCTGGACGAATTCAGATGCATCGTTTCCTTTATTTCCTCCAGCTTCAATCAGAACTGCGTTCTCGTTCTTCAGATAAGCGTGATGAGTTCTTCGTATATGCTCATCCTTGCCCCAGAAATGAGACCCATTTTTGTCTCGATCATTTACAGCATTTTGTAAACATGTGGCAGCCCTATTTTGTTCTTGCGGTGTAAGATCGATATTCCGAGGACCAATGTTTACAAATAAAACCGGTCCGTATCTGTCTGACAGATGCTTTAATAGAGCTTCTTTGTCTACACCGGAAGCTGTGTTACTGTTTGTATTCACAAACTGAAGAGTGTCTGCTAAGGCTGGAAGACCATTCGCTGTGAATAAGGAATCGAGTATCTCTATTCTTCTAGTGTCAGCTCTTTCCCTCGAGTAAATATATAGGAATAACACACCCAAAAGCACTGCCGAAATTCCCAATTTATGAAAGTTACGCATCTTTGCGGATATTTTTATCTCTCAATGATTAGGTTTACTGTAAAAGAAATAAGAGATAAGTATTACAATAAAATCTGAACATTTCACGACCTCAATAATAATAGTATATTACTGTGTATTACTTTATCATCACAAGCAAACCTACAGCTATATTTAAGGAAGAAGGTATGTATGTATGTATGTATGTATGTATATATAGGGTTTAACGGGACATTAGCACAATCCCGGTTGTATAGTGCTGAGTAAGTTTACATATCTAAGGGACTGGCGCTCTACAAACTGAAAAGAATTTCCAGGAATTCAAGATAACACCTTTTGTTTCCTTTTAACTGTGGAGTGTTGAAACCATCTTTGATATTATTCATCGATAACAAGATTTTCAAATTAGCTGCTGTGGTGGACATATTGGATGTCAGCTTGGCGCCATTTGTATTTAGGACCAACAAGGCATCATAAGAAGTCTTCTGTGGATATGACTTTCCGTTTTGAAGAAGCAAAGATAACAAGATTTTCAAGATAGATTCCATGGTCGCCATATTCGATATCAGATTGGCACCATTTCTATTTAGTACCAACTAAAAATCGTAATAAGTATTTTGGTGAAAGCACAATGTCGATATGACCAACAATCTAGAAGAAGTAATGATAACAATTGTTCAAGACGGCCATTGTGGCAGTAAAATTAGAAGTCAGATCGGCACCGTTGCAATTTACGACCAACCAGACATCACAAGAAGTCTTTCAGTAAAATAAAATCCATGCTAATATGAACATTCATTCAGGAGAAACAGTGATATCAAGATTTTCAAGATGGCTACTGTGGCAGGCATATTAAATGTCTGAATGGCACCATTGGGACCAACTAGACATTATAAGAAGTTGTTTAGTAAAATCCCCATGTTGATACGACCATACATTCAGGAGGAGTAGTGACACTATTTTCAAGATGGACACTATGGTGGCCATATTGGACATCAGATCGGCCCCATTTTCATTCAGGACCAACAACACATCATAAGAAGTTTTCTGGTGAAAACCCCATGGCAATATTACTTTTGGTTCAGGAGACGTAGCAATAACAATATTTTCAAGATGGCCACTGTGGCGGTCATATTGGAAATCAGATCGGTACCATTTTCATTTAAGACCAACCATATATTATAGGAAGTCTTTTAGTGAAAACCACATGCTGATATGACCATCCATTCAGGAGGAGTTGCGATAACAAGATTTTCAAGCTGACCACTGTGGCGGTTGTATTGGATGTCCGAGCGGCACCACTTTCATTTAAAACCAGCTAGGCTATGGGATGAATGTCTGTGTAGTCATGGGAATCCTCCAAGTAGTTTAGAAGTAGCGATAACAAACTTGTTCTAACGGACGGAGGGACGACGGACAACAGACCATCCCATAAGCTCTTCTGGTCTATGACCAGTAGAGCTAAAAAGATATACAAAACAAATATAAAGGCAAAAATGGTTAAAATCCTTAAATACAAAGCAATTTTTATGTGAAAGTTCTTTATATAAAGAGGGTGCATGCATTTAAACAAGAATACTAAGGAATGCTATCTCACCTTTTCAAGCCAGCTTGAAAGATCAAAATAAATAGTTAGTGAAATGAATACACTTCTCAAATTTGATTAATGGACATGCAACAGTGTCAGACAAATGCATTCAACCTTCAAGTTGCACCAAGTCAACAAAAGCAACTGAAATTCATCACTTTACGGAAAACCTCTAAAGTGTGGTCAGTCTGCATCTGGTAGCGTGTACCTTATAAATTCTAAGTGAGGCTAGGGAAAAAAAAGATGGTTGAACACCACAAAACCTAATCACAGAGTTCCCCATATTATTCTTCCGAATTCGAAAAGGGCATGGTAATAAGCCATAGCCTCTTTAGGTGGAATGTGATGGAGTATGTCGACTCTATCAGTCTGTCCCTCCATCTGTATGTAAATCTTTATACTTCTAAACTGCCCGCTGGAAATTCACCAAACTCGATTTACTAATTGCTTGTATGGTAACCATGGGGTTTGTGAGAGACAGGAAAAGGTAATGTTTAGAAATTGCATATGCATCGACTTTTTTAAAATAATTTTTTTAATTAAACTTTACGTATACAGTCATAGCAGGAAACACACACAATACATGTATAAGCATGTAACGGATCGCTGTGCCACTGTCAGGGTTGGGTGGTGGCGGGTGCTGGGGAAATTTAGAGGGTCTCAAATGATACTGCTTTACAAAAAGGTAATAGGTAATAAATAAAATGCGAGGGATTTGAGGCATCGAATTTGCTCTAGTTGTCAGCTAGACTACAGTAAAACAAAACGTGTATGTATGTATGTATGTATGTATGTATGTATGTATGTATGTATGTATGTATGTATGTATGTATGTATGTATGTATGTATGTATGTATGTATGTATGTATGCATTAATTTTAACGGCACGTCTGCACAACCCATGCTCTATAGTGCCCAGTAAGTCTAATAATCCCTTAAAGCTCAACGCCTTAAAATAGTCAATTTTTTATATCAACTCTCTCTTTTTAAAAGTACAAGACCTCAGCGTGAATATCACGAGACACACCAAAGCCCCAAAAAGGTCAAAATGTTTGACTCCATTTTGTTGCCTCTTACGACATGCAGGAGGGTGCATCGGGTCTGTTGTACATCGCCGAACCTGCGGAGGGAGAAGCAACATAACTACATAATTATAGTTTTTAATATCGGAAAAAAATTCATGATTGATCTGCAAACTGATCGATGATTGATCTATAATTGATTAGTTTGTCCACATGATGTATTTTCAAATCAAGAGCGAATTTCGGCCAAAAATCGATCGTATAAATAATAATCGTTTCGTTAGTCATTTCACTGAAAGTAACCTACGCTCGACCTTTTGATTAATCTAAATAACATATATCGCATCTGCTCTTAAGCTGTGGTATAAATTACCAGGTGTTTGTTTTGCTTCTTTATGACCACTTCAACACCATATTTCATTGACACAACACTGTCCATTATTTCAATAAATCTACAAGAGTCAGGACCCGAAATCTGACTCCATTTCGTACAAATCAAGCACATGAGAGTCTGACAGAACAAATTGTATGATGGTTAGTCTTGAGTTAGAAAAGACTGATAAAATATAAAGTGAAGCTGCACAGATTCTATCAATCTAAAATTGACAGATATTTTTAGTTAAACTACAGTCTTTCTTCCTTCCTGTCTTCTTCCCCCTCCCCCCCCCCGCCTTTTTTTTTTTTTTCTTTTTTTTTTTTATTTATTTCATCTGCAACTGTACATCTCGTTAATCAACGCAATTTCAAGGGCAAACAAAGTGGGGTTTTTATAGTTGTAAAAAAGAGACATAAGTAGCTATAATGAGTGTTATACTATGATAAATATTTTTTTAAATGTTAGAATGGGTAAAAATATTATATTAACCAATAGGAAAGGTGGCTCAGACACCGGCAAGAATGGGGTGTTTCTTTTTGTAAGAGGATACCATGAGACTGCTGTAGGATTTTCTTGGTTTCTGAAGCCAGTTAGTACATAAGTGGGTTGTTCCATACATATTAATTCTGACAAAAATAAACTTTTCAAAAAAAAGTTAAAAATAAAAATATTGCATCGCTTTTATCGATTTATCACTGGCAATGCCAAAAGTAATCATTAATGCCTTAAATATCGGTCTATAAATATACCTGGTAACACGTTACCCACCCAGTCCAGCCCAAGTCCGCTGCCTCGGTGTGTCCTTGGCACTCAGTTCCCATTTCATCAGCACGATATAGTCAATAATGTGTTGAAAGTGCCATTAAAAACCAATCCCCCACACCAGCATGATGTCAAATATTGTCAGGTGACTATACGCTACACTGAGCTGAATATGAAAGGTTATGTAAAGCCATGTGGAACATGATCAACAGGACCATTCGCACCGTCCCAACCCCCCTCACAAACATCTCCCTCTCTCTCAAGGCGGCAAGGTGGGATGAACGGGACAATGTCAAATACAATCCATATAGATAGTTTTCATATGAAGTCGTAGTTTGTCATAATTGCTTCCCTTGAAATCACAGTCCGTCATCTTTGGGGTCATCCTCCCATAACAAATGTGTCGCAGAAAGTACGGTAGCCTGGGTTGCCAGCCGACATCGACTTTCATCGCTTAACAAGAGTCCCTCAAAATGAATGACGCTCAACTGGCTGAACAGAATTTTGAAAAATTCAAGATAAGACCATTTCTTCCTTTTATCGGCTGAGTGTTGAAACCATCTTTGATATGGTTCAGCGATAACAAGATTTTCAAACAAGCTGCTGTGGTGGATATAATGAATGTCAGCTTGGCACCATTTTCATTTACAACCAACAAGGCATCATAAGAAGTCTTCTGGTGGAAACTCCATGTTGATATGACTTTCCGATTTGGAGAAGCAACGATAACAAGATTTTCAAGCTGGATGCCATGATGGCCATATTCGATATCAGATTGGCACCATTTCTATTTAGTCCCAACTAGAGATCATAAGAAAGTCTTTTGGTGAAAGCACAATGACGATATGACCAGCAATCAAGGAAAAGTAGTGATAAAAAGATTTTAAAGATGGTCATTGTGGCAATAAAATTAGAAGTCGGATCAGCATCATTTTTATTTACGAACAACCAAACATCATAAGAAGTCTTGCAGTGAAAACATCATGCTGATATGACCATTCATTCAGGAGAAATAGTGATAAACAAGATTACTTGTAATTTGGGCCACAGTGACCTACATTATCTCAATAAAGACTTTAAAGACTCTTACCAAATTTAGTAAATGTATGTCCGCCGCCCACCGTGGCGAAGTCATCGAAAACGTACAATGATGAAATCTGACTGTGGCCTTTGTGACACAACTGTGGAACTATTATGCCGACATGGAAAATAACCAAGTATCTTGACTTAATCTAAAAGAGCATTAGAGTAAAACTACTTAAAAAGGGGGAAAAAGTAGTCAGTGACCTTGACCTTGAAGATAAAACCTTGTCTGTAATACACGAGATGCCATCTGAGAAACATGTATACCATGGTTCGTCCATGTGACTCAAGCAGCTCTTAAGATATAAAGCAACAACAAAAGAAACCTTGAAGTATTGGCTCGTGTCTTTGACCTTGAAGACATGACCCCAAATGTGGAATATAACATATTCTAGTGACAATATATAAGTACATTAAGTTTCATCTACTTAGCTTACACGGCTCTTAAGCTATAAAGCTGGAGGGAACATTTGACTGAAACATTGAAAATTTACGCATGACCCTGACCTTGAAGATAGTACCCTAATGTCATATGCGACACACCTAGTGATGACGTATAAGTAAAACGTGTTTCATTTCTTAATCCCAGACACCTCTAAAGTTATAGAGTGGAAAAGAAGGGGTGATAGAAAACCTAAAATAGACACGTGACCTTGACCTTAAAGATAAAACCTCGAATGAGGTAAGCGACACCTGCTAATGCTGATTTTCTATTATACCAAGTTTCATCTCTCAATCTCAAAAAGTTCCAAAGCAGATGAGTATAAAAGAAAGATGACAACAAAAAAACCTTAAAATATTGAACCGTGACCTTGAACTTGAACATAAGACACACACACACACACACATGCACACACACGCACACACTTTCCATTCATTATATATAAGTATACCAGGTTTGTCCCTTAATCTCAAATGGCTCTAAAGTTACATAGTAGAAAGGAAATTGTGATTCAGTTTGAATATAAGAACCCCAATGTTGTATACGACACGCCTGGTGGTGATTATGTATGTATAATGTACAAAGTTTTATTACTTGCTCCTAAATGGCTCTAAAAGCTGCACAAAAGGAAAGTGCAATGACAAACTTAAAGGTTAAAATATGAAGAAAATATTCAAAAGAAGTATATTCTTCATGCTTTTTGTAGAACAACATGTGTAACTTAAAAATCAGCTTCTGTTGCAAAATTTACTCCCACCAAATTCTCCAAAATTTACAGCTAAAAACAATGAAGAGTGAGAATGCCTAACATTACCTACTGCATTAACTCCCTTGATTATTGCTTGTTCTGCTTTTATGTCCCTTATGTTTGACACTCGTCTAGAACGAACCAAACATCCTTGACTATAGAGATGTATTGATTGAACAGTCATTTCAAATAAAAATAAGGTTTTTTTTTTTGTTTTTTTTTTTGTTTTTGGTTTTTTTTTTGTGTGTGTGTGCAGCATACAGTCACAACTTGTGATCAAAAGCAGAAAAGGGTAATTGTTTTCTTGTTAATTTCAAAAAAAAAAGTTTCGTAGGCATATAACATAGACAGGGTTAATATGACACATCCATCTGAGAGGGGGTCCCAGAATAAGTTTTTCCCCGGAGGTTGAGGTGGGGGGTGGGGACAGTCGCAACCATGCGTCTTATTAGGCTGTCCTTATACTATAAATAGCATTTCTTTAACATTGCACTCGCCGTTAAAAACTTTATTTTTCCAAATTAAACAAATTTGCGCAGACGGAACAAAGTTTGGTTTGAAATTTTTAAGGTTTAAAGAGATTAAATAATCCTCAGCTAGAGAGTAAATGTGCCAGGTAAATACTCTGGAAGACCAGAGGTGGTGTACGGTTCATAATGGAACGGGTCTGGACTATAGTACGACAGTCTCCAAATTAGCAAGTTAAAAAAATAGAATAAAGAAAAATGCGTTTCCACAGGTGAAGTTACAGAGAGATATTTACCATAATAAAGAACTGCAGTTTATTTTCGAAGAGCCATTGACTATAATTTTGCCCAAAACTATCTATCTGATGTATTTATTTTCTCTTTGTGACTTGCATAATGAAACGTTTAAACAATATCTGCCCTCTCCCCCCCCCCCCTCCCATTAAAGAAAAACCTAGATCTCTCTACTGTGTTAAACTGCACATTACGGTCGTAACTAATTCGTCCCAACAACTGTCAACATTTAAGTTGTTTCATTTTTCTAGTAATCGATGACCATACTGATTGTATGTGCAGCATTACTGTTTCAGTTTCTTAAATTTCCATCAGATTACTGTTCATTTGATAATCTTTTGCAAATTGCCTACACTATAACTTCTGCGATAGCGAGGGCTTTGTTTTAGCGATACGTCACTTCCACATACATTAGAGTGTCATCAAATATCAGCTCCCACTTTTGCGAGGGTCTCACTTTCAAATGCAATAATTCGTTGCACTTATAATCTAAACCCTTCGCTCTGTTGTAGGTCCATTTCTATACTATGATCATTCGAATACTGCATAGAAGGTAACACGCATACTTACAAGTCATACAAGTTATTTAAACATTTTCTCTTTTGTAAATAAGTATAGTAACTACAAACATCATGTATAGTTGAGTATTTTTATTTCTTTCTTTCTTAATCAATGTTTGTTTTGTGCACGCCTATTTCTTCTATACTTTCTGGATCAGTGATGAATTTCAAGTACCTGGCCGGAAGTTGCCGTTTGCATTTGGCTAGTCTTGGATTTCACCCTTGACGGAGAGGAAAGTTCAGAACAACCGCTATTCGCTCGATATCGTCTGCGTGTATTTCGTGCTGAATTTTTGAATAGCGGTTGTTCGGAACTTACCTCTCCGTCAAGGGTGAAATCCAAGACTAGCCAAATGCTATAATAGCAGCGATAATCAGATCGAAAATATATTATGTTAACCTTCATAGCTCTTCTTGAGAACTATGCAGAAACAAATATACTGGGTTGTCGAACAGTATTTATAATTCAGACTGCTAAAAAAATGACTTGGAAATGCTTGTTAAAGCATTTTCCGTAGACATCAATGTTAACGTTTGAGAAAGTAAAACTGTTTTGTGCACAGTACACAACACATGCACTTCCATAACGAATATAGTGCAACTTTATGAACAATCAAAGTGGAGTGCGTTGAGGCATTATTTCGAGATAAATGTCCCAAAAACGGGGAACCTTAATCAATAGTTTCTCATCGAGTAGGCATGGGGTTATCTTGAACTGCTGGAAAAAAATCGCAATAGGGTCTGTAACCAGACATAATACATATGGATTTTGAAAGAACTGATAAAAGCACGAGGAAAAAAATCCATCCTGATATTGCAACCATTGGCCCGATTTCGAAGTGTTAAGTACGATATTCAATGTTTCCCCATTCTCCCAATCCCACCCTTCAAAACTGGTACCCTGCTCCATTAATAATCATTGGTAAAAGTCCTGTAAACTCGGCCTACAAAAGTTGTAGGTACTGTACTATCCTGGCGCCAAATATAAATTATCACATATCTATCACTACCTCTCCACCCCTCCTCCGTCCCCTCCCCAATCCGGTAGCAGAATATTGCAATTAATGTTAGGCAACTGGCTACTCAATTTTCAAGCTCTTATCCAGGAGGGGACTTTTTTTCGGCATAATATAAAGGTATCACAGGCCCATCAAGAGGGCACAGTTGTTGTCTGATCTAGGAATATCCGTGTTGGAAAGAAAGTAATTTAAGAAATGCAGATAGATATACACCTTAATACATTGCATAAATCACAAAGGGTTAATTCAAGACCTGGTTCATGCAAACTATAAGGGACCGACCATTTAATTATCTTTTTTGGTGGGAGGGGATGTCGGTGGCTTGGATTTTCTTTCCAACCAGGATGTATTATTTTTCTTATGTCTCAAGATAATTTTTCCAACTAATATATGGATAGAGTTCTTTTATTTCGTCTAAAAATCAATTTTTTCAAACTATTTGGGGGTCGGAAATGTTTTATGTTGTTTTTTTTTAATCCCAGGCTTCCCCCTTCCCCAAAATTAATTGGTCTGTCCCTAAAATAATAATTGATTCTTGTATGTAACATTATATGATTTGGACAATACGTGCGATTTGAATCAGATTGTTCTATTTCCATGAGGAGTTGTATATGTTCTATTTGCGTCGGATGATGATGACGACGACGACAACAACGACGACGACAACGATGATAACGATGAAAACGAAAATGACGACGAAGATGCTGCAGCTGATGTTTTTACCCACGAAATGTTTTAAATCACTATCAGTCGTTTGGTTGAAATAAAAACTCGCTCTGTACCTCAGCTGCAATCTTCAGGTCGGAGACCTTAATTTGTAACATAAATCTCTTCTAATTACATCTTCTGCAAAATTTGGACATTAATATGTTGATCAGTGAGGCGGTACAAGATTCGCAATAACCTTTACTTCATTGCCTCGGCACTAAATAGTCTTTCATATGCTCATAAACTGGTCAACACCAATCATCAATCAGTCACAATATACCGGGTCCCAGTGCTGGAACCGGTGCACTAGTGTTTAAGCTCAAGTGTTATAACTGGTTTATATTCTCTTGATTATACTGGACACTGTGACTAGTAGCAAGCCGTGTTTAATACTGCAACGTGTTTTCTATTTGATTGGTTCCTCATTACGGTGCCCCGTCAGACTGATCCTCGTTTTATTAACCACACACACTTATAACTATTTTAACAGAGAAATATACTACTATGGTATATGTATAAAGGCATACTTTTATTATTTTAGCACAAACTATTATTTTTCTCAGTGACATAATTTGATTTTTTCGGACAAAGAGCATGTCTTTGTAAACATTCGTCATTTAAAATAGAGGTTGTTAAAAACTACTTCCCCACCCCTCTTACATTTTTTTCTCTCTTCTATAACGTGCTTAAGATCAAATTTAATTACAGAAATTCTTCATTACGTACATTACTGAATAATATCAACATTGCGCGACTTAATAAACTAGGATGCACTGTGTTACATGCGTGATATTTCCTGTACTCTATTGGTCCTTCTTGTCTTACCGCTAATACGCGTTGCAACATGTGAAAGGCCAGTTGGCTATTTGGGAATAAATAATGTATAATTTGGATTTGGTTGACGTAGTATGTTTATACACTTATGCGACGATTTACATTGTCGGCTAGCGGAGAAGATTACACTGATTTACCGAGACGGAATGCTTTTGTGGTTTTCAATGTCTTTTAACTTCTCAGACGGGAATGAACACCATTATGTACACAAGTAAAGTATGCTGCTGTGAGAGTCTTGAGTGACGTTGATCTAAATTAGATTCTAATAAAATCGGTTGCATACGAGTAATGGTGTCAAATTACTCAATCCTTGCCATAATTACTTGTAATATATATCAAATCTTACCAACTTTTACTCTCACCAACTCAACAGAAGAAAAAGAGATTTTGGGGCCCAAATCA